>JAQPPZ010002811.1:0-2400000 GCA_028583015.1 Wollemia nobilis | reverse complement strand
TGTCAATATTTAAATAATTTTTTTATTTTTCCATTATTTATCTTTTTGTAATTTTGACATTTTATATATACATAGAAAATGGCATCCTCTTCCTCTTCAAAGCGGGGTGCTATTGTCAGAGGTTATAATCTAGAGGAATCAGGAGACTCCGAAACACCTACGAAGGAAACAACACTACATGTATGGAGAAGATCAACAAGGAAACCTAGAACATCTAGTTCTCCTGATATTTGACAACCCCCACCTGCGGTTGCATTACGTCCATTGCCAACGGGAAAATATTCTGGAGCAAGAAATTGAATTTTAAAATTTGATATTTTGAAAGACAATTTTATGACATTTCATATGTTTTCGTATGAAAATAAGATACTTTTAAGAAATACACTTTTATAATTGTGTGTTATTTTCATCTTTTAAGTATTATGGTGTTTCAAATATGCTATGTTGTTTTTATATTTCAATTTTTAAATGAGTTTACGAATGATATATCTATGCATGTGTTTAAATTTGAGTTTATTTATAATCATTCTTGTTCTTGTATAGAAAAGTGTTCTTTCTTTTTTAATATGCTATATTGTTTTCATATTCAATGTTAGTTTGCGATGGAGATATTTATGTTAGAGTTAAACTTCAATTTTCATATATTATGCTATGTTGTTTTTATATTTCAATTTTCAAATGAGTTTACGAATGATATATCTATGCATGTGTTTAAATTTCAGTTTATTCATATTCATTCTTGTTGTAGTATAAAAGTGAGTATTTTCATTTCTATTAAGCTATATTATTTTTATTTTTCAAGTGAGTTCAGAGGATATATCTAGGTTGTCGGTGCAATTGTTTAATAGAGTGGGCACTATACTAGAGTATATACTAGCATGTGCATTTTCATATATATGTAGCTAAATTTCTATGAACAATGGGTTTAAATTTTCATTTTCCATATCTAGAGTAATATACTACATACATTTTCATATGGGTAAATGTGATGTGTAAGCTTTATGGAGCTTGGATGGCAAGACTATTGGTTGTTGGTAAGGCAGTAAGTCCTAAGGCTGCCATTTTGATAAGACTTGGCTTGACCAAATAGTTTCTCACTGTTACATTTAAATCTTATAAGTTCAAGCAGTGTAGGACCCATGTGGAGAGCATATAAGATAGAAATATATATATATATATATATATATATATATATATATATATATATATATATAAAGATAACTTTCGTGGATGCTTATGCTATGTTGCTTGAGATTCTTGTTTAGATCAATTGTTGCTTTGTGGAGCATGAATATTGGATAGAAATGTATGGATATGTCTATGAATGGGAAGTATAAAAATGTGTCATTTGGAGATCCATATCTAGAGTAATATACATACATGCATGTTTTCCTGGAAATTGCATATGAGACAAAAATATCTATGAATGGGTTAAAAATTTTCATTTTCCATATCTAGAGTAATATACTACATGCATTTTTCATACATATGTACAAAAATTTCTATGAATGGGTTTAAATTTTCATTTTCCATATCTAGAGTAATATACTACATGCATTTTTCATACATATGTACACAAATTTTTGATATACATACACAGTTTACTCAATGACAAAGCATAAATCATAAAAAATCACTATATTTTGTCATATCATACAACTAATGATACTAATGATACATACATACATTTAAATTCAAAGGAAGAATAACTATTTTTTGTCAACATATACATTTAGTTCAATAACATAGCATCATTATGTATACATGGTTTTCAAATTTTCAACTTACTCAAAGCTATAGCATACATCATAAATTTCATAAATTTTGAAAACATAGACAATCCATAACATTAATAAGCAAACATGCATAATCATTGAAAATTGAATTATTATATGATTTTACAACAATTCAAATACAAAAAATATTTGATAATATGAAATATTTCAAATCTGGAAAATCATTGATAATATAAATTTATTCAAATCACTAAAATTTTACAAAATGATTTCAAATCTGAAAAATCTTAGATTATATGAATTTGTCATATAATCATTGCAATTTTTACATTTTTGGAAGGTAATACAAAGCTTTATCAACTTATCGATAAGAATTGAGAATCTGTGAATTCTGCATTTTCATAATCTCATCATCACCCCTAGTTGAATCATTTTTGTCATTATCAACCATATTAGAGAGACCTCTTATTTCAGCTAGGGACTTCCAATATGTCAATGCTCTGTCATAGGGAAAGTTACCCACCTCGTACGATGACACATACATTCTCAAACAATTTTCCAAATTTTTGTCCAACCTGTTACTGAACTTTTGATTTAACAAAAGTTAATGCACTGAAAACCCTTTCATCTTCAACAGATCCCAAAATCATTGTCTGACATAATTCATATAAAACAAAGTATTCACTCATAGTATCTTGCAAGACACTACTTCGATACAATTTTTGCTAGAAACGCGTGATTGAACCAGTCTCATGTGGATTTTTGAATTGTGCAATTTGATTATCCATTGTAATTCCAAAATTGGTTGATTGATGTCTCAAAAATATCTTTGTTTAGAATACCATTGATTTCAATGCCATTTATTTCCACACTTTTAGAGAAATGTGTCATAATATTACCCATATATTTTACAAACAACTCACTTCTACTACTTTGGTCACCACAAGGATTCAAAAAATTAGGATTAACAACAACCATGGCCTCAAGTGTCTCATCTCTCTTAAAATGATCTCTTATTTCACTTGTTAATGCATTTGCAATTCTTTTCAATTTATTCTTAGTGTTATCCAAAACCTCATCGAATCTGAAATGGGTAACGAGTACTTGTTCAACATCATCTATCAAAGTATTTAATCACTTTTCAAAATGATATACAGGAATCAACTTTCAATGGATAGCAATACAAAGATTATCATTAATGTTGAACTTTAAAAAGTTGTTCGGTTCATAGATATTAATTAACGTATTCCAACTATCAAACTTGGGATCCTCAAAATGTTTTTTGGATAAATAAATCCTATCAATAACCATACATATTTGTTTTCTCATCCTCATGAAATCGACAATATAAATTTCCCTTTCCTGTGCAAGTTTAATCATAGTATTCATTTCTTCTAAAATTGGTAGAATACCACATAATGTGAGAAGAGTTTCCAAATCAGTCATACAAAAAAGTAAATCTTTTGCCTTGTCAACATCTCTACGATGTGCATACATAAACCCAACCAAGGATTGATATTCTAAAAATACCCTTTTTGTAGGAAGAAACAGTGAAATCCACCTGGTTTCCACATCTTTTAACATTTTTCTGCCTTCCATTACACCTAGAGAAAATTGTTGAAACTCTGCAAACCTTTTTGGATTGCATGAAAAGTATGAGTGTATGTCACGGACGAGTTCTTCCACTTTGGCTACGTTATCAAAATTGCTCACAATTTTGTATGCAAGATTCATTCGATGAGCCATGCAATGAATAGGAATCACATATGGGGCAATGAAAGTCTGAAGCCTAACAAAAAGACCATTCCTTTGTCCTTGCATTGTAGCCGCACCATCAGCTCCAACACAAATTAACTTTGTGGCAATTTCCTTTTCATCCATTTCGACAATATCCTTTAAACTAGTTACAACAACATTATAAATGTTTTTCGCATTACAATTTTCAATCATCTTATGTAGTGCTAGTAAATGAGGTTGTCTCAAATGATTTTTGAATGTGTAAATATGTATGCAAATCCAAGATGTGTTGTCAACAACTGTTACCTCATCAATAGAAAGTGAAATAAATTTGGCTTGTTTCACATTCTCTCTCAGGTCCTCCTTCTCAACAAGTGATAGACATTTTACCATTTCCCAACCACTTCTATCTGACCAATGTGAATTGGTAAGGTTTTGTACATTGGCTAGTTGAAGTATTTCCTTAAAATTAGCAAAATCAGACATGGGTCGACTTTTTTTTAGAATATTGTATACAATAGCAAACTGCAATTTCATTGAGGCTAATAAAGTATTATTAACTTTTTGAAATTATGCCTCGATTATCCCACCCTTCTCAATGAGATTTTGTTTTTTTTTCATTGCTTTTTCATATTCAAGAGCATATCTCACATGCACACATTCTGTTGCATCCTTCCACCTATGAATTTTGTTAATTGTTCCATCACTTCGTATTTCTTTGATGTAAACTTTCCCACAGTGTTTTTCTATTGTGTCTTTCTTATTTTGTAATAAATGATCCTTTCCCAGCTTCCATGAACAAATAATACATTTACACATTTAGTTTCTTATCTCGCTCAATAAAAGGGTATAATCGTGGCCATTCATTTTTAAAATCCCTTCCAATAGTCCATTCACTTATCTTTTGACATTTAGATTTTTGAGTAGAAGATTCCCCAGAGGTCTGAAATTTAATTATACTGTCTTTTTCTTTTTCGGTTCATGTGTCTGTATTTAAAATCTCCTGAAGTGGTTGTTGAATATTGTTATCAGAAAAATTATCATATGGTCCCATATCATCTTCTAGAATATCTTCGAGTGAATGCACATCAGGGTCGACATTTTTTACTGCATTCAATGTTTAGTGTTCTCTATCATTTTTTTGTAAAAAAGACACTATTTTAAAGAATTTAAAGAATTAATAGAATATTGTTTTACAAAACATTTAAAAAGAGGTAGATAAGCAGAAAACCATTTATCTATTAATATAAAAAGGTTTTACATTTAATAAGAATACATTTTTTAGAAAACTGATGGTAAAAGGTGTGTACCTGCAAGTTGTGTAGAATATGTAGAGATTGATGTCTCATTGCATTTTGATACATCAAGGTCGACATTGTTTACTTCATTCAATATTTGGTGTTCTCTATCATTTTTTTTTGTAAAAAAGACACTATTTTAAATAATTTAAATAATTAACAAAATATTGTTTTACAAAGCATTTAAAAAGAGGTAGATAAGCAAAAAATCATTTATCTATTGATATAGAAAAGTTTTACATTTAAGAAGAATAGAAATTTTAGAAAACTGATGGTAAAATGTGTGTACTTGCAAGTTGTTAGAATTTATAGAGATTGATGTCTCATTGCATTTTGATACTTGTGTAAAATATTTCAGAATTGTCTTTTTACAAGAATATTGGCCTCCCTTCTTTCCATCTTCAGTAGGTGACATTGTATCTGTAAAGAAAAACCTTTAGATGGTAGGAAATGTATACGAATTTGAAGAAAAATAGCAGACATCCCTCAAGACGAACATATGATCCTAACACTAATATGACAGGGAATACTTATCAACCACAGTTGCAGATAGTGCTTCTACACTACATATGAACATACTTTAAGAGACACGAAGCAGTCTCTAACAAAAGAAATGCTCCTGACACACAACCATATGACATTGATAGTTGTCTACCACTATTGTGTATAGTTCACCTATAGTGCCTATAAAACTGTAGAAAAAGAGATTTGGATAAAAGAACAATGGAATAAGAATACTATACTAATTTTTAGTCATGAATCCTCTACAATCGATACGCTTTTGTCAATAAACACTTCTCTGCATTGAAACCGATAGACTAATTCTGATCATTACAACTTTGCAATCGATAGACTAATACTGATCATCATGACCCTACAATCGATACTAACAATCATCATGACTCTATAACGGATCGACTTATGCCAACAAAAATAGTTGTGCAATCGATCAACTTATGTCGATAAACACGAATCTAGAACTGATCAAATTATGTAGATAGACATGGCTCTACAACTTATTGGCTTATGCTGATAGGCATAGCCCTACAATCGATCAAATTATGCTAACAAACATAACTCTGCAACCGATCAGCTTCTATCAACAGACACAGCCCTACAACTGATCAGCTTCTATCGATAGACACAACTCTACAATCGATCGACTTATGTCGACCTACACTATTCTACAACTGATCAGCTTATACCAATAGACATGGCTCTACAACTGATAGGCTTATGCCAATCGACATGGTTCTACAACCAAACGTCTTGCATCGATCGACACTCGTTTGCAATCGACCATATTACAACCAATCGGCTAATGTTGACCTACACTATTCTACAACCGATTAGCTTCTATCAACAGACATGGTTGTACAAATGATCGACTTATGCCGATCGATATGGTTTTGAAACTGATCGTCTTGCATCGATCGACACTCGTCTACAACCGACCGTCTTGCATCGATCGACACTCCTCTGCAACCTTCTCTAGTTTTTTGTTATTTCAAAGCTATTTTCGAGTTAGAGTATTTTTGATGTATGTTTATCGGTACCCAATATAATATATATACGCATAGTGTATAAGGCGATTTAGGTAGGAAAAATAAAATCATTTATAATTTGAAGGCAGTTTGGGCAAAAAATATGAACTTATTTATAATTTGAAGGTGAATTGGGCAAAAAAATCAAAATCATATGTAATTTGAGGTTGGCAAATTAAAATAAAGTTAGGTTCATGATTATCAACGGTGGGCGAATTTAACCCAAAAAAAATTTCACCCCGTAAATTTAGGGCAAATGGGCCCCAGTGAAATGATCCAAAATTAGCCTTTTCAAAATTTTAAAAATCCTAAATAGAGCCAATTTACAATATTTTGCGCTTGTGCATAACCCTGCAACTTTATCAAATAATAACCAAGCCTTTTGGAGGGCTTTGTGCTTCTTTACTATAATTCTGGAAGCATTTATAGTGGTATTTCATTCCTTGTTAGAAATTGGCTTGGTAGAGTCACTGAGCCTGCTGTCTACCAGTTTTTAAATTTTCTTAGCTAAAATCACCATGGGTTGTAGTTCTTCAATGCAGTTTTCTAGGTCTTCCTAAACATTTTGAAGTAGATGACTGACATCATCCATATAATCAACAATAGGCTGTAGCTCTGATAAGTCTTCCAAAACTTTAGAGAGCAATTATTTCCTTACTTTCTTTAGCCCAGCTTTGGAGAAACCTAAATACTTAGCCTTTTCAATTTGAAGTTGATGCTTCAAGCTTTGAATTTACTTAGATTATTATTCATTTTTCTTCTTTTGTACCTCCATTTTCTCCTTTAGCTTATTAGCCTCTTGAAATTTATCCTGCCAGTTATTTGCTTCCCTTTTAAGAGCTTTCTCTACTTGCTTTTGATTATCAATGGTCTTTTGAAGTTTTTCTATTTTCCTCTCCAACTTGTCCACCTTTTCTTTGAATATATCACATAAAAAGTGTCCAAGTGAGCCTTGGCCATGACTAATTCATCTTCTATTGGCATATGCTCAATATCTTTTGTATATTCTTCTAGGCGATAATCTTGAGAAGTCATCTCAGTTTTAGGCTTACTTACAAGGGGAATCATGGATATAGATGTTCTTTACCTTGAAACTAGATCAACAAACATGCTTCTCCTCTTTGTGGCCATCCTCTTGGAAGGTTTGGACAACTTCTCTACCCAAAAATCTTGATTTTTTTGTGTAGCTTCCTGCTCCTTTTGGAAAAATGGTTGAGTAGGATGACTCACTAGAGGAGGGAAAGAGGCTACAAGGTATGAAAGAGTAGAATAAACAGTTGATAATGGCTTGGTAGAAGTCACTACAGTGGAATCTGTAACCACTGCTACTGTTGCAATTGGAAAACTCATAAAAACTAAAACAAAACTCATAGAAGGGTGAGTGGGTGTGCTTATAACAGTTTGTTTCTGATATGAGGAAAGTGGATGCAATGACAAATATGGGATTATGAGAGATGATGAAGAAGGAATTTTAGATGATGAAGAGGGAATTTGAGGTGACCTTGGAGGAGATGGGTTGGTTTTGATCTCAATGCTGACTGATGAAACATGGGTTGAACTATGAGGGGAAGCAAGCACTTTTGTTACAATATCTTGCTCAAAAAGGGAGGGAGATTTATTTGGGGAATCCAAAGGAGGAGAAGGAGAAGAGGGAATAGAGACTATACCTTCACCTACTGATGTAGGGTGTTCTAGAGTTGTCTCTTCACTTTGCTACTGCATTTGTTGTATCAATTCTTTTGCAGCTAAAATAGGGGTTTCCTTAACAATTTTCTCTTTATCCAACTTTTGTTTCTTGGAAATTTCTTTCTTAGCTATTTCTAGTGCCCTTTTGGATTTCCTTTGAAATACTTGTAACTCTACTATCTTTTCTTGTTGTGTGTCTTATTTAGACAACCCTTCCTATACTGGTTCCTCTTGCAATGTTTGCTCATCAATAGGATTTAGCTCCACTATTGCTGTAGTGGGAAAGCTTACTGGTGTGAACATAAAATTCTTGTCCTCATTCTAATTTATATATGTATCCAGGGATTGTCCATCCAAGGCTAGGTGCTTAGGCCTACTTGCTATCTGAATGATTGGAGTGTTGATATCCCTCTCATCAAAATAGTGCATCTTACTCATTAACTATGCCCCTTTTGGAAATTTCTCTATTTGTTCAGTTGAAGGCTAAAATGTCTTCAGAACTTTAACAGCAGTTAATGGAGTATCAACTCCTTCTTCTTGATCTTCTTCTTGTGAAGGTGGGGATGGGGGATCTGATCCTATTTGTGACTTGCTGTATAGATTAGCACTATATTCTTTGGATCTTTTGCTTTCCGAGTTGTGACATTTTTGTCATATTTATCAAAAAATTCATTGTCAATTTTTAGTCCAAACTTGGATTTCTCTTTACCAATTTCAACTCTCATCCTCCACCAATATGATATTTTGGCTTCATTCCATTTATTTTTTGTTTTATTCTCAATTTCATTGATGGTAGACTCCTTCAAATGATGTTTTTCATTATTTTCTGGATCAAAATTAAAAAATTTACTCATAGAAGTCTAACCATGGAGGAATTTGTCCCATATTGGAAACATTCCACTCCAAAAGAGCATTTTATTTATTATTTTTGCCCTGTTCAAAATGAGGCCTGAATTTTTTCTCAAATTTATAGGTATTTTCTCCATTCAGGGCTATTTTCATCTTATAGAATACATCATCTAGGTCATAACTCCATCTCTGGGAATGTAAAACATGTCCAACCTATGTAGATATTGGCTAATTTGTTCCTCTTACTGCTTCTTGGTAATTTTTATATCATCAACATTGTGGTAGGTCAATGAAAACTTCCTCTTCCTCCTAGAACCATAATTCATATTAATGAATATTGCTTGCCTCAAGTATTCTAGAGAAAACAATCTATCTATAATAAAATGAGGCAGTATAAAAGGCTTACCAGTGAAGCCATACAATCTAAATACTATACCTTCTATTAGGAGGTACTAATATACTTCTTCGACATATTGTGTCCTTAATAATTTCTTTGCTAGTGGTGGTAGCCTAGGGCATTCTCCATATAATATTTTCAATGTTGACCCTAAAAATTCTAAGTTAAATCTATACACAGACTCACTGCTCCTCAGATGAGAGTTACAATTATAAATAGGAATGGGGTCTCCTTGGTCATTCTTATCCTTGACTAGAATCTAGGGCATCATATCCCTTACTACAACAAAGAACATCCAAACCATGCTTGAGCAATACCGAAAACAGGGTGTGTCAGAAATTCTTTTCATTCTCATTAGTTGCTCATGTATTCTTTGAGCAAGGAAAGCTAGCCAATCAAAGAAAATAACCCTAACATATTTCTTTTCTATACTATATTCATACATTTTATCATTGGAAATGCAGTAAGCAGTGGCTATTTTCCAATCATTCACCATTCAGTCTGAATCCAAACCCTCTATATAAGCTAACATAGAATAGAGCTCTGGGTTGGCAAATTGGTCAATGGGTATTGGAAGTTCAGGCATTTTGTATTGCTCTCTTATCTTCCTAAATTGGAATCGAAGCCACATTTCTATGACTTTCTTTTCTTCCGAAGCCATTAATGAAGCATAAACCCTAGCTTGTTCTACTATATCAAATTGTTTAGGCTCTAAGGGTGGACTTACCCCTATGAAAAATAAATCATGAAAAAGTTCTTTGGTAATAGTGAATAGTGGTATGCCATCAGGAGTTTTCAGTGTCCTCTTCTTAGGGTCATAAAATTTAACCATCGCAAACACTAACTCAGGAAAATGGTGAACAAAATCATAGATGTAAGAAAATAAGAAGGATTTTATAACAATGATACCTTACGGATCGAATCGATCTCCCTTTGAAGTATCTGAAATTCAAAATTTCTTCTCAAGAAGGTCCTCCTTACTTGGGTCATTACTGTGTCTACCAATCACCTAGTTTGGTCCACATGGACATCCAATTTTACTCCCATTTTATGTACCTCTGTTAGCACTTTCTTTGGAGTTATTTTTGCAAGCAATTCTCAAAATGTGTTCTCTAGAATTTGTAGATAATGCTCAACTATCGTTCTGGTCTCCTTCACTTAGTGAACATTGTTCTTTGTTGAATGAACATATTCTATGTTTTAGTACTTTTAATTTCCCATGCATGCATGCCCTTCACCATTGATGTGGTCGCTGCACAAATTGCCCATTGGCATGCTTTTCAAATTATGCTCATTTATTTTGGTGGCTTGGAGATGTCATGTTGATTTTTGATTGGCTGAAATTCAAACACCTTCCATGCCCTTGCGGCATCACTTTATCTATTTTCTCTTTACCATTGAAGTGATGCAGGAAACCTAAGCATTATTTTGTGAATATTTTCCCTTTTTAAGAAGTGGTGCAGTGCGGGATTTATTTTTTGCTCAAAAACAGTCTTGGACTTTGGTGTATTAGAAATATTCTTTATTCCGTAGCCACCTTAGTCTCTTTTATTGTGGAATAGATGCATACAACATTCTACTGGCACTGTAGTTCTTGAGTGTGGATTGGAGCTCACCCATCATTTCATTGTTTTCTTTGTACATTTGAGTGTAGAATGGAAACTTGTTGCTTCCCTGGCAACACTTGCTTATTTTGTAATTTTTTTTTTATATATAACATGTTATCAAAGAAAAAATTGATAAAAAATTCAAAAACGAATATGATACAAAGTATGTACATATGTTACAATGAGCTATACTTAATCAAAATAAATATTAAGATGGAAACCATTAACCGAAATCGGTTGTATGTTTCCCTCCAGATCTTAAAGCTGGAAAATATTTGTTTCTTTAACTTCTACTATTTTGAAAGGACCATCCTAGAAGGAGTCAAACTTTTAATGATGTCCAAGCTTAGCTCTCTCAACATTCCACCTAAGCACTGAATCTCCCACCTAGAATTTCCTAAACCTCACCTTCTTATCGAACCATACCTTGATATCAACTGAGTGTTTTTGAAAATCCTCATATGCCTGAGTTCTCTTTTCTTCTAGCTGCAACAAGTGTGTCAAAATTGTTTCTACTAGATTTAGCTCAAATTCCTCTTATGTATTTATCAGCTTGAGTGCTAGAATCTCCAAATGGACAAGTAACACTACCTCTTTACCATACACTAGGGCATAAGGGGAGGTCTTGATGGAATTTTTAATAGTAATTTTGTCTACCCATAAAGCTTGCTCCAACATTAGGTGTCAACTTATTTTATTCCCCTCTAATGACCTTATCAGAATCCTTAACATGTTTTTATTGGTAGACTCTACAAGTCCATTTCCTTGAGGGTAATAATTTGAAGTATTCTTTATAGTAATGCCATACTTGCTGGAAAACTCAATATATTTAGCCCCTATGAATGTTGGTCCATTGTCACTCACCAAAGCCTCTGGAACACCAAACCTTGAAATTAGGCTTTCCACGAAGCCTATCACCATATATTGGTCAAATTTCTTAGTAGGGATGGCTTCCACCCATATGGTGAGGTAGTTTGTGGTAGCCAGAATGTATTTGTGTTCAGATGATAAATGTGAATTAATGAATCCTATGAAGTCTAACCCCCATTGCTGAAAGGGTTCTTCCACTTGAATTGGATTAAGGGGAAATGATGCATTCTTTGTTCTTCCCACATATCGTTGGCATTGATCACAAGCTTTAGTGACCTTGAAGGTATCAAAAAATATGGTAGGCCAATAATAGCCTACCTTAATAATATTCAAATTTGTTACTCTCCCTAAGTAATGTCCTCAAGATAGTCCTCCATGAAATTCCTCTATGACCTTTATTATTGATCATATTTTAAGCATCTTAGGAGAACTCCATCAAGGTTTCTTTTGTATAGGCCTTCTGGAAATAGGATATACTTTAAAGCTTGAAGTTTGTATCTTCTTCTTTGTGATGCATTAAGGCTAGGAGGGCATACCCTAGTTTGAAATTACTTGGTCATTTGATCTACCTTATATGATTCATATGATGTTGCTTCTTTGATCTGCGCATTAGCTATTGCTTGACAAGCTATCACTTCTATTGAAACTATTGCTTTTGTCAGAACTTGGTATAAGGCTCTATCTCTTACCAGCTTGGTAGGATGAATTTCCATATCATATTCCTAGATCTTAGTGATTCAACCGACTCTTTTTTCTCCTAGTTCATCTTGTAGAATAAAACATCTCACATCTAGGTGAACCACATAAATTAGGGTCTTGCTCTAAACCAAGTATTGCTTGAAATTTTTAGTGACTTCATCACAAAAAATAATTTTTTCTCAATAGAATTGTACTTGACTTGATAGTCAAGAAGAGTTTGGCTCCAGAAGAATATAGGGTGATCTTCTCCTTCATCATTATTTTGGGTAAGCACTAATGCATAGCTTTCCTCAGCTCCATAAGCATAAAGAATAAAATCCTTGTTGAAGTTTGGATTGACTAGCACTGGAGTTGTAGCAATGGATTGCTTAATAATATCAAAGGCTTGCTTTCTTATTTTGGTCCACTTGAAATCTGCATTCTTTTTTAGCATTTTTGATATCGGTTTCATCTTTTGAGCAAAGTCAGAGATGAATTTCCTCACAAAGTTTATCTACCCAAAGAAAGACTGTAGGCTTTCTTATTCATAGGTAATGGAATATCAAGAATGGATTTAATTCTATCTGGATAAATGGCCATGCCTTCCTTAGAGACCACATGCCCTAGAAACATTCCCTCATGGACTACAAAAAATGACTTCTTGGGATTAAGGGAGATGCCAAATTCTTTGCACTTCTGGAAAACTTGTTCCAAGTGTGCTAAGTGGTCATGCTTGTTATGAGAGAATACAGTCATGTCATCTAAATAAATCAGAATGACCTTGTTAATTAGCTACCCCAAAGGCATAGTCCATGGCTCTTTGGAATGTGGCTCCAACATTAGATAGCCCAAAAGGTATTCTTTGGTAGGAAAATGTACCCCATTTAGTGGTGAATGCTATTTTAAATTGATCTTCATCTTTCATCCATATCTGATTATATCCAGAGAAATCATCCAATAGTGAGAATTTTTTTGCCCCTACCACTATATGTAAGATCTGGTCAATATTTGGAAGGGGGTAGTGATCCTTAAGAGATGCCTGATTGAGATTTTTGAAATCTACACACATGATGAATGTCACCATTCTTTTTTCTTATAGGTACCAAGTTGGCTACCCAGGTTGAATGTTTAATTGGGTAAATGATCTTAGCCTTTAGAAAATTTAAGAGCTCTTCTCTCATTATGGCTTCGATCCTAGGGTTATAGGCCTTTGCTTCTACCTAAAATGCTTTGCATTAGGCTCTAGCTCAATGGTGTGTTGGATAATCTTCTTATCATATACTTTAAGGTCTTCATATGACCAAGCTACAATGTCTTGGTACTTTAGGCATAAAGCTTTGATATCTTCTGCCTCTTCTTGAGAACATCAGACCCCAAACTTGAGCTTCTTTTCTTTTTCTATTTCAATTTCTTGATATATTTTTCATTGATTTCCATGGAACGGATCTTTTTCCTATCTTCATTGTCAAACAGGATTTCTAGAGTAACCAATCCTCTAGGTATATGATTGTTCTTAAGCTGAATAACATCCTGTTGATCAATTTATTCTAGATTTTCTTCTTGAATAGTAGATAGATAGGCTTCTCTTACTATAAAATCAATAATTTGTTCATCACTTTCAAAGACCTGCTAGAATATTTGTCTATCTGGCACTGCAGGCCTGAAAATGATTTTGATCCCTTTGTCTTTCTTGACTCCTATGTTTGCATAAGGGTTGAAATTAGCTCCCCTTACTGCTAAGGAATCTACCAAAGTATTCTTTTCTTTGGAAATAAAATTTATATTTAGGGCTTTGAAAGATTCCATTAAATCCCATACCCTATTTCTATATGCTTTCAGGTAATGTTTCTTGCTATTACACCTTTCTCTTACCTGATTTATGATCAACTCAGAATCACCATATATATTCAAAATATTAATGCCCATGCTTTCATACTACATTAGCCCAAGGCATAAGGCCTCATATTCCATAGCATTATTAGTACATGACCATGTTAATCTATAGGTGAAACTCTTTGTCCCTTCTGATTGGGACTGTAACACAACACCAACACCAAAACCATTTCTACATCTAGAACCATCAAAGTGCATGGTCCATGTTTCTATTTCCCTCTTAGATATGATTAGATATAGCATGAAATTTCTTCTCTAATTTTGTAGAAATACTATAGGTCCCCATGCCTATCCCAAATTGGTTGTAATCCTCCCTGAAATACAACTCATCTTCAAGTTCCAATTCCTCAAAATTTTCAACTAGTTCAAATTCCTCAAGAGGAGTAAGATTGTACATGTCTTATTCATTTTTTTCAATGTGGTAAGACACAGGATTTTTGGGTGTTATCCTTGTCCTATTTCATTTGAAAGGAATCACCATGCTAGAATAATCCATGTACATGCATCCACCCAAATTTACAATGAACTCTCTCGAAAGGCATAAGCCAAAATATGGTTCTAGATCCACCACCACTATTTCTTGCACTATGGTCACCTCTGGTGCTCTATGTAGCCTCATTAAAACATCCTTTATTACTCCCACTATTTTTATAGGTGTCCCATATAATTGTAGAACTCCAAGGCAAGATCGGGTATACTCCATACCCATTTCCTCACAAACTACTTTGGGCATAACTGTAGTAGATGCTCCTGAATCAATCATGCAATTTTGGACAATCCACCCCTCCATTCTTAGAGAGATGTAAAAAGAGAGGGGCTTATTCTTTAAAATAGTAGGGGACATTTCTTTCTTTTCAGAGGGTATGCTAAGAATTGTGGTGGCTTGCTTCTCCTATGGATATTTATTCAGAGAAGCTTTTAGCAAATCTATTTGACCAATAATTAAGAGAGTGTCATATAGACTAGCTTTGGATGGTATCTTCTTCATTTATTCCACAATGTTGTATTCAAATTTAGCAGAGGTAGGTCTTTTAGGTCTTCTTTTGGGCTCACCATATTTTCTCTTATATTTTTGAGTGGCCTCGATTCTCTGCCTTTTAGTAATGGAAGGGAATCTGAGCCTCTCTTGGGCTTCATCCTTAGACCTCATTCTATCTCCCTCAGTTTCCTTCTCATTTCTCTTAGGGAAACTAACTATCTTTTCTAGGCCCTTAGAAGCTATATCTCTTTTTTTATTGGCCTGGGGGATAGGGAATGTGTCATTGGCTTGTGCAGGTGGATCCTTATTTTTTGAGAGGGAACTTGAAATTGACCCAACTTCTGTGGATCAACTTGCAATGTTTTCTTGCTTGACCTAGTCATAACAACAATAGGTCCATCCTCATCAAGGTCCTTTCCTACCATAATCTGGTCTTGTTGCCAGAGCATGTTCACTCTCCCTTTCTAATTTCTCTCTGCTTGTTCCATAGCCTATTGTACATGATGTTGGTACATAACACAAGACTATGAATCATGAGGATCATTACATACCAAATACTAGACATTCACAAGACTTGTCTCCAAAGAACATTCAGGCTCCTCATATATTGCATTTACTTTGACACCAGAGCTATTGCTAGGATCGGGTCTTTGATCCTTATTCACATAAGGAAATCTCCTTTGTTGAGATCTCTCCATATCTCTCTTTTCCATTGAATTCATCTTGTTACTAAGGGTTTTCAAAGTGTTCTAGATGTCAAGGAGGATAGAGGATTCTTGGGGAATCTGAGTAGGAAGTGGAGGGAAAGGAACATATAGTGGATGGTGCTTTTGGCTAAGGAATGGGAGTCATTTGTGGAAATGGGGATGATAATGGAGGAGGATCCATATAAGATGGTGCAGTTGTTTGACTTTGGAAATTGGTAGTTTTAAAATTATAAGGTAACACAACTTTTGGGCGTAATCTCCTTATATTAATCAAGACATTTTCTGCATGAATAACTGTATTATAGACTTGTGGAGATGCCTCCACTCTAGACTATTGGTTTTTTAAAACTATATCTGATCTAAGAGCTTTGATATAATACATATAAGTAAGGCTTGTAATTGGTCTCGTTGTAGGGGGAATTCTCTTCCAGGTTCTATTGAATCTTAGGTTGAAATCCAAAATAGTTTCTTGTGGATGTTTCTGTATAGAAGTAAACTAATTGAGGAGGGAAAAGGGATCAATAGATTCATTAAATTCCTCCATAAAAGGTTTAGCCAATGCAGCCCATGAGGTGATGGTATTGTCCTCAATATTCCTAAACCAATGCAAAATTTTTCCTCTAAAGGATAGGGCTAGGATCCTCACAATAACATCCTCATTATTTATATTGTGAATTACTACCAGATTTAAGATATCCTGATAGTGTTCATATGTAGTTTTCCTAGATCCATCATAAGTGGGTATAGCTTTAGACACAGCTTGGGGAATGTCATGCATATGGGGTAGTCTAAGGGGACCAATTATGTTCTAGTTGGGGTACTTTTGCAAAGGCTGATTTGGAGGTACATTTTGTGCCATGTTTCTAGGTGTAGTTACTACTAGAGGAGGTTTTGATTAACTATAGGGTTTTCCTCAGGGGGATCTTCTTTTGACTAAAAATATTGATTCAAATCCCTTATAACAGTAGACCCTTTATAAGGCAACTCATAATAGAAAAAGGAGTTAGGGTTATTCTTCCTAAATGACTTAGTATTCATGAAAAACTACAATCCACAAGGATAATTCTTTTTGGGTTTAAAAATCAGAGAGTCACCAGGTGAATTTTGCTATTATCCACTTAGGAAGGTCAAGATAATTCATCAAATCTTGATTCCTTAAGGAATGATAAAACAATAAAATAAATGATGGGTGTTGTGTTTCTTGTAAATTTGGTCCCACCAAGCATGCCAAAAATTATTGGGTACTAAATTGACATCAAGTTTTACTTGACACTGTGACTGTCTATCTTCCAATTTTCTATCCAAGCATGCACCCGATAGTCACAACTCAACACTCAACATTGGATGGACCAAATGTTACTTCAGCCCAACCTCCAGAGTAGGTTGGTTCCTTGTCAACTTAGTAGAGTGTTGACACAATTAAGCTCACTTAGGGTTTTGAGAAAAGGGTTAGAAAAGGTTTAGGGTTAGAGAGCTTATAAAAAATAGTGGTCGGATAGGCTAACAACAATGGCAACTATAGCAAAGCTCCCACAAACTATTTCTAGTGTCCCACTACTCAAGATTAGCAGCACCTAAACCCATGAAATATTCATACATTACGAAACAAAATAGAGATATGTTGCAAAAATCAATTTCAATATCTAACATTGATAATCCAATTTAGCAGAAAATAGACCAATAATCAGATTTAGTAGAAATAAACTTCCTAACAACATAGATCTAACTATGAACAAATTTCAATTACTCTCACAACTAGTAATCCAATAAAATTGGAATGAACTAACCACTAAAGCATTGAAAGAAATGCAGCTCATAGCTTCGAACCTCTTGCACAAAAAATAGCAAAGATAAAAAATTTTGAGTCAAAAATCAGAGTAATGCTCCTTCCATTAGTTTGTAGGAATATTTATAGTAGGGCAAGAAAACACACTAGAGCCGACCCTTAAAAATGAGGGTTCGGCCTCTATTTATAGTTTGACAAATGAAAAATATTAAGGAGACATTACAAAAATTACAATTTTATAGCTCAACAGAGAGCTTTGTTGGCATTATCTCATTGGCTGGTGAAGTCCAGGAAATCTACTAGAAGTAATCCACCATGGCAGCTTCAGCTCTACAACTTGTTGGTCCAGTCATGGTAGTTGGAGTTTAAGCCATTGGAAACAACTTTGGACTGCTCATCATTCTTGGAAATGTTGATCCATAGTAGATCTACAACCACTTATGGTTCATGGTTCTTGGAAACCCTTGACACTTCGCCTTCTCATTTCCAAACTGACTAATCTTGAATCTGATAAGATTCCACATTTATACTAAGCAACAATATCATCAAGTTCTATTTCGTTGTTCTTCTTCATGGATGATTATAATTAAACAATTAGAAATACTCTGTAAATTGGCAAGGAAGGAAAAAAATGCCATTTCACACTTTTTAAATATTGACATCATCTTTACTAGCTTTGGTTATGCAAAATCAGATTTTGGTGTGAAATGCACTGAGATGTGAGTAGAATGAAGTCTACTATTAATATGCTACATAGCTTTCTTTCTCTCTTCTACAACATAAAGTAGATTATAATCTGCACTAAAATGAGCTAACATCAGCATTTGACTTCGTTGGACTGTGAAATCGCCAATTTGCACTAGTCGAAGTGTAAATAGCCTTTTGTTGCCATTCCGCATATTTACAATAATTTTGCCCTTTATGTCACCATTCCACATTAAAATACTCTTGGAACTTAGTGGAATTAGGCTTTTCTACACTTAGTAATTGGAGCATGCAAAAAACAATTGCCATTATGCACTTTTTATCATGCTGACATCATCTTTGCTCAAAAGTTTTATGAAATCAAGCTTCATCTAGAATCCATTGCCAAAAACACTAGCCACTGAGAAGAATGAAAAATTAGCTTGAAAAAGACTAAATTTTGAGAAAATTGGAGAATAATTTTTTTGGATCCACTCTAAAATACTCTATGTCCTCAATGGAATAGATATTTCATGCCTTAGAATAAAATTTTCAATATTTTCAAAGGATGTGGCCATTTTGGTCCAACACCTATTTTTTATCATTTTGCATCAAACTAAATCACAACCCTTATAATAAAACATCCATTTTTCAACAAAACAAAACTATAACCAAGGGCTTCACAATACTCAAATCATCTATGTTTGAGTTATTTTTCCCACAAAATCATATTTTGTTAAAAGGATAACATCAGTTTGAGTCATTAATTTTTACCACAAAATCATATTTTGTTAAAAGGATAACATAAGTTTGAGTATTTCATTTTTTCCATAAAATCATATTTTGTATAAGGATAAAAACATCAATTCAAAAAGGGTTGTAACATTTCTTGACCCTACTAATTTCAACAGGTCAACACAAACAATAGGGTCAAACATAATTTGTAGGATCAAATAGAGTTAACAATCAAACTTGGGTTAAACAGAGTCAATAGAAAAATGTCACCATGCTCACAACTGGTGTTTATTTGCCCCATAATCGAGGCTCTTCTAGCACCTCCAAGTAGCACTACAAGAAGCCCCCAAGTGATGGCTTCCCTCACTACCACCAGGTGGTTAGGCAATAAATGGAGCTCCTATCCTTACAAGGCATTTCAATGCCCCTAAATTATCAATGTGGGATTAAAACTTGACTTACCAAAATAAAATATTTTAACCTACTTTCTCGATCTCACAATAAACAAACCATAATATGACACGTGGTAGTTAGAAAAATTCATAAGATGAGATAAAATTAGGTCAACAAAAGGACTAAGGTCCATCGATGGCTAGTTATGCACCTAGGCATTCGGCTACTAAACCCTATGCACCTAGGCCATTATAAAGAGGGCTTATGCACAACACACAAAACATGTGGGATAATAGATTAAGAAGATTTCAAAATTGTTTCAACCCACTCGACCAAGCGTAGCTCCAACAATGCTATAACAACAAACAATATGTCAAACCACTAAGGGAGGTGATCTAATGATCAATGTATGCTAGGTGTTGCAATTTTTTAGTTATTTATTTTTTATTACAAGGCATACTAAACTAAGAACTAGTGGTTGCAGATGACACTCAAGTGGTTAGGTTGACCACATCCTGTAAGAACTAGGGGTTCACATTTATGCCTTAATGGAATAAAGGACATATTAATGGTCCCCCCATATTTATTATCATTCTATGCAAATGTAAGACCATTTTTCCATAACACAAGATTCTCCCTTTTAGTTCATCAAAATGGAAAACCTTTCCCTATCCATACATAAGTCCATCTATGTAGGATTTTGGTGTAATACCTTGAAGCCTAGATACTTGCACCTCTACGGTGAGTTATCTAGTATTTAGTGCTTAATTATCATGCATGTTAACTAATATAATTATCACTCCATGTGATAAATAGCTTGGCCACCCAATCAAGGTGCCAACAAAAACTTGCGATGATACTTCCAACCTCCGTGGTAGGATATTTAGTCCAAGCTTCTCCACTTTTGAATTTTCCAAATCTTACCCACTTATGGGAACCCTCTAGGCTACACCACCCAGAGTACTTCAATTGTAAGAAGACTTGAATGTTGCTACAACAACCCCCCTCAAGTTTTGGGATCATATTTTTTTATGGTTATAATTAAGCTTAAGGGTTTCTTCTTTAATTATGAGCCACAAGGATATCAACTCTAAATCTATATTCTTAGGTTATGAACCCCCAAGAACTAACTATACTCGCGATCAAGAAAATTACTTAATAATTAATAAGTGTATCTATTTATTAAATCGTAAAAATCATATGTAACATTATCATTACATCATTAAGATAAACATAAGAAAGAGTTTTTCATCTAAAGCAATATGTCAAGGAATATTTCAACTTTATTACATGACTAAATATTTAAGAACATCCCCAAGATAACATTTCATAATTTCTATTCTTTACATAAAAGATAACTATCTACCACTTTCAAGGATCAATAACATTACATCATATCAAAGGTATATTCCCTTAAGATCAAATCCAAAGTTTACAATAAGCTTCCCATTAAATAGGAGCTTAAATACAAGAATCTATCATTTCTTGATGCTTATAGAGGTGGTTCACCTTTGTAATGGATGCAAAATAATGATAGAGAGAAGAACTAGTAGAAATGGTATTGAATGGAGAGTTGAACTAACTCATAAAAAATATAAATAATAATTCATGAAGTATAAGTTTCCTATGTCTTCCATTCTGGTATCTTCTCGTACAATGGTGATGGTATAAGGGATTTGAACAACTCTTGTTTTCATGAATATGCATCTAATATGCCAATGCTAAGTAAAACATACTTTTGCAACATATGCATAATCCATGAAAGAGATCCACAAAGCATCCATGCATTATTCAATATTTCATAACAACATAGAGGGAAACCCCATAATTTCCCCAAGAATGAATTCTCCACCCATTATTTTCAAAGTTCTTTTTCCACAAAATCATACATATTTTATCAAACAAACCCATCCTAGAAATCACTAGGCAAGGGCCATAATAGAGTTTCATAAGCAACAATAATTTCAATAAATCACTTATAGCATAAACAAAAAGGGAACCCTATAATTCCCACCAATCATAACTTCATAACAAGTTTTTGCCTCAATTTCGAAACCCTAGTTTTTATCATTTTGCATCAAACCAAATCACAACAACCCATAGAGTAAACCATCCATTTTTTCCACAAAACAAAACTATAACCAAGGGCTTCAAAGTACTCAATCATCTATGTTTGATTCGTTCATTTTTTTCCACAAAATCATATTTTGTTAAAAGAATAACATAAGTTTGAATCATTCATTTTTCCCACAAAATCATATTTTTTTAAAAGGATAACATTTGTTTGAGTCATTCATTTTTCCCACAAAATTATATTTTTTTAAAAATATAAAAACATCAATTCAAAAAGGGTTGTAATATTTATTGACCCCATTGATTTCAATAGGTCAACACAAACAATAGGGTCAAACATAATCTATAGGGTCAGATAGAGTCAACAATCAAACTTGGATCAAATATAGTCAATAGGAAAATGTCACCATACCCACAAATGGTGTTCATTGGCCCCATAATGGAGGCTCCCCTAACACCTCCAACTGGAACTACAAGAAGCCCCCAAGCAACGACTTCCATAACAACCACCTGGTTGTTGGGTAATAAAGGGATATCCTCTCATTATAAGGCACTTCAGTGCCCCACATTACCAATGTGGGATTAAAACTTGACGTGTAAAATTAGAATATTTAACCTGCCCACTCAATCACACAAAAAAAAACCATAATATGCCACATGACAAATAGAAAAATGCATGGGATGAGGTCAAAGTAGGTCAACAGAAGACCTAAGGTCCATTGGTGGCCAGCCAGGAACCTAGGCACTTGGCTATTAAGCCCTATGCACCTAGGAAATTATAAAGAGAGCTTAGGACCAACACACAAAACATGTGGGATAATAGATTAAGAATATTTCAAAATTATTTCAACTTGCTCAACCAAGCCTAGCTCCAACAATGTTATGACAACAAGCCACGTGTCAAACTAGAACTAAGTAAGGGAGGCGGTCCAACAATCAATGTATGACAGGTGTCTAAGGAAGGATAGCACCACTAACTGATGCTAATGGGTGACCTTAATTGGTGGTACCCTTGACCATTGAGCGGTGGTCGAATATCAAGGGGAGACTTCCCCTTAATAAGTAGCTAAAGTGCCTTCCATACAATATGTTTGGAATAAAGTTTTAGGAAGGTCTGAGTCAGGCTTCCATTTCTGTTCTTGCCTGAGTGCAGACATCGCAATAGCAACATATTGCATCATGGTATTGAGGGACTAACCCTCTAAAAACTTAGAGGAAAAACAGTTAATTAAAAATCTTAGCATATTTTCAAATACTCTACAGCGACGTATGTCGCTCTACAATAAGCAATTGCATCTATTTTTTTAGGGGTTGCTTCCATTGGAAGAAAAACTAAAAATATGCATGATAATCGAGCAATTGACTTGGCCTTAATTAAAGAGAAAAGCACAATAATAAATTGTTATTTCATGCAAACATAGATTTTCTATTGCTCTAATCTAATTTAGGAAAAATATATATATTGCTAAAACATTAATCAAGGTATGTTCATGAAGGATCCAACCTAAAAATATTCTATAGGTTGCTTTCCTTCTTAAAACTAGCCTCCTTCTTCCCGATCATAGCCTCCAATCCTTGCTTAGTTTTTCTTCTTGGGAGGTCTCTATTAATAAGAAAAATCCTCTCCCTTCATGTAGAAGATTCTTGCTAATATAATAATCTAACCCATGCTACTAAGGACAAAGGGGAATTTATTTTTTAATTCCTAGATATGAATATAAGGGGACACTACGAGATTCCATATCCCTACCCCTTTTAAATAATCTATGTTCAAAAAAGGAGGATAAGGGAAATATCATTTTTAAATTAAATTATGCTTTCAACCATTATTTCAAAGACACAAAGGGGTATAGTAAAAAGTATTTCTAAATAAAATATTAGTAAATCTTATTCATGGAGAGCTATTCATTAAAATAGTTTTTGGTCTAATGAAAATAAAACACTTTTTCTTTTCCTTTTTTAATATTTTGTAAAAACAATATAATTAAATAAATTGTTTTCTTCTCATTAATATTCATGACTAATATTGATTATTAGTTGAATATTAATTTATTAGGTGTTTGATAAAACCTCTATATTTATCAAAACCTAATTCGATGAGTCCCTTGCTAAACCCATTTCACAACAAGAATCTTCACAAAATGAAGCATTGCATACATAAGAGAAACCATTGACAATCACAAGCAATTACAAAACATAAAGCAAGTGATATATCACCAATCCAATTGCCTATGTCCTAGCTGAAGATTTATGGTAACTTCTAGGTTACCAACTTCTAGCTATGGATGGTTGGATTGTTGATGATCACTTCCAAACATCATCATGAATGCATCTACATGCGGGTAAACTCTACCTTGGGTAAATCTTACCCTTGATCCATTTGAAACATCATTTCCCATTTTACCCTCATCGTCGATGGTTGTCCCATATCCATCCACCCGTGAGAGTACTTGTTCTTGCACGCACATCAGTAGTACCATGTTCAAAGCATAAAATGCATATAACCAATCATCATGCCAATGAATATAAAGCAATATCAAGCTTTGAACATCCATAAATACATAACCCCAATCAATAAGGGTCTTGCCTAGGAGGGTCGTGATAGGGATTTATTGGAATCCTTTGATGTGATGACTATCCAAGCAATATCAAGATATTTGAACAAACTTGTTGATTATTTTTCCCACATGGATACTCAATTTAATCCTAAAAATTAGATATGGGTAGAAGTTTAAACTAAGTTTATTTTTAGGCATTTATTACGTATTAATGTTGACAACTAACAAGTGTTTACAAATGATTATGATGTCATCATATTTTTTAGTCAATAAAGAATGGTGATAATATAAAGAGAAAAATTCCTAAAGATCAACTCATCAATTTAAAAGGTAATCATATCATAAAAGGATTGATAACCTTAGAGGCCTTATTCCATCTAGACAACAAACCCAAAAAGAGGAATTTATATTCAGTTTTCTTTGATTCTAAAATACATTAATTTCAAAGACCTTCAATTAAACTGTAGTGATTGTATAGCATGGGACTAAGAATAAAATAAAGTTTATTCCAATGATACTAGGAATACCTCATCCAATAACTAGGTTTTTAATATTGGTATAAAGCATTATTTGGTAGGTTCTATAGAAGTGCTAATTGTAGACACCGAAATAAAGCGTAATAAACACTAATTAGTTGGTCATAATTGATTAGTATATTTAATATTAATTAAATTAATATCCATTTGACTAAAGTATTAATTTATTTATTTATTAAATGATTTATTAATTATTACCTAAGCTACACAACCACTCACCCCTCCTCGATGGGACCACTCACACTTCCATCCCCTAGAGCCACATCATCCGTAGTTCACTCTAGTTTCACCTCCCGTCTCTCGTTATTGATCACACACAATAAAAGGATTACCATTTTTCCACAAATTCAATTCTAGTAACTTGCAGTTGTACACATGGGATATTTCAACCTATACACTTAGTCCAATAAGGTAACTCAAATGCACAACATTCACACTTAGTTTAATAGGGCCACTTAAGTAAGATATTGTCCATGCATATTCACTCTAATATGCATATCCAATTTAATATGCATATCTTATCTGGTGATAAATCCAAAGAGCACATCCATCACAAAATTGTACACACATTTTGATGATAACTTTGTGTTGTGCACAACGGTGATAATCACAAGGTAGACATATCCTCATTTTAAAAGCACGCATCTTTAGTGATCAAATTAGCACAGAAGTGGAACATCATTTAATCTCACTTAGCTGGTTGGGTCACCCTATTATCCATTCCACCCGAGAATTCTATAAATGCACCCCTTTTAACCTCATTATGAAGAGGATGGTATATGCATCGAAGTGCTGCTAAAATCTTGATCACACTTTACACCCCAAAACACCCAAAGTAAATCCTAAGTAGCCATCCTTGTATCATGCTAGACATTGATCATAACATCCCATAGGTTTGGATCTGGTTTTCATCAATAAAAGAACACAACCAGTGACTATACTATCTTGGATGGTCTCAGTTTATGGTTATCTAGACCTAGATGATCATTATCCAACCTACACTCAGGCTTCTATATGTAGCACAACGTAGCCCAAAGCATCACAATGCAATCCGACATAGCACGACGTAGTAATATAAACAATATCAAAACAAGAATAAGAACTATTTATGTTGCATTTAGTATTGTTATTTTATAGATATTTATTCCCTTTTTGCATATCTAGTTTCTAATCTAGTTTAAAAATTGGGCCTCACCTTGAAATACCCGATAGGTATTTTGATCGATTGCTTTTCACTTATGTGCAGGTATATAGATTCAGAGGAGCAAATCCAAACACAGTAGCAGAATCTAAATCCCAGTAATCCAATCTAATATGGTTGGAGGTCAAAACCATATGGCTCTCATATGGTTAGAGCACACGACCATCGAACCCTTGATGATCAACATCCAGACACAGATCTAGGTGATCAAAAGTAGATCCAACAAAAAGAGGCACAAATGCAGTTCTAGACGTAGCTACCTAGACCCAGTAGAAGTTACGATTATGACTAATTTGTCCTCCAGTGTTGTAGTGACAAAAGGCCTAAGGCACCATCATTATTTGTAAAAGGGAAACCAATACCACAAACACTTGTGTAACCCCTGCGAGGGTCAATATTGTAATCAAATAGAACAAAAGCATACACAATATAATACATATTTTTATTGCTTTATCTACATTTCTTTTACATGGTGTGTCTTTTTATCATCTATAATATAATGATCATGGTGGGACCATCCATTTTATTTGGTTTGCACAATAGTTTAGGTTGTTGTTCTTATGCTTAATATAGGTTTTTTTCTACATTTTGGAATTTTTTGATAATTCTATTGTTTTGGGTCTTTACATAGGATGCACATAGACAAAACCATCCAACCCAGGATATCCATAGTTTTTAGTCTTCTGCCACAGGATGGTCTCAAACAAAAAATGTTCAATCCCAAAAAATCACATAACATAGTCATCACCAACCTCTGGTCTTTGACACAATGTATAATCACAAGTAGGGAGGTTTTATTCTTTCTATTTTGAGTTTGAATCAACATTTTAGATAATATTATTTAGGATTTTTTATTTCTTTATTATTTTTAAAAGGTATATTATAATGTTTTGAAGGCTTGAATAGTTGTAGTTATTTCAGTCATCAAGTCTTCCTTTCTTAATTTAGAAGTAGTATTTTGCTTTAATATAAGACTCATTGCATAATAGGGAAAAATTAAGAAGAAAAGAATTATTTTAGGATTGATATTTATTGCTTTTCAATTAATATAGTTGCATTAGGCATATAAATCAAGACCACACTTTAAATGGGAAAATAAGACTTAACAAGAAAAAGAAATTTACATCACACACTGCATGTTTCAACATCAAAAAAGTTATATTTTATCACCAAATGTCGATTGAGACCAACGACATTGGAGTTCACCCCTTCCATTGGATCGTCCTCTAAACATCATAGTAGCCCCCATGAGTGGTTTTTAAACTTCATCATCAGGGAATCCCCAAATCTTGAGAGTATCGTAGAGTAAATTAGGTTAGATGCCCCTTTGTTCATGGGGTTTAATAATCAGTGGACCTATAGTTGTCATTATTATCGATCCCACTCAAGGGTGAAGTGAAATCATGGCTGGGCAAGTAGCATCAGCCACATACACCTACAAAGCCATTTTAGCCATTATTGCAAGACTTATCATCAGAGAGGTGGGCATTAACACACCCAGTTAGATTGCATTATGCCATCACATTTGCAGTTTATATTTAGATTGATCAAACACACAAACACTCATCTTTTGACTCAACGTCTATCCAAGAACCTTTTCTACGACTAATCATACACCCTCCTCTATCAGGTCTAAATGCAAAATTTATCTTCTCCACACAAACTCTAATCAAAATCAAGTGGCAACGTGCCAAGTTAAGGCTAGTAATGGTTTACATGTTGATGCTTTAATTGAGGTGGTAAAGGTGGCTGACCATCAATGATAGCACATGAGACCACTTACCAAATGACCAATTTGTTTACCAAAATCAAATAACTCTTCAATTTTTCAATGACAGGGTTCAAGGATATGTCGCCTCTATCACTGGGGCATCTCACATTGCTCTTGATCTAGGGTAATAAAAAATAAACCCCTCAAATACAAGCCATAATTAATCCACATAGTGATAGGTGTCATTTAGGTTTTCATTGGTTTGTATTTTCATACAACACAATACAAAAAGGGGCATTTGTATACACCAAAATCAAGCATAATAAACACTAATAAATTGGTCATAATTAATTAGTATATTTAAAATTAATTAATATTAAATTAATATGCATTTACCTAAAGTATTAATTAATTAATTAATTAAATGATTGATTAATTATTACCTAATCTACACAACCACTCACTCATCCTCAATGGGATCACTCACCCTTCCATTCCCCTAGGGTCACATCATCCATAGTTCACTCCAATTCCACCTCCTGTCTCCTGTGATCGATCCTGCACAAGAAAAGGATTACCCTTTTTTCACAAATTAAACTCTAGTAATTTGTAGTTGCACACATGGAATATTTCAACTTGTATACTTATTCCAATAGGGTAACTCAAATACACAACATGCACACTCAATTTAATAGGACCACTTAACTCAGATATTATCCATGCACATTCAATTTAGTATGCATATGTAATTTAATATACATATCTTATCTGGTGATAAATCCAAAGAGAACATCTATAACAAAATTACATGCACATTTTTATGATAACTTTGAGTTGTGCACAAGGGTGATAATCATGAGATAAACTTATCCTCCTTTTACAAGCATGCATCTTTAGTGATAAAATTAATGTAGAGCTAGAACATCAGTTAATCTCACTTAACTGGCTGAATCACCCTCATATCCATTCCACTTGGGAATTATATAAATGCACCCTCGTTTCCCTCATTACAATGACGATGGTATATGCATCGAAGAACTGCTAAAATATGGAGCACACTTTGTACGCAAAAACTCCCAAAGTAAATTTTGCACAACCATCCCCATCCCATGCCAAACCTTGATTGTAACATACCACATGCCCAAATCCAATTTTCATCAGTAAAGGATGTCATAGCCCATGATCATCCTAACCTAAATAGTCTCAATTCATAGTCATCTAGAATCGAATGATCATCATCCACCTCACACTCGAGCTTCTATACATAGAACGATGTAGCCTGAGGTATCGCAACACAACCTGACACAACACGATTCAATAATAGAAACAAAAATGATAACAAAATTATGGGAAGACCTATTTATGTTGTATTCAATATTGTTATTTTATAGATATTCATTTCCTTTCTCCATATTTGGTTTCTAATCTGGTTTGAAAATTGGGTGTCACATTGGGAGGCTCGATAGGTATTATTGACTGATCACTTTTCACTTGTATGCAGATATATAGGTTTAGAGAAATAAAAATTGAATGTAGTAGCATACTATAGAGCCTAGATGTTTGACCCTAGATGGTTGAATATTAAAACCATCCAACTCTTAGATGATCATAGCACACATTAATTGGACCCCTGATGATCAACATCTAGACACGTCCAGGTGATAAAAAGTAGATCCAATGAACATAGACATAGATGCAATTCTAGATGCAACTACCCAAACTCAGCAGAAGTGGATACCATCATTATTTTTAAAAGGAAAGCTAGTCCTACAAACACTTATGTAACCTATATGAGGGTCATTATTGTAATGGGATAGAAAAAAAAAACATATACAATACAATACATATTTTCATTGCTTTATCTACATTGCTTTTACATGGTGCATCATTTGATCATCTAGAATATAGAGATCACAGTGGGACCATACCTTTGATTTGGTTTATGAAATAGTTCAAGTTGCAATTCTTATGCTTAATATAGGTTTGTTTTTTGCATTTTGGAAAAATTTTACCATTTTGTTGTTTTTTATCTTTACACAACTTGCACACAGATGAAACCATTCGATCCAGGATGTCCACAATTTTTAGATGTTTGGCATAGGATAGTCTCATATAGAAACTGTCCAACCCTAGATGATAGAAGAACATAGTCATTGCCAACCTCTAGTCTTTGACACAAGATAGGATCACAGGTAGGGAGGTTTTATTCTTTCTATTCAAAGTTTGAATCAAAATTTTAGATAAGCATATTTAGGGTTTTTTATTTCTTTATGCTTTTTAAATGGTAGATGATAATGTTTTGAAGGCTTGAATAGTTGTAGGTATTTCAATCATCAAGTCTTCCTTTCTTAATTTAGTAGTATTTTGCTTTAATATAAGATTCATTGCATAATAGGGAAAAGTGAAGAATAAAATAATCATTTAAATATTGATATTTATTGCTTTTGAATTAATATAGTTGCATTAGGCATCTAAATAAATACCACACTTAGAGGGGAAAACAATACTTAACAAGAAAAAGAAATTTGCATCACACACTACATATTTCACAAAAACATTTATGAAGTTGGATTTCATCATCAACCATTGATTGAGACTAATGACGTTAGAATTCATATCCTTCCATGGGCTCACCCTCTAAACAAAATAGTAGCCCCCACAAGTAGTTTTTTAGACTTCATCACCAGTAAATACCTCATTCTTGAGAGCACCGCAAAGTGGGTTAGGTTATATGTCCCTTTGTTCATGGGGTTTAATAATTACTGGACCTATAGATATTGTTACTGTTTGATCTATCCTAAGGGTGAAGCAAAATACTGATTGGGAAAGTAGAAAGACTTAGACAGTGTGATCTCTTTTAGGAGGGTCATTGTCCCTTTAGGTTACCATCAGTCACATCCACCGATGAAGTTATTTCAATCATTTTTGCATCACTTCTAATCAGAGAGGTGGGCATCAACACACCTAGTTAAACTACATTTTACCATCATGTTTTTAGTTTAGATTTAGAATGATCAAAGGCATGAAAAAATTATAAAAACAAAAAAAACAAAACAAAATTTTAAAAAATCAAAACAAAGCAAAACAAAAATAAAAATCTAAAAAAATAAAAAACAAAAAAAAATAAAAAACAATTCAAGAAATCTTGCAAACACATCAACTCAAACATTAACATACCAAGACAAAGAAAATGAAACTATTGTTTGATTTATTGCTCGTTTGTGTATATAGAGAAAACCACCATAACCATCACACTGCTAAACTTGCATTTCATCCATTACCCGCTCAGCTTATGATCTTGACTCGAAGTCAAGTCCAAGCCCAAGCTTGAGCCCAAGCCACCATGGACCAATTTAGTCAGGCTTCCCATCCATTTATTTCTCCTTTGAATTAGTAGGAGGTAACCTCACAACCACCCCAAGGTATCTTGTCCAACTACATCCATCAAACCACCACCAACTTTTCTAATACATACAACTTGGGCACTACCTACCGCCACATACCCAAAAGAATCCCTGAATCTACTGGTCTAGCTACATCCCTGGGCCACATCACCTTCATTTATGTTGATGTTGTACAAGACCTACAAGGTGGCCCTTTGCCTCTGCCAGATTTTCCACACCCATCCCTACCACCATTAAACATTCTACCTTGATCAGTCTCCTCCATGCCCCAAGAGTAGGTTTATACTCATGCAACCTACCCTACCTAGATGTATTGAGAATATGACATACCCATTGAATACTTTCAACTAGGGTGTCCTAATCCCTAATATAATGTAAGCCATATATCTGCATCAATTAATCCAAACCAATACCACTAGGCTTATGTTAACGCAACATATCATTTTCTTATGTCTACTTCACCCACTTCATTCCATCCATCCCAACCACCACCACAAGGATCACATCCTCCATATTCTACAATGACTCAAGGATAATTATTTGAACAATCCTCATCATGGGCCACTCAACCACCTACCATATAGAATTTAATTCCTCTATAGCAATACCAACAATTATCCACCCAACCACCAGATTCCATAGCTTGCGATCGACCTTCATTCACTTCACAGTACCAACAATCTCCACCCATGCAATACTACCAGTAACTTTCACTACAATAGTACTACAAACAACAATGTACACCCATGCAATAGTACCAATAGTTTTCATCACAACAGTACTACCAAAAACAACCTCTACCCACACCACAACAACAACAACCTCTATCCACACAATAGTACCAACAAATTCTACTACAATAGTACTACCAACAACAACCTCCACCCACACCACAACCTCAATAATATCCACCCATGCAATAGTACTAGCAACTTTTTTCATAATAGTACTACCAAAAACAACCTTTTCCCACAACACAACCTTAATAATCACCACCTATGTAATAGTATAAGCAACTTCCACTATAATAGTACTACCAAAAACAACCTTCGCTTACACCACAACATCAAAAACCTCCACCCATGCAATAGTACAATAGATTTTGCTACAATAGTACTACCAAAAATAACCTTTGTCCATGCCACAACATCAACAACAACCACCCATCCAGTAACAACAACCACTGATGTAGCATCAACCTCCAGTAACTTCTCATCATCAAAATCAACCCATTCAACACCAAAAAATTATCCAACATCAATAGCAACAACCACCTGTTCAACATCAATAACAACACCAACCATCCCCCACACATCACCAACATTTCAACCAACACCCATAAACCCACCCCATGTACCACCATTCTGCTCAATACCACTAATATCCATATTTGGGTTTCCAAGTTCGCACATATCATACAACACTCCCAAATTCTCGAGATAAATTTCAAATATTGACCAACAAGGTTGATAGTTTGGCATTAAGAGTCGGGGGCACTGGATATCAAAAATCGATGCCCAATCAACTATAGAACTACCCAATTCACCCTTTGGTACAATCACCACCATATCCTCCTCTATTTGTAATGCCAAAATTTGAAAAATTCAAGTGGAAGGAGGACCTCAAATATCACCTAAGTTTATTTATCAATGCGTGTTACCTTATCAATGAGATTGACCCCCTCATGCTTTGCACATTCCTACTATCCCTTGGGGGAGCCTTATATTGGTTCAACCACTTGCCTAGGCATAGCCTATATAATTTTGAACAATTGGCCAACCTATTTCTAGAGTGTTTCACCATCATTGTTAAAAGGAAAATGATACTCACTAATATTTATAATCTCCATTAATTTGATGATGAGTCTATGTTGGATTATGATGAATGATGGAGAGCTATAATCATAGAACTTCCATTTTCTCTCCCCATCACGGAGTTGACTCAATTATTTATGAGGATTTATTTGAAACCAATATTATTACTATTACAATTCCAACATCATACACTCGAGGATGCTTAAGCACAAACCAAGACCATTGAGGATATTAAAATCTAATAAGGCGAGATAAAGCTCAAAAATAAAGAATAGCCAAATAATAATTCCAAGGGCACTTCCAACAACCAATTAAAATCCAATCAAGTTAATCAGGTTGTATTGAGTATCCCAAGCATGCCTAATCAAAAATATCATCAACCATAGTAATTGCAACCCCAGTACGGTCAACATCCATCACAGTAACCAAAATACCTCGCTACACCACCTCCCTTCCAACTAAAAAAGCCTCAAAAAGACAACCACCCCAAGCATCCTGATAGACCCCTGCATAATTTCACCTTACTTCCTAAGTCCTACTCAATTATCTTTCAACAACTTTATGAAGCACAAATAATATCATTTCCAAAAGTGAGACTAGAAGACCCCAACAAGCCTAAGACCATATCATACAAAGAGTATCACCATTGTGTTTACCATAGATGATAGGGTCATGACATCGATAATTGTATTTCCTTCAAAAATTTGGCCCAAGATCTTATTGACAAGGGGGTCATTATCGTAGAAAATATACTCGTGCCACCCAACTAGAACCCCAATATTTATCAGGACCCAGTGCCATAACATGGGCAAAACCAATAATTTTAGACACCATAAACCACCAAAACCCCCAAAAATAGGTCAACCACATCAACAACATCATGAAACACCATAATTTTATAGGGATGATCCACATCATTACTCAAAACCAATGTCATCCTGATCGAAAAATCCAATCGAGTACTTCTCCTAACATGCCTTCATCCTCTACTATGCTACCTCCACCAGTGTAGGTCATACCATGCTCTCCATGAAAATTCATATCCCTCACAAACTACCTCACATAGAGCCTCAAGATGGTATTGAACAAACTTTCAATTTTTGATCTCATACAACAATCACCCCCACCTTGTGAGACATTGATGTAAATCTTGAAATCCATTTACCTTCACACTCAAGATCGAAATGCCTTCATAAATTTTGTGGGTACCATCAAGACTTGCATGGAGCCTGCAATAACCTTCTATGATTATGATATCAAAACTTTACCAATAGAAACACCAAATCCTCCACTGTATATTGTAGCTCATATAGACCATAAGCCCTTGAAGCAAGGTCTTGTCGACACTAGTTTCTTAATCAACATCATAAATTTCATGGCACTTCAACACCTCCATATGCCATCTTTACACATAGTATCATCCACCTTCACTCTATGGGACTTCAATTATGTGTTATGCTCAATACTTGGAACAATTATTCTACCTATTCAAGTAGGTGGGAAGACTATTTATACTTTATATCACATTCTTGAAGGAGAAATGCAATACAATGTCTTTCTTGGAAGACCTTGGATTATGGATATGCGATGCATCCCCTCAATATTACATCATTGTCTCAAATATGTTCATAAGATTCACATACACTGAATCCCCACTGATGAGTAACCTTTCAATTACTGCAACTTGATCTCCAATCTGTATGAGCCTCCCCTACCATCCACACACCTATACCTCACCTTGACCTTGCTTGAGATAGCCTCCCAACCAATGTCATAACACCTTGAATAATCCTTTCCACCACTAATCACCAAGCCACTTGCCCATATTACACCATCCCACTCACATTTACCCTCCATTCCATCACACCCATCTCACTACATTACCTCGACTACTTCTTATAGTCCCCAAACTTCACCATCACCCCCATATTGCCATCCACCTACCTCCACTTCCACCTAATCCCATACTATTGGGTAAAGCCAACCCCATCCCATCCAACCTTTATCTATACAAAGTACCATATTTTATCCTCACATCCATCCCACACCTTCCACAAACATCTGTCCACTTGTGAACAACCCCCAACATTCTTCTACACCTCCATATCCCCCACTTCACTAATTAACGATCCATTTTTCTACCAACCTCAACCAACTACAAATGCTTACCCACCTCCTCCATCCATTAGAGCCCATAACATTCCTTCCACCACACAATCCAAGCCACCATGTCAATCCATAACTGTATAAGGTTCCAAAACTCCCACCTCTATCTCTACCAGTCCCTAGTCCATCACAGTTCCCCAAGCCACTTTCTTCTCCATGTAGCCTAAACCACCACCACTACTGAATGCATCCATTGTAGATCCTTCCATTCTAGAAATCACCCCAAGTTCATCCACAACATTTCTTCATTTGGAAGAGGATATTGGACCATCTTCCACATCCCATTCTCAACCTTCGTAGATCGTATTCCACATAACAAGTTTGAGAATAGGTGAGTATCTAGTACATAAAATCACATTTACACCTCCCATCATCAAATTTATTAGGGATTTTAGATGCCTATGCATAGGCACCATTATTCCTATGGGTCCTACATTCAATTATACAAATTTTGTGTATGCCAAAGTCGATACCTCCTTCATTGTACCTCCTAATGAAAGATCCAAGTCACCATTTTTTGGTGACATTAGTTTCCTATCAATTCTCTCCTTTGCTCTAAGATATTTCTAACATTCCCCTTAGAGAGGATTTGGCATTTGTTGCTATGATTATGGAACTCTTCACATCAATGAACCACATTACTAGCTCCCTGAATAAAAATTTAGATTAGGATATGACAACCATTCGCCAAATGACCCCCTTGAGAAATATTTTCAACATATTACCCTCGATCTCGAAGAGAATAAATATTATGAGTACACTAATCTTGAGTTTATTTAATATCCACTAGAAGTCTTTTTCCAAGTTACCACCATTCACATCATTCCATCCGATACCTCAAAAGATAAATTAGACAAACTACTAGAGGCACTTTCAATTGCTTTTGATAGCTTTGAAGAAGACTCTTCTCCCATAGTCCCCCTAATGAAGTTATTAGATGACAATGATATTTATCAATGAATATTTTCCATTCCATTCCCTATTTTTCCCATGCTCCTTCCTTGGAAGCATCCAAACACACCAATGCATCCACTGCCACCACCACCACCAATCCAACTAAACCCATGTCCACCCATATTGGAACAACTCTTGCCCTGTGAGCATGCCCTTGGGAACATTCCCTCTAATCAACCAAATCCCTCCATTCCACACATCAACATGGTCTCAATTAACCTATTCACACCCCTCTATAATATATTTAATCCATCAAATTCCATCCATGCCGATCCAAGTCTCATTAAATTTGAAACTATTTCTGCCTCACCATCCCTTATCTATTTTTTTCCATCTAGAAAATTGCTCCATCAATCCAATACCTACATATAGAAGAATTATGTAATATGCCAAGAATTAACATTATCTTCTCATTGATAACAATATATATAAAGATTACAGTGCAGTTGATTAACCACCAAGTTGGTTAATCAACTGAATCAGAGAGCGCTGCCAAAAATGTAATATTAATGCTAACATCCCCCCTTATTACATTATTGGCAAATTCCAATAGTATCTCGAAATTTTTCATATTTGATATGTCCAAGTGCTTTGGTGAAGATATCTGCAACTTGCACATCAGTAGGAATGTAGTGAAGTTGTATATGGTGCTTTGGAACTTCATCTCGAATAAAATGACATCTGGTATCAACATGTTTGGTACGTTCATGAAAAATTGGATTTTTGACAAGATTCAAAACACCTTGATTGTCGCAAAACAAATGAAGAGGAAGATTCTTTGGAAGGCCCATGTTTGTAAGAATGTGACTTAACCACATTATTTCGCAAACTGCTTCACTGGCTGCACGATATTCTACTTCTGTAGAAGATAAAGCAACCACATGTTGTTTCTTACTGTGCCATGAGATAGGTCCAGATCCTAGATGAAAAACATACCCAAAAGTGGATTTACGATCATCAATAGATCCAGCATAATCTGAGTCTGTGTATCCCAGTAAGAAAAAATTATTATTCTTTCGATATTCCAGACCATAATTTGTACTACCATGAACATAATGAAGAACTCTTTTTGCTGCTTTCCAGTGACTCATCTTAGGCTCTTGCATGAACCGTGAAAGATATCCGACAGCAAAACTGAGATCTGGTCTGGTATTTGTCAGATATAGGAGACTCCCAATCAACTGGCGATAGAGAGTTCCATCTACCTGAGGTGACTTATCATATCGAGATAACTTAAGTCCTTGTTCCATTGGGGTTGCTTTGGACTTACAGTTAGTCATCCGATATTTTTCCACTAAAGTCTTGGCATATTTCTTTTGTGTTACTCGAATATGAAATTTTTGCTGAGTAAATTCTAAACCAAGACAATAGTGCAGAAGTCCTAGATCTGTCATTTCAAATGATTGCTTCAAGTCATTTTTCACTAAGTCAATCATACTTTCTGAGCTTCCTGTGATGATCAGATCGTCTACGTAAAGTACAAGAATCACTATATCAGAACCATTTTTCTTGATATAGAGATTTGCATCTGAAGGACTTCTTTCGAATCCATGCTGCACAAGGTGACTGTCTATCTTGATATACCAAGCTCGAGGAGCTTGTTTTAGCCCATACAAGGATTTGATCAATTTGCATACTTTTTGTTCTTCCCCCTTGACCACAAATCCTTCTGGTTGAGTCATGTATACTTCTTCTTGTAAGTCACCATTCAAGAAGGCACTTTTAACATCCATCTGATGTAATTTCCACCCAAACTGAGCTCCCATGGCACAAAGTACACGAATGGTAGTCATTTTTGTAGTAGGGGCAAAAGTCTCTTCATAATCTATGCCTTCTTTCTGAGCATATCCCTTTGCAACAAGCCAGGCTTTATGCTTATCAATAGACCCATCTGCCTTATACTTCACTTTGAACACCCATTTGCAGCCTATGGGTTTCTTCCCTATTGGCAGATCGACTAACTTCCAAGTATTATTTTTAAGGAGAGATTGATGTTCTACATCCATGGCCTCTTTCAATTGTGGTTTATCAAGTGCAGATTGAACCGTTGTGGGTTCGTTTGTATTCAATGTAGACATATAAATTTTTTCTCCATCCTTATCTTCCTCTCTATCATTTTCTGTACCCACTGACAAATCATCAAAGTGTTGACAAAGTTCGTCAACCTCTGAAGTAGATTCTTCTACTCTCATCTGTTGAGTCATACTTGCGAGTACATGGTCTATCAAGAGATAGATCTGGAAGGGATTTCAACTTAGCATCTCTCAATGTGCTAGTATACCATTTTGGAACTTTTTGTTTTTGCTGTGGAAGGTGAACCTCCTTCTTAGGCTCTTCTTCATCTAGGTATACAGTTGTGGATGTGTCTTTTGATGTGAGAGCTTCATCAAATATAACATCTCTACTTACATGTGTCTTCTTGGTCTTAGGATCAATCAATCGATAACCTTTTGAGTACTCATCATAGCCAAGAAAGATACACTGTAGGGTTTTCTCATCCAGCTTCCTCCTTTTCTATTTTGGAATGTGCATGAATGCTTTACATCCAAACACCTTCAGATGAGCAATGGAAGGTTTCTTACCACTCCATGCTCCTTGTGGAGTCTTCCCTTGTAGAGCTCTAGTGGGTGCTCTATTTAGGAGGTATGATGCTGTGTTTACTGCTTCTACCCAATATTGATCCTCAAGATGTGCTCCTTTTAGCATACATCGAACCATTTCCATAATGGAACGATTTCTTCTTTTCGCAACTCCATTCTCGCTGAGGTGTATAGGCTGTAGTCAGTTGTCTTTTGATCCCATGTTTCTTAAGAAACTCTGAAAACTCTTCAGAGGTGTATTCCCCCCCTCGATCTGAGCGGAGGGTTTTGATCAAACATCCCGACTCCTTCTCAACAAATTTCTTGAACTGTTGAAAGTAGAGAAACGCTTCTGATTTCAATTGAAGAAAGAAAACCCACATCTTCCATGAGTAATCATCAACGAATAGTTGAAAATACTTTTTCCCACCATATCTGGTTGGCATAGGACCACACAGATCGGTATGTACCAGCTCTAAAGGTTTTGCAGCTCGAGAGGAGCTTGCTTCAAAAGGCACTCGATGTTGCTTCCTTGCTAAGCAATCTAAGCAAACTGGTAAGATAGATGAGAGGGGTGGAAGACCTTTCACCATCCCATATTTGTGTAATTCAAGCAAATATCCAGAACTGAGATGCCCAAAACGCCGATGCCAGAGAGAGGTGGCCTCCTTTGTAGTTGCAGCCAAAGCAACATGTGGAGTGGTAATAGCATCGAGAATAAACAAGCCATGTTTGTAAGAGCCGGTTGCAACATGTTTACCACTGTGTGTGATAAAACATCTCTTCTTGCCATTGACAACACGAAACACGACTTCCATGTTTCTATCCAACATTTGTGTGACTGATAGCAGATTATTGGCTAAGCCTGGAACATAGAGAACCTTTTCAATCTGACAATTACCATCAGGAAGAGACACAAAAATATCCCCTTCTCCTTTTACTTGATATACCTGATTGTCAATAATTGTGATCGGCTTACCCTCTTTCGCCACAAAAGTATCAAACCAGGATTTATCCCCAGTCATGTGTTTGCTAGCTCCTGAATCAATATACCATACAACATCTATCTGGGAAGACGAAGTATGAGTCATGAGCACCTTGTGTGCTCTTTCAGAGTCAAAATCTGAATCGAACTCAGGAGAATTTGAGTCTGAGTTGGATTCAGACATAAGCAACATGGCCTTTAGATTGCTTATGCTTATTGTATTTTTTCTTGTTCTTGCCCTTCTTGTGTGGACCTTTGTCATTTGGTTGCTTGTTTTTGAACCAACACCTGTTGGTGTCATGGTTATTCATGTCACAAATCTTGCAATATTTTGTATCTTTTTGCTGAGATTGCTTCCCTTTTCCTTTGGAAGAAGCACCTCCTTTTTGAAATTGGCCTTGCTTTTTACCACTTTGTTGTGTGGAGAGAGCATTATCGGGCATATCATCTTTCTGGACCTGAGTTGCCTCCTCAGTTTGAAGCAAGTTTACCAGTTCCACAAATGAGACTTGTCTACCAGAAACATTGAGAGAAGTGATCAACATCTTGTAGGAACTTGGTAATGCTCTCAAGATAACAGAATTCAAGACATCATCATCCACAGGTTTTCCCATAGCATTCAATTTTGCTTTCAAGTCTGCCACTCTGCAAAGGAATATGTCAACTGTTTCTCCAGAACTCATACTGAGATTATGTAGTTGAGTTTGAAGATGAAGAATAGAGGATTGATTTTTGCCTTCATATACTGTGATCAGGGCATCCCAGGCTATCTTACTAGTTTTTGCATCACAAATATGAGGCTGCACCTCATCTGTAGTAGCAAGCAAGATAAATACGAGACTCTTCTTGTCTTTCTTATCCCAAGCATCTTGATCTGGTCCTATTGTCTGAGGAATTTTTGCAGTGCCGATCCACTACCTCCCATAAATCTTCCAACTGAAGTATGGCTTTCATCTTTGTCTTCCATGGAACAAAGTTAGGACCTTTCAACAATTGTGAATCTGAGAGATACTTATGAATTGTGGCCATTATGAAGGTTCCTTATATCACCAATTGGTCTCCCTTTCTATATACCTGCCATATCTTTATACTGTAACCATTCAATATACACCCGCCCTTACGTGAGGGAAACTATAGGTATATATGAATAGTATACTACTCAATATGTACTCGCCCTTACGTGAGGGAGACTATAAGTACAAATGAGAAGCACAATATATTGAACATAGGCGATACTGAAAGGGCATCGTGTTGTTAATGACACCTACCATAGAAAGTTTTATTTCGCATGCGTGGGGCGTAACTTCCCCTAAACACTTTGGAAAAAACTCTCGTCAGGATTTATGCCTAACAACAATCACGATGTGGGTATGAAATGGAATGAATAATAGAACTGGTTTGCCTTATTTCTCCCCGACGATTGATAGAGAACAAGCTCAGACGTCGTTGTTGCAGCTATATTAGGCGGCGGATACAGTAGTCCAAAGCACGACAACATTACCTATAAGTGTGGACCAGAGGTATCTCAAATACCGAACGCTGTTGTGCAATAAATTGCACAAATTGGGTATAAATTTGGGGTCTTATTTTGCTGTAATTTATGATTGTTAATGCAAGAAAATAGGAAAACAATCACAAATGCCCACAAATTTAACTACTTCTAGGTGTCGGTGTCCACCGAAAATGCACCTATTACAAATCCAACAATTATGTATTCACTTCCAAATACTTTGATTTCCCCCCTTTATCTTATAATTTTGCAAATGAACAATGTGAAGACTTTTTCCCCCCTTCGAATTGCAAAAAAAAAAAAAATGGGTACCTGAACCCCCCCTTGAACAATGTGGTTGAAGCCTTCAAGGCGTCAAAATTGCTTTCAGAGGCGTCAAAGGGCGATCTGGGCGTCAACAGGCACTACGGGGCGTCAACAGAACTCGGCGGGGCATCACAAAAGACCACCAGCCATCACAGCACGTGGGGGGCATCAAACTTGCTTGTAGAGGCATCAAAGGGTGATCTGGGCGTCAACAAGCACTACAGGGCGTCAACAGAACTCGACGGGGCGTCACAAAAGACCACCAGCCGTCACAACGCGCAGGGGGGCGTCAAAAAAACGTGCATTGCGGAGAGAAACAAAAAAAATTCCAGACCATACGAGATTCGAACCGGTGACCGCGGCTGGAACACGCAGCGAACAAACCAGCCAAGCTGCAGAGCGGGCTGTGACGAACAAACAAACTATGACAGTCTTAAAGCTATCGTTTTGCCTCTCGTCGACAAATGAGAATCCACCACGTCTTGGCAAGAGTCTGATCGTGGTCTGTGTGCTATTGTCTGGTCTACATCATTTTTTTATGTAGCGTCTGTGTCACGTCTATCTTGGTCTGTTGCTGTCTATGTCGCTTCTACTGTTTGTGTCACGTCTATCTTGGTCTGTCGCTGTCTATGTCGCATCTGTTGTCTATGTCACGTCCATCCCGTCTGGGTCTATGTCACGTCCATCTTGTCTTGGTGTCTGTGTCGCTGTCTGCTGTCTGGTCTACGTGCAGTGGAACAGTTAAAAAAAAACCGTCTTCTCCAAGCCGCATCCGCCAACCGCATCCGCCAACCTTTCCAAGCTCCTGGCTCTGGTACCAAGAAGAAATATGTAATATGCCAAATGTTAACATTATCTTCTCATTGATAATAAAATATATAAGGATTACAGTGCAGTTGATTAACCACCAAGTTGGTTAATCAACTGAATCAGAGAGCGCTGCAAAAAATGTAATATTAATGCTAACACATATTGCCTACCTCATGAACTTCTTTGTCTACCATTTTTCATGTCGATATGATAAATTTTGAATCATCCATTTTTGAAAATGTAGTGAACGACATCCACCTCATTCCCACTGCCCACTAATTAGAGGAAGGCTCCCACATGCTCATCGAGGACACCATTGATGTGGAACTAAACACCAACCCAAATCACCTACAAATCATCAAACTTGGAATAAGCCTCTCTTATGAAGAGCATGAATAGTTTGTTGCCATACTTAATCAATACAAACAAGTATTCACATGGTTGTATAAATATATGTCGGGCCTCGACCCTAACTTAGTGGTCCACAATATCATTTTGAGCCTTGGTGCAAATACTATAAATCAAAAACTATGAAAGCTTGATCCTACCATAGCCCTTATATTTAAATAATATTTGCAAAAATTTCTAGATGTGGGTTCCATTCAACCCATTGACTACCCATAATGGGTTTCTAATATAGTACACGTTAGCAAGTCTAACAGGGGATACACATTTGCACTAACTTTCAAGACCTCAACAACGCATATTTCAAAGATGACTTTCCATTTTTGACCATGGATACACTCATGGATTTTACCACTAGCCACAAAATTCCCTCCCTAATGGATGGTTTCTTGATATATAAACAAATTCGATTTAATACTAAGGACCAACATAAAATAACTTTCACAACACCTGGAGGATATTTTGCTATAAAGTCATGCCACTCAACCTAAAAAATGTAGGTGCTACATATCAATGTACCATGACTTATATCTTCCATGACTACATGCATAAGATAGTGGAAGATTATGTAGATGATCTATTGGTTAAATAAAAAACACATCACAAGAACATTAATATTTTGCACAAAATTTTTGATTGGCTACTCGAAAACAAGGTGAGACTCAACCCCAAGAAATGTGTTTTTAGTGTCACATTTGGAAAACTCTTAGGGTTTATAATTTCCAAACAAGGCATCAAAGTTGACCCAAATAAAGTTAAAACAATTATCGAGATGTCATCCCCTAAAGACCTTAAGGAACTATGTAGTTTACAAGAAAAAATCCAAGCGACCCATTGATTTATCACATAGTTATTAGATAAATGTAAACATTTTGTAACACCCCAAATTTCCAACCAAGGAATGAGGAATACCACTAATATATATTTTTTAAATAATTTACAATTACAAAGTTAATCTACTTTAGAACAAGCAAAGAATAAAGTGAACTAAAACATCCATTCAAATAAACATAGGAATCCATCATCAAATTATATTAAAGCAAATACAAGGAGAGAACCAATATCCATAACACATTCATATACCCTGGGGAAAACCCTTATGGGAAAACCCAACCTCAAATATGTTCCATTTTATTGCATAAATTTGGTCTTTTACAAATACGGGGACCAATAGTCCTTTACTCCCAAAAGTATCCAATACAATACGTAGAACACATAGTTCGTACGACTTAGTCGTGGGTAGTTCATTTAACCCACATAGTACATTGATTAACTAAAGTTTCCACACTTTAATTAATCCAATAATCCATTAACATTACCATTACCAATTTAACCAAAGTCCTCACCTTTAGCTAATTCAATAATCCATTTCTCCTTTACTAAACTACCTAAAGTACCATACCTTTAGATAATTCAATAATCCATTTCTCCTTTACTAAATTACCTAAAGTCCCATACCTTTAGATAATTTAATAATCCAATGCTATATGCTGAACCATTATAACATCTATACTTCCCAATATAGACCATGTTACTTCCATTTTAATATAATTCAACCATTCAATAGAGCTATGTTATTCACCTAACAACATAACTTATCATTAAAATACAACTATGCTATCCACCTCATAACATAATCCAAATTCAGCTATATCTTTTCAATATAACTCAATCATTCTAATCTATATCTCTTCCAATATAAATTAACTAACTTAAACTATATCTCTTCCAATATAATTTAACCATTAACTACAATCTATGTTAAACAACTATAACACAATTATAGTTGCTCTTAGTTATAATTTATGTTAACAGTATAACATAATCATAATTCCTCTAATCACAATCTATGTTAGCATCTTTGACATAATCATAATTCCTCTAATCACAATCTATGTTAGCATATCTAACATAATCATAATTTCTCTAATCACAATCTATGTTAACTCTCTAACATAATCATAATTGATCTTATCACAATCTATGTTAGCATATCTAATATAATCATAATTGCTCTTATCACAATCCATGTTAGCATCTCTAACATAATCATAATTGCTCTTATTACAATCTATGTTAACATCTCTAACATAATCATAAATTGCTCTAATTACAATCTATGTTAACATCTCTAACATAATCATAATTTCTCTTATTACAATCTATGTTAGCATTTCTAACATAATCATAATTACTCTAATTACAATCTATGTTAGCATCTCTAACATAATCATAATTGCTCTTATTACAATCTATTTTAGCATCTCTAACATAATCATAATTGCTCTAGTTACAATCTATGTTAGCATCTCTAACATAATCATAATTGCTCTAATTACAATCTATGTTAACATTTCTAACATAATCATAATTACTCTTATTGCAATCTATGTTAGCATCTCTAACATAATCATAATTGATCTAATTACAATCTATGTTAACATCTCTAACATAATCATAATTACTCTTATTGCAATCTATGTTAGCATCTCTAACATAATCATAATTACTCTAATTACAATCTATGTTAACATCTCTAACATAATCATAATTACTCTTATTGCAATCTATGTTAGCATCTCTAACATAATCATAATTGCTCTTATTACAATCTATGTTAACATATCTAACATAATCATAATTACTCTTATTACAATCTATGTTAGCATCTCTAACATAATTATAATTTCTCTTATTACAATCTATGTTAGCATATCTAACATAATCATAATTGCTGTAATTATAATCCATGTTAACATATCTAACATAATCATAATTACTCTCATTACAATCCATGTTAGAATCTCTAACATAATCATAATTACTCTCATTACAATCTTTGTTAACATCTCTAACATAATCACAATTGCTCTTATTGCAATCTATGTTATCATCTCTAACATAATCATAATTACTCTAGTTACAATCTATGTTAACATCTCTAACATAATCATAATTGCTCTAATTACAACCTATGTTAACATCTCTAACATAATCATAATTGATCTTATTACAATCTATGTTATCATCTCTAACATAATCATAATTGAATCTATCTTATGCTTAAGTTCATTAGAGCATATTTTAAACATATTTAAATCATATTTAAATCTAACTTATGCTTAAGTCAGTTAAAACATACTTTAAACTTAAACCTACTACTGTTTTAAAGCATTGAAGTCGCATACCTTTAACCTCTAAAATAATCCTTCATTTATTCACTAAATGAAAGCCCCATAATTTTAATTCAAAGAATAAATATAACATTCTTTTTAATTCATAAGTTCCAATCGACCAATTACTATTTAAAGCATTAAAGTCCCATACCTTTAATATTTAAATAATCATTCTTTCATTCCCTAAATTTAAGCCCCATAACTTCAATTCATGAATAAATCCACATCCCATTTAATTTAAAACTCCTAAGATAATCAACATTAATCAAAGGGGTTCTCTTTAAATTAAAAACCTTCAATGTCTTTCATAAAAATCAAAGGTTCTTTTTAATTAAAACCCTAAGATATATCTCATATAAATCAAAGGTTCCTTTTAATTAAAAACCTCAAATAAATCCCATATAAATAAAAGGTCCCTTTTAATTAAAAACCTCAAATATATCTCATATAAATCAAAGGTTCCTTTTAATTAAAAACCTCCAATATATCTCATATAAATCAAAGGTTCCTTTTAATTAAAAACCTTAAATATATCTAATATAAATCAAAGGTTCCTTTTAATTAAAAACCTTAAATATATTTAATATAAATCAAAGGTTCCTTTTAATTATAAGCCTTCATTATATTTTATGCAAACTAAGGTTCTTTCAGATTAAAAACCTCTAATATATTTCTCATTAAATGATGGATCTTTTAATTAAAACAATCTACGCAACACCTTACCTAATGTAAGGTTTACAACTCACGACCAATGCCTTCCAAGGTGGATGCTGAGCAACCACGACGAACCTAGTGTCTAACCACTAGAACTAGGGATGCTCTCACTACAATGCTAATTGGTCTTTTCTTAAACTTGCACTCACTAAAACCTATGGCAGTTTCCTTTACCAAACACTACGCTCAACTTAGCACAAGGCGGTCCAAATAAACACAGAGCATTCATGATGCCCATGGTATTTTTCAACCAAAACACAACGCTTCAACCAACGCAAGGTGATTTCAACTAAAACATAGTGCTTCAACTGGTGCATGGTGGTTTCAAACAAACACAAATTTTTCAACCATTACAAGGTGGTTTTAGCTAAACATACAACGCTTCCTCTAGTGCATGGTAGTTTAAAATAAACACAGAGCTTTCAACCATTACAAGGTGGTTTTAACTGAACATACAATGCTTCCTCTAACACATGGTATTTTAAAACAAACATAAATATTTCTACCATTACAAGGTGGTTTTAACTAAACATACAGTGCTTCCTCTAGTGCATGGTAGTTAAAATTGACACAGAGCTTTCAACCATTACAAGGTAGTTTTAACTGAACATACACCACTTTCTCTGGCACGTGGTAGTTTAAAATGAATATAGACTTTTCAACCATTAAAAGGTGGTTTTAACTAAACATAAAATGCTTCCTCTCGTACATGGTAGCTTAAAATAAATACAGAGCTTTCAACAATGCCCAAGGCGGTTTAAAATATACATAGAGCACTTAAACAACATGAGGTGGTTTTAACTAAACACACAAGGCTTCCTCTGGCGCATGATAGTTTAAAATAAACATAGAGTTTTCAAAAATACCCAAGGCTATTTAAAATAAACACAAAGATTTCTACAATACCCAAGGCAGTTTAAAATAAACATAGAGATTTCAAAAATGCCCAAGGTGGTTTAAAATAAACACATAGCACTTTGACAGTACGAGGTGGTTTTAACTAAACACACAACGCTTCCTTTGGCACATGGCAGTTTAAAATAAACATAGAGCTTTCAAAAATATCCAAGGTAGTTTAAAATAAACACAGAGCTTTCTACAATGCCCAAGGTAGTTTAAAATAAACACAGCTTTCTACAATGCCCAAGACAGTTTAAATTAAACACAAAGCTTTTTACAATGCCCAAGGCAGTTTAAAATTAGAGTTAGAGCAACCCAATATTTAAGCTTTCATGGAGGTGGAAGTTTTGTAATATCTACTATCTCCCTTCTCACTTTTGGTTCCTTCTCTTCTTTCTCCATAACCCTCTCCTTTGTTCCTCTGCTCTCCCTCTTCCTTCCTTTTTCTTCTCCTTACGTGCCCATCTGCCTAGGTGGCTCATTCACCACCCTCATGAACCTTGAGCCCCTGTCTTAAGCATCCATTATTCAATGCACCATCCTCTATCCTCTATGCGTTCTTCTCATATTTTCCACCTTTGGAAAATTAGTAGCCACGTAGGCTATTTCATAGGTTTCACTATAAAGGACAGGGATCATTACGTTTTATTTTTTTGAAGAATGGCTCTTTTAATTAAAATATCATTCTCATGATATTTATAAACCTTAAAATATATTTCTTTTATTTGTAATACCGTATATTATGAATAATCTATTGTTATAAATAATCGTTTATTTATAACAACCTCCTATTATAATAATATAGATATATATATTTATAACCTTTTATAAATAATCTATTATATATTTTATTTATAATATCCTCTATTATAAATAATCTATTGTTATAAATAATCGTTTATTTATAACAATATTTTATTATAATAATATAGATATATATTATTTATAACCTTTTATAAATAATATATTATATCTTTTATTTTCCTATTATACTATATATAATAGATTATATTATAATTAAACCATTTTAATTATAATATCCTATCTCCCTATTATTATATATATAATAGCATATATTATAATTAAACCCTGTTAATTATAATATCTTATCCTACTATTATACATATATAATACTCTTTTAGGGTTGATTCTATACATTGCAACTGCCTTCTTGAAATCGAACTTCACACAAGCTGACTTCCAACAATCCATCGTTCCTTTGTCCTAAGACCCACGAGGGAGGGTCATGACATCCTTCCCCACTAGAACTAAACATCGTCCTCGATGTTTCATATACAACAATCATATATTCCCATAAGCATTGCTTATCAGCGAATGAGCAATGTATTTTCACAATCAATAACTAGGCAATACACTTTCACCAACAACAATTATTCCTATTTTTACTCTATAGGAGTTGTAATCCTGATTGTTGAGCTGCAGAAGTAGTAGTAATTCTCTTTCAAATTTATCCAAAAGAAGAATTTTGTTCCTAATTTCCCACAAGGTAAGAGAAAGAAGGAAACATGGCATAACACATTGCCTCAAGCTACTAATTCTAGGTAGAAATTCCTTATTCTTAAAGCACAAGAGTCCATCATCCGCACTAGAATCTTAATTTCTATGAAATTTCTTTTATTTTTATCTTGAAATTTATCGCATCTCTCACCTAGAGATCAAATTTCCTTGATTTGTTCCATTAAATCCTAAGGATTTCAAGTATAAACTACTATATGCCTTCTTTAAGGCTTGAAGCTATTAAGAATTTCTTATTTCCAAAACTTGGAATTTGCTTTCTAGATGGCTCTCGATGCCTTGTAGAGCTTACAAATCTCAAAATCTGATTTATTCTTAAATCAACTTAAGGAGAGGGTCCCATAGTTCCCTTTAGAGTAGATTTCTTCCTACTTCCCTTTAGGTAAGCAAGCTCAACTTTGAAGAATAGTGCTTCACATCTATTCTCTTATAGCAGTTTCCCCCTATTCCTTCTTATTAAGTACACTTAACTTAACTAGGAATAGCTACTTCACCCAATATGAGCTAACTTAAAGTATCCTCCTCACCTTTACCGATGAGATAACTAAAGTTATCCATCTCATCTTGCTATGAGTCATTACTATACCTTACACAAGTACCCTCTATGTAGGTATACCATGCATAGATAAACTATCAATACCATACACAAGTACCATTTGTGTAGGTATACTACACGTTTTACCATAAATAAGCTTTATCTTTATCATCATTCTTGATGTGCTAAAACTTATCACCTTCAGCCAGTCGAAGGTTTACGCCTATATCCATACCATACACAAGTACCATCTATGTAAGTATGTTATGCATATTGCCCATTTTGTAATGATCCCAAGATAGAAAACAAGTATACAAAAGACACACACAAAAAATAGAAACCAAAATATAGAAAATAACAAATTATGAACCCCTAAGTTTTTTGAAAGAGCTACATCTTACAAGATACCCTCCCACAAGTTCCATCTGTGTAGGTGTATCATGTAATACCACAAATAAGCCTATCTCTCTCATCATCCTTGATGAGCTAGACTTACCACCTTCAACCATTAGAAGGTGCACATGCATCTCCATACTCTACGTAAACCATTATGCGTAGGTATGCTACGTGTACTACAAGTTAACATATGCATCTACATACTCTATGCAATATTACATACTCTACGTAAACCATTATGCGTAGGTATGCTACATGTACTATGAATAAGTTTATCCATATCATTATTTCTAATGAGCTCAACTTATTACCTCCAACCATTAGAAGGTATACACGCATCATCATACCTTACACAAGTACCATCTGTGTAAGTATGCTACGTGTATCACGAGTTAATCTATCCATCTCATCTCCACGATGAGCTATCTTAACTCAGATGTAGTCTTCCCATAAACTTAGTCACCATTCTCCCTAAGGCCTTAATCCCTTAGGTCTTCCTATGTTCACCCTAAGAGGTCTCAATCTCTTAGGTCCCTGTAGCAACTAGACTACAATTATGAGGCTCTTACCTCTATTGAAATTTCTTCCAAGTTTTTCCTTAGGGGTCTAGCTTTAGATTTATCATGTCTAGCTAGCTTTGGATTATGAGGAGATCCTCCTCTCCTCCTCCTTATCTTGATGTCATCACATCAAGGAGTTAGATTACTTTCATTGTTACTCACCAAAGGTTGGTTATATTAACCTAGATCAATAATGGTCACCACCACCCTTGTTTTCCTCACAAGGCATCATCTAGGTTACGACCAATATTATCTCTTTGGTAGTAATCTAGGTCACACTTATCTTGATACAAGGTGCCAATTTCCTTAATCCCCAAGGAATTGAGTTTCTTCTATCTGTAGCGACTAACTCATTTTATCTACTTTCATTTGTGAAAGGTTAAGGTTATGCTTGCTTTACGCAAGATAATATACCAAAATAAAGTTGCTTTACCTAGGACTAATCCTTAAGCAACCCTTAGTTTATCCAAGGAAGGTTTTAGCCCATCACACCTAGATCCTTGTCTAGGGAAGTTTGTAACCCCATAATTACATACCTCGACTTTAAGCAACTTGTTTAGTTCAAGGTCTTCCTAGCTTTAGCTTCTCTAAGCAAAGGCCTTCATTGGAAGATACCTAAACCTTAACACATTCTAAGAAAACCACTAGTCCATTATCTCCTAGGGTTTCTTTCATGCAAGTATTTTTTCCTATGCCTTACTGCTCTGATACCAAATGTAACACCCCAAATTCCCAACCAAGGGATGAGGAATGCCACTAATATTTTTTAAATAATTAACAATTACAAAGTTAATCTACTTTAGAACAAGCAAAGAATAATGTGAACTAAAACATCCATTCAAATAAACATAAGAATCCATCAACAAGATACATTAAAGCAAATACAAGGAGAGAACCAATATCCATAACACATTCATATACCCTGGGGAAAACCCTTATGGGAAAACCCAGCCTCAAATATGTTCCATTTTATTGCATAAATTTGGTCTTTTACAAATACAAGGACCAATAGTCCTTTGCTCCCAAAAGTATCCAATACAATGCGTAGAACACATAGTTCATACGACTTAGCCATGGGTAGTTCATTTAACCCACATAGTACATTGATTAACTAAAGTTTCCACACTTTAATTAATCCAATAATCCATTACCATTACCATTATCAATTTAACCAAAGTTCCTCACCTTTAGCTAATTTAATAATCCATTTCTCCTTTACTAAATTACCTAAAGTCCCATACCTTTAGATAATTTAATAATCCATTTCTCCTTTACTAAATTACCTAAAGTCCCATACCTTTAGATAATTTAATAATCCAATGCTAGATGCTAAACCATTATAACATCTATACTTCCCAATATAGACCATGTTACTTCCATTTTAACATAATTCAAGTATTCAATAGAGCTATGTTATTCACCTAACAACATAACTTATCATTAAAATACAACTATGTTATCCACCTCATAACATAATCCAAATTCAGCTATATCTATTTCAATATAACTCAATCATTCTAATCTATATCTCTTCCAATATAAATTAACTAGCTTAAACTATATCTCTTCCAATATAATTTAACCATTAACTACAATCTATGTTAAACAACTATAACACAATTATAGTTGCTCTTAGTTATAATTTATGTTAACACTATAACATAATCATAATTCCTCTAATCACAATCTATGTTAGCATCTCTAACATAATCATAATTCCTCTAATCACAATCTATGTTAGCATCTCTAACATAATCATAATTACTCTTATTACAATCTATGTTAGCATCTCTAACATAATCATAATTGCTCTAATTACAATCTATGTTAGCATCTCTAACATAATCATAATTGGTCTTATTACAATCTATGTTATCATCTCTAACATAATCATAATTTCTCTAATTACAATCTATGTTAGCATCTCTAACATAATCATAATTGCTCTTATTACAATCTATGTTAGCATCTCTAACATAATAATAATTGCTCTTATTACAATCTATGTTAGCATCTCTAACATAATCATAATTGCTCTTATTACAATCTATGTTAGCATCTCTAACATAATCATAATTTCTCTAGTTACAATCTATGTTAACATCTCTAACATAGTCATAATTGCTCTTATTCACATTAAGAAACCTAATGAAACCTTTCCACCTCACATTCTCTAGTTTTTTCTCCAACTACCCTTGCCTATGTGGAGTCCACATGGCATCCCACTCATCCACCCTAATTTTGCCTATAATTTTTTTATTCAAAATTTATATTCACCCTTATTTTATTTATCTTTTTAATTCTTTTTATTTTTTTTTTTTTTTTTTTTGTTTTTTTTTTGGGTGTATGTAGGCATGAGCCCCCCCGGGGAAACTTAAAAGTTTTTTATATTTTTTTTTTTTTTTTTATTTTTTTTTTTGGTTTTTTTTCTTTTTCTTTCACTTTACTTGTCCGTGTTGGTTTCTTTTTTCCACTGCAAAACAATCTATGTTAGCATCTCTAACATAATCATAATTGCTCTAATTACAATCTATGTTAGCATCTCTAACATAATCATAATTGCTCTAATTACAATCTATGTTAGCATCTCTAACATAATCATAATTGCTCTAATTACAATCTATGTTAGCATACATAATCATAATTGCTCTAATTACAATCTATGTTAGCATCTCTAACATAATCATAATTGCTCTTATTACAATCTATGTTAGCATCTCTAACATAATCATAATTGCTCTTATTACAATCTATGTTAGCATCTCTAACATAATCATAATTGCTCTAATTACAATCTATGTTAACATCTCTAACATAATCATAATTGCTCTAATTACAATCTATGTTAACATCTCTAACATAATCATAATTACTCTTATTGCAATCTATGTTAGCATCTCTAACATAATCATAATTGCTCTAATTACAATCTATGTTAGCATCTCTAACATAATCATAATTACTCTAATTACAATCTATGTTAGCATCTCTAACATAATTATAATTGCTCTTATTACAATCTATGTTAGCATCTCTAACATAATCATAATTGCTCTAATTACAATCTATGTTAGCATCTCTAACATAATCATAATTTCTCTAATTACAATCTATGTTAACATCTCTAACATAATCATAATTGCTCTTATTACAATCTATGTTAGCATCTCTAACATAATCATAATTGATCTTATTACAATCTATGTTAGCATCTCTAACATAATCATAATTGCTCTTATTACAATCTATGTTAACATCTCTAACATAATCATAATTGCTCTAATTACAATCTATGTTAACATCTCTAACATAATCATAATTGCTCTAATTACAATCTATGTTAACATCTCTAACATAATCATAATTGCTCTTATTACAATCTATGTTAACATCTCTAACATAATCATAATTGCTCTTATTACAATCTATGTTAGCATCTCTAACATAATCATAATTGAATCTAACTTATGCTTAAGTCTATTAAAGCATATTTTAAACATATTTAAATCATATTTAAATCTAACTTATGCTTAAGTCAGTTAAAGCATACTTTAAACCTAAATCTACTACTATTTTAAAGCATTAAAGTCCCATACCTTTAACCTCTAAAACAATCCTTCATTTATTCACTAAATTAAAGCCCCATAACTTTAATTCAAAGAATAAATCTAACATCATTTTTAATTCATAATTTCCAATCAACCAATTATTGTTTAAAGCATTAAAGTCCCATACCTTTAATCTTTAAACAATCATTATTTCATTCCCTAAATTGAAGCCCCATAACTTCAATTCACGAATAAATCCACATCCCATTTAATTTAAAACTCCTAAGATAATCAACATTAATCAAAGGGGTTCTATTTAAATTAAAAACCTTCAATGTCTTTCATAAAAATCAAAGGTTTTTTTTAATTAAAACCCTAAGATATATCTCATATAAATCAAAGGTTCCTTTTAATTAAAACCTTAAATAAATCCCATATAAATCAAAGGTTCCTTTTAATTAAAAACCCCAAATATATCACATATAAATCCAAGGTTCCTTTTAATTAAAAAACTCCAATATATCTCATATAAATCAAAGGTTCCTTTTAATTAAAAACCTTAAATATATCTAATATAAATCAAAGGTTCCTTTTAAATATAAAACTTAAATATGTCTAATATAAATCAAAGGTTCCTTTTAATTATAAGCCTTCATTATATTTTATGCAAACTAAGGTTCTTTCAGATTAAAAACCTCTAATATATTTCTCATAAAATGAAAGATCTTTTAATTAAAAAAACCTATGCAACACTTTACCTAATGTAAGGTTTACAACTTGTATCCAATGCCTTCCAAGGCAGATACTGAGCAACCACGGTGAACCTAGCGTCTACCACTAGAACTAGGGATGCTCTCACTACAATGCTAACTGGTCTCTTCTTAAATTGATGCTCCCTAAGACCTATGAGGGTTTCCTTTACCAAACACTCTGCTCAAATTAGCATAAGGTGGTCCAAATAAATACAGAGTATTCACGATGCCCATGGTAGTTTTCAACCAAAATACAACACTTCAACCAGTGCAAGGTGATTTCAACTAAAACGTAATGCTTCAACTGGTGCATGGTGGTTTTAAAAAATCACAGAGCTTTCAACCATTACAAGGTGGTTTTAGCTGAACATACATCACTTCATTTGGTTCATGGTAGTTTAAAATAAACATAGACCTTTCAACAATTACAAGTGGTTTTAACTGAACATACAATACTTCCTTTGGTGCATGGCAGTTTAAAATAAACACAAAGTTTTCAACCATTACACGATGGTTTTAATTGAACATACAACTCTTCCTCTGGCACATGGCAGTTTAAAATAAACACAGAGTTTTCAACCATTACAAGGTGGTTTTAACTAAACATACAATGCTTCCTATGGTGCATGGTAGTTTAAAATAAACACAGAGCTTTCAACCATTACAAGGTGGTTTTAACTGAATATACATCCCTTCCTCTGGTGCATGGCAGTTTAAAATAAATACAGAGCTTTCAAAAATACCCAAGGCAGTTTAAAATAAACACAGAGCACTTCAAAAACGCAAGGTGGTTTTAACTAAACACACAAAACTTCCTCTCATACATGATAGTTTAAAATAAACACAGAGCTTTCAATAATGCTCAAGACTGTTTAAAATAAATACAGATATTTGTACAATGCCCAAGGTAGTTCAAAATAAATACAAAGCTTTCAACAATGTCCAAGGCGGTTTAAAATAAATATAGAGCACTTCAACAATGCGAGGTGGTTTTAACTAAACACACAACACTTCCTTTGGTGCATGGAAATTTATAATAAACACAAAGCTTTCAATAATGCCCAAAGGTGTTTAAAATAAACATAGAGATTTCTACAATCTCCAAGGCAGTTTAAAACTGGAGTTAGAGCAACCCAAGCTTTAAGCTTTCATGGAGGTGGAAGTATGGTAACATCTGTTGCCTCCCTTCTCACTTCTGGTTCCTTCTCTTATTTCTCCACACTCCTCGCCTTTGTTCCTCTTCTCTCCCTCTTCCTTCCTTTTCCTTCTCCTTACGTGTCCGTCCACCCAGGTGTACCGTCCACCACCCTCTTGAACCCCTAGCCCCCGTCTTGAGCCTCTGTTCTTCAATGCATCGTCCCCTATCCTCTATGCATTTTCCCCATATTTTCCACCTTTGGAAAATTAGTAGCCACATAGGCTATTTCATAGGTTTCACTATAAAGGACAGAGATCATTACGTTTTTTTTTGAAGAATGACTTATTTAATTAAAATATCATTCTCATGATATTTATAAACATTAAATATATTTATTTTATTTAATATACCCTCTATTATAAATAATCCATTGTTATAAATAATCGTTTATTTATAACAATTTCCTATTATAATAATATAGATATATATTATTTATAACCTTTTATAAATAATCTATTATATCTTTTATTTATAATATCTTCTATTATAAATAATCTATTGTTATAAATAATCATTTATTTATAACAATATTTGATTATAATATATATATATATATATTATTTATAACCTTTTATAAATAATATATTATATCTTTTATTTTCCTGTTATACTATATATAATAGATTATATTATAATTAAACCATTTTAATTATAATATCCTATCTTCCTATTATTATATATTTACAATAGCATATATTATAATTAAACCCTCTTAATTATAATATCTTATCCTACTATTATACATATATAATACTCTTTTAGGGTTGATTCTATACATTGCAACTACCTTCTTGAAATCAAACTTCACACAAGCTGACTTCCAGCAATCCATCGTTCCTTTGTCCTAAGACCACGAGGGAGGGTTATGACACATTTCAACCAACTATTGAAAAATAGGTTTACTTTTGTATAGAATCAAGAGTGTCAAGATGCTTTTGATGCTATCAAGAAATACCTTGCATCACAACCTGTGTTGACACCACCTCGACCAAGTATTCCATTTTATCTATATATATATCCACCATTAACTTTACCCTTGGCACCATGCTAGCCTAGAAGAACTAAATAAATATAGAGCAAGCCATTTATTACATTAGTCAAAATTTAGTGAGCTATGTAACCAAATTTACGTATGTCAAAAATCTATGTCTAGCAGTTGTATTTCCAACTAAATAACTTTGATATTACATGATCGACCATACCACGTATGTCATAGATAAAAATAATCCTCTATGCTATATGATTATTTGCACCTATATGAATAGCAAAAATTTCAAATGGATAATGCTTTTGATAGAATTCGATCTCAAATTCATTAGCCAAAAATCCATTAAGGGCCAAGTAATCATAGATCAACTTGTAAAATCTCCATTACCAGATGATCAACCACTTATTATTGAACTGCTCGATGATTTTGTATTCCATATAACAGAGAAAGAAGGAAATTTTGAACCTGAGGAGGAGGTTGATGTTATCCTTTTCTTTGATGGTTCCAAATGCAAATAAGGGGGAGGTGTTGGAGTTTTTTTCTTCATACCTTAAGGAGATCCTATGCCCTTGTCGTTCAAACTCAATTTTCCTTGCACCAATAACAACACAAAATACGAACCCGTAATCCTAGATCTCCAAAATACTATTGACTTAGGCATCAAATGAATTAGCATTTTTTGTGACTCCCATATTATTTTCTATTAGGTTAAGGAGATATACCAATGCAAATGCCTATTTTTGAAGCAATACAAATAAATCATTGATAAGTTGCTTAAGCACTTTGATTAGTATGAAATCGATAACACACCTAGGTCAAAAAATTAATTTGTAGACACTATGACCTCTCTTGGATCACTCCTACCATAGAATCCCATCGATAGCACTAAATGCATCAAGGTCAAAGTACTATCTCAATTACCTATTGAATAGGAATATTCTCAAACTAAAGAAAATGTGAACTTCGTTCAAACTGATCCATACAAGGATAGCTTATCACAAATAAAGAATTTTATTAAAATGGGTACTTTACCTACATATTTGTCCTCAACCACTAAACACACATTCAAATAGAAGTGGTTTGTTACACTCTCTTGGATGATATCCATTATCGTTATAGCTTTGATGGTGTCCTCTTACATCATCTTGAACCTCAAGAGGTAAACTAGGTTATTTCTCAAGCCCATGATGGAACTTGTGGTGGTCATTTTAGTGGGATGGCCATCACAAAGTACATTTTGTGCATGGGTTACTATTAATCCACCATGGAACATGACTATTGCATGTATGTCAAGAAATATATAAAATATATCGATGTTGAAGGGCCCATGTCAATAAGATTTTGTGTGAGGATTGCGGGAGTGAAAAAAATTGCAGGAAGACACCTTGATCCCACATGAGAAATGTGCCTTGATCCCACCTAAGAAAGGCACCTTGATCCCACCTAAGAAAGGCACATTTATCCAGTAAATAAATAAATAAATATATAAGATATGCGTTAAGGTGCCTTGATCCCATTTTGAGGAAGACACCTTGATCCCATTGAGGGGAGGCACCTTGATCCCGTTGAAGGGAGGTGCCTTGATCCCATAGAAATGCGCCTTGATTCCATTCAATGGAAGGTGCCTTGATCCTATTAAATAGAAGGTGCATTGATTCTATTCAATGAAAGGCGCTTTGATCCCATAGAAAGGTGCCATGATCCCACCTTGCTCTTGATGAAGGACACGTTTGATGCATTGACCAAAGTTGACTGTTGACTCCATGTAAGATAATAATTCTAGGTAATGCCAAAACATGTTAGCTATCCTATTATTATAAGGGGAAACAAAATGACTATTCACTGAAATAGAATGCAAATGGTGATGAAGCAAAATTGGAAAAATCCACCATTTTTAGAAAAGGACAAAGAGTTGTCTAACTGTTTTGATTGTATCTATTACTGGACACTTGAACTGTATTAACTTTGAGTGTAGTAGAATTTATTTTTGTAACAACATTATAATAGAAAGGCCTGGGTTTTAATTTTTTGTCATGATTTAACTATTTACCCACAATTTTATGGTCAATCATGATGTATTTCTAACTTCACTACTGGTGCAACAATGCTTAGTGGAAGAAAAACAAAGATGTTGAAGGCAACTAAAAAAATGATGAGCCAAGATCTATTCTAGTCATGCTTCCTTCCATGGCAGAACAGATGATGGGCTTAAAAAAAATATTACTCCAAGATGCACCAAAAATCTCATTTTTTGGTACACCATGATTATAGGCAACATGAAGATATTTCACACCATCAACATCATACACATCAGGTTCTATGAAATTCACCCAGGTATGTACTAAGTTTTCCATTAATTATGTGCATAGTTATTTTTAAAAATCATTTCTATGTTAATACCAGTATATGCCCCCATAATTCTCATTGTCAAAATCTCTCATTAGAATCCCCACCACATGGCATACCTCAAATATGAGAAGAATCTCATTACACCAAAAATAATAAAAAAAAATTATGGTGGGTGGCACCTTGATCCCGATGGTGCCTTGCTCCCGATGACGCCTTACTCCAATGTATTCATTAAAAAATAAAACAAAAAATTATTTCGAGGTGTTGTTGTCACGAGGTTGTGACAATATTTAGGCATGGGGGGAATGATGAGCACAAGAAATGCTCATTTTATGTACACTTTAAGGGGTATCATTATTGGTTTAATTAGCATTTGAGATGTATTTTTATATAAATTTTGCATATAATTGATAGAAAATGAAGTATTATGCTTGACTGGTGTTTTTAGTGGAAAATATGTATAAATGCAGGTTTTGCTACTAATATGGTATTTCCTAGTCTAAATCCCACTTGGAATTGGCATATTTATGTTTCAAGGGAGCCAAGGTGTATTGCAATAGAAGGCACCTTGATACCATACATTAGAGGTGCCTTGATCCCATACATTTGAGGCACCTTGATCCCATGTATTTTGAGGCACCTTGATCCCATGTATTTTGAGGTGCCTTGATCCCATGTATTTGAGGTATCTTTATCCCATGTATTTTGAGGCACCTTGATCCCATGTATTTGAGGTACCTTGATCCCATGTATTTTGAGGTACCTTGATCGCATGTATTTTGAGGTGTCTTGATCCCATGTATTTTGAGGCGCCTTGATCCCATGTATTTGAGGTACCTTGATCCCATGTATTTCAAACACCTGGATCCCATGTATTTTAGGCACCTTGATGCCATGTATTCTCGAAAACTTGATCCCATACATTTGGAGGTGCCTTGATCCCATATATTTGGAGGTGCCTTGATCCCATACATTTGGAGGCACCTTGATCCCATACATTTGGAAGGTGCCTTGCTCCCGTTCAGAAGATGCACCAAGTCAACATTGATCGGTTGACCAATGGGCTAAGGAGGTTGTTGCACGTGAGACAAAAGGGAAATATTCTAATCATGCATCATGTCTAGAATAAGATAAAGCAATGCTATTATTGACTGGTTGGTCGGTTGACTTTGTAAGGCTTTTAAAAGCATTATTTTTAGGATGCATTATTTTAGGATTAGTTTGTTACGTACACCTAAGGATTATTATATTTATCCTTCTGGTGAATGGTCATGCTTTCAATAGGAAAATAATACTTGTGTATGAACCGACTATAACAAATCATGCTACATGATTAAAAATAGACCAATCTACATCTTATATAAAGAACGCAGGCCATATGAATGAAGGCAATGATCAAATACACAAAGAACTATTTTATTTCATTTTTTGTATAATTTATTAAGAGTTGCAAATACTCTTATTCTCTTAAAGTAATCTTGATGTAATTAGCTAGGTGGACTATCTACGGGAGCCTGGGCCCACTCCTTGCAGTAGTCCTCCCCTATTTTATTTTTGTCATTTATTTTTAGTAGATTAGCTTTATTGTTTTATTTCCTACTTTATTTTAATTCAGCTATGTGTTTTATTTTCCTGCACATTTAATTTCCTGCACTTTTATTTTCAGCATTTCATTTCTAGCATTTTAGTTTATAATTTATTTTTTTGCACTTTATTTTATTTGGTTTGGCTGAGATAAAAATGCACAAACACCCCCCACCAAAATAAATAGGTACAAAAGGATTCATTCCCCCACACTGCAGACATATACTATGCATGACACTCGTAAGTTTACAAACTTACCAGATTGATAATTTATGGAAAAGAAATGATTGTTTTCTAAACATAATTTTTGCTCACCATTTTGGGACTGTTTCCAGGGATCGAACCTGAGTCACTTACGTGATAGGAGGGAATACTCACCACTATAACTGTATATCTTCTTAGCATTTCTCTTTCTCCATTATTATTGTCTTAATTTTAGTATTTTACCTCTTATTTTGGCCTTGCTAACTTGAATTTTTATTTGGCACTACTACTAATTTTTGCCTTATCTATTTAGTACTCCTAACACTCTTTTGTAAGACATTCTATGCTCATTTTCATTTATTTCTTTTATCTACAATATTTTTTCTCTATTTTATAGGCATTTCATCTTTTATCATTTCATACTAATCTCATTTCCTTATTGAATCCATGCATCTTAATCATTGTTTTCTCTTATTTTTTGGCATTTATCTCCATTTTATCTAACTCATCTTCATTTGTAGGCTTAATATTTATGTATCTTATTTTTATGCTCATTTTCATCTCATTTACAAGTTCATATACTTACATCTTTCATTAAGCTATGTTTCGATAAAACTCATTCATGTGACCAAAACTAGCAAAACAAGCTTTCCAGGATCTATAACAAGACATGATATCTACATCGATTTTATCAATACCTAAATTTTTAAACCTTTTGTAATTAAAAGTGATACTTCAAGTAGTGGACTTGGGATGGTTTTGATGCAAGAAGGCCATTGGTATTCACCAACAAGCACTATTAGACAAAATTTTGGGAAAATCAACTTACAAAAATAGATTTTGGCCATTTTTCATGCTAACCATAGCTTATTGTGCATCAATTTTTAATTAAAATAGACCAGCAAAGCCTCAAGTACTTCTTGAAGCAGTGGGTAGCCACACTTGAATAGCAAAGATGGGTCTCCAAACTACTAGGGTATGATTACAAAATCATTTATAATAAGGAAAGGGGATATAGTGGCCAATTCACTTTCATTCAGACATGAAGATTAAAGTATGGCATATGCTATGTCAACACCACTTTCTTAGTGGTCCAATTAGGTTAGAGAAGATATGACCAAGGACACAACTTATAATCTTTGATTCAACAACTCCAAGTTGGTCCCAACTCATGCCCTAGATATTTGTGGGATGGACAAAACTTGATATATTGTGATCATCTTGTCATTCCTAAAAATTTGTAAATTCAAGAATTCATGTTATAAGAAATGCATGCATCACCTACTATAAAACATTTAGTATTTCTTAAAACTTAAAAAAAAACAACACTTTCTTTTGGAAGGGAATGAAGAAGTGCATTCAAAAATTTATGATAGAATGAGACACATGCAAATGGATTAAGGGAAAAATAATTTCACTCCCAGGCATACTTTAGCCTCTTTCAATTCTAGTACATATTTGGATAGATATTCCAATGGATTTCATTGAAGGACTGCCAAAATCTAAGGGTAAATTGATCATTTTGGTGGTAGTGGATTGTCTCACAAAGTATGCTCATTTTTGTTCTCTAGTCCATCTTTACATAGCCTTTGTAGTTGCCAAAATATTCTTTGACTCCATATTTCACCTTATTGATATGCCCAAATTGATTGTTTTGAACGAGACCCTACTTTTACAAGTCACTTTTGGTAAAAAATATTTAAATTGTAGGACACTCACCTTAAATTAATTTTTTCATACCAACTTCAAACAAATGGCTAAATGAATATTGTAAAAAAATTCTTAGAAACATACCTCCACTACTTTGCATTAGAATATCCTACACAATGGGCTAAATGGCTTAATCTAGCCAAATGGTGGTATAATACTTCATATCATACAACTACCATGGTCACACCATTTATAGTAGTCTATTGACATCATTTATTGACAACTTCCTCTAACATTTTAGGTAGTTCCAGAGTTTAGACAATATATATATAACTCTTTCTTAGCATGCAACACACCTATAATAGCTCAAAGAGAATTTGGAGATGGTCAAAAATTGCATGTGTTAGTAAGTTGATTAAAATTATTTTGATCATAGTTTTTATGTAAGGGATATGTTCTTTCTTAATTTAAAACCATACAAATAATACTTAATATAGCTTCATGGGCACCAAAAACATATAACATATTGGTTCAGTGCCTACAAACTTGACCTACCACCCACCTCTAAGATCCATCTAGTATTTCATGTCTCTTCATTGAATATGGTCATTGGTAATATGGTATAGACCCAATTGGTGATACATAATTGGGTGAAGAAGGATCCATCATTCTAGAGTTCAAACAAGTTTTGGACTAGCATTATTGCACTTTTTGTAGTCATAATATCACTAACGTTTTGTATAATGGTGGAGACTACAATCATAAGATACAACATAAGATTCACTTCACTAGCTACAATAGTAGTTTCCTCGTATTAATATTTGAAGACAAATATTATTAAAGGGGAAGAGCATGTTAGTATCCCATCCTAATATTATTATGTAATTGCCCCATTCTAACATTATCATTAATACATTATAATATTCATGTGGCACTTGGGGTGCCTAGACATATGGGCTCATATAATGCAATCACTATAAAATATATAATTGATTCTTTAGTAGGAATTTTCATCATAGGTCCCCATTTACATGTGAAACCAACCCTTGAGTATTAGTGTTAGGGCTGATAGGAGTCTTTAAAAAGGAAAGGATGTGGATGGAATATAATATATATTTTCATTTTATTTCATAGCTCTGCTTCTAAGGAGGTTATCCCCTTGAAGAGGCTAGTGATTGTACATTGTGGTTCAATTTTATTCAATAAAATTTTTGCGTTTGATAACAAGTTCCTTCCTTACATGTGAGACATTCAATTTATTAATAGATAAATATCATAATCCATCATCTATAAACCATCATTAATCCAATAATTAATAAAGGATGATTCTAGTTAGGGTTATATTATTTTATTATTTTACTAGGATGATGATGTCAAGTAGTCTACATCAATCTTGCGCCTTCAAATTATTTTAATAGAAATCTCTTTTTCCCTCCACAATTGTTAAATTAGAATATTATCTACTTGCAACTTAGACTTCTTTGTATCTAAACAAAGAACACAAAATGTTGTTCCTCCCTTGCATGTAAAGCATCTAAATTATAGGAATAAACACTCATTTTTCCTCATCTAAATCAATCTCTTTACTTACCCTTCATATTTTTAATGGATGGTGATCCTTATGGTGATCCTTTGTCACTCTCTTTCTTATGTGAGGCACTAGGAACATGAGTAGAAATATCAAATATAATATTTCTCCATATTCAACATTATAATCCTATCAATATTATAGATATTTACTTAAGATAGGAGTTGAGATAGACAATTCCTCTCATAGGCCCACATATTTGAGATTTATGGGCATAGGGATGCCAAATAATTAACCAATTCTTAATATTTATCCAAATATTATCTCTTCACAATGTGAACTTACAACTTGTCAATTTTGGAAGTTTGTGCTTAAGATGGGAAATGAAACAAAACATTTCTACTCTTGGGATCAATCCTTTAATATTAAAAGGTCTTGGTACATATTATATCCAATTTATTTCACTCACAACTTTTAACCTATTCTTTGGCAAAGGATGATTCTAGGAATATTTTTTCTTTTTTACTTTTATAGAAATATAATACCAATGGGTCTGTCTTGACCTACCAAATATCTAATCCTATATATCAACTATAATCTTCTTATTATTTCCACTTTATACTCAAGTTAAAAAAGCAATATGTGAGCTCCTCAACTTAGGATAAAAGCATCAAGATAAGATTTTGATCTCTCATGTAAACTTTGTCAATTTATATTTAAAATAAAGAATAAAAAGTATGTTTCTTATATTAAATACATATAATTGAGATTGATAAGATACATGGACCTTGATTTATTCCATTTTGTTATTATCAAATTACTCAATCTCTTTTTTAATCACCATTTTCTATTGTATGATGAGTACTATGAGGTTCAAAAAGTGTTGATAGTGGTAAAAACGTTACAATGATAACTTTATTTACATTTTAATCCCTCGAAAATATTCATCCTCTATCCCAACTTGTTGGGCACCAAGGATAGAAATGGCTAATTTTTAATTCCTAGGATTCAAGCAAGTTTTAAAATAGTATGACTATTTCTTGATCATATTGTAATTTTGTATTGATTTTAGGGTATTAAAGGATTATTTACCTTTTGTTTCTTAAATTAATTCTCAAACATAGTTCAACTTGAATTTGGGATCATAACCATCACTCTCATCCTTTATAATTTTTCCACATGAGGAATATTGCAAGATTCATAGGTATTGATGGAAACATAATCCCCTACCTAAATAAATTTTATCCATAAGGGTTAGAGAGTTATGACACCATTTTTTTTGGATTCCCTCTAAAATGTATAAAGATAAAAAAATTATTTTCTCCATCTAATAGTGCATCAAAATATTCAAGTGGAATGATTTTTAATCCCTTAAAGGGATTATATTACCACAATCATATCATTAAGTCATAACATACTCTCATAATATAATTATTATCCTTAAACTCATATTGCTTTTGTACACACACAAAATTTTGGATGGCCTCAATAAGATGTTTCAACCACCTATGTAGGATCATCAAAACTGTAAAAACACAAACAAGGATGGGGAAATATAAATTATCTCTTAATGAATTATATTACCTAATTATAAAATATAAGTAATTCATTATCCTTACAAAGCACATCAAATTGTTAATACCATCTAGAAAATTTCTCATACCATATCCTACACTATTTGGCACATCAAAATCCCTCAAATACATTTACCTTTAAGGTAAATCAATTGTCATTTGGTTCATTAAAATTCCTCAAGGATATTTATCGTAAGGCAAGTGTATCCTCAATTGGCACGTGAAAATTCCTACAAGGAATTTATTTTAAGGAAATTATATTGCCATTTGGAACATCGAAAGTCCTCAATGACATTTATCTTGACGTAAATCTATTATCATTATTACCTCAAGGAAATTTATCTTGAGGTAAATCTATTATCATTATTCCCTCAAGGACATTTATCTTAGATAAAGTTTATTATTTTTTGGCACATAAAATTTCCTTTAATAAATTTTTATGAGATAATTCTATCACCTTTATGGAAATAAAAAAGTTCTTATATTCATTTACCTAAGGGCATAGCCACTTTGTATCATATCTTGTACTATATCTTGTATCATCTATCTTTATATCATATCTTATATTATAGTAGTGTCATTTAACATATCTAATATCCTCTTGGGCACATTCATTTTTCACGTCACAAAGAGCTGGCATAGGAATAGTGTTTTTCACGTCGCAAGGAGCTCCAATGCACTTGTCGTTCAAACTAGACTTCCCATGTACCAACAATAATGCTAAATATGAAGCCCTACTTTTGGACCTTCATACAACCGTCATCATGAATATCAAGAGATTAAACATATTTAGTGATTCCTTGCTCATAATTAACCAAGTGAAAGGACTATTTCAATGTTGATGTCTAGTACTAAAAGCCTATAAAGATCTTGTTACCACATATCTGGCTAAACTGGAATGGTACAACATCAAGGCAATTCATCATTCGTCAAATAGATTTGTAGACACCATGGCTTATTTGGGATCCTTAATCCCTCAAAATCCATCTGCCAACTTCACTACCATCCATGTCAAGACACTCTCGCATCCTGCAGTAGAGCGTGCAACATTTGGTAACAAAGAATCAATCAACACGATTAGTGTGGAACCAAAAGTTGATTGGTTCTGTAAAGCTGAAGACTTTCTCAAGAAAGCACCCTAGGGGTCTTTAACCTCCCAGAGTCCTACGGGGAGTGGCACCACCATTCACCATAAGGTTGTCTGCCATTTTGTATTTGCAAAAGTAAATACTTAGGGGGTACAGGTTGTCTTAGCGATCGAAGCTAAGGCTCATAAGAATTGGATGTCATAGATTCAAGACTTCCTAAGACTTGGTTTTGTCTCGAAGAGACTGTCGCGTGCTGCAAGACGCACATTTAAAAAAAAAGTTACGATGGAGTTCTCCTTCATTGTCTTGATCCACAAGAGTCATCTTGGGCAATTTCAAAAGCCCATGACAGTATGTGCGATGGCAATTTCAATGGCATGGCCATTGTCAAGTGCATCCTTAGAATGGGTTATTATTGGCCCACTATGGAGAAGGATTACAATGTGTATGTCAAGAAATGCATCAAATGTCAGCATCATGCTAATCTTATGCACCTGCCATCATAGGACTTATAGCCCATCCAAGTGGCTTGGCCATTTGCTCAGTGGGGGTTTGATCTAATTGGAAAGATCTCTCCTTCGTCATAAAGCCGATATACATTCATCATTATGGCTACTGAGTATTTTATAAAGTGGGTGGAAGTCATTCCCTTAACAACGACCACGGGAGCTCGCATAACAGAGTTCATAATGGAGCATATCATAAGTCATTTTGGGGTACCATCCAAAATAGTTTCAGATAATGTAACTTCTTTTAAGAACAAAACTATGCGAGCTTTAACCTCTAAGTACCGCATCAAACATAGTTTTGCATCTCTATATTATCCACAGGAAAATGGGCAAGCTAAGGCCTCAAAAAATACTGTGGTAGCCATCTCAAAAAATACAGTGCAAGAACACCACAAGGATTGGCATACACAACTGCCCCTTGCATTATGGGCTTATAGAACTAGCATTCGAACTCCCATTGGGGCAACTCTGTTTTCACTAGTATATGGTGCTAAGGCCATTATGCCCTTAGATTTAGAAATTCCAACACTGCACGTCGCATTGAAAGAGTTCATTGATGACGACACCGCACGGTAAGCTCACCTAGATCAATTAACACTACTCGATGAACGTTGCATGAATGCCCTTGAGCATCTCTGTGTTTATAAGGAGTGACTCAAAAAAGATTACAATATTAAAGTCCACCAGAGAGATTTTGAATTTTGGGATCTTGTGCTAAAAGAAAACCAACAAAACTCAAATTTATCGCTCGATATGCGAGATAAATTTGTGGCTAATTGGCTAGGACCCTATATCATATTTGAAAATATTGGTCCAGGTACCTATCACTTGATGTCACTAGGGGGTGTTGAAGAGCCTGAACCTCTCAAATTCATCCATCTTAATGCATTATATGCTTAGAGAGAGTAGCAAAAAAATATCCAAAGGAATCTATAAGCCCTTTGGTCAGTCAAAAAGGTACCAAGAATTTCTAAAATCGCTTGGTGAACCCAAAGGCTCTGAGGGTTGCTTAAGGCCACTTGGTCATCCCAAAAAGGCACCAAGGATTTCTAAAAATTGCTTGGTCAACCCAAATGCTCTGAGGGTTGCTTAAAGCCACTCGATCATCCCAAAAAGGGACCAAGGATTTCTAAAATCGTTTGGTCAACCCAAAGGATTTGAGAGTTCCTATAGCTTCTCAGTCATCCTAAAAGGCTCCACGCCCTCTTACTGAGAGTTTGGTCAACTAAAAGGTTCTAAAGGCATCTATAATACCTTTGGTCAATTCAAAAAGCTCCAAGGATTTCTAAAAATTGCTTGGTCAACCCTAAAAAGCTCCAAAGGCATATATTCTCGTCGTTTGGTCAAATATGAAAGCTAAAAAATGTATAAAAACTTGAAAATATATAAAATTCCAAAAAATTGGTAAAGCATAAAATCCAAAAACATTTGCTTTTACAGTTTGCATTTTCAGACATGCATTCACATCATAACATTGCACTTAGGCATTTGTCATCTGTTGCATTCCACAGTAGAGTGTAATGTGTCTATAAAAATTTAAAAAATGATCACATGTTTGTGTTTCAATCATGCACCCTTGCATTTATCATAATTCATTGCATTCATACACGACACCTATTGCGGAGAAATATGTATGTATATTAAGTTTTCTAGTCACTCAACCATACCTAGTGGGTTCTTCAGATATTGTAGAAAGCTTGCTTTGTTGTTATAGACAAGGTCATTAGTTGGGATAGTGCTTCAACATATCAAAATCCTATCACTAAGCAAAACAATATAAAATCCTGCTAAGACAAGAGATGCTGAAAGCTGCGAAAGCAATCTTAGGTATCTAGAGATATGGGTTTCATGACCTGCTTATCTTGCAAATAGTCAGTTTAGAAAGGTGTAATTTGGCAAAAGGACAATAATTTCCCCTATAAATCCCAAAGTCACAAAGTTTAAATACCAAGTTACAAAGTGCAAAAGTACAAATTTCAAGTTCAAAATTTAAAGTGACATAGTGAATCAAAAGCACTATAAAAATCCCTTGCTCAAAGAAAATAGTAACATGTGGACTAACAGTGATTTTTATCACTACATATGAGCAAGTAAGAAGGGTGAGAACTTGAATCCCTAGATTGTCCATATTTTGAAAGCCATAGAGTGATCCCTGATCATAGCAATGGGTTGGAAGAGTCCCGCCTGCAATCGAAAGAGTATTTATCTTGGGTGATCCCCAAACATAGGAATGGGTTGAAAGAGTCCCGTCTACATTTGGAGGGGTAGCCCTGATCAATTTGCAAGATGAGCTAGCTCTAGGTACCTAGGATTATCTAGTTGTATAAGTCTAATCAAAGCTGAAATAAGGATGGTATGATCGTATGAGGAACCCTATCTCACATATGGGTTGAAAGAGTCCCGACTAATATATAGGGTATGCTTATGATATATTTGAAAATACTCACATGCACACATAGGGATAATGAATAGTTGGGTCTGTTACGAAAAAAGCCTTGTCCAATAAAAGCCTTGTACAGTTAGTATGTGATGTTTGGAGAAGTCTACTAGGGTGTTTGAATTTCAAGAAAAACCCCAAAAAGATCTCTAATAGCAACAATATACCAAATACCATTAAACATAAAAAATACGAGTCATTCATTCATCAGAATGTATTTTACAAATCACAATCAAACATATAGGATAGATACCGCATGAATATCAGAAACGATGTTTAGACGACCACTGACTATATAGTGTTAGCAAAGAAAAATATATAGAATGACATATTCATTCTTTAACATTATACCAATCCATTTCACTGCATTTCATATATGGGTGATTAATTGATTAAGTTCTTATAATGAGAATTATCAATTATTTTGCATGATTGTCATACATTTTGTGGTGTCGCATTTTAAAATTGATATACATAGTTTACATTCATTATTTATGTTTTAAGTGATTAAAGCATACAGGTTCATTCCCATTATATTATGATTATGTACATAATGTATTATCATACATTGCATAGCATGCCATAACTTCATAAAAATAAATGCATGCCAACAAAGCAAAAATAAATTTGCATCCAAAATAATACTACATCCATTTGCATCCATTATATATGGCACATATAATCATATAGCTCACTACATAACATCATCATCATAAAAAATATAGCTATCTAGTGCATGTCATCCATACATTGCATCATATAAACATTATATCATATCAACATGGCATCACATAAGCATTGCATCCATGTGCATCAAATAAACATAAAATCAAAATTAAACATCGGATACACATAATGAGCCAAAAAGACCAAGTCATATATATATATATATATATATATATATATATATATATATGTGCAAAAATAGTACATATGAGGAGTATCAAAATACCCGCAGGCTACAAAGCATGTAGGTCCTCGACCTTATACTCAAAATGAATACAACATAGCAAAAGTATAGTTTACATCTAGCAGTGCCCAGGTCTAGTCTACTCCCTTTGTACCAGAGCTCTCGTCGCGTCCCTCAGCACTGTTATCTGGAGCCTGCTCTCTTGTCTATGTTGGAACCTATGGTGGGTCCTGCTATGGGTCTTTCCTACCTCCAAATCCTAAGGCACCCAACACACAAGAAACTGGTAATTGCAATAGGATAGTCCCCTGACTGGCAGCCCCTAAAGTCTACCCTACATCTCTAGTCCTAGCATGTGATGTCACCCCATGTGTGCTAGAGGACCTATGCATCCTCTCAGTCCTATGAGTCCTATGACTTGAGCTCGCCATACACTACCTTGAGGTCCTAGAATTGGTACGTTGAGACTCTAAGGAGAAATGATCCTCAGGAACCTATAGCTCGTACATATCAATATAATCGACTAGTTGATCAATGCGATCAAGCCGAGCTACGTGCATCTCATTGGTCCTCATGACCATACTGCATAGTCAATCTACCTCGGTCATTAGATCATGTGCAGCTGATGGTGCTACTACTGGTGTTACTAGAGGCCCCATAGTAGCAAGAGAATGTGGCATAGCCCTCCTCGATACCCGAAGGAGATCCCTCTCCACCTCTGCTACAGTTCATTGTGCCTGCGCTAAATCTAGAGCAGCCTGCAATCTCTAATCCTAGGCCTCTACATCTTTGGCCTGCATAGTCATATCTTGTGTCTAATCTTGTGCCTTATGTAAGGTTCCTATCCCTATTATCTACTCTTGCCTCCAAAGTGGCGATAGTAGTATCTCGCTCTAGATGCTGCATGTGGAATCATCCTAGTTGACTCTGCAAGTCAGCCACCTGAGATAAGAGCTGAACCTCTATGTTGTTCGGAGGGACCTCACCCTCCTATAGAGGCTCCTCATTAGGGTCAACCTCGGGAGCCTTCTCAGTGGTAGCCGCTACACCCCAGTTACCCTTTGTCCGCTAGCACACCTTGCGCCCGTCAGGATCTGCCTCTGCCTCTACCTAGTCTGGCTCTTGACCTAGAGGCCCTATGTCGTACCATATGAACATGGACCACCACCTATCATACTATGGAGTGGTCCCAATAGTATCGACTCTAGTCTTCTAGTAGTCATTAGCAGCATCTCCCAGAGGCTCCAGAATGATCCACTGTAGATTGTGCTCTACTACAAAGCGTCAATACCTGAGGGAGATATCTAGAATATCTTACACGAGCCCAAACTACCATAGGACCCAAGAGTAGAACTGGTACTCTCAAATATTGAACTTACGACCGATCAACCATCTATCATGGTGTGCCTATCTCAGCCAATGACCCTCCTATGGCCACATTGGGCAATCCATATAGGGTCTCCATTGAACATCATTCAGGCCAAGTACCATGAACTGAGTGATATAGTGTTGGACGTCACCATCATGGATCCTATTTTGGGTACCCTCCTCTTGACAAGGCCAGCAGGTGGCATAAAATTGACGATCATTAGCAATAGTAGTAATCCACAATGGTAGATCTATAGGATGCTCAATCCGGATGTGCTACCATCCCCAGATCTGTAATAGAAGAATGCAACTAAGGCCCTTATGACTATGCTTTGTAATCTGTTATAGTTACCTGTAGACCTAACATAGTAGGGTGCTCCCCCATGCTAGAAGTAGAGGCACCTTTGTAGAGATCTACAACATGCTCTAGGCGATGGATAAGAGGTTCCAGGGAATCCTCATGCACGAAGAGTCTGGAAGCACAATTTGTACTATGAGGTGCATAAAGAGGGCTTCCCATGTAGATAAGACATCCTTGTGGTACCATTCACCAATGTGTACCCCTTTGTGGTCAATCGCGTCCTGAGCATCCTCGCTCTGGTCACTGAAGATAGTATCAAAAATAGCCTCCTTTACCCTGGAGGTAGAGGAGATGATGAACTCACCATCAATGGGGATCCTAAAGATCCTATAGATGTCCTCTAAAGTAATAGTTATTTCACCTATAGGTAGGTGAAATGTGTTGGTCTGTGCATTCCAACACCAGGCCAACGTAGTCAGGTAGGATTGATCTACCCTAACAATGGGTATATCCATGATGTATCTGAACTCGACAACTTAGAACCAATCTCGATCATCATTGTATAGAGCCTCGTAAAGAGTCTTTAGAATATCCAGATCCCGATATCTAGAAGTCAATCTCTAGAATAAAAAGTATAATTTAATACAAAATATAGCTAACTAGAGCTAAAAAAAAAAAGCAGCAACAACAAACCACAGTTGAAACTTGCGGTCCCTAATTTACAAATTGGGAACCGCAGCTGAAACCTACGGTCCTCAATTTGCAAATTGGGAACCGCAGTTGAAACCTGTAGTCCTCAATTTTCCAAATAGGACTTGCAGCTACCAACTATGGTTTAGGAACAACACCCATTTTGGGTACCCTCCTAGACCACTAAAGCATAAAATTAAATTCCTAAAGCTAGCCTAGACTAGTGGGGTTCATTACCAGTAGTTTAGTGAGGTTCATTATTTGCATTACTTAATGTAGTTCATTTTACTAGTATTGAGTGCATGGTCTTGATTTTGAGTTACCTTGCATGCACCTTGGCCCTGGCTAGTAGATGGCTGATCAGGATCTGCCATCGAGGTCGAGGAGTGTAATCATGGTAGAGTGTGGTAGCATTTTAGATCAGGAAGGGTATTATCACTCTTAGAGCTATCAAATTGCTAATGTTTACCAGGAAATAATTAAAAATTTTAAATGGGAATTCAAATTATAGGTTTTCCTAGTCTCGACGAACTGCAGCTGACACCTGCGATTTTGAAACTAGGGTTTTCCACCTATAGGTCTGACTCACGGTTCCCAAAATTTAGAAATGTAAACCATAAACCGTACCTGTGATCCATAAATAGCATTAAATGCACTCAAAACCCACCGTGGGAAGGTCTAAAAGAGTAAATTAATGACTTCCACTGGATAAAAATTCAAAATCAATGATTAAAATTGCAAATTTGGCGATGTTAAAAGCACTAGGACCAATCAAATACATGCAAAATTAAAACAACAAAACAAAAAAAACAAATAATTAAAAACCAAATGCTCTTTGTATTAAATGATTTATCCTATACACTTGGAGGTTGCAGCGAGTTGCGATCAATGCAATCCAACAAGATGAGTAAATCACCATAAGGACATTTGGGGTAAAATTGTCATTTCTTTGATGACATCTTTCAGCAAATCATCGACAAATATGATTCAACACAAGTCTAATTGCATTTGTATCATTTTGATTCCTTAATATGACTATTGTAGCCTGACTTCTCCAGGGGATAGAAATGTGCCAATACTAATAAGAGTTACAATCATAAGTTGAACTGGGCCTAGCCAAGGCATTAAAAGGCTCGAATCTTAAATTGTTTAGGATCATTCATTATGGTCAAGCGATTTCGTCGCTTCATACATTGTCATTACCCTCATCGACTCATCACTTGATGGGGTAGTCATAATTTCATTATCATAATCAAAGTCAGCAAAAGATCCCTGAGATCGTAGATACCCTGATCTTGTAAAAATTGCATTCATTCTTGCAAATCAGTGTTAATAGCTATCATAAGCTTCCACCTTTGCTTGGGGTAAACAAAAAAGACAATAATTGGTTTGTAACTCTCATCCTTTGGATTTATGGGTCAGAAGATACCCATACTTGGCATTGATGCTATCCGAATGTCTGATGACGAGTGCAGACTTGTCAAAATGTAAGCCTTTCACAAGCTGGAAGCAATGATTCCAAGATGTGCGTCCTTTTGCTAGACCTGGGGCATCTAATATTGATCTAACTAATGATCATCATAGAACCTTAGACATCATTTTAAGATGTATATTTTTGCTCAGTGTTGTTCAATCTCACAATGCATCTCAAAATGGGCATCTGTAGACACCTAAAACGTGTCATGTCAAGGACGACTACTCATATGGACATGCTACAAGACCATATAGAGGATCTGGGATAGAATCCAAGATAAAGTAGTGGTTCTAACCACTCAATTTAGGTATTTTGGTCTAAGCAGTCTGAACCGTGGCCCAAACCTGTGGTCTCCAGTATAAACCATGGTTGACACCAACGGTCTGTAGTATGGACCATAACTATGACCTATGGTCTTAACTTAAGTTCATTTAGGCCTTCCATCTGAGCCAAATCAGTTGGAAAGGCCAAAATATATAGGAGGCAGTTGAAGGATGGAAGATTCTAGAGGCTTCTATCCCAACTGTCCTAACCAACCTTCTTGGTATTGGATTCTCCATGAAGCCACCCCTAGCTCTAGGGGCATGCTATAAATACCTCCTCCAAATGGGGATAAAAAAAGAGCAAGCATTGGAGATTTGAGCAACGAAGCCCTAGAGAATTGTACACTCAAACTATGTATACTAAGAGATAGAGCTATTGCACTTAATCCCCGACCCTTTTGCCACCATCCATGATGAATTGCATTATGGATTCCCTAGGTGCTTGGGAGGATCAAGAAACACAAATTCGGGTAAACGAAGGCCCTTCACATTGAATTGATCACCAAATCAGTCTGAGGACACTGAATGCAACCCTTGAACATCAATTTGAACAAGAATATTGAGCCCACTATCCTTGATTTTGAGGGAAAACTTATCAAAGGTCAAACCGCGACTATCAGCCATGGTTCATAGTGCAGACTGCTCACCAGAGCTGCGATTTGCAACAGGTGATAGATCACCTTACTCTTTTCTTTTTTGTCCAGCTAGTTAGGTTAGATTAGTTATTTTTGTGATTGAATAGCATTTTAGAAGACTTCTGACCATAGAACTAGGCTAGATTCACATCTTATGCTTATGTTTCAATTAGGGATAAAATGCTTTCTTTATGCATGTTTATGTTTCATTTTCTATATTTGATCCATGCATAGTGTAGATGCTATTTTACTTTATGTTATTACATGAATCTTAATTCACTTTGCATAGTTTAGCAACTTTCTTTATGCTTTTTTGATTATGCATGTTAATGGTGGCATTCTGCATTTTACCTAAAATGGCCTCATCACGAGAGGCTGCCAATATTTTTGACATTCTTGTTGTTTCTTGACCACAAGGAACAGTTCCAAATGAAATATAAAGCATCCAATCCCTTCCCCATTGCGAAGAAGAGGGTCATCGACACCCTAGAGCAGTTTGTGTCAGCCTGAGGGGTATTTTTATCACACCTACCCTTGATAGAGATTAAACACTATTGTAATTAATGTATCAAATGGGTATCCCTAAGAGGGACGAATCTATAATTTGACTTCATTAAAATTAATAAAGGATTCCTTGTATTTACGTTATTTCTTGTTATCAAATTATGCATGCCTATTTGTGTATTTTTATTCGATTACGATAGTTATATGGGGTGTGAGCCTCTTTGGTGGTTACAATTTTATATATTGTATCATAGCAATTTCATTTTACATAAATAAATTCCCCTTGGGAACATTCATTTTTGTATCATTTATCGTATTATAGCAATGTCATTTATCATATCCAAAGTTTCCTTGGGTACATCCATTTTATATCATATCATGTATCATAGGCATATCTAAAGTCCCCTTAGAAACATCTTATTTGTATCATAGCAATGGAATTTGACATATCTAAAGTCCCCTTTAACACATTTATATTTGTTTATATTTGTATAGAGTAATTTCATTGTGGCATATCCAAAATTCAACTAAGTGTATATTATCTTACAAACACTATCGAAGTTTGTTATCTTAATCACATAACATTACCATCATAATAAAATCATCATAATCCTAATCATAACAAAATCAAATCATCATTATAGTTATCATCATAGCATTTCATATGTCTGGAAATATCTTACAGGACTGGAACATTACCTTTCTTGTACTTATTCCAAAGAAGCATGGTGTATATGACTTGAAGGACTTTAAGTTGATTATCTTGTGTAATTCAGTTTATAAAATCCTTACAAAGACCTTAGCCAATAGGTTAAAAAATGTGCTACCATTGGTTATTTCCCATAATAAAGATGATTTTGTCTTTGGAAAAAATATTCTAGATGGTATTATCACCATCCATGAGTCCATGCACTTGATGGAGAAAAGTGGAACAACTAGTACGATGGTCAAATTAGATATGAATAAGACCTACGATCAGGTTTCATGGCTCTTCTTAGATAGAATCCTACAGAAGTTTGGTTTTGGTGACCAATGAAGTAGATGGATTCAAATGTGTTTATCTTTGGCCCACTTTCTAGTCTTGGTTAATGGCTCTCTCGTAGGATTATTTTGTAGTGAAAGAGAAATCTAGAAAGGGATAACCCTTTCTCCTTACATTGTTATTTTGATGGTAGATGCATTACAGAGGATGTTGAACTCAGCTAACAACCATAATTTTATCAAAGAAATTAGACTAGTCACGGATATGGAGCCTATAACTCATAGTCAATTCATAAATGATACTATTGTTCTTGGTCAATATCTATTCAAGGATATGAGGGGCATTATTTGAATGTTATACTTGTACGAACAAGCTTCCAATCATAAGATCAACTTCTCTATGAGTAGATTTCTTTTATCAACACTCCTATCCCTTGACAAAGGATGATTGCAATTATTATTCAGTTCTCAAGTGTAGAGTTACCTTCAACTTACCTTAGTATGCCACTTTTCAAATACCTAATCAAGGAGGAGCATTGGAACCTAGTCTTAGATAGGTTTTAGAGTAAGTTGACTGGTTGGAAGGGGGATATTTTGAGTTAGGTAGGTAAGCTCCAACTATTGAGGTCTACTCTTAAAAGTATTCCCACATTATTTATATCTCTATTCAATATTCCTACCAAAGTTGCAAATATATAGCACAAATTCAAAGAATATTTATTTGAAAAGGTGTGGAAGAGAGGCAATGCATCTATTTGGTGGCTTGGGATAAGGTTTACACTTCCAAGAAAGAGGGAGTATTGGGAGTAAGAAAATCAGATAGATGAACAAATTCCTTATATCAAAATTTGGTTGGTGGTTGATCCATGAGGATTATGATCTATGGGAAAAAATATTGAAGATCAAGTATCTGGATAAATCGATACCCTTCTTCTAGTGCAAAAATCCATTGATGGGCTCAAACCTATGGAATAATCTTGTTAAAACAATATAGGTATTATGGAGAGGGCTATGCTAGGTGGTTAAAAATGGAGAGGATGTGGATTTTTGGGGTGATAGTTGGTTGCTTGACCATCCCCTCTATTTTGATCCTAGACTAAATATTTTGGAGATCCCTTTGACTAAAATTTTTGGCAAGAAAGTCTCTGACTACATGCTGAATATGGACAACTCTATCACTTGGAAAGATATTTCTATTGATTCAATTGATTCAAACATTCATCATTGTCTTCAAGAATTAAATTCTAAACTACAATAGTATCACCTTGTGAACATCCAATAGAAGGACAATATGATATTCCATTAGGATCCCTTTGGTGAGTACTCTATTAAATATATTTATTTGGCTCAAAGGGAGACTATCTATGCACAAGTCCATAAGGGAAAGATATGGCCAAAGGTTTTGACCCTTAAAATTACCCTCTTCTAATAGTTGGTGATTCAAAATAAGATCCTCACCTTATATAACTTAAAAGGAAGGTGATGGATCCTCCCTAATAGATGCGTCCTTTGTTGCAAATATAAAGATTCGGTTGGTAATTTATTTATTCATCACCCCTTTTCTTATAAAGTGCTAACTCTATTGTTGGCAGAATGTCGTATGACTTGGGTTTTGCCAAATTACATTTTGGAAGTTTTTGTTAGCTTTTGATACTAAATACTTAATTAAAAACAACCACAATATCTAAAATGAGCATGCTATATCAAATATAATATAATGGTAATATTCTAAACATATAAAACTCATGAATAACTTCTGCAATAACTCAATAAACTGCCATTAATGAAAGCTCATAAAAATAGCATTTTGATATATAATGGAGATCTCAAACTCTCCATATTTCATACATGCTCTACATTGTATCTCTACTTCTTCTCTACAATGTGTCTCTCCAAAATTGTCTCTCAATATGCTCACACAAAGACCAATATATAATGGGATGTGACTCTTGGCCTTCCATATTCCTATGACTCTTCATATTCCTATTCTATGGACTCATGTGCACATGGACTACTATGCACATTTACATTATCAAATACTTTGCACATACTTGTGCATTTATTACATTGCATAAAGTAAATACTCACACCCTAATCTAAGACACACTCCTAATATAAATATGTACCCAAGGTGGTACATTAGCATGTACTAAATAATGTAATATATTCCAGTAGTTTTTGACCAATGGCATTCCCCTTTCTCTAGCAAAAGACTCAGTTCCCTTTGGTGTTTGTTACTTCCTCACTTCATCTAGAGTATATGGTTAGAAAGAAATAGGAGAATTTTTGAAGGGAAAGAAAGAGGAACAACAATGGTATTTCATAGACATAAGGTTGTTGATAGAGAAAATATTTTAGTCTAGGATGAGGACAAAGGATGGGAAAACCAAGCTGAGGTGCATATTGCCAAGACTTGGAACCTCCCTTTCCTAAAATGTAAGGAAAATCATATTCAATTTAAAAGAGAGAACACTAGATGACAACCGCCCCTAGGGATGGTTTAAGTTAAACTTTGACAAAGCATCAAAAGGTAACTCAGGTAAGGCTTAAGGAGGAAGCATTCTCAATGATGTTGATGATAACATAGTCAAAGTAATTACAAAACATTTTGGGGTCGACTCTAATCATAAGGTAAAAACCAAGGCAATGCTTTCTAGTTTGTGGATGGTTCTAAGGCACAACTAAATGAAGCTAATTATTTAGGGGTATTCTTTGAATAATTTTAACATGCTAAAGGGGGTTAATAGCCCTATTTGGATCCTATCCAATATTATATAGGATGCTGAATTATTCCTTCAGAGCTATGAAGAAGTGTTGGTGCATCATATTTACAGGGAAGGAAATATAGAGGCAGAATGGTTAGATAATATAGGGGTGGAGAGTGTTTCCCTTGTGATTTGAAAAGGGGAGTTCCCTAAGGATCTATTAAATATTATTGATCATGAGAAGAAAGTAGACTAATTAGATCAAGGGATCATGTTTTAGAAGGCCTTTCCAGTTGGCCTTTCTCTCTCGTATCAAGGTTTACAAGATGTTATCTCACTTGCAGTTGAGAGGGGATCCCCATGAGTCCTATAGAATAATGTGCAAACGGTGTTATCTTGGAGTTATATTTTATTGTGTTGTGATAGTTGCATTAAAAATTTTATGGTCAAGATTATTCTCTAAAGATAAATTTAAGGCTTCCAAAGTGTGGACATGGTTCTCCAACTATTTTTATTTTAGAAGATGCCAGTATTTTAGCTTTGTTTGGCTCCAATGTAGGATATTGAGCAAAGGGTATTATATTGGCAATATTTTTTCCTATGTTGTGTATTTTTTAATTATGTTAATAATTGGGTGGCCAAGTTCCTTTATTGAAGGTAAACTTGAGGCTTCCAAAGCATGGATATGGTTCCTCAAGTGTGTAAGTCTCAGAAGATTTTGGTCTTTCAACTTTATTTAGCTTCAATGTAGGACTTTAAGAAAAGGGTGTTATCTTGGCACTATCTTTATTTGTGTGGTGAATTTATTAACTATGTTATTGGTTGGGTTCTTATGGGATTGACTGAGGTATTTCCTAGTCATAAATAAGGATTACTGATGGGAATATTGAGGAGGTAAAAGCGGTTGGGATGCTTATGAAATTACTATATTCCATTTGATTTGGTTTTCTTTTTTTGGATTTTAAGTCTGGATTACACAGTGTTATTAGTGTATTCTTATGTTTTTTAAACCAATTTTATTGTATGGATCATATATTTATTATGTTGAAGATTATTTTGATCTTTTGTGCTATCTGGGCATTATCTTCTCTCTTTTTTTTTCTATTGTCCTATTTCTTTGGCTTTTTATGTTGGGCCTATGGGTTTTCTTCATTATTCCATTCTCTATTAAGGTTACTTCCTTTTAAAATGGCCAGAGCCCTTTCTAAACCTTATTTTTTCATCCTATCAAAAAAAATATTAAATCTCACACAATTAATACATGAGTATTCAACCCAATGGATAAACTTGCTATATTCCATGAATTACACACTTAGTATTCTAGTACTAATTGAGTACTAGAATTTTTGACACATACATCTCATATTCTTACTCCAAATATAGCCTTTACAAAGACTTAACATTTCAACTTCAACATACTATTCATCTCTTGAAACTCATAGGAGATATGACTCTTCATATTTATCATTAGAGAAATATATTTTATTGAACCCACAATAGTGAAAAACTTGTAATGATTACAAACACTAAATAACAAACATTTACAACACTCTTTCACACCATACATCTAGAAATTACTTACAAAATATTTACAAGTACCAAATAATGTAATAAAATCCAACACCCCCTCGTATTACATTATTTGGTATAACACTCAATAATTCTGGTCTTGGTATTCCTACTCCGACTTTGATAGTGTCTTTGGCTCTTCCATTCTTTCCAATTTAGGATCAAGCACTAATTTTGCCCTTCTAATTTTGACTTTTATTTTATTCTTGGATCAATTTTATGTTCCTCCTTTCATTCTTGTTTAAATTTTATTTCCTTTGTGAGTTCAATCATTATAGAATAATTTATGGATGAATCTATGCTTATCAAGATATTTTTATTTTTGTAAAAACAATTTAACATTTCCATAATTTTATTCATTTTTATTCTATTTATCCATCCATAGTGCACATTGATTTTATTTTTATTTCCTTGACAATTGGAGGATCCAATATTTATTTTTCTATCCATATTTTTTATAATTATTCCTTGTTTCCTTTTTAATAAATTTTATCCTTTTGTCAATATTATGTATGGCATCATTCCCTATTACGATACTGATATTATCAATCCTTGTTACAAATTTGGTGTCACTATTTTTTTCAAAATCATTATCATTGGCTTATCTTGATTTATTATATCCTTGTTTGATTTCAACTCCCATTATGTATTCTTTAATTTCGTCATTGTCTTGACTAGAATGTAATAAATCATTATTAAAATAGCTAACACAACTTAGATTATTATTACCAATTTTTTGAGTGACTTATACTATCACTATTCTTGTCACAAATGAAAGAATTCAATCATTAATATATTGTTTGTCAATTTGACCCAAACATTCTGTACAATACATGCCTTTTCACTATCAAAGATGGATAGATCTATAGTTATTTTCCCCATAAGTGCTCTATGAGTTGGTTCATGTTCTTTCTCATCATTATACTTTATTTCTTGTACTTATTGTACCATGTTTCCTGTTTGACTTTCTTATTGTGGATGTTGTTATTGTGTTCATGTATATCATTGCTTGTTAGATTGATATTGCCTTTATATATATCTTTAAAAAGGTTTATGCATTTGATTCCATTGATTTAGAAAATTGTGTTTATAATATTTGGTGATATGATCAAATATCATGATTGAAAGGGTCTATTAAAAATCTTCTCCTTTTCAAATACCCATTTTGTGGCTTATAGTAGGGTCTCCAAGGTGGAAGAATCCCATTTTACAACAATGTAAGATTAATGGTGTTCCAATGATATTCTCTTTCCAGACACAAAAGAGTGTATGGGTTTTAATTATTGCGATAGCGAGACAATTCTAGGTTACATGCTCCATGATACCTACGCATAACCCACAACAAAACATTAGTAGAACCAAGAGGGTATATCTTGATTAAGACCCGAAATTTTATAACAAATATTCAAGCAATACACTTCTAAATAAAAAAACTTTTATTAGACTATAATTTGATGCTAAAATATGATAAAATACTAAAAATATACCTTTTTCTATTGATATATTTGTTGATATCTAGTAGTGATATTCATGGCCGATTGGTGATAGGCAAAAGAGAGTTGGCTATAAGTGATGGTTGAGTAGGGATTTTGATAAATTTTTAGTATGGGGACTTATACATTGTTCGTGCAAATGAAGAAAAGGAGGGGGGTATTTATAGGAATTTATGAGAGAGAGGGGAGGGTACCCAAGATGTGAGGTGACAAAAATTGCCAAGTGTGAAAAGGTATTTGGGAATTTATGGATATTTATTACGAGAAATGGGTGCTTTCCCACATTAGTGGCCTTGAAAAATGCACAAGAATTTGAAATGTGAAAGGGACCTAGGGATTTCATGCATTTTTATTGTGAATTTTAACTTGGTATTTTAATCAATTTTTAATTAAAAGAAATTAGAAGTGAAAGTGTGAAAGGGGACCTAGGGATTTAATGTGTATTTATTGCAAATTTTGACTTGGGGTTTAGGAGTGATTAGGATGTAATTAGAGAATTGATTGGGGATTTGCAAAATAAATTAAAATTTTAGGACTTTTGAGGATGATTTGTGGAATTAAAAAGGGATTGAAGAATAATTAGAGGTGTTTAGAAAGGTTTAGAGGAATTAAAGATGAATTTAGAGAATTTAGAGGAATAAAAGAGGAACTAGAAGGATTTAGGAGGATTTAAAGGAATTAAAGGGGAACAAGAGAGATTTATAAGGGTTTAGAAGAATTAGGGAGGATAACTTAGGATGGCCTTAGGGGATTACAAAAATGACATATTTTGTGTGTTTGCATTTACCCCTTTTGTATCATGTTGTGTATAAATACAATACGATGCAAAAATAAATAGCACAAGATTGGTTGGATGAGGGATTCTGCTTTTGCCCCAATAAAAAAGGATTAATGATGATTTATAGTTATGATTTTGCCCTAATAAAAGAAGGTTGGTTATGATTGGATGGTTTTGCTTTTTCCCTAGTAAAGGAGGATTGATGATGATTGATGATTCTGCTTGCCCCAATAGAAGAGGGTTGATGGTTGGATGGTTCTATTTTTACCCCAATAGAAGAAGGCTAAATATGATTGGATGGTTTTGCTTTTGCCTTAGTATAAGAGGGTTGATGGTTGTATGGTTCTAATTTTTCCTAGTAGAAGAGGGCTAATGATGATTGGATGGTTTTTGAAATTGAGCATTTGGATGCAGAGTTGATGTGGGGTATAAATTTTGTGGGTGTTGTCTACCCCGTCAAGCGATGAGTGGGTGGAAGAAGGAATGGATGACAATGATGAGTTGATTGAAGAAAGAAGTTGATGTAAAAATACAAGATGAAGAATAATTGTTGAGTCTCTAACCATTCTATATATGTTTTTGTGGTAAAGCAAGAGATATTGAAAGTGATTGAGCATTGTTGTGAGTATGAAGTATATTGAGTCTCTAACCATTCTCTATATGTTTTTGTGGTAAAGCAAGAGATATTTAAAGTGATTGAGCATTGTTGTGAGTGTGAAACATATTGAGTCTCTAACCATTCTCTATATGTTTCTGTGAGATTAGAACAAGATTTTGTGTGAAACTTGTTTGTGTGATTGGAAGAGGTTTTTTGTGATAGATTGAGTTGAGTAAGCTTTTGTGGAAGCTTACAAAGTAGATTTGAGGTAAGTATTGGTGAAGACTTGTTGAGTAGATTGGACAAGTTATAGTGAGGACTTGTAGAGCAGATTTGAGGTGAGTCTTGGTGAAGACTTGTGTATAGTTTAGTGTGAGATTTTATGGAAGGTTACAATGCAAATTTGAGGTAAGTCTTTGAGAAAACTGAAGAACACAAGCTTATAATGAGAGGGGGGGTGAACAGTATAAGGCCACTTTTTACTTTTCTTTTGCAATAAATATTATGCAATGTATAGATAGCAATATCAATAGTAGTAATCAAAGCAATGCACAAATCACCACACACAATAGAGACACCAAATTTATGTGGTTCACCCAATGTGGGCTACTCCACAGAGAAAATATTTCACTAAAATTTTCTCAATAAATCTCTTGGGAATCCTTTTCCTATTACAATGTTTATGGACCTCTGTCCAAAGGAAACACTAATCCCCTAATCAATTTCATGGATCTCTATCCATAGGAGACACCAATCTCCTAACTCTACTATGGTTGGTGATCCTCTAGAAGACCTCTACCTCCACTACCCTTAGAAAATGGAACTCTATCCATAGAAAATAAATGTCCTCCCTGCTTTGGCTGGAGTCCTCCATACTCAACTCTATCACCTCTAAAGCTTTGTCTCAAATCTGCACTAAACATAGTCCTTCGGTCTAGCACAAATCTATCCTCAATATCTATCTCTGGTCTGGCACAAACCTATCCTAAAATCTACACCAAAATCTATCCTCGAATCTGTACTAAACATAGTCCTTCAGTCTAGCATAAATTTATCCTCAATATCTATACTCAAGCCTTAACTCAAAGCTTGACTCAATCTCAAATAAAATCTGCTGGATCTGCCCCAAACATTAACTCAATATTTGAACAAATCAATCAATCAACTTTGCTCACAAGCCTTCTCAAATACTTGTCTCAAATATGCCTTGTAAGCTTCCACAAAAGCTCACACCAATCTATCATTAATTCCTCTCTAGAACTTATCCAATCTGATCAATAAGTACTCACTAGAACTAATCCAAATATGATCAATAAATCCTCACTAGAACTTATCCAAATATTCTCTCAATCTGTATTCTAAGCTTCCATAAAATATTACCCAAATTTATCCACAAGTCTTCTCAAAGACTTACCTCAAATCTGCTCAACAAGTCCACACTAAAACTTGTCCAATCTCACAAAAATATAAAAAGAATTTTTAGAGACTCAATATGCTCTACACTCATCACAATGCTCAATAAATTTCAATCACTCTCTTATAAACATATAGAGAATTTTTAGAGACTCAATATGCTTCAAATTCACCTTAACACTCAATCACTTTAAATCACTTTCTTAGAAACATATAGAGAATTGTTAGAGACTCAATATGCTTCACACTCATCAATACCCAACCTCTTTCTCAAATCAATTCAAAATATATAATAATTTATTTCACAAAACTTGAACAATCACTTTACACAATCACTTGACTAGGCTTAACCAACTCTAGTCAACCAATCACTCAATGAAATGATCCTTGCTCACAAACCCTAGTTCGTGCATATGAATACTCACTCAAATATTTCCAAAAATGCTTTATCAACCAATATCACATAACAATGATACTCATGTTCTTTCCAAACCCTAGTTCAAGTTCTTCACTCAACAACTCACTTCAACAACAATGCTTATAATACAATCTTCACATAACAATGATACTCATGTTCTTTGCAAACCCTAGTTTAATTTTTTTACTCAACTCAAACACTTCAACAACAATGCTTATAAAACAAGGTTTTATAAACAACTCTTAATTCCAAAAAACCTTGAAGCATTAATTCAAAACACTCTCAATAATTGCAAACAAAAAAATCCTTATCATTCCAAAATTTCATTCATAATTTTCAACAATCATTCACTAGGAAGAATATGCCCATAACTTTTGTTGGATGTAGAAGTGCCTTTGGAAAACCTATCTTAATCACAATTTTTTTTTTTCCAATTCCAATGGTTAGAAAAAAATATTACTTCAACACTTTCCAAAATGTTCCTTGGAGATAAAACAATCACAACTCAATTCATGCCTTATTGCTCCCTTTTAAAACAACACTCATCATACCACACATAAAGAAAATTTCCTTGATACACCTTATAACCTCCAACTTAAAATAATATCCAAAACCATCAAAATATCAACAAAACACCTTACACTATTTTCAAAACATTTGAGCAAAAAACATTAAAAATTTAATTTTGTAAAAACCCTTATAACTCCTTTAGCAATCTTAGAACCAATTTAAATATGCAAAAGTTAATTTTTAAGTGTCCAAACTATATCTCTGAAATTTTTGGTGACCAATTTCCAAGCATACCTTATACTTCCCACAAAAGGGATTCAACGAGATTCGATATGTCATCTCCTATAGCCTAAGAGCCTTAGAGCTTGGGAGCCCACTGTGTGGGCTAGAATACCCATGTGAAAGAAGGTATAGCACCTTCCACTTATGCCTTCACTTGCTATCAATATCTCACAAAACGTGCACTCTTCCTCCTTTGCTTTGGATGCAATGTTATTCATAGGGCTCACGATTTATTAAAGCTTGCAATGATTATCAAAGGCATGGTAAGGTTTGGTAGGGTGGGAGTTCCCCCCTTTATATACACATTTTTATTTTTCCTCATGTCGACGCTTGTTATTCGAAAACAAATTTTGAATTTTAATTTTGATAACCCACCTTAGGGTTATTTAACCTTAGCTTAAATTAATTAATAATTAATTTAAATAACTTTATAAGTTAAGTAAATTAACTAATAAATTAATTTAAAAATAATTTATAATTAATTTTAAACTTCCTTTGCATAATATTATAAAATAATATTATAATATTATTTAATTTGTCTTTTTATCACACTTTGAACCTTATCTGACTTCCTAGAGCCAGATCTTGAAACTAATACCGAAACGGATGCTACCAACTAAAAATGCCACTGATTGATGCTGAATTTCGACATCAATGACCACTTACTCTTGACATCAATGAAAAATTATCACTAAAAATATCCAAAACTCTCTCCCTTTGTTATTTATGGCAACCCAAATTCTTTTTACCAAAACTTGACATTTTTCTTGTTCTGCTCCCCTTGGGAAACTGCTCCCCCTGACCGAATGCTCTCTCCTTAAACAAAATATATCTCCCTTAATCAAATCTCTCCCTCTTTGACATAAATGGAAAAGGGTCACCTTTTGGGCTTGGGTCTAAGAATGAATCTCATATCTTAGCCCCTCCCCCACCTCCTCTTGAGGTGGTTAATTCTGGGATGGGAGTATTTCTACTCCCAGCAAGCACTGGTCTTTACATTTATCTTCTTTCCTTCTCATATGATCCTTATGATTTATTTGACTGTTATTGTTCCTATTCCTATCCATATCCATATTCCTATTCCTGTTCCTATAGATGCCCATATTCCTGTTCATGTTCCTATCCATGCCCATATTCCTGTTCATGTTCCTATTCATGCCCATATTCCTATTCTTGTTACTATTCCTGTTCCTGTTCTTGTTCATGGTAGATTTTGAAATGTATGCTCTACACCACTTTGTTGTATGTCCATAATTATTGTGCTTATGACACTTAATATTATTATTCCTTGGAGGTGCAAATGTCTTAGGGTTTCTCCTAGTGAAGCCATATCCTTTTCTGTCATGAACTCTTCAATTAATTGCCTTGTGACCAAACTGATTACATGAGTAGCAATACGCATGGAAAAGCTATCCGTTTTTGAAATTCCAATTTTATTATCTTTCATGTGTTCTACACTATGAAGCCATGTGCCCAAACCTATGATATGAGAAACACTGTCCATTAATATTTTCTTATCTTGACCTCATTGGTCTCTTAGTTTCTCTTAACCTATTCTGATTATTGTTCCATTTGTTTCTTCTTTGTGTATTTTTCCTTTCCTTGTTGAACTTTCTGTTGTGTAACTCATCCTCAGATGTATCACTTTCTCTTACACTATATTCTTCTAAAGTTTATTATTCTGATGTTTCTCCTTCTTCAGAACTTGAGGTTGACTATTTTTCTTGTTTCTTTTGAGCCTATTCAAAACCAAGATCTATTTTATTTGTTGAACTTCTTTGTACCTAGATCATCGTATCCATAATTTTTGAGATCTTTCCAAAATTGTGTAGCTTATCCTTGGATTTTTCTACATCTTCCCTTAGTAGATCTACTTCTTGTTCTAACCTTTCACATTATAAGACCTTTGCTTCTAACTTATCCTTGAACTTCTTTGTCTTAGCCATTGATTTGTTTAGATCCTCTATGAGATTTCTTCTCTCTTCATCACATTCTTGAAACTGAAACTCAAGTTTAGAATTTTGCTTTCTTACCTTATTTACTGTGTTAAGAGCATAAATAAGTTTTGCCTTAAGATCATATCCTTATTTATATGATTCCTCCTCTATTTGTTTGCCTTTGTATACATCTTCATTTTCTTTTGACTTGTCTTCTATAGGATCACCTTCTTCTTCTTATAGTGCCATTAGAATATTTTCTTCTGGTCCTTCAAGTGCATCCTCATATTTGTCATCACTGAAACTATAACCATTCCTTGTAAAACTATCTTCAAGATGTCCAAAGTTACCACATCTAAAAAACTTGAGAATTATTGATGACCTTTTCTTGACTTCTTCATTTTCTTCAATCATAAATAGGACTTCATCTCTGTTATTATCTGAAAAACTAGCATCATTATTACTTGAGTACTTACTTTCCTTGTCTGCATAGTAGCTCCTCTTTTGTCTTTGGAAGAACTTCTTCCCTTGTTTGCTTTGTCCATCCTTGCCTCTTTTTTGGTGCCTGTATCTTTCTGATTTCCTGTTCCTGTGATCCTATTTTTCATCATTGTTATTTTTAGCTTCTTGACATTCAGTTGCATAATGTCCATACTTTCCACAATTAAAACATCTAACAAATTTTATATCTTTAAATCTTCTTGAATCCTTATTCCTTCTACCATAATTAGCTTCTTCATCATTGGATGAATCATTGCTTGATTCTGAATTCTTACCCTTTGTATTCTTGATTGCTTTGAAGGCTACTTTCTTTTGGGGATTAGGTTATTTTATTATTAACTCAAAAACTATAAGAATACAAAGCTACATATCTATTTTCAAATAATAACCATCATTTGATTCTTCTATAGCATAAATATTTTCACTAAATATTTTTGGAAGAGATATTAAGACCTTATCACAAACATTTGATTCTTCTACCTTAAGTCCAAGTCCTTGCATAGCATTAATAACTTCATCGACTCGAAGTAGATAAGTACTAATATTTTCCTCATCCTTCATTCTTAACTCTTCAAATTGTCATTTGAGATTTTGTTTCTCTTATTTATTGACACCTTTATATCCTTCATATATACTTTACAACTTATCCCAAATTCCTTTTGCATATTTACAATGCATAACCTTTATGGAATATATTCTATGCAAACCTCTCATAATTGCATTCATAACTTTTGAATTGTAATGTTGTAGAAGCTTAACTTCCTTATCTGTAGGTGGATCAAATGGGGTATGTATCCATTTTCCACTGCTTCCCAAATTTCATTGCCAAGTGCCATCAATTGAATCTTCATTCTCATACTCCAATATATATAATCACTTCCATAAAATATTGATGTAGGATTATCTGAGGACACATTATTAGAATCCATTGTGTTCTTGAAATATTTTCCTTCAATATGTTAAACTCTTCTAAAGGAACCCACTTTGATACCAATTGAAGAACACAATCTTATACTGAGAGGGGGGGTGAACAATATAAGATCACTTTTTACTTTTCTTTCCCAATAAATAGTATGCAATGTATAGATAGAAATATCAACAACAATAATAAAAGCAATGCATAAATTACCACACACAATATAGACACCAAATTTACATGGTTCACCCAAAGTGGGCTACTCCACGAAGAAAATATTTCACTAAAATTTTCTCAATAAATATCTTGGGAATACTTTCCCTATTACAATATTTATGGATCTCTGTCCAAAGGAGACACCAATACCCTAATAAATTTCATGGATCTCTATCCACATGAGACACCAATATCCTAACTCTACTCTAGCTGGTGATCCTCTAGAAGACCTTTACCTCAAGTGCCCTTAGTAAATGGAACTTTATCCACAGAAGACACCTATCCTCCCTACTCTGGCTAGAGACCTTTGTACTCAAATATATCACCTCCAAAGATCTGTATCAAATCTGCACTAAACACAGTCCTTCAATCTAGCACAAATATATCCTCAATCTCTGTCTCTGGTCTGGAACAAACCTATTCTCAAAACTACATCAAAGTATATCCTTGAATCTATACTAAACAAAGTCCTTCGGTCTAGCATAAATCTGTCATCAATATCTATCCTTAAGCCTTAAATCAAAGCTTGAATCAATATCAAATCAACTCTATTTGATCTACCCCAAACCTTAACTCAATGTTTGAATAAATTAATCAATCAACTCTACTCACAATCCTTCTCAAAGACTTGTCTCAAATTTGCCTTGTAAGCTTTCACAAAAGCTCACACCAATATGTCCTTAAGTCCTCTCTAGAACTTGTCCAATTTGCTCAATAAGTCCTCACTAGAACTTATCCAAATATGCTCAATAATTCCTCACTAGAAGTTATCCAAATATACTCTCAATCTGTATTGTAAGCTTCTACAAAAGCTTACACAAATATGTCCACAAGTCTTCTCAAAGACTTGCCTCAAATCTGCTCAACAAGTCCACCCTAGAACTTGTCCAATGTCATAGAAATATAAAGAGAATTGTTAGAGACTCAATATGCTCTACATTCATCACAATGCTCAATCACTTTTAATCACTCTCTTAGAAACATATAGAGAATTGTTAGAAACTCAATATGTTTCACATTCACCTTAATACCCAATCACTTTCAATCACTTTATTAGAAACATATAGAGAATTGTTAGAGACTCAATATGCTTCACACTCATCAATACTCAACCTCTTTATCAAATAAATTTAGAATATAGAATAATTTTTTTCACAAAACTTGAAAAATCACTTCACATATTCACTTGACTAGTCTTAACAAACTCTACTCAACCAATCACTCAATAAAATGATCCTTGTTCACAAACCCTAGTCTGTGCATATGAATACTCACTCAAATATTTTTAAAAATGCTTTATCAACCAATCTCACATAACAATGATACTCATGTTCTTTCCAAACCCTAGTTCAAGTTCTTCACTCAACAACTCACTTCAACAAAAATGCTTATAAGACAATCTTCACATAACAATGATACTCATGTTCTTTACAAACCCTAGTTTAAGTTTTTTACTCAAATCAAACACTTAAAAAAATGCTTATAAAATAAGGTTTTATCAACAACTCTTACAAAAAATATTGAAGCATTAATTCAAAACACTCTCAACAATTGCAAACCAAACAATCCTTTTCACTCCAACTTTTCATTCACAACTTTCAACAATCACTCACTAGGAAGAATATGCCCATACCTTTTGTTGGATGTAGAAGTGCCTTTGAAAAACTTGTCTTAATCATAATTTTATTTTTTCCAATTCCAATTGTTAGACACAACAATATTACTTCAACACATTCCAAAATTTTCCTTGGACATAAAACAATCACAACTCAATTCATGCCTTATTTCTCCCTTTTGAAACAACACTCATCATACCATACTTAAAGAAAATTTCCTTGATACACCTTATAACCTCCAACTTAAAATAATATCCAACACCATAAAAATATCAACAAAACACCTTACAATATTTTCAAAAAATTTGAGCAAAAAACATTAAAATTTAATTTTGCAAAAACCCTTATAACTCTTTTAGAAACCTTAGAACCAATTTAAATATGCAAAAATTAATTTTTAAATGCCCAAACTATATCTCCAAAATTTTTGATGACCAATTTCCAAGCATACCTTACACTTCCCACAAAAGGGATTTGACAATATTTGATCCGTCGTCTCCTCTAGCCTAAGCACCTTAGCACTTGGGAGCTCACTGTGTGGGCTACGAATGCCCACGTGAAATAAGGTATAACACCTTCCTCTTATACCTTCACTCACTGTCAATATCTCACGAAACGTGCACTCTTCCTCCTTTGCTTTGGACGTAGTGCTATTCGTAAGGCTTATGATTTCTTAAAGCTCGCAATGACTATCGAAGGTATGGTAAGGTTTGGTAGGGTGGGAGTTCCCCCATTTATATACACGTTTTGATTTTTTCTCACATTAGTGCTTGTTATTTGAAAATAAATTTTGAATTTTAATTTTGATAACCCACCTTAGGGTTATTTAACCTTAGCTTAAATTAATTTATAATTAATTTTAAACTTCCTTTGCATAATATTATAAAAGAATATTATAATATTATTTATTTGGACCTTATCTGACTTCTTAGAGTCGGATCTTGAAATTAAAATCGAATCGGATGCTACCAACCGAAACTGCCACTGATTGGTGTTGAAGTTTGACATCAATGACCACTTACTCTTGACATTAATGACAAATTATCACTCAAAATGTCCAACAAATACTTGTGAGCAGAGTTTTTTGATTTATTTGTTCAAACCTTGAGTTAAGGTTCGGGATAGATATAGCAGAGTTGATTTGTGATTGAGTCAAGATTTGTGCTAAGGTTAGAGGATAGATTTGAGGATAGAGTTTGTTGTAGATTTGAGGATAGGTTTGTTCCAGATTAGAGACAAAGATTAAGCAGATTTGTGCTAGATCAAAGGACTGTGTTTAGTACAGACTTGAGATAAATATTGATCATATTTTTGCTAGATCAAAGGATTGTGTTTAGTGCAGATTTGAGACAGAGATTGAGCAGATTTGTGCTAGAATAAAGGACTGTGTTTAGTGCATATTTGAGATAGATATTGAGCAAATTTGTGCTAGACCGAAGGACTATGTTTAGTGAAAATTTGAGATAAATATTGAGCATATTTGTGCTAGACCAAAGGATTGTGTTTAGTGTAGATTTGAGATAAAAATTGAGTAGATTTATTCTAGATCGAAGGACTATGTTTAGTGTAAATTTGAGACAAGGCTAAGATCAAGCTTTGGAGGTGACATAGCAGAGGATAGTAGTCTCTAGTAAATAGAGATTCATTAGCCAGGGTAGTGAGGACAGAGGTCTTCTGAGTGAGGATAAAGTCTTCTATGGATAGATATCCATAAGCTAGAGTAGTGGAGGTAGTAGTATTCTAGAGGATCACCAGCTAGAGTAGAGGAGAAGGAGTTGTCCTGTGGATAGAGATCCATGAACCATCTGAGGGGATTGGTGTCTCTTATGGATAGGCATACAAGAAATTGATTAGGGTATTGGTGTCTCCTTTGGATAGAGGTCCATAAACATTGTAATAGGGAAAGGATTCCCAAGATATTTGTTGAGAAAATTTTAGTGAAATATTTTCTTTGTGGAGTAGCCCACATTGGGTGAACCACATTAAATTGGTGTCTCTATTATGTGTGGTGATTTGTGCATTACTTTGATTACTTTTGTTGGTATTGCCATTAATATATTGCATAATATTATTTTGGAAATAAAAGTAAAAAATGATCTTATACTGTTCACCCCCCTCTCAGTATAAGCTTGTGTTCTTCACCTTCATCGGGATAATGCACATTCATCATAACTTTCATTGAGTACTTTAAAAAATGGGTCAAGGCAATCCCTATAACTAATATTATAGGAACTCAAATTGTGGATTTCATATTCCAACACATTATCTATTATTTTGGTATTCCCTAGAAAATCATTTTTTATAATAGCAATTCTTTTAAGAAAAAGGATGTTTGAAAACTTTGTAAAAAAAATGACATCCAAAATAGTTTCTCAAATCCTTACTACTCATAAGAAAATGGATAAGCTGAGGCCACCAATAAGACATTGATAGCCATTCTAAAGAAACTCATCAAAGACAACCACAAATATTGGTATCTACAAATCTCCTTGGCATTAGGAGCTTATCAAACAAGCATTCATACATCTATAAGGATAACTCCATTCTATCTTTTCTATGGGGCCAAGGAAATAATACCTCTTAAGCTTGATATCCCCTCACTATGCATTTCTTTACAAGAGTTCATGGATGATAATACTGCCTAACAAGTGCACCTTGATTAGTTTATGCTCCTTGATGAAAGGTAAATCAATGCCTTGGAGCATCTACGGGTATACCAAGACTTTATTAAGCATTATTATAATTTGAAAGCTCATCGACATGAATTCTAAGTAAGAGATCTCACTCTTAAAGAGAATCAACAAAATACAAATGCCTTACCACACATTCATGATAAATTTATGACTAATTGGTTTGATGCATTCATTGTAAACAAAAGTTGGAATCTGGAACATACAAATTGCCAACCTTGAAGGAATAGAAGAGCCTAAACCATTAAACATCATTTACTTAAGAGATTTCTACACCTGATGTAAAATATGTATATATGGAAAACAAAAAATAACAAACACATATTTATCTTAGCCATTTATATTGTATTATGTGCATCACAATGTACCACCTTGGATACATTTCTAGATTATTAGAGTATAACAAACACATTGTGATGCTTCAAAATTATAAACTCTATTAGAGTATATTATATTATTTGGTACATGTCAATGTACCACCTTGGATACATTTCTAGATTAGAAGTTTATCTTAGATTAAGGTTTGAGTAGTTACTTCAAGCAAGTAATAAATGCACAAGTGTTAGAATGTGTAATGATGTAAATGTGCATGTAGTCCATATGTACATGAGTCATATGTTAGGCAAATGAAGAGTCATGGGTAGAGTTAAGGCAAAGCACATATCTTCCTAATCACTCCAAATTTTCAAGCAAATTTCTTTACCCCAAAAATAATCAATTTTGCACAAATTTTTCTCTTTCCTCATTTTTATCACTTTCTAACCATGTATACCACATCTAACTCCATTATCCCTTCATTACTAGAAACACAAGCTATATTTCCTCCTTTGAATAGTATCACTCCATTCCTCACCATCCCATTGTCCCCAATTTTAGTCACCATTATACAAGTTAGGCCATAAAATATGCAAACGTATACAAAGAAAAGGAGAAAAAGAAATAAGTATGGACGCCCACCTTCCAAAATTTCTAGGGTGTTTTAAGGACCCATATTGGAGAGTAGAAGAGGGAAATTATAAAAATTCATAAGATAAGTGAGGAAAGGAGCTCTAAGAAAGTATAATATGGGCCCCTAAAAGGATTCATAGAGTCTAATCTAGATTTAGATATTTGGCTTGGCAATAAATTTGGTATCACAAGTGTGTAGCTACTTGAAGTTGGTGGTACAAGCAAAGAAGCATGACAAAAACTTGGAGATTTAATCTTTCCAAATGGATGGAAGATGCTTTCTATTCTATATTGGGAGTGATAAGGAGTCTACCTAGGACCATTGATGACCTAGCCATGTGAATCTCCTATAGTCCTAAGAAATAGAATGACTTATACTATAGGTAAACCAAGGTCTATTAATGAAGTTTCCTAATCCATTACCTGAAGAAATAAAATCTACCCTCCAACTTCAGTATCCCATTAGAATTAAAATAATTTAAGGAGGATGTACAAATGGTAATATTAGGGATAGTTGTAGTCTTAGGGGATAAAAGTGATAAGAAGATCTATTATGAACACATAGCCATACTACATGCCATATAGACCTACTTAAGACACTCCTAGGTGATTACCTATGCCAAAATACATCTTCAAATAAATGGATAGATAACTAAGGTACTTCAAGGGTAGGAAGTTCACTTATACTTCCTATATAGTTTGGTTAATCTCATAAATGAATAAAATCTAGTTCCCCACCCTCTAGTTAAACCAGGTGGGGGAATATGGATGCCCCCTAAGTATTATTTAGTGCATACTTGTACCTTACCAATAAACAAGAAAGACCACTTACTACTTCTATGATGAGGTGTACAAAGACATTATAAAGAGATTCATAGGAAAGGCATTGAGACTAATAGATGATGTGCATAAAATACTAACAAAGAGAAAGTGGTATAAGGGAGATTTATATCTAGGGAGGACCAACTCCATTTATTTATATGATTGTTTAGTGATGTTCAATCAAGAATATGTAATGCAACTCCACTATGTGGATTTGAAGTACTTTAAATGGTAGAAGAAAACCACCTTTTACCTACTCAAATAGGAAATAATGAGTATCACCCCTAAGATGTATGGGTTATACTCAATTGTATAGGTGATATTGAGATATATGGGTCTCAAAAAAATTAGAGACTATTAGTTCTATGACCTAAATAAATTTTTCTAGAAAACCCATAGAGACAAGAAATTGGATACTTTTTTCATGCATGAAAAATGTACAATATCTAGTTTTATACCTACCTAGACAAAGATATATCCCTTGCCACTCTTAGGAGCAATAAGGGTTATGAAGATGAGGTTCAAAGCTAGTATGAAAATCCCCTAGAGTGGCATGTATTTTACCCAAATATGAAGGATGATTTCAACCTAGACATTAAGTTCAACCATTAGAGGTTGGCATATCTCTAGAAGCTAGGGTACATAGATAAAAATATTCTTGCATGGTAGAGAAGGAGGTACATAATGGAAATAATAAATTAATTTATGAGAGATAGTCCATTTGATATCACATTTTCTACACTTGGTATAAAAGACACCCCAAATGCATTAGAAGAGCTAGAATCACAATGAAAGCACTACCTAGTACCTACATCCCATGCAAGATAGGGAATTCTAGGTTTCTTAAGACCTATTAATGAATGAATTAATACTTTTATTGGACAATAATGAAAGTGGATGTAAATAATTTATGATTGAATGTGAAGTATATTAGTAGAATTAGGAAAGAGTTAAATGTACTAGTTTATTGCAACCCATATCTATATTAAATTACCAATGAGGGCACATATCGATGGTCTTTATTGAGGTTCTAAAGAACACAAGCTTATACTGAGAGGGGGGTGAACAATATAAGACCACTTTTTACTTTTTCTTCCAATTCAATATTATGTTGTGTATAGATAGCAGTATCAATAGCAATAATCAAAGCAATGCACAAAATACCATACACAATAGAGACACCACAATTTACGTGGTTCACCCAATGTGGGCTACTCCACGGAGAAAATATTTTACTAAAACTTTCTCAATCAATCTCTTTGGGAATCACTCCCAATTACAATGTTTATGGATCTCTGTCCAAAGGAGATGTTGATCCCCTAATCTCAAGTTCATGGATCTCTTCCACATGAGAACTCTTTCCCCTTATGCTCTGGCTATGTGATCTTCTAGAAGACTCTGTCTCTATGTTGCACTAACTGGTGGACCTCTCTCCACTTGAAGACTCCTCACTCAGATCTGTCTTCAACTATGTTGGCTACTGGATCTCTATCCACTGAGACTCTATCCTCTGTACTCTATCACCTCCAAAGCTCTGTCAATAGGCTCACTAAGAACCTGCTCAATAGGCTCACATAGAACCTGCTTAACAAGCTCACACAGAACTTGTCCAATGCTGAATAACAAGCTCACACAGAACCTATCCAATGTTGAATAACAAGCTCACATAGAACCTGTCCAATGCTGAATAACAAGCTCACATAGAACCTATCCAATGCTGAATAACAAGCTCACACAGAACTTGTCCAATTCTACTCCAACAAGCTCACTAAGAACTTGTCCAAATCTGCTCTAGCAAGCTCACCAAGAACTTGCCCAAATATACTCTAGCAAGCTCACCAAGAACTTGCCCAAATCTGCTCTAGCAAGCTCACCAAGAACTTGCCAAAAATGTTCTAGAAAGCTCACCAAGAACTTGCCAAAATATGTCCCAACACTTTCCTCAAATCTATCCCAACACTATCCTCAAATCTATCCCAAAGGCCTTCTCAAAGGCTCAATCAATCATGCTCAAGTAGTACTCAAAATGAACTCAATAATGAATGGCAATCTCAACTCAAATCAACTTCATAGAAGCATAAAGAGAATTGTTAGAGACTCAATATGTTCTAATCTCACTCTCAACCCAAATCAATCTAAACTCAACTCAACTCAACTCATAGAAGCATAAAGAGAATTGTTAGAGACTCAATATGTTCTAATCTCACTCTCAACTCAAATCAACCTCAACTCAATTCAAGTCAACCTCAACTCAACTCAAGTCTTATAGAACCATAAAGAGAATTGTTAGAGACTCAATATGTTCTAACCTCAATCTCAACTCAACATAGAATTATGGAATAGTTTGTTTCATAGAACTTGAACAATCACTTCACACATCACTTGACTAGGCTCAATCAACTCAACTCAACCAATCATCACAAGGGACAACTCTCTCTCACACAACCCTAGTCCAAGTATGTATCAACCAACTCAAATGTTTCCAACAATGCTCAACCACAAATCTCACATAACAATGATACTCATGTTCTTTTCTAACTCAAGTTCTTTCACAACCAATGGGCTTCAACCACTATGCTTATAACACAAGGTTTTAAACACAACTCTCAATTCAAAAAACCTTGATGCATTCAACCAACCACTTTCAAAAAGGAAACCACAAACAATCCTTTTCCCTCCAATGATATTTCAGAAATCAACCACCATAAACAATCAATAGGAGAATGTGCCCATACCTTTTATGAAGTGAAGAAACCCCTTTGGAAATCTGCCACACTCAACACACTTTGAAAAAGAGCACAACAATCTTCACTTTTGAACCCCTTTACAAAAATAGAAATATCTCTCTACATACACCTTATTTCTCCTTCTAAATTAGTTAGTCAAATAGCCCTCGAAATAAGCTTTCCAATGATATATAATATGATATACTTTTATAAAAGGAAAATACCATAAATATCTTCTTTTCTAAAAGTGCTTTTAAACTTGCCTTCCAATAAAAAATCAAATCAACCCTCATCACCTTATTCCTCCAACATTAGGAAATAATAAAAAATTTATTAATAAAAATGTTACTTGCCTCTTAGAGGGAATCGAACCCTCGTCTCTGCCCAAACAATCCTCAACCATGGTGCCAAAGACCATGCGAGCTACGTGCTCGCATAGGACGAAGAGCGTAGAATGCACTTTTGTCCTTCTCCCCTTGCTCACATCAACAAAAATGTGGGCCAATTCTCTTGCTCAAAACTCTAACCCATGGGAATCGAACCTCATCTCTTTCACAAGAAAAAACCTTTGCACTCCCCTCGCTCGTCGTTGGACCATGCTACCACACGAATATTTCGGCGCTTTTCATCTTATCTCCTCTGCATTCGATTCCAAGGCTTTTGAAATAAAAGCCTTTGCATTTATATGCAACTTCCCTTTAATTTTGCAAATGTCGGTGATGCTTTTAAATTAATTTCTTTTTGATGATGACGTCGGTGCTGAGGTAATTTTAATTTTAAATATTAAAATTTAAACCAAATATTCAAAATTGAATATCTCCATCTCCGGGGCACCTTTTTCGATGAAACGAAAGCCCAAATCGGGTTTTAAGAAAAACCCATTTCAAATATGCCATCCATGGTTTTAAATAAAACCTTTTATTTTACCTGCCTTGGTTTTCACAAAAACCTTATAAATATCCATGCTCTCTCATAAATGCTATATGAAATACTTTGGCCACCAAAACCAAATGTGATCCATGTGACATCAATGATCCATGTGACATCAATGACAACATAAAATACCTCAAATTGCCAACAATATCCCCCTTTGTCATTGATGGCAACACCTCTAATGCAAACACCACAATCACTCCAAAAACCATCTCTGAGAATCAAAGCTGCTCCCCCTGACTCAATACTCTCTTTGGAGGCTGCTCCCCCTAACTCAATGCTCTCTTTGGAGGCTGCTCCCCCTAACTCAAATCTCTCTTTGGAGGCTGCTCCCCTAACTCAAATCTCTCTCCCTTACTCAAATCTCTCCCCTTTGACATCAATGGCAAAAGGGACACCTATGGGGCTAAAATATGTGACTCTTAAGTTTAGCCCCCTCACCCCCTTCTCTTTTGAGGTGATTAATTTTGGGGTGGGAGTACTTTTACTCCCATATCACTTTGTTTCTTTCCTCTATCAATTTCCTTCCATGTTTTTTTGATATCCTTCTCTTGATGAATTACTTGATCTTCTTGTCTTGAACCTGTTTGACTTTCTTGCCTTGAACCTGTTTGACCTTCTTGCCTTGAACCTGTTTGGAATTGAGTCCTACACCATTTTGCAATATGCCCAAAGTTATTGCAATTAAAACACTTGATATTGTAGCCTTTGGATGGTACCCATGTCCTGAATTCTTTCTTGAAGTAATTTCCATATCCATTCCTTTCTTGAACCCTGTATTGTGAAGCTCTATTTTCATGACCATTATGACCGTGACTTCTGAATTGTGTAGCTCTAAAACCAAAACCATGTTGCTCATTTCCTTTGCACTGAAAATATTTATGACCAATCCTGTTACATGAGAAGCAATGTCCCTGAAAATCATACCTTCTTCCTTTGAAGTTTCTTCTTGCAAAATCAAATTTCTTTGATCCATAGACCCTGCAATGTATAGCCCTGTGTCCAAATCCATTACAAGAAAAACAATGTCCTTGAAAAGCCCTTTGTTCATGCCTTGGTTCCTCATACCTTTCTTGACCATTATCCCTATGATCATCTTCAACTTGTGCATTGCATTCTTGAACCTTCTTTGTAGTATCTAAATCCTTTTCCTTAATTTCTTCCTTGCTTTCCTCTTCAAGTATTTCTCTTTCTTTTGAACTTGATTCACCTATCTCAAAAAAAGATCCAAACTGAATATTTGGAGCCATAGGAACTTTGGAACTTTCTTCATAACACTTAGGTGCTTCCTGTTTCCCTTGTTCTTCTTTAGAACTAAGTCCTGTTATGATGACTGATGACCTTTGTGCATTGATAGTCCTTTCCAAGGTCCTTGAATTTTCCTCAAACTTGTGTAGCTTGTCCTTAGAACCTTTTACTTCCATCCTTAGTGAAACTATCTCATGCTCTAATATTTCACACTCTAGATATTTTGTTTTTAATTTTTTGGCCATACTTTCTTCAATTTTCCTTGTCTCTTCAACTTTGATTTTGAAGTTGGTGAGTTCCTATAAAAACCTTGCTTTTGCTTTTTCATCTTCTTGAGCTTGAACCCTTAATCCTGAGTTCTCCCTTTTTAATTCTTCAAGAGTAACCATAAGCCTTTCACATTCTATCTCTTTTACCTTTGACTGTTCAACCATACCTTTTTCAACTCTTCTTGCCTTTTCAACCTTATCTCTCAAGTCAGATATATCCTATAGAAGCTTTGTCTTACATTTCTCATCTTCTTGTATTTGATCCTTCAATTCTGAATTTTCTCTTTTCAATTCAACAAGTTCCTTAAGAGTGGCTTCCTCCTTTTCTTTATCTAAATCTTCCTCTTCTTCAACATCACTGTCATTATAATCTTCTATAGCAAACAAACTCTCAAGATTTCTTTGACCATGCTTGTTTCCTTGATGTATCATTTCATCTTCACTATCACTGAAACCATTGCAATATCCTGATTTGTGATCTCTTTGACCACACACAAAGCACTATTCTCTTTCACCTTCTATTCCTAGGAATAGATGTTCTTCCTTTTCTTTCATAACCATAGGTGTTCTTTTCTTCTTGTGTCTCATGCTTCTACTCTTGCCTTTCTTTGTCATTTGTGTTCTTGTAGAATCTGCCCTCAAGTTGTTAGCCTTTTTGAAGGAACCCGCTCTGATACCAATTGAAGAACACAAGCTTATATTGAGAGGGGGGGTGAATAGTATAAGACCACTTTTTACTTTTTCTTCCAATTCAATATTATGTTGTGTATAGATAGCAGTATCAATAGTAGTAATCAAAGCAATGCACAAAATACCATACACAATAGAGACACCATAATTTACGTGGTTCACCCAATGTGGGCTACTCCATGGAGAAAATATTTTACTAAAACTTTCTCAATCAATCTCTTTGGGAATCACTCCCAATTACAATGTTTATGGATCTCTGTCCAAAGGAGATGTTGATCCCCTAATATCAAGTTCATGGATCTCTTCCATAGGAGAACTCTTTCCCCTTCTGCTCTAGCTATGTGATCTTCTAGAAGACTCTGTCTCTCTCTGCATTGATTGGTGGACCTCTCTCCACTTGAAGACTCCTCACTCAGATCTATCTTCAATTATGTTATCTGCTGGATCTCTATCCCCTCTATACTCTATCACCTCCAAAGATCTGTCAATAGGCTCACTAAGAACCTACTCAATAGGCTCACATAGAACCTTCTTAACAAGCTCACACATAACTTGTCCAATGTTGAATAACAAGCTCACATAGAACCTGTCCAATGCTGAATAACAAGCTCACATAGAACCTATCCAATGCTGAATAACAAGCTCACACATAACTTATCCAATGTTGAATAACAAGCTCACATAGAACTTGTCCAAATCTGCTCTAACAAGCTCACCAAGAACTTGTCCAAATATGCTCTAGCAAGCTCACCAAGAACTTGCCAAAATCTGTTCTAGCAAGCTCACCAAGAACTTGCCCAAATTTGTCCCAACACTGTCCTCAAATCTATCCCAAAGGCCTTCTCAAAGGCTCAATCAATCATGCTCAAGTAGTACTCAAAATGAACTCAACAATGAATGGCAATCTCAACTCAAATCAACTTCATAGAAGCATAAAGAGAATTTTTAGAGACTCAATATGTTCTAATCTCACTCTCAACCCAAATCAATCTAAACTCAACTCATAGAAGCATAAAGAGAATTGTTAGAGACTCAATATGTTCTAATCTCACTCTCAACTCAAATCAACCTCAACTCAATTCAAGTCAACCTCAACTCAACTCAAGTCTTATAGAACCATAAAGAGAATTGTTAGAGACTCAATATGTTCTAACCTCAATCTCAACTCAACATAGAATGATGGAATAGTTTGTTTCATAGAACTTGAACAATCACTTCACACATCACTTGACTAGGCTCAATCAACTCAACTCAACCAATCATCACAAGGGACAACTCTCTCTCACACAACCCTAGTCCAAGTATGTATCAACCAACTCAAATGTTTCCAATAATGCTCAACCACAAATCTCACATAACAATGATACTCATGTTCTTTTCTAACTCAAGTTCTTTCACAACCAATGGGCTTCAACCACTATGCTTATAACACAAGGTTTTAAACACAACTCTCAATTCAGAAAACCTTGATGCATTCAACCAACCACTTTCGAAAAGGAAACCACAAACAATCCTTTTCCCTCCAATGATATTTCAGAAATCAACCACCATAAAAAATCAATAGGAGAATGTGCCCATACCTTTTATGAAGTGAAGAAACCCCTTTGGAAATCTGCCACACTCAACACACTTTGAAAAAGAGCACAACAATCTTCACTTTTGAACCCCTTTACAAAAATAGAAATATCTCTCTACATACACCTTATTTCTCCTTCTAAATGAGTTAGTCAAATAGCCCTCGAAATAATCTTTCCAACGATATATAATATGATATACTTTTATAAAAGGAAAATACCAAAAATATCTTCTTTTCTAAAAGTGCTTTTAAACTTGCCTTCCAATAAAAAATCAAATCAACCCTCATCACCTTATTCCTCCAACATTAGGCAATAATAAAAAATTTATTAATAAAAATGTTACTTGCCTCTTAGAGAGAATCGAACCCTCGTCTCTGCCCAAACAATCCTCAACCACGGTGCCAAAGACCACGCGAGCTACGCGCTCGCATAGGACGAAGAGCGCAAAATGCGCTTTTGTCCTTCTCCCCTTGCTCACGTCAACAAAAATATGGGCCAATTCTCTTGCTCAAAACTCTAACCCATGGGAATCGAACCTCGTCTCTTTCACAAGAAAAAACCTTTGCACTCCCCTCGCTCGCCGTTGGACCACGCTACCACACGAAGATTTTGGCGCTTTTCGTCTTATCTCCTCTGCATTCGATTCCAAGGCTTTTGAAATAAAAGCCTTTGCATTTATATGCAACTTCCCTTTAATTTTGCAAACGTCGGTGGCACTTTTAAATTAATTTCTTTTTGATGATGACGTCGACGCTGAGGTAATTTTAATTTTAAAATTTAAAATTAAATTTTAAATATTAAAATTTAAACCAAATATTCAAAATTGAATATCTCCATCTCCGGGGCACCTTTTTTGACGAAACGAAAGCCCAAACCGGGTTTTAAGAAAAACCCATTTCAAATCTGCCATCCATGGTTTTAAATAAAACCTTTTATTTTACCTGCCTTGGTTTTCACAAAAACCTTATAAATTTCCATGCTTTCCAAAATATCATAAATGCTTATATATGAAATACTTTGGCCACCAAAACCAAATGTGATCCATGTGACATCAATGATCCATGTGACATCAATGACAACATAAAATACCTCAAATTGCCAATAGGTTCTTCCCAAATAAAAGGGAAAAGTATTATATTTTTATGGTGGACCAATTTTTAAAATATACCCACTTCTATACCTTATAACATCCATTCAATATTAGCAAGGTAGCCAAGGTATTCCTTGACTCAATTTTCAAACTACATGGTATGTCCAAGTCTGCATTTGTGATCATGATCCTATTTTATCTAGCAAATTTTGGAGGGATTTATTCATTCTTAGTGGTACTAAAATTAATAGGATTTCTTATCGCCCTTATTCATATGACCAAATATAGTTTGTGAATGAATATTTGGGTACATGCCTATAATATTTTGTCTAGGATAAAGAGTATCAATGTGGTAAATGATTTCTCTTATCCAAATGATGGTATAATACTTATTTTTATATTTTGATGAAGATCTAGAATACTCATTATTTTCCCCCCAAGATGTCCCCATTTAAATCATTGTATGACCAAAAACATTTATCTATAGCAACATATATTCTAGGACCCTCCTAAGTGACACAAGGAGACAATTTTCTCTAAAAATATCAATCTGTTCTCCAAATACTCAAAGATAATTCATGTTAGGCATAAAACCATACAAAGTAGCATTAGGATTTATACTACTTATATAAGTAATTGAGGTGGAAACTATGGTATTTTTATGGCTCTAGCATTATAAATAGTTATCCCTAAATACTAAGTTTAAATAGAAATTAACACCTTGTTTATATGGTCCTTACAAGATAGTTCACCAAAATTGGGGACATAGTATACAAGTTGGATCTTTCTCCTACTTTCAAAATCTATCATATTTTTCATGTTTCGTTTCTTAAGTAGGTGATTGGTTAAAACATGTATTCCTAGATAAAGCTTCAACTACTAGATGAAGAACGACAAATTGACCTATATTAGGATAAGTATTATATTAACAATTCAAAGATATTGCCTCCATTGATAATTGATGGACATCCAAAATAGTGTTATTATTTATCCATGTTTATCCTAATATAGTCCTCAATGTTATCAAAATTAGTCAATTGAAGGAAAGAAAATTGTAATTCCAAGTGATTTACTTTAGTAGTATTAGCTTTTCCATATAACTCATACAATTTTGACTATACCTTAACAGGCCCAATATCCTATTTTATGTAGAAAAACAACTCTAGTTTAATCAACAATAAAATAGGCCAATAAATTCTTCTCTTTAGCAGAGAGTCTCTTTATAAATGGCTACTATTTTATCTTATTGAAAGATGCACCATAGGTTCTTACTACATTATAGGCCAATCAGAGTTGACCAAATACGGTTGTTTTTTCTATTAATGCAAGTAATAAATACTTGGTGATCCATCTTATATAATGTGATCCCTAACATTATCATAGACCATTAAACTAATACCACTAGTGTGAAGAGATCAAAAAATCATGTGCTATGAAAAAAACTCAAAACACTTCATAGGCAAAAGTTATGGCCTCCAAAAGTTTTACCCTAATGGACCCCTAAAAATAAAAAATTAAAGCTCAAAATTTAGAGAATAGCCATCCAATTGCTTGTTATCACTTGGCAATCCATGATTTACAATTTGCTTATGTATTCCACTTATTTTCCACCATTTGAACATGTCTATACCTTTTTTACTTCAATAATTGGTTGTATTTTATTGGTTGGGTGGCTATTAATATAAAATATATTGCTTTATATGGCACATGGAAGAATCACATCGACCAAATCTTCATTATAATTATTTTATGGTTTTTTGAAAGTGGAACTTGAACCTAGGTCTTACATGTGTTAGGTTATTTGGACTAACCAAGGTTCCCAATTCACCTTTGAGCATCAATTTGCCACATATGTTGCATAACCTTCCACTTCCAATGCTAAGACAACAAAATATGACAAGAAAACATCCCCCATGGGAATCGACCTTAAATATTTGAAGGCATAAGAGACTTGGTTGATATAAAGTGTCCAATCAAGCTATACCTCTATTAAAACTATTCCTATAGCATATCCATAGAAAACATAGTTCAAGCCAACAAGAATAGCTTTTGCTATAGAAAAATGTGGTTCAAACCCTAAACCATGTACCACATAGGACTATCTTTTCAACTAGTTGTCCAATCAACTATTCCATGCCATCATGTCAAGTACCCAAAATCCTTGGCTTGGATTGACATATACTATATCTCTCATTTTGCTAGTCAAAATTGGCCCTACGGCCTCCTACCCCCAATGATTTCTCTCATTTTGCTAGAAACTATGGTGTTATTACCATGTCATTCAAAGCATGATAGCCTCTCATAGAGAAACTTATCAATGTTAAATTTGTGTTGACAATGGTTGCAATCAGGATGCACATGCAAAACTTAGTATGCCTAAAACTTTAGCATCAAATACATTTTTAGATTCAAAAAATATGTTTCCACCTACCTCCTTGATGCAATTTTGTAAATATATTGAAGAAAACTTAAAAAAATAAAATAATTTTTTGTCTAGGAGATTAGAAATACCTTTATGATGAATGAAGAAAAAGAAATCTATTTTCTGCTCCTTATACCCAAAAATCTTATGAAGCTTCAAAGAAGAATTTGTCCAAGGATTAAAAAGAAAAATCAAAGGCTCTAATAAGCTTTTTGCATGACAAGTAGTGATGTTCCATACTCTCTATGGTACTATGTAGGAATTCACAATATTTTCCAAAAATAAACAAAAACAATATATCTTCTCAAATATTATAAAAAAGTGTAAGAAAGGATACAAGAGAAAACAATATAGTGGACACTCATAAGCATCATAAATAATCACTATTTTATGTATAGAATCACAACACTCCTCTAAACAAATGAAGAGTTCTCCAGGTATTTACACCAATATCAAAACCTTAAATACATAAATGATCTTAACCTTAAGCTAGCATAACAAGAAAGACTTTAAAGTTAATTAGAAGTTTATAAGGTGTAACTGTGACACAGGGCTTACATAAAAAATTGTTACAATAAATTAAATACATTGTATAATGAGCACCTTTAAGCCTATCCAATATTACATCATACATAGGTGGCCTTGGCTATCAACCATATTTTAATTTCAACATAATTAACCTAATAAAAAAATTAATATTTTGATGAAAATAGACCCAACAAAAGTCACATATAGTTTATTAAAATAGTTTTAAAATATATCTTTTGTTCTCCAAGCATTTGAGCTAAGTGATGGCGAGAGAAGAGTTCCACACATAAAACTAAAGTTCCAATCCTATGGATGAATATCAACTTTTATTTTATTAAATATTGAATATGAAAAAAATGATAAGAACCAAGGAATTTAACTCCATAACCCAAGATTTCAATCTTATAGATGAACATTAACCTTTCATTGTTAATTATAACGTAATATAAAAATAATAATGAAAATAATATATTTAAAAACTAAAATTTTAAAAATAATTAATAACAAATTTTAATTAATTTAATATTTATTTTAATTTTTTTATAATTCCTGTAATATGAAATATGTATTTGAAATATATTATATAATAAAAGACTTAAAAGAGAGTGTATGCCATTCATTGGTAAAAATGTTGTTTTCTATATAACACAGATACCATGGTATACAATGATAACCGATAAAAGATAATTTAGAAAAGAAGCTGGTTATGGAGAAAAGAAATCTGCAGAAAGAAAGCAGCCCATTTTTGTCCAAGCAAGAAAGGCATATGCTTTGAAAATTAAACTAAGAATATATCAAAGAATAGGCCTATTGATTGATCAAATTTTATTATTTCAATGATTAAGATTTTGTTACTTTCATTTCACTTAACAAAAAGTTCTAAGTTAGCTAAGAAGGATTTAAAAAAGGTAAAAATAAATAAAACCCACGTTATTTATTCCATGAGAGATGCTCATAAGGTGATCTTACTTAAAGAAACACTGTACGCATACCAGTATTGCCCGTATAGAATAAGCCGGGAAGACGGAATCAAGGGTTCATCCCTCAATGGATTGAGTAAACTTTTAAGTAATTTTAAGATCTACAAAATTTTTAGGTTTGTTATATTTTTTTTTTGAGGCTAATGAGTATCTAGATTTATTAGGGATTGATGGAGACGCGTATCTACGTATGGAAAATATATACTCTTTATCTTTTTTTTGTTTCGATTCTTGGGCCTTATATCTGTTGATAGCTGATTTTGCACGCTTTCTTCATCCCAACCCGGGTGGTTTCTGCTTCCTCTATGAGAATGGATAAAGATCTAAACAGAGCTGCCACAACAGGAAATGCGGAGGAACTTGACAAGTGGCTGCTGCGGAGCGAACTGGACGTTAAACATGAGGTCACGCCTGGAGGGAATACAGCACTCCATATAGCAGCCTCCCTGAGCCATACGTCATTCGTTAGAAAGTTGGTGCATTATCTGGCAAAACATTCAGATGCAGAGGACCCAAATGGCAGCGCCTGTCATAGATTTCTGATCAAACGTAATTCGCAGGGGAACACAGCGTTGCACGAAGGGGCTCGTGCAGGAAATACAAAGATATTGGACCTTTTGTTGGAGGCAGAGCCTGCTCTGGCGACTGTCGTCAACGATGCCGGCGAAACGGCTCTTTTCAACGCTTGCTCGGCGGGTCACGCAGACGCAGTCGACAAATTATTGGACGTCACTCCTTACGACTACGAAAGGAGAGAATCAGATGGCCAAACCCCTTTGCACTCTGCAATTTTCAACAAACACAAAGGTATCATGAAAATACTGCAGGGCTCTTATTTTATGTTGTAAGTAAAACAGTGACTCATTCTAGTTACGTTTTATTAGCATTTCTCTAATAATTATTAATGAGTTATATAAATTGTAGGTTTGATAGAAAAAGGATTAAAAGGATGTGTAGTCTTGTATATAAGAGGGGTGTTTTTCAGCAAACATGTTTTAATGTGTGCAAAATGTTATGTACATAATTGATTTTATGTTTTTGATGTTATGTTTTAATGTTTTGAATTTTTCAATTAAATAAAGTTACGACTCCCTTGTTCCTCAACAAGGCTTTTTGTTTTAACCAATTTCCATCAAACAGATCTTAAAATTTCATTTAAAGAAAAATAATAATTTTGCTAGCTTTCAAAGCATTCACAAAAACCTGACATATTGTGCAGGGGTGGTGGAGAAGCTTGTAGATCGCAGACCACACCTCGTTTCAAAAGCAGATGATTTTGGCAGAACACCCCTTCACGTTGTTGCATTAATCCCTCCAAGAAAGGAGATCGTTCCACCATACAATCCTCTCCGCCATTGGAAATGGGTGAAAGAAATTTCAGAGCTTGCAAAACTTCTGTTGGACAAAGAAAGGTCCTTGTGCTACACACTGGAAAACAAAAAGCAGTCTGCCCTTCACATAGCAGTGAAGAAAGGGAATGCGGAGTTAGTGAAACTGATGCTAAACTATGCCGAAGATTGTATCGAATTGGTAGATCAGGACCATAGGAATGCCTTACACTTGGCTGTCATAAATGCGGAAGAGATATTTGAGAGAGATTCCGAAGCTATCTCGGCTATGTTATATTCACTAACGTGCAAGTCAAGAAGGTTGATTAATGATCATGACAAGGACGGGAAAACACCTTTGGACATGGCGATGGACAACATGGACAAAGACGAGCCACTCTTCTCTGGCGTAAGTACCGATTAATTTGAAGTTGTTTCCTACCCTAAAGATATTATTTACACACATAGTAAATAATACCGTACGTGATAATTTTCTTTTTAATTTAGCTTTTCTAATATAAATGAAATTTTAGAGTATAGATGTAGGATTACTTTTATTTATTGTTCTAATATCTTCTTAAGCACTTGATGTGTACCTGGAGCGCTTAGTTTCAAACCTTTACCTTTGATTGTCCTATTAGTTATCAAAAATCATATTCACTTGTCGATAACCCTAGCTCTTAGTTTCAAACCTTTACCTTTGATTGTCCTATTAATTATCAAAAATCATATTCATTTGTCGATAACCCTAATGACTAAGATGATGGTTGTTTTTTAAGTGGTCTTGTGTTCAAATCCCTTGAAGAAGGTTGTTAATGTAATTTGTAAACATTCTCCTTAAATAAATAAAAAAATTCATATTCACTTTAATATTTAAATTATTTTATGTCCAATATTATAAAAGTATATCAAAATCATATTCACTTTAATATTCAAATTATTTTATGTCCAATATTATAAAAGTATATTATTTTATAATTGTAAAAACATTTAAATTTGCTTATGCATATAATATAATTTATATATTCAATTTGAGTTTTATTATTTAACAACTGCACTATTCAACTATTTCATTGAATTAATATGACAGGTTTGTTGTTATCCAACTTTTTATAATATTTTTCAATACATCATGTAGACTTTGCTGTCATCTCCTTACACTTCATAAAATCTAATCTTATAAATAATACATAAATTCATATTCCACCCAAATAAAAATAAATAAATAAATTAATTAATATTAAATAAATAAATATATAAACTCATTACAAATAAAGTTTTTGAAATAATAAATTATGCTTTTCCATGTTTCAAGCTATCTTATTTTGGCATCTTTCTTTCTCTATCACAATTTCTTTTTTAAATAAGCACTTTTACATTGATGTAGATTGTCAAGCCAGAAGCTATCTTATTTTGGCATCTTTCTTTCTATATCGTAATTTCTTCTTCTTTAATAAAGCACTTTCATAATGATGTAGATTGTCAAGCTGCTGGAATCGAATGGTGCAATTCGTAATGCGAAGATGGACGTGGTCGGAACAAAAAAGATGGAGGAGACCGGAATAAAAACGATTGAAACACCAAAACCAAAGTGGAAAACCGAAATAATATCGTTAAACGCGGTGTTGATAGCGACAGTGGCTTTCGCCGCCCCTTTCGATCTGTTGGGACAAAGCAAAAGCGTTTCGTCTAGTGGCCCAAAATACCCAGGACTGATTAAGGTCCTTCTCTTCTATGTTTTTGTAATAGCCGACACAATAGCCTTTGGTACTTCCATCGGATCAGCAGTTCTCTTGCTTTTTGCAGTTTTTGGGAAAAGGGAAGACAATCCAATGGTTCAGACGAGTTTCTTAGCAGTAATGGTAGCGTTATTGGCGCTGCTTGTGGCATACGGTGCCGCCATCACTCTGCTTGTGGCGCCCAGGTATATCTGGTTGGCGGCGTTCGTCTGGTTTGTGATCATCGTTGTTCCTCTGGCAGTAAGGGTGAGGACTTTTCGCTGCAAACTTTATTTGTTCCATGAAAATAAAGAGTTTGTCCGCTTCGTTGTGGAAGATACTTTGGGGCTTATAGCCAGCCTGATTTGGTGGGTGCTTGACATTGTTTATATGCTGTGGGGCTGGGGCGTCATTCACGCCGCCGCCCAATGGACTATCAAATTCTACACCCACGTCAAGGCCTTGGTTCTGGGCAAAAGGAAAGAGGAAATTGGGTGATACCATACATAGTCATTTTATCTTTGCTTGCTGTGGGGCTGGGGCGTCATTCACCCCGCCGCCCAATGGACTATCAAATTCTACACCCAAATCAAGGTCTAGGTTCTCGGCAAAAGGAAAGAGGAAATTGGGTGATACCATACATAGTCATTTTATCTTTGCTTCTTATTTTCACTTTCATATTTGAGTATATATTACGTGTAATGCAAGAAAGTAGGAGCTATATAAGGGAGGTGTTAAGTAAAAGTTTGTTATTTAATATGTTTAATTTTTAGAGTTTTTTAATATGAATGTGTGGAATCAATAAAGTGGTATTTTTTTTATAAGAAATATGAAGTGTTAGATCTTTTTCTTTTGCAAAAAGATGAAAAGTTTGTGTAAGTAAAAAGGTCAAGGGTTGTGAATGTGAAGAGTGTTATATCCATGTGTGTATATATTGAAGGTAAAGTAATGTAATCATTGTAGTGTACCACTGAGATAGTAATATAGTGAGAACAAACCTTGCATTTATATTGTTTGTGTTGAATATTCATCAATAATATTATTCAATAAGTGTTATATTGAATGCATGCATTTGTGTGAATATTTTATATTGTGAAAAATATATCAGAGTCATATTGCATGTGCTTGGTGAAAACCAAGTTTGAAAGTAAGGAGATAAGTTTGTGAGAAGACTGGGTTGAAAAGAACACTGGAAGATGGTGAGAAAACAAGGTTGCATAAGAGTGCCCAAAAATCAAAGACAATATTAAAATCATGTTAAAGGCCAAGTAATTGTGCCCAAGACAAAAAAAGAAGAAGACAATAAACAAGTTCGTATTATGTAGCAGGTGAAGAAGAAGCACTGGTGGAATGTTAAAGAAAGTACCTTGAAGGAGAATGCTTGAAAAGAAGACAATAACCAAAGATATTTATAAGAAAGAATACTATACATTCTTGAGAGAGTCAAAGAACATCCAATGGAAAGCAAAGGTTGAAAGCGTTACTCATAATGCATTGACAACAAAATTCATGCAAAGATGGAAAGGTGTTTAAAGAAGGAAATATGTAGGAAAAATTCAAGAAGCATTGAAAAGATTCATTGGAAGATACAGGCACAAAAATAAGCATATTGAAGAATAAGATAGGTATTTAATTTATTTTAAGAAGTTTAAAAGTTCTTAGAAAAATAAAAGTTACAAAAGAAGAATTAATTGGAGAAATAAAAGTATGTGATGAATCCAAAAAATTAAAGGAAAGAAAAGAAAGGCAACACTAATATTGAAAGTAGAATTAAGGGTTTTATTTATTTTAAAATAAGTAAAATACTTTGAACAATATTATTAAAGGAGGGTTAACTAGTCCTTGGTTTAATGGTTGGGACAAATAGTTGATGTAGCCCACACCAAGGTTCAAATCTCAATGGCATCAAATAGCTCAATGTGAGCAAATTGATGTAAAAGGGAAATGACAACCCTTTAAAAACCCTACTTTATATATATATATATATATATATATATATATATATATATATATATATATATATATATATATATATATATATATATATATATATAAAGGAGAAAAAGTATTATTATAATTGAAGAAAATTTTTTGGTGGAAGTTATAAGGATAAATTAATATATTGAAGAAAATAAATATTTGAAGAAAACATATATTATTTGAAGGAAAAATTATTGAAGAAAAAAATATTAAATTTGAGAGTAATAAGGATTTCAACAACAAAGAAAAATAACTATATTCAAGGGAAAAAAATTTATTAAAGAAAGAAATAATTTTTCAAAAAAAATATATTTTTAGAAGAGAATATTAATGTGATATTAAAGGATTTGGAAAGATGGTATTGGTATGCATATTAGAAAACAATTATTTAAAAATGTTCAAGATAAATTTTGAGATACCATTCATGAGTAATGGCCAAAAAAGGTTCCAAAATGTCTTTCAATAACTTATAAAGAAGTAAACCTTTATTTGATTAAGGAACAATCTAAGGCATTATGAAAATTGTTAAACACTGATATCATACAAAACCAACCAATATGCATAAGATTTAACTTTCTTCATGAAAAAGCAAGATCTTAAATGAAAAATAACTTGTGGGACCTACTTCAGTATAATCCTAGTAAAAAACATCATGATAAAGGATATCATAAAGGTTCATTATGGTACTTATAAAACCATGATAATAAAAGTGTGTTACAACCTTATTCAGGAAATAGATATGACATGAAAAATAAATTTTTGCATAGACAAAAAATATAAAAAAGATATATGTGTTGAACAAAATGTGTTGGTTTGAACTCTTCAAAAAATGAATAGGAATATGATAGAATCATGATATACAAATAAAAAAAATAATGAATTGTTATATCCTACATTTGGTAGCATTGATATTAGATTCGATAATAATACTATTAGATTTAATGAACCATGAGATCTAGATAATAGCAAGGGTATCAAGGGCAATATGGATATCAATGATGGGTTATATTCATGTGATAACTTACTTAGATGTGTGATAGGTACATGTGAAATATACTATCAATATTGGGATAGATACAAGTACTTCTTGAATAAAGATAAAGAAATACAAATTTAGTACCTGAACTTAAAGGAATATAAAAGTCACAACAAAATAACCAAAACTAGAATGAAAGATAATCACATGAAGGCAAAGGACCTTCATACCAAATAATGTAATATAGGGGGGTGTTGGAAGTATTACATTATTTGGTACCTTGTAAGATTAATGCAAGTACCATGTAAATAGTTTAGTAGAGAGTGTTGTAAATATTTGAGTATATAGTAGGTGTCATGTTTGTAAGTAAGGTGCCATGTAAGTATGGAGTTATGTAAGAGTTTATCATTTAGTATATGCAATCATTAGAGTCTTTGTCCTTATATGGATATGTGGAGTCAATAAGATATTTATTATTATGTGATATTTCTTCCATGAGAAATATGAAGTGTTAGATCTCCTATGTGTGTGACAATATGACAACCTTATGTAAGTAGAAATTTCAATGGTTGTGAATGTGAAAAGTCTCATATCCATGTGTGTGTATTGAAGGTAAAGCAATATAATCAATGTAGCAATGAGATAGTAATGAAAAGTCTCATATCCAGTTGTTGGATTTTTAACATTCTTTAATTTCCTTGGCATAAGAAATGAAGGCAAATCATATTCACCATTTTAATATATATTTTTTTCATTATTTCAAAATTAACAAAGAATTATATTTAATATGAAAAATGCTTATGTATTTTAAAATCATAATAAAACTAATACATTATCACAAATATTTAAAATTTTTATCGTCACAAAATTAATTCAACAATGGTTTTTAGTATACAAGCATTTTAATAAGGATTGAACACCAAAATAAGGATGATTTTAAACAAATATTTATTATAGTCAAAAAATTCAAGGCAATAGAAGCCTTGCTTTTGGGATCATGTTAGATAGTTTATTGTGACAACATTGACATCTTTCCCACAAATTATGAATTGAAAATTGGATTATAAATTCTTTTTGAAGTGTTTGCATCAAAATCAATTTGTAACTAGCTATAATATTTTTATAAATCCTCTTATGTGTTTCCATAAAAAACAAATTTTTAACTTGTGTACATAAAGAATTTAATTCTTATTTTTTTTTGTTTGAATTTTTTTTTTTAAATAAAAAAAAACTTAAAAATAAAAATCAAACATGAGAGCTTAAAATTCTAGATAAGATTACAAAGGTTCAAAGGTTCAAATACTTGCTTCTTATTATTATTATTAGACTTAACTATGAGGTTTTTTTATTCCAAGGAAGAGGTATAAGGTGGAATCTAAAAAGAATGAGGTATATAACCCCTTAGCACAACATAAACTCTTCTTCCCATACATTGTGTAATTAAAAAATATGATAATTTGTATTCGTTTATGTTCATGGAGATTAAAACTAAAATATTATTAGATTTAGATATATCCAAAATTTATGGATGTCATTTCCAAACTATAAAACTATAATTTAAACAACTGGAAATTTTTCTATATATTTCATTTTAAATTACACAAGAATCTTTTAAAACTATTTTATTTTTTAATACTTGTTTGAATTTAAAAGATTCCATTATGTTTATAAAAAAATATTCTCTCACTAGAATCTTGTCAAAGTATCTTTAAATCTTTTATTTTTTCTAACATGAGAGTTTTTTCTTTATTCCTAGTTCTAATTTTTTAGACTTCCTCAAATTTCTTATAAAATGTGTCTCTTAAAAAACATAATAGCTAGTTACAAATCTTAAAAAAAAAGGTTGGAAGCATAATTTATATATGAAACTATCTTTCTTTAATGTAGAAGACAATAATTGCCAAAATAAAACTCTCTTTTAAAGCCTAATAGATACACATCTATAAGACATTGCAAAGATACATAATATAATAATATTATATTGATGCAAATTATTATTCTAAACAATATGTAGGCATTGTTATATTAAATTTATTTTGATATTGATATGTAATTTCATACATAAATATAATTTATCAAGATAAGCTCAAGTGATTAAGACAAGTTGCCTTCCATAGAGAAAGTTTAGGTTCAAGTTTGGATGTATATATAAGCCCACTTTGCATGTGGTGGGTGCTTGAACTCTTAGAAGTGAGTTGTTCTAACCTTACTATAAACTAAAATATATGGTAATTCATTAAAAAATTAACATTATTTTTATGCATTTTACTTCAAAATTTTATATATGATTACAAAAATTGCAAGCTTTTCAATTTTGTTAATGTTTTATGATTAAGATATAAAAGAGCAATATAATCTTGAATGTCACTTGTCCTAATATCACTATAAAGTAAAATATATGGGCACCCATTAAAACAATAATATCATTATATACATTTTATTTATTCATTTTTTTTATATGATTGCAAAATTATAATCTTTTTAATTTTGTTAAAAATGAATGATTAATAAACAAAAATTCAATATAATTAACTTTAAAAAGGCTTTCATCCTTTTAACATTGCATTAAATGGTAAAATATCATACCTAGATGTCATCCTTATATTATAAAAAGGTTAAAAAAGTAAAAGAAAAATTAGATTTATTTTGTAAATTTAAATAATAAATAAACTTCAAAAACAAATGTTTTCTCAACCTTTGGTATGGCATGGAAGGATGTAAATTTATTTATATCCACTATATTTACAATACATGTACCAAGAATAGAGTGATTTAAATCATACCAAAATTCAATACTAAGATCAACATATCATATTGATAAAAACTAGAGATTTAGGTACTTTATTCCCACATAAGACTAGAAACTAGGTATTTCCTTTAGTTACATGAAAGAAAGTAAAATATTATCTAGAAATTATTATCAAATTTTTTTAATTACTTTATTATATTATTCCATCATCTTCTTCAATAAATACAATTTATCTATCTTGCTATCTATAATTCATTTCCAAAGAAACTTAACATAGAAGGAAGGAAATAATTTATATTTCACATTTTGAAAAAAATAATGAAAATACATCAAGGATGTATACAAGTATATTCATTCCTTCATCATAATCATTACATAGCATAGCTTCTATACATGATACTTTATAAGTATTTCCCACTTTCAAATACAATATTTCAATACATTAATACATAATGATCATTAGTCTCATCTTCTTTTTCAAAGTCTTCTACTTGATAGGTATTCTCCATTTAGCTTTTGAACATAAATATAGGGATTAGGACAACTCTTTGAATGAATATGTAAGCCTAACATGCATCATGCAAATAAAATCATTCAACAACAATGCAAGATCTTAGTTCCATAATAGACTTCAAAACATTCTCCCAATACTTATTAGTCATAAACGAGAGAAGCCCATACTTCTCTCACTTAATTATGGTTATTTTGCTACACAAGCCTCAATGAATATGTAATTCTAATATGAATTGTGCAAATAAAATTATTCAACAACAAAGAAAGATCTTAGTTCCATAATAGACTTTAAAACATTTTCCTAATGCTTATTAGTCATAAACGAGAGAAGCCCATACTTCTCTCACATAATTATGGTTATTTTGCTACACAAGTCTTAATGAATATGTAAGCCTAACATGCATCATGCAATACAATCATTCAACAACAATGCAAGTTTTGAGTTTCATAATAGACTTCAATAGATTATCCCAATGCTTATTAATTATAAATGAAAGAAGCCCATACTTCTCTGACTTAATTATGGTTATTTTGCTACACAAGCCTCAACTAATATGTAAGCTTAACATGCATCTTACATATAAAGTCATTAAAAAAAAAACAAGATCTCAATTCCATAATAGACTTCAAAACATTCTCTTAATGTTTATTAGTCATAAACAAGAGAAGCTCATACTTCTCACTTAATTATGGTTCTAATGGAATTGATGATAAGAGGTTTGATGTCCAAAGTTGATGGAATTAATATCAAGAGGTTTAATATCCTAAGTTGATGGAAATATATGTGAGAATATTCTTCATGGTGGCACATGAGGTATAAGGCAACAAGAAGAAAGGAATTCTTCTCCATGGTGTTTATTTTACAAAGGTTAAAATATTCATTAATGGTGGCAAAAGGTTATCCTTAAGAAAAGTTCCAAAAAGTATTTTTAATATTTAAATTATAATATTTATTTTAAAGTGTCAAAGTTTGAAATCGAACGCCAACATCGAAGACTATGCCAATAATGGCAAATTTATAATGCAATTTGAAGTGGTAAAAATGTTGGTTGCTAATTGATAAATTCTTGAGCCTTGTTCATAGATCAATTTGTGGTGAAACGAGAGGGAAACATTTTCAATTTTGGAAGTCGGGTAGGTTAAATACAAGGAGCATAGGCTTTGAATTTTAATCATGTTTAGGTAGGTAGTCCAAATGGTTGTGGTCAAGGTGCTAGGGAGTAGCAGCTGACAGGACTCGTGTTTGATTTGTGACAGAGGTAGTGTAAAGTTTTTACGTCTTTTGTTTTGCATAGTAGAGGATAAGGACAAAGTGGAGGCAGTAGGGATTTGATTTTGTGTGGGTGGCTGGCCCATGCGGTGGCCTAGCCATGGCTAAGGTGCAGGTCCAATAGGAAGTGTAGGTTTGATTCTTAGCGACACGTGGCAATAAGAGATTAATTTTTTTATAAAAATTAATTTATGCCCAAAGTTCAAAGTTTCTAAGGTATGCACTAGCTAGGGAGATATAAGGAGCTTTATATTGATTTTATTTTTGCAATAGAAGGGGTTATAAAATAATTTCTTTTTCTCTAGAAAAATATTAAGTGGGTTTGTTTGCTATTTTCTTGGGGTAAAAATTGAAGTGGTGATTTATTTATCTTTTGAAAATGCATTAATATCAAGTAGGATATATAAGTTGTAAAAGAAATATTTTGCTTATGTAATTGGTGATCTTTGTTGATGAAAATTTATTTGCAAGGTTAGGAGTGATAAGGTGTAAAATTTGTTTGATATTTTATTGAATATTTGTATGGTGAAATATCTGTTGATGTGAAAAACTCATGTGGATGTTTTGAGGAAGTATATTGCAAAATAACCTTTGAAGTGACATTAGATAAATCAATTATTTGTGAGATATATCTCCAAAAGAGCAATTAAGAGGTATGAACATATCATCCTTTGTTTGAAGTGTTTGTTGGAATGAATGTTATGAAACATAAGGTGGAGCGGAAAGGATTGTTGGAAATATTTGAGTGAGTTTTGTGTGCTTCATTGTTGAATGTTTTAGAAATATTTGGGATAGATTTTGAGAATAATTTATGCTTCTATTACTGAAAGGGTTTGAGACGTTTTGAGATAAAAATTGTGAACTACTTATGCTAGGGTTGAAAATAAGTTAGACATCTTTATGAAATATTTTGAACATTGATTTAAGAGATATTGATAGCATTTAAGAAGATGTTTTAGTTCAATAAGGGAAATTGAACATTTGTGTGATTTATATTTGAGAGAAAATTGTTAAGTAGAATTTGGATGTGTGAAAAGAGTTTTTATGAAAAAAAAAATAAAGTGTGTTTTGTATGCAATATTTGGAATTATTTGAGTAGGTTTTGTAAACAACTTGAGAGAAGAATTGAGCAAGCCCTTGATAAGGCTTGAGAGAAGAATTGAGCAAGTCTTTGAGAAGGCTTGAGGGCAGATATGAGCAAGTCTTTAAGAAGGCTTGAGGACATAATTGAGAAATTCTTGTAAAGACTTGAAACAACACTAAGAGTAGATTTGTGCTAGACTAGTGGTAGAGTTTGGTACAAATTTGTGAGCAGAGTTAAAGCAAATTTATCCTAGACTAATGGTAGAGTTTGGTGTAGATTTATGAGAAAATTTAGAACATATTTGTACTAGACTAATGGTAGAGTTTGGTACAAATTTGTGAGAAAAGTTAGAGCATATTTGTTCTAGAATTGGGATAGAGTTTGGTGCAGATTTAAGATAGAGTTGAGAGTAAGCTTTGGAGGTGACAAAGCAAAGAGGACAATATTCTATAGAATATTGAGATCCATCAGCCAGTGTAGAGGGGATAGAGGTCTCATGTGGAGAGATATCCACAAGCTAGAGTAATGGGAGTAGAAGTCTTCTAGAAGATCACCAGCTAGAGTAGAGAGGATAGAGTTCTCTTGTGGAGAGAGATCCACGAACCAGGCAAGGGGAAATAATTCTTCTATGAAGAGAGATCCATGAACCAAAGTAAGGGGAAGAGTTCTCCTATGGAGTGTGATCCATGAACCAGCTGTGAAGATAGAGTCGTTCTATGGAGAGATATCCATGAACTAGTTGAGGAGATAGAGTTCTCCTGGATCAAGTTCCATGAACTAGATAAAAGGGGAAAGAGTTCTCCTATAGAGAGAGATCTAAAAATTAGAGCATAGGGGATTGGTATCTCCTTTGGATAGAGGTCCATAAATATTGTAATAGGGAATTTATTTCCAAGAGATTTATTGAAAAAATTTAGAAGAAATATTTTCTCTGTGGAGGAGCCCACATTGGGTTAACCACATTAAATGTGTGTCTCTTTTGTGTGTGATGATTTGTGAATTGCTTTGATTACTACTATTGAAATTTCCATTGATAATATTAGATAATATTTTTTGGGAAAGAAAACTAAAATTTGGTCTTATATTGTTTAGTATAAGCCTGTGTTATTCATTAAATAATAAAGCATGGATTAAAGTACACTTTCCAAGAGATAGCATATGATTTTAAGGTATTATGATATCTTGCAATGGGATATAGTAAATGGTAATGTGTTACCTCATTATAGACAATTATTAAAGAGTATCATATTTAACTCTCAGGTGAATTGGATTCAACTAGTTGATGGGGGACGGGAAAATTGCACCTTCTCAAATCCAAATTTTTATTCAGTAATCTGATAACAATTACAGTAACAGCCCGCAGGCTTTATTGATAACAATTACAGAAACAACCCGTAGGCTTTACAAAAAAACCAGTGCTCGGCTTGGTTTTCTCTAACTACACTCTGTGTGCCATCTTCCAATCCACCACCCGTTTCTCTTACAATCTCTAAGTTTTTATCGAGGTCTCGACCCTCTAGGCCATTAATGACCCACCTGGAAGAATACATTAAACAAAACCTCAAAGTCGGCTTCCTCGGCCGAGTTTTCAATTTTCTTTCCATAAATGGGCAACTGCCCCGATCCGCCATGAAAGCATGCATTAAAGAACCACCTGACATTTCTGACCTCTGGACACAGCATTCGAGAGGTCGCCATGTTCATCTAACTTACCGAATACAAAAACATGCATTAATGAGACCCTTGACCGCCTCGAAAACATCACCTTGGAACACGTACCTTTTTGAACCACGAACCAGTCATTTGTCGTGATATCACGACATGTCATGATATCGTGACATGTCACGATATCGTGACATTTTGGCCTCCTTGCGCTCCTTCTCCCTTTTGGTCACGATATCACGATGTTTTATCCTCATCTCTAACTTCCTTGCCTTCGGGTCGCGATATCGTGACATGTCGCGATATCACGACATTTTCTCTTTACCGCTGCTTTTCTTACCTTCGGGTCGTGATATAGCGACATGTCATGATATCGTGACCTTTTCCTCCACCGCTACCTTTCTTATCATCAAGTCGTAATATCGCGACATGTCGCGATATCACGACATTTGCCTTTTGATGCCCCCGCTTTCCTACTCCTTGTCATGATTTCGTGATAGTCATGATTCACAAAATCATGAAATTCCCAAGTCTTCCCCCCAACTGCCTGCTCCTTGTCATGATTTCACGACAGTCACGATTTTGTGACAGTCACGATTTCATGACATGTCATGAAATTGTGACATCCCAAGTCTTCCCCCTGGCTGTCTGCTCCTTGTCACGATTTCGTGACAGTCATGATTTTGTGACATGTCACAAAATTACGACATTCCCAAGTCTTCCCCCCGACCGCCTACTCCTTGTCATGATTTTGCGACAGTCACGATTTCGCGACAGTCACGATTTCGTGACATGTCACGAAATTGAGACATCCCAAGTCTTCCCTCGACTGCCCTGCTCCTTGTCACAATTTTGTGACAGTCACGATTTCGTGACATGTCATGAAATCATGACATTCCCAAGTCTTCCTCAGTTGCCCTGCTCCTTGTCGCGATTTCGTGACATGTCGTGAAATTGCGACATTCCCAAGTATTCCCTCGGCTGCCCTGCTCCTTGTCATGATTTCGTGACATGTCACGAAATTGCGACCCTTTCCAATGGCATTTCTTTCTCCTGCTGATTGTCACGATTTTGTGATGTCACAAAATCATGATAGTTTTTGCTTTGCACTTCCTTAGTTTGAGTTGCGAAAACTTAGAAAAATTTTGGTTGATGCAAGATTGCACTGCTGCCATCGGATGCTCCTGCATCAGACACCCGGGGTTGATGGAGAAGTGACCTTCACTTCTGTGCTGCTCGATCACCATTTTTTGCAACATCTCCAAACATACACCTGCGTCTGCAACCCGCTTAAAAACCGTCTCCTGGAATTTTTTTTTTTGCCTTCTACCAGAAAAATTTTGGCACTGTTGCACACCTTCTCATCCACTGCTTGTAATGGCTTTAAATTATGGCACACTCCATCTTTCATCAAGGAGTACGTATTTACACGACCATCATGCACTGCACTCTGATCAAACTGCCATGGCCTTCCTAAAAGCAAATGGCAAGCATCCATAGGAAAAACATCACACAGGACTTCATCCTGGTATCTTCCAACTTTGAACGTGACTAAGCACTGTTCACGGACCCATGCTCTGTGGTCCTTCTACAACCACGCAATCCGATATGGATGCAGGTGTCTCCTCCTCTCCAGTTGCAACTTAGTGACCATTTCCTCGGAGACTAAGTTATCAGTGCTACCATTATCTATAATCATGTTACAAAATTTACCTACGCTTTTGCACCTCGTGTGAAACAAGCTTCTCCTCTGCTCTGGTTTGTCTTTCTCAATCAGCATGGCTTTTCTTGCGACCATGAATTCTCCTCTCTCTACCTCCTCAGAGTGTTCTAATTCAACATCTTCATCTGCTATAGTAGCTCTGGCAGGACCCTTAGGTCTCTTGTTCATCCTTTCTCGGTGTTGTGGACACTCGAATGCTCGATGTCCTTCTTCGCCATAGTGGAAACAGGTTCCACAAAATCCTCCTCTTCCATACCCACGTCCAGATCTACCTCTTCCTCTTGGGTAGCCATTGTTCTGAACATGGGGTCGGTAATCATTATCTTCCTTCTGGGCCTGACTGCTGCTAGCTTCTTCTTTCTTCTCCTCTTTTCCTTCATATTTTCTTCCACCAGTCCTTCCTCCATGACCTCTTCCTCTTTGCTTGCTCTCAAACCTTATGTTTAGTTTCTCTTCAACCTTCAGAGCAAACTGGTAAGCATCCTCAATGGTGCTCACCCGAACTAGGCTCAACTCCTCCTAGATACTGGGTCTCAACCCATTGATATAACGGGCCACCTTCTCCTTGTTTGCCTCTAAATTTCCAGTTCTAATAGAGATCTTATAAAAATCCTCTGTGTATTATTTTACAGACTTACTTGATTGCTTCAAACCTTGCATTTTCTTTAGCAGGTCTAACTCATAATCACCAGGGATGAATTGCCTCTTCAGCTTTTCTGCCATCCATTCCCATTTTGTTATCCTCTCTTTTCCTCTTCTATTTCACTCCAGCTGCATTCCCTTCCACCATATGCTGGCATGACCTTTCAGTTTGGTCTTAGCAAATTTGGCCCTATCAGGGTCCTCAACCTCCTCGTACTCAAATTACTCTTCCAGATCGTTGATCTAGTCGATCAATTCCTTTGGATCAAGGTTCTCGGAATATGTGGAAACCTCCATCTTTGGCCTCTTCCCAATCTGGGATATGGCTTTGTATAGTCTGGCTTGTGCAGGATCTATTGCTTCTTCTTCCTCCTCAGGCTGGCCCTCTTCCTCGTCATCTTCCTCTGTGCTACCTTCATCTCTTCTTAGTTCTAATCCTTTACGCATCTCTTCTTGCAGGGCTTGCATTTGCATTTGCAAAACTTGGACATCTTCTGTTGTCGCCATACCTCTCCCACCAACAGGGTTTCTTCTTGGAGGCATTCTGCTCACTCTCTCACAAGCCCTTCCATAGATCCTAGTGTAATTGCCTCATGTCCAACGATCTGTTACACACTCAGGAACCTGGATCTGATACCACTGATGGGGGACAGGAAAATTGCACCTTCTCAAATCCAATTTTTCATTCAGTAATATGATAACAATTACAGTAACAGCCCGCAGGCTTTACTGATAACAATTACAGAAACAGCCCGTAGGCTTTACAAAAAAACCAGCGCTCTGCTTGGTTTTCTCTAACTACACTCTACGTGCCATCTTCCAATCCACCACCCGTTTCTCTTACAATCTCTGAGTTTTTATCGAGGTCTCAACCCTCTAGGCCATTAATGACCCCCCTGGAAACATACATTAAACAAAACCTCAAAGTCGGCTTCCTTGGCCGAGTTTTCAATTTTCTTTCCATAAATGGGCAACTGCCCCGATTCACCATGAAAGCATGCATTAAAGAATCACTTGACATTTTTGACCTTTGGACGCAGCATTTGAGAGGCCGTCGTGTTCAGCTAACTTACCGGATATGAAAACATGCATTAATGAGACCCTTGACCGCCTTAGAAACATCACCTTGGAACGTGCACCTTTTCTAACCACGAACCAGCCGTTTGTCGTGATATCGTGATGTCGTGATATTGCAACATTTTGGCCTCTTTGCGCTCCTCCATTTTGGTCGTGATATCGCGACGTTTTCTCCTCATCTCTAACTTCCTTGCCTTCGGGTCACGATTTCACGATAGTCGCGATTTCGCGACACGTCGCAAAATTGTGACCCTTTCCAATGGCATTTCTTTCTCCTGTTGACTGTCGCGATTTCGCGATGTCGTGAAATCATGACAGTTTTTGCTCTGCACTTCCTCTCTCCCCTTCTTGAGTTGCGAAAACTTAGAAAAATTTTGGTTGATGCAAGATTGCACTGCTGCCATCGGATGCTCCTGCATCACTAGTTCTCAAAACCGCTCTACACTGAAAGATATTTCACATTTAGTAGGTCTAGAATAGTTTACTTACCATTCAAATTTCTTTCACACAATAAAATTTGGTTCCAAAGTGTACTTAATTTAATTCATAAAATTTTGATGCATGATTCAAGATTGCAATCACATTGTCACAATGATCAATTACAACCATTTTAAAAGACAACAAAAAATATAATGATATCTCATTGGAAAAAACTAACCTTTAATCCTTAATTAATTATTACAGAGTATTGTGGTGGCCATAAAAAGCTGGACAGACTGCCCGGATTCGTGGCGGCTACCGATTCCACCATGTAAATTAAAAAAAAAAAATTATTACAGAGTCTAAATCTACCACATTACTTAGTTATATTCAACTATAACATTCATAATTTTGAATTTGCAATATTTAGGAAGAAATATTCTTCTATTGATAAACAATTTTGGTTTACATAGCTTGTATTGAGATTAACGAACATGTTTAAAATTCCCTTATACAAAAGTATACATGGGAAGACAACTATTTGTTGATATTATCCAACAATATTGATCCACATAAAGATACTAGAAGGTTCTATTGTTTTCCACATATGCTCCATAGCTACATTAATTAACAATGTGGTTACAAGTTTTTTTAAGCAAATAATGATATTTAGAAGTCATAAATAATTGATGCTCTTTGTACCCTATCGACTGTTGAGGCTTTACATAGAGTTGTGTTATAAAAATACTCTAATTACACCTTATTTTTTATAGAATACACAAATCTAGTTTGCATATGACATACAACTACCAGATTGATACCCATGCTCAATCGATACCAACACCTACTATATAGGAAATGTTTTTTTTGGTTTTCAAATAAGTTTGGACTAGTAACTCTATAAAATTATATAATGTTCCCAATAGAACATTTGTATCTGTGCTATCATTCTACCGAAAAACATCATCACTCCTTCTCAAAGTGGTTCCTCTACATTTCATCTGGATTTCGATGTCTCCCATAGCACAAGACTTTTTGGAATTGATTTAGGATCAGGTTATGACTCTATGGTATGAAATGAATGTCTAAGTGTCAATACTCTAAATGTATTTGCAAAAAATAATTATACAATAACACTCACATAGAGTTATAAATTTCATATCAGCATACTCAGATAATATTCAACACAGTTGCAAGATTTCTACCCTTTTTAATATAGTTTCTCAACCTATTTAAATATTGTCAATTTTTACTGCTTCTATAGTATGAATTTCCCTTTCCCATATATGATATTTTCCACATACGAGGAACATCAAAAAATTATTTCATTTGCACAAATACACAACATGAAACATCAGATTTCATCTTTAGAAAAGAAAAATAGAAAACAGTATTTTTTCAATCATTTAGTTTCCATACAACAGTGCCAAGTTTCACTATTCCTTCCAAAATATTGTTATTTTTCATTTGCCAGTTAAAACATAGCAAAAATAACAAAAGTAAAAATACCATTAAACAGAGACGTTTTTCGCAGGACTGCCCAAACTACCGAACTCGTTTCGGCCATATCTCACTCATCCGAACTCGGATTGAGCTGAAATTTTGAGGGTAGATGCCTGAAAAACCCTAGAACGTCTCCACCAATTTTCATATCATTTGGAGCAACATAGATCCTAGCACATCCCTATGTGTGAACGATATATTTGGCAAGCGGCTATGCGAGGGTTTCATCTCGGTTGAGTGCAAGCAGCTCCAGAGGTTGGTTTTTAGGGCCTTCGGGCCCTAGCGGCCAATATTTTTGTGGTTTATGCTCAATATTTTAGCAAGAAATGTTGCAGGGGATACAATATGGGTTAGAAATTTGTCTTTCAACAGATCATACTATGAACTTGAGTGACAACGGCTTCCAATTTTCTGCACAAAAGAAAAGTGAAAACCATACCTTTCCACGACGTCTAGGGCAAGGATTAAAGAGACCACGAAATAAGTTTCAAGCAGTTGATCAAAAAATGGCTCATATCTCAAGTGAATCTAGTGCTAAGGTGCACCCACAAAATAATTCTACTGTGAAAACCCCTGTCAAGGGTAAGAATTTTGAAGACTCAGTCCCAAAAATGAATTTTAGGGATGCCCTTCATGGTGGACAGCCTCAGCCCAATGCTAATATCAATACTAGGGCTTCTCATAAACCTCTAAGAATGCCTAAGATTGATCCCAGGAAAACGGAGTCAGGATGTCTTAAAGCAACTGATGGAACTCCTATTGTTAAGCTTGATATGGGTAACATTCAGACTGGCATTGAAGATTTGGAAAAAAGAGGACTAATTTTTCGGTTCGTGGGTTTTCGTCCGAGTCTATCTGCTTTCAAATTCTGGGCTGCAAAAAGCTGGAAAACTAAAGGTGAGTTACAAATCTCTATTTATCCAAATGGTTATTTTCTTGTTTTATTTGCTAATAATGAAGATAGAGAGAAAACTTTTCAAGGGGGTCCTTGGTTTTTGGAAGGGCAGGGCTTTTCATGAAGCCCCGGCATACTAAATTTAAAGCCGAAGAAGAGATGCCTTCTATAGCTCCCGTGTGGGTTAGACTCTTTGGCCTCCCTATTGAATTTTGGAATCCTACTATTTTTTCTTCAATTGGAAACTCTTTAGGAACTTTTATGATGACTTACTGATTGTACTCAAAATTTTGAACATATTATTTATGCTCGAATTTGTGTTTTAATGGATTTTGACAAACCCCTACCTAAAAAGATCACATTACAATTTGGGGAAGACACTTGGGAGCAAGTAGTGGACTATGAGAACATTCCTTTTCATTGTAGAATTTGCCATGAATATGGTCATTTGGCCAGTGCTTGCCCAAATAAAATTCCTGATCAAAAGAAAGAAGATATAAACTCAAGCAGGTTTCCAAATACCTAAGAAGAAGAACACTCAAAAAAACCAGTAATGAAGGATCAATCAAAGTCATTTGCTAATATGTTTGAAATCCTTTCCACAAATGATGTCCCAAGTGAGGAAGAGGAAATAATGGAAACTGAAATCTTAGAAACACAGTTTAAATATGAAGGAAAGAACTCAGAGACAAACCAACAAATCAAAGGTTTTCAACAAAAAAAAGGAGAAAATTTACACAAGAAAAACAATATTTCAAATGTCAAAACTTCAAATAATGCAGGTCCCAATATAGACTCCATTGAACCATCTAGTAAAATTTTGGCTGTGTATGAGCATTCTTCAAGGTTAGAAGCCATCTCGATTCAATTGGAATAAGTCAAGAAACAGGGAAAAAAAATTGAAGATGGATTCTAATCAAAAAGTAGGTCGCAAGACCAATCAATATCATATGGTAAAAGAAGGTGAAAAGCTTGTAGAGGAAGGTAAGATTAATGCCCTTCCCAACATTTTTAGCCCTGGTATTAATGAAGATCATCACTTGGAATATTAGAGGACTCAAAGGGAGTCTTTCAAAACAAAATGAAATTAGAAGAATGATTCAGATAAATCATCCACATCTTGTTTTCCTTCAAGAAACAAAAATGTCAATGGAGGATATGGACTTAATTGCCAATAAAATTTGGCCAGCTGAAAAGTGGTTTCCCTCGCTCCCAAGGGACTTCGGGTGGCATTGCTTGTCTTTGGGACCCAAAAGAGGTAGTTATTCACCATATGGTTGGCAGTTGGGGTTTGTTGGCTATAGCTATTCAAAGTAGACATTCCAACCAGATTATGCTCTACATTATTGTTTATGCCCCGACTTCTTTGGAGGAAAAAAGAAGACAAGTGGAAGGATATTACTCATATTATCTCTCATTTTCCTAAATCTTGGATCTTGATCGGAGGAGATTTCAATACCATCCTCTCTCTGGATGAGAAAAAGGGGGGAAATAGAAATTTGGACAAAAGTACTGACCTCATGAGCGAATATATTGCAAACCTCCATCTTGTGGATATCCAACCAGATAATGGCCTTATGACTTGGTCTAACAGAAGGCAAGGCTTAGCTTGTATAATGGAGAGATTGGATAGGTTTTTTCTCTCTGAAAATTTCTTAATCCATGGTCACATTCCTAAAGTGAAGACTCTTAATAATGTTGGTTCGGATCATTGGCCAGTCATGGTGGAAATGTGGAAAACCAATGTGAGTTTCTCTCCTTTTCGTTTTCAATTAATGTGGCTTAGAGACATTTCCTTCAGACCTCGTGTGCAACAATGGTGGAAGGAAGGTAAACCTAGGCATGGGACTAAGATGTTCTATTTTGCCAAAAGACCGCAATACATTAAATCCAAAATCAAGACTTGGAACTGGAAAGAGTTTGGGGATGTTCATAAAAAAAACATGAAGTTATTGCTCATCTTGAAAATTTGAATAAGAAAATCCGTTTAGATGGCCTCACAGAGAAGAGAAGTGCAGATGAAATTAAACTCACAACTCAGTTAGAGGAATGGGAAAAAAGAGAAGAAATCTTATGGAAGCAAAAATCTAGAATTCAATGGCTCAAAGAAGGAGATCGAAACACAAATTTCTTCCACAAATCTCTTCTAGCTCGAAGATCTCACAACTTTATTTCTTCCTTAAAATCAGATTCTGGAGATGTTGTTTATACTTGGGATGGCATGAACTCTATTGTTGTTGATTACTTTTCCAATATTTTTGTCGCTACTCCTCTTGACTCAGCTTCTCAACAAAATGTTCTTCAAGCAATCCCTTCTCTTATCACTTCCGAGGAGAACTCTATTTTGACTGCTCCTGTTACTATCAATGAGCTTCAACAAGTAGTTTTTAAAATGCAAAAATGGAAAACCCCAGGTCCTGATGGTTTTCCTATTGAGTTCTACCAAGAGTTCTGGGATATCCTTCATGTTGATTTATTAGAGGTGGTGGAAGAAGCCAGGAAATCCAAAGAAATTTTGAAGGTTATCAATAAAACTTATATTACTCTTGTTCCAAAAGCTCAAGAGGTTGATCATATCTCAGCTTTTAGACCTATTGCTTTATGTAATGTTCTTCTCAAAATTATTACTAAAATCATGGCAGTAAAGGTTGAAGCCTCTTTTACATAAGATTATTTCCCCAGAGCAAGGGGGATATGTGGAAGGACGTCAAATAGTAGATGAGATAGTTCTTGCTCAGGAAGCCATCCATTCCATGGATATGCAAAATTCTCCTTCTATGTTCATCCGGTTAGACTTATCCAAAGCTTATGACAGAGTGGATTGGCACTTCCTTATCAAAGTTTTGAGGCAATTTGGTTTCTCTAAGGATTGGATGGATTGGATTATGGGATGTATCTCTTCAGTTTCCTACTTAGTTCTTATCAATGGCAGGCCTTCTCAGTCTTTCCCAGCTTCCAGAGGTATCAGGCAAGGTGACCCGCTATCCCCTTATTTATTCATCATTCTTGTTGAATGCTTGGGTAGGACTATAACCAAAAAGAGGGAAAACAAAACCCTTGAGGGAGTTACCATTGCTCATGGAGCTAGACCTATCTCTCATCTTCAATTTGTGGATGACTCTACCCTTTTAGGTAAAGCTACAGTTAAGGAAGCTTCTAATTTTAAGCAAATCATTAGCTATTTTTCTAAGGCTATTGGGCAGTTGATCAATGAAGACAAATCTAAAGTTATTTTCTTTCACTGCTCTCGCTAGACAGGAAGCCATGGTCTTGGATAAATTAAGATATAAGAAGACCTCTCTTCCAATCACTTATTTAGGTATTCCCATAAATATTCAAAGGCAAAAAAATAAATATTGGAATTGGTTGTTGGACAAAGTCAAGAAGAAAATTGGAAAGTGGACCAACAAGTGGCTTTCTTCTGGGGTAGAATCACCTTGGTAAAATCAGTCCTTCAAGCTATTCCTATTTATGTTTCTTCCATTTTGAATATCCCAAAGGTCTGTTCTTCGAGAATTGGATCAAATCAGTCATCGTTTCCTTTGGAGTGGTACTAAGGAGAAAAGAAAATGGGCCTTGGTGAAATGGGATACTTTATGTCTTCCTAAGAGTGAAGGGGGGTTAGGATTCCGGTCTTCAATTAATAACAACAAAGCTTTAGCTGCTAAATTATATTGGAGGATGTTGCATAACCCCAATGCTCTTTGGGCCAATAATCTCCGTGCTAAATATGCTGAGAACAAAAGTCCCGAAGACCTTGTTCGCTATCAACTTCCTACCAAAGGTTCTCCCATTTTAGCAGTTCTTAAGACTGGTGAGGATTTGATAAAGAAAAAATTATTTTGGATCATTCATAATGGTCAACATGCAAATTTTTGGACAGATTCTTGGGATGGTCACAAGCCTTTGATAACTCGGCTTCCCGATTGGAGGCCTTGGATGGAGGAGCTTCACCGAGCTAATTGGATAAAGGTGGCTAATTATCGTCGGTACCATACTGGTAATTCAAAGGTTGGTAGATATTGGATCCCTATTGAGGACTGGCCTATTCAAATCCCAGAAAGGCAAAGACAAGATATCCAAGGCATCCTTCATATGAGATCCCTCTCTTGGTCCCATGAAAAATATTGTTTTGGATGGAACGAACACTACTAAGGGTGAGTATTCAGTTGCTCAAGGTTATTTGACCTTATGCCATAATAATCCCAACCATTCTTCTGACATATTTTCTCAATTGTGGGCTCAAAAGCTCTGGCCTAAGGTGAGGTTCTTTAATTGGCTTTTATTGCATCGTAGGGTGCTTACTGGTGAGCAACTTATGAAGCGTGGTTTTCATGGCCCTTTTAGATGTGAAATGTGTGAAGAGAATGTAGAAAATATCAACCATATTTTTATTGAGTGTACTTTAGCCTCCGAGCTATGGAGGAGAATGACAACTTTACTTGGCTTACAAGTGGTCCAATTTTTTCACTTTTGAACAACTTTGGAGGGATTGGCCTAATCAAGAGGGTGTTGATCATTTTATTAGGCAGTTAGTTTGGATGGGTTCTACCATTCTTCTTTGGAATATTTGGAATGAAAGGAACATCCAAATTTTTAATCAAGATAGGAAGGATATTCACTATATTTGGCAAAAGACCATAGCCAACTTAGTTGAATCAGTCCATCATCTCCTTAATCACCCCCAAAACTCCCACCAAAGATGGGATCAAGTGATGCAAATATTGAAGATTAAACCTTCTAAGGGCAACCAACTTAAAGGGAATGTGAGTATTAGTAAGATGGATAGGACTAGAAATTGGCAACCTCCTCCTAAGGATTTTGGAAAAGTCAATACCGATGGAGCCTCTAGAGGGAACCCTGGAAAAGCCAGTGTGGGAGGAATTGGTAGACTTTCAGATGGCTCCCTGGTTTTTACTTTTGCTTAGAATTTGGGTATTCTTTCCAATAACCTTGTTGAGGGGTATGGTATCCTTAGAGACCTTCAGGAGGCTACTAAGGTTGGATGGGAAAAGGTGTTAGTTGAGTCTCGACTCTCAACTTATGATTAATCTCTTGAAGACTCCTTCTAAGAATCATAAGGTGGATTGGAGAATAAAAAGAATTATTGAGAAGATTCAGTTAATCCAGATGGGATTTTTGAAAGTTGATTACAATCATGTGGTCGGAGATCAAAACAAGAGTGTTGATGCTTTAGCTAATTGGGCTTTGGACAAAGGTGATCTTACTTGTTATGGCCACCCTCCTATATGGTGGGCTTCTCAAATTAGGGAAGCTCTTCTTTCTATCATTTCTTTGGATGGCTCCAGTTTTGAAGGTACCTAGTTTCTTCTTGTTTTTTTTTTGTTTCTCTTTGGTTCATTCAGTTTTTTTAGTTCCCTAGCTCATTCTATTCTTTATTTTGTTTCCTCTATTGATTCTTGCATTAATAGTCTTCTGGTCTAGATAGGTCATTGTTTTGTTCATTTTTTTTTCTTTTGTCTTCTTTGTTTTTTTTTTTAGTTTTTTAAGGTGGGTGGGTTCTTTTGTTTTGTTTTGTTTTTGTGTTCTTTGTGTTGTTTTTTTGTTGTTCTTGTGTTTTTGTTGTTTTTTTTTTTATGTTTATTGTTATTGTTCTTGTGTTTTTTTTGTTCTTGTTCTTGGGTTTCTCTTTGTTTGTGTTATTTCATTTTTTTATGTGTGAGTGTTTTCTATGTTTTTTGTTTTTGTTTATTGTCTGTTGTTGGTTGTTTTTATTTTTATTTTATTTATTTTATTTTTTAGGTTTTGGTTGTGTTTATTTTTCATGTTTTTTTGGGTTATGTCTTTGTAGTGTTCTATTGTTTTTGTCTTGTTTGTGTTTTGTTATGTGGTTCTTGTGTTTTTCTATGTGGTTTGTGTTGTGGTTTCTTTTATCTTATTGTGCGTGTTTGGTTGTGCTTTTGGTTTTGACACACTCAAGGAGTTTGTTTTTTATTTTATTTTATTATTTTTGTTGTTATTTTCTTTTTTTAATTTGGTTTTGTGTGTTTGTTTGCTCCTTGAGTATGTCAAAGGTGGTAGGCCAGGTCCGAGTCCTGGGCATTTTTGGTGGAATGGATACCCCTGCCTCCTTGGGTCTTACCCGAAAGTGGCATCCCTTTTGGGATGTTTTCCACAAAAAAAAAAAAAAATACCATTAAACAATAAAACTTTCCACTTCAACACAACTAGAATATAGGAGATAATATCAACATGTAGTGATAACAAATTCATTATTATTTTTTGACAGATAATTTCATTACAAAATCTAAGTGAACAGACCTATAATACTAGCTTTCTTCTTCATAAATATCTATCCATATTTCATCCAGTCACATACAAGACCTTTTCACACCAACATAGATATTTATATCTTCTTTATTTATTTTTACTCACTAGATACCATTTGTTCTCCCCCTTCACAACTATTTCCTCCTCTATTACTTAGAGGATCATGGGAGGTTAAGATATAATTATTGCAACAACATGTCATTACAAAATTCAAACAACCACTATCATCCACTTTGACTATTATGCAATAGAACTATAAAAATAGAATTACTGTATTACTATCCTTCATTTGTTTTCCCCATGGATTGTACTGTATGTTCCTATGTTATCAATGAGTCACAAAACCGCATTAAAGTAAAAAAGTAACCAAGAGAATATGCACTTAACAACCATAATGTGCACATCATTCTTCATCATATTAAGGTATTGATAACTTTCTATTCTCTATTGTCGTAGCTCCATATTAATACTTGTAAAAACACTCACAAAGGCATAACTATAGAAAAATCACTTTATTTGATCCAAGTTTCTATTATATATATATATATATATATATATATATATATATATATATATATATATAAAGTGTCATTTCCTACAATAAAAAAGAATGAATATTTTCAATTCACCACACAATTAAATAAAGGGTGGCTCCCATGATTCTTTGCATATGTTTTTATACTATTAAAAAAATAGAGAGGGTTTTAAAGGGATACCACAAGCACTACAATTAAGACGTCAAAAAGGTGATAAAAATAGAGAAGGAACCCGTAGACATCTGAGGTAAAATAGAAAAAGACTACCCTAAACCCACCCAAGAAAGCAAAAGGAAAGGAGAACTGAGATAGTTCTACCCCAACCTATTCAAGTCTTGATCCACAGTAGTAGTGAGATGAGCAATGTCTTCAGAGAAATCTAGTACTGACTTTAGTGAGCTCCAAGATTTTCATTGGTTAAGATCAATGAGTTTCAGATTATGGAGGACTCATTTTTTCTCATCAGAAACCATCGGGATATAAACTTCATAAATCAGCTTCTCCCTATGGCAATCACGAGGGAGAACATCAAAATCAGGAGAGGGATAGAGGCCAACTTCCTCGTAAACTTTATTACGTAGACATTTTGATTTATGAATGGCATCACCAACAACATTTATACCAGGCACAAAGTCAACATCCATCAACTCCACATCCACCAAATTAGGAGTTAAATCAAACCTAATAATGGGGCCTAATACTGAAGCCTAAGAATAATTAATAGAGGCCTAGCCATGCACCCCTTTTGCAGAAACCAAAATATTTTTAGAAATCTTATTATACCATGAGCCAAAGGTAAAAGAGAATGTTTCCTCACTATCGTTAGAGTCATCCCCCGATACCTTCTTAGAAGTACCCAAAATAGGGCCAAAAAAATCAGCAGAAACTTGAGAATTTCGTCAACCACCAAGTCGTGCTCCATAGTAGCCTGTTCAAATACAAGAAGAGCATGGTCTTGATGTATGAGGGCCTGGCCCCGATCACTCTGTACCTTAAGAAAATACTTCTTTAAATATTGAAATAGAAATAGAGGGATATTCATGTGGACGTTACGACATAAATTATTTAAAAATATAACATGAAAACTCTTAATAATTTCATAAGGAGAATCTAACATGAAATAATCTACAATAACCCTAACAACATGGTCCCAAGGAGGGGGTAATGCCACTGCACTGAATCCATTTTGAACTCTCGAAGATATTCCTCCTTATCTAAAAATAAACTGATTTCCTAGAGCAAATATTTTCTATCACGATGATAAGCTCCATCCAAAAGTAGGCTAGTGGTTCTACTGATAAGCTCTACCATCACTTGGAATGATCACATGCCAATATGCACCCATCCATAATTTCACAAAGCCACCATATAGTTAGTAGGCGTCGAATTGAACCCATGAAACTTTTGGATGCACTCCAGAAGACCACCATCCACCAAAATAGACTTAACTTCATTATGACTCTTTGCATCTTTATTTCCATCTAAAAATATAAGTATGCATTAAACAACAAAACACACACACAATGCAAAACACTTATAATGCACCTATATGATATGCAAAGTGTAAAATTTCATGTACTCATGATTCGAATCATCACTTTCCATTTACCTTATTTTTTCAACGCTCTCTAGTCTATCAAAGGAATACCCCTGATCATACACAAAACCAATAGCAGTACCATATTCCAAGGAAAAAGGTAAATATTTTTCAATAATTAATTTATAAGCTATGGTCATGCAAGGAGGGTCATTATAGTGTTAAATGAATTCTCTTATCCAAATGGTGGTATAATACTTATTTTCATATTTTGCTCAAGATGTATAATATTCATAATTTTCCTCCAAGATGTCTCCATTTAAAGCATTGTATGACCAAAATCCTCTATCTATAGCAAAATATGTTCTAGGATCCTCCTAAGTGACACAAGGAGACAATTTTATCTAATAATATCAGACTATTCTTCAAATCCTCAAAGATAATTTATGTTAGGCATAAAACCATATAAAGTAGCATTAAGATTGATTCTACTTATAGAAGCAATTGAGGTGGGAACTATGATATTTTTATGGCTCTAGCATTATAAATAGTTATCCCTAAATACTAAGTTTAACTAGAAATTAATACCTTGGTTCTATGGTCCTTACAAGGTAGCTCACAAAAATTGGGGACATGGTATACAAGTTGGAGCTTCCTCCTACTTCCAAAATCCATCGTATTTTTCATGTTTCTTTTCTTAAGTAGGTGATTGGTCAAAACATGCATTCGTAGACAAAGCTTCCACTAATAGATGAAGAAGGACAAATTGACCTATATTAGGATAAGCATTATATTAACAATTCAAAGATATTGCCTCCATTGATAATTGATGGACATCTAAAATAGTGTTATTTTTTATCCATGATTATCCTAATATAGTCCTCAATGTTATCAAAATTAGTCAATTTAAACGAAGAAAACTCTAATTCCAAGTGATTTACTTTAGTAGTATTAACTTTTCCATATAACTCATACAATTTGAACCATACCTTAATAGGTTTGGTCTCCTCTTTTATGTAGAAAAACAACTCTAGTTTAATCAACAAGGAAAATAGACCAAGAGCTTCTTCTCTTTGGTGGAGAGTATTTTCATCAAGGAATACTACTTTACCTTATTGAAAGATGCACCATAGGTTCTTATGACATTATAGGTCAATCATTTGAGTTGACCAAATACTATTGTTTTTCGATTAAGGTAAGTAACAAAGGCTTGGTGATCCATATTATATAATGTGATCTCCAACCTTATCTTAGGCAATTAAACTAATACCACTAGTGTGAAGAGCTTACAAATCATGTGATATGAAAAAAACTCAAAACACTTTCATAGGCAAAATTTATGGCCTCTAAAATTACCTTAATGGACCCCTAAAAATAAAAATATAAAGATCGGACCTTAGAGAATAGTCATCCAATTTCCTGTTATCACTTGACAATCCATGATTTGTAATTTGCTTATGTATTTCACTTATTTTCCACCATTTGAACATTTCTAGACATTTTTGGCTTCAAACATTGGCTACATTTTATTGGTTGAGTGGTTATAAATGTAAAGGATATTATTTTATGTGGTACATGGAAGTATCACATCGACCAACCCTTCATTATAATCATTTTATAGCTTTTTAAAAGTGGAACTCGAACCTAGGTCTCACATGTATTTGGTGCTTTGGGCTCACTAAGGTTCCCAATGCACCTTTGAGCATCAATTTGCCACATATGTTGCATAACCTTCCACTTCCAATGTTAAGATAATAAAATATGACAAGAAAACATCTCCCATGAGAATCGACCTTAAATATTTGAAGGCATAACAGACTTGGTTGAAATGAAGAGTGCAATCAAGCTATGTCTCTATTAAAACTATTCCTATAGCATCTCCATAGAAAACATAGTTTAAGCCAACAAGAATAGCTTTTTCTATAGAAAAGTGTGCTTCAAACCCTAAACCATGTGCCACATAGGCCTATCTTTTCAACTAGTTGTCCAATCAACTATTCCATGTCATCAAGTTGTGTATCCAAAGTTCTTGGTGCGGGTTGGCATGTACTATATCTCTCATTTTGCTAGCCAAAATTGGCCCTACAACCTCATACCCCCAATGATTTATCTCTCATTTTGCTAGAAACTATGGTGTTATGACCATGTCATTCAAAGCATGATAACCTCCCATAAAGAAACTTATCAGTGTCAAATTTTGTGTTGACAATGGTTGCTATGAGGGTGCACATGTAAAACTTTGTATGCCTAAAACTTTATCACCAAATATATTTTTAAATTCAAAAAATATGTTTCCACCTACCTCCTTGATGCAATTTTGCAAAGATCTTGAAAAAACTTCAAAAAATAAAAATACATTTTTGTCTAGGAGATTGGAAATACCTTTATGATGAATGAAAAAAAATCTCTTTTCTACTCCTTATGCCCAAAAATCTTATGAAGCTTCAAAGAATAATTTATCCAAGGATTCAAAAGAAAAATCAAAGGCTCCGAATAAAATTTTTGCATGACCAAGTAATGGTGCTCCATAATCTCTTTGGTACTATGTAGGAATTCACAATATTTTCCAAAAATAAATAAAAACTATATATCTTCTCAAATCTTATAAAAAATGTGTAAGTAAAGATACAAGAGAAAACAATATAGTGGACACTCGTAGGCATTATAAATAATCACTATATTATTTAGGACTTATATAAAAACTGTTACAATAAATTCAATACATTGTATGATGAATACTTTCAGGCCTATCCAATATTACATCATAAGAATCAAGAAGTTTAGCTCTATACTTCAAAGTTTCAATCTTATAAATGAACCTTAACCTTTTATAGTTAATTATAACATAATATAAAAATAATAATAAAAACAATATGTATTTAAAAACTAAAATTTAAAAAATAATTAATAACAAATTTTAATTAATTTAATACTTGTTTTAATTTTTTATTAATAATTTAATTTTTTAATAATTCCTTTAAAATGATGTCAAACTATCAAACAACTCTGGAAAGTGCTACTTGAGAGAAACACTTGTATTGTATTGCACGTATAGAACAAGCCGGAAAGACGGAATCAAACGTTCATCCCTCAACGCATCAAGTAAACTTTAAAGTAATTTTAAGTTCTACAAATATGTGGATTTGTTATAGTTTTGAGGTTTATGAGTATCTAGATTTATTATGGATTGATGAAGACGCGTATCTACGTATGGAAAATATATACTCTTATCTTTTTTTGTTTCGATTTTTAGGCCTTATATTCTTCATATGTTGTTGGTAGCTGATTTTACACGCGTTCTCCATCCCGACCCTGCTGGTTTCTGCTTCCTCTATGAGAATGGATAAAGATCTATACAGAGCCGCCACAACAGGAAATGCGGAGGAACTTGACAAGTGGCTGCTGCGGAGCGAACTGGACGTTAAACATGAGGTCACGCCTGCAGGGAATACAGCACTCCATATAGCAGCCTCCCTGGGCCATACGTCATTCGTTAGAAAGTTGCTGCATTATCTGGCAAAACTTGCTGTCATAAAGGCGGAAGAGATATTTGAGAGAGAGTCCAAGGCTATCTCGGGTATGTTATATTCTCTAACGTCCAAGTCAAGAAGGTTGATTAATGATCATGACAAGGACGGGAAAACACCTTTGGACATGGCGATGGACAACATGGCCACTTTTCTCTGGCGTAAATACCGATTAATTTGATGTTGTTTCCTATTTTGAATATAATATATACCTAAGAGTTTGTTGGATACACAGTAAATAATATTTTATATCATTTATGAAGTTGTTTTATATGAATGTTAAAAGTTATTTTATTTTTAATTATTCAATAATAATGGTAAAGATAAGATATTTTTTTTAATTTATATTATTTAATACAAATAAGATCAAAAAGTATAAACGTAAGATTGTTTCTATTTATTGTTCAACATCTTCTTAAGTCATCGAGTTCTTAACCTTTGATATTAATTGTCTACCCATTATCAAGATGGTATTCCCTTTAATATTCAAATTATTCTTATGTTTAACATTAGGAGCAACATTGATTTCGCGACAGGTTGACTTTTTGCATTGTATCGCGATTTCGCGACTTGTTGCTTTTTCGCGGCCAAAGGTGAAGTTGGTGTTTGCTGTGCGATTTCGCGACCAGTTGATGTAACAGACCAATCAGCTCTCTCAGCTAGCTTGCTATTGGTTCAGGAGATTTGGTTCCTTTGCAAATCTTCCTCTTCTCTTATAATCATGTGCTTTCATTGTTTTCCGCTGGGATGTGTCTACTCCCAATTGTAACTAATCTTTGTTTTAATACAAGTTTTTTTCAAATTTTTCAAAAAAAAACATTAGGAGCAACATTACTAGCGTATATAAACTATCTTATAAAAACATTTAAATGCGTTTATATATACAAGATATTTTACAATTTGATTACAATTATTTCACAATTGCACCACTTAATTATTTCATTCAATTAATATAGCAGCTTTATTGTTATTCAATTCTTTATGATATTCTTTAATACATCGTATAAATTTTTTTAGTAGTATACAAGTTCATTTACACATTGAATGATGATTTGTTCTAACCGCATGGGTATCCCACGGGAACAACTTACGTTTTTTTTAAATAATAAAATATGATTTTCCCTGTTTCAAGCTATCTTATTTTGGCATCTTTCTTTCTCTATCACATTTTCTTCTTCTTTAAATAAGCACTTTCACATTGATGTAGATTGTCAAGCTGCTATCTTATTTTGGCATCTTTCTTTCTATATCGTAATTTCTTCTTCTTTAATAAAGCACTTTCATATTGATGCAGATTGTCAAGCTGCTGGAATCGAATGGTGCAATTCGTAATGCGAAGATGGACGTGGTCGGAACAAAAAAGATGGAGGAGGCCGGAATAAAAACTATTGAAACACCAAAACCAAAGTGGAAAACCGAAATAATATCGTTAAACGCGGTGTTGATAGCGACAGTAGCTTTCGCCGCCCCTTTCGATCTGCTGGGAGAAAGCAAAAGCGATTCGTCTAGTGGCCCAAAATACCCAGGACCGATTAAGGTCCTTCTCTTGTATGTTTTTGTAATAGCCGACACAATAGCCTTTGGTACTTCCATCGGATCAGCAGTTCTCTTGCTTTTGCAGTTTTTGGGAAAAGGGAAGACAATCCAATGGTTCAGACGAATTTCTTAGCAGTGATGGTAGCGTTATTGGCGCTGCTTGTGGCATACGGTGCTGCCATCACTCTGCTTGTGCCGCAAAGGTATATCTGGTTGGCGGCGTTCGTCTGGTTTGTGCTCATCGTTGTTCCTCTGGCCGTAAGGGTGAGGACTTTTCGCTCCAAACTTTACTTGTTCCATGAAAATAAAGAGTTTGTCCGCTTCGTTGTGGAAGATACTTTGGGGCTTATAGCCAGCCTGATTTGGTGGGTACTTGACATTGTTTATATGCTGTGGGGCTGGGGCGTCATTCACCCCGCCGCCCCCGCCGCCCAATGGACAATCAAATTCTACACCCAAATCAAGGCCTTGGTTCTCCGCAAAAGGAAAGGGGAAATTGGGTGATACCATACTAGCCATTTTATCTTTGCTTCCTATTTTCACTTTCATATTTGAGTATATAGTGGGTGCAATGCAAGGAGTTATTTAAGGGAGGTGTTATATAAAAGTTTGTTATTTGGTATGTATAATTTTTATAGTTTTTGTTGTTATATGGATACGTGGAGTTAATAAGAGATTTATTATTACGTGGTATTTTTTTATAAGAAATATAAAGTGTTAGACCTTTTTTTGTGCGAGGAGATGAAAAATTTATGTAAGTAGAAAGGTCATAGGTTGTGAATGTGAAGAGTGTTATATTCATGTGTGTATATTGAAGGTAAAACAATGTAATTAGTGTAGCAATAAGATAGTAATATAGTGAGAACAAACCTTCATCAATAATATTATTTAATAAGTATGATATTGAATGCATGCATTTGTGTGAATATTTTATATTGTGAAGAATATTGTTGGATTTCTAACAATGATATAGAGCCATATTGCATGTGCTTGGTGAAAGCCCCACTTTTGAGAAGGAGATAAGTCTATGAGAAGACTAGGTTGAAAAGAGCACTTGAGGATTGTGAGAAAACAAGGTTGCATAAGAGTGCCCAAAAATCAAATATAGAGTAGTAAATTCAAGTTGGGGACCAAGTAATTGTGCCCAAGACCAAGAAAAAGATATTAAACAAGTTGGTATTAATTAGCAAGTGAAGGAGAAGCACTGGTAGAACGTTGAAGAAAGTACCTTGAAGGAGAATGCTTGAAAAAAGAGAATAACCAAATATGTTTACAACAAAGAATACTATACAATCTTGAGAGAGCCAAAGAACATCCTAGGGAAAGCAAAGGCTGAGAGAGTTACACATAATGCATTGACAACAAAATTCATGCAAATATCAAAAGGTGTTTGAAGGAGGAAAGATGTAGGAAAACATGAAGAAGCGTTGAAAATAGTCATTGGAAGATACATGCACAAAAATTTAAGCAGCTTAAATAATAAACTAGGCATTTAATTTATTTTAGGAAGTTTAAAATTTCATGGAAATATTAAAAGTTACAAAAGGAAAAGGAAAGAAGAATTAATAGGAGAGAGAAAAGTATATGAGGAATTGGAAAAATTAAAGGAAAGAAAAGAAAGGCAATACTAATATTGAAAGTAGACATAAAGGTTTTTATTTATTTGAAAAGAAGTAAAATACTTTGAACAATATTATTAAATGAGGTGTGAAAGAGTCCTTGGTTCAATGGTTGGGACAAATAATTATGTAGCCCACACCAAGATTCAAATCTCAATGGCACTAAATAGTTCAATGTGAACAAATTGATGTAAAAGGGGAAGGACAACCCTTTCAAAACCCTAATTTTTATTTATTTACTTATATATATATATATATTAAATAAGAAGTATTATTATTATTATAAATGAAGAAAAATAATTGGTGGAAGTTATAAGGAGAAATTAATATAGTGAAGAAAATAAATATTTGGAGAAAATATACTATGTGATTAATTGAAATCATTAAGAAAAATTATTATTATGTTTGAATAAAACATATATTATATGAAGGAAAAACTTAATAAAAGGTAAGTGAGAATTAACCTTAGAATTAATCAAGCAAGTGTTTAAATAATACATTAGACATTAGGATAGATATTTAGGAAATAATATCTCCTATAATGTCGCTAACAAACGTGCTTAGACTACTAAGCGCCTAACCTACTAACAATGTAGTAAATTACGCTAACAGCTAACCTAATCAACTAATGTAGTCAAATTGACTACAATGACTAACTAGATAACTAGTAAAAATAAATACTAATGGTAAAAAGTAACAGACTACTTTTTACCATGCGTAAAATAAATTCTACCTAAGATAGGAAAATGGTAAATATCCCAAATGATGGAATATTACTCTAACATCCCCCCTTATTACCATATTTTGGTAATATATATAACTGTCCCAATACAGTGAAAACTGTAGACACCAAAACAGCACCAATCCGATTATGTGACTGCAAACACTGATCGCTTTGACAAACACAGCCCCAGGGGCAGCCCTCAGAGGTTAAACAGTGGTCTTAACCACTTTCATAGCAATTTTGTGAGGTCAAGGAGCAATTTGGCACACTTGGACACTTTGCCCAGCATTCGCCTCACCCCGGGACGAATTCAAAATAGAATCCGTCCCACCCCAGGATCTAATTTCGAATCCGTCCCCGGGTGGGACGAATTCTAAGCTTAACGGGCAAAAAGGCAAATGGTGCCAAGTGGCAGCCCGCAACGGCCGGCTAAGGGCTCCTACCTTGCACGCATGTGTAAGTGGACAGAGGGGCCGTTAGAGGACCGTTACAAGAAGCATTTATCAAAGTTCAATTCAATGGAGGACTCCCCTCCCTCATGGGAAGACAAGATTGCCACATGGCGCCCATGGCCAACACTTGGCTTTTGTGCTTCCCTCCCAAAAGAGACCCCTTGGGTCTATAAAAGGTGGGACTTTTCTCACCCAAAACATGCAGGTGGAAGGAGTGTTCAAGCAACGAAGTGCCGCCGAATCGAAGACTCATTTGCATCCCCCTTTGTTCACCTTCCTACATCCATCAATCTCTTTTGCAAGGGAGGTTGTTGGGTGGCCTTTGGAAGCTCGAACCTTACTCAAATCCGACGCATGGACATCTGAACCTACCAATTCGCCGACCCCCCAATCCTAAAAGGTTTTGGGCCCATCCTTGGTGGATTGGCTCCAAAATCGAGGGCCAACGGTGGGAGGCCCACTTGGGCACCCCCGCACCCCCAAGTTCTAATTTCAGTTTTTGAGCACTTTAGATTAATTTTTAGATTGCATTCTGTGTTACTAGGTTTGATTAGTCTATAATTGCAATTTTGTAGCTTTTGGTCAGAGTTTAGGGTGTTTTGTATTGCTTTATCGTTTCGCTAACTTGCAGGTGTCAAGGTCAAATTCCCGAGGGAGGAGGCCAAATTGGGAAAATCCGACCATCTGGGTCATCCCAAAATGGCCCCAATTACCTAACCCCCCTATTTGCAGGAGTTTTGCAGGTCCCGAGATCCGACATTGGAGCAAGAAGAGGTCGATTTCTCCTATTCAAGAATTCGTCCCACCCAAGGACGAATATCCCGCCTGTGGACGAATTCTAGCTTAAGGTGAATTGGCCACCGCCTCGGGCAGTGGCCTTCTGGTGACTCTTCTTACCTTCTCGTCGATTTTGAAGCAATTTGGATTCACCGTTTTCATGGTTTCAGCAAATATTCGTATGCATATTTTGTTAGTTTTAGAGAGAGAATGCTTTTCATTTGCAGAAGGTGCTACTAACGTCTTGATCATTTCTTTGTTTGCAGGAGAAGCAGCAGAGGCGAAGAACCCATCAACATCAGCGACGACATCATCTTAGCCCGCCCAGTGCAATCGTGGGCACGCGGAAGGAGGAACCATTCAACGATTGTAATCAAACCCTATTTGCACTCCTAGCCCCTGAAAAGGGAGGAGGCATTATTGTAATAGAGATCGAAAGAAATTAATGAAAGGGCTATTTTTCTTTATCTGATTGCGTCTCTTACAACATGTCTCTTTTTCGTTTCATGTAATTCATATTTCTAGGACTTAGGCGTGCTTAATTTTGAATGCAATTGCACTTGGTGTTTCCTTTGACCGGAATCTCGTGCTTTCAGTGGCGATCACGGTGGGACCCTGTTCCCTGGTTTTGAAATCACAGAAACTGATCAAAGTTTTGTGTTTGTGCTTGACAGGTACACTTTTTTTTGTTGCAGACTGCTATTCGTCTCTGACAGGGACGAATCCTTTTCTGCAATTCGTCTGACCTCGAGACGAATTCAAATTCGTCTCTCGGGTGGGACGAATCTGCTTCGCAATTCGCCTCCCGTAGGGACGAATTCCCGTCTCGCGGATTTTCAGAGCAGAAATTCAGAGACAACAGGAGCAGGCAGAGAAGAGGTAGGGATTTTCATGATCTCTCTTATAATTTTCTGTTTCTGTTTCGTTTCTGCTTCGTTAATTGTTTTCATTTAATCTTGCATTGCATTAGGAAAAGTCATGTATGCTAGTTTCATTTTGTTGGATAAAACGAATCCCACACACATCACGAGACAACTTTAAACCAAGGAGCTGGTCGTAAGACCCCAGCCCTTGATCAAGACCATTGGTGGATTTAATCACCGCCTTGGCTTGATTTGCATCCATTTCCCGATTGTCAACTGTTGTTAGGCGTAAATCCTGACGAAGATAGACCGAGCGTAGCTGGGGTGATTCCCATGCGCGCGAGGATAAGTTTTCTATGGTAGGTGTCATTAACAGGACAATCCCCCTTCCGTACCGCCTATGTACCACGTACCTTCTCCTCTCACGTACCTATAGTCTCCCTCTCGTAAGGGCGGGTATATAGAGAGGTTGGTATATCGGCCTGGTTGGTATATTGAAGGGGCGACCTTTTTGGAGTTATAAGAGCCTACATGATGCATTTAAACGTTCTACAAAATCTACAAAAACAAAACAAAACATCAAAATGCACTAAACCAGTCTAGGGCACACCAAGAATCCTTAAAAGAGATAATCACGGTCTTGTGAATGTGTGTGTTTAATTCTGCTTAGTGTAGACAAAAAAAAAAAAGAGAGAAAATCATAAAACGAGATAAAAACTTATTTAGATAGCATAGAAGCACCGCAATGGTGTACACCCGTAGTCAAGCCCAATCAAGGGCAGAAGCTCCGAGAGGTACACAAAAAGCAGGCACAAGTTGCCTTCACTTCAGTCCTGAGGATTTGGTTATACCGCCTTATCGGTCTAACCTACAAAAGAATCCAATTCAGAATCCTCGATGGGGTATGCCTATTCAAAGCAGCCCCTTTCGGGAAGATGCCTTACATGTAGACCTTGACATAAATAGAGAATCACCTCTTGAAGGTAGGCATGAGTGGCCACCGCGCAATGAAGCGCTAAACAGGCACACTGTCCATTTAGAGGGGCAACATGGATATGGCGTCCCTTCTTTACCTATCATCAGAACAGAGAGACCACATCCGGAGCGCAGGGCTCCTTACATAGGGCGACCTAACTCCGCCCATCCCATTTACACTCATGAAAGGGAGTATGAGGAAAACCATCACATTCCTCGAGAGCAACAAACAATGCGGGAACCTTGCATTTCCGCACCAGCAGGATATCATGATCACCCCTTGAGGCCAGAACCTCGAGCACATACCACTTACCTCGACAGAGGGAAGCGACCCATTGAAACCTTAGAGCATCAAAATCAAGGTAGACCCATAGGAGGAACATTTGAACCTCCCGAACAAAATAGGGTAGAACAAATTGATCCGGCTGTCGCCAGATATACCACCCGTCAAGCCCAAATCATGCGGCTTAAACAAAGTCAGCAAGAGATAGAGTATCAATACCGCTTGGATAAAGAACGCATGCAACGCGAAGCGGATGAGTTACGCTATGAAATACCTGAGAGGGGGCCAACCCCTCGCATCCAAAGAGCTGAACAATATGAGAGGCGTAATCCGTTGGCGCAAGACAGTCTCCACGACCTCGCCAAGCTCGCCTCCAAGACCCCATAGATTCGAGAGGGAGGCAACTCCCCGAAACAATGATGGGTACCTTCAAGCAAGAACTTGATCGTGGTCATAGGTTTCGCCTCCGAGACTCCTCAAGAATTTTACGAGGAGTATGAACCGTAAGAGGAGTATATCGAAACTCCCCATCAAGGCAGGAAGGATGCCATTCGGCCACCCCTCCATAGGCCTCCGGCTCACCGTAACTTGCAACAAGAGCGAACAAGAGAGGAAGAAATAAAATCTTCCGATGCATACCAAGCGCTATTGGAGCGTTTAGAGTCGGTGGAGACAAAAGCTGCCGGGCATCAAAAACCCACATTACGTCTACTCCGCAATAATCCGGTGCATCCCTCGGTGCCTACACCTCTTTACCCCGAACACTTTAAGTTGCCTCAATTGGCAGCTTTTAAAGGTGAAGAGGACGCACAGGAACATGTTACACGGTTTCTAAGCCAATGCTTCGGCATTCAAGATAATGACGCGTTATTGCTTAGAACATTCATAACCACATTCGCAGGCCCCGCCTCGGATTGGTTCACACAGCTGCCCAAACACAAGGATAAGCAGCTTAGATCAGCCTAGTAGATGCGTTTCTTGAACGCTTCGCCTTCAACACAAGGAAGAAGGCATCACTTAGTGATCTTGCTAGCCTTAAACAATTTGAGGAGGAAACAATGGCAGCGTACGGGAACCGATGGAGAGCTTTGCTTTCTAAGTTACCCTACCGTCCTCCCATGTCGGACCTCACGCAAATGTTCGCGAAAAGTTGTTTAAAATCAATCTCTAGGTCTATTGTTGCTCGCGACAATACGACAACTTAGAAGAAGCTTTGGCGCAAGCCGTAGTCATAGAAGAGATTAAGATAGGCGAAGGCGCAATTGCCAAGCCTAAGAAGAAAGAGTGGAATAAAACCACTAAAACCGGGACAACGCAACCACAACATGCCGCAATCAACCAAGTTGCGATAAATGTCCCAAGCGCTCGTGCAAGAAACGCAGCCTCAAAAGGCTAACTACTGTGCAAAGGCTCTCCCGCTTACGAAAGAGATAACAGGAGACAAGAACAAGATCGCAGACATCGCCCTAGGCGACAATTCACCCCGTATGCGGAGTCTAGGGACTCCTTATTTGACCGCTTGTCAGCGGCGAATCTAGTTACTCTGCCAGAAATCCAAATTTTTGACCCTAGCGTTCCTAAGCCTAGGGGGTATAGGGAGGAATTGTATTGCAGATTTCATAGACGCAGAGGACATGACCTAAATGGGTGCTGGAAATTCAAAGAACTAGTCCAGGATTTGATCGACAATCGAACATTGGTCGTGGACAACCCCATCGCACCTAACAACCAACAAATGGGGGTATTCAAGGACCCCTTGCCTGCCCACGAGGCGCGTACAAAACCGCTCCAAATAAACGAGGTGCGACAAGATCTTCCCGCATAAGGATTTGTGGGAATGATTAGCATTGTAACAAGGAACATAAAATACCCAGCAGTTGCCCCCAAGGTACCTGCGAGGGAAGTTCCGTCGACATCACAGCCTCAACAACGCCCAACGCAGCTTACTCTCCGCCTAGACTCGAGGTCACGATACGAACCAAACTCACGCAGAGTTTGCGGACCACGTCGCCTAGGCTCGTCCATCTACGAGCTTATTCAACAATCAGCTCCACATAGAGAAGCTCTTATGGACATCTTAAAAGCCATTGAAGTACAACCCCACGAAGCTAATTCTTTCAACGCTTTCGTGGGACATGTGAAACAATGTACGGAGCCCGTCATCACATTCAAAGAAAATGAGGTCAAAACAATATCGAATGACATGCCGGATCCACCCCCGCACGTTATCGCGCGGGTCAACGGGATCCCGTACAAGAGAGTGCTCGATAGATACCGGCTCGTCCAAGGAACATTATAACCACCGCTGCGTTAAAGCATTTAAAACCGCCACCTCTCACATCACAGCCTTCCACGTACACACTCGCGAGCTTTTAACGATGCAATTTGCTCGACAATCGGCACGGTTGTTCTCGCCTATACAGTAGGACAAAAGTCAATACCCACACCGTGCCATGTGTTGGAAGGCGAAATGGCTTATAACATACTCGCTAGGGCGGCCTTGGATCGTGGACATGAAGTGTGTCCCCTCGATCGCACACCATTGCTTGAAGTATGCCTATGAAGGGCAAATACATGTAGTCCCAATGGACTTAGAGCCCTTCAAGTATTGCAATGCGGTACAATTCATACCTCAATCGACCCTACCATCAACGCATTTGGATTTTCAATTAAATCCATCTAAACATGGTCCGATACCGCAGGCACCACTGGTGGCCAATAAGGCAAAATCCCAGCCAGGTGAGACGTCATCATTGGCTCCTTCATCATCAACGCCACCTATCGTGGCCCAACAGAAGGACAAGGGAAAGCAAATCATGGAGGAGGTTAAGCCTCTAGAAGAGGGGTTGCCCACGATCTCAGGAATATCAACAGAGGAAGCGCCCAACGCAACGGAAACCAAGATTCCCGAACAACCAAACATGGAATGGACTCAGGAAGGACTACCGCTTCCTCCTACCCAATCATCAACAATCATCGTTGAGATGGCCAGGACAGGCCCGGGAGAGTACATAGTGCAAAATGTTGTGGCAACCCCCACACCGGAGTCAAGATAAGACATGGGAAGACCTCGCCTTCCCATTGGAACAATCGTCCCTTTAGGCTACCCACCGAACCAAACGAATTTTGTGTATGGGGGCCTTGATCATGGTTCTGAACCATGCGAACAAAAGGAAACAGATGAAGAACCTTTTGTCGAAAACATCAATTATCTGTCGAACCTAGAATTTGCCCTAAAATATCTCGAACAATGCAATTGGCATGGGTATGGGCTAGGCAGATACGAGCAAGGGATGCGGATCCTTTGTCAACCAAGATATCATATGCCATACGACAAGTCGGGGGTAGGGTTCAACCATCCCCTGCCATTAGACATCTTGGTTGAAAACATGCAAGGCCTAGAAATAGGCAACAGGGGGGATTGGCACAAGACCCGTACGCCAATCCAAACACAGAATACACATTGGGGGATTATCTCCCATGGTCTACAAACACCCCTGGTAACAACAATAATCCCTCTCCTTTGCTAGAGAGAGGTGAAAGTTCGTAGAGCAGTCCTCGAAAAGAACAACAACGGCTTCCAGATATTTTTCTGAAACTGTTCCCCTTAGAGGTTCCAGATGAAATAACGCAGTCTCAAAAGAATCAGGTCCCTCCACTAAGAGTGGAACAACCGCAATGGGATCAGATTAATTCACTGGAACAAGAAGAATCCTCAATGTCGAAAGCAACAGATGCTGAAGAGGATGAGCAATTTTGGATCTATGAAAGCGATTCAGAAGACGAGACTGAGATGGACTATCTCAGACATGCGCGACGACATCACCGCGCTCTAACCCATGAAGATCTAATGGGACAAATGGGTATACGGTTGGGACATGAATGGCACTTAGACCCAACGAGGTGGGACCAAGTGCTAGGCCTATGGCTCCAAATTCAAGTTGAGCATCGTCCACCTCAAGATCCCATCAGGACAATAGTACCAAGGGAAGACCCCGCCTTCCTTTCCGCACATAGAGACGAATTTGCACCTAGAGAGGATCCATTCGTGCCTGGTTCCCGTAGAGCCAGATCCAGAGTATAGGGAACATCCGAAAGAATCAAGTCGTCACACCCGTGGTTCCGGAGACCAAATTCATTCCATCCACATGATCTCCATTGATTTGACCACACCCATCCGCAATCCGACCGATCCATCACGGTCATTACATCTAAACACGGATGCCATTGACTGGGATCGCGTCAACTCACCATTGTCACCATCAGAGTACTGGCCTTTCGGTGAAATGCTTCATTTTACCCCAAGGACAACTCAAGATATTTTTCAAGCTGAAGAGGGACCCGAGGTCCCCAACGCAGATCTTAACTCAGCCGATGATATCCATTTAATCCCAACTCCACATCGGTTGGAGGACGGATCTCACATGTCAGCCGAAGAGACGACTGACGTAGACATCGGCATGTATCCAATGAATCCACGGATTCTCAAGCTAGGGGTAAGCCTTTCCCCCGAAGAGCAAGCCGATTACATTGCCCTTCTTAAAGAAAAGAAGGAGGTTTTTGCATGGTCATACAAAGATATGCCAGGACTAGACCCGCAGCTAGTCATGCACAATTTAACGCTTGATCCGAAAATCAAGCCGTAAAGCAAAAACTAAGAAAGATGCACCCAATAAGGGCCTTGATGGTCAAAGACGAATTACAAAAGCCGTTGGATGCACAATTTGTCATCTACGTGGATTATCCGCCATGGTTGTCCAACATGGTTCCCGTCAAGAAGCCCGATGGGAGGATTCGCATATGCACCGACTTTCGAGACCTAAACAAAGCGAGTCCTAAGGATGATTTCCCCTTGCCAAGCATCGACGCATTGGTAGACGCTACAGCAGGTCACGAAATGCTCTCCCTAATGGACGGTTTCTCAAGATACAATCAAATTCGTATCAATCCTGAAGACCAACTCAAAACGGCATTCACAACGCCTTGGGGGACATTTTGTTATAAGGTCATGCCTTTTGGCCTTAAAAACGCCGGCGCTACATACCAACGTGCTATGACGTATATCTTCCACGATTACATGCACAAAACTTTGGAAGATTACATGGATGATTTGTTAGCCAAGTCTAAATTGCGCTCGCATCATCTCGTGACTTAAGCAAGATCCTCGATCGCCTCATAGAGCATAAGGTCGATCGAATCCCAAGAAGTGCGTGTTCGGCGTCACATCCGGAAAACTCTTGGGTTTTATAGTCTCCAAAAGAGGCATCGAAGTGGACCCAAACAAAGTCAAGGCAATCCTTGAAATGGCTCCCCCAACCACTATCAAGCAACTCGTAAGTCCGCAAGGAAAGGTCGCGTCGATTAAACGCTTCATAGCGCAATTATCCGACAAATGCCGACCAATGAACAAATTATTGCACAAAGGGGTCACATTTCATTGGGATGACGAGTGCCACCAGCCTTTGACGAAATCAAACAATACTTGGCTTCGCCGCCGCATTGGCACCGCCTAGACCAGGTGTGCCGTTCTACTTATACATCTCAGCCATCGAGGTGGCACTCGGGCGCAATGCTAGCCCGTAAGAATGAACTTCACAAAGAACAGAGCTACTTACTATCTTAGCCGCACCCCGGTCGGGCTACTGAACTTAACTATGCATACGTTGAGAAACTCTGCTTGGCAGTGGTGTTTGCCACCAAAAGGCTACGCCACTACATGCTGAGCAACACGACGTATGTTGTGTCTAAGGAGAATCCATTGCGATACATGATGAGTCGTACTTATCATAGTAGCCGCACGGCGAAATGGATCATGTTGTTGACGGAATTTGACATTGAGTTTATTGGACAAAAATCTATAAAAGGACAAGTCATAGCCGATCAACTAGCAGAGGCTCCTCTTGAAGACGATCAGCCTCTGGTCATAGAACTACCCGATGATGAGGTCTTCCATGTCTCATAATCGCCAGATTCTGAAGAGCCTGAGTCTCAGTGCCGACATAACCTTATTTTTTGATGGTTCTAAATGCGAGCAAGGTGGTGGCGCAGAATTGTATTCTTCACACCGCAGGGCGCTCCAATGCCCCCCGTCATTTAAATTAAACTTCCAAAGGCACCAACAACAATGCATAATATGAAGCCTTGCTCCTAGGTCTTCGGACAAAGAATCGCCATGAACATCAAAAGATCGAACATCTTTGGCGATTCGCCGTTAATCGTCAATCAAGTCAAAGGGGTATATCAATGCAAATGCCCAGTTTTGAAGGCCTATAAAGCCCTCGTGGATAAATTCCTGGCAAAATTTGAGTGGTATGACATCGAGGCACTCCCTCGATCATCGAATCATTTTGCGGACACAATGGCCTCCTTGGGGTCACTAATCCCGCAAGACCTTTCCGGTGATATAACAACCATTCAGTGTCAAAACCTTATCGCAACCCGCAATGGAGCACGCAAACTCAGACTTGATGCCAGGAATCCACATGATCCGGATCGAACCATCTTCGGATAAGTTCTTTCGAATTCGAGACTATTTGAAACACGCCAACCGGGGGTCTTTGTTCTCCCCCATTCCCATTAATAGCAACACAACGCTATTTTTACAAGTTCTATCCCAATCAGCATTTGTTAGGGAAGAACTCCAAAAGGGATTGGCTGTTCAAACCGTCGAGGTATCTGATCAACAGGACTGGTATTTACCCATAAGAGATTACCTCAAGTTAGGTAATCTACCCTTTGGATTGACGCAAGCCGCAAAACGAACATTCAAACAAAAAGCGGCAAAATATGTCTTGATAGGAGACATTTTGTATCGTCGCAGCTACGACGGAATTCTTCTTCGTTGCTTGGACCAGCAAGAGTCCACTTGGGCAGTCACCCAAGCGCATGACGGTACATGTGGCGGCCACTTTAGTGGTATGGCCATTGCAAAGCGCATTCTTCGCATGGGCTATTATTGGCCATCTTTAGAGCGAGATTGCTGCGCATATGTCAAGAGGTGTGTGAAATGTCAACATCATGCCAATCCGATGCACGCACCTTCCCAGTGCCCTACAGTACATCCGACCGCTTGGCCATTTTCGCAGTGGGGCCTCGATCTAATTGGAAAGATCTCCCCGCATCGTCAGAGCCGTCACACGTTTATCATAACGGCCACGTAATATTTTACCAAATGGGTGGAAGCAATTCCGTTAACCTCTACGACAGGACTCCCGCATTGCGGAGTTCATTTTGCATTACATCATATGTCGTTTTGGTATTCCATCCAAAATAATCTCGGATAATGGGCCATCATTCAAGAACAAAGACGTGCGTGCTTTAACCACAAAGTACAAAATTCAGCACAACTTTTCAACACCCTATTATCCGCAAGCAAATGGGCAAGCAGAGGCGTCAAACAAAACGCTAGTCGCCATCCTTAAAAAGACCGTCGCAGATAGTCATAAGGATTGGCACATACAAATCCCACTTGCCCTTTGGGCCTATCGCACTAGCATTCGGACGCCCACTGGGGCAACTCCGTTTTCACTAGTGTATGGCTCAGAGGCAGTAATGCCTCTCGAGTTGGAAATTCCTTCCCTCCGCATATCAATGCAGGAATTCATCGATGATGACACTGCGCGGCAGGCCCGGTTAGACCAGCTTACGTTGCTTGATGAAAGACGCGTTAATGCTCTCGAGCACTTACGTATCTATCAAGAGCGGCTTAAGAGAGCTTACAACATGAAAGTTCACCTAAGAGACTTTCGGGTTGGTGATCTGGTTCTGAAGGAAAACCAACAAAACTCTAATTTGCCGTCCCATATGAGGGACAAATTTGCGGCAAATTGGTTAGGTCCGTATGTCATTGATAGCAAAATAGGACCAGGAACGTACAGGCTAGCTTCTCTTGACGGTATCAAGGAAACAAAACCCTTGAATATCAGTCATTTACGACCATTTCATATCTAAGACAGCCATGTACCAAAAAAAAAAAAAAAAAAAAAAAAAAAATTCAACAAAAACAAACAAACAAAAAGCTCCAAGGATTATCGCAATCTCTTGGTCACCCAAAAAGCTCCAAGGATTATCGCAATCTCTTGGTCAACCCAAAAAGCTCCAAGGATTATCGCAATCTCTTGGTCAACCCAAAAAGCTCCAAGGATTATCGCAATCTCTTGGTCAACCCAAAAAGCTCCAAGGATTATCGCAACTCTTGGTCACCCAAAAAGCTCCAAGGATTATCGCAATCTCTTGGTCAACCCAAAAAGCTCCAAGGATTATCGCAATCTCTTGGTCAACCCAAAAAGCTCCAAGGATTATCGCAATCTCTTGGTCACCCAAAAAGCTCCAAGGATTATCGCAATCTCTTGGTCAACCCAAAAAGCTCCAAGGATTATCGCAATCTCTTGGTCAAACAAATCAATAAATTCAACAAAAACAAAACAACAAAAATCAACAAAATCAACAAAGATTTGCATCTCAATTCTAGGCATACTCGAATTCATCAAAATCAACAAAAACACCATGCATAAATCTTACCACACTACAATCAGTGGTCTGGGAACGTACTAGGAGTTTCAGTAATTCAGTCATCATTTTCCTCTTTAGCCATGTAGTGTACCAAGTCGAACGGATTTTATAAAGGTAGAGTCATACTTGAAATACACCTTGTTACGTAACATCCCAACACAAATCAAAACACTAAAATTCCCAAAATTGTGTGAACGAAAGATGAAACCCGCAAAATAACTAGGTCACCACAAGCGAAACGGTTATCTTGCTCATCCCCCGTGCGAATGACCCCTAGAATGCTGAGAGTTGGCAAAAGGACAAGCTTCCTCCCTACCCAATTCCCTAAGAATCCCTAAAGTTCTCAATAGTTGCAAAACACAAAAATTTGCAAAAATGTCAAAACTCAAAAATTTGACAAAATACAGTGCAAACATCAAAAGGCACAAACAACAGTGATTTTCATCACTCCATATCCCAAATCCCTTGCTCAAAAGAAAAATCAATCAAAATAAACAGTGATCTTATCACTACAAAAGAGCAAGTATCCCAATACAATTGAAAAAAAGAAGGGAGTTGACCTTGAATCCCCGGAACTCTCAAAGATTCTCGTAGGTCATAAGGCAAGCTTCAATACCAACTTGGTAACATAAGTAAACCTCCCGCATGACGATATATCTGTCACATTAACTTGTGTACAGATCAATGTTTGCATGTGGATGAGCTAGCTTATGGCATCCTGGATTACAACGCAGATTAATCTTAGTACATATAACAAAGGAATTCGTGGAGCTAATTAGGTGATCCTCAAGCACAGGTTCGGTTGAAAGCCCATCTGGCACTGGCGGTATCCTAACAAATACCACTAAATGAACTCAATTGCACACACAGGGATGTGAAATAGCTCGGTCAAAAACAAGTTTGATTCATACCTTGTTCAAAAGTCTTGTAAGATAAAGTACAATCGTGGATAGTGAGTTAAAACCGTCTCGAATCTCGTAAAATCTTACACTCATCCCGAAAACCATCTCGCGCTACTTATCATTCTTATGATACCATCAGAAAATACAAAAACAGCAAAGAAAAACCAGATAAATAAAAATAGCATTCATCCATTTTGCATATCACATAGGCATCTAAAAAAAAAATTCAATTCATCTGCATCCATCAAATAAATAAACATGCATAACAAAAATCAATCACATCATCACATGTACAAATCCAAAAATAAAACCGGTATATATATATATATATCGTCAAAAAAGATGCCCGCAGGCTACAAAAATAGGTCCTCAGACCCCGCAATCATATCCAAAACCCAACCTAAGGCGTCGGCCACCATGATCACGCAGGATCGGTGCGACGGGAACTACCCCCGTGGTGTGGGTCCTACGGGACCTCGCAGGGTGGCTACCGCTAGCCCCCGCATCATGCCTACTACCACCCCCTCATCCAACCGCCCGCGGCGAGATGATGCCGACCGCTCGCCGACTATCCCTCGTCCGTCGAGAAGATCTCGCCGATAGAAGGCTCAGGGAGCCGCCCGCCAAGGCGGATGACCTCCCTCTCCAAGTCTATCCGGTATAGACACCACTCTGCCTCCCGCCGATGATAGATAGACAATGCATCATCGCGCTGCACCAAAACGCTATCCCGCTCTGCCAACTGAGCCCGTAGAAGATCCCTCTCTAGATCCCGCATCCGTAGCAGCTCTGTAAGCCGCGCAACCTCATCGCCTACATCCGACCCCACCCCCTCCGTATCTGTCGGACGCATAGGACTCCCGGGGACAGTAGAGCTCGCCTGTGCTCCAACCGCTCCTCCACATCCCGCATGTCCGGCCGCTCCGGAACACCCAAGTCCACATCCTCATCTCCCACATCCGCCATGTCCGCATCATCCAACGGCCCTCCCCAATCACCCCCGTCGCCTCAAGCATCCTCCACCGCCGCCTCCGCACCTCCCGTAGGACCCTCACCTCTCCAAAGACCGCAAAACCCACCACGAGTCATACTCAGTGGTAGTACCTACGTCATCCACATCCAACACCTCAATAACAGCATCCGACTCCTCGCCCAATGGCACGAGGACAGGTGGCTCCAGATCCCTCTCATCTCCCCGACGCCGATAGCCTACGGGTTCACCAGGAAACCCCTGGCGCACCCCAAACCGTCGTGTAACCCGACGGTACGGAAAGAACTCATGCTCCGTCCCGTGCCGCCCAGTCAACCATCGCTCCCTCCGTACCCGTCGGAGCCACTCTCCAGCCTCAGGCCAGGCTGGATAGTCCCGATAGGGACGCCAAAACACCTCCCCTGGAGTGAGCCACGAAAAGGCATCAATGTAGTGCTCAACCGCACCTGCCCATCGCCGACTCTGCCCCTGCTCCGCAGACCGTCACCATAAAGCCGCATAACCAATCTCATCATCCTCCATCACCACCCGAGTCATCCACTGTAACCCGGTAGGCCTCTCAACAGCCTATGTGCCGCCAACCCCAAAGACCGCAACAAAAAGCTACAATCGACACCCTTCCGTCGCCGACAGCGGACCCCGTACAGCCTCTCCGTAAAGCCGCGCCAACAAAGTCTCGTCCCCATCTCAGATCAACGGTGCCTCTACCGGGCACTCGCCAACCGCCACACCAAATCCAAGCAGGTTCCATGGGAACCTCGCACCTGACGAATCATGGAGAAGAATGTTAGAAATGAGGCCCATCAGGAATGCGTGCCTCACTCCTAACACCCCCCTCTCCTTCCACCAGCCAACCAAAATCCCGCCACTCGGCAATCCACCTCTGTCGTCTCCACCGGGTCTGCTACACCCAGCCTCCCCCCATGCCCAAAACATCTCGTGAGTATAGCAGTCCGCCGATCGAACGGAGATGTCCTAATAGGCGTACCATCTATCGGAATCCGAAGCAACCGATAGACGTCCTCAAGAGTCACAGCCATCTCCCCGTCTGGAGATGGAAAGTATTGGTCCTCGGATCCCAAAGCTTGATCATGGCCGTCGATAGGCCTCGATCCGAAACCACAGCTCCAGCCGAGCCACCCGCTTGAGCCCAAGGGCATCAAGCCATTCCCAGTCGTCATCGACCAAGGCCAACCGCGCCTCAGTAAAGGCAGCGGGTACACGGTACCGGCTCCTAACAACCTGCAAGCAAAAAAAAATAATAATAAATAAAATAAAAATAAAATTTTCAATTCTAGGGTTTCTAACCTTAGTTGTTAAACAAAAAACATCACAAAAAAAAATCTTAAAATTTTGAAAAGCGCAACACAAAAACAATGCATTCAGTTAAAGCAAAATAAGCCCTAGGGTCACTTACAGGACTCCGCCTCGGCTCCGCCGCTCGAATCCGCTTTGTGCACTCATGATGGCAGAGAGAATTCCATTAGTGCTTCGCTTCGCAGAATTACCTCCTCCTCCCAGAGCTCCAAAATCGCAAGAAAAAAATGACACAAATGAGCCCAAAATCAAGTTTTGGCCCTTAAATAGGCCTTTTGCATTGGAATTCATCCTTGACTGGGACGAGCACTCTGATTAGCGCTCGTCCCACCTAGGGATGAATTCTCCAGCTGGAATTCGTCCCACCCAGGGACGAATTCAGGCCAGCACAAAAAAAAATCAAGAAAAATGACTAAAAATGCACTAAAAACAGATAATAAAACTGCCTGACAGGATTGCAAATGCAACTGACAACATGGGCATACAAAATCGACATCGGGGTCACAAATTATCAATATCCTACTCCCTAAGAAGGCTACCATAGCCGGACCGCTCTAGGGGAAGACAGATTTTGAAAATTTAATCCCCAAAAATGATGTCACAAAAAACAACAAAAAAAAAAGGCAACCAACAAAACAACAATAAACATTGCTGTACACAAGTGCTCTTGCACTTAACCTCTTGGCATAGAAAAATTGATGTCGAGGTTTGCATTGTCACTATCCTACTCCCGAAGAAGGCTACCATAGCCGGACCGCTCCACGGGAGGACGGATTGCCGACAATTCAATCACCAAATGGTGTCACAAAAAACAACAAAAACAATACAAAATTCAACAAAAACACAACAAAAACATTGCCGGGCATAAGTGCTCATGCACTTAACCTCTAGGCAAAGAAAATCGATGTCGAGGTCCAAATTATCGCTCTCCTAGTTCCCCAAGAAGGCTATCATAGCCGGACCGCTCCACGGGAAATAGGTTTTCGACGATTTCACCTCATTATGACATCACCAAAAGGGTTAACACCCACCAAAAATAGGTCCATATGTTGGAAAAATTGCACACGCTTAACGGTAAACCCTCTAAAGGCAAACCTTGCACAAGTCATCTTGGGTCAAGCGACTCGCCGCTTCTCTCACGAAGGTCATTCCCTCATCGATTCGTCGCTTGAGGGGGTAGTCACACTTAGTCACCAATCAACAATCACACACCCAATTAAGGAAAACGACATGCATTCAAAGAATCATTGACAAAGACAATCACGCTCCCGCTTGGGGCAAGAAACAAGCAACAATCAAATCAATCAAACACTTGGCATTTCGTGAATCATGAACACAAGGTTCCCCCCGAGGATAAAAACGCCCTTCACTTGTTCATGACTCGATCAATGTCCAAGTTCAAGTCACACCTCACCAAAACAGAGTTAATACTTGAAATCAAATTCCTTAGCTCGTCGAAGCAAGGATTCAAGAATGCATGCCCTTTCCATACTTGGGGCATCAAAAGTTGGTTAGGTTACCAAGAAACCCTAATCATTAGTGCTTTGGTTATCTATTTTTGCTCAAGCACCACGTCACCCGCAGCCGCTTCCCAAAAAGGGGCATCTCGTAGACACCAAAACAGCACCAATCCGATTATGTGACCGCAAACACCGATCGCTTTGACAAACACAGCTCCCTGGGGCAGCCCTCGTAGGTTAAACAGTGGTCTTAACCACTTTCATAGCAATTTTGTAAGGTCAAGGAGCAATTTGGCACACTTGGACACTTTGCCCAGCATTCGCCTCACCCCGGGACGAATTCAAAATAGAATCCGTCCCACCCCAGACGAATCTCGAATCCGTCCCCGGGTGGGACGAATTCTAAGCTTAACGGGCAAAAAGGCAAATGGTGCCAAGTGGCAGCCCGTAACAGCTCGGCTAAGGGCTCCTACCTTGCACGCATGTGTAAGTGGACAGAGGGGCCGTTAGAGGACCGTTACAAGAAGCATTTATCAAAGTTCAAGTCAATGGAGGACTCCCTCCCTCATGGGAAGACAAGATCGCCACATGGCGCCCATGGCCAACACTTGGCTTTTGTGCTTCCCTCCCAAAAGAGACCCCTTGGGTCTATAAAAGGTGGGACTTTTCTCACCCAAAACATACAGGTGGAAGGAGTGTTCAAGCAACGAAGTGCTGCCGAATCGAAGACTCATTTGCATCCCCCTTTGTTCACCTTCCTACATCCATCAATCTCTTTTGCAAGGGAGGTTGTTGGGTGGCCTTTGGAAGCTCGAACCTTACTCAAATCCGACGCATGGACATCTGAACCTACCAAGTCGCCGACCCCCCAATCCTAAAAGGTTTTGGGCCCATCCTTGGTGGATTGGCTCCAAAATCGAGGGCCAACGGTGGGAGGCCCACTTGGGCACCCCCGCACCCCCAAGTTCTAATTTCAGTTTTTGAGCACTTTAGATTAATTTTTAGATTGCATTCTGTGTTACTAGGTCTCGATTAGTCTATAATTACAATTTTGTAGCTTTTGGTCATAGTTTAGGGTGTTTTGTATTGCTTTATCGTTTCGCTAACTTGCAGGTGTCAAGGTCAAATTCCCGAGGGAGGAGGCCAAATTGGGAAAATCCGACCATCTGGGTCGTCCCAAAATGGCCCCAATTACCTAACCCCCCGTTTGCAGGAGTTTTGCAGGTCCCGGATCCGACATTGGAGCAAAGAAGCAGTCGATTTCTCCTATTCGAAGAATTCGTCCCACCCAGGGACGAATTACAATCAAAATTTGTCCTGCCCAGGGACGAATTCCAGCTTAAGGTGAATTGGCCAGCCGCCTCATGGCAAGTGGCCTTCCGGTGACTCGTTCTTACCTTCTCGTCGATTTTGAAGCAATTTGGATTCACCGTTTTCATGGTTTCGTGCAAATATTCGTATGCATATTTTGTTAGTTTTAGAGAGAGAATGCTTTTCATTTGCAGCAGGTGCTACTAACGTCTTGATCATTTCTTTGTTTGCAGGAGAAGCAACAGAGGCGAAGAACCCATCAACATCAGCGGCGGCATCATCTTAGCCCGCCCAAAGGCAATCGTGGGCACGCGGAAGGAGGAACCATTCAGCGATTGTAATCAAACCCTATTTGCGCTCCTAGCCCCCGAAAAGGGAGGAGGCATTATTGTAACAGAGATCGAAAGAAATTAATGAAAGGTCTGTTTTTCTTTATCTGATTGCGTCTCTTACAACATGTCTCTTTTCCGTTTCATGTAATTCATATTTCTAGGACTTAGGCGTGCTTAACTTTGAATGCAATTGCACTTGGTGTTTCCTTTGACCGGAATCTCGTGCTTTCAAAAAAAAATATCGATTTGCTTGTTCTTGGTCTGTCACAGTGCTCTGGTTGCTCCTAAGCAAAAAGTGGGTCATTCCTCACTTTGTATTCACACCAACGAATGTCATTATTGTAATCGTGTCATCCAACAAAATTGCATGGGTAACCAGCTGCTGCAATCACTTTGTGTAGTAGAGTAGATCACTTCATACGAGGCTCATTCAGTTACAAAATGATTTTGTAAAAGATAAGGTAGCTAAGGTGTCGATCACTACCAAAAATGCACCCTTATAAGTTCCCCCTTTGTTGCAAAACATGTTGTAATTAAATTGCTAAAAGAAGTGTGACTAAGGTGTTGATCGTTGTCGAAAATGCACCCTTATAAGTCTTCTTCCCTTTTTACAAAAAAATTGTGAACAAAAGCAATGCATATCCCTCCTTAATTGCAAAATATATGCAACTCAAGAAGCTTTGTGAAGGATTTTACGAATATTTCCTCCTAGACAATTTTACACCAGAAGATTCCCTCCTTTTGTTACAAGAACTTCAAACAATGAGAGTTTGCTATTTATGAAGCCTAAAAGAGGTACAAACACCCCTTATTACAAGTAATTCAAACAAAAACTTATGTTATTTATGAAGCCTAAAAAGAGAGAGAGGAAATGTTGCTTGCTTAATGTGACAAAATGTGTTTTCCCTCTAAAATATTGTCTTAGCAAGGAGCACTTTGTGTGCTCTCTCTAAAACAGAATAAAAATCGGAATTAGACACTTCACTAGCAATATTGCCTTTATTTTGCTTATGTGTTTTGCCTTTGTCTTTCCTATTTTGCTTATTTTTGAACCAACACCGATTGGTGTCATGGTTGTCCTTTTTAACATTGCGAGCAAAACCTCTTTTGAGATTGTTTTTCCTTACCTTTTAAGGATGATCCTCCATTTTGAAAGTCTCCTTTCTTCTTATCACCCTTATTGTTTGAATAAAGTGCATTGTTCAACACTTCATCATTTTGGAGTTGATTTGCTTCCACTGTTTGAAACAAATTGACTAACTCCACAAAGGTGAAAACTCTTTGTGAAATATTAAGGGATGTAATCAACATTTTGTAGGATTCAGGAAGAGCTCTCAAGATTACTGAAGTCAAAATGGTGTCTTCAACTTTGGTCCCTAAAGCATTAAGATTAGACTTTAGATCTGCCACTCTATAGAGGAATAGTTATACTGATTCAACTGACTTCATATGGAGTGTATGAAATTGTGTTTGAAGGTTTAGAATAGTTGATTCATTTTTACCTTAAAAAATGGTACAAAGAGCATCCCATACCTCTTTACAATTTTTAGCTTCACTTATGTGAGGTTGGATCTCATTAGTAGTTGCTAGGAGTATTAACATGAGAAGACGATTGTTATTTTTCTCCCATGCTTTTTGATCTACTCTTGATGTTGTAGGTCTTGATTCAGTGCCATCAACTAAATCCCACATGTCCTCTATAGTCAAGATGACTTTCATCTTAGTTTTCCATGCTGAATAGTTAGGACTTTTTAGCAATTATGTATCACTTAAGTATTTATTGATAGTTGCCATGATGAAGGTCCTATAATATGTACTAAGATGATCTTTATTTCACTCTTAAGTGATATTTAATGGCACCTGCCTGAAAATTCTATTGAAGAGAGATAATCAGTTGGAGGAAATTAAGCCAAAAAAATAAGAGATGAAAGATAATTCACTCAAAAAGATATTTAATGGCACCTACCTAAAAATACTCTTGAAGAGGAATAATCAGTTTGAAGAAATTAAGTTAAACACATAGAGTGAATTAGGGGTTCTTGTTTGTAGGAGATAATATCAAGTAAATATTGGCTTTAAATATGTGCAATGGTTAACACAAATTTATTAGTGAAATTTTGGGGTATGGAGTGTTCTTGATTCTATGACTTATAATTGCAAAAGAAATAATGCAATAATAAAACAAGAATACCCACAAAATTCTTATCACCTAGGTGTCGGATGCAACTGAAAATGCACCTAATTTGCCAATGAAGGTGTCGAGTAAAATAAAAAATGCACCTTTTAATTTTTGCAACAAAATATGAATGTGTGTTGTGCAAAAAAATGATATGTTTTTGTCTCCTCCTTGTCTTACAATTTTGCAAATAATGTGACAATAAACAATTGCCTATCTTTTATGATTTTGCAAAATAAACAAGTTTTATTTGTTTTAAGTACTCCTCAATTTCGTGTTACAAATTTGCAAAAGAAATACAATTTCTTGTCTTCCCCCTTTTGTTTTTGTAAATTTAACAAATAGCACTCCTTTCAAGACAAGTCGACACACGACCCACATTTGAAAGGCTTCCAGAACCAATCGACACACGACTTGGTTTTGATGGACCCAAGGCTTTAAATTCTTATCAATTTTGCAAAAAAAGAATGTGCAATTTTATGTCTTATATCCCCCCTTGGAGAAAAAAAATGCACACTTTGCCTTTGAACTTTTGCAAAACTTGTAAGTCTCCTTGTGTTATAATTTGCAAGAAAGAATACAATGTTGAACCTTTATTGTATGTTAAATGAACAAGGCTTGAGAAGAAATGGAGGGCTTTCCTAATTTTGCAAGAAAATGTGTGCTATTGAATGTCTTATATCCCCTTTGTAGGAGAAAACAAAAGCAGTATTTTGTTCATGTTGCAAAAAAAATAGATCCTTTCTTATTTAATTTTAATTTTTTAATTTGCAAAATTTTAAACAAAATAAAATTTTAATCATATAATTGTAATTTAATAATAAAAATAAATGTAAGTTTAAAAAAAAATCAATTTATTAAAAAAGTGATTTTTAAAAAACAAACATTATATTGAAATTTATTAAAAAAAACAAAGATAAAAAAAACTTTAAATTAAAAATAAAACAAATTTAAAAAAAGTTAAAACCTTTTTTTTTCGGCCTTCTTTGTTTCTTTAAGCAAAATGCTTGCTTGTTATAGTCGACGGGATTCGATCCCGCGTCTGGAGCTTTGGCCAACGCCAAAGAGAACGGTAGTCTATCATCTCGTCTACGGTGCCGGACGGAAAGAGGAGAGTGGCTTCTCCTCTTTGTTGCTTCTGGCACCTGCAGATGGTAAGAAGTGGGATTTTATCCCAAATGCATCCCGCAAACATACATTTTTGATATAAAAGAGAAAAATTGCCCTTATTATTTTGACTGCCTTCGGGCAATTAGAAAATGTTGTTTTTTGCTCGTCAAACCAATAACATCCTGCCACGTCAGCTTTGATGGTCAAACCAATAACCTCCTGCCACATCACCATTCCTTTCTAGCTCAATGCCATGTGAGCTTTGATTTGTGTGCCAACTTAGTCCATTTTAGCACCTCGATGCACGTGTTATAAGCTCTATGCCTAGTTATCCAACTCAACAGATGCCACATGTTTATTTCAAAATTTGAGTTGGTCTAGTTAGCAGGTCCACCATAGATGCCACGTGTTATGTCAACAAATGTCTTGCATCATAGCTCCTTGGTATGTGTGCCACCACCTCATCAGATCTCAAGATCTATGCCTGTTATGTCATCCTCAAGCTCTGCCACATGAGATCTTAGGGTTTGTGCCTTGGAGTTTGGTTTGTTAGGTTGTTAACCTAGTGTTCATGGAGTAGAGCTTACACGGATTGTGATGGGCCACATCTGCAGAGGTGATGGGGGGACACGCCTTTGGCAGGAGACATGTGGATTGTCAGTGCCCGTGCGGGGGGGCTAGTAGCTCCTGCACCCGTACAGGCTGCTCCTGCGGGCTCTTGGGCTGCTGGCTGAAGCACTGTCCGTTGCCACACAGGTATACGAGTAGTCAAATATGCCTTCCACACAGGTATGTGGGCAGTCAGATTTACCCTTTAATCGAGTGCAAGTTAACACAACCAATAATACCAAATCCGGTCAAACAAAAATCCACATAGGTGCACAGGTTAACTAGGGAATTCTAAATAATTCCAAATGTAAGCAGAACCAGGGATCGATCTTTGAGAATTTCCACTTGAGAAATATTGTCTCAAAGGAGAGGGTCGCTATCTTGGATTTGAGCCCCATTATCCATGCAGATGCATGCTCTTCACCCTTCGCCTCACCTACCTAATTGCTATGATACCAATGATAAAAGGTAAGTGAGAATTAACCTTAGAATTAATCAAGCAAGTGTTTAAATAATACATTAAACATTAGGATAGATATTTAGGAAATAATATCTCCTATAATTTTGCTAACAAATGCGCTTAGAATAATAAGTGCCTAACCTACTAAAAATATAGTAAATTACACTAACAACTAACCTAATCAACTAACATAGTCAAATTGACTACAATGACTAACTAGGTAACTAGTAAAAGTAAATACTAGTGGTAAAAAGTAATAGACTACTTTTTACCATGCGGTAAATAAATTTTACCTAAGATCAAAAAATGGTAAATATCCCAAATGATGAAATATTACTCTAACAAAACTATTGAAGAGAGAAAATATTAAATTTGGGAATACAATCCAATGGTTCAGACAAGTTTCTTAGCAGTAATGGTAGCGTTATTGGTGCTGCTTGTGGCATACGGTGCCGCCATCACTCTTCTTGTGGTGCCCAGGTATATATGGTTGGCAACGTTCGTCTGTTTTATGCTCATCGTTGTTCCTCTGGCCATAAGGGTGAGTACTTTTTGCTCCAAACTTTACTTATTCCATGAAAATAAAGAGTTTGTCTGCTTCGTTGTGGAAGATGCTTTGGGGCTTATAGCCAGCCTGCTTTGGTGGGTACTTGACATTATTTATATGCTATGGGGCTGGGGCGTCATTCACCAAGCCGCCCAATGGACAATAAAATTCTATACCCAAATCAAGGCCTTGGTTCTCCTCAAAAGGAAAGAGGAAATTGGGTGATATCATACATAGCCATTTTATCTTTGCTTCTTATTTTCACTTTCATATTTGAGTATATTGTATGTGTAATGCAAGAAAGTAGGGAGTTATGTAAGGGAGGTGTAATGCAGGAAAATAGGAGTTATGCAAGGGAGGTGTTATGTAAAAGTTTGTTATTTAACATGTGTAATCGTTAGAGTTTGTGTTGGTATATGGATTTGTGGAGTCAATAAAATATTTATTATTTTGTGGTATTTTTTTATCAGCAATATGAAATGTTACATAAAATTTTTGTGTAAGTAGAAAGGTTAAGGGTTGTTAATGTGAGGAGTCTCATATCCATGTGTATATATTGAAGGTAAAGCAATGTAATCAATGTAGCAATGAGAAAAAACCTTGCATTTATATTGTTTGTATTTAATATTTATCAATAATATTTTCAGTAAGTGTGATATTGAATGCATGTATTTGTGTGAATATTTTATATTGTGAAAAATATTGTTGGATTTTTAACAATGGTATCATAGCCATATTGCATGTGTTTGGTGAAAGTCATGTTTGAGAGTATTCCAAGATAAAGGAGATAAGTATGTAAGAAGACACACGGTTGAAAAGAGCACTCAAGGATTGTGAAAAAACAAGGTTGGATAAGAGCACCCAAAAATCAAAGGTAGAGTATTAAATTACAGTCGAGGGTCAAGTAATTATGCTCAAGACAAAAAAAAAGACATCAAACAAGCTGGTACCTTGAAGAAAGTTCCTTGAAGGAAAATGCTTGAAAATAAGAAAATAACCAAATATGTTTACAACAAAGAATACTATACATTCTTGAGAGAGCAAGAGAACATTTAAATGTTTGAATAATGAACAAGTAGAGGGTGTTACTAATAAATGCATTGACAACAAAATTCATGCAAAGATCAAAAGGTGTTTAAAGAAGGAAATACATAGGAAGACATCAAGAAGCATTGAAAAGAGTTGTTGGAAAATACACATACAAAAGTGAATAACATAAAGAATAAGCTAGGTATTTAATTTATTTTAAGAATTTTAAAGGTTCATGGAAAAATTAAAAGTTATAGAAGGAAAGAAGAATTAATTGGAGAGAGAAAAGTATATGGTGAATTGGAAAAATTAAAGGAAAGAAAAGGAAGGCAATGTTAATATTGAAAGTAGAATTAAGGGTTTTTATTTATTTGAAAAAAAGTAAAATACTTTGGACAATATTATTAAAGGAGGTGCCAATGAGTCCTTAGTTCAATGGTTGGGATAAATAGTTGAGGCACCAAATAGCTCAATGTGAGAAAATTGATGTAAAAGGGAAAGGGCAACCCTTTCAAAACCCATTTTAATATATATATATATATATATATATATATATATATATATATATATATATATATATATATATATATATATATATAATATATATATATATATGGGATGACCTAGGTGTTGTAGGTGAGTTGGAGAGGAGAGGGCAATCCTCCAAGGGAGACCCAGGTTCGAATCTCCACCACACCAAAAAAATTAATTAAGTACCCAAAATCCAACTGATAATGTTGGTGCGATCAGGGCTAAGCGCGACTCCCGGGTGACTTTGACGATGTAGAACCACCTGATCGTGGTCTCTCAAACCAAGACAGACCTTGCAAGGGGTTTTTCACTTATATATATATATATATATAGGATAAGAAGTATTATTATAAGTGAAGAAGAATAATTGGTGGAAGTTATAAGGAGAAATTAATATATTGAAGAAAATAAAAATTTGAAGAAAATATATTATGTGATTAATTGGAATCATTGAAGGAAAAATTATTAATATATTTGAAAAAAAATATATTATTTGAAATAAGAATTATTGAAGAGAAAAAATATTAAATTTGGGAGTAATAAGGATTTCAACAACAAAGGAAATTAACTATATTGAAGGAAAAATAATTTATTAAAGAAAGAAATATTTTTTCAAAACAAATTATTTTTTTAGAAAAGAATATTAATATGAGTTAAAGGATTTGGAAATATGTTATTAGTATGCATATTAAAAAGTTAAAGATGAATTTGAGATACCATCCATGAGGATTGGTCAAAAGGTTCCAAAATGTCTTTCAATAACTTAGAAAAAAGTAAACCTTGATTTGAGTAAAGAACAAACTAAGGCATCATGGAAATTGCCAAACAATGATATCATACAAAATCATCCAATATGCATAATAAAAAAATTATTCATTGAAAAACAAGAGCTTAAATGACAAATAACTTGTGGGACCTTCTTTAGTATAATCCTAGTAAAAAAAATCATGATAAAGGATATCATAAAGGTTCATTATGGTACTTATAAATCCATGAAAAGAAATGTGTGTTATGACCTTATTCAAGAAATAAATATGACATGGAAAAATATATCTCAACATAGACAAAGAATATACAAAAGACATATGTGTTGACACAAAAAATGTTGGTTTGAAGTCTTCAAACAATAAATAGGAATATGATAGAATAGGATATACAAATAACAAATATAATGAATTGTTATATCCTACATTTGATATCATTGATAATAAGTTTAGTAATAATACTTTTAGAGTTAATGAACCACGAGATCCAGATAATAGCAATGGTATCAAGGACAATATGGATATCAAGGATGGGTTATATCATTGTGATAACTTACTCAGAAGTGTGACAAGTACATGTAAAAGATACTATCAGTATTGGAACACATACAAGTACTTCTCGAATAAAGATAAAGGACAAATTCAGTACCTAAACTTGAAGGAATACCAAAGTTATAATAAAAAAACTAAAACTAGAATGAAATATTGAAAGCACATGAAGGTAAAGGACCTTCATACCAAATAATGTAATACGAGGGGGTTTTATAAGTATTATATTATTTGGTACCTTGCAAGATTAATGGAAGGACCATGTAAATAGTTTAGTTTAGAGTGTTGTAAATATTTGAGTATATAGTAGGTGTCATGTAAATAAGTGTGGAGTTATGTAAGTGAAGTGTCATGTAAGTATGGATTTATGTAATATTTTATCATTTAGTATGTGCAATCATTAGATTCTTTGTTCTTATATGGATATGTGGATTCAATAAGAGATTTATTATTATGTGGTATTTATCCCATGAAAAATATGAAGTGTTAGATCTCCTATGTGTGTGAGGAGATGAAAAGTTTGTGTAAGTAGAAATTTCAAGGGTTGTGAATGTGAAGAGTCTCATATCCATGTGTATATATATTGAAGGTAAAGCAATGTAATCGATGTAGCAATGTAATCGATGTAGCAATGAGATAGTAATAAAATGAGAATAAACCTTGCATTTACATTGTATTTGTGTTGAATATTCATCAATAATATTATTCAATAAGTGTGATATTGAATGTATGCATTTGTGTGAATATTTTATATTGCTAGATCCTATAAAAAATATTATTGGATTGCTAACATTCTTTGATTTTGTTAGTGTTAGATATGAAGGTAAATCATATTCACCATTTTACTATGTTTTTTTTCCATTATTTCAAAAGTAATAAAGAATTATATTTAAGATCTATTCTGGAAAATGCTTATGTAATTTAAAATAATAATTTAAGTAACAAATTATCACAAAGATTTAATATTTTAATTGTCACAAAATTAATTCAACAATTATTTTTAGTATAGAAGCATTTTGATAAGGAATGAACACCAAAATAAGGATGATTTTAAATAAATATTTATTATAGTCAAAAAATTCAAGGCAATAGGAGCCTTGCTTTTGGGATCATGTTAGATAGTTTATTGCGACTCCTACAAGATTTGAATTGACAATTGGATTATAAATCCACTTTATGTGTTTGCAACAAAATCAATTTGTAACTAGCTATGATGTTTTTATAAATCCTCTTATGTTTTTGCATCAAAATCAAATTTTTAACTTGTGTACCTATAGAAAGAATTGAACTCCTATTTTTTTGGTTTGAAGTTCTTTTTTTAAGGTCATGAAAACCTAAAAAAAACAAACAAACATGAAAGCTTAAAATTCTAGACAATAGTACAAAGGTTCAAATGCCTACATCTTCTTATTATTATTAGACTTAACTATGATGCTTGTGTATTCAAAGGAAGAGGTCTATGGTGGAATCCAAAAGGAATAAGATATATAACCCCTTAGCACAACATAAGTTCTTCTTCCCATACATTGTGTACTTAAAAAACCATGTGATAATTTGTATGTGTTTATGTTCATAGACCTTAAAACTAAATTATTAATTATTAGATTTAGATATCTCCAAAAATTTTGGATGCCATTTCCAAACTATAAAACTATAATCTAAGCAATTGGAAAGTTTCCTATAGATTTCATTTTAAATTATACAAGAATCTTTTTAAACTATTTTAATTTTTTAATACTTGTTTGTGTTTAAAATATGACATTATATGTTTTCTTTTAATTTTATTTGTATTTTTTTTATTATATGTATATTTGTGATGAAATTGTTTCTTATTGATAAAATTAAAATTATATTTAAAAAATATGATTTTCTCACTAGAATCTTGTCAAAGTAATTTTAAATTTTAAATTTTTTTCTAACACCAAGTACATAGAGTCTTTTCTCTATACCTAGTTCTAATTTTTTAGACTTCCTCAAATGTCTTATAAAATGTATGTCTCTTAAAAAAACATCATTGCTAGTTACAAATCATAAAAAAGGGTTAGAAGCATAATTTCTATATGAAACTATCATTATTTAATGTAGAATATAGTAAATACCAAAAGCAAACTCTCTTTTAAAGCCTACTAGATACACATCTATAAACATTACAAAGATACATAATATAATAATATTATATTGATGTAAATTATTATTCTAAACAATATGTAGGTGTTGTTATATTAAAAGTTCTTTTGATATTGATATGCAATTTCATGTATAAATATAATTTATCAAGATAAGATCAAGTGATTAAGATCAATATAAGCTCAATTTCATGTATAATTATGATGTTGATATGCAATTTCATGTATAAATATAATTCATTAAAAATTAATATTATTTTATGCATTTTATTCGAAAATTTTATATATGATTACAAAAATTGCAAGCTTTTCAAATTTGTTAAAGTTTTATGATTAAGATATAAAAATTTAATATAATTACCTTTAAAGAATTTTGTGTATTTGGTGCTTGACCTCTTTAAAGTCACTTTTCTTGACCTCACTATAAACATATGGGAACCCATTAAAAAATAATATCATTATATACATTTTATTTATTCAAAACTTCATATGTGATTAAAAAACTATAGTATTTTCAATTTTGTTAAAAATGAATGATTAAGAAACAAAAATTCAATATAATTAAATTTTAAAAAAATCATCCTTTTAATATTGCATGAAATGGTAAAATCTCATCCCTAGCCACCATCCTTATATTATAGGAATGTTAACAAAGTAAAATAAAAATTAGAAATATTTTTTAAATTTAAACAATAAAGAAACTCCAAAATAAATTTTTTCTCAACCTTTAGTATGGCATGGAAGGATGTAAACTTTTTTTTAATCCACTATCTTTATAATGCATGTGCTAGGAAAATAAGAACAAAAGCATTCCTAGGTATTTTTTATTTGAGCAACAATAAATTCTATATATGCTTTTAAATGATTTTTAAATTTTATAATAAAAACGTTGTTTTACTTAACATGTTACTTTCACATAACTTACATTATTGATATCTATAAGATAATTTTATAGTGTATAAAAAAGCAATTAGATATTATCTACATCTTGGAAAATGTATCTACATACATGGTTCTTTCCATATATTTTTATAAGTATTAGGAATTGAGATAAGGTTGACCTATATGGGTGTATATGTCCTTGTTTATTGTTTCACATGTATCATAGTGTGGTTTGTGCTTTTGAGAACATTGTTTCTACTTTTCTCTATGGATTTGGGCATGTACCTCTTCTTGTTTTTTCTTATTAACCTTTCCATTGAGTCATCTATATACAAAAGTTCTATAATGACCATGTTTCTCGATCCAAGGGAGAGAGCTAATTTTATTTTTATTTTTCTAAAAGGGTTAATTAAATTTCTAAGAAGACCTAATAAATTCTACAGTGTTAAGGCATAATCATCTTGTGTTCATTGTTGTTGCATTTTATGCTCAAGTGGACAAGAGTGGCCAACTTCTCATAATTCTTGGGGTTCAGTCTTCTAACATCATAGATATAAAATAAGCCATAAGTGGTCCCTCAATTTACTTATACTACCTTGTATGGGATAACTTGACCATGTCATAGGATTAACCTTTAAGATACCCATATCACTTAAAGGTGATGCCTATCCTCTATCCCTACATGCTAGCATCTATGTATGATTACTATGGTGTGATGCCTTAGTGATTAGTTAGTTTCATAAACCTATGAAACTAAGACCATTACCACTCACCTGATAATGATCATGGTCACACTTGCCTACCTTCAAGGTACCATCACTATACTACTTTGGTTAGTGTAAATGATATGTGTTAGCGTTGGAATATATTACATCATTTGGGTCATGTAAATGTATGACCTTTGGTACATAGTTAGAGTGGAGATTACTTTAGGGAGAATTTAGCTACTTACTTCAAGAAATGTAATAAATGTACAAGTGTCAATGTGCATGTTGTAATGTGCAAGGTTTCCACTTGTACATCTAGGTAGAGTGTTGGCCAAGGAATATATTTTCCTATATAAAGGGCCTTATAGTGATAGATCATAAGACGTAGCATATAGATATCAAGAGCATTGTAGTAGAGAGTATATTATGGTAGAGAATAGAACTCGTAGAATCATCATTAAAATATTTTCTAGGAGAACGTGTTGAAGATATCCACAAGCGAAGAGAAAAGCTTTTGATAGTGAAGGACTTGGGATAATTGTCGCCATCCTATAACAAGCCCAAGAGGAGAAGAATTTGGCAAGGAGTGCTAAATATGAGAAGAATAATTTGGAAAGGAGTGCCAAATATAGAAGAAAAATCTAGTGAAGACCTCAAGATATTCAAAATCTTGAGAAGAAGAAGATCATGTTCGAAGTTAAAACTCGATAAGAAGGTTGAAAGAAAATTCAGATAGAATAAGTCTATCAAATCTAGGATATTTGGAGATTACCTCTTATAGCAATAACACACAAGTTTAGACAAAGGAGTTATCTAAATCTACAGTAAAAGGTAGAAGATCACTGGAAGGATCAATCCACCAAACCTAAGGCTTAAGACAAAAAATTCAAGACCTTAGTTTGTTGAAGCAGGAAGTTGTTCTAGACAACCAATAAGAAGTTGCGACAAAGGTAGCAACTTGGTGAAACAAAACACCAAGATCTACATCTACTATAGAAGCCATTGAAGGTAAAAAATTAGGGTGCAATCAATTGAACTTAAATCAGGGTTCATTATCAAATTCCATTAAGCACCATATTTAGATTAAATTTGTAAGAAGAAGGGCTCATATTATAGTCTTACAAAAAGTGCAAAAAGGAAAATTTATTTTAAGATATATTTGGACATTAAAAGAAGTTGGATATTTTTGAAAAAACTAAAATTATCATCTACCTATTATCTATCTAGAAAGAAAGAAGACTACATCCTACAATATTGATTGTAGTGAAAAATTACAAAAGATTATTAAGTGCATTAGAATTTATTCTTAGATTTTATTATCATTAAACGTACATTATTAATCCATTATAGAACTATAGTAGTTGATTTTTGACTAGTTATTGTATTACCAAAAGTACAAAACTAGCACAAGAGTCTGCAACACTATGTGGCCAAAGGAAGCCACCATTACAAGCAAAAGGTGGAGAAGGAATCCACCATTAATATCCTTGAAGGAAGCCTCAAATCAATACTGGTGAGTCTCAATATTCAAGGAGAATATAAGGATTTCATTTAAGTGTAGAGAGCAAAAATTCTTATTTCAAAAACAACATCTCATTGCCTTGGATTAAATATCATTAAAATATCCAAGGAAGAAGATTAAAAGAGGCAAGAAGGATTTCATAAAAAGGTCCTTCATATTGGTGCAAATCTAACTATCATATTTACAGGGAATCAGTGCAGCCGTTATATTTTGTAGGTTGAAGGGTAAAATTTGAGCAAGAGGAAGGAACCACCGAAGAGCTCACATGTCTAAATATCAAGGTGATTAAAAACATGATTTCTCCACGTCTAATCCAGGACCTAGAAGAGAGTGTATCACCTACAATATTGGAGTCATAATAAGAAGCCATTACCATATAAGTCTACATAGAGACAAGGGCAGCATATAAAGGAAGACTATCTACATAATAAGAAGTGGAATCAAAACTAAGAAAAAGGCTAGCAATCGGCTTTTATAAAATATATACAAAATTTCTAGGTATTTGGATATCTGTAAAGTTTCATTAAATTCTGGAAATGTTTATTTATTAACATTATTTGCTCCTCACATTTTTATGCAGGGTTTTTTGAATTTATTTTTGAGTTTTGAAAATCATTGCTTGGCAGAAGAAAATCATTTACAATCCTTTAGAATGCAAAATGCAAGAGGGTAGATGTCTCTAGAACCAAATTATAGTGCCAAAGAAAGTGTGGCTAAGTTTTAATGGAGTATGGTAATATGGGATATCATCGCACCTCAATGGAGTCCTAAAGTTCCACCCACCTTGAAGAAGATAAAATAAAAATGGCCAAGTATGGAAGCATGGGAAGAGAAATGGGATATTGAAAAAAGAAATAGCTCTCTCAAAACCCCACCCACACCCAATATGGAAATAAAGTCCAACAACTTTAAAAAAAATTGAAATTCAGCTTAATACGCATTGGACGAAGAAATGGGTTGTTATTGCACTTCAGGTGAGTCCCAAAAGTCCGTTGACTTAAAGTTACATTAGACATAAATATGGGAATTTAGAGGAGAAAATGAGATCCCAAGACCCCACCACTTTCCAAAGGAAAGGAGAAAATTATTCAGAAGAATTAATGGAGAAAATTCATGAAGCTTGGAAGTTGGAAAATCATTCCTAACAATGCAATAAAATCTAAAATTATGTCGGAGAAGGTTCAGTCTGCCAACATTGAAGGAAGTGAAAAGTTTATCTAAGTGTCCTTAGGTGGCAAAATGGGACATTATCAAAGAAAATTAAAGTCCGAAAACCCATCCAACCTTGAGGATGGAAATATGGGATTCATTGCACTTTGAGATCATATCGAAGCCCTGTCCTACCTTGAGGGTGGGAGATTTTAGACATTGGTAGAGAAAGTTTGACTCCCAAATTTTTGTCTATGCTTTTGATCAGTAAAATAGAACATTGGTGGAAAATATGAGATCCCAAAACTCCATCCCTGGAATTAAATCTCAACAAATTTGAAAGTGAGGTCTATCATTGGGAAGTGAGATCCAGTAACAAAGAATGATGTTCGCCCATGAAATTGTGTATTCGAAAATTGAAAGCTACCCAATTTTGTGTTATAGTGTGGAGCAATGATGTAATGCCAAGAATTTTGGTCTTAAGCTTGGGAAATAATTTGTAGGTGATTGCTAGAAGAAAAATAATTAAAAAAATAAAAATAAAATAAAAGCCTTGAAAATGGTTAAAAATAAAAAAATAATTAATTAAAATCTAACCTTAGGAAATATTAAAGTAATCAAATTAATATTATCATTATTGTTCTAACTATGCATCTTTTAATTTTTTTTCCAGATTTTGGTCGATGGATACATTAAATGGTGGATGTGATAGCAGGCATGGAATTTTAAAGTGAACCTACTCAAAGTACGATAATGCAGAGATGGAAGAAATGGAAAACTAGTGCTCCATTGGATTATGCTAAATGAAAACTAATGTAGTACATTGGCTTCAAAGTTCCTGAGCATTGTGCAAATTTAAATTGAATGAGGTCTAGCAGTTGCAAAGCTAGCAAAATCACTACAAATGAAGATATTACGAGGTCTGTCCAAAGTGTTGTGTATTTAATTAAGGTATGAGCTGTAGTATGGAGGGAAATTCAATTTCAAAGGGCCCACCAAAGAAGTAGAGGGAAATTTATTGTAGTTGTAATGTTCGGTGATGCCTAAAGTTGTATAAATATTAGCTCGCTAGCCAGATACATGGGTCGGATACCATCTATTAGCTAGGCCATTTTTTAGATTTCTTTGCTCTTTCTCTTTGTAGACAAATGGTAATTATGAACCATGTGGCTATTTTTTTTTAGCTCAGTTCTTTGTAATCCACCAAAGTGGACAAACCTGAAGCTATGTATTCAATGATTTATCTTTTAATATAAAGGATATGGAATATGTTGTGTCCAATATGCACATGTTGATGGTGGTTATATACATTCCATTTCATAGTTTTTTGCTCCTCTGAAGATTGCACCATCTCGAACCTCAGGCTATGTGAATACTAGTTGGACCAGGATTGGTTTTAATTTGGATTTTTTGCTTTACCGATTCGGTGCAGGAGTTCAAGGCAGTATCACTTGTATTATTTTATTTTATCTAACCCTTTAACCTTTAAATTTTACTTGAGACTAGTTCATATTAAGAGTATATTAGTTTTCATTTGAAGCATTGAAGCTATTGCTTGTATCACATTCTAAATTTCATATAGCTTCAAAAAAATCATTGTTGGTATGTATGTGAAATATTTTAATTGCAGTGAATTAGCACTATGAGGGTAATGAATTGCTAATTTTATAATTCCTCCAAGCTCTTAGTGCCCAAGAGAGTTGGCTTTCATGTAGTAAAGAATTTTCTTTCCAAGCATTATACCAAGAAATTTGTATTTTCTAGAGAGAACCATAAAAGACCCCTTGAAGGAATAAACATCATTAACCTCTAAGTCTATCCACACTGGCCAAGACCTGGCATACTTGAACCTTGGAGGAAATAATTTTTCTTTTCAAGAGGGAATAAATATTTATTCTAAGTATGTTGACATGCCCTTGATAATGTGTCATTTGCACGCTCAATAGAACTGATGCTATAAGGAGGGCCAAACTGCTTTTTCTTGGTTCATTGTCTATATTCCACATCTTGACTGTTAAAACTGGATCCAAAAGTCATTATCATAAGATCTAAGTCATCTATTGGAGGTGTTGAGTTTCTAAATATTTCACCATATAAAAAATCCAAAGTTGATAAATCCAGACAAATTAGTTCGTCGACTTCTAATAGTTCTCCAGTAGCCATTACTCCTTATTTTACTCCTCTTGCCACCACCCAAAATCCACCAATGGTAGGTATTACCCCTTGGTTAGTGGGAAGTAGCCCTTTGAACATACCAAGACCAGCACATGATATACCTAAAAATATTGAAATATATCTCCCTCGTTATAGGCATGATGGCACAATATTAGTTGAAGAGCATATACAAGCATATAAAGATGCCTTGATTCATTTACAAATTGAACATGAATATGTTACCTGTAGGATGTTTCCACATACTTTGAATGAATTTACTTATGATTGGTATAATATTTTACCTTTAGGCTCCAAAACTACTTGGGCTTAGTTAGAAGCAACTTTCACTAGCCATTTAAGATTACCTATTGATCCAGTTATGATTTATCATCAATTTGCTTCTGCTCGTAGAGAACCCAATGAACCCCTGAGACTATTCAACACTCGGTTCGATAAATTATACACTAGGTTGATGGAACCTTACACCCTCACAGTCTAAATAGCCATCCAAATGTATCTCAAAGCTTTGTATCCATTGACCTCTATGTTTGTGAGAAGAGCCCCACAACTTACAACTTATCCATGGCATATAGTAAAGCTCTAAATGTTGAAAAATAGTTAATGCCTCAAGGTTTTAGTTTGGGTGAATTACCTTCAGTTGGACAAATGGGAGCATATAATGATGTACAATTGATAAATCAAGATATTTCACAACACCTTCCCACGCTAAATCCATTACCAGGAACCATGTATCCAATCCAGAATCAACCATTCAATGTGGCTTCCTTGAATCAAATGATGCCCAACATGAGCAATCAAAAAACTATTCCCACATGTTTGGAAAATCAATGGACCACAAACAAAATTCTCAATCACACACCTCCAAAAAATAATTAAACTACTTTGCCTACATTTTTGAATACATCTGCACCTATGAACAATGTAGTAGGTCAGCCAAGACCAAGTCAAACTAACAATTCAAATCCTAAATTAGACGATATACAAATTATGGTTCAAAATCTGAGCAATGATATATTACAAATCCAAAGGTAAGTTCCTCAATATCCACCTGCAAATAATAACACTCAGAATAGGAACTTTAGCTTTCAAAGAATCAACCATCCGTGGAATACCTACCAAAATAACATAGGAGTTCCAAATCCTGTTGGAAACCAAAACCAACTAAATAACAACACAAATACTACTATGAATTTGGTAGATCTTGCTTTGCCTAGTTGGTGTAGGGTCAATTCCACAACTTAGCATAGTGAAACTAGCCATCCATAATTTAAAATTGCATTGGATATTATTCATAAGGAGATGGAAAATCTAGAACTAGTGCCTACTAATAAGAATTTTGGGAATCAACTTGACTAGAATGTAGGGATAGCTTTAGTTTTAGAGACTTATGAATTCTCAAGAGTGGATGAATAGGAATCAGATGAACAATTAGAAGAAGAGGTGTAAGCTTATCGATAGTTTCAAAGAGGAAATAATCATATGCTAAGAAGTAAAGGAAAAGCTCCAGTGACTTCTTCTACACCTCCTAAAAATACCTCCATCCCACCTAATGAACAAGCCAACAAAAACTTAGTCCCACCTAAAGATCCTATAATGCCTACTCCACCAAAACAAAATACCTCATTACCACAAGCAGAGAAAAATATATAGCAAAGAAGGTTTGGATATAATATCATTGAAGTCCTTAAGAAAACCAAGGCAAATATTTCTCTATTTCAGGTAGCTCAAATAACTGACCAAACGGATTTACTGCTCAAAGCTCTCTTGGGTCAAGATAAAAAATAATTAAAAAGGCTACTAATGCTCAGGTGCTAGCATGCAAAGAGAAGGTAGAATCTCCTCCTTTTATTTTTACCATTAGAATTGTTGGCAAGAACTTACACAATTCTCTTGTGGATGCAGGTGCTTATGGGAATGTGATGCCATATGCAGTCAACCAAATATTGGGATCGACTCCTCCTTCCTCAAACAAGAAGGTTGTCTAGATTGATAAGATAAAGGTGAATGTGGTTGGGGTGTTGAAATAGATCCATATATAATTGTCTTCTGAGTCTTGAATATAACAATGTATTGATATTCAAGTGGTGGATATCCCATATGCATATGTGATGTTACCTAGCTGTGATTGGTCAAGAACTTTGAATGGTTACATGGTAGTTGTTTCTCATATATGTGGCTTCCATGGCATGGCACAAATAATTAAATACGGGTAGAAAGAGATCCAAGGATGAAAGAGTTAATTACAGAGTACAACAATGTTAATGATATTTTATACATTGAGCCAGAATTGGGAATTTACACTGTAGTGATGAAAACCAAACCCAAGGAAAAAATCAAGAAGTGAAGACCCTGTCCAGCAAAAACAAAATTATTGAAGATCAATTATGGACTCTTAAGTTTGATGGGTAAAATTCTAAACATGGAAATGGTTCTATAATTGAATTGGTCAATCCCAAAGATAAATCACATCTTGCAGCTTATCAACTTTAGCTTCCTTGCAATTGCAATGCTGCAAAATATAAGATATTGATTCATGAACTGTTGTTTACCATAAAAAATGGAGTTAAATGCATGAGTCCTAGGATATTCTGAATTGGTGATAAATCATGTGTGAAATTAGTATGAGTTCCATGATAAGAGTCTCTTAAACTATTGTAATTAGATGTGGGATTTAATCCAAGAATTTGATGGCTTCAATATCTAGACTATTCCACAAAAAAAGAATCATACTATAGATTCATTGACATTAGCAGCAAGTACCTTAGAACCCATTGCCCATTCAAAAATAAAGCGGTTCTTAGCTGATATGGTTTACACTCCCTCCATACTTGACATCATCTAAAATTTCTAAGTATTTGAGGATGATAAGAATATAACTGATTTTATCATAAACTCTGGCATATTTGAAGCTCATATCATAGATGAGGAAGATAAAAATTATGTTGAGCGAGATGAGGGTGAATTAAATTTAAAAATGGACACCATTCCTAAAGGTATGGTATCTTTGGAAAAATTATTTGATGTGGATTTCCAAGCTCGAAAGCAACAGACCACTCCATCTAACAAGGGATCATATGAAGCTTACAATTTGGGAAATGTTGAGACCCCCCAAAATGTTTTCTTAGGGAAATCTTGCACTAAGGAAGAAAATGAAGGAATAATCCAAGCACTAAAGGATTATCAAGATGTCATAGCATGGAGCTACAAATATCTGAAGACATATGACACGTCCATCATTACCCATACCATTCCCTTGAATCCAAGAACAATTTTTTTTTGTCAAAAATAGATACCAGTGAATCCTTTGTTGAAGCCCCTCATTCTCAAAGAAAAACAAAAAATTTTGGCATCCCACATTATTTTTTTGGTAAGGCATTCCACTTGGGTTGTAAATTTGGTACCTATCTGTAATAATAATAGAAAAATTCACCTATGTGTAGATATTAGAAATATTAACAGGGCATATGAGAAGGATAACTATCCACTCCCTTGGATGAAATATTACAAATGGTGAATGGCTCTCAAATGATGGATTTTCTAGATGGTTACTTAGGGTATAATTAGGTAATGGTAGACCCCAGGATAGGATTAAAGCTTTTTTTACTATCAAGTGGGGATCCTTTTCATATAGGAGTTCCATTTGGTCTTATCAATGCAGGGGCAATGTTCCAAAGAGCTATGGACATAGCTTTCAAGGATCTCATTGGGAAGTGCATCATTATTTATATGGATGACCTTATTTTCTAAGATACATGCTAACCATGTGGGAGACTTAAGAAAGGTGTTACAAAGTTGTCAAGAGCAAGGAATTTCATTAAAATCCACAAAAGTGCATTTTTGGAGTTACAAAAGAAAAAATATTAGGGTATATCATTTCTGAAGCTGGTATTTCTACTGATCCATATAGGGTTGAAGCAATTCAAAAAATTTCCCTTTTTGGAAGTAAAAAGGAGTTGAAATATTTCTTCAGTAAGATTAATTTTGTGAGAAAGTTTATTTCTAGTTTTGAAGAAATAGTCAAACCTCTAAATGCGATGCTGAAAAGGATGCTAAGATAGTATGGATTGAAGAAGCACAAACTACCTTTTAGGAAACTAAGAAGGCAATCATGAAGGCTCCTGTATTAATCAGTCTTGATTACTCTCAACCATTTTATATTTATTCCTTTGCATTTGAACATTCAACCATAGGTGTTTTAACCCAGAAGAAAGAGGCTAGTGACGAGAGGTCAATATCTTTTGTAAGATCACCCTTGAAAGAAGCCCAAATCATATATTCAACTATTGATAAACATACCTTTTATTTGATCACTACTGTGAAGAAATTCCAACATTACGTCCTCCACAACAGAGTGTTTGCGATGGTACCAGATCTAGCATAAAAATGATATTGATGTAGAATGAGTTGGGTGAATGCAAGGGAAAGTGTATGTCTATCTTGCAAGAATTTTATCATCCTATGACAATTTTTATAGGACAAGGACTAAGCAAAGCACTAGCAAAAGTGGACCCCTAAATTTTATGTCAAAAGTATTTTGTGGGGAAAATTACAAATGATGAGTGGTACCAAAATATTGTTTACTATTTTCTAAATGGGGTATGCCCTGGTCACTCCACCCAAAGGAGAGCACTACGTCTCAAAAGTGCAAATTTCATGATTAAAAGAGGTATTTTATATCAAAAAAATCATGAGGGAATTTATATAATATTTTTAAACAAACAAGAAGCTACTGAGGTTCTCAAATATTTTCATGAAAAGTAAGGAATTGGGCATGGCTTCAAGAATGCTACAACATACCAAATACTAAGATCTGGGTATTATTGGCCCCACATTTTTAAATATACGCATGCCTATGTTTGATCATGTCATGTTTATTGAACTGCAACTCATTGATAAAGGAATTCTCCTATTCCATTACAACTCGTAATTGAAGCTCGTCCATTTGTACAATGGGGATTAGAATTTGTTGGTGTCATTAATCCTAACTCATTAGCCATCCATAAGTTCATCTTGACCACTACTTATTATTGTACACATTGGACAAAGGCTCAACCATCTAAAAATTGCATAACTAAGTTTATGATCAAGTTCATTGAAGACAACATCGTGACCAAGTTTGGGATGTTGTATGCCCTAGTATGTGATAATTGTCATGCTTTCTCTTATTTGCAATTTAATGAAGGGGCTTACAATAACAAGGTAACTTTAAATTTTCTTCTAATTATTAGAAGGCTTTTAGATAAAAATTTGTTGAAAATAATTAGGAGGCTTTTAGATAAAAATCCTAGGGATTGGCACAATAAACTGAAATATGCATTGTGGTCAGATCGAACAAGGATTAATTCTTCATTAGGAACATCTCCCTATCATTTGGTTTATGGATAGAATCCTATATTTCCCACCAACCTCAAGATCCTTACCTTACAATTTATGAAATATCACTGAAAAATATGACAAGGTGGAAGTTAGGCTATTTAATTTGATGATTTTGGATGAAAAAAGGGGAAGAAGCACTACAAAATTTTGGCAAACATTAGGATATGATAAAAATATGGTTTGATAAGAGGGCTAAAATAAAAGCCTTTAGAATTTTTTATCTAGTGTTGTTATTGTAGACACCAAAACAGCACCAATCCGATTATGTGACTGCAAACACTGATCGCTTTGACAAACACAGCCCCCAGGGCAGCCCTCAGAGGTTAAACAGTGGTCTTAACCACTTTCATAGCAATTTTGTAAGGTCAAGAAGCAATTTGGCACACTTGGACACTTTGCCCGGTATTCGTCTCACCCGGGGACGAATTCAAAATAGAATCCGTCCCACCCCAGGATGAATTTCGAATCCGTCCCTGGGTGGGACGAATTCTAAGCTTAATGGGCAAAAAGACAAATGGTGCCAAGTGGCAGCCCATAACAGTCAGTTAAGGACTCCTGCCTTGCACGCGTGTGTAGGTGGACAGAGGGGCCATTAGAAGACTGTTACAAAAAGCATTTATCAAAGCTCAAGTCAATGGAGGACTCCCCTCCCTCATGGGAAGACAAGACTGCCACATGGCGCCTATGGCCAACACATGGCATTTGTGCTTCCCTCCCAAAAGAGACCCCATGGGTCTATAAAATGTGGGACTTTTCTCACCCAAAAGATACAGGTTGAAGGAGTTTTCAAGCAACGAAGTGCTGCCAAATTGAAGACCCACTTGCATCCCTCTTGGTTCACCTTCCCACATCCACCAATCTCTTTTGCAAGGGAGGTTGTTGGGTGGCCTTTGGAAGCTCGAACCTTACCCGAATCCGACGCATGGAAACCTGAACCAACAAATTCGTCGACCCCCCAATCCTAAAAGGTTTTGGGCCCATCCCTGGTGGATTGGCTCCAAAATCGAGGGTCAACGGTGGGAGGCCCACTTGGGCACCCTCGCACCTCCCAAGTCCTATTTTTAGTTTTTGAGCATTTTAGATTATTTTTTAGATTGCATTTTGTGTTATTAGGTCTGATTAATCCATAGCTGCAATTTTGTAACTTTTGGTCAGATTCTAGGATGTTTTGTATTGCTTTGTCGTTTCGCTAACTTGCAGGTGTCAAGGTCAAATTCCCGAGGGTGGAGGCCAAATTGGGAAAATCCGACCATCTGGGTCGTCCCAAAATGGCCCCAATTACATAACACCCCCGTTTGCAGGCGTTTTGCAGTGTCTCGGGATCCGAAATTGGAGCAACGAACGAGTCGGTTTCTTTAACACGAAGAATTCGTCCCACCCAGGGACGAATTACGATCGAATTCGTCCCGCCCGGGGACGAATTCCAGCTTGAAGGTGGATTGGCCAGCTGCCTCAGTGGCAGTGGCCTTCTGGTAACTTTTCTTACCTTCTGTCAATTTTTGAAGCAATTTGGATTCACTGTAATCACTGTTTCAGGCAAATGTTTACATGCATATTTCGCTAGTTTTAGAGAACAAACACCTTTCATTTACAGCAGGTGCTACTGACATCTTGTTTTTCTCTTTGTTCGCAGGAGAAGCAGCAGAGACGAAGAACTCATCGACATCAGCGATGGCATCATCTTGGCCCGCCCATTGCAATCATGGGCACGCGGAAAGAGGAATCATTCAGTGATTGTAATCAAACTCTATTTGCGCTCCTAGCCCCTGAAAAGGGAGGAGACATCATTGTAACAGAGATTAAGGGATATTAATGAAAGGGCTATGTTTTCTCTATTTGATTATGTCTCTATTAATGACATCGAGGCACTCCCTCGATCATTGAATCTTTTTGCGGACACAATGGCCTCCTTAGGGTCACTAATCCCGCAAGACCTTTCCGGTGATATAACAACCATTCAGGTCAAAACCTTATCGCAACCCGCGATGGAGCGCGCAAGCTCAAACTTGACGCTAGGAATCCACATGATCCAGATCGAACCATCTTCGGATAAGTTCTTTCGAATCCGAGACTATTTGAAACATGCCAATTGGGGGTCTTTGTTCTCCCCCACTCCCATTAATAGCAACACAACGCTATTTTTACAAGTTCTATCCCAATCAGCATTTGTTAGGGAAGAACTCCAAAAAGGATTGGCCGTTCAAACCGTCGAGGTATCCGATCAACAGGACTGGTATTTACCCATAAGAGACTACCTCAAGTTAGGTAATATACCCTTTGGATTGACGCAAGCCACAAAACGAACATTCAAACAGAAAGCGGCAAAATATGTCTTGATAGGAGACATTTTGTATCGTCGCAGCTACGACGAAATTCTTCTTCGTTGCTTGGACTAGCAAGAGTCCACTTGGGCAGTCACCCAAGCGCATGACAGTACATGTGGCGGCCACCTCAGTGGTATGGCCATTGCAAAGCGCATTCTTCGCATGGGCTATTATTGGCCATATTTAGAGCGATATTGCTACGCGTATGTCAAGAGGTGCGTAAAGTGTCAACATCATGCCAATTTGATGCACGCACCTTCCCAGGCCCTACAGACAGTCCAGTCTGCTTGGCCATTTTTGTAGTGGGGCCTCGATCTAATCAAAAATATCTCCCCTGCATTGTCAGGCCGTCACACGTTTATCATAACGGCCACAGAATATTTTACCAAATGGGTGGAAGCAATTCCGTTAACCTCTACGACAGGACCCCGCATTACGGAGTTCATTTTGCATTACATCATATGTCGTTTTGGTATTCCATCCAAAATAATCTCGGATAATGGGCCATCATTCAAGAACAAATACGTGCGTGCTTTAACCACAAAGTACAAAATTCAACACAGCTTTTCAACACCCTATTATCCGCAAGAAAATGGGCAAGCAGAGGCATCAAACAAAATGCTAGTCACCATCCTTAAAAAGACCGTCACAGACAGTCATAAGGATTGGCACATACAAATCCCACTTGCTCTTTGGGCTTATCGCACTAGCATTCAGACTCCCACTGGGGCAACTCCGTTTTCACTAGTGTATGGCTCAAAAGCAGTAATGCCTCTCAAGTTGGAAATTCCTTCCCTCCGCATATCAATGCAGGAATTCATCGATGATGACACTGCACGGCAGCCCGGTTAGACCAACTTATGTTGCTTGACTACAGACGCGTTAATGCTCTCGAGCACTTACGTATCTATCAAGAGCAGCTTAAGAGAGCTTACAACATGAAAGTTCACCTAAGAGACTTTCGGGTTGGTGATCTGGTTATGAAGGAAAACCAACAAAACTCTAATTTGCCGTCCCATATGAGAGACAAATTCACGGCAAATTGGCTAGGTCCTTATGTCATCGATAGCAAAATAGGACCAGGAACGTACAGGCTAGCTTCTCTTGACGGTATCAAGGAAACAAAACCCTTGAATATCAGTCATTTGCGACCATTTCATATCTAAGAAAGCCATGTACCAAAAAAAAAAAAAAAAAAAACACAAAAACAAAGAAACAAAAAGCTCCAAGGATTATCGCAATCTCTTGGTCACCCAAAAAGCTCCAAGGATTATCGCAATCTCTTGGTCACCAAAACTCCAAGGATTATCGCAATCTCTTGGTCACCTAAAAAGCTCCAAGGATTATCGCAATCTCTTGGTCAACCCAAAAAGCTCCAAGGATTATCGCAATCTCTTGGTCAACCCAAAAAGCTCCAAGGATTATCGCAATCTCTTGGTCACCTAAAAAGCTCCAAGGATTATCGCAATCTCTTGGTCACCCTAAAAGCTCCAAGGATTATCGCAATCTCTTGGTCAACCTAAAAGCTCCAAGGATTATCGCAATCTCTTGGTCAACCCAAAAAGCTCCAACGATTATCGCAATCGTTTGGTCAAAAAAAAATCAAAAAATTCAACAAAAACAAAACAACAAAAATCATCAAAAACAACAAATATTTGCATCTCAATTTTAGGCATACTCGAATTCATCAAAAACAACAAAAAACACCAAGCATAACTTTTACCACACTACAGTCAGTGGTCTGGGAATGTACCAAGAGTTTCAGTGATTCAGTCATCATTTTCCTCTTTAGCCATGTAGTGTACCAAGTCGAACGGATTTTACAAAGGTAGAGTCATACTTGAAATACACCTTGTTACGTAACATCCCAACACAAATCAAAACACTAAAATTCCCACATTGTGTGAACGAAAGACAAAACCTGCAAAATAATCTAGGTCACCACAAGAGAAACGGTTATCTTGCTCATCCCCCTGTGCAAATGACCCCTAGAATGCTGAGAGTTGGCAAAAGGACAAACATCCTCCCTACCCAATTCCCTAAGAATCCCTAAAGTTCTCAACAGTTGCAAAACACAAAAATTTGCAAAATGTCAAAACTCCAAATTTGACAAACTATAGTGCACACATCAAAAGGCACAAACAACAGTGATTTTCATCACTACATATCACCAATCCCTTGCTCAAAAAAAAAAAAAAAATCAAAATAAACAGTGATCTTATCACTACAAAAGAGCAAGTATCCCAATACAATTGAAAAAAAGAAGGGAGTTGACCTTGAATCCCTGGAACTCTCAAAATTCTGTAGGTCATAAGGCAAGCTTTTGTACCAATTTGGTTGATAGCCTATCGGTAACAGAAGTAAACCTCCCGCATGATGATATATCTGTCACATTAACTTGCGTACAGATCAATGTTTGCATGTGGATGAGCTAGCTTATGGCATCCTGGATTACAACGTAGATTAATCTTAGTACATACAACAAAGGAATTCGTGGAGCTAATTAGGTGATCCTCAGTACAGGTTCGGTTGAAAGCCCACCTGGCACTGGCGGTATCCTAACAAATACCACTAAATGAACTCAATTGCACACACAGGGATGTTAAATAACTCGGTCAAAAATAGGTCCGATTCATACCTTGTTCAAAAGTCTTGTAAGATAAAGTACAGTCATGGATAGTGAGTTAAAACTATCTGAATCTCAGAAAATCTTACATTCATCCCAAAACCATCTGCGCTACTTATCATCCTTATGATACCATCAGAAAATACAAAAACAACAAAGAAAAACCAGATAAATAAAAATTTTCTTAAACAGCCTACAGTGCAATCATCACAAATATCATTCATCCATTTCAATTTGCATATCACATAGACATCTAAAACATTTCAATTCATCATAACATCTGCATTCATCAAAATAAATAAACATGCATAACAAAAATCACATCATCACATGTACAAATCCAAAAATAAAACAGGATATATATATATATATATATATATCGTCAAAAAGATGCCCGCAGGCTACAAAATCGGTCCTCAGACCCCGCAAGCATATCCAAAAACCCAACCTAAGGCATCGACCACCATGATCACGCAGGATCGGTGCGACGGGAACTACCCCCCGTGGTGTGGGTCCGACGGGACCCTGCAGGGCGGCTACTGCTAGCCCCCGCATCATGCCTACTACCACCCCCCTCATCTAACCGCCTGCGGCGAGATGATGTTGACTGCTCAGTCAGACTATCCCTCGTCCATCGAGAAGATCCGCTGATCGAAGGCCCAGGGAGCCACCCGCCAAGGCGGATGACCTCCCTCTCCAAGTCTATCCGGTACAGACACCACTCTGCCTCCCGTCGATGATAGATAGACAATGCATCATCGCGCTGCACCAAAACTCTATCCCGCTCTGCCAACTGAGCCCGCAGAAGATCCCTCTCCAGATCTCGCATCCGCAGTAGCTCTGTAAGTCATGCAACCTCATCGCCTACATCCGACCCCACCTCCTCTGTATCTGCCGGATGCATAGGACTCGCGGGGACAGTAGCCTGCTCAGGCACCAAATGCTCCTCCACATCCTGCATGTTCGGCTGCTCCGGAACACCCAAGTCCACATCCTCATCTCCCACATCCACCATGTCTGCATCATCCAACGGCCCTCCCCAATCACCCCCTGCCGCCTCAGCATCCTCCACTACCGCCTTCGTGCCTCCCAGTGGACCCTCTCCTCTCCAGCACTGCAATACCCACCATGAGTCATACTCAGTGGTAGTACCAACGTCATCCACATCCAACACCTCAATCACCGCATCCGATTCCTCGCCCAATGGCACGAGGACCGGTGGCTCCAGATCCCTCTCATCTCCCCGATGCCGATAGCCTACGGGTTCACCAGGAAACCCCTGGCGAACCCCAAACTGTCGTGTAACCCGACGGTATGGAAAGAACTCATGCTCCGTCCCGTGTCGCCCAGTCAACCATCGCTCCCTCCGTACCCGTCGGAGCCACTCTCCAGCCTCAGGACAGGCTGGACAGTCTCGATAGGGACACCAAAACAGCTCCCCTGGAGTGAGCCGCAAAAAGGCATCAATGTAGTGCTCAACGGCACCTGCCCATCGCCGACTCTGCCCCTGCTCCGTAGACCGTCGCCACAAAGCTGCATAACCAATCTCATCATCCTCCATCGCCGCCCGAGTCATCCACGGTAACCCGGTAGGCCTCTCAACAGCTATGTGCTGCCAACCCCAAGACTGCAACAAAAATCGCAATCGACACCCTTCCACTGTCGACAGCGGACCCCGTACAGCTCCCCGTAAAGTTGCGCCAACAAAGTCTGTCCCCATCTTAGGATCAACGGTGCCTCTATCGGGCACTCTGCCAACTGCCACACCAAATCCAGTAGGTTCCACAGGAACCTCGCACCTGACAAATCAGGGAGAAGAATGTTAGAAATGAGGCCCATCAAGAACGCGTGCCTCACTCCTAACACCCCCTCTCCTTCCACCGACTAACCAAAATCCCGCCGACTGGCAATCCGCCTCGACTGTCTCCACTGGGTCTGCTACACCCAGCTCCCCCCCATGCCCAAAACATCTCGTAAGTATAGCAGTCCGCTGATCAAACAAAGATGTCCTAATAGGCAGACCATCTATCGGAATCCGAAGCAACCGATAGACGTCCTCAAGAGTCACAATCATCTCCCCTGTCGGGAGATGGAAAGTATTGGTCCGCGGATCCCAAAGCTTGATCGGGGCCGTCAGATAGGCCTGATCTGAAACCACATGCTCCAGCCGAGCCACCCGCTTGAGCCCAAGGGCATCAAGCCATTCCCAGTCATCATCGGTCAATGCCAACCGCGCCTCAGTAAAGGCAGCGGGTACACGGTACCGGCTCCTAACAACCTGCAAGCAAAAAAAAAAAATAATAAATAAATAAATAAAAAGATCAAATTTTTAGTTCTAGGGTTTCTAACCTTAGCTGTTAAACAAAAATATCACAAAAAAATCTTAAAGTTTTGAAAAGCGTAACACAAAAACAATGCATTAAGTTAAAGCAAAATAAACCCTAGGGTCACTTACAGGTCTCGCCTCGGCTCCGCCGCTCGAACCAGTTTGTGCACTCATGATGGCAGAGAGAATTCCAGCAGCGCTTCGCTTCGCAGAATTACCTCCTCCTCCCAGAGCTCCAAAATCGCAAGAAAAAAATGACACAAATGAGCCCAAAATCAAGTTTTGGCCCTTAAATAGGCCCTTTGCACTGGAATTCGTCCTTGACTGGGACGAGCGCTCTGATCAGCGCTCGTCCCACCTAGGGACGAATTCTCCAGCTGGAATTCGTCCCACCCAGGGACGAATTCAGGCCAGCACAAAAAAAATCAACAAAAATGACTAAAAATGCACTAAAAACAGACAATAAAATTGCCTGACAGGATTGCAAATGCACCTGACAACATGGGCATACAAAATCGACATCGGGGTCACAAATTATCACTATCCTACTCCCTAAGAAGGCTACCATAGCCGGACCGCTCCACGGGAAGACAAATTTTGACAATTTAATCCCAAAATGGTGTCACAAAAAATGCAACACAAAACAAACAATAAACATTGCCAGACACATTGCACTTAACCTCTTGGCATAGCAAAATTGATGTCGGGGTTTGCATTGTCACTATCCTACTCCCGAAGAAGGCTACCATAGCCGGACCGCTCCACGGGAGGACGGATTGCCGACAATTCAATCACCAAATGGTGTCACAAAAACAACAAAAACAGTACAAAATTCAACAAAAACACAAGCAAAAATAATGCCGGACACAAGTGCTCTCCCACTTAGCCTCTAGGCAAAGAAAATCGATGTCGAGGTCCAAATTATCGCTCTCCTAATTCCCCAAGAAGGCTATCATAGCCGGACCGCTCCATGGGAAGTAGGTTTTCGACGATTTCACCTCATTATGACATCACCAAAAGGGTTAACACCCACCAAAAATAGGTCCATATGTTGGAAAAAATTGCACACGCTTAACGGTAAACCCTTTAAGGCACACCTGCACAAGTCATCTTGGGTCAAGCGACTCGTCGCTTCTCTCACGAATGTCATTCCCTCATCGATTCGTCGCTTGAGGGGGTAGTCACACTTAGTCACCAACCAACAATCACACACCCAATTAAGGAAAATGACATGCATTCAAAGAATCATTGACAAAGACAATCACGCTCCTACTTGGGAGAGTAAACAAGCAACAATCAAATCAATCGAACACTTGGCATTTCGTGAATCATGAACACAAGGTTCCCCCTGAGGATAAAAATGCCCTTCACTTGTTCATGACTGATCAATGTCTAAGTTCAAGTCACACCTCACCAAAACAGGTTAATACTTGAAATCAAATTCCTTAGCTTGTCAGAAGCAAGGATTCAAGAATGCATGCCCTTTCCATACTTGGGGCATCAAAAGTTGGTTAGGTTACCAAGAAACCCTAATCATTTGTGCTTTGGTTATCTATTTTTTCTCAAAGCACTGCATCACCCATAGCGCTTCCCAAAAAGGGGCATCTATAGACACCAAAACAGCACCAATCCGATTATGTGACCGCAAACACTGATCGCTTTGACAAACACAGCCCCCATGGCAGCCCTCAGAGGTTAAACAGTGGTCTTAACCACTTTCATAGCAATTTTGTAAGGTCAAGAAGCAATTTGGCACACTTGGACACTTTGCCCAGTATTCGTCTCACCCAGGGACGAATTCAAAATAGAATCCGTCCCACCCCAGGATGAATTCTGAATCCGTCCCTGGGTGGGACGAATTCTAAGCTTAACGGGCAAAAAGACAAATGGTGCCAAGTGGCAGCCCAGAATAGTCAGTTAAGGACTCCTGCCTTGCACGCATGTGTAGGTGGACAGAGGGGCCGTTAGAAGACTATTACAAAAAGCATTTATCAAAGCTCAAGTCAATGGAGGACTCCCCTCCCTCATGGGAAGACAAGACTGCCACATGGCGCCTATGGCCAACACATGGCATTTGTGCTTCCCTCCCAAAAGAGACCCCATGGGTCTATAAAAGGTGGGACTTTTCTCACCCAAAAGATACAGGTTGAAGGAGTTTTCAAGCAATGAAGTGCTGCCGAATTGAAGACCCACTTGCATCCCTCTTGGTTCACCTTCCCACATCCACCAATCTCTTTTGCAAGGGAGGTTGTTGGGTGGCCTTTGGAAGCTCGAACCTTACCCAAATCCAACGCATGGACACCTGAACCAACCAATTCGCCGACCCCCCAATCCTAAAAGGTTTTGGGCCCATCCCTGGTGGATTGGCTCCAAAATCGAGGGCCAACGGTGGGAGGCCCACTTGGGCACCCCCGCACCTCCCAAGTCCTATTTTTAGTTTTTGAGCATTTTAGATTATTTTTTAGATTGCATTTTGTGTTATTAGGTCTGATTAATCCATAGCTACAATTTTGTAACTTTTGGTCAGATTCTAGGATGTTTTGTATTGCTTTGTCGTTTCGCTAACTTGCAGGTGTCAAGGTCAAATTCTCGAGGGTGGAGGCCAAATTGGGAAAATCCGACCATCTGGGTCATCCCAAAATGGCCCCAATTACATAACCCCCCTATTTGTAGGCGTTTTGCAGGTCTCGAGATCCGACATTGGAGCAGCAGTAGGTCGGTTTCTTCAACACAGAAGAATTCGTCCCACCCAGGGACGAATTACAGTCAGAATTCGTCCTGCCCAGGGACGAATTCCAGCTTGAAGGTGGATTGGCCAGCCGCCTCGATGGCGATGGCCTTCCGGTAACTTTTCTTACCTTCTGTCAAGTTTTGAAGCAATTTGGATTCACTGTAATCACTGTTTCAGGCAAATGTTTACATGCATATTTCGCTAGTTTTAGAGAACAAACACCTTTCATTTGCAGCAGGTGCTACTGACATCTTGGTTGTTTCTTTGTTCGCAGGAGAAGTAGCAGAGGCGAAGAACTCATCGACATCAACGGCGGCATCATCTTGGCCCGCCCATTGCAATCGTGGGCACGCGGAAAGAGGAATCATTCATCGATTGTAATCAAACTCTATTTGCGCTCCTAGCCCCTGAAAAGGGAGGAGACATCATTGTAACAAAGATTAAGGGATATTAATGAAAGGGCTGTGTTTTCTCTATTTGATTGTGTCTCTTCCAATGTGTTTCTTTTCCATTTCATGCAATTTCCATTTCTAGGACTTAAGCGTACTTAATTTTTGAATGCAATCGAACTTGGTGTTTCCTTTGCCCGGAATCTCGTGCTTTCAGTTATGAGATAAGTCCCATGCAAAATTTGACACCTTATGGTTGGGTCTCTTTTAGATATTTGAGATTTAAGGATAGAATACTTTCAGGTTAAAAAGCCTAATAGGAGAATATGTTCCATTACCAGTGAATGGGTAGTTTCTCAAACACTACTTCAGTACCTGAGGCTTTTCCAGTTCTTCCTTGTACATAACTTTATACATAGTTTTTCTTTTATTTCTATGGTGGTTTTAAGTTTTCTTGAGCTTTAGTTTTGTTTATTTTATTTTTAGGGTTAGCCTATTTTATGCTAGTTTCTTTTTGTTGTTGCTTTCAATTGTTAGTTTATTCTGTGCTTTTGTTAGTTTGATTGAAATCATCAAAGTGCAACTCACTTTTGGTTGCTCTAAGCTAGAAGGTTTCTATGCAATTTGGGGTGAAAGGTCCCACACTGAACTCAATGAAACTAAAATTAACTTAACCAACTATTTGGAATTTATTCATTGTTTGGGACAAAATCAAATGAATCTGAAAGTAATGCAAAATGATGTTGTAGCTCCACATTGAAAACACTTTAAGGAAAGTTCTAGATTAGAAGAAATGAAACCATCATGGTTTGGTATTTTATTATGAAGTCTATTCAAGTGTTTACCCTCCTATTTGCCATGGTAATCCCCAACCCAAAGCAGAACCTAGTGCTTATTAAAAAAATAATATAATACAAAAATAAGAAAATAAAATATATGATAAAATAAATAAATAAATAAAAAGGTTCAGGTGCTTTGGGTGATTTAGAAAATCTCTACCAGGGCTATGAACACACGACTGGTAGTAGAGCAAGGTCTATAAGGGATTAGAGATAACTCCATTGGGGCCATAAACATTCGGTTGACAATGGAGCAATGTCTAGGTAAATTGGTGATATGTCTACCTATGTGACAAAGCTCATCAATAAGTAGACCAATGTTTGCTCAGGGGTAAACTAGACCATTTCCAAACCATGATGGGAAATTTTTAATGATTCTACAACTAAATGCACTCACATGCACACACTACTACTAAAAAATATGGAGTATTGCTTTTAGGTGAAATTTCCCCAATCCCAACCTTGGGTGGATGCCAAATTTTTGGTTTTGTTGGTTTTGAGGTTTCATTGTTTTTAGGGGGGGTTCTTTATTTTCCCAAAAGTGCGCAAGAGCATTTTTCAATAGAGTCACCATTTTCTTTTGTGCTTGCACAACACGCCCCAGTCTAGACTAGGGACCCATTGAAATGTTTGGTTTCAGGCTCAAAATTTTTGGTTTGCATCAATTTTTTTAATTTTTTCTTGCATCTGTTTAAATTTTTATTGCAGCAAGGTGTTGATTTGCTTTCTTAGAGCATTTTGAAGTGGTTTTCCCTAAAAATTTTGAATTTTGGCTCTTCAACGATATTATTTCAGATTAATATTATAGGAGTTTTAATTTTAATAATTTTTTCTAAGGTTTGAAATTAATTAATGTCATATTTAGGTTTATTTTATTTTCTCTATCTTGCCCTATTTTTGAAGAAAATTTGGAATTGCCATATATTTTGAACAGGAGATCTATTCTAAGTTATTCAAATCCTGGTGGGACTATAATGAACGCATATTTGCAATGGTGTCAAAGTTGTAGAGTTTCAGGGCTGAAATGTTTTCCACAAATAACAGTTTCTATTTGCAGCCCCGAAACTTCTAATTGCTATATCTCATGATACATAATTAATTTTTGAGTTCTATTAATTTTTCTTAGTACCCATTTAACTTATTTGGATTTCTAAAAAGTTTCATTAAATTCTGGAAATATTTATTTTTTACCATTATTTGCTCCTCGCGATTTTCTATGGGGCTTTTAGAATTTAATTTTGAGCTTTGAAAATCATTACTAGGTGAAAGAAAATCATTTGAAATCCTTTAGAATGCAAAATACATGAGGGCAGGTCTCTGGAACCAAATTATAGTACCATAGAAAATGTGGCTAAGTGTTAATGGAGGACGAAAATATGGGATATCACGGCACCTCCATGGAGTCCTAAATATTTGCCCACCTTGAAGAAGATAAAATAAAAATGGTCAAGTATGGAACCATGGGAGGAGAAATGAGACATTTAAAAAATGAATTTCTCTCCCAAAATCCCATCTGCACCCAATATGGAAATAAAGTCCCACAACTAAAAAAAATTAGAAGTCAGCTTAATGTGCATTGGGAAGAGAAATGGGTTGCTATTGCACTTTGGATGAGTCCCAAAAGTTCATCATCTTAAAATTGCATTTGACAAAAATATGGGAATTTTGCAGAGAAAATGAGATCCCAAGACCCCGCCACTTTGCAAAGAAAATGATAGTTATTCGAAAATTTAAAGGAGAAAATTTACTAAGCTTGGAAGTTGGAAAATCATTCCTGATAATGCAATAAAACTTGAAATTGTAGAAATCAGGAACTAACAATTGTATTATTCATCAGAGTTTAAATAATATGTTACAGTGCCGGGAATAGAACATCCGGCGTAACTGAACTGTTACGTTGTAACAGTGTAGCAGCAATAGCATTTGTTACAACAGGAATAACAAATGCGTGCAATAAAACAAAATAGGAAATAGTACGCTAACATCCCCCTTTATTACATTATTTGGGTAATGTAATAACTAATAGCTATACTAAACTACTAACATCCCCTTACATTATTTTGCAATACAAAGTGAGCTGCGAAACAATTCAAATTTGACACGTCCAAGTGCCTTAGTGAAAATGTCCGCAACTTGAGCATCGGTGGGAATGTGCTGAAGCTGAATTCGGTGCTTTGGAACTTCCTCTCGAATGAAATGACATTGTGTGTCAATGTGCTTTGTTCTTTCATGATGGACTGGATTCTTGACGAGGTTCAGAACACCCTGATTGTCGCAAAACAAGTGTATTGGAGATTTTGATGGATGGCCCATACTTGTCAAAATGCGACGTAACCATATCACTTCGCACACAGCTTCACGTGCGGCGCGATATTTTGCCTCTATAGATGAGATAGCAACCACCTGTTGCTTCTTGCTGTGCCAAGAGACAGGACCGGATCCCAGATGAAAAATGTATCCAGAAGTTGACTTGCGATCATCAAATGATCCGGCATAGTCGGAGTCCGTGTATCCTTGCAAGAAGAATTTGTTGTTCCTCTTGTATTCTAGGCCATATTCTATAGTACCACGGACATAGTGAAGAACACGTTTCTTTGCTTTCCAATGAGTAGTCTTAGGCTCCTGCATGAACCTCGAAAGATAATTGACAGCAAATACGAGATCTGGCCTAGTATTGGTCAGATATATGAGACTCCCAATCAACTGTCGATAGAGAGTACCATCTACCTGAGGTGATTTATCATATCGCGATAACTGAAGTCCATTCTCCATAGGAGTTGCCATTGGCTTGCAGTCAGTCTTGCGATATTTATCCAGCAATGTCTTGGCATACTTTTTCCGTCTCTATGAAGAATACTTCGTCAGGATTTACGCCTAAAAACAAGTGCGATAAAGGGTAGTGTATGGAGTAAAAAAATGCAAAAATGGCGTACTTATTCCTCCCCGACGATTTATAGAGAACAAGCTCAGACGTCGTTATAGCAGCTATATTAGGCGGTGGATACAGTAGCCAAATCACGACAACTTTACCTGTAAGTGCTGGCGGAGGTATCGCAAATACCGAACGCTGCAGAGGCAATAAAATTGCACAGATGGGTTTTATATTCCGGGGACTTAGGGAGTGTTTTGATTTTAATTTTTAATGTTATAGTGCAAAAATGAAATATGCAACATACAACAAAAAAAATTGCCCACAAGAATAACCCACAAGGTGTCGGTCACAGCCGAAAATGCACCTTTTACAATGCCAAATTGCTATTTTTCATAAAATTACTCTCAATCCCCCTTTGATTTTTTGAAAAAATATCCCCCCTTAAAAAAATTCCTTTAACAAAGCATTTTTAATAACTATTATATATTTAAAATTAAAATAAATAATTTTAATTTATATAGTTTTAAAACTTTAAGAAAAATAAATTAAAATTAAATTTTAATTTATAAAGTTTAAAACTATTAAAAATAAATTAAAATTAAAAATTTTAATTAAAAATTAATAATTAAAAAAAAACTTTGAAAAAAAAATATACCTTTGGGAGGAGTCGGCGGGATTTGAACCCCCGACCTACAGGCTCCCTGAGCCTTACCGCACGGCTCACGACCACGTGAGCCAGCGGGCTGATCCGAAAGGATCAATTGAGCTTCTCCCTTTTCAACCCCGAATGGTCCTCCTCCTCTGCTGCGGCCTCCGGTTCCTGCTCCGTCCGGCTTTTGCTGCTTCTCGGCGCTCTTATTTTTTTTCGAAAAAAAAATGCACGCTGCGTTCCAGACGCGCGCGCTGTGTTTTTTTCTTTTTTTTTCAAAAAAAAAAAAATTTCGACGAGGGGGGAGGGCCTCCCTTTTTTTTTCTTTTCCCCGGCTCCGAACAAAAAAATATCCGTCTCGGGTGTGAAGTCGCACGCGCTCCGCACAAAAAGGGGTGTGGGGGGGGAGCTGCGTCTAATTGATGCAGTCCGGCCTGCGGGGGGACCTGCATCTAAATGACGCAGTCGGGCCCGCGGGGGGGGGGGGTTTATACCCCTCCACTTTCCCGCCCGGGCGGGAATTTAAATTCCCGCTCTGCGGCGGGGGGCCCTCGGCCCTGCAATTTCCCGCGCGGGCGGGAATTTAAAAATTCCCGCTCTGCGGCGGGGGCGGGGGGCTGGGTTCGTCCTCCCCCTTCGACGTGGGACGTCGCGTCTGCGGGCCCGTGCGTCTGCGCGCGGGTCCCGACGTGTGACGTCACCCTCCTTCCCGTCCCCGACCTTGCGCTCTGCCAGGTCTCTTGCGCAGGCTGCTGCACTGCGTCGGGTTAATAAATATTTTCATATCAGAGGCATGTCATGTGACTGAACTCTATTGGGAGATTTTGACAAAGAATTTATGGGGGCATCTACTGATATTAGCAGAGGAATTATTTTTAAAATAACTATACACATAATTAAAAAAAATAGTATATACCTGGGTGAATTTTGTAGAGTTAAATGTGTGTGATGTTGATTGTGTGAAATATTTCTATGTTGCCCATAACCAAGGTGTTCCAGAAAAAAATAGTGTTGTGACGTTGATGCTCCTAGAGAATTTTATTTTATTTTATTCTATTTATTTTTTTTGCTACCGTCACTGTCCACACTGCTAGACATCGATGTTCTTCCTCTGAGTGTTGCTACTCCAGTAGTGAAACCAGTAATTTAAACACATCATGATCAACCATCAATGACCCTTAACTATCAATGAAGATGTCATTTTTTTGAGCATGTGTAGACACCAAAACAACACCAATCCGATTATGTGACTGCTGAAAGCACGAGATTCCGGGCAAAGGAAACACCAAGTGCGATTGCATTCAAAATTAAGTACGCTTAAGTCCTAGAAATGTAAATTGTATGAAATGGAAAAGAAACACATTGGAAGAGACACAATCAAATAGAGAAAACACAACCCTTTCATTAATATCCCTTGATCTCTGTTACAATGATGTCTCCTCCCTTTTCAGGGGCTAGGAGCGCAAATAGAGTTTGATTACAATCACTGAATGATTCCTCTTTCTGCGTGCCCACGATTGCAATGGGTGGGCCAAGATGATGTCGTCGCTGATGTCGATGAGTTCTTCACCTCTGCTGCTTCTCCTACGAACAAAGAAATGACCAAGACGTCAGTAGCACCTACTGCAAATGAAAAGTGTTTGCTCTCTAAAACTAATGAAATATGCATGTAAATATTTTCCTGAAACAGTGAATACAGTGAGTCCAAATTGCTTCAAAACTTGACAGAAGATAAGAAAAGTTACCAGAAGGCCACTGCCACTGAGGCAGCTGGCCAATCCACCTTAAACTAGAATTCATCGCTGGGCAGGATGAATTTTGACTGCAATTCGTCCCTGGGTGGGACGAATTCTTCTGTGTTGAGGAAACTGACCTGCTGCTGCTCCAATGCCGGATCCCGAGACCTGCAAAATGCCTACAAACAGGGGGGTTATGTAATTGGGGCCATTTTGGGACGACCCAGATGGTCGGATTTTCCCAATTTGACCTCCATCCTCGGGAATTTGACCTTGACACCTGCAAGTTAGCGAAATGACAAAGCAACACAAAACATCCTAGAATCTGACCAAAAGTTACAAAATTGCAGCTATGGATTAATCAAACCTAATAACACAAAATGCAATCTAAAAAATAATCTAAAATGCTAAAAAACTAAAAATAGGACTTGGGAGGTGTGGGGGTGCCCAAGTGGGCCTCCCACCGTTGGCCCTCGATTTTGGAGCCAATCCACCAGGGATGGGCCCAAAACCTTTTAGGATTGGGGGGTCGGTGAATTGGTTGGTTCAGGTGTCCATGCATTGGATTTGGGTAAGGTTTGAGCTTCCAAAGGCCACCCAACAACCTCCCTTGCAAAAGATATTGGTGGATGTGGGAAGGTGAACCAAAAGGGATGCAAGTGGGTCTTCAATTTGGTAGCACTTCGTTGCTTGAAAACTCCTTCAACCTGTCTCTTTTGGGTGAGAAAAGTCCCACCTTTTATAGACCCATGGGGTCTCTTTTGGGAGGGAAGCACAAATGCCATGTGTTGGCCATAGGTGCCATGTGGCAGTCTTGTCTTCCCATGAGGGAGGGGAGTCCTCCATTGAATTGAGATTTGATAAATGCTTTTTGTAACAATCTTCTAACGGCCCCTCTGTCCACCTACACACGCGTGCAAGGCAGGAGTCCTTAACTGACTGTTCTGGGCTGCCACTTGGCACCATTTGTCTTTTTGCCCGTTAAGCTTAGAATTCGTCCCACCCAGGGATGGATTCAGAATTCGTCCTGGGGTGGGACGGATTCTATTTTGAATTTGTCCCAGGGTGAGACGAATACTGGGAAAAGTGTTCAAGTGTGCCAAATTGCTTCTTGACCTTACAAAATTGCTATGAAAGTGGTTAAGACCACTGTTTAACCTCTGAGGGCTGCCCTGGGGGCTGTGTTTGTCAAAGCGATCAGTGTTTGCAGTCACATAATCGGATTGGTGCTGTTTTGGTGTCTAAGTGCGAGAGCACTTGTGTCCGGCATTGTTTTTGCTATGTTTTTGTTGAATTTTGTACTATTTTTGTTGTTTTTGTGACACCATTTGGTGATTGAATTGTCGGCAATCCGTCCTCCCGTGGAGCGGTCCGGCTATGGTAGCCTTCTTCGGGAGTAGGATAGTGACAATGCAAACCCCGACATCAATTTTGCTATGCCAAGAGGTTAAGTGCAAGAGCACTTGTGTGGCAATGTTTATTGTTTGTTTTGTGTTGCATTTTTTGTTGTTTTGTTGTTTTTTTTTTTGTGACACCATTTTGGGATTAAATTGTCAAAATTTGTCTTCCCGTGGAGCGGTCCGGCTATGGTAGCCTTCTTAGGGAGTAGGATAGTGATAATTTGTGACCTCGATGTCGATTTTGTATGCCCATGTTGTCAGGTGCATTTGCAATCCTGTCAGGCAATTTTATTGTCTATTTTTAGTGCATTTTTAGTCATTTTTGTTGATTTTTTTTGTGCTGGCCTGAATTCGTCCCTGGGTGGGACGAATTCCAGCTGGAGAATTCATCCCTGGGTGGGACGAGCACTGATCAGAGCGCTCGTCCCAGTCAAGGATGAATTCCAGTGCAAAGGGCCTATTTAAGGGCCAAAACTTGATTTTGGGCTCATTTGTGTCATTTTTTTCTTGCGATTTTGGAGCTTCGGGAGGAGGAGGTAATTCTGCGAAGCGAAGCGCTGTTGGAATTCTCTCTGCCATCATGAGTGCACAAACCGGTTCGAGCGGCGGAGCCGAGGCGAGACCTGTAAGTGACCCTAGGGTTTATTTTGCTTTAATTTAATGCATTGTTTTTGGTGTTGACGCTTTTCAAAATTTTAAGATTTTTTGTGATGTTTTTGTTTAACAGCTAAGGTTAGAAACCCTAGAACTGAAAATTTGATCTTTTTATTTATTTATTTATTTTTTTTTTTTTTGTTTGCTTGCAGGTTGTTAGGAGCCGGTATCGTGTACCCGCTGCCTTTACTGAGGCGCGGTTGGCATTGACCGATGATGACTGGGAATGGCTTGATGCCCTTGGGCTCAAGAAGGTGGCTCGACTGGAGCCTGTGGTTTTGGATCAGGCCTATCTGACGGCCCTGATCAAGCTTTGGGATCCACGGACTAATACTTTCCATCTCCCGACAGGGGAGATGACCGTGACTCTTGAGGACGTCTATCGGTTGCTTCGGATTTCGATAGATGGTCTACCTATTAGGACATCTCCGTTTGATCAGCGGACTGCTATACTTACGAGATGTTTTGGGCATGGGGGGGAGCTGGGTGTAGCAGACCCAGTGGAGACAGCCGAAGCGGATTGTCAGGCTGGCGGGATTTTGGTTAGTTGGTGGAAGGAGAGGGGGGTGTTAGGAGTGAGGCACGCATTCTTGATGGGCCTCATTTCTAACATTCTTCTCCCTGATTCATCAGCACGAGATTCCGGGCAAAGGAAACACCAAGTGCGATTGCATTCAAAATTAAGTACGCTTAAGTCCTAGAAATGTAAATTGCATGAAATGGAAAAGAAACACATTGGAAGAGACACAATCAAATAGAGAAAACACAGCCCTTTCATTAATATCCCTTGATCTCTGTTACAATGACGTCTCCTCCCTTTTCAGGGGCTAGGAGCGCAAATAGAGTTTGATTACAATCACTGAATGATTCCTCTTTCCGCGTGCCCACGATTGCAATGGGCGGGCCAAGATGATGCCGCCGCCGATGTCGATGAGTTCTTCACCTCTGCTGCTTCTCCTGCGAACAAAGAAATGACCAAGACGTCAGTAGCACCTGCTGCAAATGAAAAGCGTTTGCTCTCTAAAACTAACGAAATATGCATGTAAATATTTGCCTGAAACAGTGAATACAGTGAATCCAAATTGCTTCAAAACTTGACAGAAGGTAAGAAAAGTTACCAGAAGGCCACTGCCACTGAGGCAACTGGCCAATCCACCTTCAACCGGAATTCGTCCCTGGGCAGGACGAATTTCGATCGCAATTCGTCCCTGGGTGGGACGAATTCTTCTGTGTTGAAGAAACCGACCTTCTGCTGCTCCAATGTCGGATCCCGAGACCTGCAAAACGCCTGCAAACAGGGGGTTATGTAATTGGGGCCATTTTGGGACGACCCAGATGGTCGGATTTTCCCAATTTGGCCTCCACCCTCGGGAATTTGACCTTGACACCTGCAAGTTAGCGAAACGACAAAGCAATACAAAACATCCTAGAATCTGACCAAAAGTTACAAAATTGCAGCTATGGATTAATCAAACCTAATAACACAAAATGCAATCTAAAAAATAATCTAAAATGCTCAAAAACTAAAAATAGGACTTGGGAGGTGCGGGGGTGCCCAAGTGGGCCTCCCACCGTTGGCCCTCGATTTTGGAGCCAATCCACCAGGGATGGGCCCAAAACCTTTTAGGATTGGGGGTCGGCGAATTGGTTGGTTCAGGTGTCCATGCGTTGGATTTGGGTAAGGTTCGAGCTTCCAAAGGCCACCCAACAACCTCCCTTGCAAAAGAGATTGGTGGATGTGGGAAGGTGAACCAAGAGGGATGCAAGTGGGTCTTCAATTCGGCAGCACTTCGTTGCTTGAAAACTCCTTCAACCTGTATCTTTTGGGTGAGAAAAGTCCCACCTTTTATAGACCCAAGGGGTCTCTTTTGGGAGGGAAGCACAAATGCCATGTGTTGGCCATAGGCGCCATGTGGCAGTCTTGTCTTCCCATGAGGGAGGGGAGTCCTCCATTGACTTGAGCTTTGATAAATGCTTTTTGTAACGGTCTTCTAACGGCCCCTCCGTCCACCTACACACGCGTGCAAGGCAGGAGTCCTTAATCGACCGTTCGGGCTGCCACTTGGCACCATTTGCCTTTTTGCCCGTTGCTTAGAATTCGTCCCACCCAGGGACGGATTCAGAATTCGTCCCGGGGTGGGACGGATTCTATTTTGAATTCGTCCCCGGGTGAGACGAATACTGGGCAAAGTGTCCAAGTGTGCCAAATTGCTTCTTGACCTTACAAAATTGCTATGAAAGTGGTTAAGACCACTGTTTAACCTCTGAGGGCTGCCCCGGGGGCTGTGTTTGTCAAAGCGATCGTTGTTTGCAATCACATAATCGGATTGGTGCTGTTTTGGTGTCTACAGATGCCCCTTTTTGGGAAGCGCTATGGGTGACGCAAATGTTCGAGCAAAAATAGATAACCAAAGCACTAATGATTAGGGTTTCTTGGTAACCTAACCAACTTTTGATGCCCCAAGTATGGAAAGGGCATGCATTCTTGAATCCTTGCTTCCGACGAGCTAAGGAATTTGATTTCAAGTATTAACCTGTTTTGGTGAGGTGTGACTTGAACTTAGACATTGATCAGCCATGAACAAGTGAAGGGCATTTTTATCCTCAGGGGAACCTTGTGTTCATGATTCACGAAATGCCAAGTGTTTGATTGATTTGATTGTTGCTTGTTTATCGCCCCAAGCAAGAGCGTGATTGTCTTTGTCAATGATTCTTTGAATGCATGTCGTTTTCCTTAATTGGGTGTGTGATTGTTGGTTGGTGACTAAGTGTGACTACCCCCTCAAGCGACGAATCGATGAGGGAATGACCTTCGTGAGAGAAGCGACGAGTCGCTTGACCCAAGATGACTTGTGCAGGGGTGCCTTTAGAGGGTTTACCGTTAAGCGTGTGCAATTTTTCCAACATATGGACCTATTTTTGGTGGGTGTTAACCCTTTTGGTGATGTCATAATGAGGTGAAATCATCGAAAACCTATTTCCCGTGGAGCGGTCCGGCTATGATAGCCTTCTTGGGGAATTAGGAGAGCGATAATTTGGACCTCGACATCGATTTTCTTTGCCTAGAGGCTAAGTGCGAGAGCACTTGTGTCCGACATTGTTTTTGCTGTGTTTTTGTTGAATTTTGTACTGTTTTTGTTGTTTTTGTGACACCATTTGGTGATTGAATTGTCGGCAATCCGTCCTCCCGTGGAGCGGTCCGGCTATGGTAGCCTTCTTCGGGAGTAGGATAGTGACAATGCAAACCCCGACATCAATTTTGCTATGCTAAGAGGTTAAGTGCAAGAGCACTTGTGTCTGGAAATGTTTATTGTTTGTTTTGTGTTGCATTTTTTGTTGTTTTGTTGTTTTTTGTGACACCATTTTGGGATTAAATTGTCAAAAATCTGTCTTCCCGTGGAGCGGTCCGGCTATGGTAGCCTTCTTAGGGAGTAGGATAGTGATAATTTGTGACCCCGATGTCGATTTTGTATGCCCATGTTGTCAGGTGCATTTGCAATCCTGTCAGGCAATTTTATTGTCTGTTTTAGTGCATTTTTAGTCATTTTTGTTGATTTTTTTGTGTGGCCTCGAATTCGTCCCTGGGTGGGACGAATTCCACTGGAGAATTCGTCCCTGGGTGGGACGAGTGCTCGATCTAGTCCAAGGATGAATTCCAATGCAAAGGGCCTATTTAATGGCCAAAACTTGATTTTGGGCTCATTTGTGTCATTTTTTTCTTGCGATTTTGGAGCTCTGGGAGGAGGAGGTAATTCTGCGAGCGAAGCGCTGCTGGAATTCTCTTCGCCATCATGAGTGCACAAACTGGTTCGAGCGGCGGAGCCGAGGCGAGACCTGTAAGTGACCCTAGGGTTTATTTTGCTTTAATTTAATGCATTGTTTTTGTGTTGACGCTTTTCAAAATTTTAAGATTTTTTGTGATGTTTTTGTTTAACAGTTAAGGTTAGAAACCCTAGAACTGAAAATTTGATCTGTTATATTTATTTATTTATTTTTTTTTTGTTTGCTTGCAGGTTGTTAGGAGCCGGTACCGTGTACCCGCTGCCTTTACTGAGGCGCGGTTGGCATTGACCGATGATGACTGGGAATGGCTTGATGCCCTTGGGCTCAAGCTGTGGCTCGACTGGAGCCTCGTGGTTTCGGATCGTGCCTATCTGACGGCCCTGATCAAGCTTTGGGATCCATGGACTAATACTTTCCATCTCCCGATAGGGGAGATGACTGTGACTCTTGAGGACGTCTATCGGTTGCTTCGGATTCCGATAGATGGTCTGCTTATTAGGACATCTCCGTTTGATCAGCGGACTGCTATACTTACGAGATGTTTTGGGCATGGGGGAGCTGGGTGTAGCAGACCCAATGGAGACAGCCGAGGGATTGCCAGGCGGCAGGATTTTGGTTAGTCGGTGGAAGGAGAGGGGGTGTTAGGAGTGAGGCACGCATTCTTGATGGGCCTCATTTCTAACATTCTTCTCCCCGATTCGTCAGTGCGAGGTTCCCGTGGAACCTACTGGATTTGGTGTGGCAGTTGGTAGAGTGCCCGATAGAGGCACCGTTGATTCTGAGATGGGGACAGACTTTGTTGGCACAGCTTTACTGGGAGTCGTACGGGTCCGCCGTCGACACGAAGGGTGTCGCTGCAGTTTTTGTTGCAGTGTGGGGTTGGCAGAACATAGCTGTTGAGAGGCCTACCGGGTTACCGTGGATGACTCGAGCGGCGATGGAGGATGAGGAGATTGGTTATGCAGCTTTGTGGCGATGGTCTGTGGAGCAGGGGCAGAGTCGGCGATGGGCAGGTGCCGTTGAGCACTACATTGATGCCTTTTCGGCTCACTCTAGGGGAGGTGTTTTGGCATCCCTATCGGGACTGTCCCCTCGGCTCGAGGTCGGAGAGTGGCTCCGACGGGTACGGAGGGAGCGATGGTTGACTGGGCGGCATGGGACGGAGCATGAGTTCTTTCCGTACCGCCAGGTTACACGATAGTTTGGGGTGCACCAGGGTTTGCTCGGTGAGCCCGTAGGCTATCGACGTCGGGGAGATGAGAGGGATCTGGAGCCACCGGTCCTCGTGCCATTGGGCGAGGAGTCGGATGCGGTGATTGAGGTGTTGGATGTGGATGACGTTGGTACTACCACTGAGTATGACTCGTGGTGGGTATTGCGGCGCTGGAGAGGAGAGGGTCCACTGGGAGGCACGGAGGCGGCAGTGGAGGATGCTGAGGCGGCGGGGGTGATTGGGGGGCCGTTGGATGATGCAGACATGGTGGATGTGGGAGATGAGGATGTGGACTTGGGTGTTCCGGAGCAGCCGGACATGCAGGATGTGGAGGAGCATTTGGAGCTTGAGCAGGCTACTGTCCCCGTGAGTCCTATGCATCCGGCAGATACAGAGGAGGTGGGGTCGGATGTAGGCGATGAGGTTGCACGACTTACAGAGCTACTCGGATGCGGGATCTGGAGAGGGATCTTCTACGGGCTCAGTTGGCAGAGCGGGATAGAGTTTTGGCGCAGCGCGATGATGCATTGTCTATCTATCATCGACGAGAGGCAGAGTGGTGTCTGTACCGGATAGACTTGGAGAGGGAGGTCATCCGCCTTGGCGGGCGGCTCCCTGAGCCTTCGATCGCAAGATCTTCTCGACGGACGAGGGATAGTTTGATCGAGCAACAGGATCATCTCGTCGCAGCGGTTAGATGAGGGGGTGGTAGTAGGCATGATGCGGGGGCTAGCAAGAGCCGCCTCCGTAGGTCCCGTAGGACCCACACCACGGGGGGTAGTTCCCGTCGCACCGATCCTGCGTGATCATGGTGGTCGACGCCTTAGGTTGGGTTTTGGATATGCTTGCGGGGTCTGAGGACCGGTTTTGTAGCCTGCGGGCATCTTTTTGACGATATATATATATATATATACCTGTTTTATTTTTGGATTTGTACATGTGATGATGTGATTTTTGTTATGCATGTTTATTCATTTTGATGAATGCAGATGTTATGATGAATGCAAATGTTTTAGATGTCTATGTGATATGCAAATTGAAATGGATGAATGATATTTGTGATGATTGCACTGTAGGCTGTTTAAGAAGCTCTTTATTTATCTGGTTTTTTTTTTTTTTTTTGATGGTATCATAAGGATGATAAGTAGCGCATATGGTTTTGGGATGAATGTATGATTTTCTGAGATTCAGACAGTTTTATCTCACTATCCATGACTGTACTTTATCTTACAAGACTTTTGAACAAGGTATGAATCGGACCTATTTTTGACCGAGTTATTTAACATCCCTGTGTGTGCAATTGAGTTCATTTAGTGGTATTTGTTAGGATACCGCCAGTGCTAGTGGGCTTTCAACCGAACCTGTACCGAGGATCACCTAATTAGCTCCACGAATTCCTTTGTTGTATGTACTAAGATTAATCTGCGTTGTAATCCAGGATGCCATAAGCTAGCTCATCCACATGCAAACATTGATCCGTACGCAAGTTAATGTGACAGATATATCGTCATGCGGGAGGTTTATTTTTCTTACCGATAGGCTATCAACCAAATTGGTACCAAAGCTTGCCTTATGACCTATAGAATGCTGAGAGTTCCAGGGATTCAAGGTCAACTCCCTTCTTTTTTTCAATTGTATTGGGATACTTGCTCTTTGTAGTGATAAGATCACTGTTTATTTTGATTTGTTTTTTTTTTGAGCAAGGGATTGGGGATATGGAGTGATGAAAATCACTGTTGTTTGTGCCTTTTGATGTGTGCACTATAGTTTGTCAAATTTGGAGTTTTGACATTTTGCAAATTTTTGTGTTTTGCAACTCTTGAGAACTTTAGGGATTCTTAGGGAATTGGGTAGGGAGGATGCTTGTCCTTTTGCCAACTCTCAGCATTCTAGGGGTCATTCGCACAGGGGGATGAGCAAGATAACCGTTTCGCTTGTGGTGACCTAGATTATTTTGCAGGTTTCATCTTTCGTTCACACAATTTGGGAATTTTAGTGTTTTGATTTGTGTTGGGATGTTACGTAACAAGGTGTATTTCAAGTATGACTCTACCTTCGTAAAATCTGTTCGACTTGGTACACTACATGGCTAAAGAGGAAAATGATGACTTAATCACCGAAACTCTTGGTACATTCCTAGACCACTGACTGTAGTGTGGTAAAAGTTATGCTTGGTGTTTTTGTTGTTTTTGATGAATTCGAGTATGCCTAGAATTGAGATGCAAATCTTTGTTGTTTTTGATGATTTTTGTTGTTTTGTTTTTGTTGAATTTTTTTTTTTTTTTTTGACCAAACGATTGCGATAATCGTTGGAGCTTTTTGGGTTGACCAAGAGATTGCGATAATCCTTGGAGCTTTTTAGGTGACCAAGAGATTGCGATAATCCTTGGAGCTTTTTGGGGTTTGACCAAGAGATTGCGATAATCCTTGGAGCTTTTTGGGTATGACCAAGAGATTGCGATAATCCTTGGAGCTTTTTGGATTGACCAAGAGATTGCGATAATCCTTGGAGCTTTTTGGGTATGACCAAGAGATTGCGATAATCCTTGGAGCTTTTTTGGATTGACCAAGAGATTGCGATAATCCTTGGAGCTTTTTGGGTTGACCAAGAGATTGCGATAATCCTTGGAGCTTTTTGGGTTGACTAAGAGATTTGGTTATGTTTTGGGTCCTTTTTGTTTTTTTTTTTTTTTTTTTTGGTACATGGCTTTCTTAGATATGAAATGGTCGCAAATGACCGATATTCAAGGGTTCTCGGTTTCCTTGATACCGTCAAGAGAAGCTAGCCTGTACGTTCCCGGTCCTATTTTGCTATCAATGACATAAGGACCTAGCCAATTTGCCACGAATTTGTCTCTCATATGGGACGGCAAATTAGAGTTTTGTTGGTTTTCCTTCAGAACCAGATCACCAACCCGAAAGTCTCTTAGGTGAACTTTCATGTTGTAAGCTCTCTTAAGCCGCTCTTGATAGATACGTAAGTGCTCGAGAGCATTAACGCGTCTTTCGTCAAGCAACGTAAGTTGGTCTAACCGGGCCTCGCCGTGCAGTGTCATCATCGATGAATTCCCGCATTGATATGCGGAGGGAAGGAATTTCCAACTCGAGAGGCATTACCGCCTCCGAGCCATACACTAGTGAAAACGGAGTTGCCCCAACTGGGCGTCCGAATGCTAGTGCGATAAGCCCAAAGGGCAAGTGGGATTTGTATGTGCCAATCCTTATGACTCGTCTCGCGACGGTCTTTTTAAGGATGGCGACTAGCGTTTTGTTTGACGCCTCCCGCTTGCCCATTTGCTTGCGGATAATAGGGTGTTGAAAAATCTGTGCTGAATTTTGTACTTTGTGGTTAAAGCACGCACGTCTTTGTTCTTGAATGATGGCCCATTATCCGAGATTATTTTGGATGGAATACCAAAACGACATATGATGTAATGCAAAATGAACTCCGCAATGCGGGGTCCTGTCGTAGAGGTTAACGGAATTGCTTCCACCCATTTGGTAAAATATTCTGTGGCCGTTATGATAAACGTGTGACGGCCTCGACGATGCAGGGGAGATCTTTTCGATTAGATCGAGGCCCCACCGCAAAAATGGCCAAGCAGACTGGACTGTTTGTAGGGCCTGGGAAGGTGCGTGCATTAAATTGGCATGATGTTGACATTTTACGCACCTCTTGACATACGCGCAGCAATCTCGCTCTAAAGATGGCCAATAATAGCCCATGCGAAGAATGCGCTTTGCAATGGCCATACCACTAAAGTGGCCGCCACATGTACCGTCATGCGCTTGGGTGATCGCCCAAGTGGACTCTTTGCCGGTCCAAGCAACGAAGAAGAATTCCGTCGTAGTTGCGACGATACAAAATGTCTCCTATCAAGACATATTTTGCCGCTTTCTGTTTGAATGTTCGTTTTGCGGCTTGCGTCAATCCAAAGGGTAGATTACCTAACTTGAGGTAGTCTCTTATGGGTAAATACCAGTTCCGTTGATCGGATACCTCGACAGCTTGAACAGCCAATCCCTTTTGGAGTTCTTCCCTAACAAATGCCGATTGGGATAGAACTTGTAAGAATAGCGTTGTGTTGCTATTAATGGGAGTGGGGGAGAACAAAGACCCCAGCTTGGCATGTTTCAAATAGTCTCGGATTCGAAAGAACTTATCCGAAGATGGTTCGATCTCGGATCATGTGGATTCCCCGGCGTCAAGTCTGAGCTTGCGCGCTCCATCGCGGGTTGCGATAAGGTTTTGACCTGAATGGTTGTTATATCACCGGAAAGGTCTTGCGGGATTAGTGACCCTAAGGAGGCCATTGTGTCCGCAAAACGATTCGATGATCGAGGGAGTGCCTCGATGTCATACCACTCAAGTTTTGCCAGGAATTTATCCACGAGGGCTTTATAGGCCTTCAGAACTGGGCATTTGCATTGATATACCCCTTTGACTTGATTGACGATTAACAGCGAATCACCAAAGATGTTCAGTCTTTTGATGTTCATGGCGATTGCTGTCTGAAGACCTAGGAGCAAGGCTTCATATTCTCGCATTGTTGTTGGTGCACTCGGAAGTTTAATTTAAATGACAGGGGCATTGGAGCGCCCCGCGGTGTGAAGAATACAATTCCCGCGCCACCACCTTGCTCGCATTTAGAACCATCAAAAAATAAGGTTATGTCGGCCCGAGACTCAGGCTCTTCGTAATCCGGCGATTCTTGAGACATGGAAGACCTCATCATCGGGTAGTTCTATGACTAGAGGCTGATCGTCTTCAAGAGGAGCCTCCGCTAGTTGATCGGCTATGACTTGTCCTTTTATAGATTTTTGCCCAATAAACTCAATGTCAAATTCCGTCAACAACATGATCCATTTCGCCGTGCGGCTACTATGATAAGTACGACTCATCATGTATCGCAATGGATTCTCCTTAGACACAACATACGTCGTGTTGCTCAGCATGTAATGGCGTAGCCTCTTGGTAGCAAACACCACTGCCAAGCAGAGTTTCTCAACGTATGCATAGTTAAGTTCGTAATTGACCAGTGGTGCGGCTAAGATAGTAAGTAGCCTCGTTCTTTGTGAAGTTCATTCTTCCGGGCTAGCATTGCGCCCATGCCACCTCGCAGCCGAGATGTATAAGTAGAACGGCACACCCGGTCTAGGCGGTGCCAATACCGGCGACGAAGCCAAGTATTGTTTGATTTCATCAAAGGCCGATCGGCACTCGTCATCCCAATGAAATGTGACCCCCTTGTGCAATAGTTTGTTCATTGGTCGGCATTTGTCAGATAATTGCGCTATGAAGCGTTTAATCGACGCGACCTTTCCTTGCAGACTTCGAGCCGCTTGATAGTGGTTGGGGGAGCCATTTCAAGGATTGCCTTGACTTTGTTTGGGTCCACTTCGATGCCTCTCTTGGAGACTATAAAACCCAAGAGTTTTCCGGATGTGACGCCGAACACGCACTTCTTGGGATTCAGTTTGACCTTATGCTCTATGAGGCGATCGAGAATCTTGCTTAAGTCACCGAGATGATCTGAGCGCAAGAGAGACTTGGCTAACAAATCATCCATGTAATCTTCCAAAGTTTTGTGCATGTAATCGTGGAAGATATAAGTCATAGCACGTTGGTATGTAGCGCCAACGTTTTTAAGGCCAAAAGGCATGACCTTATAACAAAATGTCCCCCAAGGCGTTGTGAATGCCGTTTTGAGTTGGTCTTCGGGATTGATACGAATTTGATTGTATCCCGAGAAACCGTCCATTAGGGAGAGCATTTCGTGACCCGTCGTAGCGTCTACCAATGCGTCGATGCTTGGCAAGGGGAAATCATCCTTAGGACTCGCTTTGTTTAGGTCTCGAAAGTCGGTGCATATGCGAATCCTCCCGTCGGGCTTCTTGACGGGAACCATGTTGGACAACCATGGCGGATAATCCACGCAGATGACAAATTGTGCATCCAACAGCTTTTGCAATTCGTCTTTGACCATCAAGGCCACAGTTGGGTGCATCTTTCTTAGTTTTTGCTTTACTGGCTTGATTTTCGGATCAAGCGTTAAGTTGTGCATGACTAGTCACGGGTCTAGTCCCGGCATATCTTTGTACGACCATGCAAAAACTTCCTTCTTCTCTTTGAGAAGGGCAATATATTCGGCTTGCTCTTCGGGGGAAAGGCTTACCCTCAGCCTTGAGAATCCGTGGATTCATTGGATCTCGTGCCGATGTCTACGCGGCCGTCTCTTCGACCGACATGTGAGATCCGTCCTCCAACCGATGTGGAGTTGGGATTAAATGGATATCATCAACCGAGTTAAGATCTACGTTTGGGACCTCGGGTCCCTCTTTAGCTTGAAAAATATCTTGAGTTGTCCTTGGGGTAAAATGAAGCATTTCACCGAAAGGCCAGGACTCGATGGTGACAATGGTGAATTGACGCGATCCCGACCAATGGCATCCATGTTTAGATGCAATGACCGTGATGGATCGGTCGGATTGCGGATGGGTGTGGTCAAATCAATGGAGATCATGTGGATGGAATGAATTTGGTCTCCAGAACCACGGGTGTGATGACTTGATTCTTTTAGATGTTCCCTATACTCCGGATCTGGCTCTACGGGAACAGGCACGAATGGATCCTCTCTAGGTGCAAATTCATCTCTATGTGTGAAAAGGAAGGCGGGGTCTTCCCTCGGCATCGCTCGTCCCGATGGGATCTCGAGGTGGACGATGCTCATCTTGAATTTGGAGCCATAGGCCTAACACTTGGTCCCACCTCGCTGGGTCTACGTGCCATTCATGTCCTAACCGTATACCCATTTGTCCCATTAGATCTTCATGAGTTAGAGCGCGGTGATGTCGTCGCGCATGTCTGAGATAGTCCATTTCGGCTTCGTCTTCCGAATCGCTTTCATAGATCCAAAATTGTTCATCCTCTTCAAGATCCGTTGCTTGCGACATTGAGGACTCTCCCTGTTCCAGTGAATTAATCTGGTCCCATTGCGGTTGTTCCACTCTTAGTGGAGGGACCTGATTCTTTTGAGACCGTGTTATTTCATCTGGAACCTCTAAGGGGAACAGCTTCAGAAAAATGTCCGGAAGCCGTTGTTGTTCTCTTTGAGGATTGCTCTCTGAACTTCCACCTCTCTCTAGCAAAGGAGAGGGATTATTGTTGTTTCCAGGGGTGTTTGTAGACCATGGGAGATAATCCCCTAGTGTGTATTCTGTGTTTGGATTGGCATACGGGTCTTGTGCCAATCCCCCTCGTTGCCTATTTCTAGGCCTTGCATATTTTCAACCAAGATGTCTAATGGCAGGGGATGGTTGAACCCTACCCCCGACTTGTCATATGGCATCTCGATATCTTGGTTGGCAAAGGATCCGCATCCCTTGCTCATATCCGCCTAGCCCATACCCATGCCAATTGCATTGTTCGAGATATTTTAGGGCAAATTCTCGGGTTCGACAGATAATTGATGTTTTCGACAAAAGGCTCTTCACCTGTTTCCTTTTGTTCGCATGGTTCATAACCATGATCAAGGCCCCCATACACAAAATTCGTTTGGTTCGGTGGGTAGCCTAGAGGGACGATTGTTCCAATGGGAAGGCGAGGTCTTCCCATGTCTTGTACTGACTCCAATGTGGGGGTTGCCACAACATTTTGCACTAAGTATTCCCCCAGGCCCGTACTGGCCATCTCAACAGTGATTGTTGATGATTGGGTAGGAGGAAACGGTAGTCCTTCCTGAGTCCATTCCATGTTTGGTGGTTCAGGAATCTTGGTTTCCGTTGCGTTGGGCGCTTCCTCTGTTGATATCGTTGAAATCATGGGCAACCCCTCTTCTAGAGGCTTAACCTCTTCCATGATTTGCTTTCCCTTGTCCTTCCGTTGGGCCACGATAGGTGGCGTTGATGATGAAGGAGTAGGTGATGAAGTCTCACCCGGTCGGGATTTTGCCTTGTTGGCCACCAATGGTGCCTCGCGGTATCGGACCCCGTTTAGATGGATTTAATTGAAAATCCAAATGCGTTGATGGGAGGGTCGATTGAGGTATGAATTGTACCGCATTGCAATACTTGAAGGGCTCTAAGTCCATTGGGACTACATGTATTTGCCCTTCATAGGCATACTTCAAGCACAGGTGTGCGATCGAGGGGACACACTTCATGTCCCCCGATCCAAGGCCGCCCTAGCAAGATATTATAAGCCATTTCGCCTTCCAAAGACATGGCACAAGTGTGGGTATTGACTTTTGTCCTACCCGTATAGGCGTAACAACTGTGCCGACTGTCGAGCAAATTGCATCGTTAAAAGCTCGCAGTGTGTACGTGGAAGCGGTGATGTGAGAGGCTGGCAGCTTTAAATGCTTCAACGCTGCAGTGGTTATAATGTTACTGGACGAGCCAGTATCTATCAGCACTCTCTTGTACGGGATCCCGTTGACCCGCGCGATAACGTGCAGGGGTGGATCCGGCATGTCATTTGATATCGTTTTGACCTCGTCTTCTTTGAATGTGATGACAGGCTCCGTACATTGTTTCACATGTCCCACGAAGGCGTTGAAAGAATTTGCTTCGTGGGGTTGTACTTCAATGGCTTTTAAAATGTCCATAAGAGCTTCTCTATGGGGAGCTGATTGTTGAATAAGCTCGTAGATGGACAGCCTAGCCGACGTGGTCCGCAAACTCGCGTGAGTTTGGTTCGTATCGTGACCTCAGTGTCTAGGCGGAGGTAACTCGCGTTGGGCGTTGTTGAGGCCGCGATGTCGACGGAACTTCCCTCGCAGCTACCTCGGGGGCAACTGCTGGGTATTTTCTGTTCCTTGTTACAATGCTAATCATTCCCACAAATCCTTGCGCGGGAAGATCTTGTCGCACCTCGTTAATCTGGAGCGGTTTTGTCTGTGCCTCGTGGGCAGGCAAGGGGTCCTTGAATACCCCCATTTGTTGGTTGTTTGGTGCGATGGGGTTGTCCACGACCAATGTTCAGTTGTCGATCAAATCCTCGGACTAGTTCTTTGAATTTCCAGCACCCATTTAGGTCATGTCCTCCGCGCCTATGGAATCTGCAATACAATTCCTCCCTATACCCCCTAGGCTTGGGAACGTTAGGGTCAAAAATTTGGATTTCTCGCAGAGTAACTAAATTTGCCGCTGACAAGCGGTCAAATAAGGAGTCCCTAGACTCCGCATACGGGGTGAATTATCGCCTAGGGCGACGCCGCCGATATCGCTCCCGTCTTCTCGTTATCTCTTTCGTAAGCGTGAGGCACTGCCTGGTAGTTAGCCTTTTGAGGCTGCGTTTCTTGCACAGGCGCGGGGACATTTATCGCAACTTGGTTGACTGCAGCGTGTTGTGGTTGCGTTGTCCCAGCTTTAGTGGTTTTATTCCACTCTTTCTTCTTAGGCTTGGCAATTGCGCCTTCGCCTATCTTAATCTCTTCTATGACTCGGCTTGCGCCAAAGCTTCTTCTAAGCCGTCGTATTGTCGCAAGCAACAATAGACCAGAGATTGACTTTAAGCAACTTTTTGCAAACATTTGCGTGAGGTCTGACATGGGAGGGCGGTAAGGTAACTTAGAAAGCAAAGCTCTCCATCGGTTCTCGTACGCCACCATTTTTTCCTCCTCAAATTGTTTAAGGCTAGCAAGATCACTAAGTGATGCCTTCTTCCTTGTGTTGAAGGCGAAACGTTCAAGAAACGCATCTACTAGCTGATCTAAGCTGCTTATGCTGTGTTTGGGCAGTTGTGTGAACCAATCCGAGGCAGGGCCTGCGAATGTGGTTATGAATGTTCTAAGCAATAATGCGTCATTATCTTGGATGCCGAAGCATTGGCTTAGAAATCGTGTAACATGTTCCTGTGCGTCCTCTTCACCTTTAAAAACTGCCAATTGAGGCAACTTGAAGTGTTCGGGGTAAAGAGGTGTAGGCACTGAGGGATGCACCGGATTATTGCGGAGTAGACGTAATGTGGGTTTTTGATGCCCAGCAGCTTTTGTCTCCACAGACTCCAAACGCTCCAATAGCGCTTGGTATGCATCGGAAGATTTTATTTCTTCCTCTCTTGTTCGCTCTTGTTGCAAGTTACGGTAAATCGGAGGCCTATGGAGGGGTGGCCGAATGGCATCCTTCCCCGCCTTGATGGGGAGTTTCAATATATTCCTCTTCTGGTTCATACTCCTCATAAAATTCTTGAGGAGTCTCTGGGCGAAACCTGTGACCCTGATCAAGTTCTTGCCGAAGGTACCCATCATTGTTTCGGGGAGTTGCCTCCCTCTCGAATCTATGGGGTCTTGGAGGCAGTAGCTTGACGAGGTCATGGAGACCCGTCCTACACCAACGGATTACGCCTCTCATACTGTTCAGCTCTTTGGATGCGAGGGGTTGGCCCCCTCTCATGTATTTCATAGCGTAACTCATCCGCTTCGCGTTGCATGCGTTCTTTATCCAAGCGGTATTGATACTCTATCTCTTGTCGACTTTGTTTAAGCCGCATGATTTGGGCTTGACGGATGGTATATCTGGCGACAACCGGGTCAATTTGATCTACCCTATTTTGTTCAGAAGGTTCAAATGTTCCTCCTATGGGTTTACCTCGGTTTTGATGCTCTAAAATCTCAAGGGGTCGCTTCCTCCGTCGAGGTAGGCGGTATGTGCTCGAGGTTCCGGCCTCAAGGGGTGATCATGATATCCGACCGGTGCAGAACATGCAAGGTTCCCGAGTTGTATGTTGTTGCCCTCGAGGAATGCGATGATCTTCCTCATATTCTTTCTCATAGGTGCGTAAGGGGCAGGCGGAGTTAGGTCGCCCTATGTGAGGAACCCTACGCTCCGGATTTGGTCTCTCTGTTCTGATGAGAGGTAAAGAAGGGATGCCATATCCACGTTGCCCCTCTAAATGGACGGTGTGCCTGTTTAGCGCTTCATCGCACGGTGGCCACTCATGCCTAACTTCAAGAGGTGATTCTCTATTTATGTCAAGGTCTACATGTAAGGCATCTTCCCGAAAGGGGCTGCTTTGAATAGGCATACCCCACCGAGGATTCTGAATTGGATTCTTTTGTAGGTTTGACCTATAAGGCGGTATGACCAAATCCTCAGGATTGAAGTGAAGGCGACTTGTGCCTGCTTTTTGTGTACCTTCCGGAGCTTCCGCCCTTGATTGGGCTTGATCACGGGTGTACACCATTGCGGTGCTTCTATGCTATCTAAATAAGTTTTTATCTCGTTTTTATGATTTTCTTTTTTTTTGTCTACACTAAGCATAATTAAACACACACATTCACAAAACCGTGATTATCTCTTTTAAGGATTCTTGGTGTGTCCTAAACTGGTTTAGTGCATTTTGATGTTTTGTTTTGTTTTTGTAGGTTTTGTAGAACGTTTAAATGCATCATGTAGGCTCTTATAACTCCAAAAAGGTCACCCCTTCAATATACCAACCAGGCCGATATACCAACCTCTCTATATACCCGCCCTTACGAGAGGGAGACTATAGGTACGTGAGAGCAGAAGGTACGTGGTACGTAGGCGGTACGGAAGGGGGATTGTCTTGTTAATGGCACCTACCATAGAAAACTTATCCTCGCGCGCATGGGAATCACCCCAGCCTACGCTCGGTCTGTCTTCGTCAGATTTACGCCTAACAACAGCTGACAATCGGGAAATGGATGCAAATCAAGCCAAGGTGGTGATGAAATCCACCAATGGTCTTGATCAAGGGCTCGGGTCTTACGACCAGCTCCTTGGTTTAAAATTGTTTCGTGATGTGTGTGGGATTCGTTTTATTCAACAAAAATGAAACTAGCATACATGACTTTTCCTAATGCAATGCAGGATTAAATGAAAACAATTAAAGAAATAGAAACAGAAATAGAAAATTTAATAGAGATGATAAAAATCCCTACCTCTTCTCTGCCTGCTCCAGTTGCTTCTGAATTTCTGCTCTGAAAATCCGTAGACAGGAATTCGTCCCTCTGGGAGACGAATTGCGTAATAGAATTCGTCCCTCCCATAGATGAATTTGAATTCGTCTCGTGGTCGACGAATTGCAAAAGAATTCGTCCCCGTCGAGACGAATAGCACCCGCAACAAAAAAAATGTACCTGTCAAGCACAAAACATAAAACTTTGATCAATTTCTGTGATTTCAAAAACCAGGGAACAGGTCCCACCGTGATCGCCACTGAAAGCACGAGATTCCGGGCAAAGGAAACACCAAGTGCGATTGCATTCAAAATTAAGTACGCTTAAGTCCTAGAAATGTAAATTGCATGAAATGGAAAAGAAACACATTGGAAGAGACACAATCAAATAGAGAAAACACAGCCCTTTCATTAATTTACAATGACGTCTCCTCCCTTTTCAGGGGCTAGGAGCGCAAATAGAGTTTGATTACAATCACTGAATGATTCCTCTTTCCGCGTGCCCACGATTGCAATGGGCGGGCCAAGATGATGCCGCCGCTGATGTCGATGAGTTCTTCACCTCCGCTGCTTCTCCTACGAACAAAGAAATGACCAAGACGTCAGTAGCACCTGCTGCAAATGAAAAGCGTTTGCTCTCTAAAACTAACGAAATATGCATGTAAATATTTGCCTGAAACAGTGAATCCAAATTGCTTCAAAACTTGACAGAAGGTAAGAAAAGTTACCGTAAGGCCACCGCCACCGAGGCAACTGGCCAATCCACCTTCAACCGGAATTCGTCCCCGGGCAGGACGACTTCGATCGCAATTCGTCCCCGGGTGGGACGAATTCTTCCGTGTTGAAGAAACCGACCCGCCGCTGCTCCAATGTCGGATCCCGAGACCTGCAAAATGCCTGCAAACAGGGGGTTATGTAATTGGGGCCATTTTGGGACGACCCGTATGGTCGGATTTTCCCAATTTGGCCTCCACCCTCGGGAATTTGACCTCGACACCTGCAAGTTAGCGAAACGACAAAGCAATACAAAACATCCTAGAATCTGACCAAAAGTTACAAAATTGCAGCTATGGATTAATCAAACCTAATAACACAAAATGCAATCTAAAAAATAATCTAAAATGCTCAAAAACTAAAAATAGGACTTGGGAGGTGCGGGGGTGCCCAAGTGGGCCTCCCACCGTTGGCCCTCGATTTTGGAGCCAATCCACCAGGGATGGGCCCAAAACCTCTTAGGATTGGGGGGTCGGCGAATTGGTTGGTTCAGTGTGTCCATGCGTTGGATTTGGGTAAGGTTCGAGCTTCCAAAGGCCACCCAACAACCTCCCTTGCAAAAGAGATTGGTGGATGTGGGAAGGTGAACCAAAAGGGATGCAAGTGGGTCTTCAATTCGGCAACACTTCGTTGCTTGAAAACTCCTTCAACCTGTATCTTTTGGGTGAGAAAAGTCCCACCTTTTATAGACCCAAGGGGTCTCTTTTGGGAGGGAAGCACAAATGCCATGTGTTGGCCATAGGCACCATGTGGCGCCTTGTCTTCCCATGAGGGAGGGGAGTCCTCCATTGACTTGAGCTTTGATAAATGCCTTTTGTAACAGACTTCTAACGGCCCCTCTGTCCACCTACACACGCGTGCAAGGCAGGAGTCCTTAACTGACTGTTCTGGGCTGCCACTTGGCACCATTTGTCTTTTTGCCCGTTGCTTAGAATTCGTCCCACCCAGGGACGGATTCTGAATTCGTCCCGGGGTGGGACGGATTCTATTTTGAATTCGTCCCTGGGTGAGACGAATACTAGGCAAAGTGTCCAAGTGTGCCAAATTGCTTCTTGACCTTACAAAATTGCTATGAAAGTGGTTAAGACCACCGTTTAACCTCTGAGGGCTGCCCTGGGGGCTGTGTTTGTCAAAGCGATCGTTGTTTGCAATCACATAATCGGATTGGTGCTGTTTTGGTGTCTACAATCGCAAACAACTGATCGCTTTGACAAACACGGCCCCCGGGGCAGCCCTCGAGAGGTTAAACGGTGGTCTTAACCACTTTCATAGCAATTTTGTAAGGTCAAGAAGCAATTTGGCACACTTGGACACTTTGCCCGGTATTCGTCTCACCCGGGGACGAATTCAAAATAGAATCCGTCCCACCCGGACGAATTCTGAGATCCGTCCCTGGGTGGGACGAATTCTAAGCTTAACGGGAAAAAATACAAATGGCGCCAAGTGGCAGCCCAGAACAGTCAGTTGATGACTCCTGCCTCGCACGCGTGTGTAGGAACGAGAGGGGCCGTTAGAAGACTATCACAAAAGGCATTTATCAAAGCCCAAGTCAACGGAGGACTCCCCTCCCTCATGGGAAGACAAGAGCGCCACATGGCGCCTATGACCAACACATGGCATTTGTGCTTCCCTCCCAAAAGAGACCCCATGGGTCTATAAAAGGTGGGACTTTTCTCACCCAAAATATACAGGTTGAAGGAGTTTTCAAGCAACGAAGTCTTGCCGAGTTGAAGACCCACTTGCATCCCTTTTGGTTCACCTTCCCACATCCACCAATCTCTTTTGCAAGGGAGGTTGTTGGGTGGCTTTTGGAAGCTTGAACCTGACCTAAATCCAACACATGGACACCTGAACCAACCAATTCGCCGACCCCCCAATCCTAAGAGGTTTTGGGCCCATCCCTAGTGGATTGGCGCCGAAATCAAGTGCCAACGGTGGGAGGCCCACTTGGGCACCCCGCACTTTCTAGGTTTTAGAGCATTCTAGATTACTTTTTTTAGGTTGCATTTTGTGTTATTATGTTTGGTTAACTCATAGCTGCAATTTCGTAACTTTTGGTCAGATTCTAGTATGTTTTGTGTCGCTTTGTTGTTTCACTGACTTGCAGGTGGCGAGATCAAATTCCCGAGGGTAGAGGCCAAATTGGGAGAATCCGACCATCTGGGTCATCCCAAAATGGCCCCAATTACATAACCCCCTTGTTTGCAGGCATTTTGCAGGTCTCGAGAATCGACATTGGAGCAGTCGGGTCGGCTTCTTCAACACCGGAAGAATTCGTCCCACCCGGGGACGAATTGCGATCAATCGTCCCACCGGGGACGAATTCCGATTGAAGGCAGATTGCGTTGTCTCGGTGGCAATGGCCTTGGTAACATTTTTGTCTTGTCAAGTTTAGGGTGTTTAGAATCATTTTGTTTACTTGTTTTAGATAAATGTTTGCATGCATCTTTTGATGATTTTAGAAGAACGAACACTTTTCACTTGCGGCGGGTGCTACGACATCTTGGTTGTTTCTTTGTTCGCAGGAGAAGCAGCGGAGGTGAAGAACTCATCGACATCGGCGGCGGCATCATCTTGGCCCGCCCATTGCAATCGTGGGCACGCGAAAGAGGAACATTAAGTGAATTGTAATCAAATTCTATTTAACGCTCCTAGCCCCCAAAAGGGAGGAGACGTCATTGTAACGAGAGATCAAGGGATATTTGAATGAAGAGGGCTGTGTTTTCTCCATTTGCTTCTGTCTCTTCCAATTCGTTTCTTTTCCATTTCATGCACTTTTCGTTTCTAGGACTTAAGCGCATTTGGTTTTGGATATTGCAATTAGTGTTTCCTTTGCCGGAATCTCGTGCTTTCAGTGGCGATCACGGTGGGACCTGTCCCATATTTTTAAAATCACAAAAAGGATCAAAGTTTTGTGTTTGTGCTTGACGGGTACATTTTTTGTTGCGGTGCTATTCGTCTCGGACGGGGCGAATTCTGCAATTCGTCGACCGAGGACGAATTCAAATTCGTCTCTGGGAGGGACGAATTTTTAATTCGTCTCCCGGAGGGACGAATCCTGCCTGCGGATTTTCGAGCAGAAATTCAGAAGCAACTGGAGCAGGCCAGAGAAGAGGTAGGGATTTTTATAATCTCTGTTAAAATTTTTGTTTCTGTTTCTGTTTCTTTGACTGTTTTCATTTTTATCCTGCATTACTTAGGGAAAATCATTCATGCTTGTTTCAATTTTCGCTAAATAAAATGAATCTCACACACTCCACGCAACAATTTTAAACCAAGGAGCTGGTCGTAAGACCCCAGCCCTTGAGCAAGACCAACGGTGGGTTTCATCACCACCTTGGCTTAGCTTTGCATCCATTTCCCGATTGTCAACTGTTGTTAGGCGTAAATCCTGACGAAAGCAGACCGAGTGTCGCTGGGGTGATTCCCATGCGCACGAGGATAAGTTTTCTATGGTAGGTGCCATTAACAGGACAATCCCCCTTTCGTACCGCCTACGTACCATGTACCTTCTGCTCTCACGTACCTATAGTCTCCCTCTCGTAAGGGCGGGTATATAGAGAGGTTGGTATATCGGTTTGGTTGGTATATTGAAGGGGTTACCATTTTGGGAGTTATATGAGCCGTCATAATGCATTTAAACGATCTTCAAAACCTACAAAAACAAAACAAAACATCAAAATGCACTAAACCGAGTTTAGGACACACCATTTAATCCTTAAAAGAGATAATCACGGTTTTGTGAATGTGTGTGCTTAATTCTGCTTAGTGTAGACAAAAAAAAATCATAAACGAGATAAAAACTTATTTAGATAGCATAGAAGCACCGCAATGGTGTACACCCGTGATCAAGCCCAATCAAGGGCGGAAGCTCCGGAAGGTACACAAAAAGCGGGCACAAGTCGCCTTCACTTCGATCTCGAGGATTTGGTCATACCGCCTTATAGGTCTAACCTACAAAAGAATCCAATTCGGAATCCTCGGTGGGGTATGCCTATTCAAAGCGGCCCCTTTCGGGAAGATGCCTTACATGTAGACCTTGACATAAATAGAGAATCACCTCTTGAAGTTAGGCATGAGTGGCCACCGCGCGATGAAGCGTTAGACGGGCACACCGTCCATTTGGAGGGGCAACGTGGATATGGCGTCCCTTCTTTACCTATCATCAGAATAGAGAGACCAAATCTGGAGCGCGGGGCTCCTTACATAGGGCGACCTAACTCCGCCCACCCCCTTTACACCCGTGAAAGGGAGTACGAGGAAAGCCATCGCATTCCTCGAGGGCAACAAACAACGTGGGAACCTTGCATTTCCGCACCGAGCAGGATATCATGATCACCCCTTGAGGCCGGAACCTCGAGCACATACCGCTTACCTCGACGGAGGAAGCGACCCATTGAAACCTTAGACCAGCAAACTCGAGGTAAACACATAGGAGAAACATTCGAACCTCCTGAGCAAAATAGGGTAGACCAAATTGACCCAGCTGTCGCCAGATATACCACCCGTCAAGCCCAAATCATGCGGCTTAAACCAAGTTATCAGGAAATAGAGTACCGACACCGCTTGGATAGAGAACGCATGCAACGCAAAGCGGATGAGTTACGCTATGAAATACCTGAGAGGGGGCCAACCCCTCGCATCCAAAGAGCTGAACAGTATGAGAGGCGTAATCCGTTGGTGCAGGACGGGTCTCCACGACCTCGTCAAGCTACTGCCTCCAAGACCTCATAGATTCGAGAGGGAGGCAACTCCCCGAAACAATGATGGGTACCTTCGGCAAGAGCTTGATCGGGGTCATAGGTTTCGCCCGAGAGACTCCTCAAGAATTTTACGAGGAGTATGAACCGAGAAGAGGAATATGTTGAAACTCCCCATCAAGGCGGGAAGGATGCCATTCGGCCACCCCTCCATAGGCCTCCGGTTTACCGTAACTTGCAACAAGAGAAAACAAGAGAGGAAGAAATAAAATCCTCCGATGCATACCAAGTGCTATTGGAGCGTTTGGAGTGTATGGAGACAAAAGCTGCTAGGCATCAAAAACCCACATTACGTCTACTCTGCAGTAATCTGGTGCATCCCTCAGTGCCTACACCTCTTTACCCCGAACACTTCAAGTTGCCTCAATTGGCAGTTTTTAAAGGTGAAGAGGACGCACGGGAACACGTTACACGATTTCTAAGCCAATGCTTCGGCATCCAAGATAATGACGCATTGTTGCTTAGAACATTCATAACCACATTCGCAGGCCCTGCCTCGGATTGGTTCACACAACTGCCCAAACACAGCATAAGCAATTTAGATCAATTAGTAGACGCGTTTCTTGAACGCTTTGCCTTCAACACAAGGAAGAAGGCATCACTAAGTGATTTAGCGAGCCTCAAGCAATTTGAAGAGGAAACAATGGCAGCGTACGGGAATCGATGGAGAGCTTTGCTTTCTAGGTTACCCTACCGTCCTCCTATGTATGATCTCACGCAGATGTTCGCAAAAAGTTGCTTAAAATCAATCTACGGTCTATTGTTACTGCGACAATATGACAGCTTAGAAGAAGCTTTGGCGCAAGCCAAAGTCATAGAAGAGATTAAGATAGGCGAAGGCGCAATTGCCAAGCCTAAGAAGAAAGAGTGGAATAAAACCACTAAAACTGGGACAACGCAACCACAACACGCTGCAGTCAACCAAGTTGCGATAAATGTTCCCACGCCTGTGCAAGAAACGCAGCCTCAAAAGGCTAACTACCAGGCAGTGCCTCCTGCTTATGAAAGAGATAATAGAAGACAGGAGCAAAATTACCCGCGTCGCCCTAGGCAAAATTTCACCCCATATGCGGAGTCTAGGGACTCCTTATTTGACCGCTTGTCAGCGGCAAATTTAGTCACTCTGTCGGAAATCCAAATTATAGACCCTAACATTCCCAAGCCTAGGGGGTACGGAGAGGAATTGTATTGTAGATTCCATAGGCGCGAGAGGACATGACTTGAATGGGTGCTTGAAATTCAAAGACCTAGTCCGAGGATTTGATCGACAACGGAACATTGGTTGTGGACAACCCCATCGCACCAAACAACCAACAAATGGGGGTATTCAAGGACCCCTTGCCGGCCCACGAGGCACAAACAAAACCACTCCGGATTAACGAGGTGCGACAAGATCTTCCCACACGGGGATTTGTGGGAATGATTAGCATAGTAACAAGGAACAGAAGGTACCCGGCAGCTGCCCCTGAGGTAGCTACGAAGGAAGTTCGGCAACATCGCATCCTCAACAACGCCCAACGCGGTTACCTCCGCCTAGACCTGAGGTCACGATACGAACCAAACTCACGCAGAGTTTGCGGACCACGTCGGCTAGGCTGTCCATCTACGAGCTTATTCAACAATCGGCTCCCCATAGAGAAGCTCTTATGGACATTTTAAAAGCCATTGAATTACAACCCCACGAGGCAAATTCTTTCAACGCCTTCGTGGGACATGTGAAACAATGTACGGAGCCGGTCATCACATTCGGAGAAGATGAGGTCAAAACGATATCAAATGACATGGCGAGATCCACCCCTACACGTTATCGCGCGGGTCAACGGGATTCCGTACAAGAGAGTGCTTGATAGATGCTTGGCTCGTCCGGTAACATCATAACCATTGCAGCCTTGAAGCATTTGAAGGCTGCCGACCTCTCACATCACGGCCTCCATGTACACACTCCGAGCTTTTAATGATGCAATATGCTCGACGGTCGGCACGGTCGTTACGCCGATCCAGGTAGGACAAAAGTCAATACCTACAACTGTGCCATGTCTTGGAAGGTGAAATGGCTTATAATATCTTGCTAGGGCGGCCTTGGATCGGGGATATGAAATGTGTCCCTTCGATCGCCCACCGGTTGCTTGAAGTATGCTTATGAAGGAGAAATACATGTAGTCCCAATGGACTTAGAGCCCTTCAAGTATTGCAATGCGGTACAATTCATACCTCAATCGACCCTCCCTTCAACGCATTTGGATTTCCAATTAAATCCATCTAAACAAGGTCCAATACCGCGAGGCACCAGCGGTGGCCAACAAGGCAAAATCCCAGCCGGGTGAGACTTCATCATCGGCTCCTTCATCATCAATGCCACCTATCATGGCCCAACGGAAGGACAAGGGAAAACAAATCATGGAAGAGGTTAAGCCCTTAGAAGAAAGGTTGCCCACAATTTCAACAATAACAACAGAGGAAGCGCCCAACGCAACGGAAACCAAGATTCCTGAACCACCAAACATGGAATGGACTCAGGAAGGACTACCGTTTCCTCCCACCCAATCATCAACAATCACTGTTGAAATGGCCAGTCCAGGCCTAGGGGAATACTTAGTGCAAAATGTTGTGGCAACCCCCACATTGGAGTCAGTACAAGACATGGGAAGACCTCGCCTTCCCATTGGAACAATCGTCCCTCTAGGCTACCCACCGAACCAGACAAATTTTGTGTATGGGGGCTTTGATCATGGTCTTGAACCATGCCAACAAAAGGAAACAGACGAAGAGCCTTTTGTTGAAAACATCAATTATCTCTCAAACCTAGAATTTGCCCTAAAATATCTCGGCCAATGCAATTGGCATGGATACGGGCTCGGCAGATATGAGCAAGGGATGCGGATCCTTTGCCAACCAAGATATCAGATGCCATATGACAAGTCGGGGGTAGGGTTCAACCATCCCCTGCCATTAGACATCTTGGTTGAAAATATGCAAGGCCTAGAAATAGGCAACAAGGGGGGATTGGCATTGGGTCCTTATGCCAATCCGAATACAGAATACACATTGGGAGACTACCTCCCATGGTCAACAAACACCCCTGGCAGCAACAGTAATCCCTCTTCTTTGCTAGAGAGAGGCGAAAGTTCAGAGATTAATCCTCAAAGAGAACATCAACGGCTGCCAGACATCTTTCTGAAACTGTTCCCCTTAGAGGTTCCAGACGAAATAACACAGTCTCAAGAGAATCGGGTCCCTCCACTAAGAGTGGAACAACCGCAATGGGACCAGATTAATTCACTGGAGCAGGGAAGAGTCCTCAACGTCGCAAGCAACGAGATCTTGAAGAGAATGAACAATTTTGGATCTATGAAAGTGATTCGAGAAGATGAGGCTGAGATGATCTATCTCGGACATGCGCGACAAAATCACCGCGCTCTAACTCATGAAGATCTAATGGGACGAGATGGGTATACTTGTTAGGACATGAATGGCACGTAGACCCGGCGAGGTGGGACCAAGTGTTAGACCTATGGCTCCAAATTCAAGATGAGCATCGTCCACCTCGAGATCCCATCATGACAGCAGTGCCGAGGGAAGACCCCGCCTTCCTTTTCACACATAGAGATGAATTTGCACCTAGAGAGGATCCATTCGTGCCCGTTCTCGTAGAGCCAGATCCAGAGTATAGGGAACATCTAAAAGAATCAAGTCATCACACCCGCGGTTACGGAGACCAAATTCATTCCATCCACATGATCTCCATTGATTTGACCGCACCCATCCGCAATCCGACCGATCCATCACGGTCATTGCATCTAGACATGGATGCCATCGACCGGGATCGCGTCAATTCACCATTGTCACCATCGAGTGCTGGCCTTTCGGTGAAATGCTTCATTTTACCCCAAGGACAACTCGGGATATTTTTCAAGCTGAAGAGGGACCCGAGGTTCCAAACGCGAGATCTTAACTCGGTGATGATATCCATTTAATCCCAACTCCACATCGGTTGGAGGACGGATCTCACATGTCGGTCGAGGAGACGGCCGCGTGAGACATCGGCACGGATTCAAAGAATCCACAGATTATCGAGGTTGGGGGTAAGCCTTTCCCCCGAAGAGCAAGCCGAATATATTGCCCTTCTCAAAGAGAAGAAGGAAGTTTTTGCATGGTCGTACAAAGATATGCCAGGGCTAGACCCATAGCTAGTCATGCACAATTTAACGCTTGATCCGAAAATCAAGACTGTAAAGCAAAAACTAAGAAAGATGCACCCAACAGTGGCCTTGATGGTCAAAGACGAATTGCAAAAGCTGTTGGATGCACAATTTGTCATCTGCGTGGATTATCCGCCATGGTTGTCCAACATGGTTCCCGTCAAGAAGCCCGACGGGAGGATTCGCATATGCACCGACTTTCGAGACCTAAACAAAGCGAGTCCTAAGGATGATTTCCCCTTGCCAAGCATCGACGCATTGGTAGACGCTACGACAGGTCACGAAATGCTCTCCCTAATGGACGGTTTCTCGGGATACAATCAAATTCGTATCAATCCACGAAGACCAACTCAAAACGGCATTCACAACGCCTTGGGGGACATTTTGCTATAAGGTCATGCCTTTTGGCCTTAAAAATGCTGGCGCTACATACCAACGTGCTATGACGTATATCTTCCACGATTACATGCACAAAACTTTGGAAGATTACATGGATGATTTGTTAGCCAAGTCTCTCTTGCGCTCAGATCATCTCGGTGACTTAAGCAAGATTCTCGATCGCCTCATAGAGCATAAGGTCAGACTGAATCCCAAGAAGTGCGTGTTCGGCGTCACATCTGGAAAACTCTTGGGTTTTATAGTCTCAAAGAGAGGCATCGAAGTGGACCCAAACAAAGTCAAGGCAATCCTTGAAATGGCTCCCCCAACCACTATCAAGCGGCTCGAGAAGTACTGCAAGGAAAGTTCGCGTCGATTAAACGCTTCATAGCGCAATTATCTGACAAATGTCGACCCATGAACAAATTATTGCACAAGGGGGTCACATTTCATTGGGATGACGAGTGCCAATCAGCCTTTGACGAAATCAAACAGTACTTGGCTTCACCGCCAGTATTGGCACCACCTAGACCGGGTGTGCCGTTCTACTTATACATCTCGGCTGCGAGGTGGCATGGGAGCAATGCTAGCCCAGAAGAATGAACTTCACAAAGAACAGGCTACGTACTATCTTAGCCGCACCACAGTCGATTACGAACTTAACTATGCATACGTTGAGAAACTACGCTTGGCGGTGGTGTTTGCTACCAAAAGCTACGCCACTACATGCTGAGCAACACTACGTATGTTGTGTCTAAGGAGAATCCATTGCGATACATGATGAGTCGTACTTATCATAGTAGTCGCACGGCGAAATGGATCATGTTGTTGACGGAATTTGACATTGAGTTTATTGGGCAAAAATCTATAAAAGGACAAGTCATAGCCGATCAACTAGCGGAGGCTCCTCTTGAAGACGATCAGCCTCTGGTCATAGAACTACCCGATGATGGGGTCTTCCATGTCTCGGGAATCGCCGATTCGATGAGCCTGAGTCTCGAGCCGACATAACCCTATTTTTTGATGGTTCTAAATGCGAGCAAGGGGTGGCGCGGGAATTGTATTCTTCACACCGCAGGGCGCTCCAATGCCCTGTCATTTAAATTAAACTTTCGGTGCACCAAAAACAATGCAGAATATGAAGCCTTGCTCCTAGGTCTTCAGACAGCAATCGCCATGAACATCAAAAGATTGAACATCTTTGGCGATTCGCTGTTAATCGTCAATCAAGTCAAAGGGGTATATCAATGCAAATGCCCAGTTCTAAAGGCCTATAAAGCCCTCGTGGACAAATTCCTGGCAAAACTTGAGTGGTATGACATCGAGGCACTCCCTCGATCATCGAATCATTTTGCGGACACAATGGCCTCCTTGGGGTCACTAATCCCGCAAGACCTTTCCGGTGATATAACAACCATTCAGGTCAAAACCTTATCGCAACCCGCGATGGAGCGCGCAAGCTCAGACTTGACGCCGGGAGTCCACATGATCGAGATCGAACCATCTTCGGATAAGTTCTTTCGAATCCGAGACTGTTTGAAATGCGCCAACTGGGGTCTTTTTTTTCCCCCACTCCCATTAATAGCAACACAACGCTATTCTTACAAGTTCTATCCCAATCAGCATTTGTTAGGGAAGAACTTCAAAAGGGATTGGTTGTTCATACTGTCGAGGTTTCTGATCAACAGGATTGGTATTTACCCATAAGAGACTACCTCAAGTTAGGTAATCTTCCCTTTGGATTGACGCACGCCGCAAAACGAACATTCAAGCAGAAAGCGGCAAAATATGTCTTGATAGGAGACATTTTGTATCGTCGCAGCTATGACGGAATTCTTCTTCGATGTTTGGACCAGCAAGATTCCACTTGGGCAGTCGCCCAAGCGCATGACGGTACATGTGGCGGCCACTTCAGTGGTATGGCCATTGCAAAGCGCATTCTTCGCATGGGCTATTATTGGCCATCTTTAGAGCGAGATTGTTGCGCGTATGTCAAGAGGTGCGTGAAATGTCAACATCATGCCAATTTAATGCACGCACCTTCCCGGGCCCTACGAGACAGTCCGGTCTGCTTGGCCATTTTCGCAGTGGGGCCTCGATCTAATCGGAAAGATCTCCCCTGCATCGTCGGGCCGTCACACGTTTATCATAACGGCCACAGAATATTTTACCAAATGGGTGGAAGCAATTCCGTTAACCTCTACGACAGGACCCCGCATTGCGGAGTTCATTTTGCATTACATCATATGTCGTTTTGGTATTCCATCCAAAATAATCTCGGATAATGGGCCATCATTCAAGAACAAAGACGTGCGTGCTTTAACCACAAAGTACAAAATTCAGCACAGCTTTTCAACACCCTATTATCCGCAAGCAAATGGGCAAGCGGAGGCGTCAAACAAAACGCTAGTCGCCATCCTTAAAAAGACCGTCGCGAGACAGTCATAAGGATTGGCACATACAAATCCCACTTGCCCTTTGGGCTTATCGCACTAGCATTCGGACGCCCACTGGGGCAACTCCGTTTTCACTGGTGTATGGCTCAGAGGCAGTAATGCCTCTCGAGTTGGAAATTCCTTCCCTGCGCATATCAATGCAGGAGTTCATCGATGATAACACTGCGCGGCAGGCCCGATTAGACCAACTTACGTTGCTTGACGAACGACGCGTTAATGCTCTCGAGCACTTACGTATCTATCAAGAGCGGCTTAAGAAAGCTTACAACATGAAAGTTCACCTAAGAGACTTTCGGGTTGGTGATTTGGTTCTGAAGGAAAACCAACAAAACTCTAATTTGTCGTCCCATATGAGGGACAAATTCATGGCAAATTGGTTAGGTCCTTATGTCATTGATAGTAAAATAGGACCCGGGACGTACCGGCTAGCTTCTCTTGACGGTATCAAGGAAACAGAACCCTTGAATATCAGTCATTTGCGACCATTTCATATCTAAGAAAGCCATATCCCAAAAAAAAAAAAAAAAAAACTCCAAGGATTATCGCAATCTCTTGGTCAACCAAAAAGCTCCAAGGATTATCGCAATCTCTTGGTCACCAAAAAGCTCCAAGGATTATCGCAATCTCTTGGTCACCCAAAAAGCTCCAAGGATTATCGCAATCTCTTGGTCAATCCAAAAGCTCCAAGGATTATCGCAATCTCTTGGTCACCCAAAAAGCTCCAAGGATTATCGCAATCTCTTGGTCACCCAAAAAGCTCCAAGGATTATCGCAATCTCTTGGTCACCCAAAAAGCTCCAAGGATTATCGCAATCTCTTGGTCACCCAAAAAGCTCCAAGGATTATCGCAATCTCTTGGTCAACCAAAAAGCTCCAAGGATTATCGCAATCTCTTGGTCAACCAAAAAGCTCCAAGGATTATCGCAATCTCTTGGTCAACACAAAAAGCTCCAAGGATTATCGCAATCTCTTGGTCAAACCCAAAAAGCTCCAACGATTATCGCAATCATCAAAAATAAAAAAAAACAAAAATCATCAAAAACAACAAAGATTTGCATCTCAATTCTAGGCATACTCAAATTCATCAAAAAATTCATATTCTCGCACCTCATCTTCACCTTCACCAAAAACAATCCATCAAAATTACAAAAATACATAGCTGCATTAAGCATTGCATCCATACATTGCATATTTGTAGTCATACGGGTCAAAGGCACCATAAGCTGCAATAGCTCACGTAGTCCATCTTGTTCCGCATTGTCTCATGTTACAAAAACAACAAAAACACCAAGCATAACTTTTACCACACTACGATCAGTGGTGCAGGAATGTACCAAGAGTTTCGGTGATTCGGTCATCATTTTCCTCTTTAGCCATGTAGTGTATCAAGTCGAGCAGATTTTACGAAGGTAGAGTCATACTTGAAATACACCTTGTTACGTAACATCCCAACACAAATCAAAACACTAAAATTCCCAAATTGTGTGAACGAAAGACGAAAACTGCAAAATAATCTAGGTCACCACAAGCGAAACGGTTATCTTGCTCATCCCCCTGTGCGAATGACCCCTAGAATCTGAGAGTTGGCAAAAGGACAAGCATCCTCCCTACCCAATTCCCTAAGAATCCCTAAATTTCTCAACAGTTGCAAAACATAAAAAAATTTGCAAAATGTCAAAACTCCAAAATTGACAAACTACGGTGCACACATCAAATGGCACAAACAATAGTGATTTTCGTCACTCCATAACCCCAATCCCTTGCTCGAAAGAAAAACAAATCAAAATAAAAAGTGATCTCATCACTACAATGAGCAAGTATCCCAATACAATTGAAGAAAAGAAGGGAGTTGACCTTGAATCCCTGGAACTCTCAGCATTCTATAGGTCATAAGGCAAGCTTCGGTACCAATTTGGTTGATAGCCTATCGGTAACGAGTAAACCTCTCGCATGACGATATATCTGTCACATTAACTTGCGTACAGATCAATGTTTGCATGTGGATGAGCTAGCTTATGGTATCATGGATTACACTGATTAATCTTAGTACATACAACAAAGGAATTAGTGGAGCTAATTAGGTGATCCTCGGTACGAGGTTCGATTGAAAGCCCATCGCACTGGCGGTATCCTAACAAATACCACTAAATGAACTCAATTGCACACACGGGGATGTGAAAATAAGCTTGGTCAAAAACAAGTCCGATTCATACCTTGGTCAAAAGTCTTGTAAGACAAAGTACAGTCTTGGCTAGTGAGTTAAAATCGTCTGAGTCTCAGAAAACCTTAGCTACATTTCTAAACCATCTGCGCTACTTTTCATCCTTACAATACCATCAGAAAATACAAAAAAAAAAAACCAATGTATACATGACAAAGTCATGCATCACGCAATCGTCTAAAAACAAAATAACGAGTTCTAAACGGTTCTATGGTGCCATAGCCAAACATCACAAATCCCATTCATCCATTTCATATCGCATATCACATATAAATCAAAAACATTTGCATTCATCATAGCATATGCATCCATCAAAATAAATCAACATGCATACATCCATATTCATCAACCATCATGCACAAGATCAAAGAAAATCAAAACAACAAAAACAACAAATAAATGCAACACAAAAACAAAAAGCAATAAACATTGCCAGACACAAGTGCTCTTGCACTTAACCTCTTGGCATAGAAAAATTGATGTCGGGGTTTACAATTGTCACTCTCCTACTCCCTAAGAAGGCTACCATAGCCGGACCGCTCCACGGGAAGACGGATTTTTGACAATTTCATCCCCAAATGACGTCACAAAGGGGTCAAAGACACTCAAAAACAGTACAAAAATCAACAAAAACAAAAGCAATAAACATTGCCGGACACAAGTGCTCTTGCACTTAACCTCTTGGCATAGAAAATCGATGTCGAGGTTCAAATTATCTCTCTCCTACTTCCCCAAGAAGGCTACAATAGCCGGACCGCTCCACGGGAAGTTAGGTTTTCGATGATTTCACCTCATTACGGCATCACCAAAAGGGTTAACACCCACCAAAAATAGGTCCAAATGTTGGAAAAATTGCACACGCTTAACGGTAAACCCTCTAAAGGCACCCTTGCACAAGTCATCTTGGGTCAAGCGACTCGTCGCTTCTCTCACGAAGGTCATTCCCTCATCGATTCGTCGCTTGAGGGGGTAGTCACACTTAGTCACCAACCAACAATCACACACCCAATTAAGGAAAATGACATGCATTCAAAGAATCATTGACAAAGACAATCACGCTCCTGCTTGGGGCGGTAAACAAGCAACAATCAAATCAATCAAACACTTGGCATTTCGTGAATCATGAACACAAGGTTCCCCACGAGGATAAAAACTGCCCTTTGCCTGTTCATGAATGATCAATGTCTAAGTTCAAGTCACACCTCAACAAAACAGGTTAATACTTGAAATCAAATTCCTTAGCTCGTCAGAAGCAAGGATTCAAGAATGCATGCCCTTTCCATACTTGGGGCATCAAAAGTTGGTTAGGTTACCAAGAAACCCTAATCATTAGTGCTTTGGTTATCTATTTTTGCTCAGCATCTGCGTCACCCGTAGCGCTTCCCAAAAAGGGGCATCTGTAGACACCAAAACAGCACCAATCCGATTATGTGATTGCAAACAACGATCGCTTTGACAAACACAGCCCCCAGGGCAGCCCTCAGAGGTTAAACAGTGGTCTTAACCACTTTCATAGCAATTTTGTAAGGTCAAGAAGCAATTTGGCACACTTGGACACTTTGCCCGGTATTCGTCTCACCCGGGGACGAATTCAAAATAGAATCCGTCCCACCCGGGACGAATTCTGAATCAGTCCCTGGGTGGGACGAATTCCTAAGCTTAACGGGCAAAAAGACAAATGGCGCCAAGTGGCAGCCCAGAACGATCGATTGATGACTCCTGCCTTGCACGCGTGTGTAGGTGGACAGAGGGGCCGTTAGAAGACTGTCACAAAAGGCATTTATCAAAGCCCAAGTCAACGGAGGACTCCCCTCCCTCATGGGAAGACAAGGCGCCACATGGCGCCTATGACCAACACATGGCATTTGTGCTTCCCTCCCAAAAGAGACCCCATGGGTCTATAAAAGGTGGGACTTTTCTCACCCAAAATATACGAGTTGAAGGAGTTTTCAAGCAACGAAGTCTTTGCTCGAGTTGAAGACCCACTTGCATCCCTTTTGGTTCACCTTCCCACATCCACCAATCTCTTTTGCAAGGGAGGTTGTTGGGTGGCTTTTGGAAGCTTGAATCGGACCCAAATCCAACACATGGACACCTGAACCAACCAATTCGCCGACCCCCCAATCCTAAGAGGTTTTGGGCCCATCCCTAGTGGATTGGCGCCGGAATCAAGTGCCAACGGTGGGAGGCCCACTTGGGCACCCCCACACTTTCTAGGTTTTAGAGCATTCTAGATTACTTTTTTTAGGTTGCATTTTGTGTTATTATGTTTGGTTAACTCATAGCTGCAATTTCGTAACTTTTGGTCAGATTCTAGTATGTTTTGTGTCGCTTTGTTGTTTCACCGACTTGCAGGTGGCGAGATCAAATTCCCGAGGGTAGAGGCCAAATTGGGAGAATCCGACCATGCGGGTCATCCCAAAATGGCCCCAATTACATAACCCCCTTGTTTGCAGGCGTTTTGCGGGTCTCGGGAATCGACATTGGAGCAGCGACGGGTCGGCTTCTTCAACACGAAGAATTCGTCCCACCCGGGGACGAGTTGCGATCAGAAATCGTCCCACCCGGGGACGAATTCCGGTTGAAGGCAGATTGGCCGTTGTCTCGGTGGCAATGGCCTTCAGTAACATTTTATGTCTTTGTCAAGTTTTCAGGTTGTTTAGAATCATTTTGTTTCTTGTTTTAGATAAATGTTTGCATGCATCTTTTGATGATTTTAGAAGAACGAACACTTTTCACTTGCGGCGGGTGCTACTGACATCTTGGTTGTTTCTTTGTTCGCAGGAGAAGCAGCGGAGGTGAAGAACTCATCGACATCAGCGGCGGCATCATCTTGGCCCGCCCATTGCAATCGTGGGCACGCGGAAAGAGGAACATTGAGTGATTGTAATCGAATTCTTTTAACGCTCCTAGCCCCCAAAAGGGAGGAGACGTCATTGTAACAAGAGATCAAGGGATATTAATGAAAGGGCTGTGTTTTCTCCATTTGCTTGTGTCTCTTCCAATGCGTTTCTTTTCCATTTCATGCACTTTACGTTTCTAGGACTTAAGCGCATTTGGTTTTGGTTATATTGCAATTAGTGTTTCCTTTGCCCGGAATCTCGTGCTTTCGGCATGAAAATATGGAAAATGTAGTTTAAATTTCCATTGATCGATCCTTCCTACGCAGCTTCTGTATTATTTCATAAGTGTGGAATTTTGAACAAGTTCCAACATCACAGCCATAATTTACCGTCAATTTTTTTTAAACCTTAACTCTTTTATGTTGGTGTTGTCGTAAATCGATGGTTCTCCATTTGAGAGTGAGTGTGCTATCATAAAAAAAATACACTAGTTCACACTCTTTACCTTTTTTATTTTTAGGAGATTCAGGTTTACCCATATCCTCCCCCACTTAAATTAGTGACACCCTCATCGCTAATAACAAGTTCCTCTGTGCAATAGGTCTATAGCCCTCTAAACATCAGGTACCATACTGATTAACAAGAACCCTCAATCTAGGGAGAATAAGTTTGAGCACTATTGGGTATAAAGTGGATCTGTAGTTATGTTCTCTAGGAGGAGCTACAAATTATTTTTAATACTCCTCACTTTTCTAGCCATTCAATTCTTTTTTTTAAATGTCTTCTCACAGAAGTTACGCCTTTCTAGAAATGAGCATCAAGTTACCTTCTTACTGTTGAGAATTCAACTGTCGTTGATGTGTATTCTTTCATAAGTGTGGAATTTTTGGGTGGGGGTGTGGCACCTTACTCTAAAATTTTTGGAGTAAGACGCATTACTCCGAAATTTTTAGAGTAAGGCACCTTACTCCAAAATTTTTTGAGTAAGGCGCCTTACTATGGGAGTAAGACGCCTCCCAATTTTTTTTTTTTGGGTGTGTGGTGCCTTATCCAAAATTTTTGGATTAAGGTGCCTTTTGGAGTAAGGCGCCTCCCAATTTTTTCTTCTTTTTTTTCAGGAGTAAGGTGCCTTCCTTGGGAGCAAGGCATCTGCCTTGGGAGTAAGATATCTTCCTAAATATTAAGGCACTCCTAAAAACTATTGGTATGGTATGGGGTATCCCCCATGTCGATGTCACCTCACATAAAAATATCACTTCACCAAATCTGACATCTCCTTATTTATCTATATCGCACTTCATGTTATCCTAAAAAACATAAAAAAAAGTAAATTAAAGCCATTAAAATAAAATTCTAACTAATTTTTTTTCATCTGTTCTGCCATGACCATAATAGATATTGGCTCTTTTTTTTCATCATTTGCATCCAATAATAGAGTCAACTGCAACATATGAGCTAGTGATTTAAAAATTAGGTGGCCAAGCTAGAAAACTATCACTGATCTGCCCTGGGAAATTGGTTGAATGTGCTATGTACTTGAACGTCTTCTCCACCAATATGTTTGTGAGAAATAATGAACTTTATGCACTATGACAACATATTTCTCCATGATTTTAGATCCTCACCATCTCTTTGCAAAGTTAACGTTATCTTCCATCGTAGTGATCCTCTGTCTCTTCTCAACATTTTTTTCCCACATATTTTAACAGAATGAAAATGCTACCATAAAAAATTATAATATTGGCACTGTGCATTAAAAGTGGAGGTTGCAATTGAGCCAAGCAACTACTCAACCTGGTGTGCAGAAATTAGATTCTATGTACCACTATTAGAGGATTTGTGATAGCCAACTACTTTGAATATTTGAAACACCCAGCTCTTCATCAATAACACATAAAAATATTTTAATATAACTTTTGATATATTTCAAGAGCACTAAATATTTGGATGCATTGTATGGATTGTTGTAATTAACAATAGTTTTGTACATTTTCTCACCGTGTGCTCCTGAACGTGTCGTTTTTTCAATTGGATAGCCCTGACATACGTGCATCTGAATCAAATTGATATACCACTCTGAATTATTTTCTTCATAGGTAGAATTAGAGTAACACTGTGACCCTAAGCTTCTTGGAGTGAGGATAAATCCATTCACCATCATCTACAACATGCATTTGATTTTCAAGTGTGACGTTTTCATGAGACACTGTTGATATTTATGTGCTTCTTTTTCTCTGGCCACTATGAGCTCCATTTATATATTTTTTATTGTGCACAGGTACCATGTGGTATTCTTGTAGATATTTGACATCTGATTACTTCTAGGGCTCCTCCCTTATTTTTTTAGCTATCGGTTGGATATTTCTCATTTCCCTTCTGGACCAAGCTGGTCCTCGGGAAAGAGGATACTCTCTTCCAATAAGTAGCAAAATAAAACTCTATTTTTTTTTTATTTGCTCTTAACTTTGGAGTCTTTCTAGCAGATGGTTTATTTTTTCTTGAACACTGCAACTAGTATTCATTGTATTGTTGGCGGTATTGATGAAGGTGAGGTCTCCCCATGCCTACATCTAAACTAATCTTCTCAAAATCATATTCTTATTGATCAACTAGTTTGATACACTATATCATGAGAAGAGTATTTTCCTTCTTGAACTCACAACCAAGCTCTTTCAATGTTACGACAAAATATGCATGCTAAAAATTGCCTAGTTGTGGGCTAGCAACTTGAAGAAAATAGGACATAGCGGTCTTTTAAAAACATGTGCTAGTTTTTGATTCACTAGGTCGCCTTAAGCACAAGTGAAGAGCATACTCCATGACAAAATGTTCTTTTAAATTCAGCTCTGTCATTTTTCCTACATCATTAAAAGATTTTGCCAATATATTATAAAGTGTTAAGCTTGTAAAAAATTTTCAATCATTAAAACTAAGATTTTAGAGGTATAATTCCCCAATGGTTTCTGTATAAAAACACATCCCTAAAAATTTTCAATCAAACCTGGGTTGTGTTATTTCTTTGATTTCTTGAAACCATTCAGAACATGATGGAAATCTTTCATCGCTCTATTTTCTAAATTTTTTTGAACAACACAATTTATTTTTACTTCTATAATTAATATGATACTAAAGGGGAGGACTACTACAGGGAGTGGGCCCAAGCTCCCATAGATAGTCCATCCGACTAGCTACATAGAGCTTGCTCGAATAAGAGGAGTTGCACTCTTAATAATTTAGACAAAGAATAAAATGAAATAATATCTGTGTAAAATTAATCATTGATATCTCATTCATTTGGCCTATGTATTTATATAAAGCACATCCAGATATTTGTTACAATAACAAATCATTCTAATTTAATCACATAACGTAATTAGTTACAATTGGTTTCTACACAAATTTTATTCTTTTATTTTAAAGCATGTCCGTTCACCAGAAGGATAAATATAAAAATCCTTATGTTTACATAACAAAAAAATTATAAACTAATGCATCCTAAAAATAATGCCTTAAGAGCTTTACAAGGTCAATCGGCCAATCAGTTGATAATAATAAAAAATACTTTATTCTATTTAATAAATGCATGATTAAAATATCCCCCTTTGTCTTCATGTGCAAGAACCTTCGTAGCCCCTTGGTCAACCTAGTCAATGTTGACTTGGTCATGTGGCATCTCGAATGATGTGGTGTCTCCAATGTGGGTGTCTCTAATGTATGGGCATAAGGCACCAGTAAGGAACCTTTCCATGTATGGGAGTAATGTGTCAATAAGGAACCTTCCCATGTATGGGAGTAAGATGCCAGTAAGGTGCCTCCCATGTATGGGAGTAAGGTCTCAGTAAGGTGCCTTCCCATGTATGGAGTAAGGCACCAAAGTATGGTGCCAGAGTAAGGCACCGGAGTAAGGTGCCTACTCCGTATACATTAGAATCAATGAAGTGGAGGTATGCCAAGTTCAAATGGGATGTATACTGGAAAGCACCGTGTTAACAGCAAAATCTGCATTTATACATAGTTTCCACTAAAAACACCCATTAAGAATAATACTAGATTTTCTATCAATTATATGCATAAGTTACATAAAAATACATTTCTAATTCTAATTAAACCAATGATGATGCCCCTTAACAGTGTATATAATATGAGCATTTATGGTGCTCATCAACTCTTTTGGTGATAATTTAAACTAAATACTCTAGTTCTTACAACCCAAATGAAAACTTAGACCTCTTAGTAAAAATTTGATACTCAAACAAAATCTATAAAGTTTGATCCACATGTTTGAGGTGCTCCTCCTAAAGAGTGATTATAAATCAAAATATCATGAACTAAAACTAGAATTAATTTTTGAAGAAAGGGCCAAAAAATGGAATTCATAAAACTTTGGAATGTGGATATTTCATGCACTATTGAGTGATCCACATCCAACAAAAATAATTTTTATTGTAGGTACTTATGTGCTAGATCATTTTTCTCATCAAAATTATAACATAAGCCTTGTGCTCTATAGGCATCCATTTCCTCCCTAGTTAATCACTTGATTGACAATAATTTATTGCTAGTATTTGGTGTGAACTTAGAGGGAAATGTGGGTTTGGCTTATGGTAATTTGGTTGACCTCCTTTGGGAAAATATTTTCTTTTTCTAATCTCGCCAATTCTATGACTTGCATTATAGATTTTGGTTTGAATATTTTTACCTCTACCTTGATATCATCTTTCAACCCATTGATAATACAGCTCTAAAAAAATCCTTCATCCTATTAGCCAACTTTTTAAACTAGGTCTGATATTCTTGAGTCGTCAAGGTCTGCTTCAATTTGGTTAAGACTCCTGTAAAGTCCTCAAACTCATTAGGGTCAAAACGAACGAGTAATTGGGACTCAAAGTCTTCCCAATAAATATCAAGATTCATGTTTTTTTTTTAACTAATAACATTGTGGGGCCTTGAATTCAAATTTAAACGATTCCATGATGATCCAAAAATAACAAGGAACATTATGGAGTTTAAAGAATTGATCTTCCCAACACAACCAACCATCAACGTCCTTTCCATTAAACTTGGTAAAGTCTAATTTGGGCATCTTAAACAAGTAATTTGTGTCAAAAATATCATAATGGTATTATTTTTCTTTATTACTTGAACTACCATCTAGTCCTTTAGTTTCAATATGTTGGAATTCTTTTGGGCCTTCCTTTAAACACTCTTCAACCTCAATAAATCTTTTTCAGTCACTACCTTGACTTTAACCTGGTCAATTTTATAATTTGCATGTGATATTTCATATATTTAGCTTCTTGTCTAATGAGGTACATTTGGCTCTATAGGTTACTCAATGTGTGATTTAATTGTTACATATATTGGCTTTGTTCCAACTTCTTTATTTCTCATCTACTCCCTCTAGAAATATCTATGTGATTTGGACCACTCCAACTAACTTATTATAAATAGAAGTGTTGTTCCAAGAGTTACTATTTTTAGTAATTGGCCAAAAAAAGTTTTTGGATGTTAAATATGAAAATGATTAACTTGAAAAGATGAGTATAATGTTCTAGGTCTCACAATGAAATTTTTGGTACCCCATTTTTTATAGGAAACTATTGTCTTCAAGTGTCATCTATTTTTCTCTTGGAATCTCAATTCACTAAAAAAAATAACTTTTATCCAACAACCCCCTTAGCAGGCCCTATAGTGACCATTATTAAAAACTATTTTGTCTGATTTCTATAAGTCATTGTTTCTGATGATTGTCTTGGAAGACTTTGTTACTAACAATTCCTTAATTGATATAATTCTTGAATATAATTGACAATTGCATAGGCAAAATTTGTCTAGATTATTACTGATTATGGTCTTGGCTAAAATGATACTCAATTTTTACTAAAATATGTTGTCTTGATAGTTACTTCCCATGCAATTGCTTTCGTTTGTTTTAATTTAGTCTATTTTATGATAGTATAGTATCTTCAATATTCTTAGTTTTTATGGTAGGTTTTATTTGGCATTCAATTCAAACATTCAATAAAAAGAGGGTACTCTGGGCCAAGGTGTATGCATTTTCCATAGGCCTCTATTATATTGTAATTATGAATGATAATGCTTAGACCAATATTTTAGGCCACTGCTCAAGGAGAATTCCATGCATACCCTTAAACACACTAATCTCTCTGGTAGCTTGGAAGGATGGTGTTCTTGAGTGTTGTGCTTGGTGCACTATGGATAGATACATGGTCAAAAAGCTTCATGTTGAGTGTACAAATGACACATTGTCAAGGGCATGTAGATGTACTTGGAAAAGAGGTATTTTCCCTCTTGAAATAAAAATACCTTTCCCCCAAGGTTTGGGTATGCTAGGTTTTGGCCAGTGTAGATAGACATAGAGGTCATTGATAATTGTTCCTTCAAGGGGCCTTTGCTGGTTATGAATCAAAAAGAAAATTTTCTAGACACAATGTTTGGAACCCAAACACTCCATTGTTTAAAAACAATTCCACTACACTAATATTACAACATATGTAAGCTAAACATAATTAAATTGGATAAATAAAGCTACATTTTAAGTTGTGCAAACTATGATTGCCCAATCTATACCATTCATTGCAATTAAAATATATTGCATATATAACAACAATGACTCCTTTGAAGTTGTATGAAATTTTAAAATTATAGTACTATAGAAAAATAACTTCAACGATTTCAAAAAAGCTAATCTACTCCTAATCTAAATAAGTTTCAAAGAAAAGTAAAAGGTTGAAGGATAAGAGAAAATAAACTAATATTGCTTGAACTCCAACTCCTCTTCAGTAAAGCAACAAACCCAATTTAAACAAATATTGACTCAACTAGTATTCACACAACCTAAGGTTTGAGATGGTACAATATTCAGAGGAGCAACATACTATGAAATGGACTGAGGACAAGCACCATCAGCATGCACAAATTGAACACAAATTTTTTTGAAAGCTTTTAAATTAAAAATATAGTCATTGAGTACAATGTTTCACATTTGTCCACTTTAGTGGATTACAAGAACAAAACTCAAAAAATAATAGCAACTTGGTTCAAAAATGCCATCCATCTACATAGAGAAGAAAAAAAACTAATGGAAGACAACTACAGATGATTTTTTACCTTTGTAACCATCTAGTGAGCCACTATTTATACAATTTTTTGACCTTCATCTTGTGTTACATTTTGCAATTAATTGCTATTTATTCCAGGATGTTCCCCTTGAGATTGTCTTTTAGCCATACTATACCATGCCTTATTAAATGCACACTACTTTGGTCATGCCTCATAAAGTCTTCACTTGCAAGATACTTAGGAATTCTAGAATGATCATACTTCATTAACATTTAATTTGCATAATGCTCAAGAAATCTAGAATGATCATGCCTCATTAACTCTTCATTACTCTATAAAATTTGGATCGATCATTAATTTCTCATATCTTTCATCTTGCATAATTGGACTTGCCCAGTTTGCATTAAAATTTCATGTCTGCCATTGCATCCACAATATTTAATGTAGCCACCAATGAATATTCTAAAAAATAACAAAAGCAAAGGCTATAACATTAATATTATAAATATTATTTTATATTTCCCTAAGGTTTTAAATTTTTATTTTTTAAATATTTACTTAAAGTTATTTTTTTAGCATTGCAGCAAATTATTTTCTAGGTTTTTGATCATTTTTTTCTTGTATTATAGCTTCGCTCATTTTTACGACATCAATCGGTGTAACTTTCAATTTTTGGGCTCAATTTATTTATTTTTGTGGAAAATATCCCAAAAGGGATGCCACTTTTAGGTAAGAAAAGGAGGCAAGGGAATCCATTCCGCAAAAATAACCTAGGGCTCGAACCTAGCCTACCACATTTGATATACACAAGGATAAAACAAACACACATTCGAGCTCAGGTAGAATTTCCAATTTCAAAGCTTAAATTTCAACAACCAGATGCCAATTTTTTTGCTTTAGCTTTTATTCTAGGCTTTTGGCTAAGTTATTTGATTTTTTAATCAAAACACATATTGGATTTTAATCTTTGAATGCTAGGTTTAACCTCTAGTATCTAAATGCTAAATTCCCATTGTCAGACCTCATGCCTTAGCAAAATTGCAAGTGTTGGGTTTATTTCTATTAGAATAAAATATTATATCCTAAGTGGTTACTAGGATAAGTTTGAGTGGCTGGATTAGATCCAGTTAGTTATGATCCAATGGATCATATTGTATCCCTTTGCTATTTAAGCAAAGCCTCTCAATAGAATAATAATCAATTTCTTTCATAATTCTAACATGGTATCAGAGCAGGCCTTCCCTACCCTGTGAGGCTAAGGAGTTTTTCCTCATGGGTAATATCCCTCATGGAAATCCCCCCCTCATTTTTTTTTCCTCCGCATCATTTTTTTTCTTCAATACTAAGGGAGTATGCTCTCCATCCTTTGATGGATCAGAAACCAAATAGTTATTGAGAAAAATCTACAATTATTTTTGGGAGGTCATTTTTTTAGTTTTTTAGTTTTGTATCCATAAGAGGGCATTAAATCTATCTATTTGTAGGTTCGACTGTGAAAGCAATGGGTCTCGTATATGACTCCATATGTTGCAATAGGTTGTGTTCGATCTGGTGCTATAACAGAACCTGACGCTCCGACGCTAAAGGATTTTTTTATTTTTTTGAGCCCTTCCACTAGATTTTTTAAAACAAATAATGTTGCAGACAGAGATGATTGCAGCTTTATTTGTCATAGTTTTTTGGGTTTGTAGTCTTAAACTGCATATCTGGGTTTCCATGCTTCTTTTTTTTGTCCATCTTGCTCTTGGATGTATCATGGTGAAGCAACTGGTATCCCTGTGTCTATCTGAGTTTTTTTTGAAGTATCAGACCTCAAAATACCAATTTATGGGGTTTTGACCTCCCCTCCAACAGAATTTTTATGGTTTTTTTTTGGCAATCGGCGTTGACAATTTTATTGTTGTTCTTCATTTAAGGGTTTCCTTATTTTCTATGGCTACCTTCTTGATGCCACTGTGGTCATTTTCTAAAGGTGCTACAATCATGGGAGTTGTCGTTTCTGTGAGACTATGGAGGAAACAGTGATAGCGCTAGCCAAGAGCAGTGAGTGAAGCGGGGTCATCACAAATGGATGTGTTTGCGATGTCGATGAGATCTATTAATTTTTCTAGGCTATTGGAAATGGTATGCAGTGCGTAGCGATGATGGTTCATGGTGTTTCAGATAAAATATTTTCAATGCTTTAATAAGAATCGAGGCCAATGTTGCTGCAGTTGTGAGCTATCTAAACAGGATGTGATCTACCCTCAGTTGTTGAGGTGACTGTTGCAGAACCACGAACCCAATTGTGATCCCACTGCCTGATAATGCATGGGGCTAATATGGCAATTTTTCGTGGGCTTCGGGATCATCATCAAGCTTTGAGGGGTGGTTAGAGGGCTTATTTTATTTGTTTAATACATTTTTTGTAGTTCTTCTAAGGCGACCAGATATTATCTGTTTCTAGTGTGTAGCAGGAGTGATCGATATCGAAGAGTTGAAGATGGTGGTGTTTGAGCCCGACCCACTTGTTGTTTCTTGCTATTTATGTTTCTCCATCAAAGGAGTTATTGCATGATAGAGCCGAGTGGATTCATGGACCTTGCAGCCATGGTGGAGAGATAAAAATAAAACATTGATTTAGCCTACCAGAAATTATTTTCCCAGGGCAGATTCGAAACTCATTAGAGCTATGGACCATCCTCGTGATTATCAAACTACAACATTATTGAAGGTTGTACGCTAGACAAGGCAGGCATGATTTATAAGATTGGCGAGTTACAAACCCCGGCATTACAGTGACCTTCTTTCGAGAGCTCCGCCTGCAAAGATCTAAACCTATGAGGGTTTCGAGATGCTGCTCACAACTGCAGATATCTGCCCGTTTACTGATTTTGTTGGCAGATTTGTTTGCTGCACTTAAGATCGTCTTCCGATTAATTGATGACACCTTTGTCGTCGGATTCTCTACACAACCATTACCAAAGCTTTCCCCACCCTTCCAACGTGTTTTTCGCACCAGTTATTCTCGCTGGGTTTTGAATCAGAGATGAACAGTATCTGGTGTAGTGTATGTTGAACAGATTATTGTAGATGCAAATGTGTATGTTGAAAAGGTTGTTATAGATTCAGACCAGGAAATATGAATTATGAATCTCCCTAAATCTAGCAGACTCCTTGTAAAGTTTTTTCAAATTTCCCGGTGGTTTCAGAAGCGGCACCGATAGCTATCTGTCAGCCATATTCATATCGCATGATGTTAACGTCCACTGTTATTAAATATTTCTGGCTTTTAAATTTTTGGTGAAACTTTGGCGTGAGTCATTGTGTTGTGCAATGCTATTATAACGGGGCGAAATCAATGGAAGGGTGTGATATTTTGTCATGCACAGATGGCGCTCTTTAATTTCTGTGAACTGTAATCTGTTTTCTTTTTAAAGCTGCAAAGTTTTTCAAAAAATACAACTGGTTGTATTTTGCCAGTCAGAACATGAGCTTTCGTCAACTGTGGAGTACAATGGAGTCAATTTTTTTGTGTTCGTGATTTCCTGATTGATGGAGCGGTAACGACGGAGAAGTTTTGGCACTGTCAACCATAGATCCAGCATGGTGTCAGCTACCTCGATTTTGGAAAGAGCTCAGTGTTTGCTGGATTTATCCTTGATATAGTTGTTTTGTTAGGCGGTAATGCACATTTGCCATTTTGTGCTCAGTTGCGATCCACTTCCATAGGTTCTTTTACTTTCAGTCGGCACCGATTGTATGACGAAATGGTGGAGCCTCCTTGGAGTTATTTTTATCTGTTGAAGATCATCTACTAGGAGCGGACAGTGTGGCAAAAGATTGAAGGTGCTGCATCGAGGACTTTTATTGCTCTTTGATGAGAATCGCAAAACACTGCTGGAAAAGTTTTTTTTTTTTATTATGGTGGAAGAAATGCTCGGGAGTACATAACATATGTGAAGCGGGATATAATCGTATCAAAGGCGGCCTTCAACATGTAGATGGATTTTTTTACGTCCATCTGAGGAGTGGTGTCAAGTTTGAGGATACACTGTTTTCTCGGCAAGAAGGTCCACGTCGAGGAGGGCAACAATGTGTATGGGGTGTAGCAGCAGGCGGTGAGCTATGATCCCAACTTTGTCCCTGATGCCATGAGAACCTTTGTGTTGTTCATGTATCGCCACATACACGAGAAGAATGTGTACGAAATCCACCAAATGAATGAAGGGTGATTCCAAAAGCTCATAAAATATTTGTTAGTGCTATCGTATTTTTTGAGCTTTACATACCTAAATGAATGAATGGCTTTATCGGTGCCCCCAAGATCTGTTGCGGGTCCCAACTTACAAGGCAAAGGATGAACGGTGAAGATCCAAAGTTTGTTGGAATGGAGAATCATAATTTGTATGTACCGCATTTTGAAGGACGATCCGGTCGCTTCGCATCAAAGAAATGTGGAATATTGATCAGTGATCGCGGCACACGGTATTTGAGTTTGAGTTTGCTGTCGACATAGGTGTGTTCAAGATGCATAAGAATCCGACATTGAAGGAAAGCTTACCCTCATGAGACGGTGACAAAGATTGTAGCTACGTGTTAAACAAGATTGCTGACTAGTTTTTCAACTGGAATCGTGTTGCCCTGGTCATCAATAATAAATGATTTACTCACTATACCTCCTATGCATGCAAATAGATACCCGTAGATAAGAGGAGAGCGTCGATTAAATGATACAAGCAGGACTGAGAAGATGTGATTCATTCACGAAGACAACGACGATATGTTTTCATCGTAATGGGAGATTCGCGAAATCTGGCAGACTGGTTGGTTGTTCTAAGCTATCCTTATATAGAAGCACCATTCCAGGCCACGTTACAGTATAGGTGAGTACATAAGCATGGAGTCTCATTGCCTTATTGATTGCAGACAACGATACTGAGCATTGTAGACATTGATACCAGAGGGGCGCACTGATTGTTAGTTGCATGATGGGAATCGATATCATGGCTGCAGCGGTAAGGGTGGCTTCTCTTCCGGTTACACACGGTAGTGGTGATTGGATTGCTGCAATGGCTAACCAAGACTCAAGATGATGGAGATTTGTTATGAAAGATCACATGTTTTGTCAGTGATGAATAATTTTGGATGTTCGCAGGAGTCAAGCAAGTATTTTTGTTGCACTTGCATTGCCTATGTGCTAAGATATGAGCAGGCAGGAATAACCACTAAAAAAAGAGAACCCCGCGCCAAATTCAACTGCATATCACCACAGACTGTTGCAGATCATCATGTATCTGTCATGGACAATTTGTTTTTCGAGGAGATGCATCATCTAATGTGGTTGAATTTTTTTTTTTTAATTCTAAAGTTTCCAACAAGATCTGCTTGTGAAACGTTGTCCAGTCTTCATGATGGCATTTGACTGTGCCTATAAAATTTTATTTTACCATCATCAGGGTGAGCAGTCGATTGTTTTTTTGCTCTGATTGTTTCCTTGGAATGCCCGTAATATGGGCTTTTGTTCAGCATCGTACGAAGCGACCAACAGAGCGACATTGACGAGGAGGGGTGCTTGGAGTGGCTCAACGTGCGGGCACCCACATCGATGCTCTACATTGCATTCCATAGCAAAATTGTGCCTCGTGATCCATGGTGCACTACGGGTGGGCACCGCAGTTGCTAATGGGTAAATTGATGCTCAACTTGGGGCGAAACTATATGTAATTTTGCATTGTTTTTTTATGGCACTAAAACTTTTTTTTATTTTTTTTTATGAAATTGGAGGCTATTTTCTAGCCTTTCAGTTTTTCCCACATGGTCCATATATAAAACTTGCTATATTCCATTATTCTGGAATATTTTTTTTATAAGAGAAAGAAGAATATCATTTTCCTGCAAGATGAGGGTCACATTCAAACCCGTATATAGGGGTATTTATAGTCGTTGGAAAGGTTTTTCTAAGCCGGACAACATGGTGCAGTCATTTTTCAATTTTGAAATTGTTTTTCCACACTTTTTTGGCTCAAAATATTGTATCATGGAGTGCATTCTCGGTTGAACCCAACACTCCCAAACATTTGCTTAAGTGATCCTAGTATCTAGTCATCTTCTCTATATCAGCTAGCGACTAGCGATTGCAATGGCTGGATACCTATGCATTCTGGTAGGATGAAGAGGTCACCATAAGGACACATTCAAACACTAAATTGGTACCCTTTATTTTTTATATTTCCTTGAAGTAAGTTGTTTGTCCACTCTTTTTGGACCTTGTTATCATCCCATTGTGTTCATATAGGTGGAAACCACTACTTATGCTTATGGAGTCGATTTGGACATCCCTTGCAATTCTTGTGGTTCTTTCCACACTATCTTCACAATATTATTTTTGTGAGACACTTTGGTTTCAGGGGTTTTTTTCTTTAGTGACCTTTTTCATGGCTCAAAGCCTTGATCTATGTCATAAGCACCAATTTAGGAGTATGGTTTCATTCATTCCAACGACGAGTCTAATTTTTTGAGACATCTTATGGATCCTTTGTAGGCTTCTTGATGGAAGTTGTCCTTAAGGGGGTTGAGAATATTCCTTCATCCTCCATGCACATCTTCCTCCTTCTTCTTCTTCTTTCTATTTTGGTAGGTGGTTTTTTTTGCAAGCTTCTTGATGGAAGTTGTCCTTAAGGGGGGTTGAGAATCTTCCTTCATCCTCCATGCACATCTTCCTCCTTCTTCTTCTTCTTTCTATTCTAGCAGGTGGTTTTCTCCCTTGTGGTTTTCATCATCTCTCCAATAGGTTTTTTATGGATATATTGTACATGAGTACCTTATCAAGCCTTGTTTCTGGGACTCATATTTGTGGATATACCACTTGTTTTGGTTTTGTTGTTTTTCACTACCTCCTAGTATCACTTAAGGGGGTGTTAGAATAAAATATTATATCCTAAGTGGTTACTAGGATAAGTTTGAGTGGTTGGATTAGATCTAGTTAGTTATGATCCAATGGATCAGATTGTATACCTTTGCTATTTAAGCAAAGTCTCTCAATAGAATAATAATCAAATTCTTTCATAATTCTAACAATTTCCAATTGTCAGGCTTTATTCCTTAGGAAAATTTTGAGTGTTGGGTTTTGTTCCTTAGCAAAATTTTAAGTTTCTTATGCTTCAAACTTTTTTCTCATTGATAATGACATCATCATTTAAAAACTCCACATCTCTTTTACTCAGCCAAAATTGGATCTTATGTGCTAATTTTATTTTTCTTAATGTTGGGCTTCATTTCCAATTGTTAGATTTCATTCCTTAATGAAATATTGAGTGTCGTTTTTTTTCCAATTGTTAAGATTCATGTCTTAGCCAAATTTTAAGTGTCAGGTTCATTTTTTATTGTCAGATTTCATGTCTAAGCCAAAATTTAAGTGTTGGATTCATTTTTTATTGTCAAGTTTTTTAAGTCTCTTCATAGATGTCATCCTCCCTCAAGTTCTAGCACTTTTATACAAGGTCCAATCACCACCTGATCCTCTATATTATCCCATGATAGAGGTATTTTGCATCTTTTTCTATCAAAGGCTTCAAATTGAACCATTTCTAAAGATGCATGGCATCCATTACTATATGAAAATTCAACTAGATGTAAAAATTATTTCCACTTGGTTCACCCTCTTCATTTGTCCATATGTTTTTGGATGATATATAGAATTCAATTTAGTACCCATTGCATGGTGAAGAGCCTACTAAAATTTTGAAGTGAACCTAAAATCCTTATCTAATATGATAACCACAAGAAGACCATGTAACCTAAAAATTTCTTTAGAAAACTTATGTACCTCTACTAATGCATCATCCTTGATGTTCCCCCATATAAAATGTGCAACCTTGCTCAAATTTCTGGCCACCACAATAATTGCATCATGTTGGTACCTAGTCTTAGGTAAACCCACAATAAAATCCATAGATATTACCTACCATGTATGAGTAGGTATATCATGTGGGTATAATTTCCCTAATGGGTTTTGATGTTCTACCTTAAACCTCTGACATTCTAAACATATTGCAATAAAACTAGTGATATCATGTTTCATTCCTATCCAATAGAAGGTATTTTCAATGTTTTATTTTATTTTTTACCCTCTTGTATGAGCATAATATGGATAACTATACACCTCTTACATAATCATTCTCCTCAATTCACCAGTTTTGGGTATTACAACCTTATCCTTGAAGCATAAAAGTCCATATTTTATTTTGAAATCCTTATTTTCTTCAATATTTCTCTCAATTTTATCCTAGATTTCAATGCAATACTGATCTTGTAGCTATGTTTATTTGAATTTATCCATCAAATCTACTAGGTTAATATTGTTATGTGCCTTCTTCTACTCAAGGCATCTAGAACCTTATTTTATTTCCTTTTGATATACTCAATAGAACTTTATCCATATTCTTTGTCTTGCATTCAACATAGGTTGGGTAAAAATTACCTTAGACTTTAATGGTTTGTCCTTAGCTTGAATGGTTTACCCTACAAATAGTGTCTTTATACCTTTAGTGCATGTAAAACTACTACCAATTCCAAGTCATGTGTAGCATAATTTAACTCATGCTTCTTGAGTTTCCTAGACTCGTATGCTATTGGAGCTTCATTTTGGGATAACACCCCATCCAAACTTTCTAAGGAAAAATGTATACACACTATAAAATTATCTAGAGGATCTAATATCTTGAGAATTGGTGTTGTAATCAGCTTAATATTCAAAGTTTCAAAGATAGTTTCACATTTGTTTGACCATTTGACTCCTTCCCTTGTCTCTAAAGTTTGGTGATAGAATAAACAATCATTGATTAATCCTTAACAAAATGCCTATAATAACCAATGAGCCCCATGAAGCTTCTTATTTTAGAAATATTTTTTAATGTAGGCCAACTTAAGATAGCCTCAATTTTCTTACAATCTACAACAATTCCTTTTACTAAGATGATATGTCCCAAATACTAAACTTGTGAAGTATAGAATTTACATTTGGGAAACTTCCCATATAGCAAGTTTTTTCTTAGCACCTCTAACACTAACCTTAAATGTTGGTCACATTCCTCTTTCGTGTTAGAATATATCAATATATCATCTAGAAATACCAAAAAAAAATGATATAGATATTTATTGAATGCATTGTTCATTAAATTCATAAAATCTATTAGTGCATTTATCAACCTAAATGGCAACCTTGTGAACTCATAGTATCTATATCTAGTCTTAAATGTTGTTTTTTGAATATCTTCCTCTCGAATCCTCAACTAATGATATTCCAATATCAAGGCAATATTTTAAAATATTATGGAATCCTTTAGCCTATCAAAGAGATTATCAATTCTTCGAAGAGGATACCAATTCTTGATGGTCACATTATTTAACATCCTATAATCAATGCACAATCTCAAGCAACCATCCTTTTTCACAAATAGTACTGAAGCACCTCAAGATGACACACTAGGTTTGATCAAACCCTTTTCTAACAAATGTTAAAGTTGCAACTTTAACTCTTGCAACTCAATTGAGGTCATTATGTAAGGTGTCCTTGCAATGGGTTCTTCCCTAGATATTAGTTCAATGGTAAAATTAAAATTCATGTCGATGTGGTAGATATGGGAGATATAGAAATATATCACTAAATTCATGTAAAATGGGATGTTTTTTAAATATTTACTCATCCCCTTTATTGCATGTCTTGCCATTAATTTTTACTACATACAACATACCATCTCCTTTAATGGATTTCTTCAATTGCATGGTTAACAATAAATGGGGTAAAAAATACCCTTTTCTACTTTGAATTGTTACTCTCCTTTTATCCTTATTGATGGAATCCATCCACCTCTCTTGCAAGTTGATTAAGGTTCCATGAGCCTTCAATAAATCCATCCCTAGGATAATATCAAAATAATGAAGTGGTGTTACATATAAGTGATATATGGTGGATCCATTGGGTAAGGTAATCTCAATAGTAGGCAAACAATGATCCACTAAGTAGGTTTATCCATAACCATACTTGAATTTCCATCCATGTGCTAAAAATCTAGGTATTTTTGGCATATCCCTAATAATACTAGTGGAAATAAAACTATATGTATCTTTACTATCTGTTAAAACTTTAACATCCTTGTCAAACAACTTACCATTCAGTAACATAGGTGTTGCTTGTCCATCCAGATTTTGACTCTTGATAGTGGCATAGATTCGATGTGGCTACTCCTCTGTTGTGTTACTTGACTATGGCCATTAGGGACACTTATAAGCATAATGGGAACCCTCATAAATGAAGTAACCTATATTGGGTTCCTGATATCTTTCCTATATTTTCTCCCATGTTTCCTCTTTCTGTGTTGAATCGTTATGCTTTTGAGGTTGAGGATTAGAACTATCATTCTTTTATTATATCTTTTTTTGCACGTAGTTTCCATTGTTATTATTAAAAATATTAGGTTTCCCTTTAATATAATTGTTTATATTATTTCTCCAATTCATAATCTATGCACTCTTTCTTTTCTTGATATCTTGCCTCTCTACCTCTATCAACCCTAAATAGTTGAAGGACTTTTTGATTTGAAGATTGATCTCTTTATTTTCTTGAGATATCGCCTCTCTGCATCCTGCACCTTTAATTGCTCATTTTACTCACACTCATAAATATACTTTAAAATTTTAATGAATCTTTGAAAGTATATTTCTACCATCAGTGAACCCTATTCGAGTCTAGAGAATTACTCAAACTTATCTACATAAAACTGATCTTATAGAAATGTCTTCTTAAACGCCTTGATGAATTTGTACCATTTGAATTTTTTAAATTGGATTTGTTTATCTATTTTTGAATTTGTTCCATTATTCTAAGGTTTTGTCCTGAAGATGAAGGGTAGCCCACACAACTTGGGTTTTGAAAGAATAATTTTTCATGGAGAAGAAGGTTTCCAACTCATTCATCCATGACTCAACTACATCATCTCCCTTCTTTCAATTAAATTTAGCTACCTTAATATTCTTAAGGTCTTTCTCCAGCTCAACCTCTATTCAGTTTTGCCCCCATGGCTTCTCCTAACAGGATTCTCTTCTTATCTACCCTCTAAATCGTTGTTACTAATTTTATTATTAATCATGGTTACTAGAAAATTTTATTTGTATTCCATATGTTCCTGAAGCAACTTAACTATGAAAGAAAGATATTCCACCCTCTTACTGGAACCTTTTGTTCCTTAGGTTTTCTTATTGGAGTATGTTTCCATTTTAGACTTATTATTAGGGTCTATTGCTCTCCTAGTTCTTTTATTGGGTTCCATTATTTATCTAGATTTATTTTATATACATACTACATTTCCTCTTATGCAACTAGTCATTCTTTCTTATATGATCCTCCTCTTAAAACAAGTGTCATCTCATATCCACAAAAAATAGTTGGGTAAGTTACAATTTCCATTAATTATACTTACAATCAATTAGTTTTATTTCCCCATGAACTAACTTAGACCCTTTTTATTTCTTGATAATGATCATGGTTACTCTTGCATCGCTGCAATATGATATCCCCAATAATAAACTATACCCTTTAGGATTTTTACTCCTTATTCTAACTCATCTCGTTGGTGTGCAATATTTGGCTTATCCTATATCACATTAAGGTACCTAGGAGAGTAAGTCTCCACAAAGTATCACATCAAGTCAAGGCTCATCCTAGATGCACTCCATAGAAGCTTCTAGCCCTATGACCTAGAGCTCTAATACAATTTTTTGCAACCCACCAAAACCAACCCAAGAGAAAGATATTTTATTTTACAAGTAGATTTCACAAAAGGAGTCCCAATATTATTTTAAAAATTCTCAAGGCTTCACCATATTTGAGTTAAATGTTTTTATAGATGACACTCAAGTGGATAGGAGTGGCTAACATCTCATATTTTTGGGGTTTACCTTACTAAACCTTATCATTTATAAGGATGCCAAAATTTTCCCTCCACATTTTCCATACCCTCAATGACATAGGATAATTTGACCATAGTGTAGGGACTATCCTTTAGTCCACAACACTTAAAGGGGGACACTTATTCCTCAAACCTTACATAAGTCTGTCTATATAGGTTATTTTGGTGTAAAGCCTTGATGCTTATTTACCACACCTCCATGGGTTAACTAAGGTCATTACCATTCACCTGAACCTCACTATTCTAGGTACCACCACTGATGATTTTTGAATGATTCCATTAATTACAGAGTTAGGGAACACCCGATCCTCACCATTCAAGGTGTATAAAATTAGGAGCATCTAGATATTGCATCATCACAACTTCTTCTATATTCGTGAGTACCCTAATATTACATCACTGCAACTCCTTCCAAGACTCACAACTACGTGGTTATTAAATATTTGAAACTCCTCCTAGGATTGGGTTATCTCATGACTTTGGGTTCCTAACAGATTTTTAGATCCATATCCAAGAACCCCACCAAACCTAAAATCGCATAAATAAAATTAATCTAACATTCATCCATGAATGATTGTAAGTGTTAGAACATAATTAACATGTTTAGTTATAACACAATGCTAGATTCTTGGATTTTAAATAGAGCATTTCAACCCATTAAAATAAAATATAAATTTCAACATAGAACTAGCATTTAAAGAATATCTCTCTAAAATATATCATGATTGAAATAATCAAATGCTAACATCAAAATGTAAATCTAGAATTAAACCTCTGTTTAACTAAAGCTAGTAAAATATATAACATCAAATTAGGTCATTGCTATCTCAATATTTTATTTTCTCTAAAAAGAAACCAAATATTCACACATTTACATGGGGATTTCCAAGCCTTTTTAATTCAAAACAACCAATATTACATAATAAAATATCCATTTGCATAACATTTTCATTCCCAAATGCACCAAATCCAATTCGCCTAGGTTCCCTCTGCACCACCTATTTTCACGATCTTCTTCATGAAAGGAAATTCCCTGTGAACTTTGAGAAAAGCTTAGAGATCGAGACAACTTAAGCAATTTGCTTATGTAAACCTACTATGCACCAAGAAACTAATATGTAAACATGCAATCACACAATTTCTAAGCTAAAAAGAAGGAAACTCGTAATTCCCTCTATAATGAACTCCTTATCTACTCAAACCTAAATTCATTACTATCACAATTTCAAAATTAATATTATTTTTCCATCTCATGGTTTTGCATTAAAATAGAACTTCATAAATAAACTCTCTTATTTACTAAATTTAAAGGATCTCATATAGTTATTTTTTCTTAAAAAAACCTTCTTTAAAATAAACATCCCTCTACTCCATCATTAATCTGGATTCTTAAAAGGATCTAATAATGGTATAAATACTTTTACTATCCATCACAACCTTATATATTTCCAATAAAAAGCTTAATAGTTGTTCAAGAATAAAAAGCATAGACTTTGGTATTAAGTTCTAGTAAACTTACCACCACTTAATAACTAAATCTTTACCAAAAAAAAATGAGCACACACCCCAAAAGTCAAACATAGAAAGAAGAATGAATGATTTTTAAGTAAACATAACTACAACCTTAGCCAACCTTTAAAAATAAAATAAAATATACCAAACAACTTCATCAAGGAGATGCCTACAGAACTAGGTGACACTCTAGATCAAGCCCCAATATGCAACATTGAATGCTAGCCAACAACTATTAGGGGAATTGCCACACAAAAAGGAAAAAATGCAAATAAAATAATAGCATGTCTAAGGAGACCAACTCGATGCATGACACTACATAAAGAGAAGAAACACATTGCATCACATATCCAATAGCAAGATACAAGGTAACAAGCTTAGGTTGGAACAAAAACCTTCCATGTCATAGTACCCACACGCTTAGGTTGAAGAATAAAAAAAAAAAAAAACAATCCACTATTGGGTAATGGCTCTACCAAGCATTCAATCAACCAAGACATTAAGGAAAATATGTCTCTCTCTTCATAGAAGAAGTAAACTCATTCAAGCATTACCTTTACAAAATAACTATAGGGCTAAGCCAATAAAACCACAATCCAACTTGCAAGAGCATCCAAATATGCCAAGGATAAAATAAAAATGGATTCAAAAGAACATAAAGCAACTCACATATAAGGTGTTCAAAGTAAAGGATAAAACTACATAAGCATAGGATAGAAAAATAACACTAAAAAGGGCCATCCATGTATACCTTTTGAATATGAAACCCCTATCTCTCTTAAACGTCCTTGTTCTCCAAGCTTATCCTTTTTATTTGATCCTCTAATTGTAACAACAATCCCAAATCCTCCAATTTTGAGGTCTTAAAAAGGTTTAATAGGAACTATAGAATGGGGAAGGAGTCCCCTCCCCTTCTTCTTGGATCGACCAACCATATCCAACTTGCACCATCTTAGCACCCACTAATGTGCACTTAACAATCATACACCAACCTGACATATACCAATGTGCACCTACTTAACATCCACTAATTTGCACCAGCCCAATGTCATGTTGACCAATATGCAACAACCTAACATTCATAAGTGTTCTTATGGACATTACCAAGAAGATCACACTGCCTTTCCACCATAGATAAATCACTCCAAACTTACACAAATAGTTTCTTAAATATTTTCCACATAAGGAAATTTAATTAAGCTATTAAAATTAAGGTTAATTAATCCTAAGTTCTTTTAATATAAGCTTTATTACAAAAAAGGCCAAAATATAAGTAACTAATCTAAAAACTCATTCAACTTATTATTACCTTTAAAAAAATAAGGTAATTGGATTAATTACTTATCAATTAATATCAATTGTTAATATAAATTATTAAAATTGATATTAATATTTCAAGTATTAATAATTTCACCCTTATTAATACTTTATTGGATTAATTAACCAATTTTAAAAACATAAGTAATACAATGATTTACAACTTAATAATGGGTCTTGTTGTTTTATCCTTAAGTAGGTGGCTTTTTAAGATAATCAAAGCATTATCCCTTGCCTACTAGTGATGACTCCTTTGTCGATAGCAATTTCATAGCCCAATAGAGCATTCAAACAACAAGAATATATGTGATGCATCTACATGAAAGGTGTTATTTTACCCTTGAGCTTTCTATGAACATATCATAACCATCATTTACTATTTTGTGTCTCAACTTTGGTGATTGTCCCATACCAATCCATTGGTGAGAGTACCTAGTCCTGCATCCATAAAGTTCATCAACAGTACCATATATTTTTTTATTAGTTGGAGGAAGGGATTTTAAAAAATTTCCCGAACCTTGTACAAAAATATCAACAAGGGATGCTATCTCTTACAACCAAAAGAGACAACAAAAAGACTAGATATAGTCTCTAAGAGTAGGATAACAACCAAAAACTAAAGAGAGGATATCCAAATAGGGAGGACCACAAAAATGGGCACAAATAAAATCACAAAAGGAACCCCAACCATCGATCATAAACCCATCAACTGTCCATTCCAAAAATAGGGGAGTCAAAAATATTTGTTGGTTTGTCACCTTCAAACTAGTTGTAAAATTCTTCTAGGATGATAGTAGTTTGTTGCAACATAGAAACGTTCATCTTGGTGGTTCGAGATATCACACTTATAATATTGTCTAGATCCTACACATAACCCTTCTTGGTGATGAAGGGGATGTGTGTGTGTTGTCAGCTATGGTTGGAAGCCTTGAAGGAGCCGCACAAAGGGGCTATTTTTTTAGAGGAGGATCACATTGGAATGTCTTCTTGCTTGACTTTATGGATACCGACAAAAGAGTCTTTAGAGAAGTCTCCATATTTCTCCATAATAATGAGAGACTTATGCTTCCTAATTTTGGGATTTGCTATGAGATAGGCTATGATAGCATTCTAATTTAATATTTGGAGGAGTTTCATGGCCTTCGATGTTTAACTCCAACATACGGCTAGTCTTGGGAGAGGTCAGCTTTAGAGCAGCTTCTTTTGGAACAATAGGGGAAGGGTTTTTTTAGTGACTTGATAGTTGGGGAGGGTTCAAGGGGTCAAAAATGCATGAGACAATTGCTTTATTGGACTATCTATGGAGGACATGTCTATAAATAATAAAGTGGAGTCCTTGGTGATCAAGAAATAAATAATTTTATTTCTTGATATTATGGTCGGACCTTTCAATAGATCTAAAAAGAAACTCCAGGATATTAATGACTTTGTTTCCACGGAGATGGTTAAGGAAGACTAGATGGAAAATACAAAGAATGGAATTATGATCATCCAGAGTGAAGGGTTAGAGGACTGGAATCATGAACCTATTCAATGGCTTGGGAAGAGATTATTTGATAATGTCACCCTTGTCCTTATCATCCAGAGTGAAGGGTTTGAGAAGGAATAATTGTGCATATCAATGTGGACTTGTGACTGTTGATTAAATTCTTGCCATAAAAAACTCTTTGTCATTGACATCAATATTGGAAAGGATGAAGAGGTGGCCTTTGCATTGCATTGGCTAGTGGAAGACGTGACAATCACAAAGAGAACCCTAAGAATTTGTACACTAGATCATGCACATATGATGTGGGGATGCCACAAGGAGACTTAAAGGTTATAATTGAAAATACTGGTGTATGACTGGTTACAATTACCAAGTAGGTGGTAGCGGATTATGAACAACCCAACACAATTTACGAATAACCTAGCACAAGTTATGAGCAACTCAGTATTACCATATTCTACATATACATAAACAAAGTATAAAATACAAATACCAACTTATATTGATAACATGGAAATAAGAATATGCAATGGATATCCTCACATCAATACATAATTCAGTATCAAGAACAAATTATACCAAGGAAGGCAGTTACACTTAAACCATCTCTTCCTAGATTTTTTGAACCAGTATGACTCCTCATTTTCAATATATTATGATAGTTATAAAGTAATTATTTTTCTTACCCATTCCATTGATTTCTAACTATTGTCGTATAAAATTTGTAGTTTGGGTTTAATTTCCTCCTTTTCTTTCAATATGTTACTAAAAGAATTAGTATTCTAAATCTCATTTACCCCTTTAGATATTTTATTTTTGAATAAACCTATACATACATGATCCTTAAAAATTTATTCCATCCTACCATATCATAACCATCTATAATAAATCAAGATTTTGGAGCCACAAAGACTATAAAAAAATGGATTTGGATGACCATTATTGAGTAAATCACATTTTAGGGGAATGGGTTTATGCTATGAGCATGCTTGCAATAAAATGTCTCACAAATTGCATATTTTTATTTTACAACCATGTGTTGGATAGAAAAAATCTATCCAATCTTTTTGTTATATGAATTTACCTAATACATATATCATCATGTGTATACAGAAGACTTGAAGGAATAACATTTCAAAGGCCATTTGAATTGAAAAATGAAACAGAATCATGCATTGATTTAAACCATCTGGGAGTACCATCCTTCTTTTTTGAAGAATATGGAACTATGTTGAAGTCAATAGATCACACTTATGAATCATCCTTGTATTTGACAAAAATATGCTAAGGTCCTTATAACATATTTCATGAGTAACTATAGTTGGAGCGTATACATTTATAAACCCAACTCTGATGTTTTTCTCTTTCTTACAAAATAAACCAACAATCCAATTACTTTATGCTTCTAACAATTATTCATCCCATTTGCATTTGTCCCATATTATTGTAATACCACTTAAAGCTCCTATAGAAGAAACTATCATACAATTTCCCATCTTCCAAGTATTTTTCATAGTAATCTTACATTCCTCGCTACTTAATTTTATTTCTTATAATAATATAAATGTAAAACTATAACAACCTGTTAATTTCTAATTTTTATTAGTGGGATTAAAACCACTTCTTGTTAACACTTGTGATATTAGATTTTGATTTCTCAAATCAATATTCCTTTGATATTTATTTTCTCTTTCTTCTTGCTTTGAGGACCTTCCTCTCCTTCTTTCATTCCGTCAACATGTTTACCTTCATCAATATCTTCTATTTTTGTATATTTATTAATAATGAGACTTATTTTCTAAAGATATATGTCTCCTCAGAGAATTTGAAATGCAATAAATAACCTCACTTACACTTTCTTCTTTATGTTGCCCAAGAAAACCTAAAGTATGAGGATGATCTCCAAAATAATATTTTTTTAAGCATTCATAGAAACCCTAAATTTTTATGGATATCTTCCAAAAAAAAATTTATTATGTCACTCTTAAAATCCTACAGTGCAAGGGATACATTCTATTCTATAATTTTTGTTATAATATGGCTTTATACTACTTGAGAAAAATAAAGGTGATTTATCTAGATTAACTTGTATCTCTTTTGCCTCCTTTGATTTATTCCATTGCACCTTTAACTCTTTCTAAATTTGGACTTGTGTGTTTTACTTCATCACTTCTATATTTTTATTTTAATGGTTTATTAAGTTAATTATAATGGCCTTCCTCATTTGATGATGCATAGGGGATTTCTTTGCTACTTTTTTGGGAGATTTAATCCAAAATCTACTATGATATGATCTCTTGGATTTATATTTAATTTTGCCTCATGCCCAAGATTTTCCATCTCTTTATTCATTGTTTTCACTTTGCAATCTCTTGCCATGTGTCTAGTCTCATAACATTTACAATATTAGGATGCAATATTTTTGTGATCTACTTATTGAACCCATTCTAATCCCACTAGACTACAACAATGGTTTTAATATATCCATATCAACACATATTCAGGTGTTTATAGCTGAAATAGGGAAAAACAATGCACCAAATAAAATATAAACAATGCATGTATCTATACCCTATCGCTAATGAGCGCCAAACAACGACATGCAAGTAAATGGAAAGATAACGACCAACAAGAAGTAAAGCAAAACAAGTATATATCTTATTAATCGAAAAGATCAAAAATCATGGGTTACAATGCATCCCCTTGAGGGCTCAAAATGGGTGATACAAATGTTTACAAATCAGGTGCCCAAAGGTCAGATCTCTCAAGGAATTTGTGTGCACATCTAATGTCTTTCCTCATACCCACAATCGAGGTGGGCATTCCAAAGTTGTCGTCACTTGTATATTTGATCTCTGATGTCTTAGAATACCTCCCAATGTGTTGTAATGACCTATACTTGCACACATGGAAACCAAAATAATCAAATAGTGAGTGTGTGTGGTAAAAAGTATGCAATCCCCCTAGGGACAAAATGGCTAATATCTAGAAAATGCATCAAACCAACTCTAAATAACAAAATACGAAATGGGTATGCAGAAAAATAGGTTTTTGGAATTTATCACCAGAAATCATGTTGAAATCACATCCGAGCATATTTCGTAATCAGGGCGACCGTTTGCAACCTACAAAATCCAAAGTAAGAAATCTCCTATCCTACGCATATCCAAAACACATGAAATTTGGACAAAATACATAAAATACTATTATAATAAAACCCATTTGATTAGATTTGTGATTTTGGTCATAGTTTAGGTGTTCTCTTAGATGACCACCAGAGACCTACAAGGAAGCCTGCTAAACACTAAAATTGCAATATCTCGACCAATATAAATCATAATAACATGAAATTTGAACTGTAATATCATATAAGCATCTATAAAATATCTAATTAAAAATAATTAAGAAATAACACACAAATATCTATTCATTCTGGGGTGGAGCGAATAGGATTATCATAGATTGGGGGGCACCTCAGGAGGAGCACCCATTGAATCTACCTTGATTTTAGCACCAATTCCACTTGGGAATGATGCAAAACATTATAGGATGTGTTGTAGTCAAATTTGGTGTGGGATTCACTCAGTTGGTTCGGTTTTGTTAACAATATTGTGCCTCCTAGTTCACTCACAAACCTCCTTCGCTAGGTAGAGATTTCGAGGGAAAATTAGGCACAAAAGGGTGGAAAGAAATCTTTGCAGCACTTTGTTGCTTAATCCTCAAAATCTCCTCCTCTTTTTAGTGTGTAAAATGTATCCACTTTATAGGCTTAGGAGGCTTTAGGTTCAAAAGGCATGTGAGGGCATGTGAGGCATGAGGTGCCACTTGGCCACTAGGGTGGCATGAATTGGAGGGAGAAAATAATCTCCCAATTTGACCTCCTTCATGGGTTGGAGCTTTAAGATGCTACGTGCCCTGCCCTCCTAGCCATTATGGACCAAAAATGTAACCGTTGGTAGGTTCCATTTGTCCAGGTTTGATTTTTTGTGAGTCAAACCTACTATTCACTCCACCCTAGAGCAAATGTTGCTATTCACCTTGAGGTGGGATGAATAGATTATGTATTCATCCTAGGGTGGCATGAATAGTAGTAGGGTGTCCAAAATGTGCTAAAAGTATCCTAGAACCTTTCAAAACATTGCACTAGGTGTTTAGAACCATTGTATACCTTCTGAGGGCTGCCCTAGGGGCCTTGGTGTGTTGCAACATCACTAATTTTGGTAGCACAATCAGATTGACCAGTTTTTAGTGTCTACATATGCTCCTTTTTAGGATGCATTGTGTGCAGCACAACGTCGAGAAAAAATAGATGACTAAAAACATTCAATGATTAGGGTTACTCAATAACCTAACCAAATTTAGATGCCCCAATCCTGGAAAGAGCATGCGTCCTTGAATCCTTGATTTTGATGAGCTAAGGAGCTTGCTTTAGCTTAGACATTATTTGTCATGAAAATGCAAGGCCTATGTTTCCATGATGCCAGCAGTGCCAAGCATTTTAATTTAATACTTTGTGCTTGTTTTCTGCCCAAGAAGGAGCATGATTATCTTTTTCAAAGGTTCATTGGATGAATGCAATTTGCATGATTAAGTGTGCGTGATTATCTTGACCCTAAATGAATTCCATCATATTTGACTTGTTTTTGGTGGGTTTTGAACCCTTTTCTTTGCGACTTCTTGGAGGAAAGGAATGAAAAACCTCACTCCCATGGGGCGGTCCAGCCATGGTGGCCTTATTAGGGGTTTAAGTTAAGTGCTTTCCAAGCAATCAAGAGTTTTAATTATTGCCTCTTGATTACTACAAAAAAATTGACCAAAATAGAGTTGTTTTTATGGGTTTTCGGACCCTTTTGGTGCCTTTTAAAGTTGTTTTTCCCTATGAACCATGTATTCGCTCTGGGGTGGAGCGAATACAAATTTTGTATCCATACCAGGGTGGAACAAATGGGCAAAAGTTCATTCGCTCCACCCTGGGGTGAATACGACTGTTATAGGCCTATATAAACTTCAAAACCAGTTTTGGGCTCATTATTGCATGTTTTCTTTTGCAGTTTGAGAGGTGAGGAGGAGGAGAGTGATTTTGCGTAGAGAAGTGCTATCAAAATCATTTTGCATCATCATGAGTCAACGAGTAGAGGAATCCAACGAAGGGACTAGTGCAAGGAAGGTAAATGCTAACTCAAGTGACCTTGCTTATTGCATGTGTGATACTTGTTATTTTTTGTTTTCATGTTTCTAATATTTTTAATTGTTTTATCTATTGTTTTGTTAGGTGGAAATCCGGTATCGCACACTGAAGCTCTTCGAGACCATGTGGGATGCCTTGACTGAGGATGACTGGGAGTGACTTGATGCCTTGGGGCTCAAGCCTGTTACTCGATTGGATCCCGTGATAGACGACTGAGCTTATTTGACTGCATTGATTAACCTATGGGACCCATGCACCAATATCTTCCATTTGTCAATGGGAGAGATGACGATGATGTTGGAGGATGTCTATCAAATTTTGAGGATTCCAATAGAGGGGTGACCCATCTGATCATCGCATCGTGACCTGAGAGAGACAATGTTGATGAGGTACTTCAGGGATGACATGGATGCAACAGAGTTGGAATGTCGTACTGGAGGTATACTGGTGGGGTACTAGTACAAGGAGGGGGTTCTAGGGGTGAGGCATGCACTACTGATGACCTTCATCTCCAATGGACTCCTCCTAGACTCATCAGGATCCAGGTTCTCGTGGAACATGCTAGAGTTGGTGTTTGCCCTGGCGGGGTGCCCTACAGAGGAGCCATTGGTGATGGCATGGGGGACGACCCTTCTGGCATAGCTATATGATGAGTTGTACAAGATTTACTACCAAAAATGGAAGATCTTAGGGTGCAGTTTCCTATTACAGTGTTGGGGATGGTAGCACATAGTTATGGGGCGATCGTAGGGCTTACCCTGGTTGACTTGAGCATAGCTGGTAGACCGAGATATAGGATATAACATCCTATGGAAGACAATGTAGGAGAGAGGATAGAGTTAGCGGTTCATGGGTAATATAGATCACTATGCCGATCTCTTCTCCACTAGGGCAGGTGTACTAGCGATCGTATAGGGATTTTCTAGTTTGGACAGATGCTGGAGAGCAACTCCAGTAGGTGAGGTGAGACAGATGGGTGATTACCCAACATGGGACTGAGCAAGAGTACTTCCTATTTTATAGGGTCATGCGATAGTTTGGGATACAAAAGGGGTTACTTGGGGAGCCAGTGGTGTACCAGCATCGCAGGGATTAACGAACACTATCCTGGGCTACGGTGGAGGATGTGGATGAGGAGTAAAATCCTGTGATCGACATTCTAGACATGAATGATGTCAAAAAAAAAAAAGAGCATCATTCTTGGTGGGTGATGTGCCAGTGGTGAGGGATAGGGACCTTGGAAGATGAGGTAGTTGGAGAGGTGGATGAAGTGATGTCGGATGCTCTATGGGAGGACCAAGTAGAGGGTGATGATCAGGGAGATCTCCTAGACTTGGGAGATCAATATGATGATATGGATGTAGAGGATCTTGTGGTAGATATACCACATGATGCATAGGGTGACCGATATGTGGAGCTACAGGCTGAGTTAGCTAGGGTTACACAAGAGATGGATCTCCTATGGGACCAACTGAGGGCTTAGGGCCTAAGGTTGGAGGGATCCAAAATTGAGGAGGTGGAGAGGCTATGGGAAGAGGTGTTGCAACTGTAGTTCATAGTGGAGACCTATCAGGCAAGGGTGCAACAGAGGCAGGCCTATATAGGTGGTTGGAGATGGAGGTGGTGCACCTTGGGGAATGGCTACCAGATGACAGGGAGAGTAGTAGGTCACAGCGATATCGATGGAGTGAGACAATGCAGTACTCTACTCAATGGAGGGAGGATAAGGCTGGTGGCAGCAGACATGGGGGGTCTCATCAGACCTGTACTACTAGGGGTAGTATGATTCATAGCACCGATCCTGCGTGATCATGGTGACATAGACTCATGGGACTCTTTTTGGGTTTTTTGGGGTAGTTAGCATGGTGAGGTCTGAGGACCCACTTTATTGTAGTTTGTGGGAATTTTTGGAAACTATGATGTATATTTTTACCCCATATATATATGAGATTTTATTATGGTCATCATGAGTTTCATTTATTATTTTATTATTTGGATGCAATGTGTGTATGGATTTATGATTATGTGTTAGATGCTTAGTATGTATGCATATGGATGCAATGAGATGGTGATAGATAGATATTATGTATGCATTTTGATCTAATTTGAGTTGCAGCTATCTGTATGTATGGATGTACAGTGAGATAGAATATTTGAATGAATGATAAACATGGATTGTGGCTAATGATTTGACATACTATGTAAACACTATAGACTATACAAAATACATTAGCGCTCTTTGTTTTGCTTCTTTTCTTTATTTTTGTGATGGAAAGGTGAAACCACTATTGTGATGTATTGAAATGGAGTAAATGAGATGATATGTGGAAATAATATAGGTGAGGTTTTTATGAGACTCAAACACTTTAGCTGATGTGATCAAAGGTTGTAGACGGACTATGCAATCTAGGTTACCACAACTAGCTCATCCACATGCAAACATTGGTCTGCACACACGCAAAAGCTAATTTGATAGACATATCATCATGCGTAAGGATACAGCTATTGCTGGATAGGCTATCCACCAAACCCGTAATGAGGATCACCTTATGGTTTTCCAAATTCTGAGAGTTCTAGGGATTCAATTTTGACTCCCTTATTTTCTTCAATTTTATTGGGATACTTGCTCATATGTAGTGATGAAAATCATTGTTTATTTTATATTTTGTTTTCTTTGAGCAAGGGATTTATTGAGTGATGATAATCACTATTTCTTGTGCTTTTTTATTTATGCACTTTTGAATTTGGACTTTCATTTTTGCAATATTTGATGTTTGCAACTCGTTGGGAATTTGGGATTTTTGATAATGGTGAAAACCACTGTTTATTATGGGGAATTGGATAGGGAAGATATTTTCCTTTTGCCAACTCTTAGCATTCTTGAACCATTCGCACAGAGGAATGAGCAGGATGACATTTTCTCTTAGGTAACCTAGACCACTTCATGGATTTCATCTTTCTTTGCGCAAAACTTGAATTATTAATGTTAAAATATGTTTGGGATTTGATGTACACAAGGCATAATATAAGAAATACCCTACCTCCAAAAAATCAAGATAGCTTTCTACCAAACCTAAAGAGAATCTAGAAATGGTTAAGTGACCAAAAACCTAATGACATTCCAAAACAAATGACTAGGTTAAGGGGTGGACACAAATGTGAAAAATGGAAAATGTGGGTGAAAACTTACAATTGTAACTTTAAATGATGCTTAGTTTCACAACATTGAATTTGGGCAATAAGTGTTGTATCATCATGGTGCTAGACATGTATGATAAACTTTAAAATGTATAGTGCTATATGATGAGTATGCCTAAATGCAAGCGATGATAGACTGCAAGGGGGTACAATGTGATGTGATGCAATATTTTTGGATTTTTGAAATTTTGATTGATATATATGTATGAAAATGCAATGTGATGCGATGTTTTTGTATTTTGATATTTTGATGATTTTGTTTTTGGATTTTTGATTGATGTATATGTTTGTACAAGTGACCAACGGGCGTATTAGGGGCCATTGGGGCATTTTGGGGTGACCTAGATAGTTCTAGATTACCTAGGAGCATTTTAGGTTGACCAAGTGGGATATAGGCACCCTTGGAGAATTTTGGGGTGACCTAGATAGTTCTAGATTGCCTAGGAGAATTTTAGGTTGACCAAGCGGGATATAGGTACCCTTGGAGCATTTTGGGGTGACCTAGACGGTTCTGGACTACCTAGGAGTATTTGAGATTGACCAAGCGGGATATAGGTATCCTTGGAGAATTTTGGGGTGACCTAGACAGTTCTAGACTGTCTAGGAGCATTTTCGGTTGACCAAGCAGGATATAGACACCCTTGGAGCATTTTGGGGTGACCTAAATAGTTCTAGACTGCCTAGAAGCATTTTAGATTGACCAAGTGAGATATAGGTACCCTTGGAGCATTTTGGATTGGGCTATCCTCCGCTAGGCATGGAATGGCCGCAAATGAAGGATGTTCAAGGTTTTAGGATCCTCGACACCTTCAAGGGAGGCTAGGCGATAAGTTTTGGGTCCTATATGACTGGTAATGACATAGGGATCTAACCATTTTGTCGTGAACTTGTCCCTAAAATGGGGCGGCAAATTAGAATTTTGTTGGTTCTCCTTCAAAATGAGGTCACCAACCTGAAAGTCTTTTGGGTGGACTTTCATATTATAGACTCTTTTAAGGTGCTCTTTATAAATGCATAAGTGATCTAGAGCATTAATACAATGTTCGTCAAGCAGTATAAGTTGATCTACATGAGCCTATTGCGTAATGTCATGATCGATGAACTCTTGCATGGATATGCACAATGATGGTATTTTGAGCTCTAGAGGCATGACCATCTCGATGCCATACACTAGTGAAAATGGAGTAGCCCCAGTGGGCGTCTGAATACTAGTGTGATAGGCCCATAGAGCAAGGGGCATTTGCGTATGCCAATCTATGTGACTCTCACTAATAGTTTTCCTGAGAATAGAAATCAATGTTTTGTTATAAGCCTCTACTTACCCATTGGCTTGCGAATAGTAGGGCATCGAAAAACTATGTTGGATATTATACTTTGTTGTCAAAGCATGCACATATTTGTTTTTAAATGATGTCTCATTATTCGAAATTATCTTGGATGGAATACCAAAGCGATAAATTATATTATGCAATAGGAACTCCGCTATGCAGGGTCCCGTCATAGTGGTAAGGGAAATCAATTTCACCCATTTAGTAAAATACTCGATAGCTGTTATGATGAATGTGTGACAGCCCAAGGATGTGGAGGAGATTTTCTCGATTAAATCCAACCCCCACTATGAAAATGGCCATACCGATTAGATCAATTGTAAGGCCTGAGAAGGTACATATATTAAATTGGCATGATGTTGACACTTCACGCACTTCCTTATATATGTACAAAAATCTCACTCTAAAGTTGTTCAATAATAGTCCATGCAAAGAATGTGCTTGGCAATGGCCATGTCATTGAAATGGCCACCGCATGTACCATTGTGTGCTTTTGCAATTACCCAAGTCGACTCTTGGTGTTCTAAGAAGCGAAGGAGGATCCCTTCATAACTCCAATGATACAAAATATCTCCTAGCAAGACATATTTTGTTGCCTTTCATCTGAATTTTCTTTTGGTAGCATGCGATAGTCCAGGAGGGAGGTTACCAAGCTATAGGTATTCCTTGATCTGTGTTGACAAATCCTGTTGTGAAGAAGCCTCAAGTGCATGAACGACATGTCCCTCTCGAAGTCCATCCCTAGCAAAGGCTGATTTAGAAAGAACTTGTAAAAATAGCATTGTGCTACTATCAAAAGGGGCTTGAGGGAACAAAGTGCCCCAATATTCCTAGTTCAAGCATTCATGAATGTGCGAGAATCTCTCCTGATGAGGTTCAATTTGAATCAAGTGGACTTTTGGCATGACTTGATTGTTCTCGCGCTCAACCATAGATTGCGAGAGCATTTTGACCTGGATGGTAGTCACCTTATCCATAGGATTTTGCGGGATCAAGGACCCTAGAGAGGCCATTGTATTCACAAAATTATTAGATGATCGAGGGAGTACCTCAATGTTATACCATTCAAATTTTACCAAGAATTTATCCACAAGGGCTTTGTAGGCTTGTAGGACTGGTCTTTACACTAGAATATCCCCTTGACTTTGTTAACAATAAGCAAGGATTCACTGAAGATGTTGAGCTTCGTTATGTTCATGGTGATAGCCGTCTGAAGGCATATGAGTAAGGCTTTATACTTGGCATTATTGTTGGTGCATGGGAAATCAAGTTTAAATTACAAGGGTATGGAAGCCCCATGCAGTGTGAAAAACATGATTCCTGTGCCACCCCCTTGCTTGCACTTGGAGCCATCAAAAAATAAGGTCATATCTACCTGCATCTCAGGCTCGTCAGAATCTAGCGATCTTGATATTTGGAAGACCCCATCATCGAGAAGCTCCATGCTAAGAGGCTTATCATCCTGGAGAGGAGCCTCTACGAGTTGATCGGTGATGACCTAACCCTTAATTTATTTTTATCCAACAAACTCTAGGTTGAACTCCATCAAAAACATGATCCATTTCGCCATGCAACTACTATGATAAGTGTGACTCATCATGTAGCGCAATGGATTCTCCTTAGATACAACATACGTGGTATTGTTAAGCATGTAATATCATAACTTCTTGGTGACAAAAACCACCACTAGGCATAATTTCTCAACGTATGCATACTTGATTTCATAACTGACCAAGGTGTGGCTGAGATAGTAAGTAGCCTGTTCCTTATGAAATTTATTGTTTTGGGTTAACATGGTGCCCAATGCAATCTCAATGGTTGAGATGTATAAGCGAAATGACACTCCTGGCCTAGGTGGTGCCAACACTGGAAATGAATCCAGGTACTATTTTATTGCGTCAAAGGCCTCCTAACACTTATCATCCCAATGGAATGCGACCCCCTTGTGCAACAACTTTTTTATGGGGTGACACTTATCCGATAATTGTGCTATGAAGCGCTTGACGGATGTGATCTTGCCCTACAGACTTTGAAGCTGCTTGATCATGGTTGGGGGAGGCATCTCGAGGATGGCCTTGATCTTGTTAGGGTCCGCTTCAATGTCTCACTTAGAGATGATAAATCCCAAGAGCTTTCCAGATGTAATGTCGAAGACACACTTCTTGGGGTTCAGTATCACGTTATGTTCAATTAGACGGTCTAATACTTTGCTCAAGACCTCAAAATGATCATGGTGTAACAATGATTTAGCCAGTAAGTCATCCATGTAATCTTCCAAAATTTTATGCATGTAGCCATGGAAGATGCATGTCATTGCACGTTGGTAGGTGGCGTCGGCATTTTTAAGACCAAAAGGCATGACCTTGTAGCAAAATGTTCCCAAGGGTATTGTGAACGATGTTTTGAGCTGGTCTTCTAGGTTGATACGAATCTGATTGTACCCAGAGAAACCATCCATGAGGGATAACATTTCGTGGTCTATCATGGCATCTACCAGTGCATTGATGCTTGGAAATGGGAAATCATCCTTAGGACTCGCTTTGTTTAGGTCTCAAAAAATGGTGCAAATGTGAATCCTCCTGTCTGGCTTCTTGATGAGAACCATGTTGGACAACCATGGTGGATAGTATACATAAATGAAAAATTGGGCATCCAATAGCTTCTATAGCTCATCTTTGAACATCAAGGCCACTTTCAAATGCATCTTTCTAAGCTTTTTCTTGACAGGCTTGGCCTTCGGGTCAAGCATCCGATTATGGGTGACTAGATTTGGATCTAGTCCCAGCATGTCTTTATAGGACCATGCAAAAGCTACCTTCTTCCTAGTGAGAAGGGCTATGTAATCGGCTTGCTCTTCGAGGGATAGACTTTCCCCCAACTTGATATATTGTGGATTCTTCGGATCTAAAATGATATCTTTATCAATCGTAGGCTTGATTGACATATGCGATCCCTCCTCTAGCTAGTAGGGGGTAGGGATCAGATGGATGTCATTTGTTGGATTTAGATCGTTAATGGGAACCTCGTGTTCCTCCTCAGCATGGAAGACATCATGAGTTGTCCCTAGAGAGAAGTGAAATGGTTGTAGCATCTCGTTGCAAGGCCAATAATCAGAAGGTGATGGGGATGAATCTCCTCGATCAAATTCAGTTGCCCCTAAGTCAATGTGTAATGGCTTTAACGGGTTATTTGGATCTTGTAATGGTTTGAACGGATCTATGGAAATTATATTGATGGACGTATGATTTTCCCTAAGTGGATGATGGTGACCATGGTCCTTTGTATGCAGCATGACCTGAGGAGGTGGATACGTAGGTGGTGGAATGACTGGTGGTGGTCGATGTGGTTGTGGGAGAGCTTACCCTTTGTGAGGGAGAAGTTTTTGTCAAATGGGTTCTTGTAATGGGAACAGGCATAAGAAGTAATCATTGTTCTCGTCCCGAGGGACGATCTACACATACTCTCCATCAAAATTATTAGAGTCAATCAGTGCAACCCCATAGTCCGACTCATCATTTATCATCCACTTGTAAGGGGAACTTGGATCTTCTTCCTCACCATCATGGGAAATAATGTGCGAACCTTCGCCTCTCTCATAGGATCGGATACCATATCAAGGCGGTTCATCATCTTCCACAGGCATGGGGAAATAGTCCCCCAGTGAGTAGATGCAATTTGGGTTGGCAAAGGGATCTCGAGCCAACTCATCTCTATAATTGAGGCATAGGTTCTCCGTGCCATAAGCAAGAATATCCAAAGACAGGGGGTTGTTATGTCCCAACCCCAAATTATCATATGGTATCTGGTACTAGGGTTGAAATGAAACCCGTGTGCCTTGCTCATACAAGCCCAATCCATAACCATGTGAATTGCATAGGTCAAGATACTTCAGGGTGAAGTTAGTGTTAGAAAATTAGTGGATGTCTTCTCCAAAGGGCTCTTCATCCTCTTCCTATTGTTGGTAGGGTTCTATGCCATATTCAAGTCGCCCTTAGATGAAATCCATTTCATTAGGGGGAATTCCTAGGGGCACGAGAGTGCATATGGGAATATGGGGTCTACCAATGTCTTGCATCGACTCTATAATAGGGGTAGTTGTGACCTCCTTAACCATCTATTCTCTTAATCCGGTGGAAGCCAAGTGAACTATCACCTGAGGCTATGGATAAAATAGTGATGAGAGCGAGATCTAATCTAAATCATCTTCCACCACCTGTGGTAGCTCTTCATCATTTGGGCTACGTATCTCCTCTATGGAGATGGTGGATATGGTTGGTTGTATCTCATTAATGGGTTTCTTCTCTAGGTTCCTCAATAATGGTTTCGTCGGCCCAATGGTCATCGAAGGGGGTGTTGATGATGAGGAAGGTATGTCATGTGATGATGAAGGGGTTAAACCTTGACTGGAATTATTTAGTTAAAAATCTAGATGTGTCGATGGTAAGGTTGACTCGGGGATCTGTTGCACCATGTTACAATACTTGTAGGGCTCTAGGTTCGCAGGGACGACATGAACTTGCCCTTCATAGGTGTACTTGAGGCACTAGTCAGCAATGGAAAGAACACACTTCATGTCCCTAATCCATGGTCTGCCTAACAAGGTATTGTATGCCATATCACCCTCCAATATGTGGCATAGCATCGATATGGTCTTCTCTCCTACCTGAATAGGCAGGACAATTGTACCAATTGTCAAGCATATGGCATCATTAAAGGCTCTAAGGGTATATATAGATGGGACAATATGGGATACCGAGAGCTTCAAGTGCTTGAGAGCTATTGTAGTGATGATATTTCTAGAATACCCTATGTCTATCAACACTCTCTTGTATGGTGTCCCATTTATGCGTGCAACGATGTGCAAGGGAGGTTCTACCATATCATTGGAAACCATTTTAAGATCATATTCTTGAAAGGTTATCACTAGTTCAATGCACTATTTGACATGCCCCACAAAATTGTTGAAGGATTTGGAATCTTGGGGATGAAGCTCAATGGCCTTAACGATCTCCATAAAAGCCTCTCTATGAGGTTACGATTACTGTATCAACTCATATATGGAGAGTCGGGAAAACATTGTTCTCAAGCTCTAAGCGAGCTTACTCTTGAGGGTGGCAACAGGCCTAGGTGGAAGGCTCAGAAGAGGATATGGTGGTTGTTGTGACGTCAAAGGGGCATCACTTTGAGTCATGAGTGTCATGATTGGACTTGGGTACCACGTATTCCTTATGACGATGTTGATCATGCCGACATACCCCCGCTGAGGGGGGGGCATGGTGAACCTCATTTACCTGGGACACTGGCTTGGCTTGCTCTGCATGGGCAAGTAGGAGATCTTTGAATACCTCCATCTACTAGTTGTTTGGTGTGATAGGGTTATCTAACTGAAGGTCCTTACTATCAATCGTGTCTTGTACCAAGTTTTTAAACTTGTAGCACATGTTCACATCACGCCCATTTTGCCTATAAAATTTACAATATAGGTCTTCTTTGTACCCTTTGGACGTAGGTGCGTTCGGGTCGATAGGATGACTTTTAGGTAGGTGAATCACATTAGCCACTAAGAGGTGGTCAAAAAATGAGTCTATGGACTCTACAAGGGGTGTAAACTATCGCTTGGGACAATGCTCTTGATTCTACCTTTGACTATTCTGATTATCCTTAGTATAGTCTCGATGTGTGGCCTCATAATTAGGATTTTGAGGTGGCACATATTGCGCTGGCCCCGAGACACTAAGGGCAACCTGATTTACTATTATTGGCTTGGACTGTATCAGGGTGCTCTTGGTATTCTTGTTCCACTCCTTACGAGGCTTTGCAATCTCCCCCTCTTGAATCTTTATTTCTTCAATGGTCGTAGCTTGCCCTAGGGCATCCTCAAGAGTGGGATATTTTCACAACTACAACAACAAGGCAATGGGCTTCATGCAGCTCTTGGAAAACATCTGAGTTAGCTTTGACATGGGGAGAAAATAAGATAGCTTAGCGAGCAAAGCCTGCCACCTATTGCCATAGCTTTTTATTGACTCATCGTCATATTTATTCAACCCAGCTACGTCGATCAATGTTGCCTTCCTCTTGGTATTGAAGGTAAAGCATTCTAGGAACGTGTCTGCAAGATGATCCAAGGTGTGTATGCTATGCTTAGGTAGCTGGTAAAACCACTTCGAGATAGGGCCCAAAAGGGTAGTCATAAATGTCTGCAAAAGCAAAGCATCATCATCATGGATGTCGAAGCACTGACCTAGAAATCTGGTGACATGTTCCTATACATCTTCTTCTACCTTAAACATAACCATCTGAGGCAACTTAAAATACTCTGGATAGGCAGGCGTAGGTATTGAAGGATGTATGGTCTGAATACACATCTGGCACATAGTGGGCTTCTGAGATCCAGACCTAGAGGTCTTGTTCTCTACCGACTCTAGGCGCTCTAGCAACTGTTTGTATGGATCTAAGGACTTGATCTCCTCATCCTTTATCACATCATATAGTGGAGGTCTAGGAGCCTCCAACCTATCGTGAGGTGGTGGCCTATCACCCCCTTGCCTTGATAAGGCGTCTCTAAGTACTCTACTTTCGGATCATGATCATCGCAAGCCCCATAAGGTGTCTCTCAAGCCGGTCTACAAAGAGGGATGTTCACCCATGGTGGGTGCCCCATATCTGATCTCTGAGGTAAATCTCGATCCGACTTAGGAGGCCTAGGAGACAGTGTTGGGTAAGGTCTATGAGACCTCTCTCTAACAAGCATGGGTTACCTCGGATGGGCTTCCTTCCTATGGGTCTTAGGGGTAGGGATAAGATCCCGCAGAGTCTATTGGAACATCTCATTGGTATGTTGTTCAATCCTCTCTTTCTCAAGCTAGTGGAAGCGTTCTAGTTGCTCTTTGTCCCGTCGAAGCTGCTTGAACTAAGGTTGGCATTCTACATACCTTACAACTACTTTCCTGATTTGATATGCAGTGTGAGGCCTAAGGGGTCTAGGAGCCTCGTCTTGGGGTTGACCTCGTTCAAGATAATCTATAATCTCTATGGTATGCTTGCCTCTCTCAAGGTTCGTCGCATTGACTCGAGGTTTGGGTTTGAACATATGCTCATTATACTCAGTTGGTGCAAAGGCACATCAGACATGCACGGTATATTGTTCCTAAGGAAAATCTGGGATTTCCTCATGTCTTCCTTCCTGGATGAGGAAAGGTAGGGCAGAATTGGCTTGCTTCTACCGACGAGTGTCATTCCTGTTGGGCTACATGAGCTATCGTATCCTATCAATGCGACGCGAAGGTAAAGTTGTATCGACTTGCTCTAGCCAGTGTGTGAAGGTGTGCTCTTGCCTATGATTGGGCATGTTAGCCCTGATGGGTACATAGATGTGTGGCACTACTCTGTCTATTAGCGCTTCAGTGCGTAATTGCCTTTCACCAAACAAGGCCTATGAGGTATCTACATACCAGGAACACTCTTCTAAGTAATGCTTATCCTCTCTCGGGGTGTCTCGCAAAGGATACCTTTGGAGATGAGGCTTGTGCCCTGCTGTCTTGGGGATATGTGGAGTAGAAGCTTGCCAAGGAGGTATAACCAAGTCCCTAGGGCTATAGCAAATATGATTCATGCCTCCTAATCCACTCTCCGTAGCTTTCACCCGTGTTTGGGCTTGGCTATGGGTGCGCACCATCGCACTCCTCTATCAATACCCCAAGTGATTATCTTATTTAAAAATTTTTAATGAAACAAAAAACAAGAATGAAACACTCAATAAGATAGATTATTATCTTGTTTAAGTTTTAAATTTGAATCCCTAAACCGTTTTGTGTTTCAGATGTGTTGTTTGCAAAGAATGACCTTGTGTCACATGTTTAAAATATTGTTGAATAATAATCTCATGTTTAATTGGCTTTAACCTGTATACTCGCAGCTCGCCAACTTGGCTATGAACTCCAGGTTGTGTTATCCCACCTATAATATGTGGTGATGAGGTCCACACATGGCTAGGGAGACAAGGTCCTACCAGTTCCTCACCCAGTTCACCCGCAGTCTGTGATATACCTCTCCGAAGAGAGATACGTGCTATAACCCACGAGCTATGACAGATCTTGGAACCGAACTTGGCAAAGAACATGGTATATGGGATTTGAGATGATGTATGAAGATGAAATCCACCTCGTCAAACTCTACTAGTGGATGGTGATGAAATCCACCTCACTAGCATTTAAATTTCGTGGTGTGTGTGGTTCTTTTTATCTTCAAAGAAAGTAAGCAAAGAAGCATCCGATGATCATTCACTAAATGCATGCATAAAAGTGTTTTTTAATTTTAGAAAGGTTTAGTACAAAAAGAACTCATGAATGTATCTAGGAATGCAAAATCCTAAATGTTAGCCTACCCATTGGGTAGGTTACAAGCAAATAAGCCAAAGAGATGCATTCCTAGTCTTAATTTGTTTTGATTTTTCTCCTTTTTATGTTTTTGTTATTTTGTGTTTAAGAAAAAATGAAATGAACTTCTAACCTTTCTAAACAAGTAATATGTGATAAAAAACAAATAACACTGAAAATAGACAGTTTTTGTAAATGCAAAACAGATATGGAGCAATCGGGGACCTACCTCATCACTGCCAAAACTTGCTATTTTTGAGATTCTGCTTCGAAAGCTCTTTGTTTTCTATTCACTCCTAGGTGCAAATAATATCAGGTCTACATTTGCTCCAAGATAATGTGACTTCACATTCTCCATAGAGGGGCATGAATAGCAGGCCAGAGTTCGCTTCAGTCCAGAACGACTAGCACCTGCAACATGAAAAGGTAAGAAATGAACTTCAAATTTCACCTAAAGCAAAATGGACTAGGTCCCACCATGATCACCACTAGAGTATGCAAAAATAGTGCATCAAATGAAATATAAACAATGCATGTATATATACCCTATCGCTAATGAGCGTCAAACAACGACATGCAAGTAAATGGAAAGATAACGACCAACAATAAGTAAATCAAAAAAAGTATATCTATTATTAATAAAAATGATCCAAAATCATGGGTTACAATGCATCCCCTTGAGGGTTCAAAATTTACAAATGTTTATAAATCGGGTGCCTAAAGGTCAGATCTCTCAAGGAATTCAGGTGCACATCCAATGTCTTTCCTCGTACCCACAATCAATGTGGGCGGACCAAAGTTACCATCACTTGTGTATTTGATATTTTATGTCTTAGTTTGCCTCCCAATGCGTTGTAATTACCTGCACCTGCACACAAGGAAACCAAAATCATCAAATAGCGAGTGCATGTGGTAAAAAGCATGCAATCCCCCTAGGGGTAAAATGGCTAATAGCTAGAAAACATATCAAACCAACTCCAAATGAAAAAATATGAAATGGATATGTAGAAAAATAGGTTTAGGAAAGATATAATTAGAAATTGTGTCGAAATCACATCCAAGCACGTTTTGTAATGAGGGCGACCGTTCCCAACTTACAAAACCCAAAGCAAGCAATTTCATATCCTACACATATCCAAAACACATGAAATTTGGAAAAAATACATAAAATACTATTCTAAGGAAACCCATTTTATTAGATTTGTGATTTTTTTCATAGTTTGGGTGTTCTCTCAGATGACTACCGAAGACCTGTAAGGAAGCCTGCTAAACACTAAAATTACAATATCTCGACCAATATAACTAAGAATAACAAGAAATTTGAATTGCAACATCATATAAGCATATGTAAAATATCTAATTAAAAATAGTCAAGAAATCATGCACATATCTCTATTCATTATAGGGTGGAGCGAATATGACTGTCACAGATTGGGGGGCGTCCCGGGGGGAGCGCCCATAAAATCTACCTTGATTTTACCACCAATTCCACTTGGGAATGATGCAAAACCTTATAGGATGTGTTTTCATCTAATTTGGTGTGGGATTCACTCAGTTGGTTCAATTTTTTTCACAATATTCTACCTCCTAGTTCACTCGCAAACCTCCTTTGCAAGGTAGATATTTTGAGGGAAAATTAGGCACAAAAGGGGTGGAAAGAAATCTTGGCAGCACTTCATTGCTTAATCCTCAAAATCTTCTCCTCTTTTTGGTGTGGAAAATATCTCCACTTTATAGCCTTAGGAGGCTTTAGGGTCAAAAGGCATGTGAGGGCATGCAAGGCATGAGGTGCCACTTGACCACCAGGGTGGCATGCATTGGAGGGAGAAGAGAATCTCCCAATTTGGCCTTCTTCATGGGCTAGAGAATTAAGATGTTGCGTACCCTGCATTCCTAGTCGTTATGTACCAAAAATATAACTGTTAGTAGGCACGTTATTTGTCCAGGTTTGACTTTTTATCAGTCAAACCTGCTATTCACTCCACCCCAGAGCGAATACTGCTATTTGTTTCGAGGTGGGACGCATAGATTCTGTATTTATCCCAAGGTGGCACGAATAGCAGTAGGGTGTCCAAAATATGCCAAAAGTGGCCTAGAACCTTTTAAAACCTTGCATTAGGTGGTTAGAACCACTATATACCTCCTAAGGATTGCCCTAGGGGCCTTGGTGTGTCGCGATGTCACTACTTTTGGTAGCACAATTAGATTGACCAGTTTTTAGTGTCTACAATAGCATACCTTCGCTCCTTAGTAGGTGATTTCTTTTACATGAGATCCCCTAGAGTATTGCCAATATTATTCAAAACCCCCTTATTGATAAGTTGATATGGAAGTCCAAAACGCCTAATACATACTTTTCACTCCATGTTCTTAAATATCGTCTCTCTCCCCCTAAACTATGTGCCACAATCTATTATTTTATCCTTGACTTTTAAATTGAAGAGGATGAGGAGGAAAATCCTTGTGGAATAAAAACCATGGAGTAATTTGCATTCAATCTCCACTACCACTTTGTCCAATTTTTAATCTTCTAATATTTTACTATTTGGATAGGGTTTTCCATATATTTACTTTTTCTCTTATCCCTAACTTAGACATTCATAATTCCACCTAGAGCATCTATACTTCTAGTTAGGATTTAAAAATTTGACTTTCTTACCATGCTACCTAAGATTTCTTCATAAGAATCCTTTAGTTTTTTAGACTTACCTAATATTTGCTCATACTTTGCTCCATACTCGTACTTACAACACACTTGATCTCTAAAAACATAAAAATATGAAGCTCACTATCACTTATATATCGTACTTAACACTTTATTTACCATTGATGGGTAAGTCAGGAGACTTCCCGCTCTGTGCGGGATGTCCCACGCTACTTCCCTGCTTCCCCCTCACTTGGTTTTGCCCTAGTTTCATGGCACATCCTAGGCCCTTCTCTCTAGGTTGCTTGTTGTTGCATATGATCTTCTTTGAGTGGGAGGTCCCTGATCCACTTATTTTCTCCTTTCCTAGCTTGATCGAGAGTTTCCTACCTATGCCCCTAACCTGGTGCGTCTCTGGGATCTCCCTTGGATCTCCTGATGAGTTTTCAGGATCCTCTTTCATGGCTGCTCTTAGGTCTTTATCAGGTTTTTTGCAATTTTCTACTTGGTGTCAGATTCCATCTTTTCCTTGATTGTGAAGTGGTGTGGTTTCAATATGGGGGTTTGACTTCATCTTTGTGATTCTTGAGAGGTTTTCACTACATCCTTATGGTCTAGGGGGACCATGTATCTCATATTCAGTGAAAATTCTCTCTAGGTTTCTTGGATCCGTTCTACATGGTGGATTCTTAGTGCATATTTCATAGTCTTGGAGGGGGGCCTTGCACTTTTTGTTTGTTGTTAAAATGATCCAATTGGTTTTCAAGATCCAATTTCCCATAGTCGTTCATGTGCGGGGTTGGATTTCTCATGTTTCCCATTTGTTTGGTTGCTTGGGGTCATCAGCTGCATCTTTCGATCTTGCAGGGGGACTTATACTTATTGCCTGTAACTTTGATCACCTTGCATTTCCTTCAGATCGGGTTTCTTGGGACCTTCTCGCCCCTTTACCCATGGTTGTTGGTTCCCTTTCTGTTTCATCCTTTGGTTTCTTCTGGCATTCTCATATATCAACCTCACGTGTAAGGGGATCTCATGGCCTGTTAAGATCCTCTAACTTGATGATCCATTTTCTAGGCTCTGTACAAGATGTTGCTTCCTAAACTGTCTTCCTGTGTCATCCTTGGGAGGGATCCTGGTTTTGATTATCAATTTTTAGTTGTTTCTACTTTCCTGTAGTGGTTTTTTATGTTCCTCGATGAGATTCTAGTTTTTCCAGTTTACACGTGTTTGACCACGCCCTACTTTGGCGGGATGGCCCATCCAAATTTGACTGATGGTTTTCTCTGGTCCAATTGCCTCTCCCATGATGGATTTTCTTTCAAGGTGGTTTTGACTTCTAGTTTCTCCTTGGTAGGATTTAGTTTTTTTATTTTCCACTTGGACGGGATTTTTAATTTTATATTTTTCCTGTCCTAGGCAGGATTTTTTAAATTTTCTTGCCTAGGGTGGGATTTTTAATGTATATTTTTAAATTTTTCCTACCCTGGGCAAGTTTCTCCTTTTTAATTCCTGGGCTTGTTGGCAGGCCTTTTTTTTATTTTTCTGTACGAGTCGATCCCGTGTCCCAGTTTGATCCCGCATTTAGGTTATTCCTATGTACAGTTTGATCCTACTTCCCAGTTCATATTCATTGTTGGTGATGGTCCCTACCGTCCCCCTGTACTCTTTTCATTTTTCAAAAGATCGACCCTTTGACCTTTTGGATGGTCTTTTAACCTTTTGTAAAAAGGTTTTGAAGTCTCTTTCAAAACCCACTTTTAATAAAAAAATTACCAACAAAAAAATCAATTTATTTACCATTATTGTTAATTATAAATAAAACATAATTAATTAGTTAAAAAAATTAAATCCCAAACTAATTTTAAAATTTCAATCAATAAAAACACAAGGAAAAGGATATCATTTTAGATAAAGAAAAGGATATCATTTTAGGTAGAGAAAAGGAAGAACTTGTTTAGTTTGCAAAGAACCACACTTAATATTTAAATGAAAATTATTACTATGTAAGTTGGATAAAGACAACATTCAATCATATTTTTTTTATAAAGTACACATTCTTAAATTAAAATTTTAAATTTTACATAAAAAAAATTGGATGAAAAAAATATTATATTAAAATGGTTTAATCATAGTGGAATTAGCACACCCCGAGCACACAACTAACACACTAACTGTCTGCTAAACAGTTAGCACAGCTACCAAAATAACTTACAAAAGTTCACAAAAAAACCTAACAAAGAACTGCATAAAAAAAACAACTAATAAGCTATGCATCATTGTTGCGTACGAGCTAGAGAAACAAGATTCAATGGAGCATTACCCCAATGCTCAATAAGGTCCCGTAAGTGCTGAAGCTCTATATTCACATTTTCTGCTTGCACTGAAATCTACAACCAACAATCATAGAAAACCTAATACTTAATTTTAAATAAAACTTACAAGCAATTTATATTATTTTGTTTTATATTTAAATTCTTGTTTCCTGCCCATACTATATTCTCATATATTATTTTGTTTTATCTATTTTTTAAATAATTTATATTATTGTGTTTTATTTTTTTAATATAATTTTAACGCAAACAATTTGTCCTTTATTTTAAAAATAAATTTTGAAATAAAATTTAAATCCAAAATATTAATGTTAATATTAAAAACTAAAATTAATTTAAAACATTAATTTTTACAACATACAATATTAATTATAATATATTTAATATATTATTATACCTGATTTTTTTACAAAATATACGGCAACAACTAAAACATACTACTATATCAAAATCCGCCCTCCCTATAGCGACAATAAAACTGATTTTGAATATATATAATTTAATTATAAAATTCACAAAAAGGTGATGTCGCTTGATTTTATAATCATATAAAATAATAATAATTATAAATTCACAAACAGGTCTTTCAAAAAAATCAGATCACTGTGAACTTCAAACATATCACAAGACGCTTACGTTTCAATGGACTAGATAATACATAAAGTAGGATCTGATGCAAATTCAGTGACCGCCAAACACGAGCGTGCTCCTCTGCAACCACTCAATCTTGATCATCCTCATCCTCATCCTCATCATCATCATCATCTTCATCTTCATCTTCATCTTCATCTTCATCTTTTTCATCTTCGTCATCATCATGTGTTTCATGCATGCCCTTCTGTTCTTTGTCTTTTTTCTCTCCCCAAAATTTAAAACGCCTCCTTCCGTGTCCGGGTTCGATCATGGGTTCAGGTGCGAGCTGCGTAACCAAGGTTTTGGAAGAAACCTCCTCCTCGTCGCCGTCGCGATCTACACGTGAGGTAAAAAACTGCGAGCTGGAATTTTGTTGAGGTTCCTTACTTGAAAATTGATCACGCTCTCCCATCAATGTGGGACCGTAGCGGAACATGAAACCCCTACTTCTGTCTCCGGCCAAATGGGAATTGGAATCATCGTTGCCGGGTCTTTCCAAAGCCTTGCCCTTTTGAACAACGTCGAGGGTTTCCATGGAACTGCCGCTACTGACCAAACTGTAAATAATAACGAATGCTAACACAAACAGAGCGCGAGCCATCGCTAAGGCAGAAAAATATTTTGGATGAATGCTTTGTTTTTGCCGCACTTGCTATATACTATATACACGTAGAGGATTCCTCGCAGTGTAGAAGATCCAAGAATTGCCCATGTGATATCATTTAAGAGACTGTGATATTCATTTAAGAGGCTATTCGCGGAGTAATGAGATTACCCACCAAAAACTAAAGATACAGACATTGAATTGATATCATTTAAGAGACTGTGATATACATTTAAGAGGATATTCGCGGAATAATGAGACTCCCCACCAAAAGTGAAATATACGGACATTGAATTGAATTCTGAAATTCCCTACAAATAGTTAAATTTATAGTGCATTGATTTGTCATCAATGGGGGACGCTGAGAACTCAATGCCATAGTTTATTGTCTGTCTTCTTTTCTGATTGTAGCACGTGGAGAAGTCGGAGGCACTGGTTATCCCACCAAAGTTCGAAGATTTTGTATTGAGTGAAGTCATATCAATTATGGATCAATAAGAATAAGATGGAAGGAAAATAAAAATACATGTATACATTAATATATAAAAGTATATATTTTGAATGGTATAAGTTTATTATATCAGTTTAATTTTTTAAATTATTTAATTTTTAAAAAAATATTGATTTTTTTTTTTGGGTTAGTGTGAGAAATTTCTGCTATCAACGTATAGGGTTGAGCAGTTTCTTTCCAACCATGACCCTTGTAAATTTGAGAGCTATGCTTATCAATAGGGAATTTAACATTTCTTTCCAACCATGACCCTTGTAAATTTGAGAGCTATGCTTATCAATAGGGAATTTAACACACATCCCCAACGCCCAGGCCATGATTTGAACCTTGGACCTCTTGAAGAAGAGCCAAAGCCCAAATCGTTGATTGTCCTCCTTGGGACTAAAAATATTGAATTATTAATGTAAGTTTACCAGATAATATTAATAAAATCTTTTCAATCTCATATATATTTTAACGAATTATCATTATTTTTACACATAATATTAGAATATTTTTATATACAAATTCATACAATAAATCACTCAAACAATGCATAATAAATTTATTGATTTTTATTGATAAACATTTACTATAAGTAATGCATAAATATAATGTACCTTTGATACAGAGCTTTGTCTTTAATATATACATACGTAAGATTATTTATATGCACATGACTCTTGACCTTTACACTTATATAAGTTTTTCATCTCCTTATACTCAAAGAAGATCTAACTCTTCATATTTCTCACTTACACAATAATAAATCTCACATATTTACATTATAGATAAAGTCTTTTATCATTATTGCTTATATCTTCTCACTTCTAAATATAATATTTTACTCACATAACTCACATTTGCTAACATGCCACTTGTCACATATGAATTCATACTTATTTACATGACACATACTATAGACTCAAGTATTAAACAAACTTTAGATTAAACTAAAAAGGCAAGAAATTCTGATATATTTCTTATTTTTTTGAATGAAAAAACATTATATTAAATACAAAGCCTAAACATATAAAAGTGGGTGGACTGACACATCACACCCCAAGCACGAGCCAAACTAGTTGAGAAGACAACCATGACAAAGTTCAACTGACACATTACATCCCAAGCATACGATAAACCGGTTAAGAAGACAGTTAGGACAAAGTTCAAAATGTCACTGCTAGAAGACTACAAAAAGGTGGGCTTAACTACAAGACTAAAAATAGATCACAACAACCATTAATTATTCCACCCCGACCCTGGCATCTTGGTATGTATCTCAAGAGCAAGTTGATGAGTAGGACTCACAGAAGCCTCAATGGGGGTGTTCTAGTTTGTGTGCACAACATCACCAGCAGTGTCTGTGCTCCATCAAGTACTAGCATCACCTTCACCACCCTTTGGAGAACTAACCTAGCCAAAAGAATGTGGGGGAGTTCCCTAGCCCTATTGAGCTCCCCAACCATCTATACAACACAAAGGATCAGGCTGAGGGGTGATCTCCCCAAGTGAAAGACTGCTGAGCAGATTTTGAGCATGATAATATCTATGCTTGTTCTCCAAATGACTGAGTGTGAGCCCTAGAGGCTGGTCGGTCCTATCTATTTGATGGTGGATGATGGTGTTGTCTGGATTTGGAATGGGTATGCTGTTCATTTTTTAGAGGGACTCTGCTCACAGTACATGGTGCATTACCCCAATAGTCAATCAGCTCTTGAAGATGATTTATTTCCACTGCAACCTTATTAGCTTACACCTGAATCTGTAACCAAGCATCATGAAATACCATCAGCTTATCTGAAAGAGAAAAGATAACAAATAGAGTTTTATCTGCAAAATCTATCTCCTTTTTGGCTTTCCATGTATGAAATAGAATGCTAATTCTAAAAACGTTCCAAAATTCTAACAGATATTGAGAAAATTTTGGCATATCCTCCAACATATTATGAAGCCAATTTAAAGAAGCACGTAAAAATGGCCTAAAAAAGGACTCCATCCATTCCCAGACCATCCTTGCTCCGCTACAATTCTAGAAAATATGAAAGGTTTATTTTGCCTCCCACAAAAAGGGCAAGTGGGAGTGTCAATTCCCAAGTGCCTAAGCCTATGGCCAAGCGACAACCCCTAAAACAACATCCTCTAAGAAAAAAGGTCTGCTTAGGTTCAATATAAGGTGCTCAAGTGATCTGAAAGCGTACCCTCCATCTGGAGTTGGATGAGAACAAATATTAGCACCCATTGAGCTTTGACACCATTGGGAGATTGGGCGAAATCCTGTTGTAACCCTTCTTAGTCAAGTAGTTAAGAAAATAAGCATGTTTATACCTTTCTCGCTCTTTCCACCAAGGTTGTTGAATAACCTGATGGAGCTTAGGCCAAAGTAAAAAGGGGTACAATTGATAACCACATCATCTTTCATATTTTTGAATGGGTCATAATTTTTGTTGATAATAAATTATCCACAAATAAATCTTACCTAATAAATTTGGGAGAACTTATTAAATAACTTTTTAGGAATTGACCAATCAAATATATTAAAATTCTCTTATCAATGATGGGTTATATTATTATGACAACTTACTCAAAAGTGTGACAGGTACAAGTGAAAGATACTATCAATATTGGGACAAAAACAAGTACTTGAACAAAGACAAAGAAAGATAAATTTAGTACCTGGATCTGAAGGTATACCAAAGTCACAACAAAAAGGCCAAAATCAGAATGAAATATTGAAAGCACATGAAGGCAAAGGACCTACATACAAAATAATGTAATACAAGGGGGTGTTGGAAGTATTACATTATTTTGTACCTTGCAAGATTAATGCAAGAATCATGCAAATAGTTTAGTTTAGAGTATTGTAAATATTTGTGTATAGTAGGTGTCATGTAAGGAACTGTGGAGCTATGTAAATGAGAAGTTACTTAAGTGAGGAAGAGTTTTTTATTTAGTATGTTGCAATTATTAGAGTCTTTGCCCTTATATGAATATGTAGCGTCAATAAGAGATTTATTATTATGTGGTATTTATCCTATGAGAAATATGAAGTGCTAGATCTCCCTGTGTGAGACGAGATAAAAAGTTTGTGTAAGTAGAAAGGTCAAAGGTTGTGAATCCATGCATGTGTATATTGAAGGTAAAACAATATAATTGATGTAACAATGAGAACAAATCTTGCATTTGCATTATTTGTGTTGAATATTCATCAATAATATTATTCAATAAGTATGATATTGAATGTATGTATTTGTGTGAATATATTTTAATGCTAGATCCTATGAAAAATATTGGTGGATTGCTAACATTTTTTTATTTCCTTAGTCTTAGATATGAAGGCAAACCATATTCATCATTTTTAATATATTTTTTATTTTTTCCATTATTTAAAAAATAATAAAGAATTATATTTAAGATGAAAAATGCTTATGTATGATAGAATAATAATATAAGTAACACATTAATTTAAGACTTTTATTGTCACAAAATTAGTTCAACAATTTTTTTTAGTATACAAGCATTTTAATAAAGATTGAACATTAGAATAAGGATGATTTTAAATAAATATTTATTATAGTCAAGACATTCAAGGCAATAGAAACCTTGCTTTTGGGATCATGTTCGATAGTTTATTGTGATAACATTGACATCTTTCTCACAAAATTTGAATTGACAATTAGATTATAAATCCTCTTATGTGTTTGCATCAAAATCAATTTGTAACTAGCTATGATATTTTTATAAATCCTATTATATGTTTGCATCGAAATCAATTTTTCAACTTGTGTACCTATAGAAAGAATTGAACTCTTATTTTTTTGGTTTGAAGTTTTTTTTAAAGTCATACAAACCTAAACAAAACAAAAATAAATAAATAAATCAAACATGAGAGCTTAAAAATCTAAACAAGAGTACAAGGTTTCAAATGCCTACTTATTATTATTATTAGATGCAACTACGAGCAGGATTATGCACAGTGGTGAATATTCGTAAATTGGGTAAATATTAGGATTTCCAAAATTAGAAATTGGCAAATATGAGGACCCCCGACGTTGGCACATTCACCTAAATTTTTTGGGATCAATTTTTTCTTAGGGTCAATTTGTCACAATATATCCAAACATAGGTATATTTGGACTCATTGGAAATCTCTTTTTTAGCCTAATCTAATGGTGGTGTTCTTATGAATTATAAGGTGATTTAATAGGTCAAAATTTACCCCAAATATGACCTTAATTTTTTAGGACTTTAAATACCCCAAAGTTTGATGTGAAGATGATTGATTTTATTTGCTTAGGATTCACCTTTATTCACCTTGATTTCGATTAGGATTTGTCATTTCTTTACAAGTACATTTTGAGTCCAACCCCTTATGCATAACCCTAATGTTACCCAAAACTTGCTAAATTTTTACATTTGTTTGCCAAAATTTGGCCCAAAAAATAAGAGCAACACTTTCATGATATAATAGTGTTATTGCACAGTGCTAGTGCATGTGTTAGCATTATTGCATTGTGTTACTATGCTATCATGACACTTGTGCTAACAACACTTTTTCAAGTAATGTTGCTTTCACCATAATGGCAATTTTTCCAAAGTGTGGTGTTTTCACTTAGACTTAGAGTTAAATTTTTAAAATTTTAATATAAATTTGTAAATTATACTAATGAAATTATATATTCTTACATGTAAGTCTCTAGAAATTTGGACTATTTATAGCAGTGGTCACCAACTATTGAGACCATGCTTCCACTACTCAATTTTAAGGACTATACACTCCTATAAACAACAATGATCTACAACATGGTCCTTATGCCATAGATAGATTTTTTACAAGGTTAAAAAAATAGATTTTGAAAGGATCCTCAAATATTTACAAAGAGAAGGAAACTGCAATCCTAGGGGAGAAACCAAATTTTGCATCAAATAGAACTATTCAAAACTGTGGGACAAACTAGATACCATAATTACACATACCATAATAGGATAAGAGAATAACAAAAAATAACTAGAGAGAAGACAACAAACGTAAAGGACTACAAACCAAGAGTCCTAAATAGAACCTAACCAAAGAGCCAAAAGGCTAAACATCTATTCCCACTAGATGGAAATGCATCAAAATAGAAAGGAGCCACCAACAAAACCAAAAAAAAAAGAGTTATCCCTCTAGTTCACCCTCTCCATCCAAATCCTTAACCCTCTCAAAGGATTTTGGATCCCATTGATCCCATCCCATCATAGTTTTAATTTCCTTGATGCATGAAATGGCCACATTATAGGTACCAATAAGGGATCTCATGAACTTTAGCATCATATTTTTGCATGATTTCAAAGTTTTTAAGGATCCTACAGACTAAAAAAATTTATCTTATTCCTTCCCATTGACCTAAAGGATTGCTTAGGTTTCTCTATGAGAGGATTTGAATCATCCAAATCTGAATCCTCAACATAAAGTGGGGTCTTCTTCGCTTTGACCATTTTAGCAAACAACTATTTAGAACGTCTGGATTTATTTTTGCTTTCATTAGTCCCTCTAGTGGTTTTAGAGGCTTCTCACTACCCCTTCAGTGTCTTTGGAATCTTTTTACCAAGGGCTGAAGCATGGATGAATGGATTAGCATTTGAGGATTGAGAGTTGTTGGACTTAGCCTACGATGATTTAGGGGAATATTTAGTTGCAACATGCTCCATAGTATTTTCAACCAAATCCAAATTCACCTCCCTCAAAATAATCCTTTTTTTTGCCATATGCTTAAATATCAATTTTGCTAGGCCCTAGTGAATTAGTTCCAACACCTCACCTCTTTTAACTTATAGCATGGAATTCTCCATGGACTTGAATAGGATGGATGGAACATTCAAAATTATCTTACGATGAAGTTAATTCAAGAATACAAAATGGTATCTCCTTAGAATATATTGGCTCTCATCAAATATAAAGTACTCCATTATGACTAGAACCACCCTATTCCATAGTGATTTAAGAGAGCTTCTTTTGTAACTACTCTAAATTTTTACCAATTTTTTATTCTCTCCCAATAAGGTCCTAACTTCCTTGGCAAGGGAGTGTTTCTCTCTATTCAAACATACATCATCCAAGGGAAGACCAATAACCTCCATGATAAGAGGGATAGTGAATTTAAACTTTAACTCACCAACTTTCACCACTTAATTTCTCTAGGAGTAAGCCATTTGCTTCAAGACCTCTCTATCAAACCCATTAAAATTCATCGAAAATTGAAGAATATCACCTTTTTTCAAAATCTTCCTAACATCCTCATCCATGCTAAGGGTATTAGGATTAATTACCAACCCTTCCATATTCCATAATTTAGTAGAAAGGGTTCTCCAATGAATTAAAAAAATGGGTGATCTCTTTCCTGAAATACCAGATAGAATATAGATAATGTCATATTAAAAAATAAAGGTTCCTTTAAGCACATGGATTCATCTCTTCAAGAAAATTCCAACTCTCAAAATATGCAAGCATCACCAAAGAAGAGAACCAATGAAATACCTCAAGATAGAGGAAATTATCAAGAATAATCAAAATAGGTCTATCACCCCTCCCAAGCATAGGATCACTTAAACTCATAAAAATAACATGGGCTACAATAGACTCATTCATTCTAAATATCCTCCACCTCACATTTTGGAAATCTCACCAAGAACAAAGGGTATGGTCCAAAGGAGGAGGTCCCAAAAATTCATCCATTCAGATAATTAAAAGTCACTTGGTGTCTTGGCACCCATACCTATAATGATTAGGGAAAATATTTGAGACCAAGCTAAGGATTTTTTGGTCCTTAGATACATAATTTGAGTTGCACATAGTGTTACCCCACATCTCGAATTTCTATCTCACCCTATGTAGGCCAAAATAAATGAGAAAATGGGATTACCGCCTATCACAAAATCTACACCATAGATAGAGTTTGATAAGGCACTATTGATAAATTTTGAAATTAAATGGTCTTAAGAGATAAATATTTTCCTTCTTCAATGTGAGGAGATGATAATTACACTAAAAAAATATGTGTTGCATGTTTCAAGTACCCATCAAGGGTTACCATATCTATATTATATAGTCTAATAGGAGGTGTTTGGAGAGGATTATAGGTATCCCTATTTTTTGGATTATGCAATTTGAAATTAATATCAATATCACATAAGCTAGAGGACACCTAGATCGATAGGTGATATTATTCGATTTTCTATTTTTAGGGGTTTTGTTGTTGGATATGATTAAGTAAGATTTTAAATGGGGGTTGGGAAAGGTAATGTAAAATATAATAGAGTATTTTATAATTTTTTCTTGGGGGCTAGGTATCTTTGTGATATTGTACCATATGTTACACTGTGTTGCCCATAGGGGTAACAAGAGAATGACTTATATTATTTTGTAGGTCTAGGTATGGGAGCATATTATATTAGTCTAACCTCATTTTATTAGGATGATTGACGTGATGGAGGAGCCACATTCTTACATATGAATCGATGGTTTTTAGACATGATAGAGCTTCCCACATCTTAATATTTTTTGGGAAACAAGACATTTAGTGGATGACCTACATCAATAGCACATGATATAGCATTATATAGAGGTCATCTAGGATGAGATGAGGATGGATACCAAATTATTAGGATGAGGTAATGAGGCTAGTTCATGGAGCTACATGGAGAGCACAAGCTCTTCCACTATGAGCACATGTTATACTAGTTTGATATTTGGTATGATATCTCACCTAAATTGATTTGATACATGTTATATGCTTGCAATGAGGTTTTGAAGGTGCACTTACTTTAGACTCATACATTGATATGGATGTATATTATCCAATATCCTAGTTTTAATAGTAGATAACCTATGAGTTAGAATTTATTTTTGGGATTGGTACTAGACTATACAACCATAGTAGGTGATAATGGTAGAGTTACAAACTAGACATAGGATGTGGCTAGGTAGGATCCCTCATGGTGAAAAATAATAAATATTACCACTTGTGATATAGTGTAGTAATACCAAAAATATTGATAGAGGATTGTTGGCAATTTTGGGTACTTTGGGTACATTGCCTTTGCTCAAATGTATAAGTTGTCATTGATGTCAAAAGGCATTTTTGTGTTGATTTCAAAAGAGTGGAATATCTTGAGAAGCTTCATTATGTTAAAGGGTTTTTATTAAAACCATGGTGACAAGGCTAAAGGTTTTTCTTAAAACCATTTGGACTCATTAAGGGTTTTTATTAAAACCAAGCTTAACTTAATGCAAAGGTCCATGTGTATTATTAATAATTAAATTAACTCAAACCTTTGTCAAAGGTCCAAGTTTAATTTATTATTAATAAAATAATAATTATTATTATTTTAATTATTATTAAAGGGTCTTTCAACCCTTAAGCGAGGAGGAGCGCCGACGTCAAACAGTGAAGGAAAAATGGCTATTTAAGCGGGGATGATTCTCAAAAGTGAGCACCTCCGATTTGACATTGATAATCTACGATTTGTGGTTCTCTGTATTTTTTGATTTGCGCTTGGCATCTACGATTTGATTTTGCACCATTTCGTTCGAATTACGCTTGGCATCTACGATTTGATTTTGCACCGTTTCGTTCGATCTGCGCTTGGCGTCTGTGACTTGCATTGCTCTACATCCTTCGAAAAGCGCTTGGTGTCTTCGTTTGAGCTCGCTCTGTGTTTTCGATCTCCGTCGACGTCTTTGAGATCGTGCATGTTCTGCGTCATGGAGACTGTGCTTGGCAATCTCGGTTTTGAGCTTGGGCTGCATCCTTACCTTTTGGCTTGACGGCAGTGGTTTGTTTGCATGCGGTTTGTGGAAGACGTTTACGTTTTCCAGTTTCTTGGCGTCAAAGGAAGATAAAAGAGAGGGCAGCGGTTTGTTATTTCGTTGGGCTCTTGTGACCCAACGACGGTGGCGTTTAAGCGAAAGCGCTAGACGGTAGAGGTGCCGAGTTCGATTCTCTTCGTTGGGAATTTCCTTTTGGTCGCGGTGTGCAAAGAATGGTGGCTGTAAATGCGCGGGAGGTATAAGGTTAAGGTATCATTTTTTTGTTTTGACATTGGTTTATTGTTGTTTAATGTTTATGTGGAGTAATAAGGTGTAAAGAGGTTTTACTTTGTATGTTATTGTACTTTGGTGTTTTTACTAAGTTGGAGAAATAAGGTGTTATATTTGGATCTTTATTATTGTGTATTATTGTATAGTTGCTAACTCTAATTGGTGGCAAATTGAGAGTTAGTGTTGTGACAGATTTTGAGTTCTCCTTCTTCATCAAAGTAAAGGTATGGGCAACTTCTTCCATGTATGTTGTTTATGGTATATTTTCTGAAATTGAGTTTGGAGTGAAAAGGTTGTCTACTGGGTATTGTTGGTGTAAATCTTATTTTCTGGATATTGAAGATTGTTTATGCATTAAAGTCATTGATGAACTTTTGGGTGAATGCATAATTCTGGTTGAGGAAGAAGAAGCATTTTTGCAATAGGGTTTATGTTAATAAGTCTTGCTACTTGCATTGAGATGATGAAACCCTAGTTGTTGGTGAAAATAATATAAGCATCATTGTTATATGAGATATTGCATGGTTGGCAATTGTTGGGTTGTGTTTCATATTCTTGAGAAAAGCTACTACATCTATCTTATTCTTTTGAGATTGAGTTTGAGTTGAGATTGAGTTGAGATTAGATGGGAGTTAAGATAGAACATATTGGGTCTCTAACAATTCTCTTTATGTTTCTATGAGATTTGAGATTGAGATTGGGAGTTAAGTATAGAACATATTGAGTCTCTAACAATTCTCTTTATGCTTCTATGAGGTTTATGAATCACATTGGGTCTCTAACAATTCTCTTTGTGAGTTCATGCTAAGCAAGTTTTTCTTGGTGAGCTTGCTGAGGTTTTGGACGAGGTTCCGTGGGGACTTGTTGAGGTTTGGACAGGTTCCAGTGGGGACTTGTGAGCAGGTTTTGGACTAGGTTCGGTGGGGACTTGGAGAAGTTTTTGGATAGGTTCGGTGGGGACTTGTGAGCAGATTTGGACGAGGTCCTAGCGAGAGGACTTGTGAGCTGAGATTTTGAGAGTTCTATCAGAGAACTTGAGGACAAAGGTACATTGGTTCTATCAAAGAACTCGAGGACAGATTTGGCAAGTCTTTGAGAAGGCTTGTGTGCAGAGGATTGATTTTTTCATAGAGTTGGACAGATCTGACAGACAGAGGAAGACTTGTACTAGACCGACTGTCTGTGTTTGGTACAGGTAGCCGAGGCTGCTGTGGACGTGATCATAGAAGGCGGAGGTCTCTTAGGCTAAGCATTGAGGACAGGAGGTCTTCGATGGAAAGGAGTTCCACGTGCTGGCAAGAGGTAGAGGCGGTTGATCTTTTGAGGGATCATTTCCAAAGCAGAGGGGAAGGTATCTCCTTTGAGCGAGAGGCTCATAAATTCAGATTAGGGGAAGGTGTCTCCTTTGGGCCGAGGCTCATAAACATTGTAATTGGGAAGGTTTCCCAAAGAACTTTGAGATAACTTTTAGAGAAAAGTTTTGTGGACGTAGCCCAGGCCTTCTGGGTGAACCACGTTAAAAATGGGGTTCCAATGTGTGATGCTTTCTGTCTTGATTAATGTTATGTTGATGCTACTGCTATCTAAAGTTAAAAATATTAAATGGTTAAGTCTTATACTGTTCACCCCCCCTCTCAGTATAAGTCCATGTTCTTCAATTGGTATCAGAGCGGGTCTCTCCAGAAAGAGCCTAACAGCTTGGAGAAGGATCTATCAGAGGATCATACAGATTCAGAAAGAGATGAAGAGGTTGAGTTCGATCTCAAAGGTGAATTCTTCTTGGCTTTGAGAAAGCTTGAGAAATTCAGGGAAGAGAATTCTGTTCTCAAGCATCAATATCAGGAAGAAAAGATAGCAAGATCATAATTGGTTCAAAGTGTTATAGACTTCAAAATTCTAGCTGAAGAAGGAAAAAAGGTTGAACAGGTTCTGACAGAGGTTCTCAAAGGAAAGGAAGCTGATTGCGAGAAACTAGAAGAAGAAGTTATGTCTCTTAGAGTGAAGTTGGAACAGTTGGCTCTCAGACAGAATACTCCGTGTGAAAAGCAAAAGAAGGATGGTATTACCATTCAAGAAATAGGGTCTTCGAGCAAGATCAATCTTCATCCTGAAGAGCGGTGGATTCCAGTTGGTCACAAGAAGAACAATCATCCAAGGCATCAAAACAGGTTACATAATACTTTCCATGGCTATTGTTTTTTTTGCAAGAAATTTGGTCACAAAGCTATGCATTGCAATAAGTCCGTGAATAAACATAGTAAAGAAAATGGTAACTCTTTTGCACCTCTTATGAATAAATATGTCATGTGTTACAAGTGCAATAATTTTGGGCATATTGCTAGGATGTGCAGTTTGGATAGATCTAGCCTTGAGTTTACTAAAAAGAAAAATGAGATCAAATCTAAGTCAATGATAGCTCAAACTGCTTTTCATGCTCTAGACAAAGTAGAAAAATGGTATCTTGATAGTGGTTGTTCAAAACATATGACTGGTGAAAAGGAAAAGTTTTTGGTCTTTAAAGAAACAAACAGAGGAACCGTCAGTTTTGGAGATAACGAGGTCAGCTAAAATCTGTGGTAAAGGGACTCTTAGTTTGGATGGGAAATCCAAAATAGAAAATGTGCTTTATGTAGAAGGCCTAAGACATAATCTTCTAAGTGTGAGTCAACTTTGTGATCAAGGGCACATAGTATCTTTCTTTTGAGATAGATGTGAGATAAGTAAAGAAAAAAATGGAAAACTCATTGCTAGTGCTACAAGGACTCCAAACAATCTTTACATGCTAAGTGAGATAAAAAAGGAAAAGTGTTTTCTAACTCAAGAAGATGAGAGTTGGTTATGGCATAAAATATTGGGGCATTTGAGTTTTGATAATCTAGTCAATATTAGTAACAAGGAAGCAGTTAGAGACTTGCCCAAAATAAAAAGGCCCCATAACATCATTTGCGGTCCTTGTCAACATGGAAAAGCATACCAGAACCAGTTTCAAATCAAAAGGGTATACTTCTTCAAAACCATTGGATCTTATTCATACTGATTTATGTGGCCCTACCGAACTCAGGAGCATTCAAGGGGAAAGCTACTTCATGCTTTTTATAGATGATTATTCTAGAATGACTTGGGTTACTTTTCTCAAAGAAAAATCCGAAGCTTTTGAAAAATTTAAAGCTTTCAAAGAAATGGTTGAAAATGAGACTGACAAGAGAATCAAATGTTTAAGATCAGATAGAGGAGGAGAGTTCACTTCAAATGAATTTGTGGAATACTGTGAGCAGCAAGGAATCAAAAGAGAATATTCAGCAGCAAGAACTCCTCAACAAAATGGAGTAGTTGAAAGAAAAAATAGAACTATTGAAAATATGGCTAGAGCTATGTTGAATGAATCAAAACTTTCAGATGGCTTTTGGAAAGAGGCAGTCAGTACAACAGTCTACATTATCACCAGGGCCCAACTTAGAGTCAATCATCATAAAACTCCTTATGAGTTGTGGAAAGGAAGACCAGCTACTAGTAAAATACTTCAAAGTGTTTGGGAGTAAGTGCTTCATCAGAAGGGAAGATCAGAATTTGGGTAAGTTTGATCCTAGATGTGATGAGGGAATCTTTCTTGGGTATTCCAGCAAAAGTAAGGCCTACAGATGCTTCAACAAAAGAACTCATACAGTTGTAGAGAGCATAAATGTAACTGTTGATGAAAAGACAGGGATAAGAGAACCAATCCAGGAACTAAGTGATGAAATTTGTCAAGAAGAATTCAGAGAGGTTTCAGATGAAGAAGAGGAAAGACAACAATTGCTTCCCAAAACTCCTTCATGATATGTTCAGAAACATCATCCCAAATATTTGATCATTGGTGATCCAAATAGGAGGCAAACAAGAAGAAGAGTCATTCCCTCACATGATTCTACAAATGTTTCATTATTATCTCAAATTGAGCCAAAATATTTCAGTGAAGCATGTGCGAGATAAGTTTTGGGTAAAAGCAATGGATGAGGAGCTAAATCAAATAGAGAAAAGTGAAACTTGGGAATTGGTTCCAAGACCTAAGGACAAGAATGTCATTGGCACAAAATGGATATTCAAAAATAAACTCAATGAGGATGGAAAGATTGTCAGAAACAAAGCAAGGTTAGTCTGCAAAGGTTATGCTCAAGTAGAAGGTGTTGATTTCGAAGAGACGTTTGCTCTTCTTGCTCGTCTTGAAGCCATCAGAATGTTTTTGGCCCTTTCAAGCTTCAAATCTTTCAAGGTGTATCAAATGGATGTAAAGTCAGCTTTTCTAAATGGGGTATTGGAAGAAGAAGTCTACATAGAACAGCCAGAAGGAGTATCTCTCTCAGAACAACCAGACTATGTGTGTAAACTAAAAAAGGCTTTGTATGGGTTAAAGCAAGCACCTAGGGCTTGGTACTCAAGACTTGACAGGTATCTTCATGAGCAAGGCTTCAGGAAAGGTGTGGTAGATAGCAATTTGTATATTAAAGATGAAGGTGATGATATGCTGATTATGGTTGTCTATGTTGATGATATTATTTTTGGGGGAAACAATACTCAGATGTGCAAAGATTTTGCTAACACCATGCGAAGGAATTTGAGATGTCTATGATTGGAGAGCTGTCATTCTTTTTAGGTCTTCAGATTTCTCAATCAAAAGATGGTGTATTTCTCTCTCAAGGAAAATATATCAAAGAAATGTTGAAGAAATTTGGGATGATAGATAGCAAACCAAGTATGTACTCCAATGATTACGGGATGCAAGATGAGTAAAGATGATGAATCTCCAAAGCGAGATCGGAGGTTGTACGAGATCAATGATTGGCAGTTTATTATATGTTACGACTACCGAGACCGGATATCATGCGGGCGATTGGGTTAGTAGCTAGATTTCGGGCAGCTCCTAAAGATTCTCATGTTATGGCGGTTAAGAGGATATTCGAGATATCTGAAGGGCACTATGGACTTTGGGCTTTGGTATCCCAAAGGTGATGATTTCACCCTCACAGCTTATACAGATGCAGATTGGGCAGGTGGTATTGATGACAGGAAAAGCACTAGTGGTGGAGCATTCTTTTTGGGAAAAAGTTTGGTTTCTTGGCTAAGTAAGAAACAACCTTCAGTTTCCTTATCTACAGCGAGAGGCTGAATACATAGCGAGCGGTGGCTGGGTGTACACAGGTTTTGTGGATGAAAACCACCCTAGAGGATTTCAAAGTCAAACATGAACAACCCATCTCCATTCTTTGTGATAATACAAGTGCCATAAGTATTTCCAAAAATCCGGTAATGCACTCAAGGACAAAGCATATTTCCATCAAGTATCATTTTCTAAGGGAAAAAGTGCAAGAGAAACAAGTCAAGGTAGAGTATGTGTCTACTAAAGAGCAGATTGCGAGATATCTTCACCAAACCTCTTCCAAGGGATACGTTTGAGTATCTAAGGGAGAAATTGGGAGTTGTTCTCCCACCCCAGATTTAATCACCTCATCAGGAGGTGGGGGAGGGACTAAGCTAAGAGGCTAATTCTTAGTCCCGAGCCCCAAAGGTGGCCCTTTGCCATTGATGACAAAGGGGGAGAGATATGAGTAAGGGGGAGAGCTTCAAAGTGAAGAGGAAAGCTTCAAGTCAGGGGGAGCAAAACTTCAAAGGAAGATTCTCGGTTGTTAGCACAGATGGTTTTAGTTTTGGCTCTTGAGAAGTGTTTTCAGTAAAGGTTTGCCATCAATGACAAAGGGGGAGATTGTTGGCAATTTTGGGTACTTTGGGTACATTGCCTTTGCTCAAATGTATAAGTTGTCATTGATGTCAAAAGGCATTTTTGTGTTGATTTCAAAAGAGTGGAATATCTTGAGAAGCTTCATTATGTTAAAGGGTTTTTATTAAAACCATGGTGACAAGGCTAAAGGTTTTTCTTAAAACCATTTGGACTCATTAAGGGTTTTTATTAAAACCAAGCTTAACTTAATGCAAAGGTCCATGTGTATTATTAATAATTAAATTAACTCAAACCTTTGTCAAAGGTCCAAGTTTAATTTATTATTAATAAAATAATAATAATATTATTATTTTAATTATTATTAAAGGGTCTTTCAACCCTTAAGCGAGGAGGAGCGCCGACGTCAAACAGTGAAGGAAAAATGGCTATTTAAGCGGGGATGATTCTCAAAAGTGAGCACCTCCGATTTGACATTGATAATCTACGATTTGTGGTTCTCTGTATTTTTTGATTTGCGCTTGGCATCTACGATTTGATTTTGCACCGTTTCGTTCGATTTGCGCTTGGCATCTATGATTTACATTTGCATCATTTCGTTCGATCTGCGCTTGGCGTCTGTGACTTGCATTGCTCTACATCCTTCGAAAAGCGCTTGGTGTCTTCGTTTGAGCTCGCTCTGTGTTTTCGATCTCCATCGACGTCTTTGAGATCGTGCATGTTCTGCGTCATGGAGACTATGCTTGGCAATCTCGGTTTTGAGCTTGGGCTGCATCCTTACCTTTTGGCTTGACGGCAGTGGTTTGTTTGCATGCGGTTTGTGGAAGACGTTTACGTTTTCCAGTTTCTTGGCGTCAAAGGAAGATAAAAGAGAGGGCAGCGGTTTGTTATTTCGTTGGGCTCTTGTGACCCAATGGCGGTGGCATTTAAGCGAAAGCGCTAGACGACAGAGGTGCCGAGTTCGATTCTCTTCGTTGGGAATTTCCTTTTGGTCGCGGTGTGCAAAGAATGGTGGTTGTAAATGCGCGGGAGGTATAAGGTTAAGGTATCATTTTTTTTTTTGACATTGGTTTATTGTTGTTTAATGTTTATGTGGAGTAATAAGGTGTAAAGAGGTTTTACTTTGTATGTTATTGTACTTTGGTGTTTTTACTAAGTTGGAGAAATAAGGTGTTATATTTGGATCTTTATTATTGTGTATTATTGTATAGTTGCTAACTCTAATTGGTGGCAAATTGAGAGTTAGTGTTGTGACAGATTTTGAGTTCTCCTTCTTCATCAAAGTAAAGGTATGGGCAACTTCTTCCATGTATGTTGTTTATGGTATATTTTCTGAAATTGAGTTTGGAGTGAAAAGGTTGTCTACTGGGTATTGTTGTGTAAATCTTATTTTCTGGATATTGAAGATTGTTTATGCATTAAAGTCATTGATGAATTTTTGGGTGAATGCATAATTCTGGTTGAGGAAGAGGAAGCATTTTTGCAATAGGGTTTATGTTAATAAGTCTTGCTACTTGCATTGAGATGATGAAACCCTAGTTGTTGGTGAAAATAATATAAGTATCATTGTTATATGAGATATTGCATGGTTGGCAATTGTTGGGTTGTGTTTCATATTCTTGAGAAAAGCTACTACATCTATCTTATTCTTTTGAGATTGAGTTTGAGTTGAGATTGAGTTGAGATTGAGATTGGGAGTTAAGTATAGAACATATTGGGTCTCTAACAATTCTCTTTATGTTTCTATGAGATTTGAGATTGAGATTGGGAGTTAAGTATAGAACATATTGAGTCTCTAACAATTCTCTTTATGCTTCTATGAGGTTTATGAATCACATTGGGTCTCTAACAATTCTCTTTGTGAGTTCATGCTAAGCAAGTTTTTCTTGGTGAGCTTGCTGAGGTTTTGGACCGGTTTACTTAGGTTTTGACGGTTCCGGTGGGGACTTGTGAGCGAGGTTTTGGACGAGGTTCTAGGTGGGGACTTGTGAGCAGATTTGGACAGGTTTCGGTGGGGACTTGTGAGCAGATTTGGACAGGTCCTAGCAGAGGACTTGTGAGCTGAGATTTGAGAGTTCTATCGGAGAACTTGAGGACAGAGGTACATTGGTTCTATCGAGAAGAACCCGAGGACAGATTTGGCAAGTCTTTGAGAAGGCTTGTGTGTAGAGGATTGATTTGTTCATAGAGTTGGACAGATCTGACGGACGAGAGGAAGACTTGTACTAGACCGATCGACTGTGTTTGGTACAGGTAGTCGAGCTACTGTGGACGTGATCATAGAAGGCGAGAGGTCTCTTAGGCTAAGCATTGAGGACAGGAGGTCTTCAGTGGAAAGGAGTTCCACGTGCTGGCAAGAGGTAGAGGCGATTGATCTTCCGAGGGATCATTTCCAGAGCAGAGGGGAAGGTATCTCCTTTGAGCAGAGGCTCATAAATTCAGATCGAGGGAAGGTGTCTCCTTTGGGCCGAGGCTCATAAACATTGTAATTGGGAAGGTTTCCCAAAGAACTTTGAGATAACTTTTAGAGAAAAGTTTTGTGGACGTAGCCCAGGCCTTCTGGGTGAACCACGTTAAAAATGGGGTTCCAATGTGTGATGCTTTCTGTCTTGATTAATGTTATGTTGATGCTACTGCTATCTAAAGTTAAAAATATTAAATGGTTAAGTCTTATACTGTTCACCCCCCCCTCTCAGTATAAGTCCATGTTCTTCAAGGATAGTAATAAAAATGATAGTAGTGCAAGCCATGTTGATGATCACACCAGGGAATACTATATTGAGTAGTTCCCCTTAGTCATCGATGAAGATATAGAGATACAATGGCTAGGGAGGTGTCCAAATTATAGGTAATTATTACATCCCTAATGGTAGAGCAAGATGTGATAAAAGTAGAGGTAGCACACACTCAAGAGCAACATTTCCTCATATAGTAGACCACCATTATGTATTTGATGATCATTAATCTAATGACAAGAAGATGCAATCATGGTGAATTTCATAATTATTATCAATAGTGGTGATAATTAGTTGGTCCATACACTTTTGGATTAGATGGTTGTGTTGTAGTAGTGGAAATGGATGGAGCTAACATAGACATAAATGAATATGGCACAACTTTGAGAGGATTTAAAGATAAAGGTTGAGTGGTTGACCCATTACCATACCACCTACCATGTTATCATTCCTATGGCTCATAATCTCTCATAATTGAGTTGCACATATATGAGGATGTGGATGCACCCACAATCCATTACTTAATATATAGTGTTCAATGAAAGTTTCACCACTACAAAGAGGAGAATCTAGGCCCCAAACATTTCATGCTAGAGATGAACCTTGGATACCCTTATGGGTCACTTTTATTGTACTATATTAATTATATGATGATTGTACCATGATGTACCATATATATGTAGACATTGCTTTCATATATATATATATAATTCCCTTTAACTCATGGTTCTAGCATGGATGTAAAATTTTCTTCCTGATTGATGATGATAATGATTATGGGATACAACTATATAATTTTATTTGATAGATAATGATGTTCATGATGATATTTGATTGTATTTGACTACATTAACCACATCCATACCAACAATATCCCAAAGGACTTGAAATAAAATAGGATGGAAACCATTTGGGCCTATTAATTTTTTTCCTTTCATAGAGAACAATGCCTCCTTGATTTCATCCTCAAAAGAAGGTCAATTAAGGGCTGAATTCAGATCTAAAATAATAAAGGATTAGATGGACCTTAGAATAACCTCAAAAGCCTCCTCATTGTATTTTGTATCTTCTAAAAATAATTCACAGAAGTTTATTTCTTCTTGCCTCATATCCTCCTCTTTAGATGCAATGGATCCATAAATTCTTCTATTTTTTTTATTCTATTGATTGTGTTGTGATGCAATTCAAAAATATGGAAGAATCTAGAGTTTAAATCCTGGTCTTTCAGCCACAAAGCTCTAGAATTATGTCACCAAAAAAAATCCTCCTTAGCTAGGACATTATGAAAATTTCTAAGCAGAGACTTCTCTTGTTGTACTAAAGTATCATCTCTTCCCTGAGAAGTCATAGAAAGTTCAATATTTTGGAGCTCAATAATTATGGCTTCCTTCTTAAATATATCACCAAAGACTTTCCTATTTCATATTTTCAATTTCCTTTTTAATATGCCTCAACTTCTGAATAATTTTAAACATTTTAGCACCACAAATATCAAAATTCCATAACTCTTGGATTAAAGTCCAAAAATCAGGATGTTGCAACCACATGGACTCAAATCTTAAGGGGTGACCTTTAATCCTTGAACCCTTAGCTATTTCTAGAATGAGTGAATTATGGTCAGAGGAAATCCTAGGAAGGGAGAACAAAACTGAAGTAATAAATTTAGGAAACCATTCTGAGAGACCAACACTCTATCAAGTAAAATTTGAATAAGAGCCTCATCCAATATTCTGTTCGACCACATATATTTTTTCCCTCTCAAATCAACATCCATGAGACTGCTAGAAGAAATAAATTGGGTAAAATATTCCATGATATCATAAACTCCTTGGAACCACCAATATTATCATTGGGCATAAAATCAATGTTAAAATCTTGAGAAATCATCCAGGGGTAATTGGGAAATTGGATTCTAAGGTCCAACAACCCCTCCCAAACTCTTATTTTCACCACTAGGGAGTTGGGGGCATAAACATTCATAACAATAAAAGAAATTTCAAAAACACTAGAATAAGTTAAAACTGAAATGAACCTATAATTATTTTGAATATGATTACCTGATAAAGTGTTCAGATTCCAAAGGGTTCAAAAAACCCCAAAGGCTCCTATAGCTTCACTTGCTACCCACTTTGCATTATAAAAAAATAACTTTCTTTATATATTGCATGTTTCCTTTAGAAATTTTAGTTTATTGAAGCAGTAAAATTTCTAGATTATTATTATACCTAAGGTCCTTAATCATCCATTGAGTGGTAGGGGCATTCAATCCCCTAACATTCCATGATATCAACTTCATTTTTTAGATTGGTTAGGGGTTTCATCCCCACCAATATTTAGAGATATTTAGGTACCATCTACCACCCCCTTTTTTGCCTCTCATTTTCGTAAGTCATGGTTTGAGGGTCTACCCACTTTATTTTCTTTCCCAACATTAGCTACCTTTTTAGCTTGTCACTTTATTCTCATGCTTGAGACTTTCTCTTTTCCTTTCTTTGCCAACCCAATATTTTGATCCTAGAGCTCCTCCCCATTATCCATATATTGGATTGAATAATTTTAGGGGACTTCAACTGTCTCCATATTGCCATAATTGGTGCTCCTCCTTTCATTTTCCTTTTGAAGATAGACCCTTTAACTAGCTCCCAGAGTCATTGTTTTCATTTGGTTCAACTTCTCCCCAAATTGTAAAGTATATTCTTCTCTACAACTCAAAGGAAGCCCCATTTCCACCTCAACTCTTTGTTTTGGAATTGCTTCCTTTGTGGTATTCCAAACCTCTTCTTGATTGATCATATTTAAGATAATGCCACTCACCTGGAGTAAATAACCCATATCTTTATCTTCATTTTCACCTCAAAAGCTTCCCTTTATAGGTCTACATTTTACATAATCTCTCCTTCCTTAGGCTCAACTAATACCTAGAAGCCATTCCTACCCATCACTAATCTTTGATTCGATGGTTCTCCCTTCTTAGAAAATGATGAGATAAGAGTTTGGCCTTATGTTCCCTTGTTCTTATAAAAAGGTCTATATTTTTCCACCCCTTCATGACTTTCAATTTTTTAACCATACATATACTCTAAATATGACTTGTCCGATTATAATTTTAACATAAGTTCAAAGAGTTATCATATTCAATATTCTGAGTCCAAGTCCCCACCTTGGATTTTAACAAGATAGATGAAGATATTTACCCAAATCTTCATTGATGCACAATCTAGCATAGATCATTCTAATATGAGCTTTTATAGTTGAATCAAAACCAATAAACCATTCCATGGATTTGGATATACCCTTTATTATTTCCTCATCCCAATACTTGATAGGTAAGCCTAGAAGGCACATCCAATAGGGTCAAGATTGATATTTTTAGATTTTGGATTAAACCTTGGATACCATTTCCTCAAAAATCCTTTTCCCAAAAAAACAAGGATCTTTCAATAGAATTTCTAAGATATCCTCCTCAGAGATAAAGGAAAAGAGGATAAATCCTTTAGTAAGAGCCACAAATTCCATATAGCCATTTAGCTTCTATTTCCCAATCATCCACTTCCTTATTGTGTCCATGTTTGGCCTGAATCCAATGAACTTCCCCACCAAGTTGAAGCACCCATGATTAATCGGTATACCCATTAATCTATCTAGGATTAATAGGCACAAAACATCCTCTTTAATATTCGATGCAATATCAAAGTTCTATCTTCTTTCATCAACAATTGTGTCCTTCAACACCTATGACCAAGAAGTTTTAGAAACTCTAGGATCAAAAATCATGAGATCCCTCAAATTTTTTGGATAGAAACACATTATCCCCTGGATATTCTTCTACTAGTTATTTTAGTAGAACTGCCACTGCAAAACTAATCCAAAAAAACTACAACCACTGCTTGATCCAAAAAAATTGCTTTAACCCTTGTTCCAAAAAAATTGTTGTCATCGCTTTCTCCAAAAAATCCATTGTCGCAGCTTGATCCAAAAAATCTGCTTTTACCCTTGTTCCAAAAAAACTATTGTCATCACTTTCTCTAGAGAATCAACCACCACTTCCTTATCCAAAAAATCTACTTTAACCCTTGTTCCAAAAAAAACATTATCGTCACTTGCTCTAGAGAATTTGCCACCACCGCTTGATCCAAAAAACTGCTTTAACCCTTGTTCCAAAAAATCTGCTAGCATCGCTTGCTCTAGAGAAAAAAAGATTTAGATAAATATAACCTATTAGATCCAACATGTGATTTTCTATTTAATGAGAGATTTAATATTGATATGTGTGTGTGTGTGTGTGTGTGTGTGTGTGTGTGAAAAGTGCTTATATGCTATCAAGAAATACCAATTTTCTTAATGTTATAGCTAAAATATACTTGTCTTTTCATAAAATAAAAATTATTTTATCTGTATATGGAAGAAGTATTAAGGACAAAGAAGATATTATGAAGGAAGATATCCTATCAAAATTCTAGTAAGACAAGTAGGATCATGATAAGTTTTTAACAAAATATTCTATCAATTATCATGTAAGGATGAAATACAATTTTGATGAGAAATATATCTATGGAGGAGGTAGAGGAGGCAATTTTCTCATTCTATCCTAATACAAAACCTGGCCTCGATAGATTTCCTATAATTTTATTTCAATGATTTTGGGATTTTTTGAATATTGAGATGTTTCTTATAGTCAAAAATGCCAATTGAAAAATAGAAACAATAAATGAAATCAATACCACCTTTATTATATTAGTTCCTAAGAAAGACAAGATAAAATATTTTGATAATTTTCATCCAATAAGCCTTTTTAATGTGAATTATAATATCATTTCAAAAATTATGTGGAATAGAATGAAAAGAATTTTAGATTTTGTTATCATAGAGGAAGATGATGGTTTTGTTCATGCAAAATAAAATCTTTATGGCATAGTCATTACACAAGAGGCCATACATTTTCTTTATTCCAAGGAAAAACCAAATATACTTATAAAATTAAATATAAACACATCATATGATAGGGCTTGCTATATTTTTGTACTTGTGATGTTTAAATTTTTTTATGATTGGTATGAACAAATTAAATGCTATTATAACACTCAAAAATATTATATTTTGATCAAAGGATTCCTCATTGGATTCTTTAAATCATCCTATGGAATCTATCAATATGACTTATTATCTTCTTATCAATTTATTATTCTTATTGAGGCATTAGTTAAGGTTTTATCAAGGATAAAAATGAAAGGAAATACCATAGGTATTTATATTGCTATATCTTATCCTTTCAAATGTTATCTTGAATTGTTGATGATACTTTTATTTTGGATCATGCCTTATTCAAAAAGGTGATGGACTTTAAATCAATTTTATCATGCTATGGTAAGGCTATTGGAATTTTGGCTAATGGTACAAAATCTAGTATTTTTTTCCTTAACATTGTTCTATATTTTCTTTTAATAAGTTATATATGGCTTCTATTGGGGGCCACTCCCATAAAAATACCAAAATATTATATTTTCTATAGCATAACTTTATGTCATAGTTTTTTCATTTCTTTTTTCTCTTAAATATATTCTTCAACTTCCTCGAAGTGCTATGTTCCCATAATCAGCTCTTGACATTAATTTTATTAAGACATAAAAGATCACTTGGCCAGTTGCCTTCTAAAATTTAAATTTCACTAGGATGAAGATCAACACCATAATTTGCTAATTTATCTGCTACCCAATTTTCTTCTCTATAAATATGCTCACACTTCTAGGAGATTACCTCTAGTAATAGATGATGAACATCAACAATAATATTATTTTTTATCCAATCTAGGCATTCATTTTTGTTAATATCATTGATGATAATTTGTGAGTCCCCCTTAATTGAATTATATTTCCATCCTTTTCTACTACAATTTTAATCCTTGTAAGAAGTGCCTTGCTACCCAATTTCCTTCTCTATAAATATTCTCACACGGCTAGGAGATTACCTCTAGTAATAGACAATGAACATCAACAATAATATTATTTTTTATTGAGTCTCCACATAATTTGTGAGTCCCCCTCAATTGAAATATATTTCCATCCTTTTAATACTGTAATTTTAATCCTTGTAAGAAGTACCCTAGCCTCTGCATAGATGTTAGTTGAAGTTCCATATGATTTTGAATAAGTGAGGAGAATTTTTCCTTCACTATTTTGAAAAACACCACCTCCACCATATTTTCATTTATTTCCTTTAGAAGCACCATCAAAATTAATTTTGATAAACCCAATTTCTAGACATTTCCATTTTACCATAGATCAAAGTAGATCCTTTGTTCTAATTTGATGTTATCGTAGATGAATCTTACATGTATGTTCAAATATTGTAGCCAAGTTATTAGCACATTTTTTTTACAATTGAGACTTCCCATGATGAGCACCATATTTGTAGATATTATACAAGAGATGCAATAATACAGTTTTAAAATTGGGCTTGATTTTGAGATTTATTTTTTTAAATTATATTATTCCTTTTAAACCATAAATTCCAAAAAATAATGGTAGGATCTATCCTCAAAAGAATACGTAATTATTTATCTTTAAAATAATTTATCCAACATTTTATGAACTCTTTCAATGTTGATGGAGCTACCCAATATAATTTTATATTTTTTTTAAATAATCCTAAATGGTGTGATCAAACAAACAATGAATAAGTAAATGGTCTAATGTTTCTAAATCCTTCCCACACAAGGCACATCTGAAGGGTCCATAATATCCTCTTCTTTGTATACTCTCTCCCGTAATAATATTACTTTGAACTACTAACCAAATAAATGTTGAGGCCTTAGGGAAAGCCTCTAATGACCAAATGTTCTTCTAAGGAGAATATTTGCGCAAAGGAAATTTTGATTGTTCTATAACCTCATATCCCAAATTCACTTAGTATCCACCATCCTTTGATAAGTTCCATACCCACTCATCCTTTCATGTAAAAATTAAAAAATAAAATTCTCTAAGCATATTTTGAAGTTCATCTACAATTTGTTTGAGTTCCTTTCCTTCAACCAAGTTACTAAAATAAATCCATGATTTGGAGTTTTTGCTCATAAAAATATAATCTTTGATATTTGGACCTTTACATGCTAGGCATGCCTGAGACAATGGTTTCTATTTTGAGACAAAGATAAGAGGATAAGGCTTTAACCAAGCATCAAACCAAAAATTTGCATAACTCCCCTCACTGAATGACCATATAATATGTTTCTTTATAAATTGTAAACTATTTGATATGAAGTTCCATATTGACGATCCTTTGGATAGATATTTTTCCTAAATTAATTCATTTCATCAAGAGAACCTATATATTTTTGAAGTAATATTTTTCTCAATTCTTTCCTTGATCTCTGAATAATTTCCACCCAAGTTTTGCAACTAATGCAAAATTTATAAGTCTACAATTTTGTAAGCCTACTCCTTCAATATTCTTTCCTTTGCAAACACTATCCCACTTACAAAGAGAAAACCTAAATTTTTTCTCACAACCTTTCCATAGAAATTCTCTTTGAATTTTATCAATTTTTGATGTTATACCTATTAGCAGTCTTGAAAGTGACATAATTTAAATAGGAATGGATTGCAATGTAGTATTTATGAATTGTAGCCTTCCTACCATGGTTAAGAATTTACCTTTATTGGAAATATGAGCAAGTTTTGTTGTCATTGATGTCAAGAGTCAGTTTTAGTGAGCAGTGCAAAAGGAAGGATGTCAAGAGTCAGTTTCAGTAAGCAGTGCAAGAGAAAGATTGCTTCTAGGCCTAAGGGAAATAATATTATAATATCTCTTATTATAATATTCAAGGTGGTCAGATAAGGTCTAAAGGAGCAATAGGAAGGCCCAAGAAAAATAATATTATAATATTTTATTATAATATTAAAGGTCTAATGTTAAGACCTAAAGTTATTAAATTAATTATAATAATTTCATTATAAATTAATTTATAATTTAATTTAATTAACCCTAAGGTTAGGGTTATAAGGGCAAAAGGTTTAATTTTTATTAAAGTGCCGACATCATATGTATTTTCCCCCTTCATCGACGTCCAAAGGGAGATGGCACAATGGTATAAATACCATGTGCATTTGGTTGCCTAAGCTCCTACCTTCGATCGATTAATATTGCTAGTGACTGCGAATTTCCGTGATCTGCATGCAAGACAAAGGATAATATTTTTTATTGTTTCGACGACCATCGAAGGGATAAGACAATGGAGGCTTAAAGCCTCATTACCAACCTGGTGGTTGGGCTAGTGGCAAGTGGTTGTGCGTTGAAGCATTGACAAGTGGGAGGTCCCACGATCGAATCTCGGTGGTAGGCCTGGGAGTGTTTTGTTGGCGGTCCTTTTGGTTTTGGTGCCTAGCACAGGATACAAAGTGCACAAGGTACTTTTGTCTACCAACATGAGCACCTAGCTCATGCGGTAGTTGGGCCACGGCTAGGGCACTGGTGGCAACATAGCGGGGATCGAATCCCATCGAGGGCAATAGAGGTATTTAATTTTTTAATTAAATTTTGCTCCTAAGGTTTTTAATGTGGCATGAATTTTTGAGTTAAAGGGAGGTATAAGGTGTTTTATTAAAGTTTAATTTTTTGCATTTTTGAGCATATTAAAGGAGTGATTTAATTTTTGAGAAAGGAGTTATAAGGACATTTTTGAGGAGTTTATTTTTGCCAATTTAATTTGAGATCTAGGGTTTTGAGTAGTGTTTAAGAGTTTGGAGATAATAAGGTGTATTTGAGTCTTGTTAATTTTGTAATGGTGAATTAATATTGAGGGAATATTTGAGTGAAGATTTTTGCTATCTAACCATTGAGATTGGCAAAGAGGTTGATTGTGATTGAGACAGGTTTTGAGGTCAATTCTTCATCAAACAAAAGGTATGGGCACATCTTCCTTGTGAGTGAAATATTGTTGGGTTGGATGTTGTGAATGCTAAGTTGGAGTGAAAAGGTTTGTTTGATAAGCATTGTTGAGTAAGCTTTCATGTGCATGATTGGTGAATGTTTGTGAGAACATTTGAGTGAGAAATTGAGAACTATCTTGTATTAGGGTTTGTGAAAGATCATGAGTATCATTGTTATGTGAGATTGTTTGATAAGCATTGTTGGAAATATTTGAGTAAACCTTCATGTGCATGATTAGGGTTTGTGAAAAGATCATGAGTATCATTGTTATGTGAATGAGGAATCATCTTGAGTCAAGGATTGAGATTCATAGTGTGAGTTGTTGGAAGTGTAGTGAAACACTTGTTTAGGGTTTGTAAGCAAGTTGTGTTTCATTGAGTGATTGGTTGAGTGGAGTTGATTGAGCATAGTTGATTGAAAGTGTTGGAGTGATAGTTCAAGTTCTGTGAAACAAATTGTTCTTTATTCTAAATTTATTTGAAAAGAGTTTGGAAGTGATTGAGTGTTTGTGAGTGTGAAACATATTGAGTCTCTAACAATTCTCTATATGTTTATGTGATTTAACAAGATTTTGAGTGAAACTTGTTTGTGTGATTGAAGAGGTTTTCTATGAGATATTGAGTTGAGTTTTTATATGCAAGTTTTGTAATTGATTTGAATAAGCTTTTGTGAAAGCTTGTGAGCAGATTTGAGTAAGTCCTAGAGGGGACTTAAGGATAGAGTTGAGGAAGATTTTGTGAAAGCTTAAGGATATATTTGTGTGAGCTTTTGTGGAAGCTTACAATCAAATTTGGACAAGTTCTAGTGAGGACTTGTTGAGCAGATTTGAGATAAGTCTTAGTGAAGACTTGTGGATAAATTTGTGTGAGATTTTGTGAAATTGTTAAGTAGATTTGAGGTAAGTCTTGGTGAAGACTTGTTGAGCAGATTGGACAAGTTCTAGTGAGGACTTGTTGGGATATTTGAGGTAAGTCTTTGAGAAGACTTGAGAGCAGATTTGATTGATTGATTTGTTCAAACTTTGAGTTAAGGTTTGGGATAGATCTAGTAGAGTTGATTTGTGATTAGAGTCAAGATTTGTGTTAAGGCTTGAGGATATATTTGAGGATAGATTTTGGTGTATATTTGAGAGTAGATTTGTGCTAGACTAGAGATAGATATTGAGGATTTGTGTGATAGTTTGTAGATTGAGTAGATTTGTGCTAGATAGAAGGATTATGTTTAGTGTAAATTTGAGATAGATATTGAGAAAATTTGTGCTAGATTGAAGGACTATGTTTAGTGTAGATTTGAGATAGATATTGAGAATATTTGTGCTAGATCGAAGGACTATGTTTAGTGCATATTTGAGATAGATATTGAGCAGATTTGTGCTAGATCGAAGGATTATGTTTAGTGTATATTTGAGATAGAGATTGAGAAGATTATGTAGACAAGTATAGTGAGAGTAAGATTTGGAGGTGATAGAGTAGAGGACAATAGTCTCTAGTGGATAGAGATCCATTAGCCAAGGTAGTGAGGATAGAGTATTCTGAGTGAGGATAGAGGTCTTCAGTGGAGAGAGATCCACAAGCCAATGTAGTGGAGGCAATAGTCTTCTAGAGGATCACTAGCTAGAGTAGAGGAGAAGGAGTTCTCCTATGGATAGAGATCCACAAACCAGTTGAGGGGATTGGTGTCTCCTGTGGATAGAGATCCATGAACCTGATTAGGGGATTGGTGTCTCCTTTGGATAGAGGTCCATAAACATTGTAATAGGGAAGGATTCCCAAGATATTTGTTGAGAAAATTTTAGTGAAATATTTTCTCCGTGGAGTAGCCCACATTGGGTGAACCACGTTAAATTGGTGTCTCTATTGTGTGTGGTGATTTGTGCATTGCTTTGATTACTACTATTGATATTGCCATTGATATATTGGATAATATTGTTTGAGAAAAGAAAAGTAAAAAGTGGTCTTATACTGTTCACCCCCTCTCTCAGTATAAGCTTGTGTTCTTCAATTGGTATCAGAGCGGGTTCCTTCAGAAGAGTTTAACAGCTTGAAGGAAAAGCTCACAAGAACACAGATGGATTCTCAGAATGGATCTTCAAGGAATTCGGCACCATTGTTCGATGGGAACAATTATGCACTTTGGAGTATGAGAATGAAGATTCACCTAATGGCACTTGGAAATGAAATATGGGAAGCAGTTGAGAATGGATACATACCGCCAGCTACTCCACCTACAGATAAATATGGTAAGCTCCTACATATGAATAATTCAAAGGCAATGAATGGAATTTTAAAGGGTTTGCGTGAAATAGAGTTTATAAAGGTTATGCATTGCACATCAACAAAGGAAATTTGGGATAAGTTGAAAGGTATATATGAGGGAGACAAAAAGGTCAAAAGGGTAAAGTTGCAAAATTACAAGAGAACATTTGAAGACCTAAAGATGAAGGATGAGGAAAACATTGTTGCATACCTACTTCGTGTGGATGAGGTTGTTAACTCCATGCAAGGACTTGGGCTTTAAGATTGAAGAAATAGATGTTTGTGATAAGATTTTAAGGTCACTCCCAAAAAGGTATAGTGAAAATATTTCAGCTATAGAAGAGTCAAAAGATATTGAACTTTTGACAAGGGATGAATTACATGGAATTCTCATAGCTTTTGAGATGAGAATAAAAGAGGAACCTATTCCCCAAAAGGAAGCAACCTTCAAAGTTACTAAGAAGACAAAGGGTAAGAAGTCAGATTCAAGCAATGAGTTATCCAGTGATGAAGAAGCAAATTATGGCAGAAGGAACAAGGACTCAAGAAAGTATAAAGGTACAAAATTAGTTAGATGTTTTAATTGTGGTAAATATGGTCACTATGCAACTGATTGTCCAGAAGCTAGAAATAGTAGTGAAGATGAGAAACAGGATCATAAGAATAGGGAAATAGGAAAACACAGGTACCAAAAGAAAAGTAGGGATGGACAAGGCAAGCAAGGAAAGAAGTTTTTCCAAAGGCATAAGAAGAGTTTTTATGCAGATAAGGCAGGTAAGAGTTCAAGTGATAGTGATGGAAGCTCCTCAAATAATGATGAAGATGAAATTCTATTTCTGGTAGAAGAAAAATAAGTGGTTAGAAAAAGGACACCAATAATTCTCAAGTGTTTTAGATGTGGTAACTTTGGTCATCTTGAAGATAGTTGTACAAGGAATGGATTCAGTTTTAGTGATGATGAATATGAAGATGCTCTTGAAGGTCCAAAAGAAGAAAGTCTTCTTATGGCAATAGAAGAAGAAGGAAGTGCTTCTAGTGGAAATGAATCAGAAAAGAATAAAGATGATTTTGAAAACAAAAGAATAGAGGAAGAATAAAAAAAAGAAGAAAGGAGAAGTTGATCTTGAGGGTGAGCTTATTTCTACCCTTGATGCATTAAGGAAGGTAAGAAAGCAGAACTCAAAACTCAAGCTTCAATTTCAAGAATGTGATGAAGAGAAAGGAAAGCTTATAGAATATCTAACCAACTCAATAGCTAAGACAAGGAGATTTAAAGAGAAGTTAGAAGCAAAGGTTTTAGAATGTGAAAGGTTAGAGCATGAAGTAGCTTCATTAAGGAAGGAAGTAAAAGAGTCTAAAGACAAGCTACACAGGTTTGGGAGAAGCTCAAAGAAATTGGATAAGATTATCAAGGTACAAAGATCTTCATCAAACAAGATAGGACTTGGTTTTGAACAAGAACAAAAAGAACAAGGAGGAGAGTCAATCTCAAGCTCCAAAGAAGAAGAAACTTTAGAAGAGGAGAGTGTAAGAGAAAGTGAGACTTCTGAGGATGAGTTGGACAATAGAAAGTTCAATAAGAGAAGGAACAATGCACAAATGAGGAACATATGGAACATGAAGCAACACAAGGTAGAAGAGACTAAGAGACCAATGGGGTCAAGGCAAGGTAGTTTCAATGGATGATGCTTCTCATGTCATAGGTTTGGGCACAAGGCTACATAGTGCAGGACACATGAAATACAAGAATATGGAAATTTTAGAAATAAACATCTCTTTCAAGGGTATTGTTACTCTTGTAATCAGTTTGGTCATAAGGTAGTAAATTACAGGGTTCATGATAGGAATGGATATGGCTTCACCAGGAGAAACCCCAAGATATTTGCACCTTTAAGGAATAACAACATTAAGTGTTATAAGTGCAATAATGTTGGGCATATAGCCAAGTGGTGTAGAGTAGAACTTCTAGAGACAAGCAGGAACAGGAACAGTCAGAGGAATCAGAAGGATCAGTTGAGGAAGAAGGTGGACAAAGGTAAAGATTAGTGTATGCTAGGAGTAGAGATACTCCCACCCCAAAATTAACCACCTCAAGAGAGGAGGTGGGGGAGGGGCTAAGCTAAGAGTCTCATTCTTAGCCCCAAGCCCCAAAGGTGACCCTTTGCCATTGATGTCAAAGGGGGAGAGATTTGAGTTATGGGGAGAGCATTCAATCAAGGGGAGCAATTTCTCAGGGGGAGCAGAACAGAAAGAGGTAAAGGAAATGGTAAAAGGTAAATGGGTTGCCATCAATGACAAAGGGGGAGATTGTTGGAAATATGAGCAAGTTTTATTGTCATTGATGTCAAGAGTCAGTTTCAGTGAGTAGTGCAAAAGGAAGGATGTCAAGAGTCAGTTTCAGTAATCAGTGCAAGAGAAAGATTGCTTCTAGGCCTAAGGGAAATAATATTATAATATCTCTTATTATAATATTCAAGGTGGTCAGATAAGGTCTAAAGGAGCAATAGGAAGGCCTAAGAAAAATAATATTATAATATTAAAGGTCTAATGTTAAGACCTAAAGTTATTAAATTAATTATAAATTAATTATAATAATTTCATTATAAATTAATTTATAATTTAATTTAATTAACCCTAAGGTTAGGGTTATAAGGGCAAAAGGTTTAATTTTTATTAAAGCGTCGATGTCATATGTATTTTCCCCCTCCATCGACGTCCAAAGGGAGATGGCACAATGGTATAAATACCATGTGCATTTGGTTGCCTAAGCTCCTACCTTCGATCGATTAATATTGCTAGTACCTAATTTCACGATCTACGTGCAAGACAAAGGATAATATTTTTATTTGTTTCGATGGCCATCGAAGGGATAAGATAGTGGAGGCTTAAAGCCTCATTACCAACCTGGCGGTTGGGCTAGCGATAAGTGGTTGTGCATTGAAGCGTTGACAAGTGGGAGGTCCCATGATCGAATCCCAATGGTAGGCCTGGGAGTGTTTTGTTGGTGGTCCTTTTGGTTTTGGCGCCTAGCATAGGATACAAAGCGCACAAGGTACTTTTGTCTACCAATGTGAGTGCCTAGCTCACATGCAGTATTTGGGTTATGGCTAGGGTGTTGGTGGTAGCAAAGCGAGGGATCGAATCCTTGCAGAGGGCAATAGAGGTATTTAATTTTTTAATTAAATTTTGCTCCTAAGGTTTTTAATGTGGCATGAATTTTTGAGTTAAAGGGAGGTATAAGGTGTTTTATTAAAGTTTAATTTTTGCATTTTTGAGCATATTAAAGGAGTGATTTAATTTTTGAGAAAGGAGTTATAAGGACATTTTTGAGGAGTTTATTTTTGCCAATTTAATTTGAGATCTAGGGTTTTGAGTAGTGTTTAAGAGTTTGGAGATAATAAGGTGTATTTGAGTCTTGTTAATTTTGTAATGGTGAATTAATATTGAGGGAATATTTGAGTGAAGATTTTTTCTATCTAACCTTTGAGATTGGCAAAGAGGTTGATTGTGATTGAGACAGGTTTTGAGGTCAATTCTTCATCAAACAAAAGGTATGGGCACATCTTCCTTGTGAGTGAAATATTATTGGGTTGGATGTTGTGAATGCTAAGTTGGAGTGAAAAGGTTTGTTTGATAAGCATTGTTGAGTAAGCTTTCATGTGCATGATTGGTGAATGTTTGTGAGAACATTTGAGTGAGAAATTGAGAACTATCTTGTATTAGGGTTTGTGAAAGATCATGAGTATCATTGTTATGTGAGATTGTTTGATAAGCATTGTTGGAAATATTTGAGTAAACCTTCATGTGCATGATTAGGGTTTGTGAAAAGATCATGAGTATCATTGTTATGTGAATGAGGAATCATCTTGAGTCAAGGATTGAGATTCATAGTGTGAGTTGTTGGAAGTGTAGTGAAACACTTGTTTAGGGTTTGTAAGCAAGTTGTGTTTCATTGAGTGATTGGTTGAGTGGAGTTGATTGAGCATAGTTGATTGAAAGTGTTGGAGTGATAGTTCAAGTTATATGAAACAAATTGTTCTTTATTCTAAATTGATTTGAAAAGAGTTTGGAAGTGATTGAGTGTTTGTGAGTGTGAAACATATTGAGTCTCTAACAATTCTCTATATGCTTATGTGGTTTAACAAGATTATGAGTGAAACTTGTTTGTGTGATTGAAGAGGTTTTCTATAAGATATTGAGTTGAGTTTTTATATGCAAGTTTTGCAATTGATTTGAATAAGCTTTTGTGAAAGCTTGTGAGCAGATTTGAGTAAGTCCTAGAGTGGACTTAAGGATATAGTTGAGGAAGCTTTTATGAAAGCTTAAGGATATATTTGTGTGAGCTTTTATGGAAGCTTACAATCAGATTTGGACAAGTTCTAGAGAGGACTTGTTGAGCAGTTTTGAGACAAGTCTTAGTGAAGACTTGTGGATAGATTTGTGTGAGCTTTTGTGAAAGCTTACAAAGTAGATTTTAGGCAAGTCTTGGTGAAGACTTGTTGAGCATATTGGACAAGTTCTAGTGAGGACTTGTGGATAGATTTGAGGTAAGTCTTTGAGAAGACTTGAGAGCAGAGTTGATTGATTGATTTGTTCAAACCTTGAGTTAAGGTTTGGGACAGATCTAGCAGAGTTGATTTGTGATTAGAGTCAAGCTTTGTGTTAAGGCTTGAGGATAGATTTGAGGATAAATTTTGGTACAGATTTGAGGGTAGATTTGTGCTAGACCAGATATAGAGATTGAGTAGATTTGTGCTAGACCAAAGGATTGTGTTTATTTATGCTACATCAAAGGACTATATTTAGTACAAATTTGAGATAGATATTGAGCAGATTTTTGCTAGACCGAAGGACTATGTTTAGTGTATATTTGAGACAGAGAGTGAGCAAATTTGTAAAACATCGAAGGAGTGAGTTTAGTGAATATTGATAGAGATTGAGCATATTTGTGCTAGACCGAAGGACTATGTTTAGTGCATATTTGAGATAGAGATTGAGCAGATTTGTGCTAGACCAAAGGACTGTGTTTAGTGCAGATTTGAGATAGAGCTAAGAGTAAGCTTTGGAGGTGATAGAGAAGAGGACAGTAGTCTCTAGTGGATAGAGATCCATTAGCCAAGGCAGTGAGGATAGATGTCTTCTAAGTGAGGATAAAGGTCTTCAGTGGAGAGAGATCCACAAGCCAGTGTAGTGGAGGTAGTAGTCTTCTAGAGGATCACCAGCCAGAGCAGAGGAGAAGGAGTTCTCCTATGGATAGAGATCCATAAACTAGCTAAGGGGATTGGTGTCTCCTGTGGATAGAGATCCACAAACTTGATTAGGGGATTGGTGTCTCCTTTGGATAGAGGTCCATAAATATTGTAATAGGGAAGGATTCCCAAGATATTTGTTGAGAAAATTTTAGTGAAATATTTTCTCCATGGAGTAGCCCACATTGGGTGAACCACGTTAAATTGGTGTCTCTATTGTGTGTGGTGATTTGTGCATTGCTTTGATTACTACTGTTGATATTGCCATTGATATATTGGATAATATTGTTTGAGAAAGAAAAGTAAAAAGTGGTCTTATACTGTTCACCCCCCTCTCAGTATAAGCTTGTGTTCTTCAACCTTTCCAACCTCCCAAGCAAGATTTAATTCTATCCAAAAAAGAGATCCAAAGCTCCTTTTTATTTCCTTTATCAAACAAAGAAATATCGAAGTAGGTTGATGGAAATTTTTCAATTGTAAACCTTAAAATATTCACAATAATTTGTTGTAAATATAAGGCAACATTAATGAAAAAATATTTTTATTTTGTAGTATTTACCAACATTTACAAAATATTGTTGTGGAGATTTTAGGGTACAAATTTGGAAAGTCACTATCAAAATATTTAGGTATTTCTTTGTATAATGAAAGAAATAAGAGGTTTCTTTAGGACTCAACTTTGGATACATTAAAATCTTATTGAAAGGTTGCAAATCTAATTTCTTCATAGTGGCATGATAAATAAAACTCATAAAGACTAAACTATAATCTATATTTATATATGATGTCACTTTCAAGATTGACATCAAATATAACATCAAAATATAATAAAATTTAAAGAGTTTTTATTTATAAATGATGTGAAAATATATATAGGTTTCCTCTTGTAATTGGAATAGGGTTTTCAATGGAATGAATATTGAAGGGATAAGTTAGTAAAACTATAAACTTAAGATTTTTCATTAGTGAAAATTTTGGATTGATATTATTCAAAGATCAAGGAAAGGTTTGGGTAAGAATATTACTTCAAAAACAAATAGGTTCTCTTTATGCAATAAAATAGTTCAGGAAATGAGGGATATTCTACAATATTTTGATTTAATGCTTGGTTGAAGCCTTGTCATCTTCTTTCTGATCTACACTAGAAATTATTAGCTCAAGCATGTTTAACTTGTAAAGGTCCAAAGAAAAAAAACATTATTGATATAAGGAATAATTTTAGATCATAAATTTCTACTAGAAACCTAGTTGAAGGACAAGTTCTCAAACAAATAGTGGAAGAGCTTTAAATGATACTTCAAGAGTTCCATTTACCTATTTTTATGCAAAATGATAAGTTATTTTAAAATATATCAAAGATGATGGATGCTTGGTCGAATTGGGATATAAGAATTTACAATAATTATAATTTTGTACTCCCAATAACTTCCCTTGAAAACATTTTTGGTCGCATGATGCCCTCACTAATACCCAGACATTCCTTTGATTAGTAGGTCAAATCAAGATCCTCATAGGTGAGAGTCTACAAAGAAGAGGAATTCATGGAGCTTTTAGGTGTTCTTTATGTGAGAAGGGTCTAGAAACATCAAATCATTTACTTCATCATTGTCCCTTTTCTTACACTTAAAAAATAAGAGAATATGTTGGGTAGTTCCATCAACATCAAAGAAGTTGATGAAATGTTAGATTACTTGTTCCAAAACTAAAAAACTATGCATTATATGGAGGATTCATCCTACCATTATTTATTAGGATTCATGGATTGAAAATAATAATAAAATTCTTTAAAAAAATCTCAAAATTATGTGTAAGTTTGGAATCATACTATTGCCTCTCTCATAAATTGTTTTCGTAAATGGTTCTATTCATGGGAAGTTTCAAGTGAGAATATAGGTGTTATCCTCTTGGTTATAATTGATATATATATATATATATATATATATATATATATATATATATATATATATAATATGTAATAAAAAGAAAGCTAATTTGTGACAATGGAGCTACCACAAAGGATTTGCTTTGATATATGTTAAAATGGAAATGTCTAGAATTAAGATATATTAAAATTAATTTTGATTGCTTCCAAATAAAATCTAGGAAAAGTAGGTGGAGGTGGCATTTTTTGAAATAAGGAACAAAAAATTCTCCTCACTTTCTTAGAATAATATTTAAATTCAACAAACAACTATGCAGATGTTAGGGTACTTCTTACTAGGATCAAAATTATCTTTGAAAATGATGGAAATATATTTCAATTGAGAAAGCTTTACAAATTATTATTATTACTATTAAGAAAATAGGATGTGGGGATTAGATATAGAATAATATGGTCATTGATTTCCATCAACTATTGTTGGAGGTGATAACTTAGAAATATCAATAGAGAAGAAAAGTATGTAGTAGATAATTTAGATAATTACAAGAAAACCAAGGAATAGATAATTTAGTCGATCATGGTGTTGACCTTCATCTAGGTAAAATTCAAATTTTAAAAGATAACTAGTTGAGTGATATTTTATCTCCTATTGATAATAACATCAATGAATTAATTGTATAAAAAAAAATTGAGGAAAATGAAGAATAAATTTAATAGAAAGGAAAGTTGGATATGGTTTAATTTGCTTGGAAACAATGTAACTATAGCAATGTAATGTCTTATTAATTTTATGGGAGTGAACCTGAATAAAAGCCACTTATTTCATGTATATATAAGAACTCAATTTTTTTCATCTCAAATGTTTTTAAAATTAAATACATAAAATGTCAATTTAAATACTAGAATTATTTTAATGCTTGAAAACATATATGCAATTCTAGTGAAATATTAGAACTCCAAATAATAATATTCAAGGTTCTAATATAAAAGGGATAAGAATGCACATCATGATATATGCAATTAATTATTTAAAGGAAGTTATTTTATAGAAAGGAAGATATCTTATTGAAGAAGAATAAATAATCTAGAGGAAGAAAAATTGAAGAGAGTTACAAGAAAAAGAAGAAGAATGAAGAAGAATAATTGATAGGAGTAATAAAATGAATTAAATAATAGATATTTGAGAAGATTGAAGATAAATAAATTGGAAAATATCATTGATTGAAATAATTATAATGAAGGAAAGACAATTATAATTGTGGTAGTTATAGAAATAAATTTAGAGAAGAAAATAATTGATTTGGATATTGAAGAAAATATTATTGAAGAAAGAATTTGAAGATGAAGAAATCAATACTAAATTAAAAATTTTGAGTGAATAAGAATATAGAATAAATTACTAGTTGTCCAAACCCAAGAAAAAAATTGTAGACCGTGAGGAGGATATTAGATAATTTGGAAAGTAGAACTAGAGAATGATATAGTGATTAGAGAAAAGGTGCAAGAACATCCTAGAAGAAAATATACCATGTGAAAAATAAGAAGTGTGTTGGCATGCAAAAGTAATAGAAGGAGGATGTGTGAATAATTGAAAACATTAAAGAAGCCATTAAGGATAATATCTACATAAGAAATTATAGGAGAATGATGCAGAAGAAATCAAAACTTATATCGATGATTTGGTAGAGGAATAACACATATGTAAGCAAAAGATATGTTCCATTACTGGTAGTATAATGTATAATGAAAAAAGTGGTGTTAAAGGTATTTGTAATAATATTTTTATTACAAATCAAATATTTGGACATGAGTGGTAGGGAAAAATTAAGTTATTTAAATAAGCATATTGAAGAAGAAACACTTTTTATATTATGTCATTCAAAAAAGGTATAAGCCTAGAATTTATCACACATAATGTTGGATAATATTACATTATTTGGTACTATGCTAAAGTACCCCCATAGTACATTTATAAATAATAGATTAGTGTGTGAGTTATTAGATTAGGAAGTGTGGTTTATATTTCCCCTAAAGTATGTGTAAATGTGTGAGATGATTCCAAGTGTCATGTAATAAAGTGTGCAAGTGTGTAGAGTGTAAGAGTGTGTAAAGTATCATGTAATAAAGTGTGCAAGTGTGTAATATGTGAGAGTGTGCAATGTGTCATGTAAGTAAGTCAAGAGTCATGTGTGTAGGTGTCAAGTATACAAGTGAAGAATCACATGTATGTGGAAAGATGTATTCAAGAGACAAGATAGGTTTGTCTTATGTGATAAATAGGAAATGATGCATATGCCACATATGTGAGGAGAGAAATAGTCAAGTATTGAAGAATCATCTTCAAAGGTTATATTATAGAGACAAAGCTCCATGTATTGTATATCAAGAAATATTGAATGATAATTGTAATAGATTTTTTTATATTTGATCAATAATATTGTGATTTAATATTGTGAAATATTGTCATTTCATGAATGTTATATTGATTCATATTAATCAAAGACATGTATGCTTTAATACAATATTTTTTTAAGATCTTGTATATTGGGACCTATGGTTTAATATGGCTAAAAAATCATAAGTGGTATTAGAGCCACATTCTAACCAAGTCATAAGCTTAGAGAATTGTCTATCAAAGTCATAAACCCTCACTTTGTGTGAGAAGAATTTGAAGATAAAATTTGCAGATCACAAATCTAGCATTGAAAGTTATGGTGTGAATTTGGAGTAAATATTTGAAGATTTATGAAGGAAGCATAAGAGAGTGAAGAAGAAAAAATAGATTTGGTGGATCAAATTGATTGGAAGACTGTTGATTATTGAAGGTGAGTTGATTGAAATTTTGAAGAAAATCTATATTTGAATAAAAGGATATGTTGTTTAATTGTGATATATATTTTTGAGAAGAAGATATTGAGTTGAATATCAAAAGGATTTTTTAAACGATTGAGTTTGTGTGAGTTATTGAAGAGGGTTGTTTTGAGTAAATATCTTGGAAGAATGTCAATATTGTAGTCTAGTGGACACACACAAAAAAAATATAAAATCTAGTAGAGAAAGTCAAGCTTGGAGAGCACGAGGATGTCAATATTTTAGCCTAGTGGGCATACACATAAAAAAGAAGAAGATAAAAGCAAGTCATGGAAGCCAAGTTTGGTGAGCTCTAAGAGAAAAATTTGAAGAGACCAAAGCATTGATAAGATTACTAAATTTATAAACCAATGCATAGAACTAAAAAATAGAGGTAATAGCTCTAAATTGAATCGAAAAATATGAAGAGAAAAAGTGAGAGAATCCAAAGGATAGAAACTAGATAGAGAATTCAATCTAAATTACCTATAATTTAAAGAAGCTAATAGAATATTCATTTAGGTAGTTCCTGAGGAGATTACATTTTGCAAAGGAGCCGAGTCAACAGAAGTAGAAATATTGGTGGAATCCACAAGAGAGATCAAGAATCTAGATTGAAGGATAAAACTAGAATATTGTCAAGTGTCAATGAGTTGAATAAGCTGCATTGAAGAATGCTTCTCATTTGATGTGTGTTGATATCTAAGTTGAGATGTTATTGGATCTATACTCTAAAATAGTGAAGAAGACTAGTTAAAACATGTGACAAAGAAGTCGAGAAGTTGGAAGGAAAATTTGAAACATCAAGGAGAAGTTGCCTAATTTTGGAGAAGGTATTATAAAGCACTCAATTTTGAGAAGCATAACACCAAGCATAGAATACCAAGTACCAAGCCAAAGTCCTTTTTGCATGGTAAAAGAATAATTTTTGAAGCACCTTGTGTAATATGATGCATTCCTACCCTGACATATTAGACTACACAACATAGAATTTTAGGAGAGATAAAATAAGGTATGTGTTATTTTATTGAAAGTAAATTTATTTAAATTTTTTGGGCACCACATATTTATTTGGAGCTATAAGGTTGTTTAAAATAAAATTCAAATTTGATTTTATAAAGAGATAGTTGAATAGGAGTTATAAGGAGTCAAATTTGAATTAAAAGTGAAATTTAATTAAATTGGAGTGATAAGAAGAAAAATATTTTGATTGATTGATTAAATCTTGAAATTAATTATGTGAAAATTTGAAATTGAATTTGGGAGTTATAAGGAAAATTAAAATTTGAATTATTGATTGAAATTTGAAATATTGAATATTGAAATATTGAATATTGAAAATAATTTGAAATTGTTGACAGAAGAAATTATTTAAATTAAAATTGGAAGATATAAGGATTTCTACATCAAAGGAATTATCATGGAAGAGAATAATCAGAATTCTCTGATAATTAAGGAAAGATTGAAAGTTTTGAATTTTGGAGAATATTTCATTATTTGTACATGCTAATGTATCCCCATAGTACCTTCATGATACAAATGAATATATAATAGATTAGGATGTGAGTATATTGTTTAAGAGTGTATTTAATATTTTTATTTATGTAAGTATCTACGTGTTGGTTGCAAACAAGTTTCATGTAATAAAGTGTGCAAGTAGGAGTTTATATGTTGCATAGAATAGAGTGTGCAAGTAAATAGATAGTCAAGAGTCATGTATACAAGTGGCAAGATATGAATCCAAAGGACACATGAGAGTTGTTTCATACATGGAATTGGAAAGGTTATATCTCCTAAATACATGAGGAGAGCAATAGATAAAGAATCCAAGAGTCACATTTTAAAGGTTATATTCTGGAGACAAAGCTCCATGAAATGTATCTAAATGTAGAGAAAATATCAAGACTATACATTTGACTCATCAGTAATATTATGAGATTTTTCATTTAAGAATATTTATATTGTTGATTGTTATATTGATATTTGTATGCATTGATATTATTCTATAATCAATTCTTCATTATAATTTATATTATCCTAGGACATTGGGACCTGTGATAATTTGGCTAAAAATCCAATAGTAGTATGAGATCTACCTCTAAACTCTATCCATATTTGATAGAGTTGTATTTAGAGCTACTACAAGTAGTTTCTATTCAAATCCACCTTGAATAGAGAAATCTACAATCAAGCCAAGTATATTGGAGAATAGTCTACAAAATTGGCATTCAAGCCAAACAAGAAGTTTGATAGAATTGCTTAAGCTATGGACATTCAATCCAAGACTAAGCTTGGATAATTATACTATTAGAGATAATTATTCTCACTTTGAGTGAGAATATTTGAAGATAATAGTTACAAAATAAGAAGCTAGCATTGCTGAAGAGAAATCTAGTGTGAATCTAGATAGAGATATGTGAAGAAAAATGTAGGCCCATTACTAAAAATTAAGAGTTTGCAAATTTATAGAAGAAAACTAATTTAAAGAGTCATTGTAGAAATTTTTTTGGAGCTATTAAAGGTTCTAAAAAAATGACATCCAAAAAGAGGATCAACTCTAAGCTAAGACCAAAGAGTCAAGCTGATAAAGCATGATAGTTATAGCAAAAGGAAGAGAAAAAAAAGGAAAAATATTCTAAAGGGAGGTTTTCCTATTTGGGGGTAACACTTTTAGCTAATATAAGAGGCATGAGACATCTTGATTTGGCATGGAGAATATAAAATTTGTATATGAAAGTTTATCTAGACTACTAAGGAAGGCATGGAGGAAATATTTGTGTTTTTTGTATATCCAGAGGAAGGTGTGGAGGAGATACACTCTACACAAATTTATACCTAGATGTTGAAAAAGGTGTGGAGAAAATATTTGCATTATAGAACCCTCAATGCATTTGTAAGAAGCCTCATATTACTACAAGAGTCTACCTATTTGGATGAGATCCAAATGAAGACAAGACTCAATACAAAAGCAACATTGAAGGACTAACTCAAGAGAAAGTTAGACATGAAGGGATAACAAAATCACATTGCTACTAGTTGGATTCTCTATGAAGAAAAATAACCACATAAGGAGTGGCTTAAACCACCAAGAAGTAGAATTTATTAGGGTGATATAAAAATCCACTTGAGATTTATTTAGACAACTTTGTCTAAGGAGCATTTGACACTAAAATTCATTTAGGGAGCATTCAAATATGAGAGACTTTTTGGAAAGAAATCTAAAGCAAAATGGAAGAGTAGATATTGAAGAACTCAAGCAAGAACTTGAGAAGTAGAATATTAAGATAACATTGAGAAACTCATTAAAATACCTGAGAAGAATAGCATCACAACAAATGTTGTAGATCTCAAGGTGAAATCTAAGTAAAAAGAAAAATATAAGGATATATGCCTAGGTTAAATAGAAATATTAGGTACAAGTTGAATCTTTCTATTTTTATGAAAGGAAGGAGAATCAAAGTAAGTTGAAATTGGACAAAAATCAAATAAGCATAGTACTGCTAAGCATTAAGAGTAGTAAATAATTTCCAGGTGGAAAGCCTTCATAGAAAAGCTAAACCTAAGGAAACAAATCTATCAAATAAGATAGGTATGCTATAACATACTTTGAGCACGTGAAAGTAATAGCATACACTATTTGTGGACAATGTGTTTGAATAAAGTGATTAGTTGATCTAAAAATCATGCATTTAATCCATCATTATCTAAGAAGAATAGAGTGTCTAGAATTGCTACAAACCAAAGCAAGAAAAGGGCACTAAAACATCAAGAGAGAATAACCAATAAATTAAAGCATGTTAGTAATTTGATATTTGATTTTACTATATCTTATGTAAGTAAAAGAGTCATTATTATTCTAGGAGAAAAGTTATACATGATACCTAAGAAAAATTTTAAAATTTGTAATGTCTTCGAGTTGATTGAAATAATTGCTAGGTGAAATAAAAAATACTCTCTAGAGAAATGCTTGTAAAAATTATTTGAAGTTATCTGACTAACACATAATATAACTGTTAGTGCCAAAATAGGCACCGAATTAGCAGGGGGTGCACCCAACGGTCATCGACCAGCATTGAATGACCGCATAGCCTAGGAGAGGTAGAGCAATCGATATCTAGAGAAGTTTGGCTCCTTCAGTTCCAGCTACCTATGCCGCAAAGTGTGAGGGGAAAGGGAATGAGAGAAATAAATGGGAGGTCATAGCCAGAATTGACAAGGATGTGATATGGTTGCATCAAGACACATGTGTTCAATGTCACCAACAAAAATAGTGGCACACCACCTAACATATTATCTCATATCATCCTCACTTATCGTTTGGCATAGTGGGTCAGGGTGAATTCTAGAACTAGTAGGAGGGTGCATGAAATATAGAATGTAGAATTAGAGAACTACCACCCAACCAACGTAAGAAAAAATAAAAACCTAACACCCAAATATGGATGTAAATTCCATAATCACCAAACAAGACCCACAAAATCTAGATTATAGAATTAAGTGAACAAGCTCAAATGGTCATCATAGAAATAAACATCCAGACTCAATTAAAATGAAGTGAATAAAAATTGAGAGACCAATTAGAGACATGCTTTATATTTATAAGGTGTAGAATAGTTACATATGAATTGTAATGGCCACAGAGCTACCTTTTGGAATGATAAGCATTCCAGTACTTATAGAGGATTTTACAACAAATTCAAATTAAAACATTAATGGCATTCAACAAGAATAATCACACTTGGAACAGTCAAGAGATATACAGATGTTCTACTCCAGGAGGGATGATGATTTTCTAAAAGGAATTAGATGCCTCATCATAATTTTGGACCCTCGATTATTTGGTCAGACTTAACCAGTAATCAATTTCCATCCACTTTATCTCTTTGAGAAATCTGAATTTGATTACCTCAAGCTCTATGTACTTCAAAATATCTCTCATTAATTCATACTAGGGCAACTACGATCATTAATAGCCTCACTTGAGTTTTTTTTGTCTCCCTTTTGATGTTAGCTATGGATAGGCATGCAGGTATGTTCCTTCGTGTGCCAATTTTCTAGTCTTTTGCCCATTACCAAGGAGTATGGGTGATTGGTATCAAACCTTTGATATTACATTTCCAAAGTTCCATCCAATTTTAGGAACTAAAAAATGGAACTTTATAACTACTATGTCGTGGTCCAATTTTTTCACTCAAGGATTTGGGATCTTCTTTTGGGCATGCCCTAACCCAATTTTTTGTTTAATTTTAGACTTAGCTATTTTTTTATTTTATATCTTTTGTCTATCCTATTGGTCTTTGAATTATGCATCAACCACCAATGCCTCAAAAAATACCAGCCTTAATATGTAATCATCTTCAAAAAAGAAGAGTGCGTAAGAAGGTGTAAAATTTCACTCACACCCTTGGTAACTTACAATGATTTTCTATATTATGGAAAAAAAGGAACCTAGAAGGATAGGAGATATAAAAATTGAGATATATATATGAAGAAAAGGAGGGAACCATGGAGAGAAAAGGGATACATGCAGACAATGTCAAAACAAGGAGGTCGCAGGGCATGAAGAGATGTCGGGTGAAGTTGTACATTTAACATGGTGAAAAGTAGAGCGCTAAAAAAGGAATAGGGGCATAGAAAGTAGGGATAAAAAGGAAGGGTGAAGGAAAGAGAGTAAAAAAAATAGGGTGGAAATGACAAACATAAAGAGAACTATGGTGAACAAGAGTAGTAGGAAGACAATCAATGGAAACAATAAGAAAAAAAGAGGAAATATAATCGAGGGACACAAGGGGAAGGGAGGAACAACAGGAAATATTTGAGACAAATATGTATTTGTCATAAACCTAAAGAAATGCATGAAAAAAAATGGATAGGAATGTGGAAAAAAGGGAAGGGGAGGAATCAAGGATAAAAAGGGAAAAGCAATATGAAATTTATCAATTAAAACTAATAGGGCAAAGACCCTTCTCCATGAGGCACTCTCTTAGATTGAGTTCCCTTACACATAGCCCACCAAGGATCCAAGAAATTCCAAGAGCAGATATATTACCATTTGATATTCTCATCTTGTCCTAGATCTTATTTTTCACACAGTCTAGTAATGAACCTCTTTACTAATTGCATTCCACTAGGAGGTCATTCTACTTTAGCTGCACCTTATGGCTTTAGGATTTCTGACATTCTTATGGTTATTGGCAAGGCACTATTTATAACATGTTTTCCCTATTCAAAATTTTCTACTTATGCTAGGGTGGATGTGCAATTTCCAAGGGCATGATTTGAAGCCTTTATAATTGCTAGTTGTATCCATTGGGCCATTGGGTCACAACAAAATAACAAGAAGGAAATAAAACTAGGTAGACAACAAAGAAATAGAAGAATGTTATATTTCCAAGATACACCCTAAGGAACCTTATTTTTCTCCCTTATTTAAATCGTCTGGTATCCTTGGCCAGTTGGCAACCTATTATTGGAGCACATTTTTGGCAAGCATGATGACACTTCACAAGTAACTATGCATAGGGTACAACTTTATTTACTTGTCACATTATTTACACAAAAATACAATGTGCCATGCATAATTGAGCCTTGGATGCCTATGCCATTCATCCTCTAAATCTACAATAGCCAGACCATAGCATACCAAATTTGAGCCTCTTCTTGTATTGTATCCGACACCATTTGCACAATCTCAAAATTACAATAAAATAGTAATTCTTCTTGCTTTGCCTAAGTTCCTTGGTACTCAGGCCTTCAAAATTTAGGGTGGCAATTAATTTTACCACCTCATTATGTCTTTCAGGTGGTGATATGTTAGGGGATAGTTTTTCGATATTGGCTTGTTGCGCCAATCCCATGGTTGGCTCTTCTCTTATGGTAACCCCACTTTTTGATTTAGCACAAGTTTTTTGGTGGAGTTGCTCATGCTGAGCTGTAATGGTCACCGCTCCCATAATAAAATATTCTTAGCTCTGATGGCTTCCTCAAGAATTTAGGAAAATTTATTTTCCTCATATTGACACAAGAGGATTTCCATATTAGGGTTGAAGACCCGAATGTAGAATAGATATGCTTGGGCGGAGGATAGAAGGAGTTGACTTGGAATTTTATCCAAATTACTACTAAAATGGATGTTGAAGTCTACCACACTTTCAAGAGGATTCCTCTTGAGGAATGTGAACTAAATTAGTAGCTAGAAGATGTCCTCAAGTTCACCAAATGCATCCAAGAGTGATTTAGCTAAATTTGCGCATGTGGAAATGCTCCCATGCTACAAGATTTTGTACCAGAGCCATGCTCTACCTTTGATAGAAATAACAAGTAGCCTGATAATCACATATTCATGTGTGATATTGTGAAGGGTGGTGAGGGATTCCACATTATCTAGGTGCTCCTTCACACATCCACTAACGCTATCATAACTTGGTAGAAATTCTAGCATAGTTTTAGGGATATCATGTAGATGGGGAAGATTAAGGGGGCCATGATAATTTGATTTAGAAAAACTTGGTTGGGCCATTGAAGCATTGGTTCCTTAGAGAATTTGGATTATACCACCAAGTTGGAGTCACCAGATAAACATACTTTATCCACCAGTAGACAAAAAAGAAATAGAAGAATTTTATATTTCTAAGATACGCCCTGAGGAACCTTCTTTTTCTCCCTTCTTTAAAGTGTCTAACATCCTTGGCTAGTTGGAAACCTATTATTAGAGCACATTTCCTACAAGCATGATGACACTTTACAAGTAGCTATGCATAGGGTACATATTTATTTACTTCTCGCATTATTTACACAAAAATGTGGCATGCCAAGCATACCTATGACTTGGATATTTGTGTCATTCATCCTATTAATATATAATGGCCATACCATAACACACCAAATTTGATCCTTTGTTTATATTGTATCTGGAACCATTTGTGCAAGCTCAAAATTATGATAAAATCATAATTCTTCATGCTTTGCCTAAGTTCCTCGATACTCAAGCCTTCAAAATTAAGGGTGGTAATTAATTTTTCCACCTCATTCCACCTTTCGAGTGGTGACCTGTTAGGGGATAGTTTTTTTATATTGGTCTGCTACACCAATCCCACGGTTGGTCCTTCTCCTATGGTAACCCCACTTTCTTATTTGGCACAAGCTTTTTGATGGAGTTGCTCATGTTGAGTTGTGATGATCGTCACTCACCTATTAACACCCACTCATATTTGATGGCTTCCTCATAAAATTGGGGAAATTTTTTTCCTCAAATTGATACAAGAGTATTTACATGTCTAGGATGAATGCCTGGATGTAGAATAGATACGCTTCGATAGAGGACGAAAGGAGTAGACATGGAATTTTCTTCCAACTACTACTAAAACAAAAATTAAATTCTGCCACACTTTCAAGAGGGTTTCTCTTGATGAATGTGAATTGAATTAGTAGCTAGAAGATTTCCTCAAGTTCACCAAATGCATCCAGAAGTGATTTATCCAAATATTCCCATGTGGAGATGCTCCCATGTTGTAAGGTTTTGTATTAGAGTCATGTTTTGACTTTGATAGAAGCAACAAGCAGCCTGCTCATCACATCTTCATGTGTGATATTGTGAAGGGTGATTAGGTAAGCCACATTCTCTAGGTTTTCCTTCACACATCCATTGACACCATCATAACTTGGTAAAAATTTTAGCACAGTTTTAGGGAATATCATGCATATGGAAAAGACTAAAGGGACCATGATCATTCTAGCTAGGACAACTTGGTTGGGCCATTGAAGCACTGGTCTCTTACAGCATCTAGATTATACCACCAGTTTGGAGTCACCAAATGAACATATTTTCTTCACCAGTAGACAACAAAGAAATAGAAAATATTATATTTCTAAGATACGCCCTGAGGAACCTTCTTTTGCTCCCTTATTTAAAGCCTCTAGCATCCTTGGCTATTTGGCAACCTATTATTAGAACACATTTCCTACAAACATGATGACACTTCACAAGCAATTATGCATAGGGCACAACTTTATTTACTTGTATTATTTACATAAAGCACAACTTTATTTACTTGTCGTATTATTTACATAAAGCACAACTTTATTTACTTGTCATATTATTTACATAAAAATGCAGCATGCCAAGCACACATGAGCCTTGTATGTCTATGTCATTCATCCTCTGAATTTGTAATGGTTAAATAAAAGCACACCAAATTTGAGCCTCTGCTTGTATTGCATCTAGAACCATTTACGTAGGATCAAAATTACAATAAAATCATAATTCTTCTTGCTTTGCCTAAGTTCCTCGGTACTCAAACCTTCAAAATTTATGGTGGCAATTAATTTTGCCATGTCATTATATATTTTGGATGGTGACCTATTAGGGGACAGCTTTTCAAGATTGTCCTACTACACCAATCCCATGGTTGGGTCCTTCTCCTATGGTAATACCACTTTCTGGTTTGGCACAATATTTTTGGTGGAGTTGCTCGTGCTGAGATGTGATGGTCGTCGCTCCCCTACTAACACTTAACTCTAATGGCTTCCTCATAAAGTTAGGGAAATATTTTTTCCTTAGATTTACATAGGAGGATCATCATGTCAGGGTTGAAGGCCTAGATGTAGAATAGATATGATTGTATGGAGGATGGAAGGAGTAGACTTGGAATTTTCTTCCAACTGCTACTAAAATAGATATTGAAATATACCACACTTTCAAGAGGGTTTCTATTGATGAATGTGAACTGAGTTAGTAGATGGAAGATGTCCTCAACTTCACAAAATGCATCCACAAGTTATTCAACCAAATATACCCATGTGGATATGCTCCCATGCTATAAGGTTTTGTACCAGAGCTATGCTTTACCTTTGAGAGAAGCAACAGGAAACTTGATCATAACATATTCTTATGTGATATTTTGAAGGGTGGCTAGGTAAGCCACATTCTCTAGATGCTCCACACATCCATTGATGCCATCATAAATTGGTAGAAATTATAGCATTATTTTAGGGATATCATGCATATGGGGAAGACTAATGGGGCCATGATTATTGCAATCAGGACAAATTGGTTGGTCCATTGAAGTGTTGGTTCCTTAGAGCTTCTAGATTATGCCACCATATTGGAGTCATTAGATGAACATAATTTCTCTACTAGCAAGGTCAGGGTTTCTCAAACAATGAGTCCTTCAGGAAATAGATATCTTTTAGCATATGAAGGCAATTGATATCGTGATCTAGAAATACTACATAGTCAAATTCACCAGGTTATTTGCAAAGATATGGGTAAATAAAAGTATCACCAAAGTCTGATTTCCTCAAACATGGAAACTCAATGAGTTCCCTAGCAGAGTTACCAAAAATTGTTGATGTGAAAATATGCATCAAACGGGCGAGGGGTGCACTTGACGATCCTCAACCAATATTGAATGAACTACTAGCATAGAAGAGGTAGTTTGGTTAATCTTCTAAGAATACCAACTTCTTCTATTCCAGCTACCTATGCCACAAAGTGTGAGAGGGGAAAATGAATAAGAGAGAAAGCAAAGGGATACCATAGCTAGAATTGATAAGGATGAGGAATGGACGTATCAAGACACACATGTTCGATGTTGCAAAAAACATAATGGCACACCACCTAATAGATCAGTTCATCTCATCCTCACTTATAATTCAGCGTAGCGTGCCACGATGAATTCTAGAACTAGAGAGAGGGTACATGAAATCCAAAATGGAGAATTAGAGTGCTCCCACCCGATCAGCTTAAGCAAAAATAAAACCCCAACACCCAAATATGGATGTAAATTCCAGAACCATCTAGCGAGACCCATGAAATCTAGATTGTAAAATTATGTGAACAAACTCAAATGGCCATCACAAAAATAAACATCTAGACTCAATTAAAATCAAGTGACGATAAATTGAGAGACCAAATAGTGATATACTTTATATTTACAATGCAAAGAAGAATTACATATGAATTGTAATGGCCACAAAGTTGTCTTTTGGAATTATGAACATTCCACTACTTATATAGGATTTTACAACAAATTCAAATTACAGCATTAATGGTTTTTGACAGGAAGAATCACACTTAGAATGGTTAGGAGATCTACTGATGTTCTACTCCAGGAGGCATGGTAGTCGTTTGAAAGGAATTAGGTGTCTCTACATAGTTTTGGACCCTTGATTATCTTTTCAGACTTAACCAGTAATAAATTTTCATCTACTTTATCTATTCAAGCAATCAAAAATTCTGACTTTGATTACCTCAAGCTCTATGTACTTCAAATTATCCCTCATCAATTTGTACTAGGGAAGTTGTGATCATTAATAATCTCACTTGAGTTTTAATATGCCTCCCTTTTTTATGTCAGCTATGGGAGGGTATGCAAGTATGTTCCTTCATGTATCAATTTCCTAGTATTTCACTAATTACCAAGGAGGATGGATTATTGGGATCAAACCTCAAATATTGCATTCCCAAAGTTCTATCCAAATTTGGGAAAAAAATCTTAGAAATTTATAACTACTATGTTGTGGTCCAATTCTTCCGCTCAAGGATTTGGAATCCCAAATTTTTATTCAAATTCAATGTGGGGATTTGGGATCTTCTTTTGAGCAATCTCCTACCCTAGTTTTCATCTGGTTTCATACTTAGCCTTTTTTGGAATTTATATCTTTCGTCCGTCCTCTTGGTATTTGAATTACGCCTCAACCACCAATGCCTCAATAAATACCATCCTTAATATGTCATCATCTTCAGAAGAGAATAGTGGGTGAAAATGTGTAAAATCTTAGGTGTAGCAATGTTATAGATCCTAGCCAATGAAAATGAAAAAAAAAAGCCTTTTGAGCACCAGATATTTATAAAGAAAAAACAAAGGTAAAACATTTATTATTCCTTTGATATCTTGTACACCACTCGAATGTCATAATATCAGAAAAATCATATTGGAGACATTAAATCAAACATAAAGAGTGGTCAAAAATATTTTGATTGAAATTATATGATCCGAAAAAAGGAACAATTTTTTTTTTAAATATTTTATGAGTGACTAAATATGGTTTCAAAAATTAATATGCATTATTTTTTAATGGAGATAAATTAATGATCGATTTATTTGGGAAGTTTCTTTTAGAAAAGAGGAAAAAATAGAAAGAAAAAATTAATTTATCTTTTAGTGATGCATGCAAAGTGAGCACATCAAGCACATTTTTTTATTACATTGAGAAGAGGGTTTTGAAAGGGGCCCCAAAACCTTTTACAATAGAATCCAAATAATACACATAATGTAGGCCCACCCAAAGATATCCCTTAATATACCAAAACAACCCAAAACACCAAAAGATCCAATATCCCAAAAAGGACACAAATAAAAATAGAGGCCCAAACCCATTCAACTATAGAAAAAACAATATGACCCACAAAAAAATATACAACACATCCTTACCACCCAACCAACTATTAATTTGATTCCTTCACTTTAACCCACTAAGACTTTTTCAATACAACTAGAAAGAATGGATTTTGTGACCAGGAAATAAGAACTGACATCATCTCAGGCAAGTTGAATAATATCCTAGGGAAAGTTTGATCTCGAAACCATCACCTCATTCTATTGCAAACCCAGATTTTCCAGTAAGTCTATCACCTTATTCCCTTCTTTAAATACATGTTTGATTTCCCAAGAATATTATTTTTTCAAGTTTATGGTTGTTTCTTGCACCGTTTTTTCAATGGACCAATTAGGATCCTATTTTCCCAATAGAACATTGATGATGTTGAGAAAATCACCCTTAATTTTGAAATTACTACCATGAAAATAATGGAACCATCGAGAACCTTGAAAGGTAGCTTGGGCTTTAGAAAAGTGGTTCATTTCGTGACCTAAGTTTTTAGAAAATGCCAAAAGGATCTCCCCTTGAGAATTTATAAAAAATCCACCTACATTGGTAGGTTTGGGGTTGCCTTTGGAGACCCCATAAAAATAAAACTTTAACCAACCCTCTTGAGGTAGTTCCCACTAAATCAAGGACCACGAGCGCAAAATAGGAGGGAAATATCCAAAAACACCCAATAGAGAGGTAAGAGAAGACTCATGAAAGGGCCAAGACAATTTTGAAAAGGGATGACAAGAGAGGTTTTCTTTCAAAGCACAAAGAATCCTAGAGCACACTGAGGGAGGATCTTTAGATAGGTTTTTGAAGGTCCTACAATTATGTTCCTTCTAGATTCCCTAGAGAATATGGGGAAGGGATAAAGACCAAAAATATTTATAGAAGACATTAACAAAAAAGTATGACCATTGCTCAAATATATCCACTACAAAGTAAGGAAAAACATAAGACATCCCTAACAATTGAAGGAAAAACTAGAAAAACTCGCAAAAAAAGGACCAATCCAAAAAAAGATGCTAGGAAATATCTTTAGCCAAGCCACATACATAACATTTTTTAACAAGAAAGAGACATTTTTTCCTAAGATTTTCAATAGTCAAAATTTTATTTTGAATAGAGATCTAGAGAAAAAAATTGACCTTTGGGATCAAAAATTTACACCAAACACTTCTATTAGGGCACCAAAAAATCCCATCAGAATCATTAAATCTATAGGTAAATTTTATAGAGAATTTGCCATTCTTCTCTAGAGCCCAGATCAAGGAGTCTTCATAGTATTGATCAAGAATTACCATATGCTACAACTTACTCTCGAGATATTGTAAGTTATTAGACATAGATGAGCTAATTTTAGAATGGTTAGTTGTTTCCAATGTTTTGAGTTCCCATCATCTGCAATGAATTCCACCACCATAGGACCAATAATCTTATCCACAAGCGGTCTAAGGTTGTTAAATTCATCAACACTAGATAGGGGGAATCAAGAATCTAAGCATCTTCCCAAAAGTTGAATTTCCACTCGTTACCCAATTTCCATGTCAGGCCTCTTAAAAATATGTCTTTGGTAGAGATTACACTTCTCTAAAAGGTCGAGCCTAAAGGCAAAGAAGCTTCTTGATGTAACGGAGCTCCTTCATTGAGATATTTGGTGTATGAGATAATCACGAACATTATTTTTTAATGGAGATAAATTAATGATCGATTTATTTGGGAAGTTTCTTTTAGAAAAGAGGAAGAAATTGAAAGAAAAAGTTAATTTATCTTTTAGTGATGCATGCAAAGTGAGCACATCAAGCACATTTTTTTATTACATTGAGAAAAGGATTTTGAAAGGGGCCCCAAAACCTTTTACAATAGAATCCAAATAATACACATAATTTAGGCCCACCCAAAGATATCCCTTAATATACCAAAACAACCCAAAACACCAAAAGATCCAATATCCCAAAAAGGACACAGATAAAAATAGAGGCCCAAACCCATTCAACTATAGAAAAAACAATATGACCCATAACAAAATAAACAACACATCCTTACCACCCAACCAACTATTAATTTGATTCCTTCACTTTAACCCACTAAGAATCTTTCAATACAACTAGAAAGAATGGATTTTGTGACCAGGAAATAAGAACTGACATCATCTTAGGCAAGTTGAATAATATTCTAGGGAAATTTCAATCTCGAAACCATCACCTCATTTTGTTGCAAACCTAGATTTGTCAGTAAGTCTGTCACCTTATTCCCTTCTTTAAACACATGTTTGATTTCCCAAGAATCTTATTTGTTCAAGTTTATGGTTGTTTCTTGCACCATATTTTCAATGGCCCAATTAGGAGCCTATTTTCCCAATAGAACATTGATGATGTTGAGAGAATCACCCTCAATTTTGAACTTACTACCTTGAAAATAATGGAACCATCGAGAACCTTGAAAGGTAGCTTGGGCTTTAGCAAAGTGGTTCATTTGGTGACCTAAGTTTTTAGAAAATGCCAAAAGGATCTCCCCTTGATAATTTTGAAAAATCCACCTACACTGGTAGGTTTGGGGTTGCCTTTGGAGACCCCATAAAAATAAAACTTTAACCAACCCTCTTGAGGTAGTTCCCACTAAATCAAGGACCACATAACAAAATAGGAGGGAAAGATCCAAAAACACCCAATAGAGAGGTAAGAGAAGACTCATGAAAGGGCCAAGACAATTTCGAAAAGGGATGACAAGAGAGGTTTTCTTTCAAAGCACAAAGAATCCTAGAGCACACTGAGGGAGGATCTTTAGATAGGTTTTTGAAGGTCCTACAATTATGTTCCTTCTAGATTCCCTAGAGAATATGGGGAAGGGATAAAAAAACAAAAACATTTATAGAAGACTAACAAAAAAGTATGACCATTTCTCAAATATCTCCACTACAAAGTAAGGAAAAACATAAGACATCCCTAAAAATTGAAGGAAAAACTAGAAAAACTGGCAAAACAAGGAGCAATCCAAAAAAATATGCTAGGAAGTCTCTTTAGCCAAGCCACATACATAAATTTTTTTAACAAGAAAGAGATATTTTTTCCTAAGATTGTCAATAGTCAAAAATTTATTTTGAAAAGAGATCCAGAGAAAAAAATTGACCTTTGGGATCAAAAATTTACACCAAACACTTCTATTAGGGCACCAAAAAATCCCATCAGAATCATTCAATCTATAGGTTGATTTTATAGAGAATTGGCCATTCTTCTCTAGAGCCCAGATCAAGGAGTCTTCGTAGTCTTGATCAAGAATGACCATATGCTGCAACTTACTCTCGAGAGATTGTAAGTTATTAGACATAGATGAGCTAATTTTTAGAATGGGTAGTTGTTTCCAATGTTTTGAGTTCCCATCATCTGCAATGAATTCCACCACCATAGGACCAATAATTTGATACACAAGTGGTCTAAGGTTGTTAAACTCATCAACACTAGATAGGGGGAATCAAGAATCTAAGCATCTTCCCAAAATTTGACTTTCCACTTGTTACCCAATTTCCATGTTAGGCCTCTTAACAGTATGTCTTTGGCATAGATTACACTTCTACAAAAGATCGAGCCTAAAGACAAAGAAGCTTCTTGATGTAACGAAGCTCCTCCATTGAGATATTTGGCCTGAAGCTCCTCTATTGAGATATTTGACTTGGATATTTTTCCTAGAGCACATCAAGCACATGATTATAAAGTATTTTAGGATTTATTAAAAGGAATATTATTTGGTGCATGAGATAATCACGAGCTATAAGGTAAGAAATAAGATTTATTTGAGAATTATAAAATCACTTTGAAATTGATTTTTGATTAGGATATTTTTTTTTAATTTGAAATTATTTATTAAATTAGGAAATCATAAGGATTTCTACTTCCAAAGTTGTGAAATTTTGTGTTGGACATTTTGAGTCCCTAATTCAAAGTTGTCATTGATGTCACCAGATGAAGTCATTATTAATGTCAAGGACTTCGTCAAGAAACAAAGTTGTCAATGTTGTTATTTGATATCCAGGAAGAAGGCCAAAGGTCAAGAGAATCAATGCAAAAGTTAAAATAAAAATAGCTCCATAATATCTTAATAGTATATGGAAGCATAAGTTAAAAGGGTTTTCATAAAATCCCAAGGAGGCTTGTGCAAATTTGAAAAGGAGATATAATATTTTTTATAAACTATTTAAATTCAATGAGAATTTAAATTTTATAAATAAATATTATTTACACCATGGTATGCAATGAGAAGGAAGCAATAAAATCAAAATGATATAATATTATAATATTTTTTTATTATAATATTAAGTGATATGGTTAAAAGGCCAAAGCAAAATACTCATTATAATATTTTACAATACCCAAAGATGGGTTTGGAGTTAAAATCTTTCGAAGTGCTTTTAAAAGGTCCTAACCTTCACTGACGTCACATGGTGGTGAAAGCATTCGAAGCACCGATGTTTTACAAGTATGGAGGAAATTAATATATATACCTATGCCCAAAGGGCATTAAACTTTATCCTTGCTCGATTGATTAATATTGCATGTGAACTGGAAAAGAGCTCATGAGAAAGTTTACGAATTTAGTGTACCGACGAATAGAAAAAAGCAGAAGGTATCAATCATTTGAAATCCAACTAGGTAGCTTGACCTAGTGCCAAGTGGGTAGTGGTTAGAGTGCTTGTAGGCAAGGAGGCCAGCATTCGAAACATGGCGGTTGTGCTTGGTAGTCGTGTTGGTTGAAGGTGCCAAAGATGCACATTTGTAAGGTGTAAGGTGGGAGACACAATTTGAAGCGCGTGGTGCTTCTTAAGTTTTAAATGAGTGTGTAGCTCATACGACGGTTGAAGCCATGGCTAAGGTGTCTGGCATGGGCATTGTTGAGGGTTTGAATCCCTCCTAAGATGAGGTAAATATTTTTGCATTAAATTTAATTATTGCCTAAGTTGGGAGATAAAAGGGGTGTTAATTGGATTTTATTAGAAGGGTTATTTAGTTGTATAGTGGTGATTATTGAAAAGTGTCAATTAGGAGTAATAAGGAGTTTTGAATTTAGTTTTTAATAAATTCTTAATTATCATATTGGCATATTGGAGGATTAAGACTTTTGAGTATTGTTTTAATTTTAATAAGGGATTTTTGTGTTAAAGAATATTATTGTGAAGGTGTTGAATATTATTTTAAGTTGGAGTGATAAGGTGTAATTTTGATATCATTTTGTATTATATTTTTGAGGAAATTATTATATTCTAACCCTTATTGATATTGGAAAAGAAGTGAGTGTGGGTGTGGTAGATTTGTGAGATCAACTCCTTGTCAAGCAAAAAGGTATAGGCAAATTTTTCCTTGGTTGAATTGATTGATTGGCTTTATAGAAAATAAAGTTTGGAGTGAAAAGGATTTGATTAGGGTTTTCTTTTCTAAAGTGTTTGAGTTAATGCTTCAAGGTTTTATGGAATTAAGTGTTGTGATTAAAACCTTATTTTATAAGCATTGTTGTTGAAGCCATTGGTTGTGTGAAGAAATTGAGTTAGGGTTTTGAAAAGAACATGAGTATCATTGTTATGTGAAGATTGATTTATATGCATTGTTGTTGAAGTTATTTTTTGTGCAAAGAACTTGGACTAGGGTTTGAAAAGAACATGAGTATCATTGTTATGTGAAGATTGATTTATATGCATTATTGTTGAAGTAAGTTGTAAAAAGAACTTGAACTAGGGTTGGAAAAGAACATGAGTATTATTGTTATGTGATATTTGTTGTTTTGTATTGTTGGAAATATTTTGAGTTGGTGTTTACATGCTTGAACTAGGGTTTGTGAGCAAGGGTTGTTTGTTGAGTAATTGGTTGAGTAGAGTTGATTGAGCCTATTCAAGTGGATGTATGAAGTGATTGTTCAAGTTCCAGAAAAAAAACTATTTAATATTCTTATTTGATTTAAGAAAGTGATTGAGAATTGAGTGTAGAACATATTGAGTCTCTAAAAATTATCTTTATGATTTTATGAGATTTGGACAAATTCTGAGTGATCTTGTTGAGCAGATTTAAATAAGTTCTGAGTGGACTTATTGAGCCGATTGGACAAGTTATGAGTGAGCTTGTTGAGCAGATTTTAATAAGTTATGTGTGGACTTATTGAGCATATTAGAAAAGTTTTGAGTGAGCTTGTTGAGCAGATTTGAGCAGGTTTTGAGTGGATCTATTGAGTAGATTGGACAAGTTCTAAGTGAGCTTGTTGAGCAGATTTGAATAAGTTTTGTGTGGACTTATTGAGCATATTTGAAAATTTTTGAGCGAGATTTTTGAGCATATTTGAGTAGGTTCTAAGAGGACCTATTGAACATATTGGACAAGTTCTGTGTGGACTTGTTGAGTAGATTTGAGAAAGTTCTATGTGGACTTGTTGAGCAAATTTGAGCAGGTTCTGAATGGACTTGTTGAGCAGATTTGAGCAAGTTATGAGTGGACTTGTTGATCATATTTGTGCTAGACTGAATGGACTATGTTTAGTGCAGATTTTAGATAGATATTTAGAGGTGATAGAGCAGAGAGGACAGTAGTATCCAGTGTATAGATATCCATCAACCAGGGTAGTGAGGATAGGTCTTTTGAGTGGGGATAAGAGTCTTTAGTGGAGAGATATCCATAAGCTAGTGTAGTGGAGGCAGTAGTCTTCTAGAGGATCACTAGCCAGAGTAGAGGAGAAGGAGTTCTCTAGTGGATAGGTATCCATAAAATTGATTTAGGGGATTGGTGTCTCCTTTGGATAGAGGTCTATAAAAATTGTAATTGGGAAGGATTCCCAAGAGATTGATTGAGAAAATTTTAGTGAAATATTTTCTTCATGGAGTAGCCCACATTGGGTGAACCACTTAAATTGTGGTGTCTCTATTGTGTGTGGTGATTTGTGCATTGCTTTGGTTATTGTGATTGATATTGCTATCTACATATTACTTAATATTGATTTGGAAAGAAAAGTAAAAAAGTGGTCTTATATTGTTCACCCCCCTCTCAATATAAGCTTGTGTTCTTCAATTGGTATCAGAGCGGGTTCCTTTAGAAGAGTTTAACAGCTTGAAGGAAAGGCTAACAAGAATACAATGGATCCTAAGGAAGTGTCCTCAAATAATTTAGCACCAATATTTGATGAAAGTGACTATATTTATTGGAGTATGATGATGAAGATATACCTGATGGCACTTGGCAATGAAATTTGGAAATAATTAGAATTTGGATACAATACCTTAATCAATCCTCCTACATATAAGAAAGGTAATATTCTATAGCACTACAATTCAAAAGTAATGAATACACTTGTGAGAGGTTTACGTATAACATAGTCTATAAAAGTTTTGCATTGTCAAACTGCAAAAGATGTGGGATAAATTGCAGAATATATATGAAGGAGATAAAATTTTCAAGAAAGAAAAGAGTCGAAATCTCAAAATACAACTTGAATAATTAAGAATGAACAAAGAGTAAAATATTTGTGCTTACCTAATTTAAATTTATGAGGTTGTTGATGATATGTGAGGACTTGGTATGAAGATTGATGAATGTGATGTTTGTGATAAAGTCTTAAGATCTCTTCCAAAAAGATTCAGTGAACAAGTTTCTACTATAGAAGTATCAATATATAGTGATACTTTGAAAAGAGATAAGTTTCTTGGTATGATCATAACATTTGAAATAAGAACAAAAGATCCTATATCTCAGAAGGAAGTAGAATTCAAAGCAACTAATAAGACAAAGGGTAAGAAGTCAGATTCAAGCAATGAGTCATCTAGTGATGAAGAAGCTAACTATGGTAGAAGAGATAAGGACTATAGAAGATCCTAAGATCTAAAATCTGTTAAGTGTTTCAATTATGGAAAGTATGGATATTTTGCAACAAATTGTCAAGAACTTAAGAACAACAATGGTGAAGAAAAATAGGATCACAGGTACAGGGATTTGGAAATATATAAGTATCATAATAAAAGCAAGGATGGACAAAGTAGATAAGGAAAGAAGTTATCTCAAAGGCAAAAAATAAGCTACTATGTAGATAAGGCAAGTAAGTATTCAAGTGATAGTGATGCTAGTTTTTCAGACAATGATAGAGATGAAGTCCTATTTATGATTGAAGAAAAAGAACCAGTTAAGACTCCAGTTATTCTCAAGTGTTTTAGATGTGGTAACTTTGGACATCTTGAATATGATTATACAAGGGATGGTTATAGCTTTGGTGATGATGAATATGAGAATTCACTTGAAGGACCAGATGAAAATATTCTAATGGCTTTAGAAGAAGAAGTAAGTGATCCTATAGAAGATAAGCCAAAATAAAACAAAGATGTGGACAAAGGTAAAAAAATAGAGGAATATTCAAAAAAGGATGGTTATGATCTCAAGGGAGAACTTATCTATGCCCTTGACATGGTAAATAAGGTAAGAAAGCAACACTCTAAACTTGAAATTCAATTTCAGGAATGTGATGAAGAGAGAATATTGCTTATAGAGGATTTAGAAAAATCAAAGGCTAAGGCAAAAAGGTTCAAAGATAAGTTAGAAGCAAAGATCTTGGAATGTGAGAAGTTAGCACAAGAAATGGCACTACTAAGATAATATTTAGAAGACTCCAAGGTCAAGATGAAAGGGTTCAAAAATAGCTCAAAGAACTTGGATAAGTTCATCAAGATACAAAAGCCTACATCAAGCAAAATAGGTCTTGGATTTGAACAGGTTCAAAATAAATAGGAAGGAGAGTCAACTTCAAGTTTTGGAGGAGAATAAAATTTAGATGAATATACTTCAAAAAAATATAGTTTCAAATATAGTAAGACATATGAGGATGAGTTGGACAATAGAGAGTTCAAAAAAATAGTAACAATGCACAAAGAAGATACATATGGAACAACAATTAGAACAGGTCAAGAGAGACTAAGATATGAATGAGGTCAATACAAGGAAACTTCAATGGAAGACATTTTTCATGTCACAGGTTTGGGCACATGGCTTCACAGTGTAGGACACATGAAAGATAGGAATATGGGAATAGACAACTTTTCCATGGGTATTGTTACTCATGTAATTAGTTTGGTCACAAGGAAATAAATTACAGGGTTCATGACAGAAGAAGATATGACTTCAAAAGGAGAAATCCTAAGACATTTGCACCTCCAAATAATAATAACATTAAGTGTTATAAGTACAATAATTATGGTCACACAACAAAGTGGTGTAGAGCAGACATCCCAAAAATAGGTATGAACATGAACATGAACAGGAACAAAAATAGGAACATGAATATGAAAAAAAATAGGAACATGAATATGAACAAGAACAGGAACAGGAATAGGAACAAGAATAGGAACATGAATATGAACAGGAACAAGAATAGGAACATGAATATGAATAGGAACAAGGATATGAATAGGAGCAAGAATAGGAATAGGAATAGGAACAAGAATAGGAATAGGAATATAGACATGGACATGAATATGGACATGGAAAATAATCAAAGGAATCTGAAGAATCAAATAATTAGGAAAGAGGATAAAGGTAAAGAAAAATGCCTTCTGGGAGTAGAAATACTCCCACCCCAGGATTAACCACCTCAAAAGGAGGTGGGGGAGGGGCTAAGCTAAGAGGCTCATTCTTAGCCCAGAGCCCCAAAGGCGACCCTTTGCCATTGATGTCAAAGGGGGAGAGATTTGAGTAAGGGGGAGAGACTTGATACTTGAAGAGAGCATTGAGCTAGGGGGAGCAATTTCCCACGGGGAGCAGCACAGAAGAAGTCAAGTTTTTGGTAAAAAGTTTTTGGGTTTCCATAAATGACAAAGGGTGAGATTGTTGGACATTTTGAGTCCCTGAGTCAAAGTTGTCATTGATGTCACTAGATGAAGTCATCATTAATGTCAAGGTCTTCATCAAGAAATAAAGTTGTCAAGGTTGTTATTTGATATCCAAGAAGAAGGCCAAAGGTCAAGAGAATCAGTGAAAAAGTTAAAATAAAAATGGCTCCATAATATCTTAATAGTATATGGAAGCATAAGTTAAAAGGGTTTTCATCCCAAGGAGGCTTGTGCAAAGTTAAAAAAGATATATATTATTTATAAACTATTTAAATTCAAAAAGAATTTAAATTTTATAAATACATATTATTTACAACATGGTATGCAATGAGAAGGAAGCAATAAACTCAAAAGGATATAATATTATAATATTTGTTATTGTAATATTAAGTGATATGGTTAAAATGCCAAAGAAAAATATTCATTAAAATATTTTACAATACCCAAAGATGGGTTTGGAGTTAAACTCTTTCGAAGTGCTTTTATTAAGGTCCTAACCTTCACTGATGTCACGTGGTGGTGAAAGCATTCAAAGCGCCAACATTTTACAAGCATGGAGGAAATTAATATATACCTATGCCTAAAGGGTTATCCTTGCTCAATTGATTAATATTGCATGTGAACTGAAAAAGAGCTCATGAGAAAGTTTACGAATTTAGTGTGTCGATGAACAGAACAAAGGAGAAGGCGTCGATTGTTCAAAAGACAACTGGGTAGCTTGCCCTAGTGGCAAGTGGGCAGTGGTCAGAGCACTTGTAGGCAATGAGGCCAGCATTCAAAATGTGGTCGTTGTGCTTCGCAGTCGTGTTGGTTTAAGGTGCCAAAGGTGCACATTTTTCAAGGTGCAAGGTGGGAGACATGATTTTAAGCATGTGGTGCTTCTTAAGTTTTAAATGAGCACATAGCTCATGCGACAGTTGAAGTCACGACTAAGGGGTTTGGTGCAGTTATTGTTGAGGGTTCGAATCCCTCTGAATATTAGGTAAATATTTTTTGCATTAAATTTAATTATTGCATAAGTTGGGAGATAAAAGGGGTAATAGTTGGATTTTCTTAGAAGGGTTGTTTAGTTGGATAGTGGTGGTTATTGAAAAGTGTCAATTAGGAGTAATAAGAAGTTTTGAATTTAGTTTTTAATAAATTCTTAATTATCATATTGGCATATTGGAGGATTAAGACTTTTGAGTATTGTTTTAATTTTAATAAGGGGTTTTTGCGTTAAAGAAGATTATTGTGAAGGTATTGAATATTATTTTAAGTTGGAGTGATAAGGTGTAATTTTGATATCATTTTGTATTGTGTTTTTGAGTAAATTATTATATTCTAACCCTTATTTATATTGGCAAAGAAGTGAGTGTGAGTGTGGCAGATTTGTGAGATCAACTCCTTGTCATTCAAAAAGGTATGGTCAAATTCTTCCTTGGTTGAATTGATTGATTGGCTTTCTAGAAAATAAAGTTTGGAGTGAAAAGGATTTGATTAAGGTTTCCTTTTAAAAAAAAATTGAGTTAATGCTTCAAGGCTTTCTAGAATTAATTGTTGTGATTAAAACCTTGTTTTATAAGCATTGTTGTTGAAGCCATTGGTTGTGTGAAGAATTTGAGTTAGGATTTTGAAAAGAACATGAGTATCATTGTTATGTGAATATTGATTTATATGCATTTTTGCTGAAGTGAGTTGTTGTGCAAATAACTTGGACTAGGGTTTGAAAAGAACATGAGTATCTTTTTATGTGAAGATTGATTTATATACATTGTTGTTGAAGTGAGTTGTTGTGCAAAGAACTTGAACTAGGGTTTGAAAATAACATGAGTATCATTGTTATGTGATATTTGTTGTTGATTATTGTTGGAAACATTTTGAGTTGGTTTTTACATGCTTGGACTAGGGTTTGTGAGAAAGGGTTATTTGTTGAGTAATTGGTTGAGTAGAGTTGATTGAGCCTAGTCAAGTGGATGTATGAAGTGATTGTTCAAGTTCAATAAAACAAACTATTCAATATTCTGATTTGAGTTAAGAAAGTGATTGATCATTGAGTGTAGAACATATTGAGTCTCTAAAAATTCTCTTTATGTTTCTATGATATTTGGACAAGTTCTGAGTGAGATTGTTGAGCAGATTTGAATAAGTTTTGAGTGGACTTATTGAGCAGATTGGACAAGTTCTGAGTGAGCTTGTTGAGAATATTTGAATAAGTTCTATGTGGACTTATTGAGCAAATTGGACAAGTTCTGAGTGAGCTTGTTGAGCAAATTTGAGCAAGTTCTGAGTGGACCTATTGAGCAGATTGTACAAGTTCTGAGTGATCTTGTTGAGCATATTTGAATAAGTTTTGTGTGGACTAAATGAGCATATTGGACAAGTTCTAAGTGTGCTTGTTTAGAATATTTGATCAGGTTCTGAGTGGACCTATTGAACATATTAGACAAGTTTTATGTGGACTTGTTGAGTAGATTTGAGCAAGTTCTGTGTGAAATTGTTGAGTAAATTTAAGTAGGTTCTGAGTGGACCTATTGAGCATATTTGTGAAGAACACAAGCTTATACTGAGAGGGGGGGTGAACAGTATAAGACCTCTTTTTCATTTTTCTTTTATACTTCAAAACGGTAAAGTAATATACCCAAAGAAATAACAAAGCAATGCATAATATCATCCACAAAGTGACACCAATTTTAACGTGGTTCACCTAGAATGGCTAGGCTACGTCCACAAAACTTTTCTCTAAAAGTTATCTCAAAGTTCTTTGGGAATCCTTCCCAATTACAATGTTTATGAGCCTCGGCCCAAAGGAGATACCTTCCCCCAATCAAAATTTATGAGCCTCTGCTCAAAGGAGATACCTTCCCTCTCGCTCTAGAAATGATCCCTCGGAAGATCAACTGCCTTTACCTCTTTCCAGCATGTGGAACTCCTTTCCACCGAAGACCTCCTATCCTCAATGCTTAGCCTAAGAGACCTTTGCCTTCTATGATCATGTCCATAGCAGCTCAACAACCTGTACCAAACACAGTCAGTCGATCTAGTACAAGTCTTCCTCTGTCTGTCAGATCTGTCCAACTCTTGAACAAATCAATCCTCTGCATACAAGCCTTCTCAAAGACTTGCCAAATATATCCTCAGGTTCTTCTCATAGAACCAATGCACCTCTGTCCTCAAGTTCTCTGATAAAACTATCAAAATCAGATCACAAGTCCTCTGCTAGGACCTATCCAAATCTGCTCACAAGTCCCCACCGAAACCTGTCCAAAACTGCTCACAAGTCCCCACCGGAACCTGTCCAAAAACTCAGCAAGCTCACAAGGAAAAATTTCTTAGTAGGAAATCACAAAGTGAATTGTTAGAGACCCAATGTGATTTGTCAAACTCATAGAAGCATAAAGATAATTTTTAGAGACTCAATATGTTCTATACTCAAATCCCAATCTCAAAACTCAACTCAAATCAACTCAGCTCAATCTCAATCTCAATCTCAAATCTGAAAACTCAACTCAATATCTAAAATGGATAGGATAGAATGAAGTTTACATTTATCAAGAACATGAAACACAACCCAACAATTGCCAACCATGCAAGATCTCATATAACAATGATACTCATGTTCTTTCCACAACCAAATAACTTTTCTCAACCAATCAATCTTTCACAACCAAATACTCTTTCACAACCAAATAGGGCTTCAACAACAATGCATATCAACAAGGCTTAATCAAACAACACCATTCAACTCAACATCAACCTTGAAGCATTCAACCAATCATCACAAGAAAAGGAAACAAGTAGAAATCCTTTTCCCTCCAGATATATTTGAACAAAACAGACACCAACACAATATCACCAAATGCAAAGAATAACTTGCTCAAATCAACTCAATGGAGTAAGCCCAATATCATGAATCAAGTAAAGCAATAACTTGATCAAAAAACCTCTATGGAAGCAACTCAACCATCAAACTCAAAATATCCAACCAAGGGTTCTACCAACTCAATGCAAGTAGCTAGACTCACAAATATAAACCCTAGTGCACAAAGCTTCCACTATCTCAAACCAAAAATTATGCATTCACCAAAAACTCTCCTTAAGGATAAAAATGCATAAGTAGTCTTCAACAAACCAGAAAATAGGATTTACACCCAACCAAAGGAAACCTAGTAGACAACCTTTTCACTCCAAACTCAGTTTCAAAAAATACACCAACAACAATATACATGGAAGAAGATGCCCATACCTTTACTTTGATGAAGAAGGAGGACTCAAAACCTATCAAAAAACTTGGCCAACCTTAGTTCTCCAACCTTTGAAGAAAATGAATAACACCACCACACATGCTAAAGCGCTTTCATTGCTACTATCCTCGTGCATCATGACCAAAATGAAATTGCCCACAACATGGGTCAAACTTGGCACCTCTGCCCAATGCTTCTTCACTCAACACACCACCACCATTGGAGCACAAGTGCCCAATGAAAAATATAATGTAATCCTATGTGTTGTCTTCCTTCAATCGCCAAGGATCTGAAAATGTAAACGTTTTCCTCAAGCCATCGCAATCATCATGAGCGTTGTCCAAAAACGTAACTCCCAAAAAACATAGTTCACAGTCTTATCAAATGTCAAAGAAATGCAATCTACCGGATGTCAAGCGCAAGAAAAGCTTGAGCAATTCTATATGGATGGACAATGAAATACAGCGAAAAACATCGCTTTTACGGAGGACATAGAGCTATGAAATTGCATCAATCGAAGGTGCATTACTTTAGAAAATCATCCCCACTTATATAGCCATTTCTCCTTAATTGTTTGACGTCGACGCTCCTCCAACGATGGCAACACATTGACGAATGAAATCTTTATCTGTGTCGCTTAAGGGTTAAAAGACCCTTTAATAATAATTAAAATAATTATTATTACTATTTTATTAATAATAAATTAAACTTAGACCTTTGTCAAAGGTTTGAGTTAATTTAATTATTAATAATAAACATGGACCTTTAAGGTTTTTCAAGAAAAAACCTTTGCATTAAGTTAAGCTTGGTTTTAATAAAAACCCTTAATGAGTCCAACTGGTTTTAAGAAAAACCATCACCATGGTTTTAATAAAAACCCTTTAACATTATGAATCTTCTCAAGATATTTTTGACATCACACTCTTTTTGATATTAACACAAAAATGCCTTTTGACATCAATGACAACTTATACACTTGAGCAAAGGCAATGTACCCAAAGTACCCAAAATTGCCAACAATCTCCCCCTTTGTCATTGATGGCAAACCTTTATTGAAAACACTTCTCAAAAGCCAAAACTGAAACCAATTGTGCTAACAACTGAGAAACTGTGCCCATAACTAAGAATCTTCCTTTGAAGTTTTGCTCCCCTTGACTTGAAGCTTTCCTCTTCACTTTGAAGCTCTCCCCCTTACTCATATCTCTCCCCCTTTGTCATCAATGGCAAAGGGCCACCTTTGGGGCTCGGGACTAAGAATGAGCCTCTTAGCTTAGTCCCTCCCCCACCTCCTCGATGAGGTGATTAATTCTGGGGTGGGAGTAAAACTCCCATTAGGCACTGATCATCATCAGCATCTATAACTTCCTTGTCGGGCCTTCTCTTGAACTCTTTGTCCATATTCCTATTCTTGTCACTGTTCTTGTCCATGCCTTGATCCTTGGACCTGATCATGCCACTGTTCCTATTCCTGTATTCTGGAATTTCAGCTCTACACTGTCTGATTATGTGACTTTCATTGTTGCACTTGAAACACTTGACAATGTTGTTTCTTTGAGGTAAACCTGATCTTTGAATCCACCTATTTTGACCAAACCTGTTCTGATCAAACATGTTCCTGTTATTTACCTTGCAATAGACTGCCTTGTGCCCAAACTATTTACAAGAGTAGTAATACCCTTGAAAGTAACTAGCACTTCTAAAACTATCATTTACCTTCTTCACTTGAGCCATGCAATGTGAAGCCATGTGACCAAACCTGTGACAAGCAAAACATTTGCCTTGAAACTTTCCTTTATTTGACCTCTTAGGTTTTGAAAACTTCTTCTTCTCATTTTGAATTATGTTTTCTGTTTCTGTGCATCTATCATTCAAGGACTCCTTTTCTAAAATACTTTCCTCATTAGAACTCTCTTCCTTTTGGAGTCTCTTACTAGACTCTCCAAATTGTTCCTTGTGTGGCTTAACAAAACCAAGGCCTATTTTATCTGTTGTATTTCTTTGACCTTTGATGAGTGACTTAACCCTTTTGGAGCTATCTTGAAACCTGTAAAGCTTATCCTTGTACTCTTTAGTTTCCTTTTTCAAAGAAGCCATTTTTTGTTCTAACTCACTATACTCAAGAACCTTAGACTCTAACTCATCCTTGAGTTCCTATGTCTTAGCTATAGAGAAGTCAAGACTTTCTATAAGATCATATCTCTCCATATAACATTCATCTAACTTATCCTTGAGTCTAGCATTCTTCTTTCTTTCCTTTTTCAAAGCACTAAGAGCACTAATAAGTTCACTTTCAAGATCCTTTATTTGATTTCCTTTTGAATCATCAAAGCCTTTTTCAGATTTCTTATCACTAGAGGTGCTACCCTTTTCAAAAACCATACATGCATCTTCCTTATAGTTTTCTGAAGCATCCTCATACATACTAGAAACCAAATCATTATTTGTGCAATCATCCTCAAGGTGACCAAAATTTCCACATCTAAGACATTTTATGATAATGAATCTATGTTTCGGTTCTTCCTCTTTTTTTGATATGAACAACATCTCATTTTCATTATCACTTGAAGAACTTTCACTATCACTACTAGGACACTTACTTGCTTTGTCTAGGTAGAAACTCTTCTTGTGCTTGTGAGAATACCTCTTTCCTTGATTGCTTGTGCTCATATTTGATCTTCTTGTGATGCTTGTGCTTTTGAATCCTTGCTCTTAGAATCCTGTTTATCTTCATCACTTTCATTCTTGGAAATAGTATAGTCAGTAGCATAATGACCAAACTTTCCACAATTGAAACATCTTATATTTTTCATACTTTTGTGTTTTCTAGAGAACTTGCCTTTCTTGCTGTAATATGCCTCTTCATCACTAGAAGACTCATCACTATCTTGAAGTTGTTTACCCTTGGATTCCTTGGTAGCCTTGAAAGCTACCTCTTTCTTGACATTTGTATCACCTGTATGAACCACCTTCAACTGTTTCCACATTTCACTAGTTGTCTTGCAGTGAATCACTTTGGTGAGATCTGCTTTCTATAAGCCTTTCAGGATTGCATTCATTGCTTTTGAATTGCTATGATGTAGGAGCCTTTCTTCTTTAGTATTAGGACCATGTACAGGAATAGTGTACTCATCTTCAATCACTTCCCATACCTCATTACCAAGTGCCATTAGATGAACCTTCATCCTTGCACTCCAAATACCAAAATTTGACCCATCAAGAATAGGTGATGCATTACTACTTGAATGATCCATTGTGTTCTTTACTAGCTTTTCCTTCAAGCTGTTAAACTTTTCGAAGGAACCCGCTTTGATACCAATTGAAGAACACAAGATTATACTGAGAGGGGGGTGAACAGTATAAGACCTATTTTTTATTTTTCCTTTATACTTCAAAATAGTAAAGCAATATACCCAAAGAAATAACAAAGCAATGCATAATATCATCCACAAAGTGACACCAATTTTAACGTGGTTCACCCAGAATGGCTAGGCTACATCCACAAAAAATTTCTCTAAAAGTTATCTCAAATTTCTTTGGGAATCCTTCCCAATTACAATGTTTATGAGCCTCAGCCCAAAGGATATACCTTCCCCCAATCAAAATTTATGAGCCTCTACTCAAAGGAGATACCTTCCCCTCTGCTCTAGAAATGATCCCTCAGAAGATCAACTGCCTCTACCTCTTTCTAGCACGTGGAACTCCTTTCCACTGAAGACCTCCTGTCCTTAATGCTTAGCCTAAGAGACCTTTGCCTTCTATGATCACGTCCACAACATCTCAGAAACCTGTACCAAAAATAATCAGTCCGTCTAGTACAAGTCTTCCTCTGTCTGTCAGATCTATCCAACTCTTGAACAAATCAATCCTCTGCATACAAGCCTTGCCAAAGACTTGCCAAATCTATCCTCAGGTTCTTCTCATAGAACCAATGCACCTCTGTCCTCAAGTTCTTTGATAGAACTATCAAACTCAGCTCACAAGTCCTTTGCTAGGACCTATCCAAATCTGCTCACAAGTCCCCACCACAACTTGTCCAAAAACTACTCACAAGTCCCCACTGGAACCTGTCCAAAAACTAAGCAAGCTCACAAAGAAAACTTTCTTAGTAGGAAATCACAAAGTGAATTGTTAGAGACCCAATGTGATTTTTCAAACTCATAGAAGCATAAAGAGAATTGTTAGAGACTCAATATGTTCTATACTCAAATCCCAATATCAAAACTCAACTCAAATCAACTCATCTCAATCTCAATCTCAAATCTGAAAACTCAACTCAATATCTGAAATGGATAGGATAGAATGAAGTTTGCATTTATCAAGAACATGAAACACAACCCAACAATTGCCAACCATGCAAGATCTCATATAACAATGATACTCATGTTATTTCCACAACCAAATAACTTTTCTCAACCAATCAATCTTTCACAACCAAATAGGGCTTCAACAACAATGCTTATCAACAAGGCTTAATCAAACAACACCATTCAACTCAACATCAACCTTGAAGCATTCAACCAATCATCACAAGAAAAGGAAACAAGTAGAAATCCTTTTCCCTCCAAATATATTTGAACAAAACAACCACCAACACAATATCACCAAATGCAAAGAATAACTTGCTCAAATCAACTCAATGGAGTAAGCCCAATATCATGAATCAAGTAAAGCAATAACTTGATCAAACAACATCTATAGAAGCAACTCAACCATCAAACTCAAAACATCCAACCAAGGGTTCTACCAACTCAATGCAAGTAGCTAGACTCACAAATATAAACCCTAGTGCACAAAGCTTCCACTATCTCAATCCAAAAATTATGCATTCACCAAAAACTCTCCTTAAGGATAACAATGCATAAGTAGTCTTCAACAAACCAGAAAATAGGATTTACACCCAACCAAAGGAAACCTAGTAGACAACCTTTTCACTCCAAACTCAGTTTCAGAAAATACACCAACAACAATATACATGGAAGAAGATGCCCATACCTTTACTTTGATGAAGAAGGAGGACTCAAAACCTATCACAACACTTAGCCAAATTTAGTTCTCCAACCTTTGAAGAAAATGAATAACACCACCACACATGCTAAAGCGCTTTCATTGCTGCTATCCTCGTGCATCACAACCAAAATGAAATTGCCCACAACATGGGTCAAACTTGGCACCTCTTCCCAACGCTTCTTCACTCAACACACCACCACCATTGGAGCACAAGTGCCCAATGAAAAATATAATGTAATCCTATGTGTTGTCTTCCTTCAATCGCCAAGGATCTAAAAACGTAAACGTTTTCCTCAATCCACCACAATCATCATGAGTGTTGTCCAAAAACATAACTCCTAGAAAACATAGTTTGCAGTCTTATCAAATGTCAGAGAAACGCAATCTGTCGGACATCAAGCGCAAGAAAATCTTGAGCAATTCTATATGGATGGACAACGAAATACAACAAAAAACATCGCTTTTACGAAGGACACAGAGCTATGAAATTGCATCGATCGAAGGTGCATTACTTTAGAAAATCATCCCCACTTCTATATCCATTTCTCCTTAATTTTTTGACATCAGCGCTCCTCCAACGATGGCAACACATCGGAAAATGCAATCTTTATCTACGTCGCTTAAGGGTTAAAAGACCCTTTAATAATAATTAAAATAATAATTATTATTATTTTATTAATAATAAATTAAACTTAGACCTTTGTCAAAGGTTTGAGTTAATTTAATTATTAATAATAAACATGGACCTTCAAGGTTTTTCAAGAAAAAAACCTTTGCATTAAGTTAAGCTTGGTTTTAATAAAAACCCTTAATGAGTCCAACTGGTTTTAAGAAAAACCATCACCATGGTTTTAATAAAAACCCTTTAACATTATGAAGCTTCTCAAGATATTTTTGACATCACACTCTTTTTTATATCAACACAAAAATGCCTTTTGACATCAATGACAACTTATACACTTGAGCAAAGGCAATGTACCCAAAGTACCCAAAATTGCCAACAATTTGAGCATGTTTTGAGTGGAATTTTTTAGTATATTTGTGCTAGAATGGATGGATTGTGTTTAGTGTAGATTTAAGATTGAGCTTTGGAGGTGATAAAGTAGAGAGGAAAATAGTATCTATTGGATAGAGATCCATCAGCCAGGGCAGTGAGGATAGGTTTTTTGAGTGGGGATAAGAGTCTTCAGTGGAGAGAGATCCACAAGCCAGTGCAGTGGAGGTAGTAGTCTTCTAGAGGATCACCAGCCAGAGCAAAGGAGAATGAGTTCTCCAGTGGATAGAGATCCACAAACTTGATTTAGGGGATTGGTGTCTCCTTTAGATAGAGGTCCATAAACATTGTAATTGGGAAGGATTTCGAAGAGATTGATTGAGAAAATTTTAGTGAAATATTTTCTCTGTGGAGTAGCCCACATTGGGTGAACCACGTAAATTGTGGTGTCTCTATTGTATGTGGTGATTTATGCATTGATTTTATTACTGCTATTGATATTGCTATCTACACATTGCTTAATATTGATTTGGAAAGAAAAGTAAAAAGTGGTCTTATATTGTTCACCCCCCTCTCAGTATAAGTTTGTGTTCTTGATTTTGATATTTTTTAAAATTTGAAGTTTGCAATTAGAAATTGAAAAATATTTGATTTAATTAAATTTTGGAGATAAAAGGTTTTCAACTCCAAAAATAACTTTAAAATAAGATTTTATTGCAAATTGAAATTTTGAAAATTGATCAAATTTAAAATTGTGGAGAAATAAGGAATTCTACTCCAAAGGATTTAAAATTGAATTTGCATATTTGATGGATCTAGAAATGTATATTATTGATTCAAGGTTCTCACAAAGATATGAAGTGTTTTTTAGTTTAACAAGCATAGATAATAGCCTAAAGGAATAAATTCAAGAACTTTATTTCAAGAAAAGCGAGAGTTAGAGTAGGAAGACAAAGATAATGTAGACACAGAAAATTGATCCACATAAGTAGGAAATTTTCCTTGAGTCCTTCAGAGAGACCCCTTGGACTTGCACAGGGCAAGGGCTAGGTTTCTCTTCCCTTCTTTTTTGATTTTTTCTCTCTTTATGCAAAATCGCAGTCACCCTTAATGGGGCATGATTTTTCATAATGTGAAATCATGGTCAGCCATGACGAGGCATGATTTCGTATTTTAGGGTTTTTTCATAAGGAAACCATAATTTTTTAGATTGGCATATTTGGCATTGAATCTTGGTTTTTCCTACCCATTACGCTTTCAAATCCACTATATAAGGAGGGTTTGAAATCTTCTTTCCAACAAGTGACTTTGGAATACCAATCTCACACAAGCTCTTTTCTTCAAGTGATTGCTAAAGTGCTCTTTAATTCATCTGCATTCTTATTCTCCTTCTACAAATAATCTAACTCACAATTGTAGAGTGTGATTTGTTTTTTTATGCATTGGATTATTTGTTGTTGTCATTCAGTTTGGTGGATTTGTGTTGGAGCCCTAAGGAGAGATCGACTATTCAGGAGGTCTTAAACCTTCTGTCTTCTTCTACGTTATCTACCAGGTATTTTTACATCTTTTTATGTATACATTGATTTTTTTATGACGTAATTGATTCCTCATATTATTATTTTATTTTTTGCATAGCTTTCACAAAATCGCACTCGATATTTGTGGGGTGCAATTTCATCGATCTATGAAATCACGAGCGCTTGTTATAGGGTATGAATTCATCCAAACCATGTCTAGGGGTAATTTGTTGTCCCTAGACCCTAGATCTACATTCTAGGCTACATATAGGACACACTACTATACTCCATGTTGAGATTTATCATTATGTTCTGCTATATACTATTATGTTTGTTCATCTTCCAAAGGTCAACTTTCGCTTCTATTTTCAAGGTTAGTTAAAAGGACCTAGGGGGCTTGATTGTTCTACCTCCAAGTATTATTAAACAATGGATTAAGCAATCCCTTGAATGATAATCATATTTTTGAAGTGTTTGCCAAATTATCTTGTAGGAACATGAATTATTGATATCGTTGGACAAAGGATAAAAGCAAGGATCAATCACCGCATAAGATAAGTGCCCTAGTTAGTCTTTAGGTTGTTTGTTGAGTGCCTTCTATTTTTGTTATAAAATCTAGATTTGGTTTAAAATGAATATATTTAATTGGTTTCTAGGCATTTGAAAGTAAATACATCATATAGTGTGCACTTAGGATTAATATTGTTTATGCATATTCTCTTGAACCCTTGCTTGAAGGATTTCTATCTTAAAACCCTAGGGTTAGAAAGCATTCAAAGAAATAATCATTCTAGGGTTAGCTCTTGTTTTATTGCATACTATATTTCTACATTATCTTTTATATTTCATAGCATAGATCTAGAAAGGCCAAACATAGGTGATTATCTTGAATAAATACATCAAATATTCTTGAAAAATAGAGGACTTGGAGCGAGTCCTAAAACCATTCTTGGTGAACCCTTCCTCCCTTTATTTCACACCAAGTTTAGATACCGACGCAGCCCCATGGTTCACCTCAAGGCTTTCTCTTGTGGATCCATCCTTGAAAATCGTACATGGTAGGGCATTTTCTCCCTCTACATCTTTGGTGAACCCGACGTGAACACCTCATTTTCTTTTAAAATTTGAAACAAGATCATTAATTTATTTGTTTTTTTGTAGATCATTAATAACATATTTAAGAATCCTTCTTTGTGTGGTTGTTGTTAGCATTCTTTTCTATCCTTTCTCTTTTTTTAATGACTCCCTTCCTTACAAGTCAACAAAAGTGCCTTGGATCTGATTATGTTTCCCCAAAATATGAATATATTGATAGAGAGGATCCTAACATAGATCTAGAAGAACAAGATAATATTGAAATTGAGATGACTTTTGATCCTTATGAAGGATCCAATGGTGGGTTCGTCTTCTCATCATTTGAGCATATTTGGGATTTCATGAAAGCTAATAAAGACAAGATATTGGAGGGTATGGAATGGGAGGCTTGTCTTGAAAGAGGTGAGACTCCCCCACTTCCTCCTTTAGTAAGCTCTCCTATGCTTGATCAAAATAACCCCTTGTTTGAATCATTGCATATTGATAATTTGAGAAACCAAGCAATCGATGCCACTTCTATAACCACAAACATTGGCAAAAATATACAAGTTCCTCCAATTAGAAGTGCCACTCAAAATTATTTTAAATTTCCTCCTCAATATTCTAATATCAACACTTTTGCTTCTATCCCACCAAATGTTGGTTATCCCTTTTCAGAAGGTAATGCATAAAATAATAGTATCCATGCATCCAACATTAGCCAAACACTCACTCCCCAACATAGTTATATCCCGCATATAGGGATTCTGGGATTTTGCATAACAGTAATCCAAAAGGGAAAAATTTAAAAAATATAGTAAAGAAGTTGGTTTCAAAAGTTGATATGATTTAGCCTTCAAATTTTACTTACAGTTATAAGGAATTGTGTAATCAGCCATTGAATCCTATTGTTTCTACAAGGACTTATACTAAGCATTTTCCCATGCCATTTCTACCTATCTACAAGGGGATAGAGTATCCAATAGAGCATTTAAGAAGATTTAGGACATCATGCCATTATCTCATATATGATGACATGTTGTTACTAAAAATATTCCCCAAAAGTCTGGGTGGCATGACATTAGAGTGGTACTATCGATTACCTAATTATTCCTTGAGGAACTTTGAAGAAATATCAAAATTATTTGTTCAAGAGTTTGGTACCTATACTGAGAAATAAGTAACAATGAAAGATATTTATAACTTTAAAAAAGGTAAAGAAGAAACAAATTCAAAATTTATGGCTCGTTGGAGAGGTCTAGTTGGACGTTTGAGGTATACTTTACCACCAAAATATATGCTTGAGATATTTATTGGCAATTTACAAAAACAATTATCTTATGCATTAGAGATTACTACTATTACATCCTTTGATCAAGCAATTTATTTAGCTAGAAATGTGGAACAAGCTATTATCAGAAGAGGTTAGCTCAAGGTTAAAGAGGATAAACTTACTAAGTCTCAATACAAAAATAGACATATAGGAGGTGATGGTGAAATGGATAGTAGGCCTGTTAATAATTTTGTTAATAGCCTACAAAATATAATACTTCAAAAATCACCACAAAGGTATTTTACAAGGCTTAATATGTCTATGGAAGTAATTTTGAAGCAGCTTATAGAAGCCAATGTAATTGAGTTACCTCCTATAAGGCAACCAAATACTACAACTAACTGGTACAAGGAAGGTCAACATTGTGCATATCACAGAGTAGAAGGAAACTAGATAAATTCTTGTAAGAAGTTGAAACATGTGGTTCAAGATTTGATCGATGCAGGATGTATTGATATAGGGAGTTCTCAATAATTAAATAATCAGGCTCCTCCTCAACAAGATTCAACTAAAAATCAATATATGGTAATATTCAAGGATCAATTACCTAAACATAATCAACAAGTAGCTAATCAGGTGTCTCACCATAATGAGTGTCCTCCTTATGGAAATATGGTTGGCATGGTTGGGGTCACTACAAGAAGATAATATTAGACTCAACCTACTTAGCATTCTTAGCAAGGATATAATTATATGTTGTAGCCTAATTTGCTTTTGAAAAACAATAAAAAAATGGTTTTGGAGATAGGGACTCCACATTGAGTATTGAAACCACAACCTAGAGTTCCATTTTATCTCCAAAAATAGTTGGCCAATACTCCAGCTAAAATTTCTATTTTAGAAATTTTGCAAACTTCTCCCAACCATAGAGATGCTTTGATGGAATTTTTAAGGCAACAATATGTTCCCTCAGATATTTCTCCTAGCATCATAGTTGATGGCGTAGGATATTTTGGGATACATCACATCTCATTATCGAATGATGATAAGCCTTCCTCAAACTTACAAGAATATTCTTCACTTTACATCATCGCACTTATTGGGGATACCTTTATTAAGTGAATATTTATTGATAATGGTTCTTCCCTTAATTTGTGCACATATAAATTCTTTCAAAATTTTAGATTAAAAGAGGAAGATTTAATTAAGTTTGATATCATTATAAAAGCTTTCAACAATGAGTTCCAAGAGGCTTGTGGTACCATATCCCTTTCCCTTAAGGTTGGGCCTAAAATATTATATACTTTGTTCTATGTGGTACATTGTCTTGCATATTTTAATATTCTTCTTGGATATTCTTGGATCCATGCAATGAGTGTCGTCCCTTCTACTCTTCATCAATGCTTGAAATTTGAATTTAAAGAAAAAGTTATCACCATTTCGGGCGACCCTTGACCATTTGAGTTTTGCTCAAAAATAGGGTGAGCTCAATCTAATTTCAATCTCTATTCTTCTATTTCTTCAATGGTTTCTCCACATTCCTCATTTCAGATATCAGAGCAATTTCAAAATTTAAATATGAGTGAGAAATATATCATAAATTTCTCATCTCAAGATCATGATAATTAGTTTCTTCAAGAACCTATTCTAGATCTTTCCAAGCTACCACATTCACCTAGAGCCATGGGTTTAGCCCATGATAAATGTGATGTTGTACACATTGGCACATGTAGCTTTATATTCGTAGGGACTACCTTCAAAAAAAATATGCATGGTAGCAAACCCTCTCTCATTGAGCATTCTTTTGCTCATTGTTACCTTTCCAATGACTACCCACTTCCTAAATAGATCATATCTAGTATGGGATATGTAGGTAAAGGTTTGGGACCACAACATAAATGTATTCAAGAGACCTTAGATATCGAGATATGGTCTGGGAGATGTGGCATAGGTTTCATACCTAGAAAAGACCAACCTTTACCATTTTACGATGATGATCATCTTATGATTTTATTTTGAATACATGGATTATCAAAAGTTAGGAGTGGATGATTAGGATAATATTCCCCCTTATTATTCTGAGATATTATTTTGTAATTTTTGTTCCAAAAATAAGCTTTCTATTTTATAAAAGGATCCTAATTTGTTGTCCTATAGTGATCTTGCAAAGTTAGGAGTTGCTCCTCCTTATGTTAAAAATAATGGTTGTGTTCGAGAATGCATTGATTATCATGTTATGGCTATCAAAGAAAAAGCTATGAAGGATCTTCTCCATAATTCTAGTTATTGATATGGCTTACCTTTTAGATATTTCTTCGATGAAATAGTCCATGGTACACCTATTATTTTTTTCAAGATAGGAGATACGTTCAAAATTTGTGTTGACTATCATTATGCTTGCTTAAAATAAATTAAAAAAATAATAATAATAAATCATCATTTATCTATGCATTTGCATTCCCATTGTATCCATCTGCTTGTTCACATTGCATTATTGCCTGTCATTTTTGCATTAGTTGTATGACATTTAACACAACCTACATGCTTGAGTTTTATTTTTTGCATGACTACTTGTTCATGACTGCTTGATCATATAGAATTTTGGGGATCTTGTGATAATATCATGTGATGATACCTAGTTAGGTCATATCTCACATGCATTGCACTCTCACTAGGATTTTTATGCATAGAAAAATCCCCACCTAGGAATTCTTCTCCAGGTTCTTTCTTGCTTCTTCTACTTATTTATTCCTTTGTTCTTTTACTCTTCCTTGATCTTACAAGTATCATTTTCTTAGGTAAATTATGATGGTTTGTTAATATGTCCTTGTTGCACTTTTCTTCTTGAGTTTTTCTTTATCTTTTTTCTTATACAAGGATAATATTTCTCTTTCTCTTACGATTGTTTTCTTCTTTTGAGAATTTTTACACACTCATAAAGTTTTTTTCATGGTTGTATCTTTCACACCCCTATTGGGGGTAGCACTCACCTGCTAATTCTTATTTACTTATATTGGACCCCACACAAGATAATGTACATCCTAGAAGGTATATTATTAGATATGATCCCCTACCGAGTTATACTCCTTTTGACTCGATGGGCTCAACACCCCATTATAGGATAAGCTCCTTGGCCATTTAAACATGCGTCAACATACATCCTAGCATATAATCTCCCCATACTAGTAAATTAGTGAGCAACCACCTATAATGGATCAAAATCCAACACTTCATCACTCATGGTAAGTACTACATTTGAAGAACACAAGCTTATACTGAGAGGGGGATGGTGAACATTATAAGACCCCTTTTTACTTTTTCTTTCAATTCAATATTATGTAGTGTATAGATAGAAGTATCAATAGCAGTAATCAAAGTAATTCATAAAACACCATACACAATAGAGAAACCACAATTTACGTGGTTCACCCAATGTGGGCTACTCCATGGAGAAAATATTTTACTAAAATTTTCTCAATCAATATCTTTAGGAATCCTTCCCAATTACAATTTTTATGGACCTCTATCCAAAGGAGATGTTGATCCCCTAATATCAAGTTCATGGATATCTTCCACAGGAGAACTCTTTCCCATTCTGCTTTGGCTAGTGATCTTCTAGAAGACTCTGTCTCTCTGTTGTACTGATTGGTGGATCTCTCTCCTCTTGAAGACTCCTCACTCAGATCTATCTTTAATTATCTCGACTGCTAGATATCTATCCATTGAGACTCTATCCTCTATACTCTATCACCTCCAAAGCTCTATCTCAATATGTTCACTCAGAACCTTCTTAAATCTGATCAATAAGCTCACTCAGAACCTGTCTAAATTTGATCAATAGGTCCACACAGAACCTACTCAAATATGCTCAACAAGTACACACAGAACCTATCCAAATCTTCTCAATAGGTCCACACAAAACCTGTCTAAATTTGCTCAATAAGTCCTCTCTAGGAATTGCTCAAATCTGCATAGTAAGCTTCCACAAAATCTTACTCAAAATCAGTCCACAAGCCTTCTCAAAGACTTGTCTCAAATTTGCTTAACAAGCTCACATAGAACTTGTCCAATCTCATAGAATCATAAAGAGAATTGTTAGAGACTCAATATGTTCTATACTTAATGCTCAATCAATATCTCAACTCAATCTCATAGAAGCATAAAGATATTTTTTAGAGACTCAATATGTTCTATACTCAAATCCCAATATCAACTCAAATCAATCTCATAGAAGCATAAAGAGAATTGTTAGAGACTCTATATTTTCTATACTCAAATCCCAATCTCAACTCAAATCAATATCATATAATCATAAAGAGAATTGTTAAAGACTCTATATGTTCTATTCTCAAATATCAATCTCAAATTAAATCAAGAATACATAATAGTTTGTTTTATGAAACTTGAACAACCACATGCATCCAATTGACTAGGCTCAATCAACTCAACTCAACCAATCACCTCAATGAACAACCCTTTCTCACAAACCCTAGTCCAAGCATGTATCAGTCAACTCAAAATATTCCCAACAATGCTCAACCACAAATCTCACATAACAATGATGGTCATGTTCTTTTCTAACTCAAGTTCAATTTCTTTGCACAACCAATGGGCTCCAACAATAATGATTATAAAACAAGGTTTAATCACAACTCTCAATCCAGAAAACCTTGAAACATTAAACCAATCACTTTCAAAAAGAAAACCACAAATCAATCCTTTTCACTTCAAAGATATTTTTCAGAAATCAACCACCATAATCAATCAATAGGATAATGTGCTCATACCTTTTATGAATATGAAGAAGCATCTTTGTAAATCTACCACAATCACAATATTATTTTGCCAATCTTCACAAGGGTTAGAATACCACAAAAAAATCATTACTCCACTTCACAATAATATTCACCAAGGCTATTAATTAGAAAACCTTCTTAAGAATTAATGCACAACTTCCTTATCACTCCTAAAACCACTTGTACCATAAAATAAAATAAATAAAAATATTGCATAACCTTGTCACTCCAAAAACCACTTATACCATAAAATAAATCAATATTTTATATCCTTCATTTCAACACTTTTGCACTTAAAAATAATCACAAAGCTTTCTTAGGCAATATCTCACATTAATCAAATATCAAACCTTATTAAAATATTAAAGCTTGCTCAACCTTATATCTCCAAAAAAAACATAATCAAACCATAGCAAGCAAATATTTTAATTAAAATGTTGACCCCCACAAATATCGGAGTCGGAGCGCATACCTCAAAGGAGCCCTCGATGGGCCTTGGCGTTTCGAACCTCTGCCCACCATGCTGCCAAGTGGCAGCTATGCCGCATGAGCTAACATTGCCCATGTGAGTGCCTTAGGCACTCTCTTCCTTAAGCCACATGCACTTTCCTCACAAGATGCCAAAAATTTGACCATCCATGACTTGACTACCCACGTCACATTCCACAAAATTCACTGCGCAATATTCAGATGCAGAACTACTTTGGATTTTTTAAAATCATGCGACACACTTAGGTTTATTAAATGGAAAACCTATATCTTATTTATATAAGCCATCCTTCAATGCGAATAGGTCGGCCCTTTTAACATTGCCCTCATGATGTCGGTGGCACCAATAAGAAAGGAGGGAAAAACCTTTTATTTAATTTTAAAATTTAAATTTAAATTTTAAATAAATTAAAATTTAAACTAAAACTTTAAAATTAAATTTCTCCATCATCGGGGCACCTTTTTCGATGAAACTAAAAGCCAACTTGGGTTTTAATAAAAATCCATTTCAAATCTACCATCCATTGTTTTTAAATAAAACCTTTCCTTGCCTTCCTTGGTTTTCATAAAAACCTTTTGCTAAGCTTCCCTTGAAGCTCCTTTTGGAACCAAATGCCATGCATCCCTTCTAGAACCTTTGATCAAAACCTTTGCTTCTCATGAAGCTCTTTGTGGAGAAAAATCATAGTGCTTACTTACATAGGTCCTTTTGACATCAATGACAACTTTTAGCTTAGGGACTCAAAATTTCCAAAAATCTCTCCCTTTTTCATTGATGGCAACCCATATTCATTTTACTGAAACCTAACCTTCTTTTATACTCCCCCCAGGCCTTTGCTCCCCCTGGCTCAATGATATATCAAATATCAAATATTTCCTCATATCAAATATCTACCCAATACATAAATATCTCTCCCTTTGACATCAATGGCAAAGGGTTACCTTTGGGTCTTAGGGATAAGAATGAGCCTCTTATATTAGCCCCTACCCCACCTCCACATGAGGTGGTTAATTATGGGGTGGGAGTATTTATACTCCTCAAAAGCACAGATCTATGCTTTTATATTTCTCTCTTCTTCTTGGAGTCTTCTAAATTCGCTCACTGTTTCTTTCCAAGTCAACATCTATGTTATCGTCATCACTTTTGTTACTGTTCCTATTCTTTTTCTCATCTATGTTCTTATTTTGGTTCTCATCCTTGTTCTTGTTCTTATTATTTTTTAAGTCTCTATTATTTCTTGATTCTCTATTCCTGTTCATATTTTTTTTTTCATATTCCTGTTTCTTTTCATATTCCTGTTCTTGTTCATATCCATGTCCCTGTTCATGTTCCTGTTCATGTTCCTATTCCTGTTCATGCCTGTTTCTAGAATATTTTCTCTACACCATCTTGCTATGTGACCATAATTATTGCACTTATAACACTTAATGTTATTATTCCTTGGATGTGCAATTATCTTAGGATTTCTCCTAGTGAAGTCATATCCTCTTTTGTCATTAATCCTGCAATTCATTGCCTTGTGACCAAAACCATTGAATGAGTAGTAATAACCTTGGAAAAATTGTTCTTTTCCATATACCTATATTTCATGAGTCCTACACTGTGAAGCCTTGTGTCCAAACTTGTAACATGAAAAACATCTTCCATTGAAGCCTTCTTGTCTTGACCTCATTAGTCTCCTGTTCTGATTGTTGTTCCATATGTATCTTCTTTGTGCATTGTTCATATCTTTTTTGAACTCTTTGTTGTCCAAATCATTCTTTGATGTCCCACTTTCACTTAAATTATCTTCTTCTGATGTATCTTCTTATAAAGTTTCTTATTCATCAATACTTGAAGTAGATTCTTTTTTCTATTTCTTTTGAAACTTTCCAAAGCCAAGACCTGTTGAACATGATGTTTGTTGTTGTCCACAGATGAAATTATCCAAGTTCTTAGAGCCATTTTTGAAACTCTTCATCTTGATATTAGAGTCATTTAAGTCTTCTTTTAGAGTAGCCACTTCTTGTGCTAACTTCTCACATTACAAAATATTTTCTTCTAAATTATCCTTGAACTTGCTTATCTTAGCATTTGATTTCTCTAAATCCTCTATTAGCAATAACCTTTCTTCATCATATTCTTGAAATTGACTTTCAAGATTGGAGTGTTTCTTTCTAACCTTATTTATTGTGTCAAGGACATATATAAGTTCTCCCTTGAGATCATAACCATTCTCTACTGAATAATATTCTATTTTTTTGCCTTTTTCCTTATCATTACTTCCTTTTGAATTGTCTTCTATAGGATCACTTTATTTATCTTCCAAAGCCATTAGAATATTCTCATATGGTCTTTCAAGTGCATATTCAAAATCATCATCACTAAAACTATAACCATCCCTAGTGCAATCATCTTCAAGATGTCCAAATTTACCACATCTAAAACACTTGAGAATATTTGGAGTCCTTTTCTTAACTGGATATTTCTCTTTAACTATAAATAGGACTTCATCTCTATCATTGTCTGAAATACTAGCATCACTATCAATTGAGTACTTACTTGCATTTTTTGCATAGTAGCTTCTCGTTTGTCTCTGGAAGAACTTCTTTCGTTGTCTACTTTGTCCATCCTTGCTTTTCTTCTAGTAACTATTTCTTTCTGATTCCTTGTATTTGTGATCCTATTTTTCTTCATTAGTGTTAGCTTTTGGATCTTTGCATTATGTTGCATAGTGTCCATACTGTCCACAATTGAAAATTTTGATAGATCTTAGATCTATGGGTCTTTTGGAACCTCTATCTCTTCTACCATAATTTTCTTCTTCATCACTGGATGACTCACTGCTCGATTCTATCTTCTTTCCCTTTTTATTTTTATATACTTTGAAAGTAGCTTCTTTCAGAGGAATAGGATCTTTTGTTTTTATCTCAAAAGTAGTAAGCATGCTAAGAAAAGAATTCCTTGTCAAATAATCGCTATCATTTGATGTTTCTATAGTAGAAAAATTTCACTATACCTTTTTGGAAGAGTCCTCAAGATCTTATCCATCATATTCATCAACCTTCATTCCAAAACCTTTCATCTCATGTACAATTTCATCAACCTTGTTGACATAGTCATGAATGTTTTCATCATCCCTCATTATTAGGTTCTCAAATTCTCCTTTGAGATTTATGATCTTAGACATTTTGAATCCTTTATCTCCTTCATATATTTCATGGAAAAGTTCCCACATTTCTTTTGTTGTTTCACATTCCATAACCTTCATAGATTCTTATCTATGTAGCCCTTTTATAATTGCATTCATAGCTCTTGAATTTGCATACATTAGAAGATTACCTTCCTTATTTGTAGGTGAAGAACACAAGATTATACTGAGAGGGGGGGGTGAATAGTATAAGACCTCTTTTTACTTTTTCCTTTATACTTCAAAATAGTAAAGCAATATACTCAAAGCAATATCAAAGCAATGCACAATATCATCCACAAAGTTACACCAATTTTAACATGGTTCACCCAGAATGGTTGGGCTACATCCACAAAACTTTTCTCTAAAAGTTATCTCAAAGTTCTTTGGGAACCCTTACCAATTACAATGTTTATGAGCCTCGGCCCAAAGGAGATACCTTCCCCCAATCAGAATTTATGAGTCTCTGCTCAAAGGAGATACCTTCCCCTCTATCTAAATTTATGAGCCTCTGCTCAAAGGAGATACCTTCCCCTCTATCTAAATTTATGAGCCTCTGCTCAAAGGAGATACCTTCCCCTCAATATGAATTTATGAGCCTCTACTCAAAGGAGATACCTTCTCCTCTGCTCTGGAAATGATCCCTCAGAAGATCAAATGCCTCTACCTCTTGCAAGCACATGGAAATCCTTTCCACCAAAGACCTCCTATCCTCAATGCTTAGCCTAAGAGACCTTTGCCTTCTATGATCACGTCCACAGCAGCTCAGCAACCTATACCAACCACAGTCAGTCGATCTAGTACAAGTCTTCCTCTGTCTGTCAAATTTGTCCAACACTTGAACAAATCAATCCTCTGCACACAAGCCTTCTCAAATACATGCCAAATATGTCCTCAGGTTCTTCTCAAAGAACCAATGCTCCTCTATCCTCAAGTTCTCTGATAGAACTATCAAAACTCATCTCACAAGTCCTCTGCTAGGACCTGTCCAAATCTGCTCACAAGTCCCCATCGAAACCTGTCAAAAATTTCTCATAAGTCCCCATCGGAACCTGTCCAAAACCTGCTCACAAGTCCCGAAACCTGTCCAAAACTGCTCACAAGTCCCCACCGAAACCTGTCCAAAACCTGCTCACAAGTCCCCATCGGAACCTGTCCAAAACCTCAACAAGCTCACCAAGAAAAATTTTCTTAGTAGGAAATCACAAGGTGAATTTTTAGAGACCCAATGTGATTTGTCAAACTCACAGAAGCATAAAGAGAATTGTTAGACTCAATATGTTCTATACTCAACTCCCAATCTCAAAACTCAACTCAAATCAACTCAGCTCAAACTCAATCTCAAATATGAAAACTCAACTCAAACTCAATCTCAAATCTGAAAACTCAACTCAAACTCAATCTCAAATCTAAAAAATCAACTCAAATCAACTCAGCTCAAACTCAATCTCAAATCTGAAAACTCAACTCAAACTCAATCTCAAATCTGAAAAACTCAACTCAAACTCAATCTCAAATCTGAAAAACTCAACTCAATATCTAAAATGGATAGGATAGAATGCTTTCTTTCAAGAACATGAAACTCCAACAATTGCCAACTATGCAAAGAATCACATAACAATGATACTCATGTTCTTTTCACCATGAATTAGGGCTTCAACAACAATGCTCATCAAACAAGGTTCAATCAACATCATTCAGCTCAAAACAAAACCTTGAAGCATTTCACAATCAACATTAGAAAAGGAAACAAGTAGAACTCCTTTTCTCTCCAATATTGTTTGAACAAAAGCATCCACCAACTCAACTCACAACAAAAACAACTTTTTCAAATCATCAACAAAGGAGTAAGCCCAACACTTTAACCAAGTAAAGAATAGCTTTATTATTACCAATTTAATGAAAGCAAATATCAATCTCAAAGCTGCCCACTTAAGGTTTCACAACTTCACACAAGAAGTAATTGACCTTAAAACATCATGCTTTCATTTCCATAAACAACCAAAAGCACTCTCAACATTACAAGAAATATTTAACCCTTATACACCTTATTTATCCCTTATAGTCTTATCACAAATAAAATTTATCTCTCATAAGAATGCAATAAGAAATTTCAACATCTTCAAAAAGAATCTTTTATCAAAATACAAACAAGCTTTAAACTCCTTATAACTCCTAAGTTGTTTTTCCCTCTAACAAACTTCCTCCATCCGCAAAAACACTTAGCAAAAATTAATTTTGAAAATACCTTAGCCACATCAAAAATTGCTATGGAGAAATTTGCACATGAATTCTAACACCACCCGCTGTGTCCACTTCACGACAAAAAACTCTTTGACTATATTCGAACGCGGAACCTCTCGTTCGGGTAGCACGCCAATAGCCTAGCCGCTACAGATGCGCCAAAGGCACCCGATGAGGTTTAAACCTCACACTGTTAACCTTGATCCTTCTACACCAGGGATAAAATGAAACCACAGTACCTTCCTTTCCTCTGTCGTGACACGACGATAATAAACTTTATTATGGATTCGACAAACGGCGAGTGCAGACAAATGAACAACGGATCCACGAAAATCAATGAAGACACAGTCGAATTTACAGCGAACAAATCCTTTCAAAATTTGGATGGGATAAATCTTTGTTTTCATTGAGGGAGATTTATATGCAATTTACCATAAGCTCTTTGACATTGGCAAGGAGTTTAACACGTCGGTGGAGGTCTTGGCTAGCGCCCACAATGTTAAAACATTTACGCCATGGATTAGGAGAACCCATTGCAAATAATAATTTATTTATTTAAAAATAATTAAATGGAACCTTAACAAGGTTTTTAATTATTTAAATAAATACTTCCTCCTGGACCCAAATGCATTAAACCAATGCATCCACCTGTAATCTCTAAACCTGCCAACTTGGGGTTTGTAAAAGACCTTTCAAACTGTCATGCCGTAACCTTCATCAAAATAAATTATTTGACATCAAATCAAATTCCTTCAAGAGCTTCTTGACATCAATGACAACTTATACACTTGAGCAAAGGCAATGTACCCAAAGTACCCAAAATTTTCAACAATAGGAGGATTGGATGTTGAATCATATCCAAGTTCCACTACATCCCAAACTTCATTTCCAAGTGCTATCAAGTAAAATCTCATCAGCATACACCAATATAAGAATTCACTTCCATCAAATACTGGTACTACATTATTGAAGGGTCTATCTCTTTGATCCTTTTGATCCATTGTGTTCTTAGACCGCTTTTCCTTAAAGTTGTCAAACTCTTCCGAAGGAACCTACTCTGATACCAATTTAAGAACACAAGATTATACTGAGAGTGGCGATGAACAGTATAAGATCCCTTTTTACTTTTTCTTTCAATTCAATATTATGCAGTCTATATATAGCAGTATCAGTAGCATTAATCAAAGCAATGCACAAAACACCATACACAATAGAGACACCATAATTTATATGGTTCACCCAATGTGGGCTACTCCATGGAGAAAATATTTTACTAAAATTGTCTTAATCAATCTCTTTGGGAATCCTTCCCAATTACAATGTTTATGGACCTCTATCCAAAGGAGATGTTGATACCCTGATCTCAAGTTCATGGATCTCTTCCATAGGATAACTATTTTATCTTCTGCTTTGGCTGGTGATCTTCTAGTAGACTTTGTCTCTCTGCTACACTGACTGGTGGATCTCTCTCCACTTGAATACTCCTCACTCAGACCTATCTTCAATTATCCTGGCTATTGGATATCTATCCACTGAGACTTTGTCCTCTATACTTTATCACCTCCAAAGATCTATCTCAATAGGTTCACTTAGAACCTTCTCAAATATGCTCAAAAAGCTCACTCAGAACTTGTCCAAATCTGCTCAATAGGTCCACACAGAACCTACTCAAATCTGCTCAACATGTCCACATAGAACCTTTCCAATTTTTCTCAATAGGTCCACACAGAATCTAAATCTTCTCAATAAGTCCTCTCTAGGACTTGCTTGAACCTGCTTAATAAGTCCTCTCTAGGACTTTCTTAAATTTGCATAGTAAGCTTCCACAAAATCTTACTTAAAATCAGTCCACAAGCCTTCTCAAAGACCTATCTCAAATCTGCTTAAAAAGCTCACACAGAACTTGTCCAATCTCATAGAATCATAAAGAGAATTGTTAGAGACTCAATATATTCTATACTTAATGCTCAATCAATATCTCAACTCAATCTCATAGAAACATAAAGAGAATTGTTAGAGACTCAATATGTTCTATACTCAAATCCCAATCTCAACTCAAATGAATCTCATAGAAGCATAAATAGAATTATTAGAGACTCTATATGTTCTATACTCAAATCCCAATCTCAACTCAAATCAATCTCATAGAAGCATAAAGAAAATTGTTAGAGACTCTATATGTTCTATTCTCAAATCTCAATCTCAACTCAAATCAAGAATACATAATAATTTGTTTTATGAAACTTGAACAACCACATGCATCCACTTGACTAGGCTCAATCAACTCAACTCAACCAATCACCTCAATGAACAACCATTTTTCCAAAACCATAGTCCAAGCATGTATCAATCAACTCAAAATGTTCCCAATAATGCTCAACCACAAATATCACATAACAATGATACTCATGTTCTTGTCTAACTCAAGTTCAAGTCCTTTGCACAACCAATGGGCTCCAACAACAATGCTTATAAAATAAGGTTTGATCACAACTCTCAATCTAGAAAACCTTGATGCATTAAACCAATCACTTTTGAAAAGGAAACCACAATCAATGCTTTTCACTCCAAAGATATTTTCAGAAATCAACCACCATAATCAATCAATAGGAGAATGTGGCCATACCTTTTATGAAGATGAAGAAGCCTCTTTGTAAATCTACCACAATCACAATATTATTTTTCCAATCTTCACAAGGGTTAGAATACCACAAAATAATCATTACTCCACTTCACAATAATATTCACCAAGGCTATTAATTATAAAACCTTCTTAATAATTAATGCACAACTTGTAACACATTGGTGGAGTATTATCTATGGGGAGGTTCTTTCCAAGGTTCAAAATTATTCCTATATAGAGCTTTGTTCCAAATACCAAATCGAACAATCTTCCAGTTACCCGAACTACCCTTGTATGAACTATCAATCTCTTATACGATCTTTAACACATACACTGTATGATCTCAGATCATACAGTGACCAATATGGTATGATCTTACACTCAAAAAAACTGACAGATGCTATTTTTGAGGTTACTGTATATAGTTTTGTAATCGTTCAAGCTGATTACCAAAACTGCCAAATCGGGTAAGTTTCTATCGATCTCTTATTTTACCAAATCAGGTAATAACTCTATGTACGATTTGTATGATATACGATGTACAATTTGTATGATCCAAAAGTAAAGTAAGGTAGTAATTGCAATTCTATTCTACTCCAATCTCTCTTTGAGATGTTTTGTAGAGGTTTTAATAGCCTAACAAGATGGTTCCATTCACAAACAAAACTCCCAATCCGGGTTAGTGAGAGATTCCATTCAAGCAATTACATTCAAAAACTGTACAGTTAGTCTAAATATGTCCTTGTACACATTCTCATGCTTCTATATCATTCCTCATGATTCCACCAGTAAAAATCTTCTCACAAAGTTGCAACAAAGCCTAGAACTAACATATAACAGTAAGAAAGGAAATTCATTCACACAATGATAATCCACAATGCATCAACCATACACAACAGGACCATACATTATCATCCAAAATGTCTATTATTATCATTAATGTTTGTAAACTCAGTTACAATGTGGAAACTCTATCAATATCATAGCAATAACTTAGAAATATTACTATCTCTATACTCTAGCAACTAAGAACCAGTAAGCTAGTAGCCAGACCTACAAATTCAAAAATGGGGCCTTATATAATGTTGTCCAGGCCATTCCAAAGTGGTTCTTGAGACAATCCATTATTCACAACTGCCCAATTACAACTGAATACAATATTTTGGTATTTTTCTAAGTTTACACCTTAGGTTAGCAAATCCATGCGATATTTCTTCCTAAAATTACATTTCCTTTGCATTCCATTGAATTTTGTTATGCCATGTATGATTTTCCACTACTCTGTATGGTTTTCCACTTTAGTTTTATGGTCTCTTGTATGATTTGATCCCACTGTACGGTTTCACAAAACTGGAGCAAATCATCCCCAAAACTATCTAAAACTTAGCAAATCACTTTTTCTTTTTCTAGGAGGTGGATTTGCTACCTACATCTACCCTCCCCTTTAATTTAGTCAGTGTCCTCGACGACTTGTTCTATTTCTTTTGAAGAACTTCTAATTGAGCTACCTCAGCCTCCAAGTCCTTGACTTGGGTTTTTTACATTTCTCTTTCATTCTTCAACTTGGCTATAGAGTTCCTCATCTCGATGGCTTTGGATTTGTGAAGGTTAGCCTTTTTCTTGATAGCTTTCATTTAGTACATCATTTGCTTTTCACAGTCAAAGGCACTCTTAGTCAACTTATCCTTCCAATGAACTACTTGAGTAGTTGCTTGGAGTTCCTCATTGTTTCCATCGATGGTCTCCAAGTGATGTTTGATATCAGCTTCTAGAGCTCAAAGTTGGTCTTCTTTGATCCTTAATTGAGCTCGCTTCTCAATGATCATCTTGTTGAGCTTCTTTCTATTCCTCATTATCTCCTTTATATACTTGGCCTATGTAGTCATTTGTTCATTCTTTTTGGCCAAATGAGCTGACATCTACTCATCCTTTACTTTAAGTTGTGCTTCCAACTCCTTGATCATGTCTTCTACCATGTGAGAAATCTATCGCTTTTCCTATTCGAGCATTGTAATCTTAGATTTAGACTCTACTCTGAGGCCTAATAGATCTGCATCCACTTTATTTATTTTCTCTTCCATCGCTATACTACTTTTCTACAGTTCTTCTTTCATTACAACCAATTTCTTTTGAGTGGTTGCAGTCTCTTCTACCTGTGCCTCCTTGAGTCTATGGATTTTTTCCAACCCAATGCTCAACCACTCTATCCAGTGTGTTAGAAAGTTTAACTTCCTCAGGTTAATGGACAATCCTATGGCGGCCCTTCTATACTCCACTTCTATCATATTGATTGGGCAGGTTTACTCGATCCAAATAAATCCTTGGGTCCTTCCTATAGTTTGTGACCATTCCTTCTAGCAAGTCTTCTCTTCCCAACATTGTTGTTACCTCTTCCCTGGGTAACCTCCTATTCAAAGCTCTTGTTAATAGTGCTCTCTCCTAATAGCATTCTATTACTGGAGAGATCTAATCTTCTCCCTCTCTTATGGTCTTGTCAGTCCGTCTAATATGTACTTGCAATCTTATTCTTTCACTAGGTCTAGGTGCTAGCTTCTATTGTTCAATTATTGGCTACCCCTATTCCATTTTTATGAAAAGTCTTGCAAGTCCAAAATTTGGCTCTTCTTGCGGTAGACTTGGCTCATGATGAGCCTCATTTTGAGCATCTACTCATCTTCTTCATTTGATCACTTTCAAAGTAATGAATAAACACTGTAATTTATAAGGCTTCAACTTTGAGCCATTTACAGTGTTGGGTACTTCCATCCCATTTAGGTTTTGTAACCTGACCACTCCATTATCCAATACTTCAATTATTTTATAAGGGCTAAGCCATAACATCTTCAGTTTACCTGGATTGATATCTCTCTTCCCATTAAACTTGAGAACCAAGTCCCCTAGACTAAGTTCCAACTTCCTCAAATGCTTGTCATGCCACACCTTTTGTCTCTTATGGGCTACCTCAATTGCCCACTATGCCATGACTCTTCTTTCATCTAGTTTTATCAGCATCATCAGTCATTCCTCCAAACTTTCTTTATCTCCCAAGCGATGCTCTATCACAACTCTCAAGCTTGGTATCAAGAACTCGACTAGCACCACCGCTTCCTGACCATACATCAATTGGAAAGGGGTATGTTTCATTGTTGGTTTAAAAGTTGTTCTATATGTCCATAAAATGGATGGTAACATTTCCTCATAGTCTGCTCCTTCTATCCCATAGGTTTTATATAGATTAGATTTGAAGACTTTATTAGTCGCTTCTACCTGCTCGTTCACTCTTGGGTAATATGGAGATAATGAATGTAAAATTCTAAAATCTATTGTCAGCGTCTTGATAATATTGTTAACAAAGTGTCCTCCTTGATCACTCGTTATTCATAGCAGAATACCGAATCTTGTGATTACCTTCTCGTACAAAAATTATGCTATACTTTTAGCAAAATTATTAGGTAATGCTCTTGCTTCTACCCATTTTGTGAGGTATTCTATTGCCACTATGATATATCTACATTTCTATCTTTGAGATGTCTTAAATGGTCCTACGAAGTCTAAGCCCCAATGTTCGAACAACTCTTGTGAATGCGATGGGTGTAAGGGCATAAAATCCCTCCTAACTGATTTTCATGCTCTCTAACAAGTATCGCAAGATTTCACGTGTTCTTTTGCATCATTGTACAATGTGGGCCACCATAGACTTGCTAACAATATTTTCCTTGTAGTCGCATCTAGTCCCATATGCCCCCTTGCTAAGTCTACGTGGGCTTCTTTTAATGTCGTCTTAACTTCTTCCCCAATTACACATCTCCTCAAGATACCATCACTTCCTATCTTGTATAGCAATCCTACTATTATATGTAAAGGTGTTGACTTCATGATTATTTTCTACTTCTTAGTTGCTTTCATCTTCTGTGGCAACTCCCCTGTAGATAGATACTAGTCAACCAACTTGTACCATGATGGCACAACATTGATGGCAAATAACTGTGCATCTAGAAATTCCTTAGGAACCCTAATTCCTACTAGCTCCCCTAATCATATTCGAGACAAATGGCCTGCAATCACATGCTTCTTGCCAGGTCTCACCACAACTCAGAATACGAACTCTTGGAGCATCACGAGCCACCTACAAACTTGTCGTTGAATTATTGGTTTGTTTATTAAGTACAATAATGCTTGATGATCAACATAAAATGTAAAGGGGTTTACCAATATGTAATGCCTAAAATTTTTAACTGCTTATACCATCCCAAAGGCTTCCATTTCTATTGTACTATAATTTCTTTTTGACCTTGACAAACGATGAATAGCAAATAAAATCGGTTGATTCAGCTTAAATTGTCCTTCTTGTGCCAATGCACATCCAATTGCAAAGTTTGAGGTATCGACGTGGACATGGAATTCCTTATCCCAACTAGGAAACACCAAAATCGGGCTACTTACCAACTTAGCCTTTAACTCCTCAAAGTCTCCCTGGTGCTCCTCTATCCATTTGAAAGGGATATTATTTTTCTTCAAAGAATCTAATGGGTAGGCTACATGTGCATAATTTTGGATAAACCTTCGGTAATATCCTATTGATCCAAGGAATATTTTGAGTGAACTCACATCAAAAGGTTCTTCCATATGTAATATTACCCTAATTTTATCTAGATTCATCTTCAATCCTTCACTGCACACAATGTGTCCTAAAAATTTTCCATACGATACCATCAGAAAACACTTTGCTCGGTTTAATGATATCTATGCATTTCTGTACCTCCTCATGCATTCACTAAGAGTTGGAAGATGCTCCTTGATCTTCCCATAAATGGACCAATAATCCAAAAATGCTTTGAAATTCCCCATTGCCAATTGGTCGAATATATATAGTATGATGCACTGGAATGTAGTTGGGGCATTACAGAGTCCAAATGGCATTCGATTGTACGTATAGATGCCATTCTCCACAATGAATCCGGTCTTCAAATTATGCTCCTCGGTGATGATGATCTGATTGTATCCTTAGAATCCATCCAAAAATGAATAGATCTCATGTCCTACAACTTCTTCCAAGATAGAATTCGTGAATGGAATAGGAAATGAATCCTTAATGGTCACTGCATTTAGACTCCTGAAGTCTACGCATATCCTTATCTTATCAACTTCTTTCTTCAAGGTGATTAATATAGGTGAAACCCATTCATTATTCATCACCCTAAATATAATTCCTTCTTACATATTTTCTATTTTTGCATTCACCAATGCCGCATACTTTGGATTCATTCTATATGGTCTTCTTCTCACAGGTTGGGCGCCAGGCATTAGTGTAATCTTATGGACACATAATTCAGGTGTTATTCCTTTCAAATCCTTACATTTCCATGCAAATACATCCTCATACTTCAAGAATATCTTGAAAGTTTTTGCCTTCAATACAGGATTCCAATCATCGCCACAGTGGACTATCCTAGATTCTTTCTATGTTCCTAGATTAATATCCACTATCTTAGGTCCTTCATACTTGATACTTTCTAGCTCACTTGTAGCTTTCACTACATTCTCAAGGTGCACCGGTCTTGTATCAATCTCTGCATCTCCTAACGCATACTCCACAAAGATTTTTGGAAACGTCGACTTCTCTTATGTTTCCTTCTTAGTCTCTTTGCTTACTTTTGGTTTGTCTTGCTTTTCATTGATCTCTTTTGACTCAATACAGAGGCATTTGGGCTAAAAAATCTCATAATACTCCATTTGCCAATGAAGAAGTCCACTGTCAAATTGAGCTTCATCCTCACTACATTAATTTATGTAAAACATTCCTTCTCCATTAGGTTCATGTTATTCATCCTCTGATGAATTTTCCAATTCGTTAGTTGTAGCTACATCCTCACTAACTCTTTGATTAGCCAAATTGATCATGTATTTATGTTGTCCCTTTTTGAAGGTGATCTGATTATTTCCCCAATTGTGATAAACCGTGGCCATTCGTAGCCATCCTATCCCTAAGAGAGCATCATATGTGGGTTTCTGTATTGAAATCACAACAAAGTCCAAGAAAAATTCTTGCTCAGCTATCATTATTTGTTGTGCAATAAAAAATCATTTTATGTTAATATCATTATGGTCAACCCCATATAGTCAAAATCTCGGTGCCCATAGTGATGGAACGCCTAGTTCTATCCAAGTCCTTTCAGGTAGCACATTAACACTGGAACCTCCGTCCATAATAACTTGTGTCAATTTGTGCCCCAAAATATACATATGCATTAATGCAGGATTCTTTCCCACATCAATCATTAATATGGTAGGATCCATAAATTGGTCTTTTCTTTCTTCCCCTACAATTGGTTGGCTCTCTACTTCAATAACCTTATGTGGTTGCATCTCCGCCACCATTAATTTTGACAATTTTGGGATCACTTCAAATAAATTAGATACTTTAAGTTCGACTGTGGTGTCTAATACCTGTGCTGCCAGATGTTGCACAACTTTCTCCTGTTCTGATGGTTTTCATACTTACTTTCGAGTGCTCGATTCTCCTTGCTTAACTTTCTCAATTTATTCTTACAGTGTTTTCTTTGTTGCTTGCTAGCATTGCTTCTCTTTTGTTGGCTTTGTATACTTATCCTGTTTAGCCTGATTCCTCGTCATGACTTCTTGAGTTTCTTATTTAACTTGAGGAACTTCAATGTCCAAATAGCTCACATTCTATGGGTTACTTGAACTTGCATGCTTTGGATAATTTTCCTCCTTGTGGTTCCTCGGACCACACCATATACACATATGTGTAGTGCTTGCTTGCAGTGCTCCTTGTATCTGAGGTACAGGACAATTCTTCACAAAATTCCCCCACTCTTGGAAATTGTGACATTGTATGATCAGTCTACCATCCAAGTCATACTATAAGCAACTTTATCCTCCTTTTCGATTACCCTAATTCTATATTCCACCTCTTATGCTATTTCTATAACTTCCACTCGTTGCTTGTTGGCCACTCCCTTGGGCATCTGGTTTTTGTTCCTGCTCCTAGATTGATAGTACCTACGGACGAGTTCTTGAATTGTAGGGACAAAGCACTACGTCATGCCCCATCACATTATAAATATGGAAATAGTCATTTTTTAGACACTTCATATTTTTATGTCCCTTGCTTTTGCATTCTGTGCACCACAAATCATTCTTATATGGTTTGATCTTTTGCTCTTTAACCATTTTATCAAACTCCTTACGAAATAATTCTACTGTCCTCTAAATAGTGTCTTCTTCTTCACTATGTGAATCTTTTGATTTGGGATGAGATAATATTCTCGCATATGTCTATTTCAATTCACTCTCAAAGGTATTTGTGTGTTTCAAAGCTTCCTCATATGTGTTCGATGGTACTCCCTTCATATTTTTCTTATATTTTGGTAGTAACCCATCTACGAACCATCGTTTTATTAACACATCTGCTAGTGGCATCTGCATCTTATTGAATAATTGCTTTATTCGACGATTGTAGGATTTTATATCCTCATATGCTTTCTATTTTATTATGAAAATCTTAGTTACTATGTCTCCATCATCCTTCAAAGGTCAAAATTCATCAATGAATTTCTTCTTTATCTAATTCCAAGTCTGAAAATCAACATTATTCTCTCTTTAGGTACCAGTCTATGGCCAATCCTCTCAAGGTGGTAGGAAAGAGGACTACCCAATCCTCCAGGCTATCTACACCATTTGCTCTCCAAATAGTTATGCAAGTTCCTACGTGTCGTGTGGGGTCTTCCTTACCCTCACCTAAAAATGGTGGAACTCTTTTTTTGGTTGTTCTATTAGCCATCTTAGGAGAGTCATCACTCTCACTCGAGGTGTCTCATGGGATATCTATTAGATTCCTCCTCGGGGGTGTATTACTTCCATTATCATCAGAAGAATAAATTTGAGGTATCTTATTCTGCCTCGTCACTCGGTGACCAAATTCTCATGCACCCTCACTCTACGACCTTCTTCAATGATGTGATGGAGATTGTCATGGTCTATCCTCCTGAGTCCCTGCATCCTATTGTCTTGGTGTCTGAATCCTATCCTCTAAACCCTCTCGCAACCCCGTTTTTGCATCCTCATGTCTTACCATCCATTCTATGTTGTTGTGCACTTTCTCTTTGTCACCCGTCTCTACGATCGATGGGTCTTCCTCGTCTTCTGTCTCGATCAACATCTCCAAGTCTCCTTATTTGGATGTCCAAACTTACTCTATCTCTGGTTTGTGTGTACTCTGATCTAAGTTACTTGTGTTTCCTCTTTGATAAATCATTATGCTACTTCTTACTATAATTTTCTCCTGTGGTTCTATTATCCCACAACTTCGTGTACCGATGTCTGTCATAAAAAATCACCTCCAGTTGTTAGTCAAATTATACCCATTTTAACAATTATGCCAAATTTGATAAGGCAATGGTGCCAAATGTAACACAACGGTGGAGTATTCCCTATGGTGAGGTGCTTTCAAAGGGTCAGAATAATCCCTATACAAAGCTTTGTTCCAACTACCAAATCAAACAATCTTCCAGTTACCCGAACTACCCTTGTATGAACTGTCAATCTCTTGTACGGTCTTTAACACATACACTGTACGATATCAGATCATACAGTAATCTTGCACTCAATAAAACTGACAGATTCCATTTTGGATGTTGTTGTACACATTTTTGTAATCATTCAAGCCGATTACCAAGACTACCAAATTGGGTAAGTTTCTATCAATCACCTATTTTACCAAATCAGGTAATAACTCTATGTACGATTGGTATGATGTACGATCTATATGATCCAAAAGTACAACAAGGTAGTAATTTCAATGCTCTTATGCTCCAATCTCTCTTCGAGATGTTTTGTAGAGGTTTTAACAGCCTAACAAGATGGTTCCATTCACAGACAAAAATCCCAATCCGGGTTAGTAAGATATTCCATTCAAGCAATTACATTCAAAAATTGTATAGTCGGTATCAATACATCCTTGTCCACATTATCATACTTCTAGATCATTCCCCACGATTCCACCAGTAATAATCTTGTCACAAACCTGCAACAAAGCCTAGAACTAACATATAACAGTAAGAAAGGAAATTCATTCACACAATGATAACCATAATGCATCAACCATACACAAAAATACTATACACTATCATCCACAATGTTTGTTATTATCATTAATGGTTGTCAACTCAGTTACAATGTGGAAACTCTATCAATATCATAGCAATAACTCAGAAATATTATTATATCTATACTCTAACAACTAAGAACTAGTAAGCTAGTATCCAGACCTACAAATTTGAAAATGGGGCCTTATATAACATTGTCCAGGATGTTCCAAAGTGGTTCTTGAGACAATCCATTATTCACAACTGCCGAATTACAACTGAATACAATATTTTGGTATTTTCCTAATTTTATGCCTTAGGTTAGCAAATCCATGTGATATTTCTTCCCGAAATTACATTTCCTTTGTATCTCATTGAATTTCGGTATGCCCTGTATGATTTGCCACTACTTTGTACCATTGGCCACTTCACTTGTACAGTATCATGTACGATTTTCTCCCACTGTACAGTTTCACAAAATTGGAGCAAATCATCCTCAAAACTGTCCAAAACTTAGCAAATCACTTATTTTTTTTCTAGGAGGTGGATTTGTTGCCTACACAACGTACTTATCACTCCTAAAACCACTTGTACCATAAAATTAAAAAAATCAAAAAATTGCATAACCTTGTCTCTCCAAAAACCACTTATACCATAAAATAATCAAATATTTTATATCCTTCCTTTCAACACTTTTGAACTCAAAAATAATCACAAAGCTTTCTTAGGTAATATCTCACATTAATCAAATATCAAACCTTATTAAAATATTTGTTAGTATTACAATGGCACTGAGAGGGGGGGTGAATCAGTGTAGTTATTTAAACTTAAATTCACAGCTCTTAAAACTGAAATAATGAAACCTTAAAACCAGATAAAGCAAGTATCATAAGAGAACATCACACAACACAAGATTTAACGAGGTTCACCAGTTTGGATACTCCTCAAGAATGACTGCTTGGACTACCATCCAAATCCAGCTTTTGCAAAGCACCAACTTTACAATCAATTTACCAGCACCCACTGGAGCACCAACCCCTTATTTATCTGCACCAATAAAAAGGAACGCCAACCCCTGATTTACCAGCACCTACTAGAAGGAGCACCAACCCTTGATGCCAAGCTACAACCTGGACTTCAATTTTGAATCTAGAATTTTAACAAAAATACCTTCGCTTTTACAAGACCCTAACTGGTCTATTGCTTACCCAATCTCTCTCATTGATTACAAAACAAACACATCTTCTGCGATCTACAACCGCACTTCACCTTCTTTGAGTCACTTATCTATGCACCCTCTGCACATTGTCTTCGTACACTTTGTGCCCTTACAGCTACACTTTGCATTCATCTTCACCCTTTGTACTCTCTGTGCCTTCTACTTTCTTTGCGCAATCACAGCCGCACTTGGTCGAATTTCAACCTTTTCACTCTCTGCACACTTTGCTCTATTTGCACACTCACAAACGCACTTAGGACAATTTTACACGATGCTTCACTCACTTTGTGCACATCCCCATCATCTCGTCACTTCTGCAATTTTTGCGCTCTTATGGCCACATCTCACACTTCGACATGCATTCGACGACTTATTCAACTTCACTACAATTCTCCAAAAAACCCTCCTTTTATAAAAAAAATTTCATGATGAAAAACCTAATATTAGTCGGCTTGCATAACAAATGTAAACCCTAATATTAGTCGGTTATCATCGGTCTTTGTCGGCTTCAACTCATGAAGATATTCGGTAATTCCATCGCTCGAAGATTTCATTTGGTAATAGTCCTTGTAGCCCCTACACTGACTTTTGTTCACTCTTCATATTTTAGCTACATGAATTCACTCTGTATCTGCCCTTGTAAATGCTGTAGAGATGTCGGTCCACTGTCATACTTCTCATTTTAGTTGGGTTCTTCTTCTTGTCTTGCGCACATACGACCTGTCACGAAATCACGATATTTCTACCTTTGAAGCTTCTTTTGTTGCTGTTGCCATGAAAACACATGTCGCGATATCGTGACACTTTTTTTCTCTCTCCTCTTTCTCCTTGCTTTGGTCCGTGAAAATGCAACATGTCACGATATTGCGACATTTTTTTTCCCTCTCCTCTTTCTCTTTGCTTTGGCCCACGAAAATACATGTGATATCGCGACACTTTTTCTCCTTGCTCTTTTTATTTGCTTAGGCCTACGAAAATACATGTCGTGATATCACGACACTTTTTCTCCTTGCTCTTTTTATTTGCTTAGGCCTACAAAAATACATGTCGTGATATCGCGACACTTTCACCTCCGTATACTTCATCTTTGCTTTTGTCGTGATATCGTGACACTTCTACTTCCATAGACTTCGACTTTGCTTTTGTCGCAATATCGTGACACTTCTGCCTCCATAGTCTTCAACTTAGCTTTTGTCATGAAATCGTGACACTTCTACTTTCGTACTTAGCTTCTTTGCTTTTGTCACAAAATCGTGACACTTCTGCCTTCAAAGTCTTCTTCTCTACTTTTGTCATGAAATCGCGACACTTCTGCTTCCATACTTTACTTCTTTTCTTTTGTCGTGAAATCGTGACACTTATGCCTTCGAAGTATTCTTCTCTACTTTTGTCGTGAAATCGTGACACTTTTGCTTTCATACTTTACTTCTTTGCTTTTATCGCAAAATCATGACACTTCTGCTTTCGAAGTCTTGCTTTCTGCTTTTGTCACGAAATCACGAAACTTCTGCTTCGAAGTCTTGCTTTCTGCCTTTGTCACAAAATCATGAAAGTTCTACTTCCGTACGCTTCCTCTCTTTCTTTTGTCACAAAAATGCGACATGTTGCGAAATCGCGACACTTTTCCAACTTACTTTCTCTCTCCTATTTTAGTCACAAAAATGCGACATGTCGCGAAATCGTGACACTTTTCCAACTTACTTTCTCTCTCCTATTTTAGTCACGAAAATGCGACATGTCACGAAATCGTGACACTTTTCCAGCTTACTTTCTCTCTCCTATCGCAAAATCATGACAGTTTTTCCACTTGCCTTTTTCTCTTCCAACATGTCGCGAAATCGTGACAGTTTTTCCACTTGCCTTTTTCCCTTCCAACATGTCATGAAATCATGATAGTTTTTCTTGTTTTTTCTCTCTCTTCCAACATGTGAAATCATGATAGGTTTTCCTATTTTTTCTCTCTTCCAACATGTCACAAAATCGTGACAGTTTTTTCTGCTTTTTCTTTCTCTTCCAACATGTCATGAAATCGTGATAGTTTTTCTTGCCTGCTGTATATGTCGCGATATCGTGACACTTTTCTTGTATTTTTCTTTGATCTTTTGCATATGGGCCACTTTGGTCTTCTTGGAAAATCATTGTACATACTCTGAGTAACCTTTGAATTCCTGTCTTCTGCATCTGAAATATCTTTTGAACTTCTTGTCCACTGCATCAACAGATCTATTTGACTGTGTTGACAACAATGACAATATTGTTGCTACACCTTGCTCAACAATCTCCCCCTTTGGAATTATTGGCAACACGTGCAATTTCCTGTAACTCTTTTCCCCATTTGACAATAATACCAAAGGGCTACTGCATACTCCCCCTGAGTCCATGCACAACATTCTCAGGCAAAATTTATTACACTTAGCAAAAATCATGAATATGAGCAGCAAAAGAATAATCAAATACTTAAGTGCTCCCCCTAAGAATGTGATCCCTATAGCTAGTCAATTCTTGGGAAGTGTGACCACTCTCAATTTATTGTGAAGTACTCAAAAACTTCCTTGGGCAATGGTTTTGTGAAGATATCTGCTACTTGCTTTGTAGTTGGAACAAAATCCAACTTAACCTCACCTTTCGCAACTTTCTCCTTCAAAAATTGATACCTGCATACATGTTGTCGCTGTAATATATTCTACCTCTGTTGTCAATAAAGAAACTGATTCTTGTTTCTTATTGTGCCATGCTACCAATATGTCTCCAAGATAGAATGCACCTCCACTGGTACTCTTTATGTCATCAACACCTCCTGCCCAATCTGCATCTGAATATGAACTAAGGGTGAAGTCTTTACCTTTCATATACCATAACCCATATTCCATAGTACCCTTGAGGTACATAAGGGTGAAAAGGCTTGTTTCAAATCTGCTTAACAAGATCACACATAACTTATCCAATCTCATAGAATCATAAAGAGAATTGTTAGAGACTCAATATGTTCTATACTTAATGCTCAATCAATATATCAACTAAATATCATAGAAGCATAAAGAGAATTGTTAGAGACTCAATATGTTCTATACTCAAATCCCAATCTCAACTCAAATCAAGAAAATAGAATAGTTTATTTTATGGAACTTGAACAACCACATGCATCCAATCACTTGACTAGGCTCAATCAACTCTACTCAACCAATCACTTTCGAAAAAGAAACCACAATCATTCATTTTCACTCCGATGATATTTTTAGAAATCAACCAAATACCTTTTTACATTTTCAACTTGGTCTATGTTTTCTACAGTCACCGCTAGTCACACCTTACTTTCAACTATTTGAATTAGGAGACAACATTTTGTCAAACACTTCACGGCCAACTATAGTGCACCTTACTCAAACTCATACTTTTGGACCTCGGATAGGTATGATTCACAAAGCAAAGTTGCTCATCTTGATGAGATAAACATGAATCAATAATCAAACTTCAATATTTTTCACCATAGCATCATAATAGATCTAACAATATTCATGTCAATGTGTAGTTCAAATACACACTGCTTTTATCGAAACACATATATGCGGCTAGGGCAACATTCTTTCACTAACAAAATTATTTGAACTATTATAATCCTTAACTTTGGACAGTGGCAGTAATAACCATCACCAGTACAATAATGACATATAGCAATACTACCAATAATGAAAACTCTCAATTTAATCACCACCCTTCACGACACTTCCACAACCAACTATATGAACTGAAAATACACTTCGACAACTATACGACAACTTCCCTAACTACTTGCCTTTCATCCTTAGGTAATCAAACAAATACATAGGAGCATTAAAATGAAACTTCAATATTTCTCCCCATGAGGATGTGCTATCTGGAGTTGCTTAGTGCAATAGCGGAGTAGTCTCCTTCAGTCCAAGGAAACACGATTTCCTTTCTTCTATCTTTCTCCAAACTTTCTTGAACTCGGGCTTGGATTTTTCAACTACATCCCTGTTTTGCACCTTTTTGTGAACTCGAACATTTCTCTTGTGTGGTTGCCTCTTGTGCATCCTTTATGAATGATTATTTTCCTTTCTTTTATGTACATGATTTATTCCCTGTCTGTGTTGCGTTCTTTGCGCCTAATGAAATCTATTGTTTTGCCTTAGATTAGATACAAAAGTGCTTGGACAAAACCTTGCAATGTGCCCATGACCATTACATTGAAAACATTATACATAGTGTTCACTCAAAAATGCAGATGTATTTCTACCAGCATAACTCTTTGATTTATCATCCAATCCACAATAAGTTGCCTTGTGACCATACTAGTTGCATCTGAAACAATAGCCATTAAAATTATTATTATGAATAGAGTGAGAGTGATAGAACCTCTTTTGTTATGGTTGCTTTGCTATAGATCTCCTTTGATATTTTCTTCCTTTTGAAGATTTAGCTTCAAACTTTTCTTGCTTCGATCCTTCAACAGTGAACTTCTTCTTATTTGCAGAGTTGGAAGATGAAGGTTGTTCAACTTCATATCCAAGACCACGCTTATCCTTGGAGCTTCTTTGTTGGCTTATCATTTTATCTAGAAACTCTGTGCTCTTCTCGAATTTGAGATTTGTATTGGCCTCTTCTAGTTTTTTCTTAAATAAAACAGTCTCTTCCTCTTGTTTGTAGCAACCAATATCTTTCTAATTGATCTGTGACCTGAGAGTTTCTTCAATCCTTTTGAATTCTTCTACCTATACTTTCAAACTGGTTATTATTTCATTTGCATCCTCAAGATTTCTTGAGATTTCCTTATTCCTTTTTCTTTCTATCTTCAATTCATCCAAAGCTGCAATTAGTTCCTCTTTCAAATTTATTTCTGCATCAATTTCTTCTTCATCACATTCCTATTCTTTTTCTGTTTCTTCTTTGAGTGTCATGAAAATACCTCCACCTATTTCTTTAGAATCATCCTCTAGGACTTCATTAACTCTCAGCATATATGCCTCTATGTTCTCATCGTTATTCAACTTTAAAGATTAAAACTAAGCTTGATGTGTTTGTAACTTGGCCTCCTTGATCTCATCGTCTCCTTTATGAATACTCCTCAGTTTCTCCCATATTTCTTTTGTCATTTTACAACTCATGATCTTTACCAGTTCACTGTCTACTAATTCGCACCTGATAGCATTCTTTGCTTTTGAGTCATTCTCAAACAGATTCTTATCGACAGCATCAGTTGGAGGAGTGATGGGTATTATGTATTCACTATCTACTGAATCCCAGATGTCATATCCCAAAGCACAAAAATATACCTACATCCTTATTCTCCAGATCACATAATTAGTTCCATCAAACAAAGGTGCTTTGTTTGATGAGAAGTCTTCAACCTTTTCTGGTTCAATTTTCTCTTCCATAGAAACTGAAACTGATTGAGATGACCTTTTGGAGGAGGATCTATTCTTCTTACCCATTGCGTACTAATCCAAGATCAACCCTGACTGATTTAGCTTGAGAAGGGAACTTGGCTCTGATACCAATTGTTAGTCTTACAATGGCACTGAGAGGAGGGGTGAATCAGTGTAGTTCTTTAAACTTAAATTCATAGCTCTTAAAACTAAAATAATGAAACCTTAAAACCAGATAAAGCAAGTATCATAAGAGAACATCACACAACACAAGATTTAATGAGGTTCACCAATTTGGCTACTCCTCAAGAATGACTGCTTGGACTACCATCCAAATCCAACCTTTGCAAAGCACCAACTTTACAATCAATTTACCAGCACCCATTGGAAGGAGCACCAACGCCTTATTTATCTGCACCAATAGAAAGGAGCACCAACCCCTAATTTACCAAAACCTGCTAGAAGGAGCACCAACCCCTGATGCCAAGCTACAACCTGGACTTCAATTTTGAATCTAGAAGTTTAATAAAAATACCTTCACTTTTACAAGACCCTGAATGGTCTATTGCTTACTCAATCTCTCTCACTGATTACAGAATATACACATTTATGATTTACAGTCGCACTTCACTTTATTTGATTCACTTCTTTATGCACCCTATGTGCACTATCTTTGTACACTCTACACCCTTATAGATGCACTTTACGTTCATCTTCGCCCTTTGCACTCTCTGCACCTTTTGCTTTCTCTACGCAATCATAGCCACACTTGGTCGAATTTCAACCTTTTTTCTCTCTATGCAATTTGCTCTATCTGCACACTCACAGATGCACTTAGGACAATTTGACATGACTCTTCGCTCACTTTACACACATCCCCATCATCTTGTCGCTTCTACACTTTCTATGCTCTTACGACCACATCTCACACTTCGACACACATTCGACGACTTATTCAACTTCACTACAATTCTCCAAATAGCCCTCCTTTTATAACAATATTTTCATGATGAAAACCCTAATATTAGTTGGCTTGCATAACAAATGTAAACCCTAATCTTAGTCAGCTTGCATAACAAATGTAAACCCTAATCTTAGTCGACTATCATCGGTCTTAGTCGACTTCAACTCATGAAGATATTCGATAATTCCATCGCTCGAAGATTTCATTCAGTAATAGTCCCTGTAGCCCTCGCACTGACTTTTGTTCACTCTTCATATTTTAGCTACATGAATTCACTCTATATCTGCCCCTGTAAATGCTGTAGAGATATCGGTTCATACTTCTCATTTTAGTTGGGTTCTTCTTCTTTTCTTGTGCACATACGACCTGTCACGAAATCGCGACATTTCTACCTCTGAAGATTCTTTTGTTGTTGTTGCCACAAAAACACAACATGTCACGATATCACAACAATTTTTTTCTCTCTCATTTTTCTCCTTGCTTTGGTCTATGAAAATGCAACATGTCGCGATATCGCGACACTTTTTCTCCTTGCTATTTTTCTTTGCTTAGGCCCGTGAAAATACAACATGTCACGATATCGTGACACTTTTTCTCCTTGCTCTTTTTCTTTTCTTAGGCCCGTAAAAATACAACATGTCGCGATATCGTGACACTTTCACCTCTGTATACTTCGTCTTTGCTTTTGTCACGATATCATGACACTTCTGCTTCCATAGACTTTGACTTTGCTTTTGTCACGATATCGCGACACTTCTGCCTCCGTAGTCTTCAACTTAGATTTTGTCATGAAATCGTGACACTTTTGCTTCCGTACTTAGCTTCTTTGCTTTTGTCGTGAAATCGTGACACTTCTGCCTTCAAAGTCTTCTTCTCTGCTTTTGTCATGAAATCATGACACTTATGCTTTCATACTTTACGTCTTTTCTTTTGTTGTGAAATCGTGACACTTCTACCTTCAAAGTCTTCTTCTTTGCTTTTGTCGTGAAATCGTGACACTTCTGCTTTCGTACTTTACTTCTTTGCTTTTGTCATGAAATCGTGACACTTCTGATTTCGAAGTCTTGCTTTCTGCTTTTGTCATGAAATTACGACACTTCTACTTCTGAAGTCTTGCTTTCTGCTTTTGTCATGAAATCATGATAGTTCTGCTTCCATACGCTTCCTCTCTTTCTTTTGTCACGAAAATGCGACATGTCGCAAAATCGTGACACTTTTCCAACTTACTTTCTCTCTCCTGTTTTAGTCGCAAAAATGCGACATGTCACGAAATCGTGACACTTTTCCAACTTACTTTCTCTTTCTGTTTTAGTCGTGAAAATGCGACATGTCACGAAATCACGACACTTTTCCAACTTACTTTCTCTCTCCCGTCGAAAAATTGTGATAGTTTTTCCACTTGCCTTTTTCTCTTCCAACATGTCATGAAATCGTGATAGTTTTTCCACTTGCCTTTTTCTCTTCCAACATGTCACAAAATTGTGACAGTTTTCCTTCTTTTTCTCTCTCTTCCAACATGTCACGAAATCACGACAGTTTTTCCTACTTTTTCTCTCTCTTCCAACATGTCACGAAATCGTGATAGTTTTTCCTGCTTTTTCTTTCTCTTCCAACATGTCGCGAAATCACGACAGTTTTTCTTGCCTGTTGTATATGTCGCGATATCATGAAATTTTCTTACTTGTCTTTTTCTTTAATCTTTTGCATATGGGCCACTTCGGTCTTCTTGGAAAATCATTGTACATACTCTGAGTAACCTTTGAACTCATATCTTCTGCATCTGAAATATCTTTTGAACTTCTTGTCCACTGCATCAACAGATCTATCTAACTATGTTGACAACAATGACAATACTGTTGCTGCACCTTGCTCAAAAATATTAAATCTTGCTCAACCTTATATCTCCCACAAAAATATAATCAAACCATAGAAAGAAAATATTTTAATTAAAATGTTGACCCCCAAAAATATCAGAGTCGAAGCACATACCTCAAAGAAGCCCTTGAAGGGCCTTGGCATTTCGAGCCTCTGCCCACCGTGCTACCAAGCGGTAGCTAAGCCGCGTGAGCTAACACTGCCCATGTGAGTGCCTTGGGTACTCTCTTCCTTAAGCCATGCACGCTTTCCTCAAAAGGCACCAAAATTTTGACTGTCCACAACTTGATTACCCACGTCACACTCCACAAAATTTGTTGCACAATATTCGGATGCAGAACTACTTTGGGTTTTTGAAAATCATGCGACACACTTAGTTTTATTAAATGGAAAACCTTTGGTTTATTTATATAAGCCATCCTTCAATGTGAATATGTCAGCCCTTTTAACATTTCCCTCATGACGTCGGTGGCACCAATAAGAAAGGAGGGAAAAACCTTTTATTTAATTTTAAAATTTAAATTTAAATTTTAAATAAATTAAAATTTGAACTAAACCTTAAAATTAAATTTCTCCATCACCGGGGCACCTTTTTCGATGAAACAAAAAACCAACTTGGGTTTTAAGAAAAACCCATTGCAAATCTACCATCCATTGGTTTTAAATAAAACCTTTCCTTTCCTTCATTTGTTTTCATAAAAACCTTTTGTTAAGCTTCCCTTGAAGCTCCTTTTGGAACCAAATGCCATGCATACCTTATAGAAACTTTGATCAAAACCTTTGCTTCTCATGAAGCTCTTTGTGGAGGAAAATCATAGTTCTTACTTACATAGGTCCTGTTGACATCAATGACAACTTTTAGCTTAGAAAGTCAAAATGTTCAACAACATCCATAGTGGGTTTAACTCCCTATTTATGATTCGATTCATAGTGTTTGGTTACACTAATCTGCCATGATCTATGCTGATTCAAATACTATGTTTCACTTGTTATTATCTATTCTCGATGGTTGACCTTTGGTTCTTCTTTTTCTCCCCTTATTTCTTGTATTTATTATTTTTCTATTTTCACATCCATATAATCCATGTATTTCATATAGTTTTTCATTAGGTAGTTCTCCTGCATAAATCATCGTAAATATAAATTATAAAGAACATAGAAAACTTAATCAAATTGTATCACATGCACACATATTAACACATAAAAGAAAGCAACTTAGTATTAATCGATAAAAGAGAGATATATAAGTGTCTGGTTGGTGTACCACAATCTAATCCTGGTACACTCAACAAATCCCTAGGGATGCATACCATAATCAAAATTAGTATCTCATCTCAATCCCTAGCCCTAGCTTTGAGAGTTTGTCTCCTCTGCTTAGCTCGAAAGATGTGGTTTAGGTACTTGCATACCCATGGAATGTGAGGTTAAGACTATCCATGATCGATATCGTGACCAGCTAGCTAACTATAGGGATGGAGTAAGTACCGCCTTCTTCCCCTCTAGTACCACCTGGTAGAACATTGCCTCATAAAAGGTATCCTATTGAATGACCACCTCTAGTATATCCCCTATCCTTTGTAGTTATACTTGGAGAAGGTAGATACCATTTTCATCCTGGTTGCTCCTAATGACATCCATTCCCTCTGCATAATCCCTCTGTTGCTTTGTGTCTAGATGGCTCACCTTCCCTCAAGGATGAGAAACCTCCACTTGAGCTACATTCCTCTCTATCTCTATGACACTTAAAGTACTCTATTATACCTCGATACTCTTGGACCTATCCTCCTGGAGTAGGTTCACCTATCTCTATAGAGTTGCCACCTATTATTGTAGCACATATACCTCCCCCCTCTGGTCTCCTCAACCTGTAGCCTAGCCTCGGTTAGCTACTACTAATATGAAGATCTCTCCTGATCCTCTGCATGGTAGCACACTAGCCTTTGTGGGGGTAACTCCAGATGCCCTTGCCTCCTCGGTCCCTGTAGCATTGGTGGCCTCCATCACCATATCAATTTGGACCCATGTCTATATCTATATTAGGGTAACTTGGCCCTGTTACTCCCTCTCTATGGTCCTATGAGCTACCTCTTAGAATGCTCACTGCATGCTTAGGTCTATCACCTGGCATCCCTATATTGGTACTAATGGGGAGACCCTTTGGGGCATAACTCCTCTATACCACCTTCGGTATCTGAAGATAAATCTTGCATCGTCCACTCTCAAATCCATGTAAGTAGGATCATCCAAGTCCTCCTCTACCCACATCACTAAGTCAGGCTCATCCCTAACCCCTATTGGGTCCTAGTATATCATATAGTACCAGTAGTTCCCAAAGTATGGGATCCCCTACAAAATCTTGAACTGCCTCAAGAATCTATCAAATCGAAAGATCTTTGGCTCCCCTCTCTTCATGGTCAACCATATAATCCTCCTTATACTATTTATCTCCTTCCTATTTGTATCCCATCCTAGGTTTAGATGCAAGTATCACCATAATATCTAGGCCTCCCTCAACTCATATATTACCCACCTCACTAGTGGTAGGTTCCTAGCATATGTCCTCATGACTTGCTCGAAGTATCTGGACCATATATGTGTAGTTCATCACTTTGGGTTGGGCAATGGTCATAGTAGTGCATCAAATATTTTCACTACTATGTGCTCCTAGATCCATACTTGGACGAGTGTTGTACATACCATCCTAGTATATCGCTTGTACACAGCATTGTAAAACATCCTTTACAAGTGAACCGAAACATATGTACCCCATGCAAACCATACTCTTTGATCTCGCATAGCTAATACTATACCCACCATCATACATGGTAGATATCACCTACTGGTATGGCACATCAACATGCCCACCACCCCACGTAGCACAATCATCAATGGGTCTATCCCATATCGACCCACCAGGTCATCTATGACTATTGTACTCTCTTACACCTGGTGGGTCTAGCCTCTTGATAGTCATTACAAGATCATTGGCTACCCTCGCACTCTGTAAACTGCTCTCCCCCTAATGGGTATGCACAATATGTGCCACACATCCTCTAGTGTGATAAAAATCTCTATCATGGGTAGTCGAAAGGTCGATGACTCTGGGTACCAGCTCTCTGCCAAAGCTATCAATAGTACCTTTTATCCTCTACCCAAGGTATCCTTTCTAGATGGTCTAGCCCGACTGCTCCTAGTGCATCTCTCTCTACCTACCTGAGCTTACATAGGTCCACCTCTAAGGAACCTACTCACCACTCACAACTCTCAAGTACTTGAAGTTACATTCACAAACATAACAAAATATATCATCAGTTTCATTAATCAAAAATACAAATTAATTACTAAATAACATTTGCATTTTTGAGTTTTATCTTGCTTGCTTTCTTTCCCTCTTCTCTCTCTTTATTTCCTTTATTTTTTCTTTCTTTTTCTCTCTTTCTCTCTTCGACAAAATTACACTTGGTTTTTTAGGACCACAAAATCACCTCTATGAAATCATACCCTATCTTTGCAAGGCATGATTTCACGAAACCACACCCGGTAGTTTTAATTGAGCATGATTTCATTGCTATGAACCATGATGAAATCGAGGTTGAACTGCAAAACCATACCCAGGTCGTACATGACAAACCTATCAGATTTGGTAGAAAATCACCCAAAATTTATAAAAAATTGAAAATTTTAAAGAATTTTGGAAGGATTTTCAATCTTACCTCTGCCCTCTTTGTCTCCATGCTGACCTTGACCCTCATGATCATTGATCAGTGCACTAGTAGCACCATATCCAAATTTTATCTAGATATATTTCTTCTCTTTTTGCATGGTAAAAATAAATTAGGTTTTTACCTCTTTTTCACTTTTATCTCCATTTGTGTTGTTGTCTTTCTTCTATTTTCAATTTTTTTTGTCCTTTTATTCTTCTACGTCTGTCATTTTGAGTTTCATCAAGATAGGTTCTCCCTTATAAAACTTGAGGAGGAACCCTGGCCTAAGAGGTATTAATGTCTCTAATACCTTGATTTGCATGTAAAACAAGAAAGTGTTTAGAATAACATCATTTTTGCACCACTCATTTCTCCTAAACCAACCACCCCTTTTTTGCTTGTTGTATTTTGTTTGTAAGTGTTACATATTTCTTTGAAACATTTATTAGGCTTTAAATGTGTTAAAGAGGTAGAAAAATGTAGACACAGAAAATTGACATAGAAAATTGACCCACCCAACTAGGCAATTTTCCCTGAGTCCTTCAGAGAGATTCCTTGGACTTGCCTAGGTCAAGAGCTAGGTTTCTCTTCCCTTATTTTTGTTTTTTTCTCTCTTTATGTGAAATCGTGGTCACCATTAATAGGGCATGATTTTGAATAATATAAAATTACAGTTGGACCTAACAAGGTGTGATTTCATAATTTAGGTTTTTCTCACAAGGAATCCCTAATTCTTGAAGTTGCCATGTTTGGCATTAGCTCTCCTTGGTTTTCCTTCCATTTCACTTTCAATTCTACTATATAAGGAGGATTTGAAATCTTCTTTCCAACAAGTGAATTTGGAATACTAATATCACACAAGCTCTTTTCTTCAAGTGATTTATAAAGTGCTCTCTAAGTGATCTGCATTCTTCTTCTCCTTCTACAAGTAAGCTAACTCACAATTGTGGAGTCTGATCTTTTTTTTTTTTGCATTGGTTTATATGTTGTTGTCATTCACTTTTGTGGATTTGTGTTGGATCCCTAAGTAGAGATTGACTATTCAGGAGGTCTTAACCCTTCTGTCTAATTTTGTGCTATCTTCCAGATATTTTTGCATCTTTTATGCATGCATTGATTTTTGTATGATGTAATTGAGTCCTTGCATTATTATTTTATTTTTTGCATAGCTTCTACAAAATTGTGCTTGGTCTTTATAGGGTGCAATTTTGTCGATCTATGAAATCTTGATCGTCTGTTACAGGGCATGATTTCACCCAGACCATGTCTAGGGGTAAGTTATTATCCCTAGAACCTAGATATGCATTCTATACTGCATAGGACATACTATTGTACTCTGTGTTGAGATTTATCATTTTGTTTTACTATAATCTGTTATGTTTTTTCATCTTCCAAAGGTCAACTTCTCCTTCTATTTTCAAGGTCAGTTAAAGGACCTAGAGTGATTTATTGTTGTGCCTCCAAGTATTATCATGCAATGGCCTAAGTACTCCCCCTAATGTTAATCATATTTTTCAAGTGTTTTCCAAGTTATCTTACAGGAACATGAATTGTTGATATCGCTGGACAAAGGATAAAATCAAGGATCAATCATCGAATAGGATAAATGCCCTATTTAATCTTTATATTGTTTGTTGAGTGCCTTCTATTTCTATTACAAACCCTAGATTTGATTTAAAAGGAATATATTTAATTGATTTCTAGGCATTTGAAAGGAAATACAACATATAGTGTGAACTTAGGGTTAATATTGTTTGTGCATCTTCTCTTGAACCCTTGCTTGAAGGTTTTCTATCTTAAAACCCTAGGGTTAAAAAGTATTCAAAGAAAGAATCATTCTAGGGTTAGCTTTTGTCTTCTTGTAAACTATATTTTTGCATTGTCCTTTATCTTTCATAGCATAGATCTAGAAAGGCCAAACATAGGTGATTGTCTTGAAATGAATACATCAAACATTATTGAAAACTAGAGGACTTGGAGCGAGTCCTAAAACTATTTTTGGTGAACCCTTCCTCCTTGTTTCTTTCACACCAAGTGTGGAGAACAATGCAGCCCACATGGTTCACCTCATGTCTTTCTCTTGCAAATCCAGCCTTGAGAATTGTACATGGTAGGGTGGTTTTCCCCCTCTAAAAACAAGAATAAAAAATTGAATACTAAAGTCTTCAATAACAAATAATGCAATATAGGAGGTTTTGGATAATATTATATAATTTTGATACATGTTAAGTGCCCCCATAGTACCTTCATGATACAAATGTAAATATGTAATAGATTAGGTGTGAGTCTATAGTTTAGGAGTGTGTTTAATATTTTCCATTATATGTCTATGTTTATGATGTAAGCAAGTGTTATGTAATAAAGTGTGCAAGTAGGATTTTGCATGTGTCATAGAATAGAGTGTGCAAGTAAATACATAGTCAAGAGTTATGTATTCAAGTGGCAAGATGTGAAGCAAAAAGACACATGAGAGTTACCTTATACATGGAATAGGAAAGGTTGTATCTCTCGGATATGTGAGGAGAGCAATAAACAAAGAGTCCAAGAGTCACATTTCTAAGGTTATATTATGGAGATAAAGTTCCATGAAATGTATGTGAATATAGATCAAATCTCAAGATTGTATAATTGACTCATCAATAATATTGTGAATATACTTATTCAAGAATATTGTTATATTTTTTAATGTTATATTAATATTTGTATGCATTGATATTTTTATGTAATTAAGTTGTCATTATATTTCATATTATCATGTGACATTGGGACATGTGATAATTTGGCTATAAATCCAATATTGAAAATTCATATACAATATTTGATTAAAAAAAATGACAAGCAAAAATACATCAATGAGATTAAAAAAGGTATTTATTTAATTTGAAAATAAGTTACAGATAAAAATATTGAAAAAATTGGTTATTATATGTGCTTAGTGATGGGTGTTGTTAACCCACACTTTAATTATGTCACTTTTAATTTATCAAATTTGGGGTGGTGTCCGAAGGCTATATGCGCTAGGATTTATTAGATGGTAAGGTTGTTGGTAGGGGTTTTATATATTTCATATATTCTAAAATTAAATATCTACAAGGTCTTAAACATAACTTGCAAAAATAGAAATTAATTCAAAATAAAAATTGTTGAAACCAAACTATTTAATTATGCTACACTTCTTGCAAGAAATCGAAAATAAACAATTTTAAACTAATGCATACATTAGAACTAAAACTAACTATAATTAATTATAATTATCTAATCAAACACCATTCTTTTCTCCTAGTAAATATAACAACAAATAGAATAACATAATATAATAGACGTTCACAACAATATACAACTCACAACACAATGGAAAATAACAAAGTAATAGTGAGAAATAAAGAATACAAATGAGAGAATTCTACTATGGCATACCTTCCAAATGGACAAACAAATCTTTTTTCTCCATGTTGGAGTGGGCCCAAGCTCCATGGTGGAAAAAAAGGAGATCTAACTCAAATCTCAATGAAGCAATAAGATTTTGAAATCTCTTATTATTCTTAACAACAATTCATACATGAATTCTCATGCACAAAGATAAAATAAAGATAGCTCCTGATACTCAATTATTTGGAATAAATTTATAATTTTTCTATTAATATATTAAAGTTCAAATGAATTATTTTAAATTCAATCAAGATCAAATGACCTTACAACTATATGGAAAACAAACTCTCTAATTTTGATGATATTGATTTGAACTGTCATCATATTAGTACATCCCCTTCACAAATCTCATGAACTCTAATATATTAGGTAATTTTTATTCATATCTCATCGGTGATTACATTATCATGGGCTCTCCTCGATCAATGGTCATGCACATTTATTCCCTAGTGCCAACTCAACACACCATGTATGTTGTGGGTCTTGGTATTAATATTGGTTGTTAGAAGGCATGAGCTATCTGACACTCTTCATTGATTTAATTATCCAATGCATCAAAATTCTAGATTATCCTAACCAGATTGATCCCTTGTTGATATCTTCTAAAATTTTAATATACTTTACAAGCAAAGAATTCAATAGTTAGATGCAAAAAATAATCCAATCCACTCTTAAAAAGCACAAAAAATCATCCCATTTAATATAGTATGATATTTTCCTTATTTACCATGCTTTCTAAAATATTCAAGTGAAGTATGGTGTCACCACAAGGGTAGATAGCACAAAAATAAGTTCAAATATACACAAAAATAAGGAAATTTAGCACGTCATCACTCCTCCATGCCTAAACTAATTCATGTCCTTATGCATTTGCCTGCTCTATAAGTATGATGAGGTTAAAATAATTAATGTTTATGGCAAAAATCTTGTCACCATGCTGAAGATACCCACTAAACTAATCAAACCTATCCATCCATTCCTAAAACCATTCCTTGCTCTAAATATAGGATAAGTAGTATGGTGGAACTAGAGCCAACAATAGTGGATATTTGAATCACATTTCTATCTAACAAAAACTCTATTTTTCTATAATGGAGGTCATCGCTCGAGCTCTGTGATAGAACCAATCTAAGCTGCAAGGGAAAATGGGATCTCTTTTCCTTAGGATAGCTCCCATATCACTTCATCTACAATTGTAGGCCCTCTTAACCAGTTCAAACCCTACTTCACAAAAATAGTTAAACTCTTAAATGTAGTGATTAAGCTAATTCATATATTTTGTTCTAATATATCCTCTAGCTAGGAGGGTAAAGTGTTGTTCAATCAAAGGACTAAAACTAGAAAATTAAAATTGTAATAGTAGTTTGACCTCTCATTCTTTGGCCTCATACTCATTTACTTTGTCCTCCCTCTAGCTTTTATTATGAAGTGGATAGAAATGCCCTAATTTGAACATCTCCAACATATATATTGGGAAGAAATATGAAATCCTAATACATGACATACTTGTGAAAATAAAACTCATGCAACACATTTTTATGCTTAGGGTTGTACTATTTATAAACCTCTAAGAATTATTTGATAGTTTCTAACTATGGGTTTTGATCACAATATAATTAAAAAGTTGTCAATGATAAAACAACTCCCTCAAAAATAAATTGTAAATCCTAACAAGGCATCTACATTCTAGGAATATGTCAACAATATGACAAGTACAATGAAGTCTTATCAACAATGTTGCATTTTTATTTCTACTCCTCCATATTTTGTGTCAATTCCTAACTATTTTCTTCAAGCACCTTGAAGTCTTGAATTCTATGCTCTAAATGCAGATCGACATAAAAAAGTATTGGATTTTGTGAAACCACACTTTAATTATGTAACTTTTAATTTGTCAAATCTGGGATGGTGTCTGAAGGCTATATGCACTGGGAGTTGTTCGATGGTAGGGTTGTTGATAGGGGATTTCTACTGTTCATACACATTAAAATTAAATGTCTAGAAAGTCTTAAACTTAATTTGTAATTCAAAATAAAAAATATTGAAACTAAACTATTTACTTTTGCTACACTTCTTGCAAGGAATCAAAAATAAATAATTTTAAACTAATGCATACATCATAAATGAAACTAATTATAATTAATTATATTATCTAATTAAACACCAATATTTTTTCCTAGGAGTAATATAACAACAAAGATAACAACAAATTATAATATTTGTTCATAAACAATATTCAACTCATAACATGGTGGAAAATAATGAAATAATAGCGAGTAATAAAGAATGCAAATAAGAGAATTCTACTATGTGATACTTACCAAATGGACAAATGAATCCTTTTCTTCCTTGTTGGAGTGGGCCTAAGCTCTAAGGTGGAAGAAAATGAGATTTAACTTAGCAAAGGAATAATATTTTGAAAGCTCTTATTATTATTAACAATAAGTTATACATGTGTTCCCATGCATAGAGATACAATACAAATAGTTCTTAACATTAAAATTTTTAAAATAAAGTTATGATTTTTCTATTAGCCTACTAGATGTCATATATGCCCTTATTTATAGTCAAGAAAATTGTATGTGAGTTGTTAACTAATGAAGAAAAAACAAGATATTTGAGCTATCAACTAAGGATAATGGACGAATATTGTTGGGCCACAACCTAAATGAGGCTAGAGAATATCGCCCCTATTTGTCTATGCATCTAATAATGGATGATTTGTTACATTGATCAACTACCTTTTGTTACAACCACTCAAGATCAAATGAACCTACAGTTATATGGGAAAAAAATCTTTGATTTTGACAATACTAGTCTAAACTATTACCACATTAGTGCATCCCCTTTACAAATTTCATGGTTGCCAATGTGTCAAGTTATTTTTATTTGTATATTTTTAGTCGTTACATTGACACAGACTCTTCTCAATCAATGGTCATCTACATTTATTCTCTAATGTCAACTCAATACATTATGTATGTTGTGGATCCTAGTGTTAATGTTGGTTGTTAGTAGGGCATGGGTTGTCTAGTTATCTTCGTTGATTTAATTATCAAATGCATAAGTCCAAGTGGTCTTGACCAGAATGCTCCCCTACTGATATGCTACAAAATTTAAATATACTTTCCAAGCCAAGAATTCATTGGTTAGATGATAAAAATCATTCAATTAACTCTTTAAAAGCAAATACAATCATCCCATGTAATTTACTATGACATTTTCCTTATTTACTATGATTTTTAAAATATTCAGGTGACGTAAGGTGTTACCATAGGGTATATAACATAAACATAAGTTCAAATATACACAAAAATAAGGTATAGCACCTAATCCCTTAGAGCTCATTGAAGCACATGAAAATTATAAAGATATTATAATGCCTATTGATTTGGGTAGGAAAATGTATATGGCATTACTTACACTTAAAATTTAAGGGGAAAAAATTCAAAGCCAAGAAGAGTTGATTAAAAATCCAAAGGATAAATCAATAAGAAAACATCAATCATGACACAAGTGATTTATGTCATACATTTCTAGATACAGATAAAGAATGTAATGAAATGTTATTACATTCAACATATGGTAGCAAGTTTGATAATAAAAAGTCATCAAATTCAAAATTTGATTATTGTGATGACTTACTGATTTAATATTTAGATTTAACATCATCAAGACAACAAGAAGATGAAGAATACACACCAAATAAAGAACCAAATTAGAACAAAGGAAAGAAGTAGATCAGGTATAGTACAAGAGTGTCTTGAAGGTTTAGTAGGTATACATTATGGATGGACACGAGGAAATATGAAGATAAAATATTGAAGGCTTAAATCTTCAAAAACCAAATAAATTAATATGAGGGTGTTGGAGAATATTACATTATTTGGTACTATGTTAGTACTCCCATGGTGCATATGTACATTTGTAAATATTATATTAAGGTGTGATTTATTAGAATAGAAAATTTGATTTATAATTCTCCTAAAGTATGTGCCAATGTGTGATATGATTCCAAGTGTCATGTAATAAAATGTGCAAGTGTGTAGAGTGTGAGAGTGCACAACTATGTAATATGTGAGAGTGTGTAATGTGTCATGTAAGTCAAGAGTTATGTGTGTAGGTTTTGTTAGTGTATATTACATTATTTGGTACATGTCAATATACCACCTTAGGTACATTTGTATATTAGGATTTTATTTTAGATTAAGGTTTGAGTAGTTACTTCAAGCAAGTAATAAATGCACAAGTGTTAGAATGTACAATGATTTAAATATGCATGTAGTTCACATGTACATGAGTCATAGGATAGGTAGATGAAGAGTCATGGGTAGAGTAAATTCCAAGACACATATCCTCCTATATATGTCTTAAGGTATAGTGTAGCAAGATAGTGAGACTAAGAGATATTGAAGTGAAGAACACAAGCTTGTAATGAGAGGGGGGTGAACATTATAGCACCCTTTTTTTGTTTTATTTCCAAACAAATATCAATTAGTGTCCTTAATTGCAATAACCAAATATAGTAGTGTGCATTAATGACATAGATAGCAATAGTAAACAAGTGCACAAATCACCACACACAATTCAGACACAAGATTTAATGTGGTTCTCCCAATGTGGGGTACTCCACAAGATAATATCCTTATAATATTTCACATAAAAATAAGGATACTTATCCCAATACAAATTATTACTTTGATCTGCTCAAAGCTAGGCAATACACAGATATGCTTAGGTAGGCAATCCACTGATCTGCTTTAGAAAGCTCACCAAAAACTTGCCTAAATATGCTCTAGCAAGATCACTAATAACTTGCCCAAAACTGCTCTAGCAAGCTCACTAAGAACTTGCCCAAAACTGCTCTAGCAAGATCACTAAGAAGTTTCCCAAAATATGCTCTAGAAATATCACTAAGAAATTGCACAAAACCTACTCTAGCAAGCTCACTAAGAACTTGACCAAAACTACTCTAGCAATCTCACTAAGAACTTGCCCAAAATTTGCTCTAGCAAGCTCATTACTAACTTGCCCAAAATTGCTTCAACAAGCTCACTAAGAACTTGCCCAAAATCTACTCTAGCAAGCTCACTAAGAACTTGCTCAAAATCTTCTCAACAAGCTCACCAAGAACTTGTTCAATATCTGCTCAACAAGCTCACCAAGAACTTGCTCAAGATATGTTCAACAAGCTCAATAAGAACTTGCTCAAAATCTGCTCAACAAGCTCACCAAGAACTTGCTCAAAATATTCTCAATAAGCTCACCAAGAACTTGCTCAAAATCTGCTCAACAATCTCACTAAGAAATTGCTCAAAATCTGCTCAACAAGCTCACCAAGAACTTGCTCAAAATGATGTCCCAAAATTGTCCATAAATCTGTCCTAAAAGCCTTCTCAAAGGCTCAATCAATCATACAAAAAAACTTCCACAAATATGTCCATAAATCTGTCCCAAAAACCTTCTCAAAGGCTCAACCAATCATGCTCAAATAGCACTCAAATCTCATCCACAAATCTACGAAGGCAAGACTCAATGATGAATTCAACAATGAATGTCAATGCACTATACAATGGATGACAATAATGATCCACAATGATCTCAACTCAAATCAAGTCAATTTTAACACAACTCAAATCTTATAGAAGCATAAAGAGAATTGTTAGAAACTCAATATATTCTAATCTCAAAGTTCAATCTCAACCCAAATCAGAATTATAGAATTGTTTGTTTCATGGGACTTGAAAAATCACCTCACACAATCACTTGACTAGGATCAATCAACTCAACTCAACCAATCACCACAAGGGACAACTCTTTCTCACAAAACCCTAGTCTAAGCATATATCAACCAGCTCAAATATTTCCAACAATGCTTACCCACAAATTCACATAACAATGATACTCATGTTCTTTTCTAACTCAAGTTCTTTGCATAATCAATGGGCTTCAACAACTATGCTTATAAAACAAGGTTTAAACACAAATCTCAAACCAGGAAATCTTGAAGCATTCAACCAACCACTTTCAAAAAGGAAACCACAATCAATACTTTTCTCTCCAATGATATTTTAGAAATCAACCACCATAAACAAAGTCAATGGAGAATATTGATCATAACTTTTGATGCCTTATTGGATGTCCACTAAATCTACCACAATCAAAAAACTTATTTTTCAACTTTTAATAAGGGTTAGAGATCATGGTTAATATCACAACAATAATATCCAAATAACACCTTATCACTCCTACTCAATAAAATACAACATGTCCCCTCATGAGAGAATTAATCACCTTTGAAAAAGAACAAAACAACCTTCAATTTTAAACCCTTTTACAAAAATAGAAATATCTCTTTACATGCACCTTATTTCTCCTCTAATTAATTTAATAAAATAGCCCTCGAAATAATATTTCCAATGATATATAATATGATATACTTTCAAAAGGAGAAACACCAAAAATCTCTTTTTTTCTAAACATGCATCACAACCCTTATTCCTCCTAGGGCAACTTTAGAAAAACAAAACAAATTAAAAAATTTATTAACTTGCCTTTGTCCTTGACGAGATTCGATCTTGTGATGTATCCTTACTCAGCGCTTTAACCATAGCCAACCTGTCGTTGGGCCACACATCCTCACGTGTCCAAAGGGACACAAATAAAAACTTATATCATAAACTTCTGCACCCTTCGAAAAACTTAACAGTGCTTCGAGCACTTCAACAAAGCAAATAACCACGGTGGGACTCAATTGCAGGACCTCCTACGTAATACACAGTACACGAACCACTAGGCCAAAGATGCCTATGCATCTTATTATCATGAATGATTTTTCAATAGACCAAAGTCACACTTCTCTCTCTTTTCGCAATTCGTTCCCCAATCGAAGGCATTCGAAAAATAAGCGTTAGGGGTCTAATGAAGTCTAAGCTTTTGTTGGCATATATATATATATATATATATGCCTTTCCTCTTTCTTTAGACTTTGGCACTATAAATTAATATATTCTTTCCTCATTTCTTTAGTCAGCATTATAATTAATATATTTAATTTTAAAATTTAAATTTTAATTTTAAATAATTTAAAATTTAAACTAAATATTTAAAATTAAATATCTCCATCACCGGGGCACCTTTTTCGATGAAACAAAAAGCCAACCTAGATTTTAAGAAAAACCCATTTCAAATATGCCATCCATAGTTTTAAATAAAACCTTTTATTTTGCCTACCTTGGTTTTCACAAAAACCCTATATATATCCATGCTCTCCAAAATATCATAAATGCTTATTTATGAAATACTTTGGCCACCAAAACTCAATGTGATCCATGTGACATCAATGAAAAAATTAAATAACTCAGATTGCCAACATGAAGTTACTATAGTGATTTGTAGTTAGAGTACAATGTAGTTCTTTCATTGAAATTATGGAGTGTTCATGTCCTCCATTATAATACATTGTACTATTTTCATGAGCATCCATTAATGACATATTTTTGAGTTATTGTAAAATTTTATCTTATAGTTTTCCTACATATTATAGTGTCATTATCATATAGTTATCATTTCTTGCTTATTTTACATCTTGTGGTTGCATTTCCTTTAATATAAATCATCAAAAGCTAACAGTGGTATCAGAGCACATAGTACATCGATATGAAATAGGGAGAGCCACAAGAGATATTGAGAGGAGATAGCAAAATTAATTTTTAGAATTTCTAAAAATACATTTGGCTAGAGTCTTTTCACAGATTTTTAGGAAAACTCATGAAGACAAGGACTCAACATTGATTCTACTAGATTAAAAAATCAACTAGTGAAGATTCATAATATCTAGATTTAAAGTTTCTTCTATTACAGATTTTAATATTTTTTATAGGAAAAGAAGATTCAAAGAAAGTTGGGAAGCTTTTTTTTTTTTATTGATAAAAAGGGGTTGTACTCAGGTCTCCAACCCTTAACAAACTATGTCTCTCTTATTTAGAGCTTGAGAGTTTACAAATAGATACACTTTTCATCTCAATTGAGATTCTATAGTTATAAACTTACATCATTTTACATAAAATGTCTAAATTCTTTTTTTTCATTTTCTGGATCTTTTCAAATTTTTGTATGAATACAATTACTCTAGAATTTAGCATCTTTCTTAAAAAATTTCTATATAAGCCTTTAAAATACCAAAACTTCACCTCTGTTATCTATGCCTTGCATATTAGTAGAGTAATATTTCTAAAACATCACACTAACATAGTTCGCTTTACCAAATCTGGATTGCTAGTTTCCTTCTTGAAACACAAGTGCAACCAAAAATATTATAATAAATAGTCTAAAATGAACACACATTATTGTTACAAAATAAAATAGATATTACCAATGGAAAATGTTAAATTAAATCTTAATCATTAATTGATTTAAGCAATCAACAATTTTTGTCAGCTTCAACTATAATTTCTACTTCCTCTAACAATGGAAAGGAGATGTTAACTTCACGATCCTCAACCAAAATACCTCTATTGGCTAGCTTATCTACACATTTGTTCCTTCCCTTAATATATGTGTAAATCTAATTTCTTCAAATTGTTTAGCAAGATCTTGAATTTCCACAATTATCTCTTGTATGTTCCATGGAGCCTTTGCTTTCCTCAAAATTATATTTATTACTATGAGAGAATCACCTTCCATACAAACTCTATTCCATTTCATTTTTTTACATATTTTTAACCCTTCTAAAGCTTCCCAAGCTTCAACTTCATTATTTGTCTTAAATCCACAATTGAAAGCATAATGATACAAAATATCTCCTCTATTATTTCTAATTATTCCTCCTCCTCTTGCTAGTCCTGGGTTTTCTTTATATGATCCATCAAAATTCAACTTAACCCACTCCACATATGGTGGTTTCCATTTTATATTATTTACCTTATTTTTTCTTCTCTTGTACCCAACATCATAATTCCATTTAATGACTTGAATCCATCTATCAAAACTCTCTGCTTCCAAATTAGGGATTGGGTGAGTTGATAGGGTTGGTTTAGAATCCTCTATGGCTAAACATATCTTCTTTTTAATTACCTCTAAACTACTTTCCTTTCCTTTAAATATTCTTCTATTCCTTTCTAGCCATATAGTCCAAGTATTGCATCTTTTGATATATCCCACATTGTCTATAAATCCTCACTTTTATAAGTTCTCTATCATTGCTTTACCAATCTTCAATTCTTCTATTCATCACCATGCATTTACCAAACATATTAAGAATCCATTGCCATAGATTCCAAATAATTGAGCAATTTACCAAGAGATGGTCAATACTCTCCTCCTCCTTATTAGAGAAAACACATTTAGAGGGGCCATGAAAAACCCTTTTGATAAGGTTATCCCAGGATAGAATTCTTCTATGACCTACTAGCCAAACAAACATTTTGACTTTAGGAATGTTTGGGCTATCCCAAATAACTTTTCAAATTCTAGTGATATTATTATTATGTTGGTGTTGAACATTATATCCACTTTTTGTTGTGTATTCTCCTGAGCTATCCAACTCCCAAATCAATTTATCCTTGGCACCTATATGAATAATTACAGTTGTTATCTTTCTACTCAATTACCTCCTAGCATCAATATCTTGTATACTTGTAAAAAAAATATTCTTTCTATTTGTATCTTCCTTCTTTATCCTTGTACAAAATGTTTGAAATCCTATCACTATATTTGTCTTGAAGCAATCTCATCCAAGGTTTCAAAACTAGATCTAAATTGAGTGGTTTTTTATCACACCAAGTATCCATCCAAATAGAAATTTTTTCTCTAGTTCCCACCACCCATATTAAACCTTTAATCATAATATAAATAAATTTTTTAAACCATTCCAAAGAGCAGAACCATTTGGAAGAGAGAATACAATAAATATTAAACTTGGATCATTGGGTTCAACATACTTAGAAGAATTCCTGCCCATTATCTTTGACTCTCTTTGTACAATATCTAGATAAATTTTTCCCTAATATATAATTTTACATATGTAAGAGCTCTTAAACCAAGACCTCCCCTAGTTTTATCATCATACAACTTACTCCATTTCACCAAAGAAAATTTCCTTTTATCATGTAAACCTGACCATAAAAAGGATCGCATAATAAATATTAAAAAAAATTCAAATGATTTTGGCATAGAATACAAAGACATATAATATGTTGGAATGACTTGTAAGACTAACTTAATTAACTGCACTCTTCCTACTAATGATAACCATCTACCTTTCCAATATGGAAGTTTATTTTGAAATTTACTAATAATTGGATTCCATAAATCTATCCTCATTCTCCCCTCAAATAAAGGTATCCCTAGATAAGTTGTTGGTAAATTTTCCTCCTCCATTTGAAGCAACCTACAAATTCTTGCTTTGATATTAGCGAGATTGTTAAGAAAGTAAATTTTGGATTTAGTCCTATTATTTTTTTGCCCTGAAGCTATTTTGTACTCTTTTAAAATGTTATTCAAAACTCTAGCCTCATTTATTCTTGTTCTTCCAAAAAGGGTTGTATCATCTACAAACTGTTGATGGGTGATGTTATCGATGTTATTACTAACATTACGTCCACTTATAAACCCATGTTTGTAAGACCTATTTAAGTTCCTAGTCAAAAATTGTGCCATAATAATGAATAAATAAGGAGATAAAGTATCTCCTTGTCTAAGGCCTCTCTTGGCTTTAAAATATTCTATCACTAATCCATTGAAAAACACTAAATACGAAATTGTAGATACAAAATATTTAATCCATCTAACCCATTTCTTTCCAAAATAAAACTTATCTAAAACTACAAAAAGAAAAATTCATTTAACCCTATCATAGGCTTTACTCATATCAAGTTTTAAGATCATAGCTTTCTCTTTTCTTGAAGGTGTTGAATGTACAACTTCATGAGCTACTATGATCCCATCCAAAATTTGTCTCCCTTTCACAAAACCTCCTTGATCTTCGAAAATAATTTTGTCTAACAATGGTATTAATATATTTGCCATAGCTTTGTAAATAATATTATAAGTCGTATTACATAGGCTTATGGGTCTAAAAGAATCAAACAATTTAGCATCCTTATTTTTTGGAATTAGGGTAAGATAAATTGCATTTATTTTATACGGAATGTATTGATTTACCCTAGATTATTCCACTTCCACCAATAAATAATTCTTCACTATATCCCAATTATGTTGGTAAAAATTTGTAGAGATCCCATATGGACCAGGGGATTTGTCCTTATTAAAAGTGAAAAGAGCTAAATGAACTTCTAGAGTAATAAGCTCCATGAGTTTCCTATTGTCTTCATTTGTTATAATTGAAGGAACATATTGAAGAAGTTCATCATTAAGAACTTTGGTCTCCTTTGAACCTTGAATATTCTAATAAAATGACTTAGTCTCTTTTCTAATTTCACTTTGATATTCAATCCAAACCCCTTCTATAGATTTAATTCTACCAATTCTAGAAGAATATCTATGTACTATAGCCATCCTATGAAAACTTTGTATTTCTATCTCCTTTTAACCAAGTTTGTCTTGATTTTAATCTCCATAATTTCTCTTCCTTACTCAAAATATTATGATATTCACTAAGCAACTCCCTTTCCTCTAATCTTGTATTATTTTCATAATCTTTTTGGAATTTTGAAATTTTATCTTTTAGTTATTATTTCTTCTCTAATATGTTTCCAAAGGTATTCTTGTTCCATTCTTTTAATCTAGATGTCATAGCTTTAATTTGGTTTATAAGATCAAACAAACCACCATTATCTAAATAATTCTAATTTTGAACTATCATATCAACAAATTGAGGATGATCTTCCCACATCTACTCATATTTAAAATATGATATTTTTTTGAATTCACTAACCACCATTTTTAACTGTTATTGGCCAATGATCTGAACCAATACTTGTTAAGGTATTAATTTTAGCATAAATTCCTTCATCTATCCAATGATCTGAGAGAATGCATCTATCTAATTATTCTTCAATTAGGTTATGGCCTCTCCTGTTGTTGGTATAATTATAGTTGTCTTCTTCAAAATAAACTTCCCATAGTTTTTTGTTTTGAATAAAAGTTATGAAAATCTTTCATACTTTGGGTCAATTTCCTAATTCCCCCAATTTTTTCATTCAGATTGGTAATGGAATTAAAATATCCAATGATCATGAAACAGGTTTCTTGGTCTTTAATTCTCATAAAGGCCTCAATCCCACTCCAAAATTCTAATCTACCTGACTGAGTTGTAGGACCATACACATTGACAAGTGACTAAAGAGGCTATCCAATGTCTAGTTTTATGAATGGTTACACAAGTGGTTGTAGAAGGATTTCAACAAGTTAGAATTCTCTCTGTTGCTCCTTCAAAATATGTAGCATCTCATTCACATCTTGCTCAAACTACTTTCATAGTAGGGTTATGCATAAGGGGTAAACCCCAAAATCTATTTATAAAATCAAGGCGAATTTTCTCAGAATCTTGGTGAATTATGTCGAAGGATACATGGCGAATCGTTTTCATTTTTCTCCAAAAAATTTCAAATTGTGGTAAATTTTTCTATGTTGGGGATTATGAATATCGTTTTTGGAAATTCTAGGAATGTACGGCTGACATGAAAGGCTTTAAGCCTTTATGCTTTATGATGATCGGTCTGAGATGATTGCTTGCAGATATGGTGGTTAGGAAATACTAATCGGTTATATATATATATATATATATATATATATATATATATATATATATATATATATATATATATATATATATATCGATAAAAAAAAATGATCATGAGAAAATATGTTGATGTGTTACAACAATATCGATCGGTTGCATCAATATCGATCGGTTGCAACAATGTTGATCAATTGCATCCATACCAATCAATTACAGGAATGATGATCAAATGCAGACATGAATATCGGTAGTAGGTATGATGATCAACCGCATATATGATGATTGTATATAGGTATGATGATCGAATGCAGACATGATGATAAGATGCAGGTATAATGATCGATTGCATCTATGCCGATTGGTTGAAAATAATATTCGGTTGTAGCTATATCAATGTGTTGCAGTTATACCGATCAGGTGCAACTATGATGATCAGTTGTAGGTATGATGATGGGTTGCAACTATGATGATCAATTACAGGCATGACGATAGATTACAACCATGAAGATCAGATATGGGAATGTCGATCGGTTGCAACAATGTCAGTCAGTTGTATCAAATATGATTGATTGCTACAAAGCTAATTTGTTGTAGGTATGATGATCAGGTGAAGGCATGATGATCGATTATAGAAATATTTATGTGTTGCATCTATGCTGATATGTTGCAGCCATGATGATTGATTGCAACTATGATGATCAGTTGTAGGTATGACGATGGGTTTTAGGAATGTCGATTGATTGTATAAATGATGATTAGTTTCAGAAATGATGATTAGTTGCAAGAATACCAATCGGTTGTAGGAATATCGATCGGTTTTAGGAATGTAGATAGGTTGAAAAAATGCCAATCGGTTGTAACAATGTTAGTCGATTGTAGAAAAGTTGATAGATTACATGGAAGTTGATCGGTTGTAGAGTACTAATTAGTTGTAGCACACTCGATCATTTGAATTATCGATAAGATGTATTTGTACTAGGTATCAACCATCCATGAAATGATTGCATGTAGATGCCACATTTCACCCATCCATGAGTTGATTGCATGTAGATAAGTCTATATAAAGGGATATTTGTGCCTTTTCTATCACATTTTTAACCCTTCTCCTCTAGTTTTAACATAATTTTAACCCTCTTCCTCTCGTTTTATCTTAGTTTTAACCATTTACCTTAGGTTTTAAGGGATTTTTAACCCTTTTCCTCTCGTTCGAACTCTTTTCCTTCAAGTATCGAATACCATCTACTGTATCTTCTGATCCATATTCTCTTACACAACCAAATAACCCTATGGTGTCCCCTATCACCTCTAAAATGCCTAAAATTAACTTTAAAATCTGTTTTACCCCCTGACTTTTGAAATTTTATTGACACCAAGTTATGACATGTCATGAGTCATGGACTTTGGTCTTTGGGGTCTAGTTTTGATGTCGTAGTTTGACACGGACACTAAACTTCTCGAGAAAATAATTGTAGGTTACAATATTGATTCGGGCAAGGTAAATGTTGTCATTGACAATAAAAATATAATTTTTTCTTTCACATCCTCTAACGTCGCCAGATTAACAGCATTATCCCATGCTGGTTGTGAGCCTATCACATCCAAATATGCATTAATTTATGAGGAAAAACTCTACCTAGAGACCAACTTCAAGGTGCAACCGAAATATTTTCAAGGTATAACTATTTTTTTATTTAATTGAATTTAAATTCTAGTCACTAGTGTACAATTACTATTTTTTTTAGTTACGACCACCAAGTTCAGAAGGGGTTTGAGTGTACCAGCTATTGAAAATAAATTTCTTCGAGCATGTTGTGAATTCTTCCTTATTAGCCTCGTTCTGCAAGGAAGACCAACAAAAATTTTGAGGTGGGCCTTAGCATATTTGGTTTGTTGTGTTGCACACCATCAATTCAACTAGTCCAACTATGTCTCACATCAGATCAAATTGGATATCTAGAATGTAATAACCCATGCTTCACCCTCATCGATAGTTAACACATGCAACTATATTCTTGTTTTTTTTATGAATATTTTTATTATTTGTAGAACGCTCAAGTACCGACATATTGGCACTCAACCCTAGCCAATGTAGCCATGACAAAACATCAGGTCCAGATAATTTTTAGTTAATATCTAAGCAAAAAAAATTATTTTTCATATGTTTGTCTTTTTATAATTTTAAAATTTTATACAAAACACAGAAAGAGTCATCCTCTTCCTCTTCAAAACAGAATGTTGCTTTCAAAGGTTATAATCTAGAGGAATCAAGAGACTCTAAAACACATGTGGAGGAAACAACACCACTGCTAAAGATAATATCATAAAGAAAACATATAAGATCTAGTTATCCTAATCCTTGACAACCTCCACCTGCGGTTGCACATCCCCTACCATTGAGCGTAGCTGTGTAAGAAGTTTCATATTCAAAGAGTAAGTTTTAATGATTGCCAAAACAAAAAATTTACAAAATTTTTATTATTTTTTATTAAAAAAATTCAGATGTATGGCATGCCCACATTCCATTTGTGTTTGTAGCTATGCAAGATGTCTCTTCTTATGTTGGTAAGTTTTATAATAAATTTTGTAACCAATTTTCATAATCTACCTTCATAAATTTTATAACTAATTTTTATTATGATGTTTTAATTTCCTATACAACAATTTCGTCAACAAAATCAACAATCGATGTTGCCCCCTCGTCCACCATGCATACCTCAAATGGGATATCAATGCTTCCTAGTTGGAAAACATATTCTTCCATATAAGCCACAGAGAGAAGCAACAATGCAATTTTTAGAGAAAGAAGCATCAAAGACATTTTTAGGATTCAAATATATTTCTCTTGCTAATTTTAATTTTAATGGTGTACCAGAAGCTTCTGGTGTTGGGTTGGATGAAGTTCCACTTGATTAAGATTTATTTTGGCAAGGCAATACACCCACTACTTTTCAAGTTTCATAACTACTCTGAGATAAAGATAATGAAGGAGCAGAATGTTCAAAAAAATCTCCTCCTAAGGAAACTAATACTCCTCAAGCTAGTCCTCAACAAGAGGATAAAAGATTACATATATTTATAAAAAATATTTGGTTTCTGATAACGTTGAATCAACCATAAAGGATTTACTACTTTCAGATATAACAAAAATGAAAAAATAGGAGTATCGATCAAAAGTGTTGATAAAGGAAATTAAAACCCGATACAATAATTTTTCAAAAAGAAAAATTAATTTTTTTGTTGTTGAAAATGAACCTGAAAATATGGAGGCTCTACTATAGCAAGTAAAATTTGGCATTGTGAAGGTTAATACATATTACACAGATGAAATTTTAAAGTTTATGGTGAACAGATTGGAGAACATAAATGGTGAGGCCCAAGATTATTACAATTAATGGGCAAGTGATAAGAAAAAGGTTGTTGTTGTAGCTACAAAGAATGTTGCTAAGGTTTGACTTAGTCACTTATGTGTTCAAAAAAATTTTGTTCTCTTTTTTCAAATGTAATTATATTTTGACTAATTATTTTTCCTTTTTGCAGGTAAAGTATGATAATCTCAAGAAGCAGGTTCAAAACCTGCAAGACCATCTCAGGATGGCAAAGGAGTTCTTAAATGCTTCCAAAGCAATGAAAAAGAGCTCAAGAAGTAGTTTGACAAAACAACATTTTGAGGAAAATAATTATTTGCAATGGATTGGATCCTAATGTTCTGCTAAAGGAGAAGGGTAAAGAAGTTTAAGTACCAACATCTGAAGATGTTGATAAAGAGGAAAACACCTTGCTTTATGGATTAGAAAATATTGAGAAGATCTTTGTCAATTCTAGAGCAATTGAGAGTACTGTTACCCAGCCCAAGGGAGGAGCCATTGGAATGTAGAATGTGAAAATCATGGAAGTATTGGATGAGGAAAAAGGAGTTGAACATGGGAAATATGAGGGAGGATCTGTTGCTATGCATAATGTGGAAGTTGTTGAAAAGGAAAAGGAGTGGTGGAACATGGAAAATATTTTGAAGCATGAAACTAAATTTCAAAATTTAATATTTCAAAAAGACTATTTTATGACATTTCATATGTTTTCATTTGAAAACAAGATACTTGCTTTTATTATTTTACTATTACTATTTACATTTATAATTGTGTGTTATTTTCATCTCTAGAGTATTATGGTGTTTTAAATATGCTTGAGTTTACAAAGAATATATGTATGCATAGGTTTCAATGTTATTCTCGTTGTGATATAAAAGTGAGTATTGTCTTGTGTATTATGTTATGTTGCTTTTATATTTCAATTTTCAAATGAGTTTGCGAATGATATATATAAGCATGGGTTTAAATTTTTAGTTTATTCATAGTCATTCTTGTTGTTGTATAAAAATGAGTATTATCATTTGTATTATGCTATATTTTTTTTATATTTTAAACTGAGTTTACAATGGATATATCTATGAATGGGTTTAAATTTTCAATTTCCATGTATTATGCTATGTTGTTTTTATATTTCAATTTTCAGGTGAGTTTATGAAGGATATATCTATGCATGGGTTTAAATATTTATTTTATTCATAATCATTCTTGTTGTTGTTTAAAAATGAGTATGGTATTTTGTATTATGATATATTGTCTTTATATTTCAAAGTGATTTTATGAAGGATATATCTATGCATTGGTTTAAATTTTCATTTTATTCATAATCATTGTTTTTGTTGTATAAAAATGAGTATGGTCTTTTGTATTATGCTATATTGTTTTTATATTTCAAAGTGAGTTTATGATGGATATATCTATGAATGGGTTTAAATTTTCATTTTCCATATCTAGAGTAATATACTTCATGCATTTTTCCTTCTAGATTCAAATAATATATACTAATGATACTAAGAAATATTTACCTGTTAACGCATGGTTTACTCAATGATAAAGCATAAATCATAAAATTTTGTCAACATAGAAAGTCAATAACACTTCTAGAGTCATAACATATATACTAATGATACATACATACATACAGTCAAATTCAAAGAAAAAATCACTATATTTTGTCAACATAGACAATTAATTCAATAACATAGCATCATTACTTGTAGCACCCTAAAATTGGCACGGTTAAACCTTAGTAAAAAGATAAAAATTTGAATTTTAACCCCAAACTGCCCGTTAACCGCCTGTTACCCACTTTCCCCATTTTTCATGCCATTTTTAGGATTTGTTTTGACCGTTGGACGATATCATCGTAGATTAGACGAAATCATCCCAGATCTGACGAATTCATCTGGAACAGAACGTCCAGACGATTTCATCCCAAAACCAAATTTTCATAATTAGCTTCTATTTCAATAGCCTCTCCAACTTGGGCAGAAGCGCGTCTGCACAGTTGGAGATTCCCCCGTTGGAGATCTCCCAGATTGGGATGATCCCCAACCTCCTAACCTCTCCCTAATCCTATATAAACTAAGATTTTCTCAGTTTATCCCCCTGATTCTCCCTGACTCTCTGCCTGAAACTCTGCTTAAACCCCCTGCACTTCCATGCATCTCAGAGCATCCCCACACCATCATTTGCATTATGTATTTCATGTTTTCTTGCAGGAACTTTACTATTTTTTAGTCGAAGCTAGCTCGGATCATCGCAAGCGATTCCATACTATTTTGGATGATCTTGTCGAGGAGCACAGACGATCTCGTACGATTGGAGGTGATCCTAACTGTAGTCCAGATTGGGGGCAATCAGAGCCCAGAGTTTGCATTTCCTTAGTTTTTTATCTGCATTTTCCTATTATATTTTTGTACTATCTTAAATTATTATATTTATGCATCTTGGAGTTCACCTCATTTAGCATAACCGCATGATAAAGTTAAGATCAATCATTAAATCTACTGCATTTTCCTTATTTTGTTATTTGAATCCATGATTTAGGCATGTTTGCTATTATTGCTATCATTTTCCTTTGCTTCTGTAGTTGCATATTTGGTATTTTGTATCTATTTCTGTGATTGCAGGTTTCTGACGAATTCGTCTCATGAATTCATCAGATTTTAGATGATTCTATCTGATCTCAGATGACCGTCTATGATTTGAGATGATCCTATGAAATATCAGATGATTACGTATGAATTGAGGCGATCTGGACTATTACAAAACTCAGAATCTTCATCAGACATCCGAAATCAGGTATGTTATGTTCTAGCTAGCATATTCTCTATGGTTAGCATTCATTCCTATTTTTTGTATTCATTTAAATCAGCATTGGCATATAGAATAGTTTAGATTCATCTTGGCCAAACCTAGGAGTTGAATGATTAAAGTGCAAAATGAACACATCAAACTCACTATCAACCTAGGCATGGAAACTACCACTCAAAAGTTTCCTGGTGAACCCACCATCCATCGAAAATTCACCCTTATACCCCTCCCCCAAGAGGCGGGACCTTCAAAGGGCCTCTCAGTCCGAGGTATTGTCCCATCCTTCTCGCATCCTCCTTCCGGGCATGGATCCTATAGCTTGAGGGTAAGGATGCGAAAAATTTGGAGCGATACATTTTGGTGAACCCGACGTGAAAACTAAAAACCTTTTGAAAACAATCCAAAAATAATATAAAAAAACATAAATGCATTTAGAATCAAAGATTGCATATTATATTTAGATGGTAGATTATAATAAAAGACGAGTTGTCACCATTAATGTTGAAAATCAATTAGCAGCCATAGAGATTAATTCTTTACTTAGAGTAGCTCCAACATATAGAGTCCCACCTTTATGGGACGAGCTTAATAGGAGATTGAATCTCATTTCATCTAGAGCAACCGAACTTAGGCAAATCAAGAGGTTTGTCCTAGATAGAATCTTGGATCCCGATCAAGTGACTTTGTATCATGAGCTTCAGAGAGCTTGCCATAGGTGGTTAGCAGATAAAAGAGCCCTTGTGTCTTCTGAATTGTATACCTTTGAGGAATACCTCGATAATGCAGTTATAGTACATAAATTTTTGTCTCGTATAGAGGACCAAGAGGTCGTTCTTACGGATAGACAAAGATGGAATAGAGTTCCTAGAGCTGTGTTATATCGAGAGTATTGCCATGAGATTTATTTTTACAAGACAGAGTCTGAAACAGATAATATCACTATAGCACACTTTATCAAGTTCTTGAAAAACCATTTCCAATTTGAAGAGGAGCATTTCATGACTCTTGATGAACTTGATCCTATCAATGATATCTATAAACTATTTATAGAAAACTAAGCTATTATTTTATTATTGTTATTTCTTGCATTTAGTGTGTTGTTTATTGTCTTTATAAAGCATAAAAAAAAACAAAACAAAATCATAACAAAAATCAAAACATTTTATTTTTAAGCATTATAGTAGGTATATAATTAAAATATATACCTCCCAAATCTATTGCAAATATATTAATATATATTTGCTAAAATCTAAATTTAGACATAATGACTAGACTCAGGAATGGAAAACAAACTGAAGTAGAAGAAGATTGGTTAAGAAAACCAAAAAATAACCCAGATGTCCTTCCTGAAGATCCAATTCAGGAAGAAGGAACCTTCGACCAACAAGAAGAAGAATTTGTTGTAGGAAATGAACAAAAAGAAAATGATAGAGAGGAAGGATCCTCATCCCCTAAAATATCTCCAGAAGGAGCTGTTACTTTTGAGAACATGGAACATTTTTGGAAGTTCCTCAATACTAATATTGGCACTCTTAATAGAGCAGTCCATATGGACAAAGATCAAATTAGTGACACTCAAGCAACCCTAGAAGACATCTATCACACACGCACTAATCCCTTGTCCTTCGTTGATCAAGAAAGTGATCAAGCTGGACCGTCCAATTTGGACATGGCTACTATAATTCAAAACACGCAACAACAACAGGTTACCCAACCACCTAGAGTGCCTGTTACCAAGCCTAGGGTTATCCCCACACAAAAGAAACCTTCATTCACTGCTCTATTTTGCCAAGCTATTGATCAATATACCTCAAATCAACAAAATCCTAAAACAAAACCAAATACCAATTTCCAACAATCGAGGATACAACATAATGCTACAACCAATCTTCTTCATAATACTCTTCCTACCAACCATTTGCATAACAACAATATAGCATCTAATCCTTACATCACGCCATCCTACGCTCACAAATCCCATACTCATGTACCACCGAACCAATATGGTGGACAAACTGGTAATCTGGAAGCCATGGTGAAATAGTTAGTCTCCCGCATGGACCAGATAGATCCCTACCATCCCTCGTACAATTATCGAGAGATGTGTAGTCAGCCTCTAGATCCTATAGTTGTAGCACAACCATATCCCAAACACTTTCCTATGCCTGTCCTACCTATATACAAAGGAACTGAAGATCCCATAGAGCATCTTCGTATGTTTAGGATAGCATGTCATGATATATCACATGATGACTTGTTATTACTAAAAATGTTCCCAAAAAGTTTAGGAGGGATGGCATTGGAGTGGTATTATCAACTACCCACTCATTCTTTGAGGAATTTCGAAGAAACCGCCGAATCTTTTGTGCATCAATTTAGTGCCTATATCGAAAGGCATGTAACCATTAAAGATTTGTACAACCTAAAACAAGACAAAGATGAGTGTTTTGCTGACTTCTTAGCTCGATGGAGGCAGTTGATAGGAAAATTACACTTTGTGTTACCTTATCGGGAAATGTTGGATATTTTTATCAATAATTTACAAGAACAACTATCCTATGAATTATCAATCTGCTACCTTGACCACCTTCGATCAAGCTATAGATTTAGCTCGAAGGGTGGAAGATGCTCTCATTAGAAGAGGTCAGCTCAAAAAGAAAGATGATGAGAAAACATCCAGAAATCAATATAAAAATAAACAAGTTGTGGGTGATGGAGTCACTGATAGCAAAAACATTGCCAATGTTAATACTGCAAAAACAACAGAGAAGTTTATACTAAAACCTCTTGATAAACCACCCCAAGAATTTACTAGGTTAAATCAACCTTTATCAACTATTCTCCCACAACTATTAGCATGAGGTTTGATCCAATTACCAAACATCCAGGAACCTGATCCAACCATACCCGGATACAGAGCTGATTTACATTGTGATTTCCATAGAGGACCTGGACACGCTACCAACTCTTGTAAAATATTAAAACATAAAATACAAGACCTGATTGATAACAATGAGATGGAGGTGCAAGCCTTTCAACCTAAACAAAATCCTTCTAATAATGCTCAAAAGAACATCCCCCAAAATCAGAATCTGAATGCCAATCAATCATTGGACATATTTCAACATCCTTTACCAAAGCATGGTAAAGAGGTGGCTAATCAAATTGAGCATCATAATGTTCCCCCTCCTACCCGATATGTAGGAACTATTAGTGGACAATTACCTGTTCACGATCCGCAAGTCTTTGACACAACTTTATCCATGGTTACGGCCAGACCTCTACATAATATTCGGACACTTGATCTTAGTGATACCGAATATGAGACTGAAAGTGACATGGAAATCACCTCAAATCAATCGAATAGTTCTGAAGATGAATCAGATCTTGTTCAACCCATCACAAGTTCTATGGTTCCAGAAGAACCATTTCCTAGAAGAGTCACTACTAGACCATCTTCTCACCAAATACTTTCTAATGAACAAGTCATAAATGCTAGACCAAGACCTATTCATCATCCACAAAATAATATTGTAGGAACCATCGGAGCCGTTACTGGACAACGAGGCTCAAAACTCTCAATAGGATCAAACTCAGAACGATGGATCAGCTCCATTTGTTTTGAAAAATCCCAATAAAGGGAATTATGCGCCTAATGTTCAACATAAGCCTCCTTATAATATTAATGAACAATTATCAAATACTACAGCTAGAATTTCCCTTTTGGATCTCTTAAGATCTTCTCCTACCCATAGGGATGAATTAATGCTCACATTAAGCCAAATGATGGTACCACAAAATATTCAACCTGAAGCCATGTCCAATACTATCATAACTCGAGAAGTCGATTGTATTGACTTTCGGGATAGAGATATCCCACAACATAGTCTACATAAGGATAACCCCTTATATATTACTGCCCTAATTGGGGATGTAGCAGTTAAACGAGTCTTGATTGATAATGGTTCATCTTTAAACATATGCACTTTTGACTTCTACCAAATATTTGGGTTTAGAAGTGATGAAATGAAAAGAACTGATATGATTATAAAAGCCTTCAATGACGAAACACAAGAAACGTGTGGAGTTATTACTATACCCTTGCAAGTTGGTCCTAGAACCTTAGATACGACCGTGTTTATTGTACATTGCCCTGCATCGTACAATATACTTTTGGGTCACCCTTGGATCAACGCGATGCGAGCGGTTCCATCCACTTTACATCAGTGTGTTAAATTCGAATTTAAAAATTAGTTGGTTACCATTCATGGTGATCCTAGACCCTTTGATATGTGTGCTTTGGCAGAACTTGTTGGAGTTCAATTTTGCCCTGCCCTGTCATCCACACATCCTAATTCTCATCATCCACCCAAACGTGTGAAACACACACCCATAACATCATCTACTCTTTCAACTACACCTCTACATATAGCTCAACCATCTTCTGAACAAACCACATTAGGACCTCGAAAAGATCCTAAAACTACAACCAATGCTTCTTGTTTTACTCCTATAACTTCCATACCTATAGACTCATCCATCGATATCCCTATAACATCTACATCCACTACAGGCATCCTTTCCACATCCGATGATGTAGGAAATGTTCCTTCTACCTCTTATGCTCTTACTGATGAGCTCTTACCCGATTTATCTAAAATTCTTATATCAGAAGAAACCAACACTGCCATGCAAGCTTCCCTTATTTTAAATAAACTCCCACCCTCTCCTCGTACCTTGGGCCTCCCACAGCCTATGGGGAGTATCTACCAAGTCGGGAGTTGTGCTTTTATTTATAAGGGATATGATTGGGGAAGAATACCCAGAAACATCAAGACACATTGTGATGGATATGCTAGATGCTATTTTGCTAATGAGTATATTAAAGCTAAGCCTATAATGCTTAAATTGGGATATAAAGGGAAAGGTTTGGGACCTTTCCAGAATGGTATGAAAGAACCTTTTGAGGTAGAACCATGGCCTGCCCGATGTGGTGTGGGCCTATTTCCTAGTAAAGGTCAGCCCTTCCCATTTGAGGATGATGACCATCTTGTGTGTTACCAAGATTATTTGGATAAACGAGATGTCTTGCATTTAATGAATAAGCCTCTTACATGCAATATGCTATCCATAGCTTACCCTGAGATGATTTCCGAATCCGACGATGAGTTGGAGGGGGATATCTTTCATGATGTCTCCATTGAGGAATTGTTATATAACGGATTTTATTTCGATGGCTCTATACCTAGTATAGCCCAGCTTGAGGCCACGACTCCTCAAGATGAATTATCCAAGCTAACCTTGGAAGAATTACAAGAATTAGGCGTTTCACCCGCCCCACCTAATTTTGAGAGAGATCTACATATGGAAGTAGAAAACATCATAAAAATTAACATTGGAACCAAAGACAACCCTCACATAATCAACATTGGATCAGAATTGAGTCAGGAAAAACAAGATAAATATATTGCATTCCTTAAACAATATGAAGACGTCTTTGCTTGGACATATGAAGATATGCCAGGATTAGACCCTTCTGTAGTTATGCATCACCTAGTAGTCCATCCAGATGCTAAACCCGTTAAACAAAAACTTAGAAAAATGCATCCTAAAGTGGCCTTACTAGTCAAAGGGGAATTAGAAAAACTCTTAAATGTTATTTTTATACAAGCCATTGATTATGCTGAATGGATTTCAAATGTAGTTCCAGTAACTAAGAAAGAAGCCACTAAAGTTAGGGTTTGCACAGACTTCAGAGATATTAATGTTGCATGCCCTAAAGATGATTTTCCTCTTCCCAACATGGATCAGATCATTGACTTTACTGTTGGAAGTGGAATGATATCCCTAATGGATGGATTTTCTGGTTATAATCAGATCAGGATAGCTCCTGAAGATCAGGCTAAAACAACCTTTATTACCCCTTGGGGAACCTTTTTGTTGGAAAGTGATGCCATTTGGTTTAAAGAATGTAGGTGCAACCTATCAACGAGCCATGACTTATATCTTTCATGATATGATGCATGATATTCTACATGATTATGTAGATGATATTATAGCTCATTCTATCAAAGAAGATGATCATTTAAATGACTTGAGAAAAGTATTTGATCGGTTAAGGGAATATCTTATCCGACTAAATCCAACCAAATGCATATTCGGAGTTAAGTCCGATAAATTATTGGGGGTTATAGTTTCTTTACGTGGCATTGAAATTGACCCTCTCAAGATCATGGCTATCACAGATATGCCCACACCCACAAATATATCAGAATTACGAAGTTTACAAGGTAAGCTTCAAGCTATTCACCGCTTCATCGACAAGTTGGCAGACAAAACCGGACCCTTTCTTAAGCTTCTTAAGAAAGATGTCTCTTTTCATTGGGATGATGAATGTCAGGAAGCATTTGAACTCCTTAAGCAATATCTCCTTAAACCACCGGTGCTTTCCCCACCTAAATCTGATCATCCATTTATTTTGTACATTTTTGCTTTCGATTTTGCCTTAGGAGCTATGTTAGCTCAGCTTGACGATGAGAAGAAAGAACGTGCTAATTATTACATTAGCAGGACCTTAATCAGTTATGAAACTCGCTATACCATATTAGAGAAATTATGTCTAGCAGTTGTATTTTCTACACAAAAACTATGACATTATATGCTCAGTCAAAAAACGTATGTTATTGCCAAATTCGACCCTTTGCGATATCTCATGAGTCGACCGTACTTATCTGGTCGTACAACAAAGTGGGTTCTTGCGCTAAGCGAGTTTGAACTCACATTTATAGGACAAAAGTCTGTTAAAGGTCAAATCATAGCAGATCAATTAGTTGCTGCACCCTTAGAGTCTACCCATCCCCTCATCATTGAGTTTCCTGATGAATGCCTTAAACTAGAGGCAGACCATCCAGAGCAATGGTCCCTATACTTTGACGGAGCCCGATGTATGAGTGGGGCTGGTGCAGGTATTATTTTAATATCTCCACAAAAACATCTTATACCTCTGTCCTTCAAATTAACATTTGCTTGCACCAATAACACTGTTGAATATGAAGCTCTTATCCTTGGATTACGAGCTGCCTTGGCACTAAAAATTAAAAATTTATTGGTTTTCGATGATTCTCAACTTGTCATAAATCAAATCAATGATGTTTATCAGACCAGAGATGATAAATTACGCCCATACAAAGCATATGTTTTACAATTATTATCCTTGTTTGATCAAGTTACCTTGGAAGCTATTCCTCGAACTAGCAATCGTGCGGTTGACGCTATGGCTGCAGCCACATCTCTTTTGCCCTTGGAGTTAGATGACGAATATGCTACCATCATTATTCATCGACTCCAGGAACCCGCTTCAAGCAAATCATGCCTAGAACCTTTGGATGTGTTTCTAATCAACGAAACTACTCCTGAACATTGGTACACTGATATCTTTAATTTTCTTCAAAATGGGACCTTCCTTGATGGTTGTACTAGCAACCAGCATAGGTTATTACGTAGACGAGCAAGTCGCTTCATGATTATTGGTAATACCTTGTATAGGAGATCTTTTGAAGGCATCTTACTATGATGTTTGAATCTAGAAGAATCTAGATCAGCTTTGAATGAAGCCCACAATGGATCTTGTGGGGGACATTTTAGTGGTAGCGCCATTGCTAAGAAACTCCTTAGGATAGGATATTTTTGGCCTACCATGGAGAATGATGCACATAATTATGTGCGACATTGCGACAAATGCTAGAAACACGCTGACCTTGTCCATGCGCCTGCACAAGAACTGCAAGCTATTTCATCTCCTTGGCCCTTTTCAAAATGGGGCTTAGACATCATTGGAAAAATCAACCCTGTGTCATCCGATGGACACAAATTCATCATAACCGCCATTGAGTATTTCATGAAGTGGGTTGAAGCTATGCCATTAGCTTCTTGCACTAGGAACCCAAGTTTCCAAGTTTATTTTTAATCAAATTATTTGTAGGTTTGGAATTCCTCCAAATCTCATTTCAGATAATGGAACTTGTTTTAAAAATAAAGATGTTAAGAAATTATGTCAAAAATATAAAATTCAACATCGTTGGTCCACTCCCTATTATCCTCAGGGTAATGGCCAAGCAGAAGCCTCTAATAAAACATTAATCAAAATCCTCAAAAAATTGGTCAATAAATCTGGCCGAGATTGGCACATCCAATTATATCCTGCTTTGTGGGCTTATCGAACTAGCGTTCGTACCCCCACAGGCACTTCACCTTTTGTTTTGGTTTATGGTGCTGAAGCCATTTTTCCCTTTGAATTAGAAGTTCCTTCTTTAGCTCTACTACTTCAAGATACTGAAGTAGGAGATGAATATCGTGCTGGTAGACTTAGTCAGCTAGAACTTCTAGATGAAAAGTGCATCAATGCTTTGGAGCATCTTCGTGCCTACCAAAACAAGCTTAAACGAGCATACCTCAAGAAAGTTCATCAGCGATCCTTTGAGATCGGCGACCTTGTCTTAAAAGAAAATCAAAAAAATACTAATGCAACTAAAGACCTTAAAGGTAAGTTTGAGCCCAACTGGCTCGGACCATATGTCATCACTGCTAAATTTGGATCGGGCGCATATCGATTAGCTACCTTAGACGGTAAAGATCTTAAAGAACCTATGAACATTATGCATCTTAAGCGTTATTATGCATAACATTGGGTCATTTCATCATTTGTATATATTGTATTTTTGCATATTGTTTCATTTTTGCCATTTCTATCAAAATATTTTTCAAAAACAGTAATAGTATTTCTTCTTGTAATTCATCAATCAAAATCAAAAATATAAAAATATAAAACATCAAAATCAAAATATTCAAACACATATTTTATTTTCAAACTTGTCAATTCTTGAAAGTGTTGCAGTTATATTTTCAATTATTTTGGATAAATTAGCATTTATTTGGAATCCCGCACTTTCACATTCACATGAATAAATATCTTGATTTTATTTTGTGATTATTAATCTCTCTTATATCAAAGTCCACAGTTGAATTAAATAAAGTTTTGAGCATAGAGAATTGATCTTGTTATTTACTTGAACCAAGTATATCTCTTCACATTAAAATGATTTCATTGCAAATTCGATATGATGCTACATAGTAGAAATGGTTTCTTGAGCGAAAAGTTTCCCCTGCTATCCTATCATGCACATGGTCTAGGATCTTTGAGAATTGACAAAAGGACAAGCTCACCCCTACCCAGAATAAAAATCCCTTGCTCTACAGCTAATCCGAGCAAGTATCCCTAGCATAGGAAGAAAAGAAAAGTTCAAAGAAAAAGAGAAAAAGAAAAATGTTATTTTGTATCATCACGACAATATTTCAGCATTATCTCAAATATCAAGCAAAAATACAAAAAAAAAAAAAAAAAGAAGCAAACAAGAGAAAAGCAAAAGCAAAATGCAATAAAATCCTTTCCCTACCCCTTGAAAAGAAAAGAAGGGTGAATGAGCTTGAATCCCTGGAATTCTCAATTATTCGAAAACTGTGAGGTAAGCCCCATAACAGGTGGTTTGTGCCCAACCCGCTTGGCCTTGGGTAATCCCTAGCGTGGTGATATGTCTGTCACATTAGCGACCTTCTTTTGTACAGACCTATGTCGGCTTATGGATTAGCTAGCTCTTGATAACCTAACTTACACAGTAGTCTAGTACGGTTACATGCATATAAATCATGGTCAACGAACATTCATTTGGTTAATTCAAATTACTTGTATCAAATTATCTTGCTCAAAATTGGTGAATGAACAATACAATTGCACACACATTTGTATTTGAGAGATTCTCTATCATTATGATAAATCAAGATCGGCAATGAACTCACATATGCACATGAGGGTTCCTTATAAATCTACATTTTTCTTTGAGATAATTTAAAATATTTCTGCAACTCTTTTGGAATAAATTTTATTCTTATTTCAGAACATCTGTTTAGTATAAACACAATTACATACATTGTTTTCAAAAATCCAAAATTATTTTACACAACCTATTACAAAATCTAGCAAAATAAAGTCAAGTTTATATTATTATTTTCTGTTTATCAAAAATCAAAAATCAATCATGCAATAAAACCAAAATATCAAATTCTCTTTGGATTTCGCGATGATGGTATAAGTCTATACCTATAATTCTATGCCTAGCGCAAACCATTGTTCTAATTTTATTTTCCATTTATTTTAAAACAAATTCATAAAAACATATGACTTGCATCATTATGTTACACAATTATGCTTTAAAACAAACGAACACTTATTATATTTCATGTCATTATGTCAACATTCGATTTTGCAACCATGGTATAATTTCTAAGGAATTGTTCAAAATTTTATCACACTTAGGAATTTATGCCTAGCAAAATCATATTTCTTTTAGTATCTCATGCATAATTATTTTTATGAAAAATCTGAAAACAAATCATCAAACCATCATCATTTCCATCATCACAACACAAAGTCTTAAGACAGTCTCTTAAGCATTCTTTTACTTTTAGCAATATTTCTATACTGGGATTAGCTTGACGACCGAGCGAGCGGCGACTCCATGAAATGGTCTACAACAGCGACAATGTCCTTTGAAATTATTGTTAGAGGTCCATTTTATTTTTCATCAAATCACACCAAAACCAACCAATTGTTTACATCAGATTATTTCATTTAAATTTTACAACATGACATACAACATTATAATATTTCTAAAAATGACATAATTACATGAATCATCAATCAACAAACAAACAATTCAAACATTGAAGCATCATAAAAACATATGGACAAGTTATATCACAAAAATATTATATATATATATATATATATCAAAAATATCTGTACATCATATCACAATTGGATTGGTATGCCACAATCTATATCCTGGCATACTCAATCCTCTCAAAGATATATATACAATCCATCTATAGCAGCTATCCTCGAGAAGCCCTCGAGCTCTCAGCCTCATCTACTCCCCCACCCTGACGTGGAGGAGGTGGTCCCATAGAGGTCCGAGCTATGTCTCGGGTCCTCATCATCGATCGTGAGGATGTCCTCGATGATCCCATCATGATCGGCTCCACAATAGGGGCTAGCAGTGGTACCCTCTGGTTCTCTGGAACCATGTGATAGTATAGCCCCTGGTAGAATGCGGTCTGAGCAATAGACCATGCCAGATCTTGAGTGCTCGCTCCTCCACCCCGAGCTCTGAGCCATGTAGCCTCATCCTACAATGTCTACACCTAAGCTCGAAGGTGGGCAACCTCAGCCTAGAGAGCCATCATCTCACTGCTCTCCCCTACCTCGACACCCTTGCCCTTATCGGGCGATGGTGGTCTCTCCCCCTACTGAGGAGGTAGTCCCTCCTCCCTCCTCCCTAGCTACTGTGGTCTCTAGGGAGCCCGTGCCATCCTCTGGCATCTCTCCTATGGAGACCATCGTTGCTCTACCCCATCGTGACCCTCGCTGCCTCAATCATAGCCTATCATCGCCTCCCCATCCGATGCACCATGACATGCACTGGACCCTATGCCCTCGTCATCCGAGGAGGGTGGATGCCTACGTACCAGGCATCGTATCCATCAGTAACCCTAGTGTCATCACCATCCACTGGCTGGATGGGGGCATCATCTATGTCCTGGCTCTAGAACCATTGCATGTCTGGAGCCCCGCTCAATGTAGTACTATCTCAAATAGTCTGGGAGTACTCATAATCCCTGAGAGAAGGGATCCCCTACTAAAGACCGAACTACCATAGTACCCGATCATAGCGGTGGAGCTCTACCTCTCCCCACTCCATCCTCAGCCAGTAGACTCACTTGATGCGAGCCAGCTCCTACCCATCCTCTACCCACCCGGGGTGCTCTCGCCATGGCCTCCAGGTGATCTAGTCAGGGATGAGGTCATCCAACAACCTCCATGACATCGATAGATCTATCCACCACTGTGACCCCCTCTGTAGCCACTAGTAGAAAACCTGGGGCCTCTCTCGGTCAACCCCTATCAATGGGAGCCCTACCGGCCTCCGCACCGCAATGTGCTCCCAACACCAAACCTATAGTAGCGATGTCAAGACCAGACATCGACCTCCCTTGTATACGACCCCATGCAGGATCCTATACAAGCTGCATAGTACAAAGCTGCCCCATGCAAACCTGTACCCGTGGTCTCTCATGTCATAAACTATGTCTGAGAGGACCCATGGTAGTCTGCACCCACTCTGGTGGCACAATAGTAAGCCACCGACCACCCCTACCAAAACTTGAGTCAGCCTAGATGCCCCAGGCATCTACCGTAGAGACTCAATGTTCACCCCGCCCTTCTCTAGGGTGAAGCTCGGGTCTCCTATCAATCTCATCATAGCCTGGCCCTGATTGGCCATAGGCATCATCAGTCATCCCTGTATGGGGATCCTCATGATCCTCCATACGTCCTCTAGAGTGGGAGCCATCTCCCCTATCGGTAGCCAAAAATAGGATGACCCCGGATACCACCTCTCTGCTAGGGCTATCAGTAGCCCCATATCCATCGATACTTGTGGCATCTCTGCCACATGTCGTAGCCCGACCTGTGCTAGTTGGTCATGCTCTGCCTGGTCGAGAGCGGCCAAGTCATCTCTCAGCCCATCGTATTTCCATTCTCGGCTCTTTAGTAATCCTTTCTACAAAACAAACAATAAAACAACAAAATTTATTAATAAATCAATCATTGCAATCAAATTAAACACATTTTAAATCAAGTTTAAAGATGATATCGTCCACCATTGGATGATATCATCCCAAATTGGGCAACATCATCCTTTGTTAGGATGAAATCATCTCCGATTTCGCAACTTGGGGATCGCCCCTAGTTCATCGATTTCACCCTCGAACGAAATCGACGATTTAGGGACGATTTCGATGAAATAGGGACGATTTCGTCCCGACGTCGTCGACGGCCTAAAAACGGCCGTGATGCCCCAAACAATCAAAATTTAAATCCAAAAATTGTACAAAGTTAATTCAAACCTAATCTACTAGGATTAGATCCTTACCCGTAGCCCGCGCCGGACCTCTGTCGCTCTGTGCGCTGTCTCCACCATTTTTCTCTCTGTAGAGCTCTGGAACAGTAAAAATGAATAGTAAAAAAATGAATTAGGGTTTTCCCTATTTTTCTTAATTTTATTCAAAAATCAACATTTTAATTTTGCTTTTCCATGTTTTTACCTCAAACGTTCGATTTGGGTAAAAACACGGAGGGGGCACCATAGTCAACAGTCGTACGATTCGACCTAGAATCGTCGTCTAAAAAATTGAGTACATTTTTGCTTTCTCGTAAAATGGGAAAAACTCGTCTTTAACGCATTTTCTTCGAAAAATTCGCTAAAGAGGGGGCAAAATGTAGCACCCTAAAATTGGCACGGTTAAACCTTAGTAAAAAGATAAAAATTTGAATTTTAACCTCAAACTGCCCGTTAACCACCTGTTACCCGCTTTCCCCATTTTTCATGCCATTTTTAGGATTTGTTTTGACCGTTGGACGATATCGTCGCAGATTAGACGAAATCATCCCAGATCTGACGAATTCATCTAGAACAGAACGTCCAGACGATTTCATCCCAAAACCAAATTTTCATAATTAGCTTCTATTTCAACAACCTCTCCAACTTGGGCAGAAGCGCGTCTGCATAGTTGGAGATTCCCCCATTGGAGATCTCCCAGATTGGGATGATCCCCAACCTCCTAACCTCTCCCTAATCCTATATAAACTGAGATTTTCTCAGTTTATCCCCCTGACTCTCTGCCTGAAACTCTGCTTAAACCCCCTGCACTTCCACGCATCTCAGAGCATCCCCACACCATCATTTGCATTCTGTATTTCATGTTTTCTTGCAGGAACTTTACTATTTTTTAGTCGAAGCTAGCTCGGATCGTCGCAAGCGATTCCATACTATTTCGGATGATCTTGTCGAGGAGCGCAGATGATCTCGTACGATTGGAGGCGATCCTGACTGTAGTCCAGATTGGGGGCAATCAGAGCCCAGAGTTTGCATTTCCTTAGTTTTTTATCTGCATTTTCCTATTATATTTTTGTACTATCTTAAATTATTATATTTATGCATCTTGGAGTTCACCTCATTTAGCATAACCGCATGATAAAGTTAAGATCAATCATTAAATCTACTACATTTTCCTTATTTTGTTATTTGAATCCATGATTTAGGCATGTTTGCTGTTATTGCTATCATTTTCCTTTGCTTCTGTAGTTGCATATTTGGTATTTTGTATCTATTTTTATGATTGTAGGTTTTGTAGGAAAAACACGCATTAGTTTTTCATTATTCAGCAGCGGAATAAATACAGTTTACAATCGCCTTGAATAGGCACCAGCTGAACGGATCTGTTACAGCAGGTGTAACAGTGCGACAACAGAACTCTAAATAAGAAAATAGAGACAATATATTAGTTACGCTAACATCCCCCTTTATTACATTATTTGGGTAATGTAATAACTAATAGCTATACTAACATCCCCTTACATTATTTTGCAATACAAAGTGAGCTGCGAAACAATTCAAATTTGACACGTCCAAGTGCCTTAGTGAAAATGTCTGCAACTTGAGCATCGGTGGGAATGTGCTGAAGCTGAATTCGGTGCTTTGGAACTTCATCTCGAATGAAATGACATTGTGTGTCAATGTGCTTTGTTCTTTCATGATGGACTCGGATTCTTGACGAGGTTCGTAACACCCCGATTGTCGCAAAACAAGTGTATTGGAGATTTTGATGGATGGCCCATACTTGTCCGAATGCGACGTAACCATATCACTTCGCACACAGCTTCACGTGCGGCGCGATATTCTGCCTCTGTTGATGAAATAGCAACCACCTGTTGCTTCTTGCCGTGCCAAGAGACAGGACCGGATCCCAGATGAAAAATGTATCCGTAAGTTGACTTGCGATCATCAAATGATCCGGCATAGTCGGAGTCCGTGTATCCTTGCAAGAAGAATTTGTTGTTCCTCTTGTATTCTAGGCCATATTCCATAGTACCACGGACATAGTGAAGAACACGTTTTGTCTGCTTTCCAATGAGTGGTCTTAGGCTCCCGCATGAACCTCGAAAGATAGTTGACAAGCAAATACGAGATCCGGCCTAGTATTGGTCAGATATATGAGACTCCCAATCAACTGTCGATAGAGAGTACCATCTACCTGAGGTGAGTCATCATATCGCGATAACCGAAGTCCATTCTCCATTGGAGTTGCCATTGGCTTGCAATCAATCATGCGATATTTATCCAAAGAATGTCTTGGCATACTTTTTCTCGAGACACTTTGATGGAGTGCTCCTTCTCGGCTGAATTCCGCACCAAGACAATAATGGAGAAGTCCGAGATCTGTCATCTCAAAAGATTTGCACAAGTTTCTTTTGACAAGAGAGATCATAGTTTCCGAACTCCCCGTAATGAGCAGATCATCCACATAGAGTACAAGCAACACTATCTCGAAACCCCGTTTCTTGAAATAGAGGTTTGCATCCGACTGGACATCTCTTAAATCCATGCCGCATAAGGTGATTGTCCATTTTTATATACCAAGCTCGAGGAGCTTGTTTCAGTACCATACAAGGATTTGACCAATTTGCAAACTTTCTCGCTCGTTGGCCTTCCACTTCAAATCCTTCAGGCTGAGTCATATAGACTTCTTCTTGGAGATCACCATTTAGAAAGGCACTTTTGACATCCATCTGGTGAACTTTCCACCCATATTGTGCTGCCATAGCACACATAACCCGAATTGTGGTCATCCGAGCAGTAGGTGCAAAAGTTTCCTCATAGTCGATGCCTTCCTTTTGAGCATAGCCCTTTGCAACAAGACGGGCCTTATGCTTATCAATTGTTCCATCCGCCTTGTACTTGACTTTGTATACCCATTTGCAGCCAATGGGCTTCTTTCCATGCGACAGATCAACAAGCTTCCAAGTTTTATTCTTCATCAAAGACTCATACTCTGTATCCATAGCGGCCTTCCACTGAGGCTCACTGAGAGCATCTTGCACTGATGCAGGTTCAAGACTATCTATGGTAGACATGAATGCCCTGTCATCATCAATATCCATATCCTCAACTTCTGTACTTGGAGTCACGTAAAGTTCCTCAAAATATTGACAAAGATCATCAACCTCACCAGTTTCTCTGGCTTCTTTCTCCTTTTGAGCCATACTGCGTGTACGAGGTCTATCCAAATTCAAATTGGGAGGAGTGGATAAATTTGCATCTCTGATTGTATTTGTACACCATTTAGGATTCTTCTTCGATGGTGGTGAAGAAGATGTAGAAGGACCTCCTGTCTGTGCTGACGAAGGAATCTTCTCTTCCTTAGTTTCCACAATATCTTGGTGTACTTTAGATGTGCTCTGTGATGTGAAAGCTTCATCAAAGACAACATCTCTGCTGATATGAATTTTCTTGGTCAAAGGATCTATCAACCGATATCCTTTAGAGTGCTCGTAATAACCAAGAAAAATACATCTCAGTGTTTTCTCATCTAGCTTCTTCCTTTTCTCTTTCGGTATGTGCATGAAAGCTTGACACCCAAAAATACGTAGATGAGATATGGAGGGTTTTCGACCACTCCATGCTTCCTGTGGAGTCATTCCTTTTAGGGCCTTTGTGGGTGCCCTATTCAACAGATATACCGTAGTGGTGACAGCTTCTGCCCAATATTGTTGCCCAAGAGTAGCTCCCGTGAGCATACAACGAACCATTTCCATGATAGAACGGTTCCTTCTCTCAAGCAACTCCATTTTGCCGAGGAGTATAGGCAGTTGTTAACTGTCTCTTGATCCCATGCTTATCTAGGAATGCAGAAAATTCATTAGAGGTAAACTCTCCCCCTCGATCTGAGCGGAGGGTTTTAATAGAAGCCCCTGACTCCTTCTCAACGGATTTCTTGAACTGCTGGAAGAATGCGAAAGCTTCGGATTTCAGTTTGAGAAAGAAAACCCACATCTTTCGTGAGTAGTCATCTACGAATAACGAAAGTACCTCTTCCCTCCAACACCGTTGGGTGTGAAAGGACCGCATAGATCGGTGTGAATTAACTCCGGAGGTTTTCGTGCTCTTGTAGAGCTCTTCTCAAATGGTACTCTATGCCGCTTTCCCGCTAGCGACCGAGCACACCGGCAATGTGGCAGAAAGGGAAGGAAGACCCTTTACCATCTCATACTTGCCGAGCTCAAGTAAGTAGCCGTAACTAAGATGCCCATATCTCTTGTGCCATAGGGAAGTTGCCTCCTTGGTAGAGAAAGTCATGGCAACATGTGGAGTAGAGATAGCATCTAGTGCAAATAAGCCGTGCTTATATGAAGCTGTTGCAATCTGCTTACCCTTCCTGGTAATGGTACAACACTTCTTTCCATTCTCAACACGAAAGTTGACAACCATATTTCTGTCCAGGATTTGTGTCACTGACAACAAATTGTTAGCCAATCCCGAAACATAGAGGACTTTGTCAATCTGACACTTGCCATCGTGAAGAGTGACTCGAAACCGTACTCTCTCCCTGAACCCTGTAGGTTTTATCATCAACAATGGTGACAGGTTTGCCCTCTTTGGCCACAAATGATTCAAACCACGATCTGTCGCCACTCATATGTTTGCTAGCTCCAGAATCGACATACCAAATAGGATCCCTCTGAGTGGAATCTGTGGTAGTCATGAGCACCTTGTGTGCCCATTCAGAATCTGAGTCAGATTCTTCAACAAAAACATTCACCTGGGGTTGCTTGTTCTTATTTTGTGGTTTGTTTTGGCCTTTCGCTTGTTCTTATGCCAACACCTGTTGGTGTCATGGTTGTCTTTCTCATAGATCTTGCACCACCTCTTCTTCTGTTGAGGTTGTTTGCCTTTTCCTTTCGTATCCTGTTGAGAATTTCCTCCTTTCTGAAAGTTGCCTCCTTTTTGCCCATTACCTTTCTTCCTAGAACCCCGCCTCGTTGGTGTATAGGGCTGTATTGGAAGAATCATCCTTGTGAAGTTGGCGTGCCTCCGTTGTTGAAGCAGATTGACCAACTCGATGTAGGTAATTTGTCGTTGAGACACCCGGATGGAGGTTATCAACATATCAAATGAAGAAGGTAAAGCTCTCATCACAAGTGAAATGAGAAGCTTTTCGTCCACAGTATCTCCCAGAGAACTCAATTTCTCTTTCAACTCATACACTCTGCACAGAAAGAGTTCAACTGTTTCACCCTGCCTCAAACTCAGGTTATGAAGTTGTTGTTGAAGATGAAGAATGGTGGATTCATTCTTCCCCTCATAGATGGTTCTAAGGGCATCCCATGCCTCTTTACCACTTGCTTTGTCAGCTATATGAGGTTGCACTTCATCTGAAACAACAAACAAAATGAGCACCTTTGCTCTACTGTCTTTCTTGTCAAAAGCTATCTGATCTGTCGAAGGACCCGTGGATCCCGCTCGTTGGTGAAGGCCTAGTTGCTACTCCAAGAATAATATCCCACAAATCTTCCATTTGGAGAATAGCCTTCATCTTATGTTTCCATGGTGTATAATTTGGACCTTTCAATAACCGATGCGGATCAGCTCATCAATTTTGCAACAAGCGCCATAGTGAAGGTTCCTTATATCACCAATTGGTCCCCCTTTCGATATACCTTTTGCTAGGCCAATATACCATACAAAATACCCGCCCTTACGTGAGGGAAACTATAGGTATTTAGAAAGATCAACAAAAATCACCCGCCCTTACGTGAGGGAGACTATAGGTGAGTTTTAGAGATCATACGATACGTGGAACATAAGCGGTACCGAAAGGGAATCGCCTTGTTGATGGCACCTACCATAGAAGATTCTTCTCATGCGTGGGGCGTAACTTCCCCTAAACACTATGAAGAATACTTCGTCAGGATTTACGCCTAAACACAAGTGCGATAAAGGGTAGTGGATGGAGTAAAAAAATGCAAAAATGGCGTACTTATTCCTCCCCGACGATTTATAGAGAACAAGCTCAGACGTCGTTATAGCAGCTATATTAGGCGGCGGATACAGTAGCCAAATCACGACAGCTTTACCTGTAAGTGCTGGCCAGAGGTATCGCAAATACCGAACGCTGCAGTGCAAATAAATTGCACAGATGGGTTTTTATTTATTCCGGGGACTTAGGGAGTGTTTTGATTTTAATTTTAATGAAGTAGTGCATAGAAATGAAAATGCATCATACATAAAAAAAAATGCCCTCAGAATGAATAACCCTCAAGGTGTCGGACACAGCCAAAAATGCACCTTTTACAATTTGCCAAATTGCTATTTTTCAAAAAATTACTCACTATCCCCCTTTGATTTTTGAAAAAATATCCCCCCTTAAAAGGCTTTCTTTAACAAAGCATTTTTAATAATTATTATAAATTTAAAATTAAAATAAATAATTTTAATTTATATAGTTTTAAAACTTATAAAAAATAAATTAAAATTAAAATTTTAATTTATAAAGTTAAAAAACTATTAAAAAAATTAAAATTAAAAATTTTAATTAAAAATTAATAATTAAAAAAAATAACTTTAAAAAAATATACCTTGGGGGGAGTCGGCGGGATTTGAACCCCCGACCTGCAGGCTCCCTGAGCCTTACCGCACGGCTCACGACCACGTGAGCCAGCGGGCTGATCCGAGAGGATCAATTGAACTCCTCCCTTTTCAACCCCGAATGATCCTCCTCCTCTGCTGCGGCCTCCGGTTCCTGCTCCGTCCGGCTTTTGCTGCTTCTCAGCGCTCTTATTATTTTTTTTCGAAAAAAAATTCACGCGCTGTGTTTTTTTTTTCTTTTTTTCAAAAAAAATTTGTCGGGGGGGGCCTCCCTTTTTTTTTCTTTTCTTTTCCCCGTCTACGCGCGAGTGTGCCGGGAGGAGGGGGGAAGGACGCTCGCTGCGCGCAAGGCGGGGGGGAAGGGGGTCTCCCCTCCTGTCGCGCACGCGATGTCGGCTCTGTCACGTCTGTGGCACGACAGTCAACAGTCAGCACATGCTGACATCGCGTCCGTGGCATGACAGTCCATGCGCTGCGACGCCGTTAGCTCTGTCGTGTCCGTGGCACGACAGTCCGTGCACTGACGAACGTCGGTAGGCAGCGCGACAGTCCGCCTCCTGCGGATGCACTGCCGTCGCGCGAAGTCCGCTCACAGAGCGTTGGGCGGACGGACGTCCGCTCCTCTGCGTAGTCCGGTCGCGCTGGCTGTGCGCGCAGTGCATTGGGCGGACGGACGGACGCTCGACGGGGGGCGGTGCTCCCTCCTCCACTGCGCGGCAGCCGAGGCTCTGCATCCTTTTTTTTTTTTTTAATTCTACGTTCAGACGAGACAGCCCGCGGTAGTTAACAGTCGTCCTGCGACAAATTTTTTTTTTTTTTTTGCTTAAAATCGCTCACCAATTCCTCGCCCACAGTTTTCGACTGGCTCTGATGCCATGTAGGAAAAACACGCATTAGTTTTTCATTATTCAGCAGTGGAATAAATACAGTTTACAATCGCCTTGAATAGGCACCAGCTGAACGGATCTGTTACAGCAGGTGTAACAGTGCGACAACAGAACTCTAAATAAGAAAATAGAGACAATCTATTAGTTACGCTAACAGGTTTTTGACGAATTCGTCTCATGAATTCATCAGATTTTAAACGATTATGTCTGATCTCAGACGACCGTCTGCGATTTGAGATGATCCTGTGAAATATCAGACGATTACGTACAAATTGAGGCGATCTAGACTATTACAAAACTTAGAATCTTTATCAAACATCCAGAATCAGGTATGTTATGTTCTAGCTAGCATATTCTCTATGGTTAGCATTCATTCCTATTTTTTGTATTCATCTAAATTAACATTGGCATATAGAATAGTTTATATTCATCTTGGCCAAACCTAGGAGTTGAATGATTAAAGTGCAAAACGAACACATCAAACTCACTATCAACCTAGGCATGGAAACTACCACTCAAAAGTTTCCTGGTGAACCCACCATCCGTCAAAAATTCACCCTTATACCCCTCCCCCGAGAGGCGGGACATTCAAAGGGCCTCTTAGTCCAAGGTATTGTCCCATCCTTCTCGCATCCCCCTTCCGGGCGAGGATCCTATAGCCTGAGGGTAAGGATGCGAAAAATTTGGAGCGATACAATTACGTATGCATGGTTTTTAAATTTCCAACTTAAAGTTAAAGCATAAATCATAAATTTTAAAACATAAACAGTCCATAATATTAAAAAGCAAATATGTGTAATCATTGAAAATATAATGATTATATGATATTTTTCAAACCACTAAAATTTTACAACCAATCAAATATGAAAAACATTGATAATATGAATTTTTTCAAATCATTAACATTTAAAAATGATATCAAATACGAAAAATCATTGATAATATGAATTTATTTAAATCACTAAAATTTTACAAATGATTTCAAATCCAAAAAATCATTGATTATATGAATTTGTCATATAATCATTGAAATTTTTACATTTCTAGAAGTTGATACAAAGCTTTATCAAATTCTCCAAAATTATCAAAAATCATTTGTGAATCTTGCATTTCCATAATCTCATCATCACTCCAAGTTGAATCATTTTCGTCATTATCAACAGTATTAGTGAGACCTCTTCCGCTAGGGACTTCCAATATGGCAACGCTTTGTCATAGGGAAACTTACCCACCTCGTACAATGACACATACATTCTCAAAAAAAAATTTAAATTTTTATCCAACCTATTACGAACTTTCGATTTAACAAAAGATAATGCACTGAATACCCTTTCATCTTCAATAGATCCCAAAATCATTGTTTGACATAATTCATATAAATTAAAGAATTCACTCATAGTTTCTTGTAAGACACTACTTCGATATAATTTTTGCCATAAGTGCGTGATTGAACCAGTCACATGTGGATTTTTGAAATGTCAATTTGATTATCCATTGTTATTCTAAAATTAGTTGATTGTTGTCTTAGAAGATATTTTTTCAGAATACCATTGATTTCAATGCCATTTACTTCCCCACTTTTATAGAAATGTGTCATAATATTTCCCATATATTTTCAAACAACTCACTTTTACTATTGTGGTCAACACAAGGATTATAGAAGATGAGATTAACAATAGCCATGGCCTCAAGTGTCTCATATATCTTAAAACGATCTCTTATTTTATTTGTTAATGTATTTACAATTCTTTTCAATTTATTTTTAGTGATATCCAAAATCTCATTGAATCCAGAATATGTTATGGGTACTTGTTCAACATCATCTGTTAGTGTATCTAACCGTTTTTCATAATGATATAAAGGAATCATATTTCCATGGATAGCAATACAAATATTATCGTTGATGTTGAACTTTAAAAAGATTTTAGGATCATTGACATCAACTAACGTATTCCAACTATCAAACTTGGGATCCTCAAAATGTTTTTTGGATAAGTAAATCCTGTCAATAATCATACATATTTGTTTTCTCATCCTGATGAAATTGACAATATAAATTACTCATTTCTATGTGATTTTAATCAAAGAATTCATTTCTTGCAACAATGGAAGAATCCCATATAATGTGAGAAGAGTTTCCAAGTTATTCATACAAAATATCAAATCTTTTGCCTTGTCAACATCCCTAAGATATGCATACATAAACCCAAATAAGGATTGATATTCTAGAAATACCCCTTTTCTAGAAGAAATGGTGAAATCCACCTGGTGTCCACATATTTTAACATTTTTTTGCCTTTGGTTACACCTAGAGAAAATAGTTGAAACTTAGCAAACCTTTTTGGACTACATGAAAAGTATGAGTGTATTTCACGGACAAGTTCTTCCACTCTAGCTACATTATCAAAATTGCTCACAATTTTGTATGCAAGATTCATTCATTGAGCCATGCAATGAATGGAAATCACATATGGGGCAATTTATGTTTGAAGCCTAACACAAAGACCATTCCTTTGTCCTTGCATTATAGCCACACCATCATCTCCAAAACAAATTAAATTTATGGCAATTTATTTTTCATCCATTCTGAAAATATCCTTTAAACTGGTTACAACAACATTATAAATATTTTTAAAAATACAATTTTCAATCATCATATGTAGTGCTAGTAAATGAGGTTGTCTCAAATGATTTTTGAATGTGTAAACATGTATGCAAATCCAATTTTTTTTATCAATAGTTGTTACCTCATCAATGGAAAGTGAAATAAATTTGGCTTGTTTCACATTCTCTCTCAGGTTTTCCTTCTCAACTAGTGATAGATATTTTACCATTTCCCAACCACTTCGATCTGACCAATGTGAACTGGTAAGGTTTTGTACATTGGCTAGTTGAATTATTTACTTAAAATTATCAAAATCAGACATGGATAGACCTTTTTTTAGAATACTATATACAATAGAAAACTACAATTTCTTTGAGGCTAATACAGTTTTATTAATGTTTTGAAATTGTGTCTCGATTGTTCCACCCTTCTCAATGAGAGTTTGTTGTTGTTTCAATGTTTTTTGTATTCAAGTGTATATATCACATGCATACATTCTAATGCATCCTTCCACCTTTGAAATCTGTTAATTATTCCATCACTTCATATTTCTTTGATGTAAACTTTGCCATAATGTTTTTCTATTATGTCTTTCTTATTTTGCAACAAATTATCCTTTCCTAGATTCCATGTACAAATAATGCATTTTCACACATTGTGTTTCTCATCTCACTCAATAAATAGATATAACCATACCCATTCATTTTTAAAATCCCTTCCAATAGTCCATTCGTTTATCTTTTGACATTTAGATTTTTTACTACAAGATTCCCCAGAGGTTAGCATGTTAATTATACTATCATTTTCTTTTTTGGTTGGTGTCTAAATTTAACATCTCTTGAAGTGGTTTTTGAATGTCATTATTAGGAAAATTATCATGTGGTCCCATAACATCTGTTGGAATATCTTCGAGTGAATGCACATCAGGGTTGACAAATTTTACTCCATTCAAATTTTGGTGTTCTATATCATTTTTTGATGTAAAAAAACACTTTTTTAAAGAATTAACAGAATATAGTTTTAAAAAAACATTTAAAAAGAGGTATATAAGTAGAAAAACATTTATATATTAATAAAGAAAGGCTTTATATTTAAGAATAACAGAGAAATATTAAAAATTTGATGGTAAAAGGTTTTTTTACCTACATGTTGTGTAGAATCTATAGAGATTGATGCCTCGTTGTAATTTGATATTTGTATTAAATATTTTAGAATTATATTTTTACAAGAATATTGGCCTCCCTTATTTCCATCTTCAGTAGGATACATTGTATTTGTAAATAAAAAACCTTTAGATGTTAGGAAATGAATATGAAATTGAAGAAAAATAGCATACATCCATTAAGATTAACCTAGCCAATATTCTGACAAACAAGCAATCTATGAAAAGAAAAATCTCCTAACACACAACATGACATGGATGCATATCGACCACAGTTGTAGATAATGCTTCTACACTGTCTATGAAACATACTCTAAGAGACAAGAAGCAGTCTTTAATAAAAAAATGCTCCTAACACACAACCAGATGACATTTATAGTTGTCTACAATAGTTGCATATAGTGCACCTACATTACCTATGAAATTGAAGAAAAAGAGCTTTGGATAAAATAACATTGGAAGAAAAATGCTCTACCTATTTTCACAGTCGTCTTAGGACGACATACATACCTCTACAACCGATCAATTTTTTTAGTCTCTCCTCTACAACCGATTGGCTTATACTGATAGTTTCTTCTCTGCAACTGATTGTCTTAGGCTGATAGACACGTCTCCATAATAGATCAACTTATGTTGACTAACACTACTCTACAATAGATCAACTTATATCGATAAACACATCTCTAAAATTGATCAGCTTATGCCGATAGACACATCTCTACAAACTGATCAGCTTATACCGATAGACATGTCTCTACAAATTGATCATATTTTTTTTATAGTCTCTCTTCTACAACTGATTGGATTATACCAACAGTTTCTTGTCTATAAATGATTTGCTTAAATTTACAGACACGTCTCTGTAATCGATCAACTTATATTGACCAATAGTTCTCTGCAACCGATCAAATTATACCGATAGACATGTCTTTGCAACCGATCAACTTATACTGATCAGCTTATGTTGATAGACATGTCTTTGCAATTGATCGTCTTATATCAATAAAAACTTTCTACAATTGATCAACTTATATCGATAGTCTCTACTATCAATCATCTTATGCTGATCGTCACTTCTTTACAATTGATAAACATATGTCGATCGACACTCCTCTACAACCGATCGATTTATGTCGATCATCTTAAGTCGATCGACACTTATCTGTAACCTATAAGCATATGTCGATTGACACTCCTCTACAATCGATCGACTTATGTCGACAGACACTTCTTTACAACCTTGTCAATTTTTTCATTGTTTCAGAGCTATTTTTGAGTTAGAGTATTTTATATGTATGTTTATCAATACCCCCTATAGTATATATACGGGTAGTATATGAGGCAATTTGTGTGGGAAAAAAAAAGCATTTATAATTTTAAGGTGAATTGTTCGTGAAATGGGGTGAAAGTGGTTGGAAAATAAAAATAAAAATAGGATAATTATTATCAACGATGAGCGAATTTACCCCAAAAAAACTTTCACCCCGTAAATTTTGGGTGAATAGGCCCTAGTGAAAGGTTCCAAAATTAGCGAATTTTAAATTTTGAAAATCCTAAATACAGACAATTTATGATATTTCGTGCTTATGCATAACCTTGTTTCATAGTTTTTGAAACTTCTTTTTTTATCATTTTAGTTTCCTGGATACATAGAATATCAGGTTTATTACTTAAACATAGGTCCCTAATACACCTATACTTTGAGGGGGCATTAGAACCCCTTATATTCCATTATATGATAATAATTTCTCATTAGCGTATTTTTGCCCCTCTTGCGTATTACCAATATCATTTTGTTGTTTGGTAAAGAGAAGTTCAACCAACTTAGTTTGTGTTCCTTTCTCTATGTTAGGTCTTGCTTCCATAGATATTGCTTGATAATTTGAGGGTTTTCCTCTATTTTCCTTGCCTATATCAAGAGTAGGTCTTATTATTCTATTCCTCAATATTCTTTCACCATTTTTGTTTCCAACATATTGATCCTCTCCTGTCTCTATTATAGAAGCTTTTGACTTATCATGCTCATTTTCTGGTATTTCCTTATTAATGGTAGAGGTATTAGCTTCTAAAACTACATTTTCTATACCAATTATTTCCTCTTGAATGGTACATGGTACTTTAAGAGTCTTCAAAATCTGATGAAACACATTCCTTGGGTTCATCAAGAATGTTATTCCTTAAATGAGGATCAAATTCCTTGCTAATATGTTGAAATTATTGTCTTGTGTCCTCTATGTTTTGATCTAATTTTTCTTCATAGGCTAAAGCCTCAAAAGAATTGGAATTTCTTCTAGTATCCTTTCTTATTGGTATCCACTGTTCATTTTCTTTTATTTTTCTAGATCTATTTTTTGAAAGTTGAAAACCATCTTTATCCATAACCATTTGTAAATTTCTCTTACAATTTTCTATAAATTATTTTCTTAGGCTCGTCTTAGGGCATGATCTCTCAATATGCCCCACCTTATGACATCTTCTACATATAAAAGATGTGTTTTCATAATCTATAGTTTGGGTCCACATATTATCCCCATACTTAAGAATTATTGATTCTGGTAAATCTTTACTTATATCAATCATGACCAATATTCGAGCATAAATAGCCAAAAATCCATCTTTTGCTGTATTTGAAACCTCAAGGAATTCTTCTAGAGTGTTGCCTATTGTCTTGAAGGTATCTATTTACCAAAATTCAATGGGCAATCCAAACATCCTAACCCAGACTAGTACTAGATATATATTTATATTTTTAGGTGAAAATCCTTCATGCCAACGGGTAAGGAAGAGCCCTACTCTTCCCATAAACCAATGACCCTTTTTTAGTATTCTTTCTCTTTCTTCCCTAGAACAAAAAATGGCTAGGAAGAAAACTTTGGGAAGAAATGAAAGAATCACTCCTGGAGACTTCCAAATCCTATCAATCTATTTTCTCAAGGCTGAAACCCCTGGCAAATACCCATTAAATTTACCAAAAATTGCCTAAGGTGCGCTCAATAAAATCTAACACTAGGGATGATTCTAAGGATTTAACTATAAATTGATCCATGGAAAGGAAACTAAAACTAAAAATATAGTGAAATTTATCTGAAAGTTCTATAACAAATATAATATATGATAAAAAATTTATAAAATTTTCATGCACAATTTCTAAGATAAAGAAAGGGAAAAAATAACTTAGCTAAAAAATTCTTTGTCCAGATATAATTTTTTGCCTCACTGAAGTCCTAGCCCTTCATTGCTCTTCCCATCGTTTGAACCCTAGTTGGCAAATAACTGCAATTTCATTTTTTGTGACTTGAAAAATCATCACTGCTCTTGTCTTAAATGGTTGACTTCATAGGGTTGTATCTCCATCAATATTGCTCAGATATTTGCATATGACCATTCATTTTGAAATATTTTCACATTCTGCATAAGTTGGTGCAATAATCAACTAAATCGAATAACTCATCGTGAAAATATGTCTCCTAAAAGATGATATATTGTTTCAAAATCCTTTGCACTTTGCAATTTTGTTTTTTGTGATTTGAAAACTTATCACTACCCTTATTCTGAATAGTTGACTTCATAGGGCTTTATCTCCCTTAATATGACCACTCATTTTAAAGCTATTCAAATTCTGCACAAGTTGGTCCAAGAATCAGCTAAATCAGATAAATCTTCATAAAGATATGGCTCCTAAAAGATAAGATATTTTTTAGGAAAAAACCCTAATCCTTCACACTTTGAGGTTTGGAAGCTTTCTATAAAGATGTAGGAAGAATATCTTCTTTGGAATCAATCCAGTACCATAAGAAACAAATGAAATATTGAATATTTGCAGGCCTAAGTAAAAGGTCCCATTGCAAGATTACAGGTCTACAAAGTGTAGAAGAGAAAAAGGCCAGAGGAGCCTTATTGTAGACTCAAAGAAGAAGAGACTCCAAAAAAGAGTCCAAGATAATATTGGATATTGGTGATCTACATTGAATATTGAAGACTACAAATTGTAGATTGAAGGAGAAAAATAAAATAAATCAAGAAGATTAAGAGACCCACAATAGGTATCATTTAAGAAATTCTAGTTCTGGAATATTCAAGGTAGAGAAGGACTAGAAAAGGTCTTGTTCCATATTCTAGAAGTAGCAGATTTCAAAGATCCTAGTAAGGTGATCTCATTGCAAAACTTCCATAGTTGAATATTGAATAAAATGTCTCATTGAGAAGACTAGAGAAGCTACAAAATTAAAGGCCCAAGAGAAGAGGTCTCAAGGAAGTCTTGAGAAGGAGAAAGAAGAAGGCTAGAAAAGCCTCATTGTAGATTTTAGAGAAGGTCATTGAAGGAGTTTTGAGGAGAAATCATTGGATAAATTTACTAGCAAGGAGAAGTTCCTGATAGAATATAATTTGGGACAATTATCACCATCCAACAACAAGCCCAAAAGGAGAAGAATTTGGTAAGGAGTTTTTCAAAATTTTGAGGATAATAGTGAAGACCCAAAGACTATCAGAATCTTGAGAAGAAGACCACTAGATAGTCCAAGTATGAAGTTAGAATTTGATAAGGAGGATGAAGAGAAAGGAGTTAGAAGAAGCCACTAGATTTGATAGATTTGGAGATTTCCATGGAAGGATTTTTTAAAGAAAGGAGATTGCTAGTTTTTACAACAAAAAGTGAATGTTTCTTGAAGGAAATATCAGCTATCATTTGGAGGAGTTTCCTACCAAATTTATGATATTCAAGGACAGCACTTCAGAGGATAAATTTATTGCTTGCAATATGAAAATTTCAGATTTGAGTATAGCAAGAAAGTAGAAATTTGGGAAGAATTAATAGCTACTAATTTTTAGACTTTCAGGATGCATCCTGAAGGAGAGTTAAAGCTACCAAACTACATTTTCGAGTAGCAAGTTAGAGGAGTTTCAAAGCTGCAAATTGGTGAGTTAAAAATTTATTTTGGACAGCAAAGAAGAGTTGTGATTTCATCTAATACAGAGCAACATTTTGGTGAATCTAATCACTAGGAAATCCAACATCTACAGAGTCATAAAGGTAAGCAACTTAGGTGCAAAAGGTTCATTATTTGAACTTTAGTTATTTGGTTCATTATTAAGTTTCATTAAGCACCACATTAAAGTCTAAAATTGCAAGGGAGAAAGTTTCAAGTTTTAAATTATTCAAGGTGTAGACACCAAAATCTAGCACCCTTTAGTTCACATTCACCACCTCACCATCAAATCCTACATAATAAAGATATATGCCTAAGTTCTAACTTAGGGATATAAAATCCTGCACATCATTATACTTTCCTAATTTATTTAATTAGGAAAATCACCCTAGGATACCCTGTCTACCCATTGGACATGTGTCCTGGACACTTCATCCAACATCCATGCCACATCTTACCCACTCCTATCCCCTTTGTCCTTGCACATGAGACAGATTCCCAACACCCATGCCACAACTCCTTTGTTGTTGTCCCCTTGTCCCTTCACATAAAACAACATCCCACATCCCACTCCACTTGGAGCCACATCACCCTAGTTAAGTGAGCCACACTGAGTGACTCACTATAACTACCCCTTCCACCTGGCAGTCCAGATTTGCCACTTGGCAAGTCAGGCTTGCCACCTCACATTCCCCTCCAAAGCCCCAGGTAGCCTATAAAGGCACCATCAATCCACCAAATAAGAGGAGCTGAATTTGCATACCGACAAGCTATCGAAATAGATCTAGATCCAACGAGAAATTGAGAGCGTGAGCTTGACTCTAACCGTTGGCTCAAATTTTGAGGCAATCTGTTATTCAGCCGAAACCACTCGTCCATGGTTCCACAGTAGAAAATGTGCATCCACGGTTTCACAACCGTAGGTCCATGATTTCCAGCCCACAACCGTGCTTCCACGGTTCCACAGTCCCGAGAACAAAAATGGATTTCATCGATAGAGATTAGCGATTTGAGTATTAAGCAAGGCTTTATTTGTTAATTGTTTTGTGCTATCTGCTTTTCATCCATATCAGTAATAGGTTTATGTGTAGCATTGGATTTATTGCTTGAATATACGGGTGCTACTAATCCCCTTTGCTGGTTTGCATGTGTGCAGGTAACAAATATCTTGGATAGGCTGCTAAAGCTGGAGTGGTCCCGTGCTGGATACCAAAGCCCACTCACCCTTTGAAGTTGTAACTGGATACGAGGAGAACATTGTACATTGCGAAAGATCTGGAGAACTCCTAGAGAGAAATTTGTATCACATTGAGGCAAAGATTGTAACATTGTACCCAAGCTACTTGGGACAATCCAAAATATTGTAAATATGTATCGCAAGAGTCAATATATATAAAGGATTTCATTATTTTGGGCAATCTCTTTGTGTCTATGTGATTTTATATTGCAAGTGTTCAAGTATTTTAGTTACAGAAATGGCGATCACGGTGGGACCTCCCAAGGGTTTCATTTTGTTTTGCCTTGCTTTATTTTAATCTTACTAATCTCTGTTTGCATGTACAGGTGCTAAGGATTTGAAACGCATAGGAATTTGATTTCGAATTAGTTAACCTGTTACTATGGAACCGTGCATCCACGGTTTACCTTCTGAGGAAACGCTCATTCGTGGTTGCTGCACTGTTGAAACGCGGACCGACGGTTGAAAGCTAGAAGGAGCAGCAAAAGGAACACAGGTCTGTACCCTGTGCCATATTTTAAAATTTTTCTTTAATATTAGTTTTAGGTTGCATTTAAGTAGATTAAGAGTCTTAGTCCTGTATGCCTTTGTTTGCATATTAGGTCTTAGGAATAGAAAAACTTACTTAAATATTGCATTCATATACGAAATAATAAAGGGAAATAAAATGAGAATTGGCATATGCATAGTAGGGAACAATCATCTTGCATATACCAGGTTAGAAATAACCTAGGTATTTCTTTTTTGGGGTTTGGGCCTATATTCGGCTTTATTCTGTTGATAGAAAGGACCCGCACACCCATGATTGGGATTTCCCCAAACGCGCACGTGCGGTTGGCCCTGTTGAACAAAATTTGGCCGAGTCTTACCTGAATTTGCAATTTTTCCCCTGATATGATTTTGTCTGCTATTCTATGTTTTTCCTACTTTTTGCATTAGGCATAAAAACAGAATTGCATGTTAGATTTGCATCGCACAATAGAAAACAAAACCTTCACACACACACGTATAATTAAAACATTGGTCCGATTGGATTTCATCACCAACCCCCAATTCAGACCGATGATGTTGGAATTCATCTCCTTCCACCGGCTTGCCCCCTAGATCATCCGTAGATAGGATAAAAGCACTCTTTAAGCTGGTATAAGTCATTGGTGTTCAAGTTGTCTCCCACTATTGGAATGATTGTTGAATCAAAGTGGAAGAGCTAGGCGAACCCCCCACTAGGATTTAAGCGGTGTACCCTAGCCTCTTTTGAGAAATCACGCTTGGTGCTAGTGTTCTTAATCACCATATTCATTGAGTTCTATTATTCTATTCCAAAAAGAACAAAATATCTTCAAAAACACACAAAAACACATCGAAAAAAAATTCAAAAACTTAGTGCAAACTAGGGTCAAACACTTTGTATGTTTATTTGCTTGGCGTGTTGTATTGCATTGTACTTTATTTTTCATTCACATAGATTGCATATTAGCGTATGGTAGTGACTCGTAATCAAGCTAAGAAATTAGTGTCAAGCCAAAGTCAGTGGTCATCCCCTATGGCCTCTTAGTCTGGCAATGTCCCTCACACTTCGGTGGTGGGACAAGTAGATGTGCCCCTTTCTATGTCCCCGAGTCTTGATGTAGGGCCTTCTAGTAATGCCCCCAACATGGACATAGACATTATGCATAGAGCTACTCACACAGCTATACCTGAGACACCTAGGAGTGAACCTCCTACAGCGGTAGACAGTCAAGTCACCATGATAGATATGGACACTGTTAGAATGTACTTGAATGCAGCTGGAATGGTCTTCCCATCATTACCACCACTCTCCATCCCATCACGTGTCGTACCCTCATCACAACAAGAATCCATATTCGCCTATCCACAGTAGTCACAATAGATTTTCACCAATCCTCTCTTTGAGTTGGCTATTGTAGCATTAGCCAATCAACCATTGTCATCCAACCAAATTCCCCCCACATTATCACAACAAATGACCATTACCACTAATCCCTTGTATGAAACAATTCCTATTGTTTCGCAAGCCCCAACATCCATTCCTCCATCCACACTTGTAGGACATACATCTCATACCATTCCACAGTTAGTGGTGATACCCTTTGCTACTTACCCCCCATCTACCTCCACTACCATGGTTGTTCCACAACCAATTCAGTCCACCACATCACAGGTAGCAGTCCCTATGTCAAATGTAATTGCTATGCAACAGGCTTTCTTACAGTTGCAACAAATGATTTTAGATAATGCTAACCGTAGCATGAACCCTAACCCTAACCAACATTTGCAAGGGATTGAGCAAAATATCTTCCACCTACATCTCATCAACCTAATGCCTTTATCCAAGATCCATCTTGGGTAATGCGTCCTCCCTCTACCACTGTGGTTCACAATCAACCACCGCACCCATATGCTAATGCAATAGGTCAGCATAATATCATACCTTCATCACCCCATCCATATCATAACATCCCTCAACATCCATACCATAACACATTTCTGCCAAACATGTCTTATCATCCCCAACCTACATACAATCCACCCCATTACCAGCAACATCAAGTACATTCGAGTGTCAGTCCTATAGATGATCCTAGATACCAGTTTTTATAGAGTCATATTGATAGTCTTGCCATGCAAACCCCAGGCTTGCAATACCAAAAGCCAACTTTAAGGCAACTACTCAATCACCCCATTCACGCTTTGGTACCAGAGCCACCATATCCACATGATTTCCAAATACCAAAGCTTGAATTTAAAGGAGAAGAGGATCCCCGTGAGCATGTAACAAGATTTGTGAATGCATGCTTCAGAATCAAAAGTAGCGATGCATTGCTATTACATACATTTCCTCAAACATTAGGGGGGAAGCCCAAGACTGGTACAACCATCTCCCGCATCAAAGTATTTTTACCTTTGAACAACTAGCGGACCAGTTCCTGGAAAGATTCACCCTAAATGTTAGAAAACAAACAACATTGACTGATTTGATTTACCTAAAACAATATGACGATGAATCAGTCTATGACTTTGGCAACAGATGGAGATCAGTCATGATCAAGTTACCATTTTCACTCCCTATGCCAGAGATAATACGAATGTTCACGAAGAGTTTTGGTAGACCCATATCTTCATTGCTACAACTACAATAGTATAGAACATTCGATGAGGCACTCGCCCAAGCAAAACTGATTGAAGAAATCAAAATTCAAGAAGGTGAGATTAAGCCTAAGAAGAAAGAGTGGCACAATAAGAATCAAAAGGGGAATAACCACGGTCAGTCCAAGACCACACAAGTTAATCAGATAGTTTTGAGCCAACCACAATCAAATCAACCGGCTCAAACACAAATCCAACAACCCCAACAACAACAACAACCACACCAACCAAATTATCAAGCGGTTCCACCCCCACAACAGGCACAAAATCAGACACAACCTACGGAAAGGCAACAACATCATTTTAAGCCAAAAAGAAATTACACGCCAGTACAAGAGCCATATTCATTAGTATTTCAGAAGTTGTATGTGGCAAAACTTTTTAATTTACCGAAAATGAAACCTGATGATCCTAACAAACCAAAGACAAAAGGTTACAAAGAACACCTCTTTTGCATCTATCATAGACAAAGAGGACATGATATTGAAGGTTGTCATGGATTTAAAGGAATTGTGCAAGATTTATTGGAAGTGGGTACAATCAAAATTGACAACCCACTAGCCCAAAATAACCAAAACCTAGGCATATATCGGACACCTTTGCCACATCGAGAGGTGAATCAACAACCGATGGGAGCATCAACTTCTACAGTTCCTCCCAATCAGGTTAATTATGTGTCTCAACTACCACAAGGTTTTGTAGGGGCTATCAGTATAGTTACCCATGGACAAAGGCAAGCTAATCGCACAACCCAGGCTCCGAAAGCATCACCAACTAATGTGCCCATACAACTTGGATCGAGTGGGCCACCACCACCATTCCACAACCGCCTTGTTGTTACATTGAACAACCGGTTAACATAGAGTTTGAAGATGGCTTCAACAAAATTGTCAATTTATGAACTAATACAACAATCAACACCTCACAGGGAAGCATTGATGGAAATTTTAAAGTCTATTCAAGTACAATCAGAAGACCCCAATGCATTCAATTCCTTTGTGGGTAGTGTGCAAAAGTGCATGGAACCCTCGATAGTATTCTATGACTTTGAGGAAAAACAAATATCAGCAGATTCACCTGATCCGCCATTGCACATAGTAGCTCACATTGACAGGAAACCCTTCAAGAGAGTGCTTATTGATACAAGTTCTTCAATCAACCTCATTACCACACCTACCATGATGAAGCTCAACGTCCCATCATCTCACATCACAACATCCACATTCACTCTTAGGGCCTTTAATGATGCTTTATGCTCAACTGTAGGGAATGTTGTTCTTCCCATCACTATGGGGGTGAAAACAATACATGTTCTCTTTCACATATTGGAAGGGGAAATGCAATATAACATACTTCTTGGATGCCCTTGGATTAGGGAAATGAAATGTGTGCCTTCAACATTGCATCAATGCTTAAAATATGTGCATGAAGGCAAGGTACATTGCATACCAACTGACACTGAACCTTTCAAATACTGCAACTTTATTTCAAATCCTTATGAGCCTTTACTCCCATCAACACATCTAACCATCCAACCACTAGTCATTAGAACCATTCCATCAAACACCACATCATCAAAAGCACCCATTCTAGAAGAGTTGCCTATAGTTGATCCAGCTTTCACATCTAAAAGCGTTAGCTTAGCGCATCCTTCAAACACCGCATTTCATTTTCAAATTACACCCACTCATCCTGCTAATCAATTTCCAGCTCCATCTAGTACACTTCCAGATTCAAAGCCACTATTCACATTCAAAGCACAACCCACATCATCAGCCACTACTTCACAATCATTAGAACCCGTAGTCTCACAAATAGGGCCACCTGTTAGAGATAATCCAATGCCGCCAATAGAGCCAAGAGCTAAGGCTCAAGAACCCTCTTCATCCATCGAGCCATTAGCCACACAACCATCTAGAGTTGCAGTACATCTCGCCAATCCAAGTATTGGTGAGTACATTATTGAAAGTGTCATAGTTACACCACCTATCGAGTCAGTCAGAGATTACGGTCGCCCTCGCGACCCACCTTTAGCTATTGGTGATATATATAGAATGGGTTCTCAAACAAATGCAATCAATTTCATATATGGAGGGATGGATTCTTCATCGGACCCACCTCCTCAAAATGACAACTCTTTACAAGAGTTTAATGAAAACATTGATTATCTATCGAACCCAAGTTTCCTAGTGAGATATTTTTGAAGGGTTAGTTGGCAAGGATATGGACTTGGAAGACATGAACAAGGTCCTCACCACATTATTGAACCAGAATATAGAGAGCCAAGTGACCGCTCCGGTCTAGGCTATAAACCTTCCATCGCAAGCTCTTCGCTTAATCAAGCTTTCCAAGAACTTGACATAAAATGCGAACAAGAGGAGGAAAAGAGTGATGATGAGGATGAACCTAATGATGAGGATGAACAAATAGAAAGTAGATACCAAATCTACAATTTTTACCCTCGAGAGCAAGCTTTACAATGAGAAGCATATTATGAAGATCCTACTGAGATAGCATACCTTAGGCAAGACCTTGAGCCACTAATGCTAGGACCTCATACAAACGCTAATGGATTCTGGATGAGTGACAATGATGATGATGAAACTAAAATGATTTTTATCAACCATGCTCTTGAGATACAAGCCAGGAGAATGCTCCAAGATGAAGCATGTCCTGAATGGTTTAATCAAGAAGAAGAAGAACCTCAGGAAGAGATAATATATGGAGAAACCATGCAAAAGGATAACTGGTATCAACAGAAGTTTCCAATAGACCGCACACTTTTTTGGCTAAACAAAGAGCGTGAGGGTCCTGAACCAGAACCTCCTCCATCACATTGGCAAAGCATACAACAAAACCAATCACACACATTAGGTCGGTTGCAACCTAGAGAATACGAGTCATCAATTCTTGAATCGCAACCACCTCATTTCCATCAAGTCAACATGATTTCTATTGATTTGCTCACCCCACTCCGCAATCCATATAATGAGACAAAACCGATCTATATCGACACCAGTATCATAGCCATGGACAAGATTTCATCCTCGCCATCCATTGCTGACTTCATCCTATCCGAAGAGTTGTTGCATGCTTCAAACGCTTATATTCCGCAACAACCTTCATCATCAAACAATTTAGTTTTTCAAACTGAGATAGAGGGGGACACCCCAGACACATTTGAAAATGTGGTAGATGATATCCACCTCATCCCGACTCCACATCAGCTAGAAGAAGGTTCTCACATGCTAATAGAAGAGTCTATAGATGTGAACCTTAGTGAAGACGTGGACAATCCCTAGATTGTCAAAATAGCAAAAGAATTATCCATAGAAGAAAAAGAAAGCATCATAAACATGCTTATTAAAAATAAGGAAGTGTTCGCATGGTCCTACAAAGACATGCCTGGCTTAGATCCGGACTTGGTAGTCCACAACCTTACGCTAGCACATGATGCCAAGCCATTCAAGCAGAAGCTTAGGAAATTTCATCCAACAGTCACATTAATTGTGAAAGAAGAGTTGCAAAAGTTATTGGATGTACACTTCATAGTACCAATCGATTATCCTGAATGGCTTTCAAACATGGTACCCGTTCGCAAACCGAATGGGGGGATATGAGTATGCACTGATTTTCGAGATTTAAACAAAGCGTGTCCCAAGGATGATTTTCCTTTGCCAAATATAGATCAATTAGTAGACTCCTGTGCTAGTCATGAAATGCTCTCCTTAATGGACGGTTTCTCCGGATACAACCAAATTCGGATTAATCCCAAAGATCAACATAAAACAACATTTACAACGCCTTGGGGGACATTCTGCTACAGAGTGATGCCTTTTGGATTAAAGAACGTAGGAGCTACATATCAGCGTGCCATGACGTACATATTTCATGATTATATGCATAAGATAATCAAATATTATGTAGATGATCTTATTGCTAAATCAAAAACGTGTCTTGAACACATAGATGTGCTAGAAAAGGCATTTGATCGATTAATAGAACATAAGGTAAGGTTAAATCCTAAGAAGTGTGTATTTGGTGTCACATCAAGAAAACTTCTAGGATTCATTATTTCCAAGCGAGGCATTGAAGTAGACCCGGGCAAGGTAAAAGCAATATTAGAAATGTCACCTCCCAAAAACTTGAAAGAGTTGCGAAGTTTGCAAGGAAAAGTCCAATCTATTCGATGATTCATTGCGCAACTCTCAGATAAATGCAGGCCTTTTAATCACCTGTTACAAAAAGGAGTGATATTTTCTTGGACAACTGAATGTCAAGAGGTATTTGATGATATAAAGAAATATCTAGCCTCACCGCCGGTTCTTACGCCACCAAAAATAGGAGTCCCATTTCACCTATACATTTCTGCAATAGATTTTGCTTTAGGAACAATGCTTGCACAAAAGAATGAGAAAAATAAAGAGCAAGCGGTTTATTACATCAGTCGAACATTGGTAAGTTACGAAACAAGATATGCTTATGTCGAAAAGTTATGCTTAGCAGTGGTTTTCGCCACCAAGAAACTTAGACATTACATGCTAAGCAATACCACCTATGTTATAGCTAGAGAAAACCCTCTGCGATACATGATGACTCGCACTTACAACAACACCCGCACTGCTAAATGGATAATGCTTTTAACGGAATTCGACCTCGAATTCACAAGTCAAAAATCCATAAAAGGGCAAGTGATAGTTGATCAATTAGCGAAAGCTCCACTGCATAATGATACACCATTAATAATTGAACTTCTCGATGATTCAGTATTTTCTATCACAGAACAAGAAGAAATAGTTTCACCTGAGGATGAAGCAGATATGACAATGTTCTTTGATGGATCAAAGTGCAAAAAAGGGCAAGGTGCAGGAGTTGTGTTTTACACACCTGAAGGAATACCCATTCCTTTATCATTCAAACTCGACTTCACATGCACTAACAATAATGTAGAATATGAAGCCTTAATACTAGGTCTTAAATCAGCTATAGCAATGGGAATAAAAAGAATAAGCATTTTTGGTGATTCTCAATTGGTTGTCTACCAAATAAAAGGAGAATACCAATGTAAAGAGCCAGTCTTAAAGAAATATCATGAAGTAGCATTACAATTGCTAGGAAAATTTGACTGGTATGAAATTAGTAACTTGCCACGATCGAAAAATAGATTTGCGGATGCAATGGCTTCCTTGGGATCTCTCATCCCTAAAAATGAACATGGAGAAATGCAACCACTAATCATAACAATAGTGTCTAAACCATCAATTCAAAAAGTAGAATCTATAGGTGAGAAGAATGTTTGTTTGATACATGTCGAACCTTACAATTCTTACCTTGATGAGATAAAAGATTTTCTCAAGTCAGGCACACTACCAATAGAAATGACATGAACTACAAAAATAACATTCAAACAAAGAGCCATTCGTTTCACTTTACTTGGAGATGTGTTATATAAACGTAGTTATGATGGAATATTACTACGATGTTTAAATCCAATTGAAGTAGAAAGAGCAATATCAGAAGCCCACGATGGTACTTGTGGTGGTCACTTCAACGGAATGGCAATTGCAAAATGAATATTGTGCATGGGATACTATTGGCCAAAAATAGAAAATGATTGTTGCAAATATGTCAAAAGATGCCAAAAATGCCAACATCATGCAAACTTGACCCATGTGCCATCACAAAATTTGCAACCCATTCAAAGTTTGTGGTCCTTTTCACAATGGGGCCTTGACTTGATCGGTAAAATAACACCCGCTTCATCAAGACAACATAAATTCATCATAACTGCTACAAAATACTTCACAAAATGGGTGAAAGCAATTCCATTGACAACTACGACTAGACCTCGAATAGCGGAGTTTATACTTCAGCATATTATATGTCGTTTTGGAATACCCTCAAAAATAATTTTTGATAATGGAAAGTCATTTAAGAATAAGGATGTTAGAGCATTGTGCAATAAATTCAAAATTCTACACAACTTCTCAACACCTTATTACCCACAAGCAAACGGGTAAGCTGAAGCAACAAATAAAATAGTCATATCCATTCTCAAGAAAGTGGTAAAAGATAATCATCGAGATTGGCATACTCACCTCCCTTTAGCATTATGGGCTTACATAACAAGCATAAGAATGTGAACAGGAGAAACACCATTTTCACTAGTTTACGGTTGTAGCACCCTAAAATTGGCGCAGTCAAATTGGAATAATTACATTCACCTTAGTAAATAAATTTAAATTCAAATTTAACCTCCCAAACCGCCCGTTAACCATCGAGAAACTTGTTTCCCATTTTTCCGCACCATTTTTAGAGGATGTTTTGACCATTGGACGATATCGTCGCCGATCAGACTGCGCCAATTTTAGAGGATGTTTTGACCATTGGACTCCTTATGTGCTAGAACTTCTCAAATTTGCTCTTTGCACTATTCCTATAGTAATTTTATTGCAGGTATATCACTGGTTTTCAGCCAGAGCCAGCACCTATCGCAGCCGACGAACCTGTCAAGATCGGAGGCGATCCTGTCAAATTAGGGACGATCTCGTACTGATGCAAGATGATCTCGACTGCAGCATACATCAAGGCAATCAGTGCCTAAAGTTTGCTCTTCTCTCTTTTCTCTCTGTCATTTTGTACTATAAATCAGATCATTTATTTAGTTTTTATTCTACTTTGCATCTGGAGTTCACCCATCTAGTTTAGATTGCACATTAAATTCATGATTTGCCATCATAATGCAGTGATCTGTTTTACTTTCTATTTTAAATTATTGCTTAGTATTCACCTTGTTCTTTAGCATATTTTGCCTCTATTTTGCATAGTAGAATTGCTTGTATTTTGCATCTGTTCTCTGTTTTGCAGGTTTCTGACAAATTCGTTTGACGAATTCGTCAGATCTAAGATGATTCTGTCTGTCTCAGGTGATCCTGTCAGATTCCAGACGATTCTGATAGATTGCAGGTGATTTTTTCAAATCCCAGATGATCCAAACTACTTCAAGCATCAGAAACTTCATCAGACATCCCGGATCAGGTAATCTCCATTAGCCTCCTACAAATTCTCTATTTTTTTGCTTTCAGTATGTTTACTATATTCATTTAAATTGCATTTTCATGTAGTTTAAGTTAGAATCATTCGGAAAAACCTAGGATGAATGTTTAAGGATAAAACGAACCCATTAAAACACATTCCCAAAACCTAGGCATGGAAACTACCGCCAAATGTTTCCTGGTGAACCCACCATCCGTCGACAAATCACCAAAATGCACCTCCCTTGAGAGGCGGGACCTTCGCAAAGTCCTCTCGTTCGAGGTACCGCATCATCCTTTTCCCATCCTCCTTTCGAGCGCGGATCCAATAGCCTGAAGGTAGGGATGTGAAAAAATTGGAGCAATACAACGGTGCAGAAGCAATATTACCATTGGAGCTTAAGATACCATCCTTGTGAATCGAGATAGAGGAATTCATGAATGATGATACAACTAGACAGGAGCCTCTTGACCAATTAAGAATTATTGATGAGAAACGTATCAATGCTCTAGAACATTTATGAGTATATCAAGATAGAGTCAAGCGCGCTTACAACGCAAAAGTCCATCCTTGTGAATTTCAAGTGGGAGACCTAGTGGTCAAAGAAAATCAACAAAATACTAATGCTTTACTGCACTTAAGGGATAAATTTGTAGCAAATTGGTTAGGCCCATATATAGTAAAGCAAAAATTGGGACAAGGAATGTACAGACTCTCCAATTTAGAAGGGAAATTGGAGCCAGAGCCACTCAACATTATGCACCTAAAGGAATTTTATGCATAAAACGACTTGCAATATATGTATATATATGTAAATGGCTAAAAAACAAATAAAAAAATAAAATAAACAAAATATTCCATTTTACAACATTGCATGCATTTCACATTGTAAATAGACATATTTTAAATTGTATTTTTCATATTGCATTTGCATTTCAATTATATGTTCATACAATATATATATATATATATATATATATATATATATATATAGTTGCATCCATCCCATACCTTGCTCAGTAATATTTAATAGTGGTGATGATACGACCAAGAAAACAAATTCTAAGAATTTGGGGTATTCAACTAAGATTCTTTACAACTCACAAAACATACACATCATATACGATATATCATACAATTTTCATTCACTCAAACATGTCTAGTGAAAAACCAAACTTCATGAAGTGTCCAATTTTCTTTAGTACCAAAGCACTTTCATCACATTAAGAAAATCTTGAGTATGGTAAATTGACCCAAAAACAATCTAGAAACAAATACACTTTTAAAAATCTTAAAACATCTTGAATAATAGAAAGATAACGCCAATTTGGGTAAACCTCAAAGCGAAAAAAGTCAAATTCTTCGCTTACCCTATCACGCAACATAGTCCAAAAATAAAAATAGTGGTTATCACCACTACCATAGTGAAACAAAAAATATAAATAAATGTAGAGTAGTAAGGATAGGGTAATATTCTCATCATACTTTGGTTGAGAATCTAGTTCCCAAAAACTCTACACAAAAAAAAATTAACAACACACACCACATATCTCTAAAGCTAAAAATATTGTACTATCTTCCCCTTAGAAAGTTATGTAGTCATCACAAAGGCTTAAAGATAAAACTATTGGACTATGGGGTGAGCCTCCAACGGGGCTATAGACGCTTGACTGACAGTGGAGTAAACCCATGCAAGGCGACATGTCTCTCTCTCAAGAGGGAGACCTCTGAACGCACACACGAGTAAGCTAGCCAAAAGGAAAACCCAGAAAGGTACCATCCAAAAATTACTCAATATGGGGCAATAAACATCAAAATCACATGCACTGGTTCTGGATTGCTTAGGGTCATCGACATGCAAGATTTATAAAATGAACTTCACTTGCACACAATATGGTCCTAAATAAAGTAAGATAACATTCAAGAAAAATGGTTAACATTACTAGCTTCTTTGAGTATTTGAGAATATTTTCAGTTACATATCAAAAGCCAAATCATTATCCATATCACCATCCACATACCATTTATACATACCACATACATCACCACAAATAATAATCAAGTGGGATACCTCAAATTGCAAATATGAACGAGTAAAGATCAAATATTATGAGCTAAATAAGATTACATGAGCACCATGCATACCTTCATTTAGTTACATAACCATAAATCAAAATGCATTTTACATGTTCACTTGCATTCATTATCATAGCATTAACATAGAAATATAAGATTGCAAAATATAAACATTGCAAAGCATAAACAAGAATAATACATATACAAATAATGAATGTGAATACTGAAATAAAATGCCATGTATATATATATATATATAAATACGAAAGTCTACAAAGTACAAAATTCTTGAATGTAGTATACATCAGAGCACTGAGGCTCATACTAAGATAAAATATACAAAAAAATTAAGGCAAATACAACATCTAGCTAGTTCCAGTAGGATCCCTCCGTGGACCCTATGTTGTAGAATCCCCATGAGAGCTAGAAGTACGATGAGTCCTGTGACTTGTCTCAGTCCCTCGGGTAGCAGTGGCAGAAGATGATGAAGGAGGAACATGTAAAGGAATATGACACTCATGAAGAATGTTCTCCAATATCTTGATGTAGACAACCTGCTTATGCAGGCTCCTAAAATTAGCACCGTGATGAGAAACCCTCTGAGAAATCTCTACCCATAGAGAAGCAATAGTTGGAGTAGAATCATCACCTCTAGCACCTGACTACAACCAAGAAAGCTTACCCTGTAAATGGGTAATCTCACCACTAAGTCTGGTGATCTCTACATCCTTAGCAGCCACAATAGTGTTGCTAGGTCCAACTCGTAGCCCGTCCACCTCATCCTGAAGACGAGTCACCTCACCCTGATATCATGCTAACTTGACCTTCACTCGACCCAGCTCCAAATCTAGGCTATCTCGCTAAGCCTAGAGAATCCCCCATTCCTCCTCTGATCATTGAGGAGGTAAACCCTCATCATCATCGCCACCATCCTCCTCAGGCTGCTAAAAGTTCATACCCGTGTCAGCTCTCAAAGAGCTACCTTGTTGGTGCTTCACCGACCAAGGAACCCATCCACCTACATCAACATCGTCACCACTCCCATCATAATCTACAATGATGCTAGGAGTCCACAGAGGCTGATTCATAAACCAAGTGTTATACTCAGTAGTCGTGCCAACATCATCCAGTTCAAGCACCTCCAAGTTTGAGTCATCAGTAGGATCGTCGACTCACAAAAAATCAGGAGCAACAAGTAACCCCAACTCATCATCCCATCACCTGTACATAACAGGCGCATCCAAAACATCATGAACAAGACCAAAATACCATAGTACATGAGAGAACTAGATAAACTCCATATACTTCAAATGGGCACCAACAACCCATCGTCCTTGCCTAACATGACGAAGCTCCACTACATCCATCACTCAATCCAAACCCCTCCAAGGCCACCAACACATCAGGTTCCTAGTCAGAGAACTCAAGATATCTCTGAACTCTGAAGCACTCATAACATATCGACTGACCTCCTCATTGAGTAACCACATGTATGCCCGAGGAGAGGTGGCATCCATGCCACAAGGCAAACCAACTGGATGACCAATGATAACATGCTCCCAACACCAAATTTGGAGCAGCAAACTGCAGCCCAGACCCTTGCACCCATGCCTCTTCACCTCATAGAGCTTACTATAAACCTCACAGAGAAGAACGGTAGCCCAGGCTAACCGATGAGGATCAGCTATCAAGTCAATAATAATAGGCACCTGGTTCCACAGGATCCTTAATCCCATGGAATTGGGCAACAACATGTTGCTCAATATTTACATCATAAAGGTAGGCAATGCACCCAATATGTCAGTTGTAAAGAGATCCCGCAAAGCTGCCCCTACTGCAATCAATGTCCCACATCTCGCTAAACAAAGGGAAAAGAGCCTCCTTGTTAAGGCCAACATGAATGGTAGGATCCTCGATAGGGACGTGGAAGATACGATAGATATCCTCGAGAGTGATAGTCAGCTCCCCTGTTGGGAGTTGAAATATGCCCATATTTGGATCCCAACGCTCAACAAGTGCCTAAAGGAGATCCTCATTAGCTCGGACGGTGCCTAACCGCCCGTAACCGTCTAAACCAATGGTCTGAAGTAGAGTCCAATCATCATCAAAAAGTGCTTTCCACACTTTTTGAATGGTACTTGGCCACCTATGCCGATAATCAAGAAGCTTAACCTGAAAAGAAAACATATAAAAAAACAAAAATTAACACAACAGGCTAGAAATAAAAGCAAAAACAAAATTTGTTTACCTATGTATGGTAATAAAACAAAAAAATGAATTTTTTTTTACCTAACCTAGGTAATAAAGCAAAAACGAATTTTTTTTTTACCTATGCATGGTAATAAAACAAAAAAAAAAGAAAAAAAAATACCTAATCATGGTAACAAAAACAACAAAAAAATGATTTTTTTTTATCTAACCTAGGTAATAAAAAAAAATAAAAAATAAAAAAATTACCTACCCTAGGTAATAAAACAAAAAACAATTTTTTTTTTTTTACCTAACCTAGGTAATAAAAACAAAAAAAAAAATTACCTACCCTAGGTAATTAAAGCAAAAAAACAAAAAAAAATTACCTAATCATGGAAACAAAAACAAAAACGAAAAATTTTACCTACCCTATGTAATAAAAGCAAAAAAACAAAAAAAATCACCTAATAAAAATGTAAATCTGTGTTCTTTGCCAAAATAACCGCAAGTTAGCACTTTCAAAAAAAAAAATTCAATCTACCTAATCATATGGAGTGAAACTCATATCTAGTGGATTATCCTATACACCTAGCGATTGCAACGACTAGCAATCCATGCAAACCGGTTGGATGGGTAAATCACCATAAGGAAACTCATTCAAAAATCACAAAAAAAAAAAAAACAACAATGAATCAAGTCGATAAGTCCCTAAAATCTATGAGCTTAAATGTGTTCTAAAACAGATTTGCCAAGGTAAGCCTATAAAAAACCTTCTGTTGGGTCAAAAGCGGAACAACAAAAAACAATTTGGTAATAATCAAAAACCTGCTTGAGCATAAAATCCTCGACAACTGGTTCCTTAAACCCATCATTTGGAAGGAATGGCTAAAGTCATAGTGGGTGAAAACTCAAAAGAGTGGTCAAAATTTTTACCATGTATTCTAAACATTAATGAACCAAAAGCAAAATTGCAAGAACACAAATAATCCCAAACTTGGGGCACAAAGAAAATCAAGACAAAATTCATTAACAAAATAAACATCATTCGATAAACAACCCAATTTCAACATTCATATTTTTTCAATTGGCTTATGGGTGTCAACCTTTACCCAATCGTCAATTGAGGGGGTAAGCAAACAAGTCAAAAATCTAAATTTATTCATTCTGTGTGTCAAAGGGAAATGAACCCATTTGTCCAATAAATTTAGATGTCATTAGTTTTTGCACCGCATTGTGTTGTACACAATGTAGTACAAAAAGGGGTAACTGTAGACACCAAAATCTAGCACCCTTTAGTTCACATTCACCACCTCACCATCAAATCCCGCATAATAAAGATATATGCCTAAGTTCTAACTTAGGGATATAGAATCCTGCACATCATTATACTTTCCTAATTTGTTTAATTAGTAAAATCACCCAATGATACCCTGTCTACCCAGTGGACATGTATCCTGGACACTTCATCCAACATCCATGCCACATCTTACCCACTCCTATCCCCTTTGTCCTTGCACATGAGACAAATTCCCAACACCCATGCCACAACTCCTTTGTTGTTGTCCCCTTGTCCCTTCACATAAAAAAACATCCCACATCCCACTCCACTTGGAGCCACATCACCCCAATTAAGTGATCCATACTAAGTGACTCACTGTAACTGCCCCTTCCACCTGGTAGTCCAAATTTACCTCTTGGCAAGTTAGGCTTGCCACCTCACATTTTCCACCAAAGCCCTAGGTAGCCTATAAAGGCACCATCAATCCACCAAACAAGAGAGCTAAATTTGCATACCGAGAGGCTACCAAAATAGATCTAGACCCAATGATAAATTGAGAGTGCGAGCTTGACTCTGATCGTTGGCTCGAATTTCGAGACAATCTGTTATTCAGCCAAAACCACCTGTTCGTGGTTCCACAGTCAAAAATACACATCCACGATTTCACAACCATAGGTCCACTATTTCCAGCCCACAACCGTGCTTCCATAGTTCCACAGTCCCAAGAACAAAAATGGATTTCATCGACAGAGATTAGCGATTTGAGTATTAAGCCAGGCTTTATTTGTTAATTATTTTGTGCTATATGCTTTTCATCCATATCAGTAATAGTTTTATGTGTAGCATGGGATTTATTGCTTGAATATACAGGTGCTACTAATCCCCTTTGCTAGTTTACATGTTTGTAGGTAACAGATATCTTGGATAGGCTGCTAAATCTGGAGTGGTCCCATGCTGGATACCAAAGCCCACTCACCCTTTGAAGCTGTAACTAGATACGAGGATAACATTGTATATTGTAGAATATCTAGAGAACTCCTAGAGAGAAATTTGTATCACATTAAGATAAATATTGTAACATTATACCCAATCTACATGGGGCAATCCTAAATATTGTAAATATGTATCACAAGAGTCAATATATATAAAGGATTTCATTATTTTGGGCAATCTCTTTGTGTCTGTGTGATTTTATATTGCACGTGTTCAAGTATTTTAGTTACACAAGGTAGTGTGGAAGTTAATTTCTACAAGGTTCAAACTTGCACATAAGAAATAGAAGTTAGATATATTTCAAGAGAAATAAAAATATCAACTTCATATTATCTATTGGAAGCAAAGAAGATATTATTCTTAAGTGAAAGTTGCATAGATTATAGTGCATATTTCAAGGTACTTTTAAGAGTTCATTTAAAGGAGCAATAAGGAGTTATTAATAGTGCATTATACTAGTTATTCTTAAAGGTTTTTAAAGTGCATTATGTATTTAGAAAATGAGGAAGATTAAGTGCACAAATAAAAGTAGAAGTGAAGTGTCAAAAGACTATACTAAGCGCAAGAAATTTGTAGCATATTATGGTGAGGAGAAGCCACCAAAAAGAGCAAGATCACCTCCAAATATTGAAGAAGGAAGTCATCATATCAATTCAAGAAAAAACTTCAAAAGGAGACCTAAAGGTCTAAAAGTACAAGGTGCAACTTAATCAATAAAAGGATGAGAAAACATAACACATATTTCAGACATCAAGTGGCAATATTATAAATTTTAATAAGAAGCTTCGATACATAGAAGATAGAGCTATCTAAGGTCTCAATATCCTTCCATTTGAGGTATCTAAGGACACCCAATACATTGCTAAGGATACTAGACTCAACATCTATTGTAGTGCAAAAGCCTACAACATTGAAGGAGTCTATATAATATAGCATCATTGCAAGGATAATGTACAAGTGAAAAGAAAAATAACACAAGGTTTACATAGCACAAGTGACAAAATGAGGTGCAAAGTATGATACCATACCTAAGAAAACATAGAGAGGATCTTGGATGAACCGCTCTTGCTAAAGCTAGCTCTAAACCACCATAGGAAGTGCCACTACCATTGAGGAAGAGCCACCATCATTGATGAAGAACAACCATCATTTAGGAAGACCCACCATGCATTGATATGCAAGAAAGCATGTTGGAATATGAGTTAAAATAGCTTACAAATAAGTTGAGGTGATAAGATACGTTGAGGAGCTTGAGTGTATGAAAAAAGAGGAGCCTCCACTTACCATAATAGTGAAAGGTATCTTGTACCACTTGGTACAAATGAGGAAGAGGTATCTACATAACCTAATACTTGCAAAGAGAGGTCAAGTAAAAGTAACCCTCTAGTCAAATCAAAGAAGTACCTAGGAAAGTATAACATCCTCATTATCATTTCAATTCTCATTCACAACATTTTTAGGCCTGCACCAAGTGGAGTAACACCTCAAGAAGGATAAACACCACCCTATACCATATAACAAGAAGGTAATGTAAAGTGCCACTTGGCACTCTTTTCAAGAACGATAAGGATATTAATAGCTACCACAAGAAAGAGTGCATATATCTTATGCATATATCCAATAAATATTGGGTGTAGAGAGGTAAAAGCACATTAAAGGAGTAGAAGACCATCATAGGAGAAGTGCAACTCGAAGGAGAGAATTGAATACTCACTGACATAAGGTGAAGACAAATATTTGTAGTGCTCCAATATTGAACAGTGAAGACAAGACCAAATCCAATCAGCACTCAGTATTAAGAGGTATATTTACATTGATATTTGCTTTTATTAAAATGAAAAATGATTTATAAGGTTCTTCATTATATAAGGTTGAAGTTATTTATTATTTGCATTGGAGATATAAGCAAATATCAATATTAGTGACTAGAAAACGAACATAAACAAGGATTTTTTATCCTTACGTAACTTTTCAAAAGTGCACTAGTTGAAATTCAAATATCATAATATTTTCAAATTAATTAAATAGGACTTATAAGGTTTTATACCTTAGTATTACTCTATTGCAAATATTATCATATTTTAATTTCCAAATTAGGGAGGTATAAGGAGTACTACTTCAAACTTTAGATCATTGGAATTTAGAAAAGTGAACCATTTAAAGTTAAGTATAAAGGAAGCAAAATCATTGATTGCTTAAAAGAGTTGGAATTTATTGCTTATACTTGTCTTATAATCATATTAAAAGGGACAAAAGAAATCCAACCATAGATTATTGAATTTAGAGAACTTCATCTAATTAAAAAGTGCATATATCAATAGGGATAATTAAGGTGATATAATATTTGATTATTATCTTCAAAACATTAGGGAATCAATGTAAAAGGAAATATAATAGATATTAAGCACTTTATCAAAACCATAGCATACTATACTAACCTGGGAGATATAAGGGATTCTACAAAATTTAAGATTTGATAAGGATTTATCAAGTTAGTTCACATACTCTAAACTAGGGAGTCATAAGGTAGACTACTTCAAAGATACTATCAAAAGTATTCTCAAAATACTAAAGAGCTAAAAGAATTATATTTATTGATCATATACTACAATTTCTTAATGGATAAATTAGAAAGAGGGACATATCATCACAAGGCACACTACAAAAATATTCAAGGTCAAAACACATACAATATACCATCTCAAAGATGTAAAATTACTTCTAGCTCAAACAATTCTACAAGTCAAATTGAAAAGGACATTTGGTATATTGATTCTAGTGCTAGTCATCACATGACATGAAATCTACAATGGTTTGATTGTCTTTAATTCACTAATGATTAGAGGTTGAAAATTACAGATGGTAAAATATATCTTATACGTGGATATGGATGTGTAACACCTAGTAAATTATTTCTAAATTTTTTGTTACATAATGTTATGTATGTTCCTATATTAACATCTAATCTTATTTCAATAGCCAAGCTAGTGGAAAGCAAAAGGATAGTAGATTTTAGATACATAAATGGAGTCAATATGTGTCACATCATAAATCAAAATGAGATAGAAGCTATTGGATCAATCCATAGAGATATATGCTCTAGATTCAATTGAGACCTCACAAGATATTATTATATTTTAAAATAATACTAATGCATTTTATGAGGAACAGATTGCAAAAAATGAAGAACCCATATATCATAAAAGTAGATGAGGAAATAGAAGATGCAAAAATAAAAATATGAGAGGACAACAAAACTATGGACTACTTGGCCATCTACAAACTAAAGAAGAAGAATGACCAAATCAAGATGAAGAATATTTGAAATATAAAGATCCATATTGAAGACTAAAGTCTTCGATACCTAAATAATGTAATACAGAGGGGGTGTTAGAGTATATTACATTATTTGGTAAATGTCAGTGTACCAACTTAGATACATTTCTAGATTAGAAGTTTATTTTAGATAAAGGTTTTGAGTAGTTACTTCAAGCAAGTAATAAATGCACAATTTTTAGAATGTGCAATTATATAAATGTGCATGTAGTCTGTAGACACCAAAAAGTTGCACATTATCCATCTCCCCATCTCCATGGTTAATTAACATGCAAAACCATTGAAAATTGCATAAATTGAACCAAAAACACTATCCATAACCATTAGCCCCTTTGGGCTAGCTAAGCCCTTTCCTACGCTTAACCCTAGGTCCTCATGTGACCTCATGCTAACTCAAATAAGGTTGAAATATTTACCATAGTCAAAAATCACTTTATGGTCAAAAAGTTAACATTTTGGTCAATTGTGCTTTATGGCTAATATCATGCTTAATTAGATCTAATATTGATTTAATTAAAAGCCTCCACCTCACCTAGTCTACTTTGACTAGCCTAGCCTCCCACCTCACCTAGCCTAGCCTATCCTAGCCTTGCCACCTCTCATCCTAGATATTTCTCCATATCACACACCCCTAGGTCATAAATGCAAGATGGAGACTTTTGCACACAAAAATGATTAATTAATGCTAAGATGTTTCCATAAAGGTGAATATTAATTGCAAATTTATATTTATCCCTAATAATAATTACTTTTTGGATGGGTGAGGGATTCTCTCACCCAACTTCACTCATGACCCAAGACACCTCAAGGGACACCTCTTTGGTGGAAACCTCACCATAGCCACCTCATAGGGGACACCTCATCCCATTTCTCTCACCTTGGCCCACTCTATAAATAGAATGTCATTTTCACCATTTAGATCATCATAAATTTTACATACCGAAACTCTATCTAAATCACCATAGCCATTGCAATCAACACATCCATCTCACATCCATCATACGAAGGTCATAATCTATTTGTCTCTTGCATAATCCCATTTTGTGAGTGAGACAGGTTGATTTTCCACATCAAGATTTACTATTCAAAAGTTCTACCCAAAAAAGTGCACATCTAGAACCAATTAGAAGCATCCAGGGACCCTATCTGAGCAATCTAGCTTCAAAAGGGTTGGTTCGCACCTCACACGTGCGAACCTCCTGGTTCACACCCTAGGAGTGTGAACCTCTACAAAAGGCATCAGAACCATTCGAATAGGTAAGAATAGCTTAGTTTATTGTTTTATGTTGGTTTTTAATGGTTAATTTCATGTTTTGAGCACTTTTTATGAGTCTTTTGTCTTCATAACTATGGGGTTTGACTAAGGTAGACCCCCCAACACACTAATAGGATTTTGCAAGTTCACAGGTCCAATAAAGCATAAAGAAGCATCCAAAAAGCGATGGCTCACGAGCAAGAAGCCCACCTTCAATTGAGGAACCCAAAAATATTGGTCTACTATATTTGTACCACTTCTAAAGAGCTCCTTAGGGGATACTCCATTGTAGCCTAAGGGCAAAATTTGTGAAAGGACATCTCTTTGTAACCCTTTTGTGAATTATCAATACAAATACAGTAGATTCTATAGCAATGAATGAAGTGTTATAGTGTCTTTTTGATAGTTTCATTCTGGCACACTCGGTGGGACCTCCACCAAGCATAAGCTTAATCGCCTTCTAAAAAAAAAATTATGGGCTATTTTGTATGACAAGTAGTTGTCATCTATGAAGAACACCACAAACCAAAAATGCCCTAAAGCACACCTTAGGCCACATCACAAAAGGTTCACTAGTGCACCGGTGAGCTTACAAAGAGAGTAGTGAGTACACACTTGGGCGTGTGGATTCCCCAAACTACCTCAAAACTATTGCTTGATACCTAGGTATTGGTTTAGACACCCACAACCAATGACAAGGTAAGTCAGGGGAGGTTAGAAGCCTCATGTTCCTAGGGTTTGCATGCCCCCATACCTAGACCACAAACTACCTCTTGCCATGATGTATGCAAGGTTAAAGCGTCCTTGTATCTTTTGGTACCAAATAAGTAGTTAATTTACCTTCTTTTCATTTATTTTCCTCAAGTATATGTGATATCTTCATGAATTTTTGGTCATATTGCTAGATATAAATTGAGTTGTTGGGAATTTTTGTGCAGGTACTTGTGCTTAAAACACCCCAAAAGCTTCAAAATCATTGCCAAGATCCCAAAAATAGTCAGTTATATCCTCAGATACTGGTTTGCATGGTAGGAGTGCAAAATACTCAGTAGAAGACTGGTTCACACTCGAGGAGTACAAGCCTCCCAAATTCACATAGTTTTTGACCAGAGGGCATCCTAAAGCCTTTCATAATCACTTGGATGTAGGTTTTGTCTAAAATACTTCATCTCCTCCTCTATTTTTGATCTAATATTTCATTGTGAGCCACAAATTCCACGTAATCACACATGTTCGTTCGTTGTAGTTAAATTTCCATTTGCTTTCTAGATTAGTTTTAATTTTAGAAATTCCCCTTCAAGTTATTTTTCTTTATAACAATTAATTATATTTCCTTTGTGAACACCAATATAGTAAATTTAATCTTGTGTAAACCATTTAATTAGCTTTCTATTTCAAAATTCAATAGATTAAAGTTGTTTTTGAATCCCGAAAAACTAAATAGATTTGTTTTGAAAGGGCACTCTAGCATAGTTTATTTTGAAAAGGTACTTAATCTATATTTGCTTCTAAAATAGTACCACACAAACAAACATCACACACTCACATTCCATTTAAATGGTGTAAGGCATTGGGTTTCATATCTAGTCCGAATTGGATTTCATCACCAATTTAACACTAGATTTCAGTAAGGTCTGGGACTACTCTCCACTGGCTCACCTCTGAATTAGTCACCATAGTTCCCACCTATGTGGATCATTTTGGCATTAATACCCATCTAGTCCTTCCCACTTTGAGTGTTGGTTATCCAGAATTCATCACTGGAAGGTACCTTCAGAGTGGGTAGTTTTGGAAATCCCCTTTACCACAAGTATTTTCAAATAATTATTGGGTGTAGTTGTTGTTACTATGGGTGCCTTAAATGTGAGGGTTAAGTGAAAGCATGGGTATGCCGATAGCACCACATTGACAGTGCGATCTCTCTTCGTGAGATTTTATTTGACTCATTAGAGCATTTTGAGTCTCCCCATTTTGGATATCATTTTACTATACCATATTCCATTTAGGTAGCCACTCGTCTGTTGGAAACATAGTTCTATTTTGTGTGCCTTTGGGTGTTGCAAAAGGTTTTGTGCTATGACATACTTGATTCATATTAGAATATCATCCACCACCCAGATTTTACTACTAGTTCATCTATTATATCATCAAGACACACAGAAAAAACAAAAATAAAGAACTTTTGCTTTTTGTTGAGTCTCAGGAAAAGTGGTTACAACAACACATCAAGCGTGCTATAACTCACTTACAAATTGTTCCATAATTTCATTACCATGATTTTCACTGCACAACTCGTTTTTAGGTGTTTTGAACCCCCCAACATGATCATCCTACACTTAGGCTTATTTCACACGATTATGTGTGAAAATCTAGCATTCAGGCTATCATACTAATTCACACAGGTTTCTACAACACAAATAGGGTACACAACACATATTTCACCCTCTGATACACTTTTGGGTGGTCTGCACCACTAAAGTTTGAACCATTTTGGTCTACATCCCTAGACTACAAACCTATTTTTTAGGTTCTAGGTTGCACATACATCACACAGAGACACATTCTACATATTTTTGGACTTCTGCTATTCATTATGGATGGTTTGCACCCCTAGAGTGTGAACCTATTTGGTCCACACCCCTAGCCTATGAACCTATGTTTTTATCACCAGATAGTATCTCAGTCAGTCACAGATAGTTTCTTAGTTCACCTTTCACTCCTGTTGATTGTTATCCTACTTCTTGCATATCTTACCATGTAGGTCATGCATAGTCAGTCATGTGAAGCACTTCATAATGCTATCAAGGCTACCTAGTGGATAGTTCTTACCGTAGGGGTCTCTTCATCTCAAACCACAGATCCACATTTTGAGTCTGAGCAGGTTTCATCCCGAGTTGCACCTAATTTATTAACAGGGCATTTTGATCCTAGGGCTAGTACTACATCCCACATGGCATCTCCCACACCATCTCACCTACTAGATGAGAATCTCTAAGGACCCCCTCCCTTAGAGGATCTCTCTTCATCCAATCCTCCATCTATTTTTTTCCAGCATGTCATCTACACTTCTCTAGGTCACCCCATACAAGTTATTGTGGTAGAGGAGCTCACTCCTCCTTAGTCACCATCCTCTATGCATCCTTTCATTGATCACTCCTCCCATCCTCTTTTGGGTGATAATGTTATTTTAAAAATCATCCCAAATTTTTTTACCATTGTGCAGTCAGTTGGTATGATTTCTACTTCTTCCTTTGCACTATTTTTATTGTAGATACCATTATCTCTATAGGTTTCATCTAGTCACCCACCTTCATCTTAGCCATCATCCTCTGATCCACCAGCATATTATTCACACCCATATCAGGGCTACCACACCACTTCACCAGGTCTTACACACCCCTCCATCCAAGCTTTTCCACTACCTACATCCTTCACCACATGACCATCGATGCCTACCTCATATTTTACCACATTTCCACTTACCAACTATCCCCCATTTTCCACCTATGGTCCACCATCCATGCCTCCCAATACATTTTAGCTACCCCCTCCTCCTTCATATCGACCACCTCCATTGCACCCTACCTATCAAGGTGTTACCCCTCACTATTTCATCTAATGAGATTCTTTGTTTGCCACCCCATCCTCTCCACCTCAGTCCTCACCCATACCACCTACTACTTCGTAGAAGTTTTCCTTTCACACATCCACTTCTCTTCCACCCCCTTCTTCCACACCTCTAGCATTATTTACTACTCCATACACATGGTCATCCACTACTACTGCTCAGGCACAACCTACTATTTAGTACATGCAGTAGTAGCATTAGATACCTATGCCTGGCCTGTCCCCTATTGGTTACTATGATGCACAACAACAATAGTAGATCTTGATTCCCAGTCAATCACCCCCTGGATATTATGACCCATCACAATAGCCACCACCTATATCCCAGGCTTCATATATTTCACCTTATTCATCTCAGGTTGCTGTCCCATAGTACCACTCGACATCAACACCTACTCCATAGCAAGATGCTTACTATCAACAATGGGAGGAACAACAGTTGTAGTATCCACCACATTTGAATTACACAAAGGCCTCATCATAACCACATCCTACATCCATACTACCCCCTTCCATTTATTTCTCCTCCTCAAACCACTACTGTGCTCTCTAGTGAGTTTCAAACCATGCAGGAGCAGCTGCGTGCTTTGTATCTGTGTACAACTGGTTATGGGCCTCAAAAAGCCCATATATTATGAGCTATGCAATGAACCAATTTACACATATATCCCTATATATACCTATCCTTATAGATTTGAGATTCCCAAATTCAAAAAATTTAAAAGTAAGGAGGATCCTAGAGAGCACCTAAATAATTACCATTTTGCCTATTACCAATTGCATGAAAGCGATCCCCTTATGCTTCATACCTTTGCCATGTCACTTGGAGGTCAAGAATTAGATTGGTACAACCATTTACCTCACCATAGCTTGTATACATTTGAGTAGTTGGCCAATATTTTTCTTGAACATTTCACCATCAACATAAAAACCAAGCTTACCTTGTTCGATGTGTATGATTTACATCAGTGGGACGACGAGCCTATTACTGATTTTATCGCCCATTGGAGAGTGGTACTTCATGATCTCGCCTACCCTCTCCCACCTTAAGATCTCGTCAAACTCTTCACCAAGATTTGTCATAAATAAATCTCCCAAAAATTGTAGATACATCAGATTCAAACATTTGAGGAAGCCATTTCCTAAGCCAAAGTTATCGAGGGTATCAAGGTCCATACGGTAAAAATAAAGTTACATCAGAAGTAGTCCTACCATACCGATTATCATTCAAATCATCCTCCATATGTACCACCTACCACATGACCCCTACAAACCAATCAGGTTCTCGTCAGTTCTCCATATTCGCTAGTGCAAGTGGCTACTATGCAAGCCCCACAACCCACTCCCCCATGATCTCCTCAAAATTAGTATCAATCCAACTCTCCAATTATTCCCACTCCATAAAAAACCAACCAATCACCACAATCCAATCCATACCAGGCTTGTAATCCATGTCCACCTCACCCCCATGCAATTAGATGCCTTTATCTGAGCCCATGCCCACTCTATTTCATCAATTAATCAAGGGGGTCCTCATTCACTTGCCAAATGTCCAACCTCTTGATCCAAATCACCCTCTCCTGTGGGACTAAAATCCACAAGCCTTCTATAATTATCATCGACAACATGGCCACACCATTGATTCATGTTGTATATTTCACCATGTTGTCAAAGACCTTATCGATCGAGGTGCTATTCAGGTCTCAAACCTCCTTGCACCACAAAATCAAAATTTGGGGATATACCAAAATCGCTTACTCAAGAATGGGGGTAACCCAACTCAAAATGATCCACACTAGGTTAATCATGTCAATAAAGATCCTTCCCAATAGGTTTTTGTGGATATGATCAATATCATCACTTGAAATCAACGTTATCCACCCCTGCAGCCCCTCAAAAACCCTCCATATCACACCAACCACCCGTCACAACCTCATTCATCACACCACCAATTCTCCCACCCCCTCCATGAAATATCATCACCATCCATGGTAGTATTTCTCACTAGCTTCGTACTACCCCTGCAAAGTTATCCTTTTATGACCTCCTATAACAATCCCAACCTCATCATGAAGCTCTTGATTCCATCCTCTGCTCTCTCTATCTTGACACCTATAATGCAGATTCCTTCACCAAATTTTTTGGTAATGTTAAGATATTCCTACAACCTTCTATCAGCTTCCATGACCATGAAATTATATAATTTTTAGGTGAGGCAGCGGATCCCCCATTGCATATTCAAGCCTCCATCAACGTTGTCACCTATAAATGTGTTCTCATTGATACTGGGTCATACATCAACATCATTTCTACCACTGCATTGAACCACCTTCATCTTCCTCCTAATATTGCCACACCATCCATGGATCTTTGAGCCTTTGATGGCTCCATGCATCCCACCATTGGCACTATTGTCTTGCCCATCAAGGTAGGTGCCAAAATAATTTCCACTCTCTTCCATGTTATCAAAGGTGAATGCAGTATAACATCCTATTAGGATGACCTTGGATTTAGGACATGTAATGCATCCCTTCCACACTTCATCATTGCATCAAATATGTTCATAATGGATTAATCCACTACATCCTTGTCGATGGTGATCCCTTCGAATTTTGTAGTATCATAAGTCTTCCACTTAGTCCATCCTTATCGTCCACACAATTCACCCCCATTCCATGCTACATGCTCGATAACACCTATCCTCCATCATCACAACCACCCCTATACCCATTATCAACAATGTTGCCTCCACTTTGTCCAATCCATCGAAACCTCCACCACAACCTCCTATACCTAATTTCTCCCACAGTGCGTTGTCATCCTTCACACCCCCACCATTCACCTTTTCTGCTATGCCAACCCCACCATCCTCATCCAACCCCACACCTATCCTACCTATGCCATATACACCCACTCACTACTTTATGCCATGATTAGCATGGGTGCACATATTCCCCCATTCATCAAATCCTGATCCTTTGCCAACATCCCATTTTGCCCATGCTAATCATCCCATCATCGGATCTTTGATTGAATGCTATGAGTGGGTACAATATGCTACTCGACTTGATGACCAGTTAGCCCAATCCACCTATACTAATGCACATGCCCCATCAAGCACTCCACCTCTGCCTGCTGTACCATCACCACCACCACATAGGGGTTCCTCTCCTCCACACAAATCATCATGATTACACACCACCTCCTATCGATGATTTTGTCAATTTTGATGATATCTCCTCCACCCCATCTACCACCTAATTTCCTTCCCATATCCCACGTGATCTGGTCCTCTAGTGTGCCATCACCTACCATACCACCCCACATCCCTTGGATTCATCATGCAAATATTTATCTCGATGATGATTTCCAAACCCCTGAATCCATCGATGATATTCACCTCATTCCTAAACCCGCTCAACTTTTTGACGATTCTCACATGCTTGTTGAGGATACCATTGAAGTTGACATTGGTAATGATCTAGAAAACTCTCACATCGTCTACCTCACCGCAAACCTCACTGAATAAGAGCGTTTCCTTTATATCAATTTTCTCAAATACTACATTAAAGTTTTTGCTTGGTCCTACATAGATATGCCTAGTCTTGACCCCTCATTGGTAGTGCACAACCTTGTCCTGGATGACCAAGCCAAACTTATCAAAAAAAAATTGTTCCGCATGCACCCCACAGTTGTGCTCATGGTTAAGCAGGAGTTACAGAAACTCCTTGATGTTGATTTTATTGTACCTATCGACTGCCCTGAATGGGTTTCAAACATGGTCCCCATAAAAAAACCCAAGGGGGGTATCTGTATTTGCACTGATTTTAGGGATTTTAACAAAGCTTATCCCAAGGACAATTTTCCACTCCCTAATATTAATACTTTGGTTGATGCCATCACTGGACACAAAATACTATCACTCATGGATGGCTTTTTTGGTTATAATTAAATTAGTGTCAATCCTATGGATCAACACAAGACCTCTTTCATGACCCCCTAGGGGACCTTTTGTTACAAGGTTATGCCATTCGATCCAAAAATGCTGGGGCAACCTATCAACGTACCATGACCTACTCGTTGCTTTATGCAATCCCTCTCCCTCACCTACAACCCAATTTTCCCATGCTAATCATCCCATTATCGGATCCTCGATTGAATACTATGATTGGGTACAACGTGCTACTCGACTTGATGACTAGTTAGCCCAATTCGCCTATATTGATGCCCATGCCCCACACAACACTCTACCTCAGCCTACTACACCATTTCCACCACCACATAAGGGGTCCTCTCCTCCACCTGAGCACCCTGATACTCCCCATTTTGCTATCCATATGACCATGCCCAATCCTGGTAAATATCACATTACTAACTCTCGAGTTTCACCATCCACTTTCCAAACCACCCGTGATTTCTGTTGACCTCATGATGTGCCATTTATTATTGGGGTAGTAGTTCCTCTTGGTCCTTCCAATAATTCCATGAAATTTATCTATGAGAGACTTGATTCATCTATAGATCCTCCAACACCTCTGCCACCACAAACTAGATTTTATGATAATCTTAATCACATGTCTAATCCTATTTTTTCTTGGCAATATTTGCACTAGTACAAACTAGCATGGGTATGACCTAGGGATATATGAAAAATTATGTCATTCCTATTTTAGTCCTCTTGCTCACCTCCCTATTGATCGATCCAGTCTCGATTACAATCTAGCCACTATTCATAATCTTGAGCATGACTTTCAAAATCTAGATCTTAATCCTCTTAATATTCTGCCTGATGAGGAATTTGAACCTACTATGCCACCTGATAGCTCTTCTCCTCATTCCATAGTTGATATACCATCCACATTATTTCCACCATGCCCACACCATGAATCCCTTTCACCATAGGAAATCAACACCCTTGTCTACCACTTTACCTATATGGTCGTCGATCCATCCCTGCTTGTTGATCCACCCCTGCCTGTCGATCCACCCCTGCCTACTGATTCATCCCTACCTATCGATTTACCCCTGCATACCACTTCACCCCTCCCCACTGATCCTCCCCTCCCTCTCCATCACCCTCCTCCTCACATTCTACTCCATTCATCCCGATTCGTGAGACCCTCCCATATCAACACCAAATTTCTCATTCACCCTCGCCACCGATGGTAATTAATCTCGGATGCCACCATTCGGTTCCTAATTTCTTCCTATCCTCTTTAGATTCTTCAAAAAATTCCTCACCCACCTCCTCCATTTATAGTGCATTGGTCAATATGATTTATGTTGACCTATACGGCCCCCTTCGCTACCCAAATCAGCCTGATTACACACCACCTCCTATCGATGATTTCATCGATTTTGACTATATCTCCTCCACCCCATCTACCACTAATTTCCTTCCCACACCCCACGTGATTCGGTCTACTAGCGCACCATCACCTACCATACCATCCCACATCCCTTAGATTCATCATGTAGATATTTATCTCGATGATGATTTCCAAACCCCTGAATCCATCGACGACCTTCACCTCATTCCTAAACCCACTCAACTTTATGACAGTTCTCACATGCTTGTTTAGGATACCATTGAAGTTGACATTGGCAATGATCCAAAAAATCCTCACATTGTCTACCTTTCCGCTAGCCTCACTGAAGAATAGTGTGTCCTTTATACCAATTTCCTCAGATACTAAATTAAGGTTTTTGCTTGGTCCTATACAGATATGCCTGGCCTTGAGCCCTCATTGGTAGTGTACAACCTTGTCTTGGATGACCAAGCCAAACCTATTAGACAAAATTTATGCCGCATGCACCCCACAGTTGTGCTCATGGTTAAGTAGGAGTTACAGAAACTCCTTGATGTTGATTTCATTGTACCTATTGACTACCCTGAATGGGTTTCAAACATAGTTCCCATCAAAAAACCCAAGGGGGGTATCTGCATTTGCACTAATTTTAGGGATCTTAACAAAGCTTTTCCCAAGGACAATTTTCCACTCCCTAATATCGACACTTTGGTTGATTCCACCGTTGGACACAAAATACTATCACTCATGGATAGTTTTTCTGGTTATAATTAAATTCGTGTCAATCCTACAGATCAGCACAAGACCTCTTTCACGACCCCCTAGGGGATCTTTTATTACAAGGTTATGCCATTCGGTCTCAAAAATGCTAGGGCAACCTATCAACGTACCATGACCTACGTATTTCATGATATGATGCACAAAATTATTAAAGACTACGTTGATGACCTCATAGCTAAATCCAAAATGCGTGGTCAACATATTGAAGATCTACGTCAAATATTTGATAGCTTATTAGAGCATAATGTTCGATTAAATCCAAAGAAATGCATTTTTGGTTTCACCATTGGCAAAATATTGGGTTTCATAACTTCATAAAAAGGCATTAAAGTAGATCTTGCCAAAGTCCAAGCCATTCTTGACATGCCTCCCCCTATAGAACTCAAGCAATTATGCGGTTTACAAGGCAAAATCCAGTCCATATGGTGATTCATCGCCCAACTTTCTGATAAGTGCCAGTCGTTTAATCATATTTTACAAAAGAGAGTCCAATTTAAATGGGATAGTAAATGCCAAATCGAATTTGATGCCATCAAATCCTATGTCACATCTCCACCTATCCTCATTCCACCCCATCTCGAACACTCATTCCACTTGTACATTTCTGCCATCGATGTCGCCCTGGGCACACTTTTGGCTCAAAAGAATGAACGCGACCATGATCAAGTTGTATACTATATCAGTTGTACATTGATTGATTATGAGACACGATACACTTACATGAAAAAACTTTACCTTTTCGTTGTCTTTGCTACACAAAATTTATGATACTACATGCTTAGCCATACTATCTACGTAGTTACCCATGATAATCCTCTCTACTGCATGATGAGTAAAAGTTACCACAATAGCAAAATAGCCAAATGGATCATGCTCCTCACGAAATTTGATCTTGAATTCATAAGTAAAAAATCCATGAAAGGCCAAGTCATTGTTGATCAGCTAGCTGAGGCTCCGCTACCAAGTGATGTGCCATTGCTTATCCAACTTCCCAACGATTCAGTCTTTCATGTAACTGAAGTTGAAGAACCCGTTGAACTTGAATCCACTACTACATTAACTTTGTTCTTTGATGGCTCTCGATGCACACACACTGAGGGTGCAGGAATAGTCTTTTTCACACCACAAGGGGAGCCCCTCCCCTCTTATTTCAAGTTAGGATTTCCATGCACCAACAATAATGCCGATTATGATACCCTTATCCTTGGTCTAAATCAAGCACTCTCCATGCACATTCACCACCTGGACATATTGGAGACTCCCTCCTCATAGTGAATCAAATCAAGGGAGAATGGCAATGTCGTTGCCCTATCCTATAGTAATACAAATAGGTAGCTAAATATTTATTGGCCCAATTTGAGTGGTATGACATCACTACTACCCCACACTCCATAAACCATTTTTCTGATACCATGGCCTTCCTAGGCTCACTCATTCCACAAAATCCACTTTCTAGCACAACTCATGTGTCCATTCATACCCTTTTCTACTCTGCCATTTCCAACAAGCCGCATCCTTATGATGATGGCATCAATATCGTTGAAGTTACACAACATGATCTATGGTTTTCCCAAGTTAAGGACTACATCAAGCTTGGTATCCTACCACCTAATTTAAACCATACTCACAAACAAGCTTTTAAATTACGTGTTATTCGCTACACATTGCTAGGTGATATCCTTTACAATCAAAGTTACGATGGCATACTATTGCACTATCTTGAGCCATTCGAATCCCAACACATTACTCAAGAGGCCCATGATGGTACATGTGGTGGCTATTTTAGTGGCATGGTCATCACCAAACGTATTTTATGAATGGACTATTACTAGCCCAAAATGGAACATGACTATTGTGCCTATTTCAAAAAAGTGTGTTAAATTCCAACATCATGCCAATCTTACACACTTACATTCTCAGGCTCTCCAACCTATTCAGTAAATATGGCCTTTTTCATAATGGGGACTGGATCTCATCGAAAAAATCACACATGCATCATCTGTAAATCATAAGTTCATCATTACAACAATTGAATACTTCATGAAATGGGTTGAAGCCATTCCTCTAGTTCAAACTACTGGTCACAAAATTATTGATTTCATCACTCAACACATCATTTGTTGTTTTGGCATCCCATAAAAAAAAATTACTGATAATGGTACACCATTCAAGAATAATAATGTGTGTGCTTTATGCAAAAAAATTAACATCCAACACAGCTTCTCTACTAAATACTACCCCCAAGGTAATGGCCAAGCTGAATCAACCAACAAAATCATCATCGCCATTATTTGCAAAACCATTATAGAGTCACACCGTGACTGGCACAATAAAATACCTTTAGCATTATGGGCATATCAAACCAGTATTTGAACTCCAACTGGGGCAACCCAATTCTATCTTGTCTATGGTGCTAAAGCCATCATGCCTTTGGAACTTGAAATACCATCACTAAGGGTTTCCATGTAAGAATTCATTGATTATGACATGACTCGTCAAGATCGATTTGATCAATTGACAATTTTATATGAACATCACATTCATGCCATTGAACACACGCGTGTTTATCAAGACCATCTTAGACATGCCTATAATTCAAAGGTACACCAACATGAATTTCAAGTTGGAGACTTAGTCCTCAAGGAGAACCAATAGATTACTAGCCAACCGCACCATCTCCGTGATAAATTTGCACCAAATTGGCTAGGCCCATACATGGTTACTCATAAATTTGGATCTGGGGCATATCATCTAGCCACGTTGGAATGAATATTCAAGCTTGAGCCCATTAAAATTATTCATCTATGAGCATTTTATTCCTAGTTGTAGGTAATACTGCTCATCATTACTTGTGTACATATGTATATAAAAACAAAAAAACAAAACAACATCATCATTTTTGTGGTTCGACGACACTAAGTTCACTTTCATATATATTTAAAACTTCTTGTTCCATTTCTCTCCTATCTTCTCTACTTATTCTATAAATGAATGTTGTATGGTCACGCTTCGAGTGGCTAAATACCTTTCATTTCCCCCTTTTCTTTCTCCCTTTTCTCTTCTTTCTTATATTAACTTCTTCTAGTCACTTGTCAATGTTGTATGATCATGCTTCGAGTGGCTACATACCTTTGATGGGTTTCTTTTCTTTTCCTTATCATACTCTCTTATTATTTTTACTTGTCAATGTTGTATGGTCATGCTTCGAGCGGATACATACCTTTTATCAGTTTCAATTCTTCTTCTTTCCTCCTTCTATCACTTATTTTCTTTCTTCCATTCTCCATTTGAATTCCACTATTCCTCATACCCCATTCCATTGTCCATCACACTGGGGCAAACTTGTACATAAATACTTGCTTTTTGCATCTATATAGGCATCTACATATATTCATTGTAAATAACATGCAAAAGGAATTAAAAATACACATGCTAGCATACCAAATTGATGTCCAAAACCCCCTTTCAGGAAACAAGACTAGAGCGATGTTTTGATTTCTTTGACCACAAATAGTTACATAATCAACCACCATCCAAAGTTGGAATATTTCAAAAATAATTTTAGGCTTATCTTGATCACCTTGCTCTCTTTCTTGGACTTACATGCATGTATTACATACTAATATTATGGAAACGGGTCTGATTCCATTGCATGCCAACTAATTCTTAGCGAAAACTACTCTACTCATTAAATCATTCACATGATTTCTCTCAAACCGAAGGAATGACAAAAGGACAAGTCCTCCCCCTCCCTAAATAAAAATTCCTTGCTCTACTTCTAATCTTAGCAAGTATCTTGGAAAATAAAAAAGAAAGAATAATCCCTTGCTCTATAGCTAATCTAAGCAAGTATCCAAAAAATAAATGAAAAGAGAAAGAAGAATAACAGAGCACCACCCAAGCAAAGTATTACATCGGGGCAGAAAACAAAAGCAAAGGCCTTGAGATATCATCAAATTTAATCCATATAGTCCTCTGGTCTTTACCAATGAGCTAGCATACAAGCTAAAGTTAGCATGCAGTTATAACCCACCCTATTCCAAAATGGGAAAATGAGCATCACTTTCCACACACAAAGTCCAAGATGGAGGTCTTGTTTACCAAGATAGCCTCCAAGTGAGTCATAAATTTTTGCTCAGTTAGTCAATGGGATTGATTTTACAAACTATAATATTTGAATCTCCTCATGACATTCCTCATATCCAACTTCCTTGGAATAACGGAATAGATCACATCATTTGAGTAATGTAATGATGCAAATGCTATACCTAAGCAAAGTTTTTATATCATGTAAATTCACGCATATCCTCTTATTATTTGTTTCATCTCACAACTTATTTTTAGTTCCTAATCACTTAAGCATATCATCATTCCATTTCCATCCAACTATCTACTACCACATATATGCTAATCATACACTACCATAAGAAGAAAGAAACAAACATACAAATACAAATAGACACAAGTGCCAAAAAATATCATATGTATATATATATATCAAAAATCGATGCCATTAGGCTACAATAAAATGTATGGGACCTTATAGGAACATCATCATATATACATATCTATATATCACCATGTACAAAATTGCCATGCAGCTACAATAAGGAATGCACCATCATCAAGTACATCTCCCCATAAAAAGAATCTGCTCCTCCTGAGCACTTACAAAAAACAAAAAATCCACACAATCCTATACCAAATGCTCCCATAGGCCCTCACGACTACTACCCTCCTCATGTCTCCCATCTCCCCTCGCCTACTACACCTCCTCCAACCATCCTCTGCAAGGACTCTGCCTCTCTGACTCTCACCACTCCTACCCTCTCCACCCGCGCTGGTGGCCCCATAATCACTAGTGCCTATGACATCATAGGAACCACTATCTCCTAAGCCCTCCCACAAAATGATGGTTAGCACTACTGTGACTATGCCTATGATAGAGCCAATGATACAAAATACGTCAGGATTTCCAATCCATTAACTAGCAGCTCACCCTTACATCTACTCCTCCTCCCTGCCTCCTTCGTGTTTTTATATAATAACCTTGCATTCACCCCCTTCAATCAAACCAATTACCTCCATGCCACCTCTAACTAGGACACTAAATTACCCAACCCCTCAATATCTTGCTCCATCTGTGCCTTCAAGGCTAACACCTCTTGCATATTATGCTCAAGCTCAGCCACCCTCGCAACATGGCTAGCTCTCACAGCCTTTGTATCGGCCCTTGTCTCATTTAGAAATTGCAAAAATTGTCATGTCATCCCAACCACCTCATCTTGATCCCTCCAGATGGTGTCACGCTTGAGCCTAAGGCCATCCTGATCAATCTTGAGAACCTCCATCTCCTTGGCCATCTGATCTATGTGAACCCTGGCATCATCATGCTCATCTAAAGTAGCCCTTAGGTCCACCTCCACCTCCTTCTTATCTGCCTCTATCACAGATTGATCCACCACCCATTCCAACTTAGTATCAAGAAGCTTATCCCTAAGCTTCTTCAGATCCCTCCTCAAAACCACCACCTCACCTTCAGCCATGATCATGGCTACCAAATCCCCATTAAAATCATAGTCATATAAATCCTCCTCCACATCCTCCAAAGGAACATCCTCCATATCCCCAACACCAACATCCCCCATCCCCCCAATACCAACATCCCCCATATCCCCAACACCACCACCACCCATCGGCCTAAACATCCAATCATCTAACTCCATCGAGAGAACTTCCTCCCTCTCCTCAGCCTTAACTCCTACCTCCCTACCACCATTGGCTGATGGTCCCACCCTGCTATCACTCATTAGCCTATCCTGGTCATCACATCATGGCCTCACTCACCTCCTCATCCAGTCTAACTTAGCCTCCTCCTCCTCTATAGGCTATGGTGACATCTCCTGTACCTCCTTAGATGTCACTACTCTCACTCCACCTCGCAACCCTGCAATGGGAAGTAGCCCTATCACATCCACCCATCCATCCACCATGCTCTGCCTAGGCTTCCATGTCTACCTCGACCACCACAACTCATACTCAGCTATCATCTTGAAATTATCCACATTTGGGACATCAATCTCCTCATCTAGAATCAATTCTAGTGGTGGCACTACAGGCTATGGACCCCTATCCCCCTTCACCCTATAGATCTCCATAGGAGGATCCAGCCACCCTTGTACCAATTCAAACTACCAATGCACCCTATAAAATGGAAAGTACTCCACCTTTGACGAGTACTTCCCCACCACCCATCTACCATACCAAATGCATGCCAAATGCAAGGCATCATGATCCCGGCTAGGCCCTCCTCACCATGGCCTCCACCTAATATGCTCCATCGTCACTCACCCCAGCTCCACCCTATGGTGCATCAAATCACCGCTGCACTCCATCCTCTTCTTCTCCATGTATTCTTATCATCTCCTAGCATAGGGCATCTCATCCCCCTCATGCACATGCACCTCATATGGCAACTTTGCAGGCCTCAATATGGTGATGTGCTCCCATGACCATATCTGTAGTAATGGAAGGATACTTAGCCTCATTCTATCAGTCCTTACCACCCCGTGTAACTCATGATACACCTGTGTTAATAATATGGGTGACCATACATATCGTTGCCCCTGCTCCACCATGTCACATATAATCCCCATCATGATCTAAGGAAATTTCACCCCTAAAGCATCAGGTAAGGCATGGCTCGCTATCAATAACATCCCCATAGCATGATGTAATCAGAGCCACTCCTTCCTCCAATAATACATATAATCCATCCCCTTATTTTGTACCACCCGTTGCCACCACTCGCCAAAGGCCCTATCCAGAATACCATCTCGCTCTTTCTTCCTCGCAACCATCATGGTCACTCTATCAATCAACAACTTGTATATCCAATAGATATCCTCTAGGGTCACCGTTATCTCCCCTATATATAAATGAAATGTGTTCCTATCAGGATCCCACCTCTCATACAATGCGGCCATATATGCGTGGTTCACGTGAACCTTGCACATCACCCATACACCATATAGCCCCACTCTCCTCATCCATGCCACATCTGCCTCATCCCACAAATCCTCCAATTCCTTCCTGCAAGTCCGAAGTTAATGGCATGTAAATATTTTCTTCACCTACCATCACACAAGCAATCATTCACATTTGTATATAAATTTGAGTAGTTGGCCAATATTTTTCTTGAACATTTCACCATCAACATCAAAACCAAGCTTACCTTGTTCGATGTGTATGCTTTACATCAGTGGGACACCGATCCTATTACTAATTTTGTCGTTAATTGAAAAAGTGGTCCTGTTGAGAAGCAACACACCCCCACTGAAAAATGAGATTCCAATCCTCTTGAAAGCCCTGAAATACCATTTTGCAGCAGGGACCCTCTTGATAATTTTCAGTTTTAAATCCAGATTTTGCTTGCCTCCTTTTTAAAGTTGTGCTTTTTCGTGCATTCTAGCTGTGTTATCCAAGAATTCACCTTTTACATGCTAGAAATCATTCATGCTTAAGAAAATCTTGCACCGGTACCGAGAAAAATGCTGAAAACAGTTGCATAAATTCATGAAAAATCAAACTTTCCTTTTTAGGCAATGTCGCGAAATCGTGACACTTCCATTTATGGAAATGTCGCGAAATCGCGACAGGAAAATAGAAAACCCGCCAAGTCATTTTTGCGTAGCGAAATCGCGACACTTTCCATTTTTGGAAGTGTCGCGATATCGTGACATTTCCATTTTTGGAAGTGTCGCGATATCGCTACCGGCCAGAGGAGAGAGAAGCAAGTTGTACGGATCAGCGCGAAATCGTGACATGTCGCATTTTCGCGAAGAGAGAGAAAATGCATGAAAATCGGCTAAGTGCGAAAGGGCGCGATTTCGCGACATGTCGCGAAATCGCGACAGCTTTTGGAGAGAGAAGATGAACTATACGGAAGGGCGCGAAATCGTGACATGTCGCAGAATCATGGTAGGAGAGAGAAAGTCCTCAAAGTTGACCAGAAGTGCATTCCAGCAGGAAACAGAAGGCATCCTGAGGTAGCGACACGTGTCAAAGCGTGAGGCAGACAAGCAAAAGCCGACATGCAAGCTTATTTTGCGGTTTTTAATCTGTTTTAATGTTTTAAGCTTGGATTTAATGTTTATTAAAGAGCTAATTAATCTTTTTGTCTTTCATGCAGGATTCCATCTGGCACTTGCGGGACAACCGGGAAAGGCCATAAAGGCAAAGTTAAAGTGCGGATTTAGTCAAGGACCGCCATGCTAGAAGAGAAGCTACCGGTGAGAGCATTCAATGACAAATTTATTGCAGACTTGATAGCATGAAGACAATTTCAACACAGGGATGGCTTTACAGAGATCAGATCTGAGAGAAGTGGTGACTCATCCGGCTCACCAACAGAATTAATGGAGGCATTTATTTGCAGCTACGGATGAATGCAAGTGGATTTAGATTTTATCTTCTCCATTTATGGTAGCTAACTGCACTGATTTGTTGAAGGGTTAAGTTCTATCTGGACTTTGATTTTAAATGGATTTTTATTGTAAAACCCGGGTCCTAGGGTTTAAGTGCGATAAGATTTAGGGTTTGAGCAAGATATTTTGAAAAGATCATGGTCTCGTCCTAAGTCTATAAATACAGATTCTAAATGTAATCGCAGAGGCGGAGACTTAGAAATAAAAGGCTTATAAGCAATTTCTTGCAAATTTGGTGAAATCCTTTGTTTCTGGACTTGGAGTTGATGTGCTTTAGCTTTTCTGTGATAGCATGGCCAGGAGCCTAATCTTTTGCAGAGTGTGATAAGTGTATCTTCTTTTGTTATCCGTTCCATTTAAATTTTATTAGATATATGTTGTAAATCTGAGTTATCAAGTTTAAATATGTTGTTAGGCTTCAGTTGTTCTCTTGTCTGCTAGGGGAAATTACAGATTTCAGGTGTAAGTTTGTTCTAATTGCTCTGTCTTCACTGTGTGAGCTAGGCTGCCGATGAAAGATACCAGTTTTAACCATCTGCCCTTGGATTTATAATTTTTTGCTAGATCTGTTTCACTCTGCCTTGTGCTCTTAGTTGAAAGTGATCTTAGACTGACTCGGACACTTTCTTCTTTGATTTGTTCTGTTGTGAAGCTCGATAGCATAGATAAAATTGACAGTTTAGGGTTTTACAGCTTGATGTTTGATAAACTTATCTTTCTGCCCTACCCTACCCTCTCTTTGTTTTCGGTGAATGATCCATTTTTATTTTCTTTGTCTGTCTTTTATTTAAATCTACTGACCCATGAGAGCTAGATCTAGAATTCAAGTTAAATCTGATCAACTTTTGCAACTACTGAACAAGTTCAAGAACCCCCTGTAAGGTAACAGAGCAGTCCATATTGAAATCTATTCCAGAAGTGGAAAAGAGTGAATTGCCATTCGACCCAACTCTGTAACTCGCACCTTGGATAACCAGCTAGATCCTAAAGTTGAGTGGGATCCGTCCCGTGGGTGTCTCCGGAGCTTCCTTGCTTCATCCTTCCCGGGGTGTGCATGAAAGCCGGACCAACAACCTAATTGGCGCTAGAAGGAGGGCCTGAACTCAGTTCAAGTATTGTAAGGGCATAACAACAACATTTGAAGGACCCACAGTGAACTCTAGACAATTTTGTAAATTGTCAATTTATTTTTGAAAGTTGTCAGTACAGTTTTTAAAATTGCCAGAGAAGACCTCAACTCCACTGACAGTTATCCAATCACAACTCAGAACATCACTGTTAGCCAAGTAATAATGGCAAATTGGTTGGGCCCCACCGCTTTGAACATTCCGGGTATAGCCCATGACTTGCCCAGAAATCCAGAAAGATATCTCCCTAGGTATAAACATGATGGGACAAGAACTGCAGAAGAACACCTGCTAGCTTTTAAAAATGCTTTAAGATTGTTAAATATACAACATGAAGATGTTGCCTCGCAGATTGTTCCCGTTCACTCTCCAGGAGGGAGCTTATGACTGGTTTTTAAACCTCACCAAAGAATTCCATTACTAGCCGGGATGATCTAGAGAAAGCTTTTATATCACAATTCGGGGAAGTGATAGATCCCAGCATTTTATATCAACAATTTTCCAGCATCAAGAAAGAGTCGGGAGAAACTGTCAGGTCTTTCAATATGAGGTTCCAAAGAGCTTACGGTAGAATGACTGGCCATTACATCCCAAATGCAAATCTGGCCTTAGAAATCTACAAGAATGCATTGGATTCGGTGACCTCTATTTTCCTCAAGAGAGACATCAATATTACAACCCTGGCAGGGGCTTATAAAGAAGCCTTAATTCTTGAGAGACAGTTAGGGCCTCAAATTCTGAGCAGTCCTTTGATATCCTATGTTACACAGAACATGCCTGTTCCAGACCCCATTCCACATCATGAGTTAGTGCCAACATGTCATGCTCTACCCAAGGAGACTCCGTTAATCGTGACATCCACTCAAGGATGTGCAAAATACAGAGAAAAGTTCTGACAAGTTCAAAGTGCAAGTGCTTGAACTGAACAGTTGTGATCTGGCACCACCCAAATCTGAAGTTTTTTCTGGTGAGTTAAATTTTCCTAGAGATCAAAGAAATATTGATATTTCTAGTTCACCCAAAAACAGTACAACCAGGGTTTCAGATTCTTTCACTTTTCCCGAAGAGACAGAAAGTCTTGTAGAGACTCCTACGGATGAAATGCAAGATTTTCAACAGTTCAAAATGGACAGTTATGACTTGAAATGTGAGAGTCCAGAACTTAATAATGATCCTTCCTCATCAGAGGATGATGAAAGTGAGATTCAATATCACTATGCGAAGTAATCGAGGAGGATAACATCATTGAGGATATGAGGGAACTTAAAGCCGACATCACCCTCTATGAACTCGCCTCGCATTGTTGAACAAAAGGATAACTTGATTGAGGCTTACTTTGGACCACCTGTTGGATTTCAAGAAAAGGAGGAAAAGATAGTAAATATGAATGTGGTCAGCCAACTTGGAATTGATGAACTGTCTCAACATAAGCCTGCAACTTCTAAACATAATATCAAAGATAAGGCTATAAACTGTGTTGATGCAGATATTGGAGTTTATAATTTGGCAACTGAGGAAGTGAGAACAGTTACAGCTCTAATCCATCACAACCATGATGTTTGGACATTGCACATTGATGAGGTTAAATCTAAGCAAGGCTCAGGTGAAAAGGAAAATTGTAAGCATTCTTCTAGAGGGATAAAAATTGAAGTCCTGGATATTGAAGCAGTACAACAACCACAAAATGTTCAAGTTGTTAAGAACCAGGGCATACAAATAAAACATGATTTCTTTCAGTTGTCACATAATTTTGAAGATGTGGTGGTCTGGGTCTATCAATATTTTAAGGTATTTGATCCTGGGGGTTTTTTTACATTCAGTCCTTTTGAAAGAACTCTGCAAACCCTTCAATTAGAAGCATAAACATGTTATCATATGATTTGTTATTATATGATTTGTTTAATTTGAAGGAGTTGCAGATTTGTTTTTCAAATGGGACAGGGAAGACAAGAAACACAAGTCTTTCCCGGATAGCAAATTTTTGAAGCACGACCTGAGTGCATTTCGTCAATCAGGACTTGAAAGGTAATTTTTTTAAATTACTTGCATGGTCAAAAATTTTTTAAGGCACCATTTCTCTGCTTTCCCAACTGCTGCATTTTTTGAGTATGAAGGGAAGTTGTAACATATGTATACATTGTAAATAAGCTTTGAAGTTTTTCAGTTTTATTTCTTTGTCAGTGCAGTTTTTATTTCTTTGTCTGTACAGTTTTAATCTGTTTCAGTTTAATTTTAATGCTCTGTAGTTCTTTTAGTTGCTTCATCTTATTTTTTTTAATCTTTAGTTGTCTGTACAGTTTTAGCTTGTGCAGTTTATTTCTTTCTTGTGCTTTTTATTTCCTTTCTTTGTCTTTTTATGTCAGCTTGCTTTTATTTTAGTCTGTACAGTCTTTTCTTCCTTGCAGTTCTTTTTCTTTGTTGTCTGTACAGTTGCAGTTTAGTTTATTTCAGTTGCTTTAGTTTATTTCAGTGCTGTTGCAGTTTAGCTTTGCTGCAGTTTAGCAGTTTTAGTTGCTTTGCTTCAGTTCTTTTAGTTTGTTTCTTTTATTGCCTGTACAGTTTTTATTTTCTTCCCTGCATTTCTTTTTCTTTGCTATCTATACAGTCTTTTGTTTCAGTTCTTTTCTTTGTTGTCTGTTCAGTTTATTTTATTCCCTTTGCCTGTATAGTTCTGTGCTTTAGTCTGTACAGTTTTATTTTGTTTTGCTTTGAGGCCTGTGCCTGTCCTTGGAAGTCTGTGCAAAGTCCTTTAGCTTTTAAAATCTGTTCTTTAACCTCTGCCTGAGCAATCAATGAAAAGTCAGCCTACTAAAATTGTTTATTCTAAGCTGATCAATCCAGTTTCCATCCAATGCCCATGTTGTTCACCATTCTAATAGAGATAGTCTGCTTGCACTGAACAAGAGAACTATTTTGTTATTCAGGACAAAGGTAGAGAGATGATTGGATCTTGTGTCTTACTTGCCACAGTTGTTTTAATGATAGAAAAACTGCTATGTTGTTTAGTTGGAGGAACTCCTGGGAATCCAAGAAAAGCTGGTTATAAGAGGGGACTATGGTTCATGCAATTATTTGGGTATCCACAGAGGCTATTAGTGCCTAGACTGAAACAGTTCCGGATTGATCAAATGTTAAAAGAAAATTGTGATTTCCCTAAAAGCATCTCAGATATTGATATATTTCAGAGGGAGAGATATAAAAAAAAAAAATAATAAGAGAAAAAGAGTTACACAATTAAAAGAGGCAGCCAATATTAGATTCTGCCCTACAGTTGTAAATTGGGTCATGTAAATCTAAAGGGTAACTCTGTCTAGGCTGTAAAAGGCTAAACTAGTAAACAGAGCTCTACTCGGTTTTCCCTTTTACAATCTAGAAAAGTTGATTAATCCAAGTTTATCATTCAATCCAGTCATCCTTGAAGAAAGTTCTATACCCTTTGAAATTGCACATCAGAAATCTTCCTTGAAGTAATCCAGCCTAGTATGTCCTTGGGAAATTTTAACAGCTGGCAGTTAACAGTCAATTTATTGTGAAGAATGTCTGTGGCAAGGCATGATGCATGGTCTTTTTGTTTTGAAACCAGAGTCTTGGGTTCTAAAATAGTGCTACTATTTTACTCGTAGATATCGCCATTTGTTGAGAAGCAACACACCCCCACTGAAAAATGAGATTCCAATCCTCTTGAAAACCCTGAAATTCCATTTTGCAGTAGGGACCCTCTTGATAATTTTTAGTTTTAAATCCAGATTTTGCTTGCCTCCTTTTTAAAGTTGTGCTTTTTCTTGCATTCTAGCTGTGTTATCCAAGAATTCACTTTTTACATGCTAGAAATCATTCATGCTTAAGAAAATCTTGCACCGGTACCGAGAAAAATGCTGAAAACAGTTGCATAAATTCATGAAAAATCAAACTTTCCTTTTTAGGCAATGTCGCGATATCGCGACACTTCCATTTATGGAAATGTCACGAAATCGCGACAAGAAAATAGAAAACCCGCCAAGTCATTTTTGCGTAGCGAAATCGCGACACTTTCCATTTTTGGAAGTGTCACGATATCGCGACATTTCCATTTTTGGAAGTGTCACGATATCGCGACATTTCCATTTTTGGAAGTGTCACGAAATCGCTACCGGCCAGAGGAGAGAGAAGCAAGTTGTACGGATCAGCGCGAAATCGCGACATGTCGCATTTTCGTGGCAAGAGAGAGAAAATGCATGAAAATCGGCTAAGTGCCAGAAAGGGCACGATTTCGCGACATGTCACGAAATTGCGACAACTTTTGGAGAGAGAAGATGAATCGTACGGAAGGGCGCAAAATCGCGACATGTCGCAGAATCACGATAGGAGAGAGAAAGTCCTCAGTTGACCAGAAGTGCATTCCAGCGGAAAACAGAAGGCATCTTGAGGTAGCGACACGTGTCAAAGTGTGAGGCAGACAAGCAGAAGCCGACATGCAAGCTTATTTTGTGGTTTTTAATATGTTTTAATGTTTTAAGCTTGGATTTAATGTTTATTAAAGCTAATTAATCTTTTTGTCTTTCATGCAGGATTCCATCTGGCACTTGCGGGACAACCGGGAAAGGCCATAAAGGCAAATTTAAAGTGCGAATTTAGTCAAGGACCGCCATGCTAGAAGAGAAGCTGCCGGTGAGAGCATTCAATGACAAATTTATTGCAGACTTGATAGCATGAAGACAATTTCAACACAGGGATGGCTTTACGGAGATCAGATCTGAGAGAAGTGGTGACTCATCCGGCTCACCAACAAAATTAATGGAGGCATTTATTTGCAGCTGCGGATGAATGCAAGTGGATTTAGATTTTATCTTCTCCATTTATGGCAGCTAACTGCACTAATTTGCCGAAGGGTTAAGTTCTATCCGGACTTTGATTTTAAATGGATTTTTATTGTAAAACCCGGGTCCTAGGGTTTAAGTGCGATAAGATTTAGGGTTTGAGCAAGATATTTTGAAAAGATCAGGGTCTGTCCTGAGTCTATAAATACAGATTCTAAATGTAATCGTAGGGGACGAAGACTTAGAAATAAAAGGCTTATAAGCAATTTCTTATAAATTTTGTGAAATCCTTTGTTTCTGGACTTGGAGTTGATGTGCTTTAGCTTTTCTGTGATAGCATGGCCAGGAGCCTAATATTTTGCAGAGTGTGATAAGTGTATCTTCTTTTGTTATCCGTTCCATTTAAAGTTTATTAGATATATGCTGTAAATCTGAGTTATCAAGTTTAAATATGTTGTTAGGCTTCAATTGTTCTCTTGTCTGCTAGGGGAAATTACATATTTTAGGTGTAAGTTTGTTCTAATTGCTCTGTCTTCACTGTGTGAGCTAGGCTGCCGGTGAAAGATACCAGTTTTAACCAGCTGCCCTTGGATTTATAATTTTTTGCTAGATCTGTTTCACTCTGCCTTGTGCTCTTAGTTGAAAGTGATCTTAGACTGACTGGACACTTTCTTCTTTGATTTGTTCTGTTGTGAAGTTGATAGCATAGATAAAATTGATAGTTTAGGGTTTTACAGTTGATGTTTGATAAACTTCTCTTTTTTGCCCTACCCTACCCTCTCTTTGTTTTCGGTGAATGATCCATTTTTATTTTCTTTGTTTGTCTTTTATTTAAATCTGTCGACCCATGAGAGCTAGATCTAGAATTCAAGTTAAATCTGATCAACTTTTGCAACTACTGAACAAGTTCAAGAACCCCCTGTAAGGTAACAAAGCAGTCCATATTGAAATCTATTCCAGAAGTGGAAAAGAGTGAATTGCCATTCGACCCAACTCTGTAACTCGCACCTTGGATAACCAGCTAGATCCTAAAGTTGAGTGGGATCCGTCCCGTGGGTCCGGCTTTCATGCACACCCCGGGAAGGATGAAGCAAGGAAGCTCCGGAGACACCCACGGGACGGATCCCACTCAACTTTAGGATCTAGCTGGTTATCCAAGGTGCGAGTTACAGAGTTGGGTCGAATGGCAATTTACTCTTTTCCACTTCGGAATAGATTTCAATATGGACTGCTCTGTTACCTTATAGGGGGTTCTTGAACTTGTTCAGTAGTTGCAAAATTTGATCAGATTTAACTTGAATTCTAGATCTAGCTCTCATGGGTCAGCAGATTTAAATAAAAGATAGACAAAGAAAATAAAAATGGATCATTCACCGAAAACAAAGAGAGGGTAGGGTAGGGTAGAAAAGAGAAGTTTATCAAACATCAACTGTAAAACCCTAAACTATCAATTTTATCTATGCTATCAGCTTCACAACAGAACAAATCAAAGAAGAAAGTGTCCGATCCGATCTAAGATCACTTTCAACTAAGAGCACAAGGCAGAGTGAAACAGATCTAGACGAAAATTATAAATCCAAGGGCAACTTGTTAAAATCGGTATCTTTCACCGGCAGCCTAGCTCACACAGTGAAGACAGAGCAATTAGAACAAACTTACACCTGAAATCTATAATTTCCCTAGCAGACAAGAGAACAACTGAAGCCTAACAACATATTTAAACTTGATAACTCAGATTTATAGCATATATCTAATAAACTTTAAATGGAACGGATAACAAAAGAAGATACACTTATCACACTCTGCAAAAGATTAGGCTCCTGGCCATGCTATCATAGAAAAGCTAAAGCACATCAAATCCAAGTCCAGAAACAAAGGATTTCACAAAATTTACAAGAAATTGCTTATAAGCCTTTTATTTCTAAGTCTCCGCCCCCTACGATTACATTTAGAATCTGTATTTATAGACTCAGGACAGACCCTGATCTTTTCAAAATATCTTGCTCAAACCCTAAATCTTATCGCACTTAAACCCTAGGACCCGAGTTTTACAATAAAAATCCATTTAAAATCAAATTCCAGATAGAACTTAACCCTTCGGCAAATCAGTGCAGTTAGCTGCCATAAATGGAGAAAATAAAATCTAAATCCACTTGCATTCATCCGCAGCTGCAAATAAATGCCTCCATTAATTCTGTCGGTGAGCCGGATGAGTCACCACTTCTCTCGATCCGATCTCCGTAAAGCCATCCCCGTGTTGAAATTGTCTTCATGCTATCAAGTCTGCAATAAATTTGTCATTGAATGCTCTCACCGACGCCTTCTCTTCTAGCATGGCGGTCCTTGACTAAATCCGCACTTTAACTTTGCCTTTATGGCCTTTCCCGGTTGTCCCGCAAGTGCGAGATGGAATCCTGCATGAAAGACAAAAAGATTAATTAGCTCTTTAATAAACATTAAATCCAAGCTTAAAACATTAAAACAGATTAAAAATCGCAAAATAAGCTTGCATGTCGACTTCTGCTTGTCTGCCTCACGCTTTGACACGTGTCGCTACCTCAGGATGCCTTCTGTTTCCCGCTGGAATGCACTTCTGGTCAACTGAGGACTTTCTCTATCCTGTCGCGATTCTGTGACATGTCGCGATTTCGCGCCCTTTCGTACAGTTCATCTTCTCTCTCCAAAAGCTGTCACGATTTCGCGACATGTCACGAAATCGTGCCCTTTCTGGCACTTAGCCGATTTTCATGCATTTTCTCTCTCTTGTCGCGATTTCGCGACATGTCGCGATTTCACGCTGATCCGTACAACTTGCTTCTCTCTCCTCTGGCCGGTAGCGATTTCGCGACACTTCCAAAAATGGAAATGTCGCGATATCGTGACACTTCCAAAAATGGAAAGTGTCACGATTTCGCTACGCAAAAATGACTTGGCGGGTTTTCTATTTTCCTGTCGCGATTTCGCGACATTTCCATAAATGGAAGTGTCGCGATTTCGCGACATTGCCTAAAAAGGAAAGTTTGATTTTTCATGAATTTATGCAACTGTTTTCAGCATTTTTCTCGGTACCGGTGCAATATTTTCTTAAGCATGAATGATTTCTAGCATGTAAAAAGTGAATTCTTGGATAACACAGCTAGAATGCAAGAAAAAGCACAACTTTAAAAAGGAGGCAAGCAAAATCTGGATTTAAAACTGAAAATTATCAAGAGGGTCCCTGCTGCAAAATGGTATTTCAGGGCTTTCAAGAGGATTGGAATCTCATTTTTCAGTGGGGGTGTGTTGCTTCTCAACAGGTCCTTCATCATCTCGCCTACCCTCTCTCCCCTTTAGAGCTCGTCAAACTTTTCGCCAAGAGTTGTCATAAAAAATTCTCCCAAACATTGTAGATACATCAAAGTCAGACATTTGAGGAAGTCATTTCCTAGGCCAAAGTTATTGAGGACATCAAGGTCCATACAAGAAAAATCAAGTTGCATTAGAAACAATCCTACCCCACTAGTTATCGTTACAATCGCCCTCCATATGTACCACCCACAACATGACCCCCATAAACCAATCAGGTTCTTATAAATTCTTCATATCCACCAGTGCAAGTGGAAGCTATAGAAGCTCCACAACCCACTCCCCCATGATCTCCTCAAAATTAGTATCAAGCCAACCCTCCACTTCTTCCCACTCCACAAAAAAATAACCAACCACCTAATCCCCCACCTCAGTCTAATCCATACCAAGGTCACAATCCATGTCCACCTCACCCTCCACATAATTCGATACCTTTATCTGAGCCCATCCCACTCTATTTCACTGATTAACGAAGTGGAGCCTCATTCAATTGCCAAATATCCAACCTCTCGATCCAAATCACCCCCTCCCATAGGACTACAATCTACAAGCCTTCTATGATTATCATCGATAACATGACCACACCATTGATTCATGCCACATATTTTTCCATGTTGTCCAAGACCTTATCAATCGAGGCACTATTTAGGTCTCAAACCCCATTGCACCACAAAATAAAAACTTGAGGATATATCAAAATCCCTTACCCGAGCATGGGGTTAACCCACCTTAAAATGATCCACTCCAATTTAATCATGTCAATCGAGATCCTTCCCAACAAATTTTTATTGGTATGATCAATATCACCACTCACAATCAATGTTACCCACCCCCTTCAGCCGCTCAACAACCCTCCACATCACAAAAACTACCTATCACAACCTCAATCGTCACACCACCAATTCCTCCATCCCCTCCATAGAATATCATCACCATTCATGGTAGTCTTTCTCACCAGCTCCGTACTGCCCCTGCAAGGTTATCCATTTATGACCTCCTATATCAATCTCCACCTCATTATGAAGCTCTTTATTCTATCCTCCACTCTCTCGATCTTGACACCCATAATGCATAATCCTTTGTCAAATTTGTTGGTAATGTTTAGAGATGCCTACAACCTTCTATCATCTTCCATCACTATGAAATTACAGAAGTTGTGGGTGAGGGAGAAGATCCCCCATTACATATTCAATCCTCCATCAATGTTGTTACCTATAAGTGTGTTCTCATTGATACCAGGTCATCCGTCAGCATTATTTCTACTATCGCATTGAACCACCTTCGCCTTTCTCCTTCTCATATGACCACAAAATTCATGGATATTCGATCCTTTTATGGCTCTATGCATCCCATCATTGGCATTATTGTCTTGCCCATCAAGGTAGGTGCCAAAACCATTTTCACTCTCTTCCATGTTATCGAAGGTGAGATGCAATATAACATCCTATTAGGATGACCTTGGATTTGGGACATGCAATGCGTCCCTTCCACACTTCATCATTGTATCAAATATGTTCATAATGAATTAATCCACTACATCCCTATCGATGGTGATCCCTTCGAATTTTGAAATATCATCAACCTTCCATCAGGTCCATCTTTATCATCTATAAAATTCACCCCCATTCCACGTCGCACACTAGCTAACACATATCTGTAATCTTCACAACCCCCCTTTCACCTGACTTTAGCTATATTACCTCCACTTCTTCCAACCCATCTCAACCTCCATCCCCACCACTAGCTCCTAATTTCTCCCATAGTGCTTCATCATCCTTCACACCCCCGCCATTCATATTTTTTTCTACACCAACCCCACCACCCTCATCCAACCCCACACCTATCCTTCCTACGTCACCTCTAGCTACTCGTCACTTTGTGCCATGATTAGCATGGGTATGTGTAGACCCCCATTCATCCAATCCATCTCCTTCACCTACAAACCAATTTGCCCATGCTAATCATCCCATTATCAGATCTTCAGTCGAATACTATGAGGGGGCACAACGTGCTACTTGACTTGATGACCAGTTAGCTCATTCCACATATACTGATGCCCATACCCAAAATAGAACTCCACCTAAACTTGATGCACCATCACCACCGCCACACAGGGTGTCCTCTCCTCCATCTGAGTGCCCTGATCCTCCCCATGTTGCTATCCACATGACCACGTCCAGTCTTGGTGAGTATCACATTACTGACTCTCGAGTTTCACCATCCACTTTCCAAACCACCCATGATTTTGGCCAACCTCATGATGTGCCCTTAAATATTGGGGTATTAGTTCCTCTTGGTCCTCCTAATAATTCCATGAACTTTGTCTATGGGGGACTTGATTCATCTATAGATCCTCCAACACCTCTGCCACAACAAATCAGACTTTACGATAATCTTAATCACATGTCTAATCCTCTTTTTGCCTGATAATATCTATGTCGGTACAACTAGCATGGGTGCGACCTAGGGAGATATGAACAAGGATGTCATTACTATTTTAGTCCTCTCACTTGCCTCCCCACTGACTGATCTGGCCTCGGTTACAATCTAGCCACTATTCATAATCTTGAGTGTGACTTTCAAAATCTAAATTTTAATCCTCCTGATCTTCTTCTTGACGAGGAATTTGAACCTACGATGCCACATGATAGCTCTTATCCTCATTCCACAGTTGATATGCGTTCCAAATTCTTTCCAACATCCCCACCCCATGAACCTCTTTCACCATAATAAATTGACACCCTTGTCTACCACTTTACGTATTTGGTCATCGATCCACCCTTGCCTGTTGATCCACCCTTGCCTGTTGATCCACCCTTGTCTATCGATTCATCCCTGCCTGCCGATTCACCCCTACCTACCACTTCACCCCTCTTTATTGATACTTCGTCCCCTCCCTCTCCATCACCCTACTTCTTACCTTCTACTCCATTCATACCCATTTGTGATACCCTCCCATATCGATGCCAAATTTCTCATTCACCCTCACCACCGATGGTATTTAATCTTGAACACCACTAGTCGGTTCCTGATTTCTTCCTATCCTCTTTTGATTCTTTGAAACCTTCCTCACCCACCTCCTCAATTTACAATGCATAGTTCAACATGATTTATGTTGACCTATATGCCCCCCTTCGCTACCTAAATTAGCCTGATTACACAAAACCTCCTATCGATGATTTTTTTGATTTCGATGATATCTCCTCCACCCCATCTGTCGTTGATTTCCTTCCCATACCCTACATAATCTGGTCCACTAGTGCACTAGCACCTACCATACCACCCCACATCCCTTGGATTCATCATGTAGATATTTATCTCGATGATGATTTCTAAACATCTGAATCCATCGATGACCTTCACCTCATTCCTACACCCGCTCAACTTTATAATGGTTCTCACATGCTTTTTGAGGATACCATTGAAGTTGACATTGGCAATGATCCAAAAAATCCTCACATCATCTACCTCACCACCAGCCTCATTGAATAAGAGCATATCCTTTATACCAATTTCCTTAGATACTACATTAAGGTTTTTGCTTGGTCCTACACAGATATGCCTGGCCTTGACCCCTCGTTGGTAGTGCACAACCTTGTCCTGGATGACCAAGCCAAACCTGTCAAATAAAATTTGTGTTGCATGCACCCCACAGTTACACTCATGGTTAAGCAAGAGTTACAGAAACTCCTTGATGTGTATTTCATTGTACCTATCGACTACCCTGAATGGGTTTCAAACATGGTTCCCATTGGAAAACCTAAGGGGAATATCTGCATTTGCACTTATTTTAGGGATCTTAACAAAGCTTATCCCAAGGAAAATTTTCCACTCCCTAATATCAACACTTTGGTCTATTCCACCATTGGACATGAAATACTATCACTCATGGATGATTTTTTTGGTTATAATCAAATTCATGTCAATCCTACGGATCAGCACAAGAACTATTTTACGATCCCCTAGGGGACCTTTTGTTACAAGGTTATGCCATTCGACCTCAAAAATTATGGGGTAGCTTATCAACGTGCCATGACCTACATATTTCATGATATGATGCACAAAATTATTGAAGACTACGTTGATGACCTCATAGCTAAATCCAAAACTCGTGGTCAGCATCTTGAAGACCTACGTCAAATATTTGATCACCTATTAGAGCATAATGTCCGATTAAATCCAAAGAAATATATTTTTGGTGTCACCACTGGTAAAATATTGGGATTCATCATTTCACAAAAATGCATTGAGGTAGATATTGCCAAAGTTCAATCCATTCTTGAAATGCCTCCCCCTACAAACCTCAAGCAATTACGCGACTTACAAGGCATAATCCAGTCCATATGCCGATTCATCACCCAACATTCCAATAAGTGCCAGCCATTTAATCATCTTTTATAAAATGGGGTCTCATTTAAAGGGGGTCTCTTAGGCATGCTTTTGGATCAAAATAATGAACGCGAACAGGAGCGAGTTGTATACTATATCAGTCGTACATTGATTGCTTACGAGTTGTGATACACTTACATGGAAAAACTTTACCTTGTCATTGTCTTTGCTACACAAAATTTGTGACACTACATGCTTAGCCATACTACCTACGTAGTTTCCCATGATAATCCTCTCCACTACATGATGAGTAAGAGTTACCACAATAGCAGAACAACTAAATGGATCATGCTCCTCATGAAATTCAATATCAAATTCATAAGTCAAAAATCCATCAAAGTCCAAGTCATTGTTGATCAGCTAGCTGAGGCTCCGCTGCAAAGTGATGTGCCATTGCTTATCCAACTTCCTGACGATTTAGTATTTCATGTAATAGAACTCGAAGAACCCATCGAGCCTAAATACATTTTTGAATTAACTTTGTTCTTTGATGGCTCCTAATGCACACATGTTGGGGGTGCAGGAATAGTCTTTTTCACACCACAAGGGGAGCCCCTCCTCTTTTATTTCAAGTTAGGCTTTCCATGCACAAATTTTTTTTTTGAGTATGAGGCCCTTATCCTTAGCCTAAAGCAAGCGTTCTCCATATCACACACCCCTAGGTCATAAATGCAAGATGGAGACTTTTGCACACAAAAATGATTAATTAATGCTAATATATTTCCATAAAGGTGAATATTAATTGGAAATTTATATTTATCCCTAATCATCATTACTTTTGGATGGGTGAGGGATTCTCTCACCCAAATTCACTCATGACCTAGAACACCTCAGGGGACACCTCTTTGGTGGACACCTCACCATAGCCACCTCATAGGGGACACCTCATCCCCTTTCTTTCACCCTCGCCCACTCTATAAATAGAAGGTCATTTTCACCATTTTAATAATCACAACTTTTGCATACCAAAACTCTTCAAAAATCACTACAACCATTGTATCCAATACACATCCATATCATATCCATCGTACGAAAATCATAATCAGTTTATCTCTTGCATAATACTCTTTTTTGTGAGAGACAGGTTGATTTCCACATTAGAATTGCAGTTTTAGAAGCTCAACTGGCCAAAATACACATCCAAAGCTAATCTGAAGCATCCAGGGAGTCTATTTGAGCATTCTGGTATGAAAGGGACCGGTTTGCACCTCACATGTATGAACCAATTAGTTCACACCCTAGGGTGCTAACCTCTGAAACTGGCACCAGAATCACCAGGACAGGTAAGAATAGCTTAATTTTTAGTATTTTGTTGTTTTTAGCAAGAAATTTCATGTTTTGAGTAGTTTTGTGAGTCATTTTGTCTGTATAACCACAAGGTTTAACTGAGGTAGACCCCCCAATGCACTAATAGGATTTTGCAGGTTTACAGGTCTAGCAAAGCATAAGGAAATATCCACAAGTGGTGGCCCACGAGCAAGAAGCCCACCTACATCGAGGGACCCAAAACTGAATGTGTGTGTAACAATGTAAGGGCCTAGCCAATTAGGTGTAAATTTATCATGAAAATGGCACGGTTGGGTAATGATCAGTTTGGTTCTCTATGAGGAATAGATCTCTGACTTAAAATTCTCATGGATGTACCATGTTGTGATAGGCACATCAAAGGCAATCATGGTAAATGTGTGTGTTTAAGAACGTTAAAACGATGTTCACCCAAGAGTGTTAACTGGTCTAATTTTGCTAGATGAGCAGTATCATCATTGATAAATTATTATAGTGATATATGCAATAGATGAGAATCTCGATCTCTAGGGGTAGTAGGTTTTGAAAATGTTATTTCCCCAGTGGTAGCTTAAGTGTGATGACTCTATAACAATTTTGTATGAATAATAGCACATATGGTTTGATGAGTAAATTCGATTGAATTGCTCACATAGTGCGCAAACATTCTTGGTCTATAAAAGCATACCGTTTATTAGAGATGACCATGGAAGAGATGTCAAAGCGATAGGTGATGTATGAAGTAACGAATTTGTTGATTGTAAGACCTATCATTTGAATGAGAATGGTGTCTTGAACCCAATTTGTAAAATACTCCATAGTATTTTTGGATGGGATGGAGAGGATTTTATCAATAAAATGCAAACCCCATTTGATAAAAGGACCACATGGATTGAACTGACTGGAGTGCTTGAGATGATAAAAAGTGTAAGATTAGCATGGTGTTGCCATGTGATGTATGGCAAAATGTATTCACAACAACCATGCCCTAGTATAGGCCAATACTAACCCATATGTAAGATGATTCTTAATGAAGTGTTGGGTTTGTGTGTGGTTTGATATAATGTCTAAGGATGCCATCATGGTTGCATTGAGAAAGAATATCTCCCAACAATGAAGAATGGATTTTCCTTTGTTTGGATGTTCATTGATAAGCGTTGGGCAAATCCAAAAGAAAATACCTAATTTTATAGAATCTTTGACATGGGAAAAAGCAAATATTTGTGAGGCTCAACTATATATGCAAGCGATATGAGGATGTGGTGAGATATATTTTAGAAGAAGAATGAAATATCTTAGTCAAGAATGTGATGAGACAAAATGAGAACCCCCTCAATCATTGAAGTGGATTGAAAAGGGAACAAAATTCCCTAATGATGAAAGGAAGTAGATGAGGGGAGGGAAACCCTCCTAGTGATAAAGAATTGGTGGATGAGCCATGATGATGATATTGAAGAAGTAGATGTGATATGGTCTTGCGATCATGATCAGTGTAATATGCCCCAACTTTGAAAGGGATAAATGTCTTTGGAACTTTGCCTTGGATAAGATTTGAGGCTTGGTTTTATTTGGTCAGTTAGTTAACCATAGATGGGTCCTACTCATGATAGTCGACATACATGAGCCCTCGACATCCAATGGTATGTAACTTACCACATTGTGATTATATTGGAATGATGTGGAGAAGAGACCTTTTGCTACATGTATTCCCCAACAAATGAGGGCTAATGATAATCTTAAGCAAAGTTCTTGGACAAACACAGTTCCAATATTGAGTGTGTGATAATTTATCATGTGCAAGATAGTGTATATATGTGAAACACCTATCCTTGCAAGTAAGGAATAGGTGATAGGGAAGGTGATAAATGAGGATGCAGTGATCGAGAAAGAGGAAAATGTACCTCTACTGATAGGAGATGGAGTGCAATGAGGAGAAGTCCCCCAATGTTAGAAGAAGGATGGCAAGGGGAAGAGGTCCCCCAGTTGGAGCAAATGGATGGTGAGGAGGATAAATCCTCTAGTTGGAAGAAATGAATGGCAAGGATGATAAAAGTCCCCCCAAATGGTATGCTAGGTTATGTCTATGCTAGCCAAGACTGTGTGAATTGGTATACCTATGCATTAGAAAATTTTGGGGCTTGCCTTGGTCAACCTCCAAGAATTGATATCCTTTTATAATTTTGCCTAGAATGCTATAGTAGGGTCTTCCCTTAGGAAAGCTCTTTCAGATGTGGTACAAAGACAACAATATTTTTCCTTTTAGGTTCCTCAATGTAGGTGGGCTTCTTGCTCATGAGCCATCGCTTTTTGGAGATGTTCCCTTGAGCTTTTGTTGGACCTATGGAAACCTAAAAAATCCTATTAGTGCATTGGGGGGTCTGCCTCAGTCAAAACCCGTAGTTATGAAGGAAAAAGACTCATAAAAAGTGCTCAAAATATGAAATTAACCATTAAAAACCAGCATAAAACAACAAACTAAGCTATTCTTATTTGTTCAAATGGTTCTTATACCTGTTGTAGAGGTTTGCACTCCTAGGGTGCAAACTGGTTGGTTCGCATGTGTGAGGTATGAACTGGCCCTTTTGAAGCTGGATTGCTCATATAGGGTCCTTGGATGCTTCTGATTGGTTCTGGATGTGCACATTTTCTAGTAGGACTTCAGAACAGCAAATCCTGATGTGGAAATCAACCTGTATCACTCACAAAATGAGATTATGCAAGAGATAAACTGATTATGATATTCGTATGATGGATGTGATATGGATGTGTGTTGATTGCAATGGCTATGGTGATTTCGATAGATTTTTGGTATGTGAAATTCATGATGATTAAAATGGTGAAAATGGCCTTCTATTTATAGAGTGGGATAGGGTGAGAGAAATGGGATGAGGTGTCCCCTATTAGGTAGCTATGGTGAGGTGTCCCCTATTAGGTAGCTATGGTGAGGTGTCCACCAAAGAGGTGTCCTGGGTCATGAGTGAAGTTGGGTGAGAGAATCCCTCAACCATTTCAAAAGTAATGATGATTAGGGCTAAATATCAATTTTTAATTAATATTCACCTTTATGGAAATATCTTAGCATTAATTAATCATTTTTGTGTGCAAAAGTCTCCATCTTGCATTTATGACCCAGGGGTGTGTGATATGGAGAAATATCTGGGATGAGAGGTGGCAAGGCTAGGATAGGCTAGGCTAGGTGAGGTGGGAGGCTAGGCTAGTCAAAGTCGACTAGGTGAGGTGGAGGATTTTAATTAAATCAAGATTAGATCTAATTATTTAGGGAATTAGTCATAAAGCACAATTAGATCAATATGTTGAATTTTTAACCATAAAGTGGTTTTTGACCATGGTGAAGGTTTCAACCTTAGTTGAGTTTACATGAGGTCACATTAGGACCTAGGGTTAAGCGTATGAAGGGGCTTAGCTAGCCCAAAGGGGTTAATGGTGGTGAATAGTGTTTTTGGGTCAATTTATGCAATTTTCAATGGTTTTGCACATAAATTAACCATGAATATGGGGAGAGGGACAATGTGTGACTTTTCGGTGTCTACATTTTGCCCCTTTTTGTACTGGAGTGTGTGAAACATGGTTTAGTACAAAAAATAATGATATGGATTGATGATGATTGGTGAATGATTGATTTTGGAGAGAATCGCATGATTGCCTTGCACTATGATCAAATAGAAATGTTTCAATTTTGGATGAAACAAGATGCTTTTGTTAACTTTTGCTTTTGATTGATTGATGAGCTCATTTGATGACATTTGATAAATCGTTGGAGCCTAAGGTAGAACTTCAGGATTTTCATTCACAAGTGGTCTTATGCCTGCCACTATGATGATTGGAATCCATGCGATGTCTATAGGCAGAGGCATTTTAAGATTTGGCAACATCATTTTATTTTGAATTGGAATTTCGGTATTTAAAATAATCATTAGCAAAAAATGTTTTGTAGGCATACGTTGAATTCGTAATTGGAATGCTTTGGTCATTTGATCATGTGCAAGATGGATTATGGTGTGATTGATGATTACCCCTCAAATGGTAAATTGGCGATGATGGCAAGGGAAAGAGGTGATGCAACGGTTGATGAAGATGTAGGAAAAATGTGAAAAAAACTTGGCACAAAATGGATGAAATGACTGACTGGATCTCCTTTATGGTGAAATATGAGGTAGATGGGGAAGATTGGAGGCCTTATGGCTGGTTCACATGACACACATGCAAACTGTATGGTTTGTACCCTAGGGGTGCGAACCTATAGGTTCGCACGTGTGGGGTGTGAACCACCCAAAATGAATTATTTAAGGGTAAAGTTCCAAATTTGACATCGTTTTTGTGCATAGATGGAATTGGAGAGGTGGAGGAGAGAAGGAAAAAAATGTAATAGAGTGTTGTCGGGTTTTAGATCAAGCGAAGCAGGATGGCGAGTGCATCGAGGAGTACCAGCGTTGGGGTGGAAATGCTCAAGGTAGGTATTTTTTAGCTTTTCAGAATGTGTGGATTTGGGGAGGGTTTAAAAATGAACCTTTTCATTTTTAACACCATGAAATGAGGGCATGGATAAAAAATGAGTAAAATTTGTATACAACGTGGAAAAATAGTAAAATAGGTATCTCGATCTGCATTTATTTTTCTATTTTGACTTTTGGGTGCATGGGAATATGTGCATGGGAATGTAATGTTGGTAATGGGTGGGAAAATGTGCATGTGGGTGTATAGGTGGGTGAAAACCGAGAACAAAATTTTCCTAATGATCCAAATGGGTGTCGGGATCTGTTATTGTTTTATGGTTTTTACTTCTTTTTTATTGCCTTGTATTGCATTCCTAGGGAGGGTTTTTACCTTGTTTTTTGTATTTTTGACATGTATGTGCATGTTTTCTGGGTGCATGTGTGGTACAGCTAGAATGAGCAAACAATTCTGCACCTGACCATGAATATTTTATTGCTTTCTGGAGGTTCACACGTCTGACATGTGAACCACCCGGTTCGCATGTGTGACGTGCAAACTAGATGTTTTCTAATTTTTTGGATGTGGATATGACTTGACTTGTGCAAATTGATAATTTATTTTCATGTGTTTTCGATTTGTGTGTGCATATGAAATGCAACTAAATGCAATGTTAAATGAGAAATGAAGTGAGCATATATATACAAGAAAAAAATGTCTATTTATGATGCCTATAAATAGTAAAAGAAAATTCATGCAATGACTATAAATTAGATATACAAATGTGAATGATTTCTAACATGTGGTGTGTGTGATGGTAGGTGAAGAAAATATTTACACGCCATCAAATTTGGACTTGTAGGAAGGAATTGGAGGATTTATGGGGTGAGGCATATGTGGCATGGTTGAGGAGAGTGGGTTTGTATGGTGTATGGGTGATGCGCGAGGTTCACGTGAACCACACGTATATGACCATGTTGTGTAAGAGGTGGGATCCTGATAGGAACACCTTTTATTTACCTACAGGGGATATGATGGTGACCCTGGAGGATATCTATTGGATATACAAGTTACCGATTGATGGAGTTACCATGATGGTGGTGAGGAAGGAGAAGCAAGATGGTATTTTGGAGAGGGTCTTTGGTGAACAGTGGCAGTGAGGGGTGGAAAAGAAGGGGGTGGACTATATGTATTATTGGAGGAAGGAGTGGCTCTCATTGCATCATGTTATGGGGATGCTATTGATAGCGAGCCATCCCTTACTCGATGCTTCAGGGGTGAAATTCACCTAGAACATGATGGGGATTGTATGTGACATGGTGGAGCAAGGGTGACGATATGCATGGGCACCCGCACTATTGACATAGGTGTATCATGAGTTACATAGTGTGGTGAGGATACATAGGATGGGGCTGAGTATCCTTCCATTGCTACAGATATGTGCATGGGAGCACATCACCATATTGAGGCCTACAAAGTTACCATACAAGGCACATGTACACGAATGGGATGAGATACCCTATGCTAGGATATGGCAAGCAAACATGGAGAAGAAGAGGAGGGAGCGCGGTGGTGATTTGATGCACCATAGGGTGGAGTTGGGGTGAGTGACGATGGAGCATATTAGGTGGAGGCCATGGTGAGGAGGGCCTAGTTGGGATCAAGATGCCTTGCATTTGGTATACATTTAGTGTGGTAGGTGGGTGGTGGGGAAGTGCTCGTCATAGGTGGAGTAATTTCCATTTTGTAGGGTGCATCGACAGTTCATATTGGTATAGGGGCAAAGAGGTAGAGTCCTTGTAGTAGGTGGCTGGGTGAGGTGTAGTAGGAAAGGGGAGCTAGGAGACATTGGGAGGATAGTAGCTGTGAGGGCATGTGGGAGCAGTTGGTGTGAGATTGTGTGGATTTTTTATTTTTTGTAGGTGCTCAGGAGGAGTGGATTCTTTTTGTGGGGGGATGTACCTAATGATGGTGCATTCCTTATTGTATCCATATGGTAGTTTTGTAGATGGTGATATAGACATGTATATGTGATTATGTGCCTGTAAGGGCCCACACATTTTATTGTAGCTTGATAGCATTGATTATATATATATACACACACATATGAGATTTTGTGGCACTTGTGTCTATTTGCATTTGTGTGTTTGTTTCTTTCTTCTTATGGTAGTGTATGATTAGCGTATATATGGTAGTAGATAGTTGGATGGAAATGGAATGATGGTATGCTTAAGTGATTAGGAACTAAAAAATAAGTTGTGATATGAAAAAAAAATAAGAGGATATGCGTGAATTTTCATGATATAAACACTTTGCTTAGGGATAGCATTTGCATCATTACATTACTCAAATGATGTGATCCATTCTGTTATTCCAAGAAAGTTGGATATGAGGAATTTCATGAGGATATTTGAACATTACAGTTTGTAAAATCAATCTCATTGACTAACTGAGCAAAACTTCATGGCTCACTTGGAGGCTATCTTGGTAAACAAGACCTCCATCCTAGACTTTGTGTATGGTGCTATGTTATTCTTCTTTCTCTTTTCATTTTTTTTGGATACTTGCTCAGATAAGCTATAGAGCAAGGGATTATTCTTTTTTTTTGCTTTTTTAGGATACTTGCTCAGATTAGATGTAGAGCAAGGGATTTTTATTCATGGAGGGGTAGGGCTCATCCTTTTGTCATTCCTCAGGTTCGAGAGAAATTATGTGAATGATTTAATAAGTAGAGTAATTTTTGCTAAGCATTAGCTGGAATGCAACGAAATCAGCCCCATTTCCAAAATGTTATTAGTATGTAAGACGTGTATGTAAGTCCAAAAAAGAGAGCAAAGTGACCAAGGTAAGCCTAAAATTATTTTTGAAATATGCCAACTTTGGATGGTGGTTGATTATGTAACTTTTTGTGATCAAAGCAATAAAAACATCGCTCTAGTCTTGTATCCTAAAAAGGGGTTTTGGACATCAATTTGGCATGCTAGCATGTGCATTTTTAATTCCTCTTGCATGTTATTTACAATGAATATATGCAGATGCCTATATGGATGCAAAAAGAAAGTATTTATGTACAAGGTTTCCCCAGTGTGATGGACAATGGAATGGGGTATGAGGAAGAGTGGTATGCAAATGGAGAATGGAAGAAAGAAAAGAAGTGATAGAAGGAGGAAAGGAGAAGAATTGAAACTAATCAAAGGTATGTAGCCACTCAAAGCATGACCATACAACATTGACAAGTAACAAGAAGAATATAGTATAATAAGGAAAATAAAAGAAAACCATAAAAGGTATGTAGCCGCTCGAAGCGTGATCATACAACATTGACACATGACTAGAAGAAGTTAATATAAGAAGAAGAGAAAATGGAGAAATAAAATGAGGCAATGAAAGGTATGTAGCCACTGGAAGCGTGACCATACAACATTCATTTCTAGAATAAGTAGAGAGGGGAGGAGAGAAATGTAGCAAGCAGTTTTAAATGTATATGCAAGTGAACTTAGTGTCATCGAACTATAAAAATGATGATGTTTTTTTATTTTTATTTTTATATACATATGTACACAAGTAATGATGATATGTAATACCTACAACTAGGCGTAAAATGCTCACAGATGAATAACATTAATGGGTTCAAGCTCAGCTATTCCTTCCAACATGGCCAGATGATATACCCCAAATACAAATTTGTGAGTAACCATGTATGGGCCTAGCCAATTTGGTACAAATTTGTCATGGATATGGCGTGGTTGGCTAGTAATCTATTGGTTCTTCTTGAGGACTACGTCTTCAACTTGAAATTCATGTTGGTGTACCTTTGAATTATAGGCACGTCGAATATGATCTTGATAAACATGCATGTGTTCAATGGCACGAATGCGACATTCATCTAAAATGGTCAATTGGTCGAATCGATCTTGATGAGCGATGTCATCATCAATGAATTCTTGCATGGAAACCCTTAGTGATGGTATTTCAAGTTTCGAAGGCATGATTGCTTCACCAACATAGACAAGATAGAATGGGGTTACCCTAGTTGGAGTTTGAATACTGGTTTGATATGCCCATAATGGTAAAGTCATTTGATTATGCCAATCATGGTGTGACTCTGCAATGGTTTTGCAAAGAATGGCGATGATGGTTTTGTTGGTTGCTTTAGCTTGACCATTACCTTGGGGGTAGTATGGAGTAGAGAAGTTGTGTTGGATGTTAAATTTTTTGCATAAAGCGCACACATTATTATTCTTGAATGGTGTACCATTGTCAGTAATGATTTTTTATGGGATGCCAAAATGAAAAATGATGTGTTGAGTGATGAAATCAACAATTTTGGGACCGGATGTTTGAACTAGAGGAATGGCTTCAACCCATTTTGTGAAGTATTCAGTTGTTGTAATGATGAACTTATGATTTGCAGATGAAGTAGGTGTGATTTCTTTGATGAGATCCAGGTCCCATTATGAAAAATGTGATATTGAATAAATAAGTTGGAGAGCCTGAGAAGGTAAGTGTGTAATATTGGCATGATGTTGGTATTTAACACACTTTTTGATATAGGTACAACAGTCATGTTCCATTGTGGTCCAATAATAGCCCATTCATAAAATGCATTTGGTGATGGCCATGCCATTGAAATGGTTGCCACAGGTACCATCATGGGCCTCTTGAGTAATGGGTTGGGCTTCGGATGGATCAAGACAACGCATTAGTATGCCATCGTAACTTTACTTGTAAAGGATATCATCTAGCAATGTGTAGCGAATAGCACATAATTTAAAATTTTATTTATGAGTATGGCTTAAATCAGGTGGTAGGATACCCAGCTTGATGTAGTCCTTAACTTGGGAAAACAATAGATCATATGGTGTAACTTTGATGATATTTATGTCATCATCACAATGAGGTGACTTTTTGGAAATGGCAAAATGGAAAAGGGTGTGAATGGACATGTGAGTGGTATTGAAAAGTGGGTTTTGAAGAATGAGTGGGCCTAGGGAGGCCATGGTATCAAAAAAATGGTTTATGGAGAGCAGGGTAGCAGTGATGTGATACCACTCAAATTGGGCCAATAAATCTTCAACTACATATTTGTATTGTTGTAGGATTGGGAAATGATATTTCCATTCTCCCTTGATTTGATTCACTATGAGGAGGGAGTCTCCAAATATATCTAGGTGGTGAATGTGCATGGAGAGTGCTTGCTTTAGGCCAAGGATAAGGGCCTCATACTAAGCATTTTTTTTGGTGCATGGAAAGCCTAACTTGAAAGAAAAGGGGAGGGGTTCCCCTTGTGGTGTGAAAAAGACTATTCTTGCATCCCCAATGTGTGTGCATCGAAAGCCATCAAAGAACAAAGTTAATTCAGTAGTCGATGGGTTCTTCAGCTTCAGTTACATGAAATACTGAATCGTCAGGAAGTTGGATACGCAATGGTGCATCACTTGGCAGTGGAGCCTCAGCTAGCTGATCAGCAATGACTTGGTCTTTGACAGATTTTTGACTTATGAATTCAAGATCAAATTTTGTGGGGAGAATGATCCATTTGGCTGTTCTACTATTATGGTAACTCTTACTCATCATGTAGCAGAGAGGATTATCATGGGCAACTACGTAGGTAGTATGCCTAAGCATGTAGTGTCACAAATTTTGTGTAGCAAAGACAACAACAAGGTAAAGTTTTTCCATGTAAGTGTATCGCATCTTGTAATCAATCAATGTATGACTGATATAGTATGCAGCTTGCTCTTGGTCACGTTCATTATTTTGATCCAAAAGCATTCCCAGGGTGACATCGGTGGCAGAAATATACAAGTGGAATGAGCGTTTGAGATGGGGTGGAATGAGGACGGGTGGAGATGTGAGGTAGAATTTGATGGCATCAAATACGATTTGGCATTTACTATCCCATTTAAATGGGACCCCCTTTTGTAAAATATGATTAAATGACTGGCACTTGTCAAAAATTTGGACGATGAATCATCGTATGGACTGGATTCTGCCTTGTAAGCTGCATAATTGCTTAAGGTTTGTATGGGGAGGCATGTCAAGAATGGCTTGGACTTTTGCGGGATCTACTTCCTAAAACTATCAAAAATACACCATAACACCTCATTCAAATATCATGGAATATATTGTATTTGTATTGATAATCATAAATGGGTTGCAAGAGATTATATCATTTTACAATTTTGCCTTGAAGGCTACAGCAGGTTCTTCCCTTAGGAAGGCTCTTTCAGATGTGGTACAAATACAATAATATTTGTCCTTTTGGGTTCCTTGATGTAGGTGGGCTTCTTGCTCATGAGCCACCACTTGTTGGAGATGTTTCCTTGAGCTTTTTTTTGACCTATAGATTTGCTGGACCTATGGAAACCTATAAAATCCTATTAGTGCATTGGGGGGTTTGCCTCAGTCAAACCGTGTAGTTATGAAGACAAAAGACTCATAAAAAGTGCTCAAAACATGAAATTAACCATTAAAAACCAACATAAAACAACAAACTAAGCTATTATTACCTATCTGAATGGTTTTGATGCTTGTTGTAGAGGTTCACACGTGTGAGGTGCGAACCAGTCCTTTTGAAGCTAGATTGCTCAGATAGGGTCCTTGGATGCTTTTGATTGGTTTTGGATGTGCACTTTTTTCAGTAGGACTTCTGAATAGCAAATCCTGATGTGGAAATCAACCTGTCTCACTTACAAAACAGGATTATGCAAGAGATAAACTGATTATGACATTCATATGATGGATGTGTGTTGATTGTAATGGCTATGGTGAAAAATAGGTATCCCAATCTGTGTTTATTTTTCTATTTTGACTTTTAGGTGCATGGGAATGTGATGTTGGGAATGGGTGGGAAAATGTGCATGTGGGTGTATAGGTGGATGAAAACCGAGAACAAAATCTGCTTAATGAGCCAAATGGGTGTCGGGATTTATTTTTGTTTTGTGGTTTTGACTTCTTTCTTACTGCCTCGTATTACGTGCCTAAGGGGGGTTTTACCTTATTTTTCACATTTTTGACACGTGTGTGCATGTTTTTTGGGTGCGTGTGTGGTATGGCTAGAATGAGAAAAAATTTCCTCACCTGGTCATGAATGTTTTGTCGTTTTCCAGAGGTTTCCCGGTTCGCACGTGTGATGTGTGAACCAGATGTTTTCTAATTTTTTGTATGTGGATATGACCTTATTTGTGCAAATTGATGATTTTTTTTCATGTGTTTTTTATTTGCGTGTGCATATGAAATGCGACTCAATGCAATGTTAAATGAGAAACGATAGTGAGTATATATATACAGGAATAAAATGTCTATTTATGATGCCTAGGAATAGTAAAAGAAAATACATGCAATGACTATAAAATATATATACAAATGTGAATGATTGCTAATATGTGGTGTGTGTGATGGCAGGTGAAGAAAATTTTTACATGCCATAGACTTCAGACTTGCAGGAAGGAATTGGAGGATTTGTGGGGTGAGGTGGATGTGGCACGGCTAAGGAGAGTGGGGCTTTATGGTGTATGGGTGATGTGTGAGGTTCACGTGAACCACATGTATATGGTTGTGTTGTGTGAGAGGTGGGATCCTGATAGGAAATCCTTTCATTTACCTACATGGGAGATGATGGTGACCCTGGATAATATCTATCGAATATACAGGTTGTCGATTGATGGAGTGACCGTGATGGTGGCAAGGAAGGAGGAGTGGGATGGTATTCTGGAGAGGGCCTTTGGCGAGCGATGGTGACGGGTGGAGGTAAATAAGGGGGTGGATTATATTTATTATTAGAGGAAGGAGTGGATATCATTGCATCATATGATGGGGATGTTATTGATAGCGAGCCACACCTTACTCGATGCTTCAGGGGTGAAATTACCCTGGAACACGATGGGGATTATATGTGACATGGCGGAGTGGGGCTGACGATATGCATGGGCACCCACATTGTTTATACAGGTATATCATAAGTTACACGGGGTGATAAGGACATATAGGATGGGGCTGAGTATCCTTCCATTACTGTAGATATGGGCATGGAAGCACATCACCATCTTGATGCCTACAAAGTTTCTATATGAGGTGCATGCGTGCGAGGGGGATGAGATGCTCTATAATAGGATATGGTGAGCAAACATGGAGAAGAAGAGGAGGGAGCGCGATGATGATTTGATGCACCATAGGATGGAGCTGGGGTGTGTGACAATGGAGTATATTATGTGGAGGCCATTACAAGGAGGGCCTAGCTGGTATCATGATGCCTTGCATTTGGTATACATTTAGCATCGTAGGTGGGTGGTGGGAAGTACTCATCAGAGGTGGAGTACTTTCCATTTTCTAGGGTGCATCGATAGTTCATATTGGTATGGGGGCAACCGAATCCTCCTGTGGAGATCTATAGGGTGAAGGGGGATAGGGGGCCACAGCCTGTAGTGCCACCACTAGACTTGATTCTAGATGAGGTGATTGATGTCTCGAACATGGAAAATGTCACGATGATAGCTGAGAAAGAGTTGTGGTGGTTGAGGCAGACATGGGAGCCTAGGTGGGGCATGGTGGATGGATGGGTGGATATAGTAGGGCTACTTATCACTACAAGGTTTCCAAGAAGAGTGAGAGAAACAACACCTGAGGAGGTACCAGAGAGGTCGCCAAATCCTGAATAGGAGGAGGAGGCTAAGTTAGACCAGCTAAGGAGGTAAGTGAGGCCATGGTGTGATGACCAGGATAGGCTAGTGAGTGATAGCAGGGTCGGTCCATCAGTCGAGGGTGGTAGTGAGGCAAGAGTTGAGGCTGAGGAGAGGCATGATCTTCCCTTGATGGAGGTATATGATTGGATGTTTAGGCCAATGGGTGGTGGTTGTGTTGGGGATATGGAGGATTTTGGTGTTGGGGGGATGGGGGATGTTGATTTTGGGAATATGGGGGATGTTTCTTTGGAGGATGTGGAGAAGGATTTAGATGACTATGATTTTTGTGGGGATTTGGCAGCCATGATCATGGCTAAAGGTGAGTTGGTGGTTTTGAGGAGGGAGCTAAAGAAGCTTAGGGATACGCTTCTTGATACCAAGCTGGATTGGGTGATGGATCACTCTATGATAGAGGTAGAGAATAAGGAGGTGGAGGTAGACATGAGGGCTACTTTAGATGAGCGTGATGAGGCCAGGGTTCCCATGGAGAAGATGTCCAAGCACTCAAGATTGAGTAGGATAGCCTTAGGCTCAAGCGTGACACCATCTAGAGGGAGTAGGATGAGATGGTTAATACGGTAGAACAATTTTAGCAGTTGTTGGATGAGGCAAGGGCTGATATGGAGGTTGTGAGAGCTAGCCATGTTGTGAGGGTGGCTAAGCTTGAGTAGACTGTGTGAGAGGCATTCGCCTTGAAGGTATGGGTGGAGTGAGAGATTGAGGGGTTGGGTAATGTAGTGGCCCAGTTGGAAGTGGCATAGAGGTATGTGGTATGATTTAAGGGGGTGAATGCGAGGTTGTGAAGGAGGTGGGGAGGAGGAGTAGGTTCAAGGGTGAGCTACTGGTTAATGGATTGGAGATATTGATGTATTCTATATCGTTGGCTCTATCTCAGGCACAGCCGCAACAGAGCCAACCATTAGTTCGTGGGAGGGCTCAAGATATAGTGGCACCTACAATGTCACAGGAACCAATGATGATGGGGCCACTAGCGCGGGTGGAGAGAGTAAGAGCGATGAGATTCAGAGAGGTAGAGTCCTTGAAATGGGTGGTTGGAGGAGGTGTAGTAGGTGAGGGGAGCAGGAAGACATCGGAAGGGCAATAGCCGTGAGGGCCTATGGGAGCATATGGTGTGATATTATGTGGATTTTTTGTTTTTTTGTAGGTGCTTAGGAGGAGCGGATTCTTTTTGTGGGGGATATACCTGATGATGATGCATTCCTTATTGTAGTTGTATGGCAATTTTGTAGATGGTGATATATAGACATGTATATGTGATGATGTGCCCGTAAGGGCCCACACATTTTATTGTAGCCTAATGGCATTGATTTTTGATATATATATATATATATATATATATATATATATATATATATATATATATATATATATATATATATATATATATATATATATAATACATATGAGATTTTGTGGCCCTTGTATTTATTTGCATTTTTGTGTTTGTTTCTTTCTGCTTATGGTAGTGTATGATTAGTGTATATGTGGTAGTATATAGTTGGATGGAAATGGAATTATTATATGCTTAAGTGATTAAGAACTAAAAATAAATTGTGATATGAAACAAAAAAAAGTGGATATGCATGAATTTGCATGATATAAACACTTTTCTTAGGGATAGCATTTGCATCATTACATTACTCAAATGATGTGATCCATTCCATTATTCCAAGGAAGTTGGATATGAGGAATGTCATGAGGAGATTCAAACATTACAGTTTGTAAAATCAATCCCATTGACTAACTGAGCAAAACTTCATGACTCACTTGGAGGCTATCTTGGTAAACAAGACCTCTATCTTGGACTTGTGTGTGGAAAGTGATGTTCATTTTCCCATTCTGGAATAGGGTGGGTTATAACTTCATGCCAAATTTATCTTGTATGATAGCTCATTGGTAAAGACCAGAGGCCTGCAGGGATTCAAGTTGATGATATTTCAAGGCCTTTCCTTTTGTTTTCTGCCCCGGTGTAATACTTTTCTTGAGTGCTGCTATGTTATTCTTCTTTCCCTTTTCATTATTATTTTTTTGGTACTTGCTTAGATTAGCTGTAGAGCAAGGGATTATTATTTCTTTTTGCTTTTTCAGGATACTTGATAAGATTAGATGTAGAGCAAGGTATTTTTATTCGAGGATGGGGAGGGCTTGTCCTTTTGTCATTCCTCCGGTTCAAGAGAAATCATGTGAATGATTTAATGATTGGAGTATTTTTTGTTAAGCATTAGATGGCATGCAACGGAATCAACCCCATTTCTAGAATGTTATTAGTATGTAAGACATGCATGTAAGTCCAAGAAAGATAGCAAGGTGACCAAGGTAAGCCTAAAAGTATTTATGAAATATGCCAAATTTGGATGGTGGTTGATTATGTAACTATTTGTGGTTGAAGCAATCAAAACATTGCTCTAGTCCTGTTTCATGAAAAGGGGTTTTGGACATCAATTTGGCATGCTAGCATGTGTATTTTTAATTCCTTTCGCATGTTATTTACAATGAATATATGAATATGCCTATATGGATGCAAAAATAAAGTATTTATGTACAAGTTTGTCCCAGTGTGATGGAAAATGGAATGGGGTATGAGGAAGAGTGGTATGCAAATGGAGAATAGAAGAAAGAAAAGAAGTGATAGAAGGAGGAAAGGAGAAGAATTGAAACTGATAAAAGGTATGTAGCCGCTTGAAGCATGACCATACAACATTGACAAGTAACAAGAATAAGAGAGTATAAAAAGGAAAAGAAAAGAAACCCATAAAAGGTATGTAGCTGCTCGAAGCATGACCATACAACATTGACACGTGACTAGAAGAAGTTAATATAAGAAAGAAGAGAAAAAGGAGAAAGAAAAGGGGGCAATGAAAGGTATGCAGCCACTCGAAGCATGACCATACAAAATTTATTTATAGAAGAAGTAGAGAGGGGAGGAGATAAATGGATCAAGTAATTTTAAATGTATATGCAAGTGAACTTAGTGTCACCGAACCGCAAAAATGATGATGTTTTGTTTTTTTATATACATATGTACACAAGTAATGATGAGTTGTAATACCTACAACTAGGCATAAAATTCTCACAAATGAATAATGTTAATGGGATTAAGCTCAGCTATTCCTTCCAACATGGCCAGATGATATACCCCAGATCCAAATTTATGAGTAACCATGTATGGGCCTAGCCAATTTGGTGCAAATTTGTCATGGAGATGGCGTGGTTGGCTAGTAATATATTGGTTCTCCTTGAGGACTATGTCTCCAACTTGAAATTCATATTGGTGTACCTTTGAAATATAGGCACATCAGAGATGGTCTTGATAAACACATGTGTGTTAAATGGCATGAATGCAACATTCATCTAAAAGGGTCAATTGATCGAATCGAGCTTGACGAGTCGTGTCGTCATCAATGAATTCTTGCATGGAAATCCTTAGTGATGGTATTTCAATTTCAAAAGGCATGATGGATTCAGCGCCATAGACAAGATATAATTGGGTTGCCCCAGATGGATTTTGAATACTAGTCCAATATGCCCATAATGCTAAAGGTATTTGATTGTGCCAATCACGGTGTGACTCTACAACGATTTTGCAAAGAATGGTGATGATGGTTTTGTTGGTTGCTTTAGCTTGACCATTACCCTGGGGGTAGTATGGAGTAGAAAAGCTATGTTGGATGTTAAATTTTTTGCATAAAGCACACACATTCTTATTCTTGAATGGTGTACCATTTTCAGTAATTATTTTTGATGGGATGCCAAAACGATAAATGATGTGTTAGTGATGAAATCAATAATTTTAGGACCGATCGTTTGAACTATAGGAATGACTTCAACCCATTTTGTGAAGTATTCAGTTGCTGTAATGATGAAATTATGATTGGAAGATAATGCAGGTGTGATTTTGCTAATGAGATCCAGGCCCCATTGTGAAAAATTCCACATTGACAGAATAGGTTGGAGAGCCTAAGAAGGTAAGTGTGTAAGATTGTTATGATTTTGACATTTAAAACACTTTTTGACATAGGCACAACAGTCATATTCCATTGTGGTCTAGTAATAGCCCATTCATAAAATACGTTTGGTGATGGCCATACCACTGAAATGGCTGTCATAGGTACCATCATGGGCCTCTTGAGTAATGTGTTGGTATTTGTATCTCAAGACAACACAATAGTATGCCATCATAACTTCGCTTGTAAAGGATATCACCTAGCAATGTGTAGTGAATAACATGCAATTTAAAAGCTTATTTTTGAGTATGGCTTAAATCAGGTGGTAGGATACTGAGCTTGATGTAGTCCTTAACTTGAGAAAACCATGGATCATGTGGTGTAACTTCAATGATATTGATGCCATCATCATAAGGAGGTGGCTTGTTGGAAATGACATAGTGGAAAAGGGTGTGAATGGAAATGTGAATGGTGTCAAAAAGTGGGTTTTGTGGAATGAGTGAGCCTAGGGAGGCCATGGTGTTGGAAAAATGATTTATGGAGCGCGGGGTAGCAGTGATGTCATACCATTCAAATTGGGCCAATAAATATTCAACTACCTATTTGTATTGCTGCAGGATAGGGCAACGACATTGCCATTCTCCCTTGATTTGATTCACTATGAGGAGGGAGTCTCCAAATATGTCCAGATGATGAATGAGCATGGAGAGCGCTTGCTTTAGGCCAAGGATAAGGGTCTCATACTCATCATTGTTTTTGGTGCATGGAAATCCTAACTTGAAAGAAAATGGGAGGGACTCCCCTTGTGATGTGAAAAAGACTATTCTTGCACCCCCAGTGTGTGTGCATCAGGAGCCATCAAAGAACAAAGTTAATTCAGTAGTATATTTAGGATCGACGGTTTCTTCAGCTTCAGTTACATGCAATACTGAATCGTTAGGAAGTTGGATAAGCAATGGCACATCACTTGGTAGCATAGCCTCAGCTAGCTGATCAGAAATGACTTGGCCTTTGATGGGTTTTTGACATATGAATTCGAGATCAAATTCTATGAGGAGCATGATCCATTTGGTTGTTCTGCTATTTTCGTAACTCTTAATCATCATGTAGTGAAGAGTATTAGCATAGGAAACTACGTAGGTAGTGTGGCTAAGCATGTAGTGTCACAAATTTTGTGTAGCAAAGACAATGACAAGGTAAAGTTTTTCCATGTAAGCGTATCGTGTCTCATAATAAATCAATGTATGACCGATATAGTATACAACTTTCTCCTGGTCGCATTCAGTCTTTTGAGCCAAAAGTGTGCCCAGGGTGACATCGATGGTGGAAATGTACAAGTGGAATGGGTGTTCAAGATTGGGTGGAATAAGGATGGGTGGAGATGTGAGGTAGGATTTGATGGCATCAAATACGGTTTGGCATTTACTATCCCATTTAAATGGGACCCCTTTTGTAAATTATGATTAAACGGTTGGCACTTGTTAGAAATTTGGGTGATGAATCACTGTATGGAATGGATTATGCCTTGTAAGCCATGTAATTGCTTAAGGTTTGTAGGGGGAGGTATGTCAAGAATGGCTTGTACTTTATCAGGATCTACTTTAATGCCTTTTTATGAAATGATGAAACCCAAGATTTTTCTAGTGGTGACACCAAAAACACATTTCTTTGGATTTAATCGGACATTATGCTCTAATAGGCGATCAAAGATTTGATGTAGGTCTTCAAGATGTTGACCACGAGTTTTGGATTTAGCTATGAGGTCATCAACGTAGTCTTCAATAGTTTTGTGCATCATATCATGAAATATGTAGGTCATGGCACGTTGATAAGTTGCCCCAATGTTTTTGAGGCCGAATGGCATAACCTTGTAACAAAAGGTCCCCCAGGGGGTCATGAAAGAGGTCTTGTGCTGATCTGTAGGATTGACACGAATTTGATTATAACCATAAAAATCATCCATGAGTGATAGTATTTCGTGTCTAGCGATGGAATTGACCAATGTGTTGATATTAGGGAGTGGAAAATTTTCCTTGGGACAAGCTTTGTTAAGATACCTAAAATTAGTGCAAATGTAGATGCCCCCCTTGGGTTTTTCAATGAGAACCATGTTTGAAACCAATTCACGATAGTCGATAGGTACAATGAAATCAACATCAAGGATTTTTTGTAACTCTTGCTTAATCATGAGGGCAACTATGGGGTGCATGCGGTGCAACTTTTGTCTAACAGGTTTGGCTTGGTCCTCCAGGACAAGGTTGTGCACTACCATCAAGGGGTCAAGGCCAGGAATATCTGTGTAGGACAAAGCAAAAACCTTAATGTAGTATATGAGGAAATTGGTATAAAGGACACATTCTTCTTTAGTGAGGCTGGAAATGAGGTAGACGATGTGAGGATTATCTAGATAATTTTCAATGTCAACTTCAATGGTATCCTCAACAAGCATGTGAGAACCGTCATAAATTTGAGCGGGTGTAGGAATGAGGTGAAGGTCATCGATGGATTCAAGGGTTTGAAAATAATCATTGAGATAAAGATCTATATTATGAATCCAAGGGACGCGGGGTGGTATGGTAGGTGATGATACGCTCGTATACCGGATCATGTGGGGTGTGGGAAGGAAATTAGCGAAAGATGGGGTAGAGGATATATCATCAAAATCGATGAAATCATCGAAATCATCGATAGAAGGTGGTGTGTAATCAAGCTAATTTAGGTAGCGGAGGGCGCATAGGTCAATGGAAATCATGTTGATCGATGCATTTTAAATGGATGAGGTGGGTGAGGAAAGTTTCAAAGAATCAGAAGAGGATAGGAAGAAATAGGGAACCGGCTAGTGGCATCCAAGATTCAATACCATTGGTGGCTAGGGTGAACGAGAAATTTGGCGTTAATATGGGAGGGTCTCATGAATGGGAATGAATGGAGTATAAAGCAGGGAGGAGTATGATGGAGAGGGAGGGAAGGAATGATAATTTGGGAAGGGTGAAGCGACAGGTAGGGGTGAATCAATAGGCAGGGGTGGATCGACAAGCAAGGGTGGATCGGCAGGCAGGGGTGGATCAACAGCCAGATAGGTAAAGTGGTAGACAAGGGTGTCAATTTCATGTGGTGAAAGGGGTTCATGGGGTGGGGATGGAAAAAATAATGTGGATGGTATATCAACTGTAGAATGAGGATAAGAGCTATCAGGTGGCATTGTAGGTTCAAATTCCTCATTAGGCAGGAGGATTAAGATCCAGATTTTGAAAGTCACGCTCAAGATTGTGAATAGTGGATAGATTGTAACCGAGGCTGGATCGATCGATGGGGAGATGAGCGAGAGGACTGAAATAGGAACAACATACTTGTTCATATATACCTAAGCCATACCCATGATAGTTGTACTAGCATAGATATTTCCAAAAAAAAAGAGGATTAGACATATGATTAAGATTGTTGTAAAATCTAGTTTGTGGTGGTGGAGGTGTTGGAGGATCTACAGATGAATCAAGTCCCACATAGACACAGTTCATGGAATTATTGGGAGGACAAAGAGGAACTACTACCCCAATATTCAAGGGCACATCATGAGATCCACCGAAATCATGGGTGGTTTAGAAATTGGATGGTGAAACTAGGGAGTCGATAATGTGATACTCACCAGGACTGAGTGTGGTCATGTGGATAGCAACATGGGGAGGATCAGGGCACTCGGGTGGAGGAGAGGACCCCTCTATGTGGTGGTGGTGATGGTACAATAGGTTGATATGGAGTGCTATGTGGGGCATGGACATCAGTATAGGTGGATTAGGCTAATTGGTCATCAAGTCAAGCAACATATTGTGCCCACTCATAGCATTCGATCGAAGATCCAAAAATGGGTGTTTAGCATGGACAAATTGGGTTGTAGGTGAAGGAGAGGCATTGGATGAATGGGGGACTACATGCACCTATGCTGATCATGGCATAAAGTAGTGAGTAGTTGGAGGTGTCGTAGGAAGGATAGGTGTGGGGTTGGCATAGCATAAAAGGTGAATGGTGGGGGTGTGAAGGATGATGCACTATGGGAGAAATTAGGATCCAACGATGGGGGTGGAGGTTGAGGTGGGTTGGACGAAGTGGAGGCAATATTGCTAATGTAGGGTGCAAGGGGGGTTGTGAATATTGCGTATAGGTGTTAGCTAGTGTGCGGTGTGGAATGGGGTTGAATTTCATAGATGATAAAGATGGACCTAGTGGAAGGCTGATGATATTACAGAATTCAAAGGGATCACCATCGGTAGGGATGCAATAGACTAATCCATTATGAACATATTTGATACAATGATGAAGTGTGGAAGGGATTCATTGCATGTCCTAATTCCAAGGTCATCCTAACATGATGTTATACTGCATATTGCCTTTGATAACATGGAAGAGAGTGGAAATGGCTTTGGCACCTGCCTTGATGGGCAAGACAATAGTGCCAACGGTGGGACGCATAGATCCATCAAAGGATTGAAGATCCATGGATGGCGTGGAAATATGAGGAGGAAGGTAAAGGTGGTTCAATGCGGCAATATAAATAATACTTATGGATGACTCGGTATCAATGAGAATATGTTTATAGGTAACGTCATTGATGGAGGCTAGAAAATGTAATGAGGGATCCACTCCCTCGCCTACAACTTCTATAATTTCATGGTCGTGGAAGATGATAGAAGTTTGTAGGCATCTCTGAACATTGCCAATAAAGTTGTCATAGGAGTCTACATTATGAGTTTCAATATCAAGAGAGCGAAGGATAGAATCGATATCTTCACAATGAGGTGGGCATTGTTGTAGGAGGTCAAAAATGGATAACCTTGCAGGAGCAGTATGAAGCTGGTGAGAAAGACTACCATGGATGGTGATGACATTCTATGGAGGGGGTGGGGAAATTGGTGGTGTGACGATTGAGGTTGTGATAGGTATTTTTTGTGATGTGGAGGGTTGTTGAGCAGATGAAGGGGGTGGGTAACATTGATTATGAGTGGTGATATTGATCATACCCATAAAACTCTACTGGGAAGGATATCGATTGACATGATTAACCTGGTGTGGATAATTTTGAGGTGGGTTACCCCCATGCTTGGGTAAGGGATTTTGATATATCCCTGAGTTTTGATTTTGCGATGCAAGGGGGTTTGAGACCTAAATAGCACCTCAATAGATAAGGTCTTGCACAACATGACGAAAGGTACAACATGAAAAAATGGTGTGGCCATGTTGTCGATGATAATCATAGAAGGCTTACAGATTGTAGTCCCATGAAAGGGATTGATTTGGATAGGGAGGTTGGATATTTGGCAAGTGATTGAGGCCCCCTCAGTTAATCGATGAAATAGAGTGGGCATGGGCTCAGATAAATGCGTCCAATTATGTGGAGGGCGAGGTGTACATGTATTACAACCTTGGTATGGAGTAGACTAAGGTGGGGGATTATGTGGTTGGTTATTTTTTTGTGGAGTGGGTAGAAGTGGAGGGTTGGATTGATATTGATTTTGAGGAGATCATGGAGGAGTGGGTTGTGGAGCTTGCGTAACTGCCACTTGCACTGGAAGATATAGAGAATTGATAAGAACCTGATTGGTTTGCAGGGGTCATGTGGAGGGTGGTACATATGGAGGGTGATTGTAATGATAATTAGTGGGGTAGGATTGTTTTCGATGCAACTTGATTTTTCTCGTATGGACCTTCATGTCCTCAATAACTTTGGCCTCAAAAATGGCTTCCTCAAATGTCTGACTCTGATGTATCTACAATATTTGGGAAATTTGTTTATGAAAACTCTTGGTGAAGAGTTTTACAAGATCTTAAGGTGGGATAGGGTAGGTGAGATCATAAATGACCACTCTCCAATGGGTGATAAAATTAGTAATAGGATCATCATCCCACTGATGTAAAGCATACACATAAGACAAGGTAAGCTTGGTTTTGATGTTGATGGTGAAATGTTTAAGAAAAATATTGGGCAACTGCTCAAATGTATACAAGCTATGGCAAGGTAAATGGTTGTACCAATCTAAGGCTTGACCTCCAAGTGATATGGCAAAGGTACGAAGCATAAGGGGATCGCTTTCATGCAATTTGTAACAAGCAAAATGGTAAATATTCATGTGCTCTCTAGGATCCTCCTTAGTTTTAAATTTTTTGAATTTGGGAATCTCAAATATGTAAGGATAAGGATGGACAAGAACATATGGGTGAATTAGTACATTGCATAGCTCATCATATGTGGGTTTTTGAGGCCCATAACTGGTTGTATGTAGATCCAAAGCACACAGCTGCTCCTGCATGGCCTGAAACTTGCTAGAGAGCATGGTAGTGGTTTGAGGAGGAGCAATAAATGGAGGGGGTGGTATAGATGTAGGATGTGGCTGTGATGAGGCATGCACATATTCTAAATGTGGTGGATATTGTAGTTGTTGTTCCTCCCACTGCTGATAGTAAGCATCCTGCTATGGAGTAGGTGTTGATGTCAAGTGATACTATGGTACAAGAAATTGATATGGATGAGGTGAAATGTATGAGTCCTGGGACATAGGTGGTGGTTGCTGTGATGGGTCATAATATCCAGGGGGTGATGAACCAGGAATTGGGATCTGCTGTTGCTACTGTTGTGCATCATAATAATCGGGAGGTGATTGGCCAGGCATGGGCACCTGCTACTATTGTTGTGCATACTGAAAAGTAGGTTGTGCCTAAGCAATAGTAGTAGATGACCATGTGGGTGGGGTGGTAAAAAAATTTGTAGGTGTGGAAGAAGGGGACAGAATGGAAGTGGATGTGTGAAAGGAAAATTGTTGCGAAGCAGTGGGTGGTATGGATGAGGACTAAGGTGGAGTATATGGGATAGCGAATAAAGAATTTTACTGGACAAAATAGCAAGGTGGAACACCTTGATAGGTGGGATGTAATAGAGGTGGTCGATATGAATGAGGAGGGGGTAGCCAAAATATATTGGGAGGCACTAATGGAGGACCATAGGTGGAAAATAGGGGATTGTTGGTAGGTGGAAATGTGGTGAAATGTGAGGTGGGCAGCGGTGGTCACAGGGTGAATGATATAGGTGGTGTAAAATATTGGATGGAGGGGTGTGTGAGACCTGGTGAAGTAGCGTGGTAACCTTGAGATGGGTGTGAATAATATGCTGGTGAATCAGAGGATGGAGGCTGAGATGAAGGTGGGTGACTGGATGAGGCTTGATGAGATACCCATATTTGTGATGAAAATGGTGTGGATGAGGAAGGAGTGGAAATCATACTGACTAAATTCATAGTGGAAACAACATCCGTAGTGATTTAGGAAATGACAACATCGTCACCCAATAGGAGGCATGAAGAGTGATCAATGAAAGGATGAGTGGAGGATGGTGAAGGAGGGGGAGTGAGCTTCTCTACCACCATAACTAGTATGGGGCAACCTATAGAAGTGTATATGACATGTTGGAAGAAATTAGATGGAGGATTGGATGAAGAGAGATCCTCTAAGGGAGGGGGCCCTTCAATATTCTCATCTAGGAAGTGAGATGGTGTAGGGGATGCCATATGGGATGTAGGACTAACCCTAGGAGCGTAAGGCTTCATCAATAAATCAGGTGTAAGTCAAGATGAAACCTGCTCAGAATTGGAAGGTGGATCTATGGTCTAAGAATAAGAGGACCCTACGATAAGAACAATCCATTGGGCAGCCTTGGTAGCACGACAAAGTGCTTCACACATGACTATGCATAGCTGGCATGGTAAAATGTGCAACAAGTGGAATAATATTCACAATAATAACAATCCATTGGGCAGCCTTGGTAGCACGACAAAGTGCTTCACACATGACTATGCATAGCTGGCATGGTAAAATGTGCAACAAGTGGAATAATAGTCAACAAGTGTGAAATCTGAACTCAAAATATGTCTGTGACTGATCGGGATATTCTTTGGTGATAGGAACATAGGTTCATAGGCTATGGGTGCGGACCAAACTAGTTCGCACTCTAGGGGTGTGGACCACCCAAAATGAAAACCAAAAGGCCAAAATGTGCAATATGTGCAATCTAGAACCTAAAAATAGGTTCACACTCTAGGGATGTGGACCAAGAAGGTTTGCACTCTAGGGGTGTAGAACACCCAAAATTGTAGCAAAGGATGAAATATGTGTTGTGTGTACCCTCTCTATGTTGTATAGACCTGTGTGAATCAATATGATAGCCTAAATGTTAGATTTTGCACAAAATCATGCGAAATGAGCTTGAGTGTAGGACGATCACGTTAGGGGGCACAAATCACCTAAAAAAAAGCTATGTAGTGAAAATCATGGTAATGAAACTATGGAACAATCTGTAAGTGATTTATAGCATGTTTGATATGCTGTTGTAACCACTTTTCCCAAGAATAAACAAAAATAAAAAAGTCCTTTATTTTTGGTTTTTTTTGTGTGTTTTGATAATAGAATATACAACCTAGTAGCAAAATTCGGGTAGTGGGTGATCTTCTAATATGAATCAGGTATGTCATAGCACAAAATATTTTGCAATGCCCAAAGTCACACAAAATAGAACTATATTTCCAATGGGTGAGTTGCTACCTAAATGGAATACGATACAGTAAAATGATATCTAAAAGGGGGAGACTGAAAATGCTCTAATGAGTCAAATAAACTCTCATAAAGAGAGGTCATGCTGTCAATGTGGTGCTACCAGCATACCCATGCTTTCACAAAATCCTCGTGTTTAAGGCACCCACAGTAACGACCAAATAAAGAAGAAGAAGGACCAAATCAAGATGAAGAATATTTCAAAGATAAATATCCATATTGAATACTAAAGTCTTCAATACCAAAATAATGTAATACAGGGGGTGTTAGAGTATATTACATTATTTGGTAAATATCAATGTACCAACTTGGATACATTTCTATATTAGAAGTTTATTTTAGATTAATGTTTTGAGTAGTTACTTCAAGCAAGTAATAAATGCACAATTGTTAGAATGTGCAATTATATAAATGTGCATGTAGTCCACATGTACATGAGTCATAGGATAGGTATATGAAGAGTCATGGGTAGAGTAAATTCCAAGGTACATATCCTCCTATATATGTCTTGAGGTATATTATAGCAAGGTAGTGAGAGTGAGAGAGACTGAAGTTACTATAGTGATTTGTAGTTAGAGTACAATGTAGTTATTTCATTGAAATTATGGAGTGTTCATGTCCTCCATTATAATAAATTGTACTATTTTCATGAGCATCCATTAATGGCATATTTTTGAGTTATTGAAAAATTTTATGTTATAGTTTTACTGCATATTATAGCGTCATTATCATATAGTTAGCATTGCTTGCTCATTTTACATTTTGTGGTTGCATTTTATTTAATGTAAATCATCAAAATCTAACGATGGTATCAGAGCATACTATATATTGATAGGAAATAGGGAGAGCCAGAAGATATATTGAGAGGAAATAGGAAATATCATTTTTATATTTTTGAAAATACATTTGGTTGGAGTCTTTCCAAAAAGTTGCAAGAAAACTCATGAAGACTAGGACTCAACATTTATTCCACTAATTGACAAATCAACTAGTGACGATTCATAATCTCTATATTTAAAGTTTCTTCCATTAAAAATTCTAATATTTGTTGTAGAAAAAGGATATTCCAAGAAATTTGGGAAGCTTCCTACAAATATCTAGGAAACATATCTTATTTGGAATCAATCTAATATTAGAAGCAACAAACAAAAGATTAAATATTTGGAAGTCTAAATAAATATCCCATTGCAAGATTGCAGACCTACAGAGTGCAGAAGAGAAAAAGGCTAGAGGAGCCTTATTGTAAACTCAAGGAAGAAGAGAGTCCAAAAAAGAGTCCAGGAGAAGATTGGAGGTTGGTGATCTCCATTGAAGATTGGGGGTTGGTGATATCCATTGAATATTGAATATTGCAAATTGCAAATTGAAGGAGGAGGTTGGTGATCTTATTTTTGAGTTATTGTTGAAGTTTATCTTATAGTTTTCCTACATATTATAGTGAAATTATCATATAGTTATCATTGATTTCTCATTTTACATATTGTGGTTGCATTTTCTTTAATATAAATCATCAAAAGCTAACATGTCTCAAGTATACAAGTGAAGTGTCATATATATGTGGCAATATGTAAAGTCAAGAGACAAGAGTGGTTTGTCTTATGTGAGAAATAGGGAAGGATGCATATCTCCAATATATGAGGAAAGCAATAGTCAAGTATTGGAGAGTTATATTCAAAGGTTATTTTATGGAGATAAAGCTCCATGTATTGTATATCAAGAAATATTGAATAATAATTGTAACATAGATCTTGTATATTTGATCAATAATATTGTGATTTTATATTATAAAATATTGTTATTTCATGAATGTTATATTGATTCATATTGATCAAATATTTGAATGCTTTAATATTATATTTGATTAAGATCCTGGATATTGGGACCTATGATTTAATTTGGCTAAAAATACATCACATGGAGGAATACAGGATTCAAGTTTTTAATTTTCCAAACAATGAGTACAATTTTTTTTAACTTGGTTGTGGTAGAAGAGTACCTCAACTTAATTGGAGTGAAAATGATGTGGAATCAGTTAAAACAGACATGATAAAATGAATGACAATCCAAAACTGATTTTTAATTGACAACATAAGCATATAAATAGGCATTACAACACATGTTACGAATAAGGTTACATTCAATGATAACGGTGCACCTTAACCCAACTAAAAATTAAAAATAAATGGCTATCAATGGTAAATTGCTTATTACACTAATAAAACCACACATAATCCCTAGAATTCCTCCCCATCATAGAAGCATTGGACTCCAATGCACTCAAAATGGAAGGAAAGTCATGAACCATCAGACTAGGAGTAATCCAATGAGCCTGATGTGGAAGTTGTCTACAACAGTCAATAAGATAAGAAGTGGAAGAACCTTGATGTGTGGTATGATTTTTGGTATCAAAAATATGATCCTCCTCCAATGGAATCTGGAAGTCTGGTAAAAAATCTGTTGGATGACTAATGACTAGTGCACTCTCCAAATTAGACTCATGGTACAGGTGGAGTAAGTCAACATTGACAACATCGTGGATTCCAAAGTGTGCTAGAAAATCAAGATGGAAAGTATTCTTGGACACCTTCTAGATGATAGTGTAAGGCCCATAATGAAGAGGTTTGATCTTGCTATGTGCCTTCTTCGAAAGTATACGATGATAAAGATACAATCAAACTTTGTATCCAACCTGGAAAGAAAGTGGAACACAATGATGATTCATGGCTTGCTTCTACTGCTACTGGGCCTTTTGCAAAATGTAAAAAACCTTGGACTAGAGCTACTACAAATTTTGAATGAAAGAGTAATATTTGTCTTGTTCTTTGTTCATTTGGACTGTGATAAGAGGTGGAAGCAACAAGGATAACTCATATGGAGTAATAGGTTGAAAAACTAGACACACCTCAAAGGAGGAATGACCTGCGTATGAATGGACAACCCAATTATATGCATTTTTGATATTAGTTAGAATCAAATCCCACTTATACAAAATCGAATGATGGAAGACACAAAGACTTTGGACAAGTGTATGATTGACAACTTTAGTTTGACCATCAAACTATGGATGAAAGGCTATGGAAAAATTAAGGGACACACCTAATAATTTCCATAAAGAACACCAAAAATGATTGATAAAATTAGAATCACGATCAGACACAATACTAGTGGGAAGACCAAATGAATGACATCAAAGAACATTTGGGCTAAGTCGACAGCATAATTGGTTTTACAATAAGGAATAAACTTAGTCATTTTATTGAAATGGTCAACTATGACAAAGATATAATCATGTTGATGGACAGTCATAGGAAAACCACCGATAATATCCATAGAAATACTTTCCCAAGGATGGGAGGTAATGGGAAAGGGTATACTAAGACCAAAATTACGGTTAGCTAGCTTAGATCGACTACAAATGACACACTATTTCAAGTATCTTAAAATATCACGTTGCATTTGGGGCCAATAAAATAATCTCTACAAATGATGAAGAGTATTATGCTTACAAAAATGACCACCATAAAGGGTAGAAAGGGCCTCCTTCAGAAGGGATAGTCAGTTCTCATGAGAAACATAAAGTTTGTCAAAAGGGTAAAGCAAACCTTCCTTGATATGGTAGTCCTAAAAAGGGGATAAGTTTGAGGAAGAAGGATATTGTAAATGTTTATAAACTTGTGCAAATTTAGGGTCATGAGGATAATCAGAAGGCCAAGACTAAAAAATCAAGTGAGAAGTAGTGACAACGGTTAAAACATGAGTAGAAGGAGGTCGACTAAGACAATCATCAACAAAATTTTGACTACTCTTTTTGACTACCCTTGGTGCTATTCTCAAACAAAATGGTCATCCAATAGCCTATAATTCTGAGTCATTTTCCATAGACAAGAAAAATTATTCCACATATGATAAATAACTTTATGCCTTAGTTCAAACTATCAAATATTGGTATCATTTGCTCTTAGAGAAAGAAAATATTGTCTACACACAATCATTTGCCTTTGTAGTTTATTCAATCACAAACCAAGATCAAATATTGGTTTGTGTTTGAAGAAACTACAAAGGCAAATGATCAGTGTAGAAAATATTTTCTTTCTCTAAGAGCAAATGATACCAATATTTGATAGTTTGAACTAAGGCATAAATTTATTTATCATATGTGGAATAATTTTTCTTGTCTATGGAAAATGACTCAGAATTATAGGCTATTGGATGACCATTTTGTTTGAGAATAGCACCAAGGGTAAATTGAGAGGTATGAAGAACACAAGCTTATACTGAGAGGGGGGTGAACAGTATAAGACCACTTTTTACTTTTCTTTCCAAATCAATATTATGCAATGTATAGATAGCAATATCAACAATAGTAATCAAAGCAATGCACAAATCACCACACACAATAGAGACACCACAATTTACGTGGTTCACCCAATGTGGGCTACTCCACGGAGAAAATATTTCACTAAAATTTTCTCAATCAATCTCTTGGGAATCCTTTCCCTATTACAATGTTTATGGACCTCTATCCAAAGGAGACACCAATCCCCTAAATCAAGTTCATGGATCTCTATCCATAGGAGAACTCCTTCTCCTCTACTCTGGTTGGTGATCCTCTAGAAGACTACTGCCTCCACTGCACTGGCTTGTGGATCTCTCTCCACTGAAGACTCTTGTCCCCACTCAGAAGACCTATCCTCACTACCCTAGCTAATGGATCTCTATCCACTGGAGACTACTATCCTCTCTGCTCTGTCACCTCCAAATATCTATCTCAAATCTACACTAAACATAGTCCTTCGATCTAGCACAAATCTGCTCAATATCTATCTCTAGTCTGGCACAAACCTATCCTCAAATCTGCACCAAAATCTGTCCTCAAATATGCACTAAACATAGTCCTTTGGTCTAGCACAAATCTATCCTCGATATCTTTCCTCAAGCCTTAACTCAAGGCTTGACTCAACTCTGCTAGATCTGCCCTAAACCTTAACTCAAGGTTTGAACAAATCAATCAACTCTACTCTCAAGTCTTCTCAAATACTTATCTCAAATATACCTTGTAAGCTTCCACAAAATCTCACACTAATCTATCCACAAGTCCTCTCTAGAACTTGTCCAAATATTCTCCACAAGTCCTCTCTAGAACTTGCTTAAATATTCTCTACAAGTCCTCTCTAGAACTTGCTCAAATCTGCTCTACAAGTCCTCTCTAGAACTTGCTCAAATATGCTCTACAAGTCCTCTCTAGAACTTGCTCAAATATTCTCTACAAGTCCTCTCTAGAACTTGCTCAAATCTTCTCAATAAGTCCTCTCAAGAACTTATCCAAATATGTATTGTAAGCTTCCACAAAAGCTCACACAAAATCAGTCCACAAGTCTCCTCAAAGACTTACCTCAAATCTGCTCAACAAGTCCACACAGAACTTGTCCAATCTCATAGAAACATAAAGAGAATTGTTAGAGACTCAATATGCTCTATACTCATCACAATGCTCAATAACTCTCTTAGAAACATAAGGAGAATTGTTAGAGACTCAATATGCTTCAAATTCAACTCAATGCTCAATTACTTTCTCAACTCAATTCAGAATATAGAATAGTTTGTTTTATGGAACTTGAACAATCACTTCACACATCCACTTGACTAGGCTCAACCAACTCTACTCAACCAATCACTCAATGAAACACCCCTTTCTCACAAACCCTAGTCCAAGCATATGAACACCAACTCAAAATATTTCCAACAATGCTCAACAACCAATCTCACATAACAATGATACTCATGATCTTTGCAAACCCTAGTTCAAGTTCTTTGCTCAACAACTCACTTCAACAACAATGCTTATAAAACAATCCTCACATAGCAATGATACTCATGTTCTTTTCAAACCCTAGTTCAAGTTCTTCACACAACCAATGGCTTCAACAACAATGCTTAACAAACAAGGTTTTAACAACAATTCTTTATTCTAGAAAACCTTGAAGCATTAACTCAACATACTCAATAGGAAACCCTAATCAAGTCCTTTTCACTCCAAACTTATTTTCAGAAACACCAATCACACAACTTAAATTTGGAAGAATATGCCCATACCTTTTTCTTGATGATAAGGAACTTCAAGAAACTGCCACAACAATAAAACACTTCTTTGCCAAGCTCAAGAAGGTTAGTTAACAATACAAGGCATATAATAATTCATGAATACACCTTATTACTCCAATCTTAAAATAATATCCAACACCACAATAATTTGAATATTCACTTCTCAAAACCCTAGGACATCACAAATTGATCTCAATCAAACATATTTGTCATAAGCCACTTCAGAATTTTATTCTTCAAAAATCAATCTACTTTTCTACTTATGACTCCCTATTTTATTATTGCATTTTAAAGATAAAACCTTTAATAAATAATGCAATAACTAATATTTCCTTTTCTAAGGTAAAAGAGCTTTTATCCACCAATTAAAATTTCACCTAACACTTTTATAAAACCCACAAAACTCCTTTTTAACTTAGGCACTAATCAAACCATTTACCTCCTTATTTCTCCTAAGTCTAACCTTAGCCTAAGTCAAAAAATCAAATATCAAATAAAAGAATGTTACCACTTTGGCTTTGCATGAAGCACTTCTCTCCTTAAGCACTTTCACCTTGGCTCCCAATGATGTGGAGCCACGTGCTCCCTTGGAGCCTCCACTCCCTTGCACCCTTTGATTTCCACAAGCCACATCTTGGCTTCTTCTCTCACGCTGCCCTAAGTCTTCACACGAATTGTTGTTTCATGAGGAGAAATTTTGCAAAGCTCGAAGATCAATTATTTTGGTGGATGAGAGGATGCTTAACCTTTGAGAAGGCTATGGTATTTATATACCATGTGCCTTTGTTTCTTCACGTCGATGGTGAGAACGCGGTGACATCGATGAAAGAGGGGCAAACCTTGCCCATGAATAACCCGATGCTCAAGCTTTATAGTATGCACCCAAACTTTATTAAAGTGCCCAAAATTTAGCTTATTTAATTTATTAAATATAATAAATTAAATTCTTTTGAATAATTTAATTATTATAATTTAATAATTAAATGGGCTTTGGTCTTTTAAACCAAACTTTAGGGCATCCTCGGTTTTTAGAAAAACCTTGCAACTTGCCCACATGGTTTTAATGAAAACCATTAAAATTACCACCATTGGTTTTAATAAAAACCATTAAAATTGCCACCATTGGTTTTAATAAAAACCATTAAAATTGCCACCATTGGTTTTAATAAAAACCATTCAAATCTGCCATTCATAATATTGTGAGGTGTGCTATGATGTCTTTTCACTTGCACCTTTCAACCATTCGATGTCAGTGGTGATTCGCTTCTTGGCATCAATGACAACTTCATGTTTTGACATAAATCAACAATGCCATATTTCTATCTTGACATCAATGACAACTCTTATGGACTCAAAATGTCCAACAATCTCCCCCTTTGTCATTGATGGCAACCCAACTTCTTTTTACCAAAAACTTGACCTTTCCTTTGTTCTGCTCCCCCTGGCTCAATGCTCTCTCCTCTTTTCTCAAATACCAAATCTCTCCCCCTTACTCAAATATCTCCCCCTTTGACATCAATGGCAAAGGGTCACCTTTGGGGCTCGGGGCTAAGAATGAGCCTCTTAGCTTAGCCCCTCCCCCACCTCCTCTTGAGGTGGTTAATTCTAGGGTGGGAGTATTTCTACTCCCAAAAAGCAATGTTCTTTACCTTTATCCTCTTTCCTTCTTATCTGATCCTTCTGATTCCTTTGACTATTTCTTTCCATATCCATGTTCCTGTCCATGTCTACATTCTAGTTCTTGTTCCTATTCCTGTTCATATCCATGTTCTTGTTCCTGTTCCTATTCATATCCATGTTCTTGTTTCTATTCTTGTTCCTGCTTGATTCTAGAATGTCTGCTCTACACCACTTTGTTGTGTGACCATCATTATTGCACTTATAACACTTAATGTTATTATTCCTTGGAGGTGCAAATATCTTAGGATTTCTCTTAGTGAAGCCATATCCTCTTCTGTCATGAACCCTGCAATTCATTGCCTTGTGACCAAACTGATTACATGAGTAGCAATACCCATGGAAAAGTTGTTTGTTCCCATATTCCTGTCTTTCTTGTGTCCTGCACTGTGAAGCCATGTGCCCAAACCTGTGACATGAAAAACATCTTCCATTGAAGCCTCCTTGTCTTGACCTCATTGGTCTCCTAGTCTCTCTTGACCTATTCTGATTGTTGTTCCATCTGTATCTTCTTTGTGCATTGTTCCTGTTCTTGTTGAACTCTCTATTGTCCAACTCATCCTCAGATGTCTCACTCTCTTTTACACTGTCTTCTTCTGAATTATCTTCATCTGAAGTTTCTTCTCCTCCAAAACTTGAGTTTGACTTTCCTTCCCATTTCTTTTGAACCTATTCAAATCCAAGACCTATTTTTCTTGATGTAGGCTTTTGTATCTTGATGAACTTATCCAAGTTCTTTGAGCTATTTTTGAACCCTTTTAGCTTGAATTTGGAGTCTTCTAAATCTTCTCTTAGTAGTGCCACTTCTTGTGCTAACTTTTCACATTCTAAGATCTTTGCTTCTAACTTATCTTTGAACCTTTTTGCCTTAGCCTTTGATTTTTCTAAATCCTCTATAAGCAATCTTCTCTCTTCATCACATTCTTGAAACTGAATTTCAAGTTTAGAGTTTTGCTTTCTTACCTTCTTTACTGTTTCAAGAGCATAAATAAGTTCTCCCTTGAGATCATATCCATATTTCTCTGAATATTCCTCTATTTGTTTACCTTTGTCCACATATTTATTTTCTATTGGCTTGTCTTCTATAGGATCACTATTTCTTCTTCTAATGCCATTAGAATATTCTCTTCTGGTCCTTCAAGTGTATCTTCATATTCATCATCACTGAAACTATAACCATCCCTTGTACAACTATCTTCAAGATGTCCAAAGTTACCACATCTAAAACACTTGAGAATTACTGGAGTCCTTTTCTTAACTTGTTCTTTTTCTTCAATCATAAATAGGACTTCATCTCTATCATTATCTGAAAAACTAGCATCACTATCACTTGAGTACTTACTTGCCTTATCCGCATAGTAGCTCCTCTTTTGCCTTTGGAAGAACTTCTTTCCTTGTCTATTTTTTCCATCCTTGCTTTTCTTTTGGTGCCTGTATCTTTCTGATTCCCTGTTCTTGTGATCCTATTTTTCTTCATCATTGTTATTCTTAGCTTCTTGAAAATATGTTGCATAATGACCATACCTTCCACAATTGAAATATTTAATAGATCTTGTATCTCTAGATCTTCTTGAATCCTTATTATTTCTACCATAATTTGCTTCTTCATCACTGGATGACTCATTGCTTGATTCTGACTTCTTACCCTTTGTCTTCTTGATTGCTTTGAATGTTGCTTCTTTCTGAGGATTTGGTTCCTCTTTTGTTCTTATCTCATGTGTTGTAAGAATACCAAGCAACATATCTCTTGTCAAAGTATCACCATCCATTGACACTTCTATAGCAGAAACCTTTTCATTGAATCTTTTTGGAAGAGTTCTTAAGACTTTATCACAAACATCCGATTCATCAATCTTCATTCCAAGTCCTTGCATAGCATTAACAACCTCATCAATTCAAAGTAGATAAGTACTAATGTTTTCCTCATCCTTCATTCTTAATTCTTCAAATTGTCCTTTGATATTTTACATCTTTGCTTTCTTGACACATTTATCTCCTTCATATATATTTTGCAGTTTATCCCACATTTCTTTTGCAGTTTGACAATGCATAACTTTCATAGACTCTGTTCTATGCAAACCTCTCAAAAGTGCATTCATTGCTTTTGAATTGTAATGTTGTAGGAGCTTACCTTCCTTATCTGTAGGAGGATTAATTAAAGGATCGTATCCAATTTCAACTGCTTCCCAAATTTCATTGCCAAGTGCCATCAGGTAGATCTTCATTCTCATACTCCAATATATATAGTCACTTCCATCAAATATTGGTGCTGAATTATCTGAGGACACATTCTTAGAATCCATTGTGTTCTTGTTAGCTTTTCCTTCAAGTTGTTAAACTCTTCTAAAGGAACCCGCTCTGATACCAATTGAAGAACACAAGCTTATACTGAGAGGGGGAGGTGAATAGTATAAGACCACTTTTTACTTTTCTTTCCAAATCAATATTATGCAATGTATAGATAGCAATATCAATAGTAGTAATCAAAGCAATGCATAAATCACCACACACAATAGAGACACCACAATTTATGTGGTTCACCCAATGTGGGCTACTCCACGAAGAAAATATTTCACTAAAATTTTCTCAATCAATCTCTTGGGAATCCTTTCCCTATTACAATGTTTATGGACCTCTGTCCAAAGGAGACACCAATCCCCTAAATCAAGTTTATGGATCTCTATCCATAGGAGAACTCCTTCTCCTCTGCTCTAGTTGGTGATCCTCTAGAAGACTACTACCTCCACTACACTGGCTTGTGGATCTCTCTCCACTGAAGACTCTTATCCCCACTCAGAAGACCTATCCTCACTACCCTGGCTAATGGATCTCTATCCACTGGAGACTACTATCCTCTCTACTCTATCACCTCCAAAGCTCTATCTCAAATCTGCACTAAACATAGTCCTTCGGTCTAGCACAAATATTCTCAATATCTATCTCTGGTCTGGCACAAACCTATCCTCAAATCTGCACCAAAATCTATCCTCAAATATACACTAAACATAGTCCTTCGGTCTAGCACAAATTTATCCTCGATCTCTGTCCTCAAGCCTTAACTCAAGGCTTGACTCAACTCTATTGGATCTGCCCTAAACCTTAACTCAAGGTTTGAACAAATCAATCAACTCTGCTCTCAAGTCTTCTCAAATACTTATCTCAAATCTGCCTTGTAAGCTTCCACAAAATCTCACACTAATCTATCCACAAGTCCTCTCTAGAACTTGTTAAATCTTCACAAGTCCTCTATAGAACTTTCTCAAATATTCTCTACAAGTCCTCTCTAGAACTTGCTCAAATCTGCTCTACAAGTCCTCTCTAGAACTTGCTCAAATATTCTCTACAAGTCCTCTCTAGAACTTGCTCAAATATGCTCTACAAGTCCTCTCTAGAACTTGCTCAAATCTGCTCAATAATTCCTCTCAAGAACTTATCCAAATCTGTATTGTAAGCTTCCACAAAATCTCACACAAAATCAGTCCACAAGTCTCCTCAAAGACTTACCTCAAATCTTCTCAACAAGTCCACACAGAACTTGTCCAATCTCATAGAAACATAAAGAGAATTGTTAGAGACTCAATATGCTCTATACTCATCACAATGCTCAATTATTTCAATCACTCTCTTAGAAACATAAGGAGAATTGTTAGAGACTCAATATGCTTCAAATTCAACTCAATGCTCAATCACTTTCTCAACTCAATTCAGAATATAGAATAGTTTGTTTTATGGAACTTGAACAATCACTTCACACATCCACTTGACTAGGCTCAACCAACTCTACTCAACCAATCACTCAATGAAACACCCCTTTCTCACAAACCCTAGTCCAAGAATATAAACACCAACTCAAAATATTTCCAATAATGCTCAACAATAAATCTCACATAACAATGATACTCATGATCTTTGCAAACCCTAGTTCAAGTTCTTTTCTCAACAACTCACTTCAACAACAATGCTTATAAAACAATCCTCACATAGCAATGATACTCATGTTCTTTTCAAACCCTAGTTCAAGTTCTTCACACAACCAATGGCTTCAACAACAATGCTTAACAAACAAGGTTTTAACAACAATTCTTTATTCCAGAAAACCTTGAAGCATTAACTCAACATACTCAATAGGAAACCCTAATCAAGTCCTTTTCACTCCAAACTTATTTTTAGAAACACCAATCACACAACTTAAATTTGGAAGAATATGCCCATACCTTTTTCTTGATGATAAGGAACTTCAAGAAACTACCACAACAATAAAACACTTCTTTGCCAAGCTCAAGAAGGTTAGTTAACAATACAAGGCATATAATAATTCATGAATACACCTTATTACTCCAATATTAAAATAATATCCAACACCACAATAATTTGAATATTCACTTCTCAAAACCCTAGGACATCACAAATTGATCTCAATCAAACATATTTGTCATAAGCCACTTCAGAATTTTATTCTTCAAAAATCAATCTACTTTTCTACTTATGACTCCCTATTTTATTATTGCATTTTAAAGATAAAACCTTTAATAAATAATGCAATAACTAATATTTCCTTTTCTAAGGTAAAAGAGCTTTTATCCACCAATTAAAATTTCACCTAACACTTTTATAAAACCCACAAAACTCCTTTTTAACTTAGGCACTAATCAAACCATTTACCTCCTTATTTCTCCTAAGTCTAACCTTAGCCTAAGTCAAAAAATCAAATATCAAATAAAAGAATGTTACCACTTTGGCTTTGCACGAAGCGCTTCTCTCCTTAAGCGCTTTCACCTTGGCTCCCAATGATGTGGAGCCACGTGCTCCCTTGGAGCCTCCACTCCCTTGCACCCTTTGATTTCCACAAGCCATGTCTTGGCTTCTTCTCTCACGCTGCCCTAAGTCTTCGCACGAACTACTGTTTCACGAGGAGAAATTTTGCAAAGCTCGAAGATCAATTATTTTGGTGGATGAGAGGATGCTTAACCTTTGAGAAGGCTATGGTATTTATATACCATGTGCCTTTGTTTCTTCACGTCGGTAGTGAGAACGTGGTGACATTGGTAGAAGAGGGGCAAACCTTGCCCATGAATAACCCAATGCTCAAGCTTTATAGTATGTGCCCAAACTTTATTAAAGCGCCCAAACTTTAGCTTATTTAATTTATTAAATATAATAAATTAAATTCTTTTGAAGAATTTAATTATTATAATTTAATAATTAAATGGGCTTTGGTATTTTAAACCAAACTTTAGGGCATCCTCGGTTTTTAGAAAAACCTTGCAACTTGCCCACATGGTTTTAATGAAAACCATTAAAATTACCACCATTGGTTTTAATAAAAACCATTAAAATTGCCACCATTGGTTTTAATAAAAACCATTCAAATCTACCATTCATAATATTGCGAGGTGTGCTATGATGTCTTTTCACTTGCACCTTTCAACCATTCGATGTCAGTGGTGATTCACTTCTTGGCATCAATGACAACTTCATGTTTTGACATAAATCAACAATGCCATATTTCTATCTTGACATCAATGACAACTCTTATGGACTCAAAATGTCCAACAAGATATCAGTTTCAATTTCAAAAGGTTGTATAAGGTCAATAATGGCTAACACAGGAGTAGAACAAAGCTTATCTTTCAAAATGGCAAAAGCACGGGTATGATAAGGACTCCAATGAAAAATAGATTTGGCCTTAGTAAAGGAATGTACTGGGGTAGCAATGGTGGAATATCTTGGAATGAATTTTCTATAGAAGTTGGAAAGACCAAGGAAACTTTGTAATTCAGTGATGTTTGTGGTAGAAGGTCAATTGAGAACTTCTACTTTAATAGTATCAACCTTAATACCATGTGCATTAATGATGAATCCAAGATATGAGATTGATGTTTACCCAAAATAACACTTAGGCAAATTGGCATACAACTGATTTTTTTGAAGAAGTGAAAGAACATGCTCAATGTGTTGTAAATATGTCTTCCAGGTATAAGAAAATGTTAGAATATCATCAAGATAGATAATAACATATCTATCCAAGCACTTACGAAAAAATTCATTCATCAACCTCATGAAAGTGGTAGGAGCATTAGTGAGACCAAAAGGTATGACAAGCCACTCAAACAAATCCATCTTAGTCTTGAAAGTTGTTTTCCAAGTATCTTCAACCTGAATGTGGACTTGATGATATCCACTCTTAAGATCAATTTTACTAAAAAACTTAGCACCTTGAAGTTGATCTAAGAGGTCATCAATGTGGGGTAATGGATATCTATTTTTTATGGTGATTTTGTTAAGTGCTCGAAAATCAATACAAAATCACCAAGTGCCATCCTTTTTGAGAACAAGAAGAATAGGAGAAGCACAAGGAGACATGATGAGTTTGATGAAGCCCTTAGTTAACAGATCCTGAAGCTATTTTGTAATCTCATCATATTTTAAAATTGATTTCCTGTACATTGGTGCATTAGACAAAGGTGCAACTAGAATTATATCAATACTATGATTAATTTCTCTTTCAGGAGGTAAATAAGTGGGTTCCTAAAAAACACAATCATGTTTATGTAATATTTTTTCAAGTGTTGTATGCTTGTGTGACTTAGATGTTGGTGTTGATGAGTGTTGGGTTCATGTACGAATGAAGATGAGTGCAAGAGCTTGGGCTTGATTGGAAGATTTTCTGAATTGGCAATAAGTGAGCATTGTATGCTTTGTGAATTCAGTTAAATGGTTCTAATTATATTGCTACAATGTGTAAGTATTTTGAAAAGCATCATAGGTTGCACACTTGTCATACTAATATGGCTTTCCAAGAAATAAGCCACAATAGTCCATAGAAGTCACATCACATGTGACTTGATTTTTGAATTTAGGACCAAAAGTGAAAGCAATGGTGCACGTGTGTGTGATATTTGATGTAGTGTTGCTATCCTTCCACCCAAGAGAGTATGGGTGAGGATGAGGTATTGTGGGAAGTTTAAGCCTATCAACAATGGACTTTGCAATGAGATTCTTCTGCAAGCCATTGTCAATTATACAATCTATAGTAAAATTATGCAACAAATGTGCATGTGTGATGAACAAAGTGTCACGATCAGCTGCGATGGAATGATGGTTCATCAATGTGACACAATTTAGTTTCTCCCTTAATTCCTCATAAATTTGACCCTCCCCAGTAGTCTTGATGGGGTTATCACAAGTTCCCTCATCAAACTGTACAAGCAATATCTTCTTCCTAGACTTTTGTGGACAATTAAATTTGTCATGTGCTTTATTTTTACAATATCGATAGAGTTCAAAATTTTTGTTATTAGAAGAAGAAGAAGAAGCATGAAGGGATTTATTAGAAGCAAGATAAGGTGAAGAAGGGGTGAAATGAGAAGATTGACATTGTCCCTAGTTTTGTGAATTACCCTACTATTATGGATGACCCTAGGGTTATAAACGACCCTATTATTATCGAGGAAATACTTGAGTGGAACCACCAATAGAGTAGAAAGGTCCCTCTTCTTGGCAAGGAACTTATTCGCAAGTTGAGCATAGTTGAACACCTCATCAAGAATTGTACACGAATTATATTTTAACTCTCGATAAAAGTGTGCTTGAAGCCCAATTTTAAACTTAAGAATCAAAGAATATACAGGATCAATAATACACGATAAAATATGCAAATGGTTTAAATTGATACACATAATCCTGGACAAACTATTTTTGTCCTTGCTGAAGGTGAATCCAATGAACTTGTAAGTCAGCATCATAATGGGACGAATAAAATATGGCCTTCAAAGCTGTAACCAAGTCATCCCATATGAGAATGGGGTTTTGAAGAACACAAGCTTATACTAAAAGGGGGGTGAACAGTAGAAGACCCTTTTTTACTTTTTATTTAAATTCAATATTATGCAATGTATAGATAGCAATATCAATAGCAGTAATCAAAGCATGTAAAAAACACCATACACAATAGAGACACCAAAATTTACGTGGTTCACCCAATGTGGGCTACTCCACGAAGAAAATATTTTACTAAAATTTTCTCAATCAATCTCTTTGAAAATCCTTCTCAATTACAATATATCTCTATCCAAAGGAGATGTTGATCCCCTAATATCAAGTTTGTGGATATCTTCCATACGAGAACTATTTCCCCTTTTACTCTGGCTAGTGATATTCTAGAAGACTTTGTCTCTCTACTGCACTGACTGGTGGATCTCTCTCCACTTGAAGACTCCTCATTCAGATCTATCTTCAATTGTCCTAGCTACTGGATCTATATCCACTAAGACTCTATTCTCTATACTTTGTCACCTCCAAAGCTCTGTCTCAATAGGTTCACTCAAAACCTTCTCAAATCTGCTCAACGATCTCACTCAGAACTTATCCAAATTTGTTCAACAAGCTCACTTAGAACTTGTCCAAATCTACTCAACAGGTCCACACAGAACCTGCTCAAATCTACTCGATAGGTCCACATAGAACCTATCCAAATTTTCTCAACAAGCTCACTCATAACATGTTCAAATATGCTCAAAATATCCACACAAAACCTGCTCAAATCTACTCAACAGGTCCACATAGAACCTGTCCAAATATGCTCAACAAGTCCACACAAAACCTACTCAAATCTACTCAATAGGTTCACATAGAACCTGTCCAAATCTGCTCAACAAGTCCACATAGAACTTATTTAAATCTGCTCAACAAGTCCTCTCTAGGACTTGCTCAAATCTGCATAGCAAGCTTCCACAAAAGCTTACTCAAAATCATTCCATAAGCCTTCTCAAAGACTTGTCTCAAATCTGCTTAACAAGCTCACACAAAACTTGTTCAATATCATAGAATCATAAAGAGAATTTTTAGAGACTCAATATATTCTATACTTAATGCTCAATCAATATCTCAACTCAATATCATAGAAGCATAAAAAGAATTGTTAGAGACTCAATATGTTCTATACTCAAATCCCAATCTCAAATAAAATCAATCTCATAGAAGCATAAAAAGAATTTTTAGAGACTCTATATGTTCTATACTTAAATCCCAATATCAACTCAAATCAATATCATAGAAGCATAAAGAGAATTGTTAGATACTATATATGTTCTATTCTCAAATCTCAATCTCAACTCAAATAAAAAATATATAATAGTTTATTTTATGGAACTTGAACAACCACATGCATCCGCTTGACTAGGCTCAATCAACTCAACTCAACCAATCACCTCAATGAACAACCCTTTCTCACAAACCCTAGTCCAAGCATATATCAATCAACTCAAAATATTCCCAACAATGCTCAACCACAAATCTCACATAACAATGATACTCATGTTCTTTTCTAACTCGAGTTCAATTTCTTTGCACAACCAATGGGCTCCAACAAAAATACTTATAAAACAAGGTTTAATCACAACTCTCAATCCAGAAAACCTTGAAGCATTAAACCAATCACTTTTGAAAAGGAAACCACGATCAATCCTTTTCACTCCAAAGATATTTTCAGAAATCAACCACCATAATCAATCAATAGGAGAATGTGCCCGTACCTTTTATGAATATGAAGAAGCCTCTTTGGAAATCTGCCACAATCACCATATTCTTTTTCCAATCTTCACAAGGGTTAAAAGATCATAAAATAATCAACATTACTCCACTTCACAATAATATTTACCAAGGCTTTTAATTAGAAAACCTTCTTAAGAACTAATGCACAACTTCCTTATCACTCCTAAAACCACTTCTACCATAAAATAAAATAAATCAAAACATTGCATAACCTTGTCACTCCAAAAACCACTTATACCATAAAATAAATCAAATATTTTATATCCTTCATTTCAATACTTTTGTAATAAAAAATAATCACAAAGCTTTCTCAGGCAATATATCACATTAATCAAATATCAAACATTATTAAAATATTAAAGCTTGCTCGAACTTATATCTCCCATAAAAATTATAATCAAACCTTAGCAAACTAATATTTTAATTAAACTATTGACCCTCGCAAATATCAGATTCGGAGCGCATACCTCAAAGGAGCCCTCGAAGGGCCTTGGCGTTTCGAACTTCTACTCACCGTGCTGCCAAGCGACGGCTAAGCCGCGTGAGCTAACATTGCCCACGTGAGTGCCTTGGACACTTTCTTCCTTAAATTGTGTGCGCTTTCCTCACAAGGTGTCAAAACTTTAACCGTCCACGACTTGACTGCCCACGTCACACTCCACGAAATTCACTGTGCAATATTCGGATGCAGAACTACTTTGGGTTTTCAAAAATCATGTGACACTCCTTAAGTTTTTTAAATGGAAAACCTTTGGCTTATTTATATAAGTCATCCTTCAATGCGAATATGTCGGCCCTTTTAACATTGCCCTCATGACGTCGGCCCTTTTAACATTGCCCTCATGACGTCGGCGGTGCCAACAAGAAAGGAGGAAAAAACCTTTTATTTAATTTATATATATGACTCTTCATATATATAATTTTATCATATATGTTTATTTATTTATTGAAAACAAAGCTTTAAATAAACAAAACATTGCATTTATTGCTTATAGTAAATATTTATCAATAAAATTCAATAAATTTATTATACATTAAACAAGTGATTTATTATATAAATTTGTATATAAAAATATTCTAAAATTCTCTAAAATTATTTATAAGACTAATGATAATTTACTAAATTGAAATACTGATGTGCAGTGCAAGGGTTTGGGCTTTGGCATGGGTGAGTGTGTGAGGGGGTGGGTGTGTGTCTCCCTGGTAGAGTTGTTGTAACAGGTTAGGAGATTCTTAATCAAAACCCCCATCTCTTATGAGTGTGTGAGGGGGGTGGTTATATATATATATATATATATATATATATATATATATATATATATATTTTTAATTTATTTATTAAAAACAAAGCTTTATATAAATAATTTTAATTAATATTATTTCATAAACATACACTAATAATACAATATTTTCTTAAGAAATAAATAATTTAACGAATGAAACTCATCTAATAAACTTATACCATTTACTAACTATATTTTATTATATTGCATAGTATGTACTACATGTATTTTTATGTCTCTTCCCTCTTATTCTTATCGATCCATAATTTATATGATTTTCACGAATATAAAGCCTTATAACTTTTGTGGGATAACCAGTGCCTCAAAGACAGACAATAAACTCCAGCATTGAGTTCTCAGCTTCCCCCACTGATGACAAATCAATGCACTGTAAATTTTTCTCTGTGTAGGTAATTTCCTTATTCAATTCAAAGTCCTTGAATTTAATTTTTGGTGGGTAATCTCATTATTCCGCGAACAACCTCTTAAATATATATCAGTGTCTCTTAAATGATATCACATGGGCTGGTTGCGTGCAATTCGTGGATCTTCTTCACGGCCAGGAATCCTCTACGTGTATATAGCAAGTGCGGCAAAAACGAAGCATTCATCCAAAATATTTTTCTGCCTTAGCGATGGCTCGCGCTCTCTCTCTGTTAGCTTTCGTTATTATTTACAGTTTGGTCGGTAGCAGCAGTTCCTTGGGAACCCTCGACGTTGTTCAAAAGGCTAAGGCTTTGGAAATACCCGACAACGATGATTCCAATTCCCATTTCGGCGGAGGCAGAAGTAAGGGTTTCATGTTCCGCTTCGGTCGCCCATTCATGGGAGAGGCTGATCAATTTTCAGGTGAGGAACCTCAACCCTATTCCAAATCCCAGTCCTTTACCTCACCTGTAGATGCCGATGGCGAGGAGGAGGAGGAGGTTTCTTTCAGAACCTTGCTTATGCAGCTCGCACCTGAGGCCATGATCGAACCCGAACACGGAAGGAGGCGTGTTAAATTTGGGGGAGAGCAAAAAGACAAGGAACAGAAGGACATGCACAGAAGGACATGCACAAAACACATGAAGAAGAAGAAGAAGAAGAGGAGGAGGAGGATGATTAGGATTGAGTGGTTGAAGAGAAGCACGTTAGTGTATGGCGGTCACTGAATTTGCATCAGATCCTACATTATGTATTATCTAGTCCATTGAAACGTAAGAGTCGTGTGCTATGTTTGAAGTTCAGTGTGTTGTGTATCTTTCTGTGAAAGACCTGTTTGTGAATTTCTAATTAAGTTAAATTTATTCAAAATCAGTTTTGTTGTCCCTCTCGGGAAGGGTAGATAGATTGATTTAGTTGTTGCTGAATTTTTTTTTTTTTTTTTAAATCAGTTGTAATAATATATTAAATATATTATAATTTATGTTGTATGGACAATGTTTTATGTTGTAAAAATTAGTGTTTTAAATTAGTTTGATCTTTTAATGTTAATATTTTGGATTTAAATTTTATATCAAATTTTATTATGAAGGTGAAGTTTGATTATGTTAAAATTATATTTAAATAAAACACAATAATATAATTTTTTTAAAAATAGATAAAACAAAATAATATATGAGAATATGATATGCAAAGTACAGCATAAGATAGTCAAAAATTGATTGTAAGTTTTGATTATTTAAATTTTATAATTTTAATTTTTAACTTTAAATTTTATTTTAAAAAATATTACTTGAATGTTAGTTTTATGTATAATTTTTTTTTTTATAGTTAGTTTTTTTTTTTTTTTTTAAGTTTGTAAGGATAATATAGTGGTAAAGGTTTTTTTCAAGATATCACATTCAAACAATGAGGAAAAGGGAATAGGTTGGTTGCTAATTTGTAACAATGAAGCCACCATAAAAGATTTATTTAGATGGTATGTTAAAATGAAAAATTTTATAATTTGGGTTTATTAAAATTAGTTTTGATGATGCTTCCCAAAATAACTAGGAAAAGTAGGTGGAGTTGGTATTTTTTAAACAACGAAGAAGCAGGTGGAGTTGGTATTTTTTAAATAATGAAAAAGCCGGTGGAGTTGGTATTTTTTAAATAAAGATGGTAAATTTCTCTCACAATTATGTAGAGGTTAGGGCACTTCTTACCACAATAAAAAAAATTATTGAAAATGAATGGAAATAAAGATTAATTGAGAAAAGATTTACAAATTATTATTATTATTATTAATGCTATTAAGAAAAAAGAATGCAAGAATTCAATATAAAATAATATTCTTTTTCATGATTGGAATTCTCTTCACGTTAATACCTATCTATCTATTAATTTGAAGGTGATAACTTAGAAAAACAAATAGAGAAGAATAATGGATAATTTAGCCAATTACAAGGAAAATGAACAATAGATAATTTAGTCAATTGACCTTCATGTAAATGAAATTTAAATTTGGACGATAATTTAGTTAATCATGATTTTGACCTTTTCATAGGTGAGATTCAAATTTTAGAAGACAAAATGAGATTTTTTCTCTTATTGATAATAACTTTAACAAACTAATTACATAAACAATGTGAAGAAGATATAATTTAATTGACTTGAAAATAATGCACAATAATTTTTTATTATTTTAATAAAAATAACATAAAATAAAAAACATTTAATAATTTTATTTTATTTTTTAATAAACAAAGTACTTAATAACTTTTACATATAAAAACTTTAATTTTTTTAATTCTAGTATTTTTAAATTAAATACATAAACTATCAATTTAAATACTATAATTATTTTAATTTAAAAAAAAAATAAACATCATGATAGGGCCGTCAAAAACCTTTTTACTTACTAAAATATGCATTTTTTTCTACTATCTATATGCTCTAGATATTTAAACTTTATTTTACTGTAGTGGAAAGACCGACCCATAAATAATTCAATTAAATAATTCAATTAAAATATTAAATAATAAAAAGAAACTATTAAATTTATATACATAAATTAATATTTAAAAAATAAATTAATCAATTAAAACTCGTCTTATAAAGACAATATCATTTAATAACCATATATTTTAATTTTATTAGAACTTGCAAGTCTCCACGCCTCTGGCTAGTGGTAACTTGCTAGAGGTAATAGGTAGCGTTCTCCTGGCATTAACTACAGATACACCCTTTCTAACTAGCTTATATAATGTTGTCTTCGTACAAGCTATTTATTTTTAGTGGCATATTTTTATGTTTTATTTCATTCTATTACCTTTTCTACTGGCATCCGTTTATGTAATGTCTTCATGCAAGCTATTTATTTCCAGTGGCATATTCCTATGTTGGAATTTCCTTCCATTTATTACCTCTTCTGCTTCTATTGGAATTTCGTTCCATTTTATTACCTCTTTTACTTAGCATATTCCTATGTTGGAATTTCGTTCCACTTTATTACCTTTTCTACTTACTACTTAGTACTTAGTGTAGTGTGTTTATATGTTAATAATTCCACGTTAAAAAAATAATCCCACATTAATCAAATTATGGGACTTGAGTGTGCGGGTGCCCTATTTATTCGATAGACATATTCCTTTCTTTTTTTCCACTTTAATACTTTATGCTAACTAAATCTTTAATATATATAATATTTTTAAATTATTGTTGTATATACATCCTTTAAATATCTAAATGAAAGATGAAACCCAGATATAATCTATGAAACCTATTTATCTCTGCCATCACAACTACCTTTCTTAAAGTTTTCCAACGGCCAACACGTGATTACAAATCCAATTCGTATAATTTCAACGGGTTTTACTGGTTTTAGTCTTTTAATATTGACGTTAATGTTTTGTATTTAAATTTTATATTAAAATTTATAGTTAAGCTAAAGGTGATTATTTTAAAATTATATTTTAAAAAATAAAACAAAATAATATATGAGAATATGGTGCGCACAATACAGCATAAAATAGTTTAGAATTGTTTGTAAGTTTTAATTATTTAATTTTTTTAATTTGGTTATGTGAAAAATTTCTATGATCAACTAATATATAGGGTTGAGCAGTCTCCTCTCCTTCCAATCATGATCTATTATAAAGTCGAGAGATATGCTTATCGATAGGGAATTTAAACAGCCACCACACATGCACCCCCCTCACACACTCGTCAATGTCACGATTTAAAATTTGGACCTCTCGAGCATTTACCAAGAAGACACCCAGGTTCAAACCCTGGGAGTAGCCTATTTGCAAAGAATAAAATAGGTTTGATAAAAACAACCCCTTGTGGTTTTCCAACTTGCATAATAATAATTTTCATTTAAGTGTAGTAATAATTTTCATTTGAGTGTGGATCTTTGTCGGAAAAACAATTTCTTCCTTTTTCTCTATCTAAAATGATATTTTTTTCTTTTTATTCATTGAAATTTTATAATTAATTTTTTAATGTATAAATTTTTTTTATGGGATTTAATTTTTTTATTAAAGTAATTATTTATTTTTTATTTATAGTTAAAAATAATGGTATATAAATTGTTAATTACAAGGTATAAGTGAGTTTATAATAAGATTTTTTAAAAAATATTGCTTACTATTTCATTAAAATAAAATTAATACAACAATCAAGAGAGTCTACGAATCAATTGGAGATATTTTGACTTTTTAATGTCAGATGTCTTTCTCAGCTCACTCATGATAACTCGACTGAAGACTTGTAATTGCTCTGAGATACATTTCAAAATTTTGTAAGTAGCCTCAAGAACTGTAGTTGATGTTGCACTTAAAATCGATAAACACATGTCCTTCCAAAGTCCAAATAGGATTGAAACTCTAACAACATGCCATATTCCAACTAGATGAGAGGGGCAATGATGGGAGTCACCCAGGAGAGCTACATTCCACCATATGTGATTTCCAACGAAAGGAGCAATAGTTTGATCAAAATTATGCCATACTACTTTTGCATGTGGACAGTCCCAAAAAATATGCTTAATTGTCTCTTCTCTGTTGCATGTCATACAATTGTTTGAAGTAATATTTATCTTGGCCAGGTGGGATTTGCAAGGGAGCCCTTGAAACACCAAAGTCCATGCAAAAACATGCAATTGAGCTGAAATCTTGAAGTGCCAGATTTTAGACAGCCTATTTTTCCATTTTTTGTACATGCAATGAATACCCCAATGCTGGTTGAGAACAATATCTAATGGGATATGTATGAGCATTTCTTTATATATCTTATAAGACTTGAAATGTGGCAAAGGGCCGCCAAACTTCCATTTCCATGCATTCCAATCAGGACCAGCCAAACCATTATTCAACTTAGGGAGAAAACTACTTGGTAACATGGATTGAATCTGAGTGATTGCATATTGGTCAGAATATTTCAGCATATAAGTAGATTTTAGTACAGACCATGAATGCCATGTACCTGTTTCAATGTTCCACAGGTTAGCCCAACAATTAATTCCTTTTTTAGCTAGTCGTTTTGCTTGTAATATTGGACGATCTGATGCATAGACTCCATTATCCTTCCACAACCAGATTGATCGATGCGGCAAGATGCAACCATTGCTATCTTCATTAATATCCCATTGAATCATTTTGGTTGCCACTTTCCATGCCTCCCAAATTCTTTTGATGAGAATACAACCCTTAATTTTAAATTTGGAAGGATTTCCCACTATATCCTCCAAGTGAAAGGTCCCTTTAACACTGTCAACATGAGTACAAGTTTGGATCTTGTGTCTCAATAAAAGTTTCCAATTTTCATTACCTTTCAAAGACCTGATCACCCATTTGGCAGCCAAAAATTTACCTTGCGATTGAATATCCACAAGACCCAACCCTCCATCAGCTTTTGGAATAGTGCAATATTTCCAAGCTATTAAAGGTAGTTTTTTGGAGCCATCAAAATTAGACCATAAGAATGTGCGAATGGTCTATTCTAACTTCATAATAAGAATGCGCGAATGGTCTGTTCTAACTTCATATACTGAGAAGTATTAGGTAACCAACATGAGGAATAATAAATGTGACATGCTTGCAAAATATTTTTTATCACAACCAATTTACCAACAAAGGATAACAACTTATTAGGCCATACCTGAAGCTTTTTTTTAATATTTTCATACACCAGTTCCACATATCAGCCAAGGAGACACGTTTCCCAAAGGGTATACCAAGATATCTAACAATCTCACCATCTGCAACCTATTTCCAGGTAGGAGAAAATCCATCCGGTAAGGAATCTTCTCCTACGAGCCAAAATTCTAATTTTGAATCACTTATCTTACCTCAAATATATGATTTCCCTTTTAAGATTGACATCAAATATAAAATCAAAATTTAATAAAATTAAAAAAAAATCTTTAGAAATGATGTAAAAAATATTTATGTTTCCTATTGTAATTGGATTAAGGTTTGCAAAGGAAATAATATTGGAGAGACACATTAGTGAAATTATAAATTTATGAGTTTTGCATTAGGGAAAAAACTTGGATTAAGATTATTCAAAGATCAAGGAAACATTTGGGTAAGAATGTTACTTCAAAAATAAATAGGTTCTCTTTATGTAATAAAATATTTCAAGAAATGAACTCTACCTAAAGGCTCGACAACATGGAATATTATTTCATATAGTTTACTATTGCTTAAAAAATATATTAGATATTCAATCAATGAGGGAGATTCTATAATTTTTTTTTTTGATGTTTGGTTAAAGCCTTATCATCTTCTTTATGATTTAAACTAAAAATAATTAGCTCAAATATGTTTAGCTTGTACAAGTCAAAGGTCAAAAAAATTATTACTATGAGCAACAATTCTAGATTATGAATTTCTATTAGCAACCTAGTTGAAGTAGAAGATCTCAAAAATAGTGGAAGATCTTTAAATGATGCTTCAAGAGTTCTATTTGTCTATTTTTATGCATAAGGATAAGTTATTTTGGAATCTACCAAAATATTATGGCTACTTGATCAAGTTGAGATATAAGAATTTAGAGCAATTATAATTTTATACTCCCAATGACTTCCCTTGAAAAAATATTTGGTTACTTGATGCCCTCCCTAAGACCTCAACATTCCTTTGACTAGTAGGTCAAAGCAAGATTCTCATAGGTGAGGGTCTACAAAGAAGAGGACTTCATGGAGCTTTTCGGTGTTCCTTATACGAGGAGGGTCAAGAAACATCAAATCATTTACTTCACCATTATCCCTTTGCTTGCACATTTTAGGGTTGTTTATTAAAAAATATAAGAATATATTGGGCAATTCCATCAACATCAAATAAGTTGATGAAATATTAGATTACTTGTTCCAAAACTAAAGCACTATGTATTATGTGAGGATTGGTCCTAACATTATTGATTAACATTCATGGATTGAAAATAATAATAGAATTGTTAAAACAAATCTCAAAATTATATGTAAGTTTAGAATCATACTATTGGATCTCTCACAAAATGTTTACTTAAATGGTGTTATTCAGATCAAGTGATAAAAATAGGTGTTATCCTTTTGGTTACAAGATTTGGATATATATATATATATATATATATATATATATATATATATATATATATATATATATATATATATATATATAAAACCAAGAAGAAAGTTAATTTGTGATAATGGAGCTAACACAAAATATCTTTGATGTATGTTAAAATGGTAATATCTAAAATTAAGGTTTATTAAAATTAACTTTCATTGTGCTTCCAAATAAAATATAGGAAAAGTAGGTGGAGCTAGTTTTTTTTTAAATAATGAAGGAAAAATTATCCTCGCTTGCTTAGAATCATATTGAACTTCAATAAACAATTATGTAGATGTTAAGGCACTTACTAGGATCAAAATTGCCATTGAAAAAGGATGGAAATTTCAATTGAGAAATATTTACAAATTATTATTATTAATGCTATTAAGAAAAAAAATGTGGGTATTAGATAGAGAATAATATGGTTTTTGATGTCCTTGAACTATTATTGGAGGTGATAACTTAAAAATATCAATAGAGAAGAAAAATGTGTAGTAGATATTTTAGCCAAGTACAAGGTAACTAGGCAATACATAATTTAGTCAATCATGGTATTGACCTTCATCTAGGTGAAATTTAAATTTTAGAAGACAACTTGATGAGTGAGATTTTATTTCCTATTGATAATGATCTCAATGAACTAATTGCATAAACAATTGAGGAAAATGAAGAATATACGAAAATTGAAGAATATCTTTTCCTGGAATTAAAGTTGGATATGTTTATTTAATTTGGAAACAATGTAACTATAACAATGTAATATTTTATTATTTTGATAGGAGTGGACTTGAAGAAAATCCACTTAATATATTTCTAAGTATATATAAGAAATCTAATTTTTTTAATCTCGATTTTTTTTTTAATTATATACATAAAATATAAATTTAAATACTAGAATTATTTTACTATTTAATAAAATATATGCAATTCAAGTGAAACATAGAACTCCAAATAAAAATATTCAAGTGTCTAATTTAAAAGGGATAAGATTGTATATCATGATAACACCATTAAAAAACTATTTACTTTTGCTTTACTAAAATATAAGCCTTTTTTTATCCGCCCATGTAGAGGAGTTGGAGAGCAAGTGGGTAGTTAAACCTCTCTAGTTGTTGAGAGGCACAGGTTCAAATCTCTCGCCTCACATGTTGCGGATATGTTATGTAATGGTTCCCTCGTGGTCACAGTCTGTTTACCCCTTGTGGCCACCACCAAAAAAAAAATATATATATATATATATATATATAAGCCTTTTTTTTAATATCTAACTACTTATATGCCATGAGTATGGGGAGATGAAAAGTTTATGTAAGTGTAAACATCAAGAGTCATGGCATATGAAAATTCCGGTGTATATAATATTGAAGACAAAGCTCTATAATATATATCAAACAAGCATTACATTTATGCATTGCTTATAGTAGATTTTTATCAATAAAATTTTGTGAGTTTATTATGCATTATTTGAGTGATTTATTGTATGAATTTGGGTTTGAAAATATTGTAAGATCCTACGAAATTATCCTATGATAATAATAATAATTTTCTAACAGCGGTATCTCACAAGGTGTAAGGAAATGAGAAGAAAGGTGTAAGGAAATGAGAAGAATTTAAATATAGCCATGTTTATAAGTGTACCCAAATATTGAGAAAAGTTCGGTTGATAAGTGCAATGGAGGATTGAAAGAATTAAGGCTGAATAGATCATCCAAAGTTCAAGATAGTCGGTTGAATAAAGCGTTAAAAATTGCAAGAATGCCTAGAAAGGGAGATAATCCTACAAAAATTTACAAACGATTGGAAAAGAATTGCCAAGGTAAAATTATTTATTTGAAGAAAGTTATTTTATTAAAAGGAAGATACTTTATTGAAAAAAATAAATATTTTGGAGGAAGAAAAATTGAAGGGAGTTAAAAGAAGAAGAATTGAGAGAGGTATAGGAAGAATTAAAAAATAAAATCATTGATTTTGAAAGAATTATATTGAAGAAAAGAAAATTATAATTGTGGGAGTTAAAAGAAATTAAGAGAAGAAAATAATTGAATTAAAGATTGAAAAAAACATTATTGAAGAAAGAAGTTGAAGGTGAATGAATAAATATTAAATTGAAAAATTTGAGTGAAGAAGAATACATGAGAAAGTACTCGTCATTCAAAGCCAAGAAACGAATTTTGTAGACTGTGAGAGGACATTGGAAAACCTGGAAAGCAGAGCCTGAGAATGCTACAGTAAACAGAGAAAAGGCACAGGAACATCTTGGAAGGAAGGGTCACCCTGTGAAAAATAAAAGTGTTCTGGCATGTACAAGGAACAGGAGTACATGTGAAAAATTAAAATTGTTAAAGAAACCATTGAAGATAACATTTACCTGAGAAGTTAGAGGATAACGATGCAGAAGAAATTAGAACACATACCAGCAAGTTGGGAGAGGAATGACACATTGGTGAGCAGAAGAGGCATTACCATTATCGACAGTATAATATCAGAGAACACCAGCGAAAAAGCAACGTCAAAGGTATTCATAATATATTATTCCTTACATGTCAAAGGTTTGGATACGAGTGGTAGCACAAATTTAGTTTATTTAAATAATCATGTCGAATAAGAAGGAATTTCTTTATTATTCCATTCAAAAAAGTATAAGCCTAGAATTTATCACACATAGGAGGAATATAGGATTCAAGTTTCGGATTTTCCAAATAATAAGTTCAAAAGTTTCTTAAACTTGATTGTGACTAAAGAGTACCTCAAATCAACAAAATTGTGCTATTAAATAGAGTGTTGTCGGAAAGTTATTGATAAAGTAAACCGAGTTTTCGTACACAATCTATATAGTTTCGAAGTGATAACAACATCTATCATTTGCAAACACCTCAAACACCTACTATTACACGTACAATGGGTTACAATACAACATTGGTGAGTAGCCTATAGGGACAAATGCAATTGTTGTGGTGCTTGCTTATACAGGATATGATATGGAAGATGCAATGATCTTAAATAAATCTTATATGGAGCGTGGGATGTGTCATGCACAAACATAAAACGAGACATGATCATGTTTTGAAAGTAATTGCAAAAAGCGATAAAGATGCATCACTTAATCGTTTTCTTCATATTAATGGTCTCTCTTACATTGATCAGATGCTCCAATCGAGGGATTAGTATTGCAGTGTAATCAACACTGTGACGACTCAAAATAAAATACACAAGCTTAAGGACTGCAATTTTATAACCGAGGCCAATGAGAACAAGAAAAACCTCCTATCCATTTATCCAAAAAAAAAAAAAGATGGGAGCGTGAAGATTAATAAGGAAATTTAGTTGCCATTATACAGGTTTGAAGAGTTCTCCAAAATCCTATTCCTCATAGAGAAGTTACTATTGTTGCATCACAAGAATTAGGGTATTACTATCCAAGATATATGTAAGAAAAATAAAAAATGAAAAAACAGCATTTAATACATCAATTCAGCCACAGCATTTGCTGAAAAATAAGTGAAAAATAAGTGGTTTCTAAAGGAGGAGGATGCTGATGTACCAAGGAGAAAGAATAGCAGCAAGAATTTTAGCAGTGGACATCCACGGTGTTTTCTGAAGAATTTTTTAGCAAATGAATTAATAGGAATTCTCGTGGTGTTTAATGCAAAACATAACTTTAAGGTGGTCTTCAACAAGGTCAAAGTTGATGTAAATATGCCTAGGCAGGTTGAGTTTAGCATGCCCAAGAAAAAATAAGTGAGGAAACATCCATTCATGGTGGCTCACAAAGGGAGAAATATTAATGACAAAAAAATGTCTACACCTCAGCCTGCACTTCGCTTGAATATAAAAAGTGACAATAGCGTTTTGGCAAAAAGCATCAAAGAAAATTTTAATATATTTGACTAGTCAATTTTTGAAGAATTATTTAATAAGTTTTCCCAAATTGATCAAGTGAGATTTCTTCCATGAGAATTACTTGTTAACAACACTCATAACCCATTCAAAAGTATGGAGGATTTTTGGAGAGTTCTTGTCTTGTCATAAGATTGAAAGCAAAGGACTTCAAACTATATAATGCAATTTTTTCCAGAGAATTTCTTGTTAACAACACTCGTATGACCCATTCAAAAATATGGAAGATCTTTGAAGAGTTTTTGTCTTGATAATGGAAGATCTTTGAAGAGTTTTTGTCTTGTTATCATAAGATTGAAAGCAAAGGGACTTCATACCATATAATGCAATACACAATAGCGTTGGGTATTTGATTATTTGTTGCTTTGAAGTGATTAATTTTTAATTTTATAGTATGCGTGAAGTTATGTGTGAAGTTATAGTAAGTGTGAAGTTATGTGTGAGACTTGTCTTATTTTTTTAATTATTTACAAAAAAGTTGGTTATATGAATACTATTTTTAGTAACTGTATTTTTTAGTAACTATTAAGTGCAAGGTTCAAGAACAAGCCTATTATATCTTGTTATTGTTGACGTACACTCAAAATATTTAGCACAGACTACCATATTTGCAAAGAAACATGCCCTAAGGTTTGAACCTAGGTCTCTTTTTCATAACTGCTTGGTTAGACAAACAACTACCAATCCACCTAGATGTTTTTTTTGTTTTGATTACATAGAAGAGTTGGTTACAACCACTATTTTTAGTAACTAGCCAACGTAGGGTTTAAACCACAGGGACTACTTTCAACAAACCTATCCATTTCGTTCTTGTTAACTCAGAGTAAGATGGGGATCACTGGTCGCTTGGGATTCGTACCATCATATTTGATCGCTTGGAGTTCGTATTTGTCTCATTCTTTTTGACCCGGTGTGAGATGGGGACCATCGGTCGCTCAAAATTCATACCATCGTTGTCGATCACTCGGGGTTCGTATCGTCGTCATTGGTCTAGTGCGCACTTAGAGGATTCGAAGTAGACTACTACCTTTGCAAAGAGTTGGCTTCCTCCCAGGTTTGAACCTAGGTCTCTTCTTGGTAAGTGACCAGCCACACCTACACTTACCAATCCACCTAGTCCTTAAGGGTAAAACATTAATTAAGGAAAATCATTCCCCGTATCCCTTGGGGGCTAGGACTTTTTGTTCCACGAGGCTTGTTTCATCCGGGTATACCCCTCAGGTTATCTCGAGAGGTTTTTTTTGTATCTAGTGTAGGTTGTCAAGCTTGAACCCCAGATCTCCTTCCGAGGATTGAGGTAACTGGCCAGTAAAGCACTTGGTACGTATCAATCCACCTAGATGTTAGTAAGTGTGAGTTATATGAGTAAAAGTGTTGTGTTTAGAAGTGAAAAGTTATGAAGAAATGAGAAATGTGAAGAGAGGTCTCTAGTGAGTATGAGAAGATAAGAGTTTATGTAAATGTAAGGTAAAAAAAATCATATGTACTTTTGTGTCAAATACATTATAGTTAAAATAAAAATTTATAGCACTTGGGGGTGCAACACAACGGTTCGTGATTTGGCTCTTCTTCAGGAGGTCCAAGGCATTCTGGTGGTTACATTCACACAGTACACTGTTCAAACCAAGGCTACTCCCAACAAACCTATACCACCTTGTTATTTTATATCCCCATGTGAAGAGGACCACCGGTTGCTTGTGCTTGGGCTTGTACTATGGTGCAAGTCTAGCAAGTATTCAGAAAATTTGAAGGAGACTACTACCTTTACAAATATACATGCCTCCAAAATTTAAACCTAGATCTCTTCTAAATAATTTATACTAAACATATTATAAAATCATATAAAATTTTCTGATAATTTATTAACATATATAATATTGAAATAGTTTTTATTAATATTATATTATAAACCTGCACTAATAAAACAATATTTTATTAAAAAATAAATAATTTAACGAATTAAACTCATCTAATACTTATAGCATCTAATTTTTGGTGGGTAATCTCATTATTCCGCGAACAGCCTCATAAATGAATATCACAGTCTCTTAAATGAATATCACCAGGGCTGGTGGCGTGCATTTCGTGGATCTTCTCACGGCGAGGAATCTTTGCATGAATATAGCAAATGCTGCAAAATCAAAGCATTCATCCAAAATATTTTATCTGCCACACCGATGGCTCGCTATCTCTTTCTGTTAGCTTTCGTTATCATTTACACTCTGGTCGGTAGCAGCAGTTCCTTGGAAACCCTCGACGTTGTTCAGAAGGGCCAGGCTTTGGAAAGGCCCGACAACGATGATCCCCATTCCCATTTCGCCAGCGGCAGACGTAATGGATTCATGTTCCTTACTGTCGCCCATTCATTGGTGAGCGTGATCAATTTTCAGTTAAGGAACCTCAACCACATTCCAAATCTCAGGCATTTACCTCACTTGTAGATCCCGGCGGTGACGAAGAGGAGGTTTCTTCCCGAGCCTTCCTTATGCAGCTCGCACCTGGATCCATGACCGAACCCGGACACGGAAGAAGGCGATATAAATTTTGGGGAGAGAAAAAAGAAAAAGAAGAGGACAAGCATGAAGAAGAAGATGATGAGGAATTTGCATCAGATCCAGTGAAACGTAAGAGTCTTGTGCTACGTTTGAAGTGCACAGTGTTATGTGAAAGACCTGTTTCCTGTGTGTTTAAGAATAAATAAATATAAAATTATAATTAAGTTAAATATATTTAAAATCAGTTTTAATGTTAATGTGGGATATCTTAATGTTAAAAGTATTGGGTTTAGAAGGTAACTCCAATTTGATCCACTGTATGTTTCAGAAAAATATATCTATATATGTATATTATTTTTTATTTTTTTATAAGCTCGACTAACATAAATACGGACACACTCCGCCATTGTTTCAGTATATTTAAAAAAAAAACTCCTATCATAATTTTTTTTAATTATAAACTCACATCCTACCATAAATTAAAATTTTATATATATATATAAAGAGCTTGTCCCACAAAAAAACATTAATTATGTGTTAAGTATAGGTACGAACGCAACAACTTTCCTTAAAGTTTTCTAAGGGCCTTGTACCGTAGACGGGACGTAATTACAAATGCAATTGGTATAGTGAAATTTCAACCGTAGAAATTAATGTTACGTTTTAGTCTTCTAACATTAGCGTTGATGTTTTGCATTTAAATTTTAAATTAAATTTTATTTTACAAATAAAAATTAAATTTGTTTATACTAAAATTATATTTAAAATAAAACAAGAATATGTTAGGATCTCATTGGTAATAATCTTTATTTTGTAGTAATATTGACATGACTTGTCTAGAAATTAGGTGAATGTGGGAAAACCTTAGGAGTTGGAAATTTGTTTTTGTCCTTTTAATGGTTGTCGCTCAGAAGGTAGCTTCAACTTATGTTGAAGCTGTCGGAATAAGGAATGGCGCCAGGGAAATCATCCCGCAAGTTCATGTCGAAAGTTTTTCATGAGGTAACAATGTCATTCCTATTGGTGAAATTCTTATTATTGAGTTTGATAATGCATGTAAGTGACTAGAAGAGCATACCCTGATAGGATATTTCCTAGGTCGTATCCCGAACGATACTCAGATCCGATCTTGGATTCAGCAGTATTGGCAACCTTATGGCATTAAGATAGATAAAATCCAAAATTTGTCAAAAAGGTTTTTTCTTTTTCATTTTGCTGATGCTCAACATGTGCAAGAAGTTTTTAATCGAAGTCCCTAGTATGTCCAAAGCTCTTTGCTTATCTTTCAATAGTGATCCAGAGATTTCTCTATCAATGATGAGACTTCTTTGGAAGTGCCTGTTTGGGCTGAGTTTCATGGTCTTCTGACGACCTTTTGGCCATTCTTGCAAAGTATTGCTTCCACCCTTGGGAAGGTGGTCTACTTAAAACCAAATAAATTCTATAATATCCGCCCTAACAAGCGTGTGTGTGTCAAAGTCGATCTTTTCGAGGACCTTCCTAAGTCTATTGACCTGAAGATTGGTGACAAGGTTTTTACGCAGCGTGTTGTGTACATTAATCTACCCAACACTTGCTTACTGTTGTCAATCCACAAAGCAATGTTGTTGTTCCTCCCCTTACTTCAACAACTCTAGTTGTAGGAGCCAAAAATCATCCAGATGAATGGACTACAGTGATAAATAGGAAAAACCGTCAACCTAAACAGTCGGTGTTATGGGGAGGTTCTAGTTCCAACCCTTCGATGCAACAACCCTCGACACCACGCATGCTAGCCCTTATGACATCCACTGCTTCGGTGTAACCGTCTCCCTCGGTACTAGGAGGGTCCTCTTCTGTATCTGCTTCAAATGGAGTTTCACCGCCTCTAGTATCTTCTTCTTTCAATGATTTTTCTACTTCCATTCTTAAGCAAGCATTACCTAAGGATTTACTCATCAAGAAAAGAGACATCAAATTGACTTTCTTAGGGAAAATCATGAACAATTTCTCATCAATTCTTTTACTTACATAGGAGAATTGGGAGATACTGAAGATGTTTTTTTGGTGCAAAATCTGCCTTTGGTTACGTTTGCGCCCAAGAATTTGCCAACATTGAAAGACCGGGTTAAAACAGGGTTTACCCAGTTCAATATCCAGAGGAGGTTGGTTCTTTGCTTCTTTTAGGAAAATGGAGAGAAGTAAATGCGTAAAAAGAGGGAAATATAGCTATTGCTAGAAGCATTTAAAGGTACAAATTAGACAATATCAAAGCAACTTTAACAGTCCTTTTCAGAGAAGCATCTATTTGAAACATCAAAACATAGCAACTAATCCTCTAGTGAAAATCTACTCAAGCATAAGCCTAATGGAATAGTTAATTTCAGAGTTAGCAAAACTTTACCGCAAAAATTCAACATAAGAATTAAAGCAAGTTACATTCAACCTAACCTTAAATAGCTATCAATAATACATACATACTTGAGAACACACGAATGGACCAGAAACCAGAATGGATGATCTTTATTAACTTTCAAAATTTTGTGTACATCGCCTTGTAAAAATCTAAGAGCTGACCAATTTTTTGGGTCACTCATCCTATATATAATAGTTTTACATAACATAAAAACTGAAATTTGTTACAATGGTATGCCCGTAGGCACATTCTGGTAAAGAGGTAGTTAGGAGAGCATGGAGACTTCAACTGGAAATGGTTAAGATCTTATTGTTACAACAATCTTCCTTTATCTCCTTAGAGGCATCATGGTCCAACTATCTTTTACTCAAAAATATCGCACCATCGCAACTTTTGGTCTTTGCTTGGCCCTTGGTCTCAAAATGTCACGTTGTCACGACTATTTTCCCTTAGCTCTGCCTTCATATTTAAAATATCGTGCCATCATAACTTTTGGTCTTTGCTTTGCACTTGGTCTCAAAATGTCGCGTTGTCGCGACTACTTTCCGTTAGCTCTGCCTTCATCTTCAAAATATCACGCCATAGCGACTTTTGGTCTTTGCTTGGCCCTTGGTCTCAAAATGTCGCGATGTCATGACTATTTTCCCTTAACTTCGCCTTCATATTCAAAATGTTGTGCCATCGCGACTTTTGGTCTTTGCTTGGCCCTTGGTCTCAAAATGTTGCACTGTCGAGACTATTTTCCCTTAGCTCTGCCTTCATCTTCAAAATGTCAGGCTGTCGTGAATATTTTCTATACTTAGTGAAATCTTGAGAAGACTACTCCTTACTCCCTTGGATGTGGTCATTTTGACCAATATTATTGGTGCCTCCTGGGTTTATTCTACCAGCGAAATGTTAGAATCTAGAGTCTTTATCCATTGGGGAACGGATTAAAAAGAACAACTAAGAAAAGAAGGGAAAAAATGGGAATAAAACGAAGCAAAAATATGCTTCTTGCTCTGTGCGATCATTCCTCTGGAGTGTCTTCTTCAATGGATTTCTCTGTTTCATCCTGGCCAGGAGCTACTGCACGGCTCACTGAGGCTTTCTTAGCCTTTTCTTGCTTGTCTTTTTCCTGGATGACTTCATTATAGGTGGTGCACACTTTTCTCCAAGTCTCTTCATTCGTATCTTAAGTCTCCTTGAAGGTTAGGAACAAATATTCCAACTCTTCAACCTTGTCATATAATAGAATTTTTGACTTCATGTATAATTCATGTAGGCAGGAGTTGATCTAGGTAATGTCTTGAGCCATACTGAATATTTGTTCCTCCTGAACTAGCTCTTCCTAGCTATCAATCTCTGACTCATCTTCCACAAAATTTTTCCAAGCGGCCTTCAATTCATCTTTCACTAGGAAATTGGAATCTTTATCCCAAAATTTAGGCATTCGATAGTTTTTTTCTATGGTCACATATTTCAAAATTACCTTAGCTTATTCCTTGAGCTCCTGCATAAGCTTAGCACTTTCAGTTACTAGCTTGTATCTCTTGAAGAAGTTCCTAGTGGCTAGCTTGACTTGGGACCATTTTTCATCATGTGCTCTATATCCAAGTATTGCTTGCGTGCTTTCGACCAGGACTTGAATCTTTGTAGTTGTTGATAACCTTGCTTTTAGGAGGTTGATGGACATCTCAAATTCATCTTCCACTTGACCCAACATTTCTTTAATCTTGACTAGGTATGATAGTGTGGGCCTTGCCTTCATGATCATATTTTGGATGCCTCCAATCATTTATTTCCTGACCATTCTTACCTTTCCCTTAGACAGCTTGCTGGTATTTTTGGTATTGTCTGAAAGCTACTTCTTGAGGTCTTCAACCTGTTGGTTCAATAGTTGTATTTGTTCTTTAGCCTTCTCAGCCTTCTCCTTATAAGGGCTACTTTATTGAACATTAGCTCCCACTTTTTTGCTTCATTCTTCAAAGCCTTCTCAATTGTCTTTTGTTGATTTAAGGCTTGTTATAAACGCTTTCTTGCTTGCTCAACCTTGAGGTATTTTTCTTTGTAATATTTTGCGTTTAGGTATATTATCCTCATGTGAGCCTGAGCTTTTCCCTGAAGAGAATTTACAGAAACATATTCTAGAAATAATGCAAAAATAATTATATAAGGAAACTCATACAACCCTAAACCACCAAGTGGTATTAGGGTACCGTGGATACAACACCATGGGCTAAACTACCCACACCCACTAACCACCCACCAACCGTGGGAATCCCGGGGGTCGCTCTAAAAGTAGCGATAAAAGTAGGTGAAAATTTCACCGCCGACTTCGTCGGCTTTTATCGGCGTCGGCTTCGCCGGCTTCTATCACTTTCATCGTATCCAAGGGCGTCCCCCTACGCACCCCGAGCCATCACCTATTACGTAATCACCTTTACCATAGCTGGGGGTCCTTGGGGGCCTTCGACCCCCCGGACCCCCCCTACCCGTCGTCTTTTGCGCTGTAGTGCCTATCGTACAATTCTTTTCCGGCAAAGAATGAGACACATCCAACATTCTCCCACTTGTTGAATACTTTGCCAGACCCATTTCAATTGTACAAAATATAAACTTTTCAGTGCTTACAGCCTTGGTTAAAGCATCTCGCAACATTTTCCTTAGTGTCTACCTTTTCCAAGAACACTTTCCTCTGTTCAAGCATGTCCCTGCAGAAATGGAACTTTGTATCAATGTGCTTCATTCTTGAATGGTAAGCAGGGTTCTTTGCCAAAATAATGGCACTCTGACTGTCACAGTTTATCTTCATAACTCCTTGAAAGAACCCAATTTTAGCACATAGTCTTTGCAGCCATACAACTTCCTTACTAGCATCAGTGGCTGCCATATACTCAGCTTCAATAGTTAAAAGAGCAACAACAGTCTACCTCTTGCTCATCCAACTAATGGCCCCTTCGAACAAATTGAATATATAAGCACTAGTAGATCTTCTCCTGTCCAGATCTCCAGCCCAATCTGCATCAACAAACCCTTCTATATCCAATTGTCTGTTTTCTTTACCTGTACCCTCATAGCAGATTGTAAAATCAGAGGTGCCACGCAAATATCTGAAAACCCTTTTCATAGCAGTCCAATGCTATTTACCAGGTTTAGACATATATCTACTCAAGACTCCCACTGCATCGGAAATGTCTGCTCTAGTACAAACCATGGCATACATTAAACTACCTACAACATTTGCATAAGGAATATGTGGCATTTCCTCTACCTCTTCTTCTGTTTTTAGACATTGTTTAGCAAACAATTTTTCACCTAAAGAAATAGGTACCTTCACCGGTTTGCAATCCTGCATATTGAACCTTTTCAACACTGTCTCAACATACTTTTTCTGATCCAGCCACAACTTTCTATTAGAGCGATCTCTTTTTATTTGCATACCCAATATAAAATTTGCATGGCCAAGATCCTTCATGTCAAACTGCGATGCCAACTGAGACTTTACTTCCTTGACCAGGTTCTTGCTATTTCCAATTAGTAACATGTCATCAACATAAAGAACTATAATGACAATTACATTATCAATTTTCTTTGAATACACACAGTGATCAGCATTGCTACGAACAAAACCAATTCCTAAAACATAAGTATCAAATTTTTGGTACCACATTCTAGGTGATTGTTTCAGTCCATACAATGATTTCTTTAACTTACATACCAGATCCTCCTTTCCCCGCAACGGTGAAACCTTCAGTCGCCTCATATAGATTTCTTCCTCCAAATCTCCATGAAGGAATGCAGTTTTCACATCCATCTGTTCTATTTCAAGATCAAATGAAGCAGCCATAGCCTAACATAAATCTAATTGATGTTAGCTTTGCAACGGGAGAAAAAACTTCACCATAATCAATTCCTTCAACCTAGGAAAAACCTTTAGCAACCAAAGCGAGCTTTATATTTCTCCACTTTACCTTCAGCATTCTGCTTCTTCTTAAAGATCCACTTGCAACCTATTGCTTTCCTACCACTTGGTAATTTCACTAAATCCCATGTTTTCTTCTTTTTTAGGGACATCATTTCCTCATCCATGGCCTCTTCCCAACGGTTTGCCTCTCCAGAATTAACAGCTTCTCTAACCGTTCTAGGATCTTCATCGAGATGTAGATAATATAAAAGAAGTAGGAAAAGCAGATGGACTGTACCTTTCAGGTTTCCTCCTTTCCCATGTTGATCTCCTTACCACATGTGTATGAACCTCTTCTTCATCCTCTTCCAGATCCTCACCTGTATGCTCCTCTTCCATATCCTCATATGTATGCTCCTCTTCCAGATCCTCTACTGTCTAATAGTTTTCCATGAGATCAAATTGGACCATTCCAGGTTCCTCTTCTGTAACTACCTTCCTGGAATCACTGATCATCTCCCTAAACACCACATCTCTACTATACACCGTACTTTTAGTTTTTGGATTCCAAAGCTTATATCCTTTAACACCATATTTATAACCAATAAAGATACATTTAACAACCTTTATTATCTAGCTTACTTATTTTCTCCTTTGGAATATGCATGTATGCATCACAGCCAAAAACTCTGAGATGTGAAATAGATGGTTTCTTACCAAATAGAGCTTCAAATGGAGTTTGATCTGGAAATGCTGATGTAGGTGACCGATTTCGCAAGTAGCATGCTGCACTCACTGCTTCTGCCCATAATTCCTATGCCAAACCTGCACCACTGAGCATACTTCTAGCCTTCTCCATTAGTGATCTGTTCAACCTCTCTGCAACTCCATTCTATTGAGGTGTATATGGAGTAGTCTTCTGTATTGCAATACCACATTTCTTACAAAATTTCTCAAATATATTAGAACAATATTCCCCTCCATTATCAGACCTCAACACCTTAATCCTTTTATCAGTTTGATTCTCAACAAGTGCTTTAAATTCCTTAAATTTTTCAAACACTTCATCTTTGCTCTTAAGAAATTAAATCCATGCATATATTGAAAAATAATCAACAAAGGAAGCATAATACCGTGATTTTCCAAGAGACGTCATAGGAACAGGACCAAAAATATCACTGTGGATCAAATCTAGTACCCCACTAGATCTTGTGGCACCAGATGGAAAACTAACCCGATTCTGTTTACCATAAATACAAGGTTCACAAAACTCGAAAGATATTGAGTAATTAGGGATACCATGAACCATACCCTTTGTGTACAGGGTACGCAATCCCTTTTCTCCAATATGTCCCATCCTTTGATGCCGGAGTGTTGAGCTTTTATCAGAATCAACCTTAGGAACAATTGAGCTATTGCACTCATTTGTCATAGTGCTTCCCAATAGCTTATACAATGTTCCAATCTGAACTCCCCTTGCCAACACCATTGATCCACGAACCATTTTGCATGAATCCTTGCCAAAACTGACATTCACTACTGCATCGGCCATTTTGCTTACCGAAATCAAATTTCTAGCAAGTCCCGGAATATGCATCACATCCGGTAGGGTCTTAACCCTACCATCCTACAAAAAAATTTTCACTCTTCCACGACCCATGATTCTGAGTGGTGAATCATCTCCCAATAGTACCTCCCCTCCATCATATATTTCATATTCACTGAACCACCCTCTATGAGGAGTCATATGAAAAGAGGCACCAGTATCAATCAACCAATATTTTTTATCTGATCGTGTGGAGCATGATGAGCAGGATGCCAGATATACATCCCCTGCTTCATCAATGGATTTATTCATCTCTGTGGAAGTTGATTCATCAGAATTTTTTCTAGACTCAGCTTTCTTTGATCTGTAATCCTTCTTCATATGACCAGGCTTGCCACAATTCCAGCATTTTCTCTCAAACTTCCCTCGAGACTTGGATCTACCTTTAGAATTAGACCTATCACCATATCTATATTTGTCCTTATCCTTGGCATGCCCTCTCATTGTTAGGGCTTCCTTAGATGTGCCCTCCATGGATTTTCTCCTCATATCCTCAGATAATAGAGATGCCACTATATCTTCAAACTTCAATGTGGATGAAGTTGTACTACCAATTGTTACTACTAAGTTATCCCATGAATCTGGTAAAGAGCATAAAAAAGTAATGCATTTATCTTCCTCACTCAACTTAATTTCTATAGATGTTAGTTGACTTACCACTGTATTGAATGCATTCAGATGATCTGCAACCAAATCCCCGTCATGCATCCTAAGATTGTACAGTTTCTTTTTGAGGAATAATTTGTTCACTAGGGACTTTGATTGATACAAATCCCCTAACCTCTCCTAGATATCCTTTGCTGTAGCTTCTCCCGAAACATTGATGAGCACCGAATCTACAAGACACAGTCGAATCAGACTCCTTGCTTTTCGATTCATCTTCTCCCAATCTTCATCGAAAATACTCGTAGGTTGTGTTGTTTCTGAAATAGCAGCCCACTGATCTCTGTCCACGAGCATATATTCCATCTTTAACTTCCATAGCTCAAAAATTTTGCCGTCAAATTTCTCGATCTCTATCCTTGAATGATTTTCTAACATTTTTCCTTCAAACTCCTTCTACGTAACTCCCACTCCAGAATAGGTTTCCTCTCACTCCTAGAAACCCTAGATCTTCTTCAAACGGATTTAAACCCTAGCAATAAAGGCGTCCCCCTATGGCTAATGACTTGGCTATGATACCAAATGAAGAGAATTTACAGAAACATATTCTAGAAATAATGCAGAAATAATAACTAAGGAAATAATGACACCATTCAATGCACATATAACACACAAGATTTACCCTGGTTCACCCAATTTGGGCTAGTCCAGCAAACAAGAGTCTATCCTCCTTGATATATTATTCTCTCTCTTATCCCTAAAACAGGACATTACAATAATTATATAAGTAAACTCATACAACCCTAAACCACCAAGTGGTATTAGGGTACTGTGGATACAACACCATGGGCTAAACCACCCACACCCACTAACCACCCACCAACCGTGGGAATTCTGGGGGTCGCTCCAAAAGTAGCTATAAAAGTAGGTGAAAATTTTGCCGTCAGCTTCGTCGGCTTTTATCGACGTTGGCTTCGTCGACTTTTATCACTTTCACCGTATCCGAGGGCGTCCCCCTACGCACCCCGAGCCATCACCTATTACGTAATCACCTTTATCGTAGCCAGGGGTCCTTGGGGGACTTTGGCCCCCCCGGACCCCCCCTACCCGTCGTATTTTGTGCTGTAGTGCCTATCGTACAATTCTTTTCTGGCAAAGAATGAGACACATCCAACATTCCCCACTCATCCTCCATTAGAAGCTGAGTGATATCTTCTGTGGTTATTTCAGCTTGGTAATCCTCTAGGGTCATTTCTTCTTTAGGATTTTGGATAAGTGGCATCATATTAAGGGTAGAATGTTGCATGTTGACGGGTCTAGGGTTATCCCTTCCCTAGTGTGAGCTATATCTTTGGAACTCTAAGTGTTACGTATTTTCAGCCATGTAGCAGCATTCAAGGTTTCTTTTTTTAACTTTTTCAATTTGGTAATTGTAGGATTACTCCTAGAAGAAGAGGCAGGGATGGATTGGAAATTTGGGAAGTTGTGATATAAGTAAAGGGAATGGTGGCTATAGAGGCATCCAAATTTGATTTCTCAATGAGGGAGTCTGTGGGGGTAGTCGAGGATGCTTTTGGATCATTTTGGGTTGATGGTGGCGATGGTGGAGGTTGGTGAGTGGAGGGAGGAGAGGCATCGCCCTGACCTGTAGAATGGGAAAGGAAATTCCTCTAGGAGTGAGAAGAAGAAATAGAGAGATTGATAGGAGACATACATGATCTTTTAGGTGGGTTTGTGTCTCTAGTTTTTGGTATATTTTTGGGAGCTTCTATATAATTTTTTTCTATTTGCTTCAAGCTCCAATCACAAGTATCAGTTGCATATTTTACTGGGGCCTGCTCTTTGCTAGGGTCCTCTTCTGCAGGGGTAGTTTTTTCGACCATATCAGCCAATCATTGGTTATTTGTTTCCTAGTGTTCATAAGTTTGCTCAAAGGCTTCCGTCATTTCTTCCTAATTCTCTATTTTTTGTTGATCCTTTGTTTCCTCCTGATCCTTTGATTCTTTAGAGTCTCTTGTTTCTTCAGTGTGACTCTTCTTGTTTTCTTCTCTTTTGTGCTTTTTACTTTATTGATTTAGCTTTTCGCTTCCTTGATTATGCTTTTTGTTTCCTATGGATGAGAAGAGCATCATCATCAGACTTTGTGTCTGATGTGGAAGGGGGGATGAATTTTTGAGATGCCTTTTTGTGATGAGGATTGATGTATAATCACTCATATGACCCCTTTTTATTTCCTAGCTAGGTTTGCATAGTTATTTATTTGCAAATTAATATTGTAAGTGAGACTTATTCTCACATAGACTCCTAGTTCACTTTGACAAGATAGTTGTCATTTCTAAGTTTTAGTTAGGAAGTGTGAACTTAAAGATAGCTTATGCTCTTATTTAGCTAACTTCTTATCTTCTTGTTAGCTAAGTTGTTTTATGTGCAAATTCTTATGCACTATTATAGCTTTTGCTATATGCTTATGTATTTTTGGACCAAATCCATGATTTTGTGGAAATTGGTTAAGTATTTTAGGCCTTTCAAGCCTATAAATACAGTTTGTATAATATTAAAACTTAGTTGGATTTTCAATCCTCTTCATTGGTATCAGAGCCTAGTTCAAGATTGCACTAGGGCTTGTGAAGTGAGAGGAAAGGAGATAATTTTGTTATGAGAAACTCTTTCTCATTGAGGACTCGGTTTAAGCTCAAGGGTAGCTTGAAAACCATTCGTAGAAGGAAGTTCCTTCGGTGACAAACTCCTCGCTCCAACTTTTTGCTTATGCTCAAGAGGTATAGGAAAAGTTTACCTCAGAGTTCTTCCTACTATGATCCTTGGAAGGGATTGGATCGTAGTTATGGTCCAATTAGGATTAGGGAGCCATTTAACCCTACTACCCCCCCATTTTCGAGTATTGAAGAGCTCAAGGATTCTTCCCAATACCAGGTCGTGTGTCGACTTGGGTCTGGTTGCCTTTCAAACGTTGATCGTGTGTCGATCGGATCTTGAAAGGAGTGCTACTGAAGGTGCATTGTTGGTTTGAAAGAAAGCTTCAAAATTTTTGGTACCTCAGAGTTGAAGTGCAGTTGGCATTCAACACATTTAGTTGACTTTGGCAAACAAGGGTAATTTCTTTTAAATTTTATATTTTTAAATTTTCTTAAGGTTTAAATTTTCATGTAATTTTATTTATTTATTATTTTATTTTTAAATAGCTTAATTAAAATTAATTAATCTTTTGATTAATTAAAATTTAATTTTTAATTAAGTTATTTTTAAATTAATAAATTATAAAAATTTATAAACCTTAGGTTAGTTTAAATTTTTTTAATTTTATAGCAAGTTTTCTATTCTATCTGCAATTCTTCTCACCTCATAACCTAATATTGAGAAGACATATTTTTTGTAAATATTTTAAGATTTCAAGAAGAACTTGCTTATTTGCCTTAGGAGTATTTTTCCTTAAGGGCACAACATTGTAATAGGGTACCCCAAATTTTACCTTGATTTTAAGTGCTTTACCCTTTTACTCTTGGCTTATACCCGGTTCCAAATGGCTTCAGATTTGGCTGCCCAGATGGCAGAATTAGCACATGTTGTAAGTATACTTGTAGAGAAGGCAAATGATACTACTTTGAGCCAAGTGGTCAGTAGCCTTGCTGACAAGGTTAGCGACATTAGCATTCAAAATGCAGCTGATGTTAAAATCTACAACAATGATCCTCGATCCAAAGCACGGTGTGAAGTGCCCATGTATGATGGCTCTCGAAACCCGGACATCTTGAACAGTTGGCTTCTTGATATGGAGTCCTGGTTTTCTTACACTCATACCTCGGATGAGGACAAGGTTCCCTTCGCCAAGCTCAAGCTTTCAGGTTTGGCTAAAGTGTTAATAGAACGCAAAAAGGGACATGATGAAATTACCACTTGGGATAAACTTGTAACTTCTCTTCAACAGAATTTTTATCCTTCTAATTATCAAAAGGAGTTGGTAATCAAGTGGTTTAGATTTCTTCAAGGAACTAATATGACTGTGCAGGATTATATCTACCACTTCAACAGGTACAAGATTCTTTTGAGTGTGGAGGATGATGTCCGAACTTTGATTCTCAAATTTCAAAGTGGCTTGTTAGAGCATTTGTATAGAGAAGTCATGTTTGTTAACATGGAAACATTGGATTCAGCTTTCAACCAGGCGCAACTTGTTGAGGACAAGTTCAAAGCGCAATCGCAGGTATTTCGTGCTCCTGCTAATCAAGCGGTTGCTAGCTCATCAAAAGGGAATAATTCTTTCTCACAAAAGAAGAACTTTGCCCAAAAGAAGAATTCATCTTCTAATCCTTCTCCTTCTTCTCCTTCTCCTTCCTCTTCTACTCCTTCTTCTTCCAAACCTTCTTCTTCCAAAATTTTTTGTAACTATTGTAAGAAAAAGGGCCATGAAAAGGCAGATTGTTTTAAAATTAAGAAGAGAAGTTTGGTTGTAACTACTCAAGCAGAGGATGCCTTGAAAGGTCCCCTTGAGTCAGTAGGAGAAAGTAGAGTATACACGAAATTACGGGGTAAACTCAATGATGTTACCTTAGTAAATTTTAGTTCATCAGGGAGCGCTCGGGATGCTTTGTTCATCACTCAAGCTCATTTGCTCCATAACTTTGCAACAGATTGTATAGTGGATAATGGCTCGCAGAAAAATCTAATTGCGAGGTCCATTGTCGAGAGATTGAAGTTACCTATGGAGCCTCATCCTCAACCTTACTCTTTGGGTTGGAAGGATAGTGGAAGAGGCTCAGAAATCACTCACACTTGCACATTAAAATTTGCACTTGGCCCACAGTTCATAGATCAAGTCACTTGTGATGTGACTCCTATGGATTGTTGTGGGATTTTTCTTGGACAACCTTTTCAGTATGATAGGAGAGTTGTTTATGATGCTTTCAAAAGAACCTACACATTTCAAAAGGATGGTAAGGTATTTCTCATAAAAAGCACCAACACTCCTAACATCATTCTAAATTCCAAGCAAGCAAAAAAGGCAATTAAAAAAGGTGGTGAGGTTGCTCTAATTTTCATTCGCTCTCAAAACACTTCTACATCAAAATCCATTTCAAAGCAACATTCTTCAATGGATAAAATATTGCAAAGTTACTCACACATATTTCAGGAGCCCAAGTCTCTTCCTCCAATTCGCACAATTAATCACAACATTGAAATCATTCCTGGTTCTTCACTACCTAATGCACCCATGTATAGACAATCTATTTTGCAAAATGAAGAAATTAAAAGGCAAATAGAAGATTTGTTGTCTAAGGGTTTCATTAAGGAAAGTACTTCTACTTGTGCATCACCTATTTTGTTGGTTCTTAAAAAATATGGCACTTGGAGATTGTGCATTGATTTTCGTGCTTTGAACAAAATTTCTATAAAGAATAGATATCCACTACCTCGCATTGATGATTTATTAGATCAGCTCCAAGGAGCTAAGTTCTTTTCTAAAATAGATCTCAAAAGTGGTTATCATCAAGTGTGTATCCAAGCAGAGGATACATGGAAGACAACTTTTAAGATGAATATGGGCCTTTTTGAATGGTTGGTCATGCCTTTTGGTCTTACTAATGCTCCTACAACCTTCATGAGGTTGATGAATGATGTATTTCGTGATGTACTTGACAAATTTGTAATCATATATCTTGATGATATATTAATATTCTCAAAAACTTGGGAAGAGCATCTTAGGCATATCCATCATACACTTGATATCCTTCACAAGAATCAATTATATGCCAACCTTTCCAAGTGTTCCTTTGGCAACACTTCTATTTCCTACCTTGGGTTTGTGATTAGTGAAAGTGGAATTCAGGTAGATCCCACTAAAGTTGATGTTTTACTTAAGTGGTCCCCTCCTTCTACTCTAACTGAGTTAAGGAGTTTCCTAGGACTTGCAAATTTTTATCGCAAGTTCATTCCTCAATATTCCACTCTTGCAGCTCCATTGCACTATCTCACTAAATCTAAAGTTCCATTTCAATGGGAGAAAAACCAAGATGTTGCCTTTGAGAAATTAAAAAATAAACTTTGTACAACACCTGTGCTATCCTTACCTAACCTCTCTCAACCTTTTGAGATTGAAACGGATGCATCTCAAGTTGCTTTAGGTGTTGTGCTCAAACAGAATGGTCATCCAGTTGCTTATCATTCAAAAAATTTTTATGCTGCCAAGTTGAACTATTCCACATATGACAAGGAGTTGTATGCATTAGTTCAAGCTATAAAGTACTGGAGACACTATCTTTTGGGAAAAGAAATTGTAGTACACACTGATCATATGCCTCTCAAGTTCCTACAATCTCAAAGTAAAATTGAAGAGTCAAGACATATGAAGTGGGCCTCTTACCTCCAACAATTTCACTTGGTGATCAAGTACAAAAAGGGGAAGAGTAATGTTGTTGCTGATTGTTTGAGTAGGCCTCCTACCGCTCTTGCATTAACAGTAATGTCTACTTCACACTTGGGATTTCAGACTTGGCCAAATCAGTATTCTCAGGATCCTGATTTTGGAAAAATATTTGAGCAAGTAAGTAAACCTTCTTCTTCCAATTTGCATCCTTTCCAAGATTTCTACATCAAGGATGGACTACTTTACAAATTGGACAAGGTTTGTGTTCCTTGTGAGCCAAGAGTGTCACTTCTTAAGGAAGCTCATTCTACACTTTATGGTGGTCACTTTGGGAAACACAAAACACTTCATCACTTGCAAATATTTTTCTACTGGCCCAAAATGCAGAGGGATGTGTTGAGGTTTCTCAAATAGTGTGCAGTTTGTTGTCGCTCAAAACCAGCTAACAGGAAGTTTGGCTTAGGCATTCCTTTGCCCATTCCTTCACGTCCTTGGGAAAGCATTTCCATGGATTTAGTTAGTGGTTTTCCCATGACAGTGCGACAACATGATTGTGTGTTCGTGGTTGTTGATAGATTCAGTAAGATGGCTAAGTTTATTCCATGCCGCAAGACAAGTTCTGCATCAGACTTAGCCCAATTATTCTTTGATAGCATTTGGCGATCCTTTGGTCTACCTACCAGCATTATATCGGATCGTGATTCACGCTTTGTGGGTCACTTTTGGCATTCCTTGTGGAAAATTTTGGGAGTCTCCCTTAACTTTTCCACCGCCTATCATCCACAATCCGATGGGTAGACTGAAGTGGTGAACCGTACACTTGTGCAGAGTCTACGAATCTATCATCATGCTTCACCAACAAAGTGGGACTTGAGTCTCACTCATATTGAGCATGCCTACAATAGGGCACTACATTCTTCTACAGGTCACTCTCCTTTTGAGGTTTGTTTGGGATTTCAGCCTTTGGCACCTTATGAGTTACCTTTGTCCTTGCCTTCTCCTATCACTTCTCATCTTCAGAAGGAGCAAGACAAGGCACACTCATTTATTCAACACTTGCACAATCTTCAATCAAAGGTGATTGAGATTTTGCAAAAGACACAGCAGCAATAGAAAATAGGCCATGGATCGACATCGAATTCCTCATCCATTTCAGGTTGGTGACAGAGTATGGTTGCACCTCGACAAGCGACATTTTTTTGATAAGACTCATAGCAAAATCAAACCGATTCGCTATGGGCCTTATACTATCCTTCAACAGGTGTTCGAGAATGCTTTCCGCCTTGATCTTCCCACACACTTGGGGATTCATGATGTCGTCAATGTAGATCTTTTGAAGTTGTATCATGACTCTACATTGGAGACCGCACCTGCTATCAGTCATCCTGTGGACGTGGTTCCTGATTCTCAGTTACCATTGGATTCAGATCAGATCTATGACACGAAGACTCAACAGACTCACCAGGGGTCTACCACCTCTTATCTTGTGGCTCGACGAGGACAACTACCGCATCAGGCTCGTTGGATTTCTTTTCATCAGATGTCCCGTGACTTTCCTACTCTTCTGAAAGCATTGGAGTCCAATGCTTCTATTGTGGGGAGGCATGATGAGGATTGATGTTTAATCACTCATATGACCCCTCTTTTATTTCCTAGCTAGGTTTGCATAGTTTTATTATTGCAAATTAATATTGTAAGTGAGTCTTATTCTCACATAGACTCCTAGTTCACTAGTTGACAAGTTAGTTGTCATTTCTAAGTCCTAGTTAGGAAGTGTGAACTCAAAGATAGCTTATGCTCTTATTTAGCTAACTTCTTATCTTCTTGTTAGCTAAGTTGTTTTACGTGCAAATTCTTATGCACTATTATAGCTTTTGCTATATGGTTATGTATTTTTGGACCAATCCATGATTTTGTGGAATTGGTTAAGTATTTTAGGCCTTTCAAGCCTATAAATACAGTTTGTATAATATTGAAACTTAGTTGGATTTTCAATCCTCTTCATTTTGGGAGCTTCTATTTTGTCAGTGGTAATCTATTTTCCTTTGCCTTTGACGGTATCTACCTTCTCTGCAATGGGTTTAATGGGGATACCATTGATTCCCAGATGTACTTTATCCATGAGAGTGTCAGAGCATGTGATGTGGTGATTGTCATACCTTTCAGAAAACTCCTTTTCAATATTTGTTCTATATCTAGTATACGTTTGTATATGACACCTCATCTACCTCCATGCTAAAATTTTGGTGTGATCCCAATATTCCCCTTTTTTCTTCATCCTCTTAATAACCTTTTCATCCAGCATGTGGGTTTGGTTCACATCAGGGCTTCAGTCTATTAGGTGTTCATAGAAATCATGCCATGGAGGTAATGGCTGCATCTGTTCAACGTGCCATTCTAATGGTTGATCTTCCTCGTTGTTCTTGTCCTGTCTATCAATATACCTTTCCAATGCATGAAATATTTTAAATGGGGCTCGATTGAGGATGACCTCCTTTTGAGAAAATTTATCTATAAGGTCATACTTCCACTTTTAGGGTAAATCAATTTCAAAATTTTCAAAGTTTGAGCGATTCGCTCATGGTCCCCCTTCTTTGATACTGATACACCCTCAAACTGGAAGGGCATGAGGCATGTATCCATATTACCGGCCCTTGTGCCAAATTTATAATTGACATACTTAGTTTACCTTACGTATTCTAGAGAAAAAAATCACTTAGTGATGTAATATGGTAGCAAAAAGGGCTTCCCTGTGAAGCCATATATTCTGATGACCACTCCTTGGGTCAAAATAAACCAATACCTTTCTTCTATGTGGATGTGTTGTAGAGTATCTCGCATATTTTGGGAAATTTTTAGCACGATGCCATACATGATTTTTAACATAGGACCCAATAATTCCATATTGAAATGGTAATATGATTCGAATTTTGAAAGGAGCGATGTCCACTCATACATGGGCAAGATGTTTCCATCTTGGTCCATCGTTGTAGGACGGATGAAAATTAAATTATTTGCTTGAAAGAAAAATAAAAGCCATACCAGGTAAGAAAAAAACTTGAAGGCATCAGGGAGGTCTCTCTAAAGATTTAACAGGCCTACATGTAGATGTTGGGACAAGTACGTTGGCCAGTCGAAGTAGAGTGGCACTATTTTCTGGTCTACGCGTGTCGCATCATAAAATTTAGGATTTGAAATATATTTTGCCACCACCACCTACCATTCGTAGACTTATGTGTTAGCTTTTAACCCTATCACCATGGCCAACATGGAAAAAATCTCATTGTTATTGAATTTAGTTAGCAAAATTGGAGATTTTGGTAAGGTTCCCTTAGGGGGAGGTTCAGACAAATGTTCTTACAGGAATAATTTGATGTTTTTGGCAGGCGTATAATATTTTATCAAATTGACGGGGTCGAAATAGATAGGGTTCACTGTAGGATTTTTGTCGTAGCTAAATGTGGCCCTAACTACGTTAGCATCGAGAGTGAATATGACCCCTCCCTTGGAATTCTTTATGATTTTATGTTTTATGTCATAGAATTCTGCCATAGCTCTGATTAATTCAGGGTAGGGGTGGACCTCGGTGCATACGTACCAAGAGAGCAGGACATGATAAGAAAATATGGTTGGACATAATCGCATGACATTCTTGGTGATCCTGGCCACTACATCTTTCTGAATCCGCTCTAGGTCCTTTCATGTTACCCTGGTATCAGTGATGTGAATGTCCGGATCCACGAAATTGATTTCACTCTTAGATGACTTGCATTTATCTTTGGTGGCTAGTGGAGAAGCTATCATGGTTGCCTACTATGATTTTGACATAGAAAAACCTAGAACATGCTTCAAAAAATAGAGCTTAAAAGACTAGGAAAAATAAAAAATGCAGCGAGCAGAAGAAAATAATGCAGAGGATAAAGAAAATACGGATAGACTTATGTGCATGCATGTGCATTCCATGGTGACATGCATTAATTGTGGTTTGTGGAGTGCACCCCACTACTAATTTCAAATGTTGTCGAATTGCTTTGGTTCATGTGCCACCTTCAAGAAATCAAATGTCATGCGTTACCGTTTTACGAGGCCCAATGGTGTTGCTTTGCAGATGTCCTGGGATAATAAATTGATGTCACCTCTGCTCTGGGACATATGGAGGTACATTGAAAAGAGAGGTTTTCAAATGTTCAAGAAAACTATTTTTTCCATCAAAAATTTTGGTTGTTCTGAGGTGGCCATCGGACATCGAAATGTTATGAAATCATGACAATTTGCTTTGAGGAGGACTTTGGGCACTGAAATATCATGCCATTGTGACAAATTTCCTTGGAGTGGTCATCAGATGCCAAAGTATCATGAAATCATGATAATTTTCTTTGAGGAGACCTTTGGGTGCAGAAATGTCGTGTCATCATGACAACTTTCCTTGGAGTGGCCATCAAACACCAAAATATCACAAAATCATGATAATTTGCTTTGATATGGCCTTTGGGCATCAAAATGTCATGTCATCATGACAAATTTCCTTGGAGTGGCCATTGGATGCCAAAATATTATGAAATCAGGACAATTTTATTTGAGGAGACCTTTGGGCACTGAAATGTCATGCCATCATGACAAATTTCCTTTGAGTGGCCATCAAACACTGAAATGTCATGAAATTATGATAATTTACTTTGAGGTTTTGGACGTCAAAATGTCACACCATCATGAAAAACTTCCTTGGAGTGGCCATCGAACATTGAAATATCATGAAATCATGACAATTTGCTTTGAGGAGGCCTTTGGGTGCCGAAATGTCATGCCATTGCAATAAATTTCATTGGAGTGGTCATTAGATGTCGAAATGTCACGAAATCATGACAATTTGCTTTGACATGGCTTTTGGGCATCAAAATATTGTGACATCACGACAAATTTCCTTGGAGTGGTCATTGGATGTCGAAGTGTCACAAAATCATGACAATTTGCTTTCGGGTGGCCTTTTGAAAGAAAATAGAATATATTTACATAAAATACATACAAAGTAGAGGGAAACCTTTTACTTATAGTACAACTTCAGATGGAAGTCATTGACGGGGATGGGTTGGACCTAACCCTGTTTGTTTCTCAAATGGAAGGAGTTTTGTTATTTTTCTTTAATTACTTCGAAGGGGCCTTCCCAGAACGCATCAAATTTATGATGATTTTTGGGTTTTTCCTTCTTTTCATTCCACCTTAGGACCAAGTCTCCCACTTTGAAATTTCTTAGAGTGGCCTTTTTTTCAAACCATTTCTTCGTGGTGACCATATATTTTTGATAGTGGTCATAGGCTTGTTCCTTCTATTCTTCTAATTGGAGGAGTTGGATCAACCTATTCTCCATTGGTTCTGCCTCCTCTATGCCAGTTTGATTGAGCAATTTTAAAGTTGGTATCTCTATGTGTATTGGAAGAACTACTTCTTTATCGTAGACCAAATATTAGGGAGATGTGTTGATAGACTTCTTGATAGTTATTCTATCAACCCATAATGCTTGGTTTATCAGAGAGTGCCAACTTCTCTTATTGTCCTTCAGAGTCCGCTTCAAGATCCTAAGCAAGTTTTTGTTTGTTGATTTAGCTAATCCATTTCCCTATAGATAATAGTTCGAGGATATTTTCAAGTAAATCCCATATTTACATGCAAAGTCAATCATCTTGGCACCTATGAAATATGTGTCGTTGTATGTGACCAATGCATCTAGGATGCCAAATCTTATGATCAAACTTTCCATGAATTCCATCACAACTTCTTGATCTACTTTTTAGTGGGTATTGCTTTGGCCCACTTAGTGAAATAATCAATAGCTATCAGGATGTATTTATGCCTAGTAGATGAGTTGGGCTCTATTATTCCAATAAAATCCAATCCCCATTTTTGAAAAGGTTCCTCAACTTGAATGGATTTTAGGGGTATTAAAGCATTTCTATTTCTCCCAATGTATCTCTGACAATTCTCATAGTTTCTTGTTACTCTGAAGGTGTCTGCAAAGATGGTTGGACCAATAACATCCAGTCCTGATGATCTTTAAAGCAATGGTCCTTCCCGAGTAGTGTCCTCCTGATGGGCCTCCATGGAATTCCTCCAAGATCTTATATTTTTGATCGTCCTTTATACATCGAAGCAATACTCCATCCAAATTTTTTGTACAACTTCAGGTAGCAGGGTGTATTTCAAATCCTGGATCCTATATCTTCTTCTCTATGAAGCATTTAAACTTTCATGTATCTTCTTCTCTAGACACTTTCCAATCTAGAAGTACCTGATGAGTCTGTCGGCCTAGTCAAGCTACTCCGAGGGTTGATCATCATCTGAGGTTCCTTCTTGAGTTTGGAAAGCTACGTATTATGATGAGGCTTTCTTGGTGAGTTCTTGGAATAATTCTCTACCTCTTACTAGCTTGGTTGGATGTATTTCAACATCATATTCTTGTATCTTTGACACCCAACCAGCTCTTTTATCACCAAGTTCCCCTTGTATGATGAAATTTCTGACGTCGAGGTGAACTACATAAACTATAGTCCTGCTTTATGAAAGGAAATGCCTAAAATTTTTCAAAGACTTCATTATTGCATAAATCTATTTTTCAATGAAGTTATACTTCTCTTCATGTTCTTGCATAGTCTGACTTAGAAAAGCTATAGGTCTTTCTTCATTGTCAGGCCCTTTTTGGGTGAGTACTACAACGTAGCTCTCTTGTTCGCCTACAACATATAAGATGAAACCCCTGGAGTAGTCTGGATTTACCAAGATGGGGGCTTGGGCTATTTGTTCCTTAATTTGCTAGAAAGCCTATTTCCTTGAGTCTATCCACTTGAACTCAGCATCCTTCTTCAACAATTCGATCATAGGTTTGACAATCTATGCAAAATTTACTATGAATTTGCACATGAAGTTGATTTAGTCGAAGAAGGACTATAAACCCTTTTTTTTAAGGGGCATGGGGAGTTCTAACAGTGCTTTCACCCTGTTGGGGTCTATAGCTAGCCCAATATTAGAAACGACATGGCCCAGTAAGAGTCCTTCTATAGCGAAGATGGATTTCTTTGGATTTAGAGAGATGCCAAACTCTCTGTATTTTTTGAACACGCTCCTAAGATGTTTGATGTGATCTTCCTTTCGATGGGAGAAAATTTTCATATCATCTAGATATATCACTATTATCTTGTTGACCAGTTCTTCGAAAGCCACATCCATCGCTCTTTGAAAGGTTACCCCAACATTAGATAATCCAAAGGGCATCCTATGGTAGGCAAATGTCCCCCACTTGGTTGTGAATGTAGTCTTGAATTGATCTTCATCCTTGACCCATACCTGATTGTACCTAGAGAACCCATCCAGGAGTGAAAATATTTTTGCTCTTGCTACTGTGTGTAGGATCTGGTCGATCTGTGGGAGGGGGTAATGGTCTTTTAATGAAGCCTTATTCATGTTATGAAATTCGATGCACAATCTGATATCTCCATTCTTTTTTCTAACCGGGACTAGGTTGGCTACCCAAGTCGAATGCTTGATTGGGTAAACAATCTTGGCTTCAAGTAATTTTAGTAGTTCTTGCTTCATCAAAGCCTCGATCTTAGGATTTACCGATCTTTACTTTTTTTGGAATGGCTTTGCACCTTCTTCAAGTTCAATCATATGTTGGATGGTCTCTTTGGAGTAGAATTTAAGATCACCATAAGTCTAGGCTATGATATCCAATAATTCCTTGCATAACCTCCTGATTTGGTCCAATTATTCTTCTGTAGTGTTAACTCCCACTTTGATGGATTTATCGGGCCCCATTTTAGCCTCTCTGTATCTATTCTTGTCAAATTTCATTTTATGGCCAGTTGACTTATCGTTGTTATCAAATAGGCTTTCAAGGATGATAAACCCCTTTGGGATATGGTTGTTTTTAAATTGGATTATGAATGTATCTTCTTCATCTTCAGAGGTCCTGTTGTTCGAACAATTCATCTCGTGGATGAGAAAGTCTACTATTTGTTGATAATTTTTGAATACCTACCAAAATGCAATCCCTATATAGTATGAAATGCCTGTAGATTAGCCTAACAGTCTTGGACTTCTGGATGATGTTACTGATAGGGAAAAAATTTACCCCTATCGAAGCTAACAAATTTGCATGAGTGTTCTTTTCCCTTGGGATTGCTTTGATATTTAAAGATTCAAAATATTCTAGCAAGTCCTAAACCTTATTCTTGTAAGCCTTAAGGTAATGTTGCTTGCTTACACATTTCTCAATAACTTGATTCACTATTAGTTCGGAGTCCCCAAATATTTGTAGTTGTTTGATACCCATATTTTCGGATTTATTAAGGCCTACGAAGAGTGCTTCATACTCTGCTGCATTGTTGGTGCAACTCTAGGTTAACCGGTAAGAAAAAACTTTTTCTTCACCTATTGGAGAGATTAAAACAATACCTGCTCCTGCTCCATTTTTGCACCTAGCACCATCGAAGAAGAGTTTCCATAGTTGATTAGTAGGTTGGTCTACCTGAGGGAGAGGAGTAGGGTTACTCTTCTTGGGATTTACAATTGTGTAGTTTCCCATATCTGTTTTGATCATGGCATTGAATTATTGGAGAGAGAAATGATCTTACTCCTATAATACATTTAGAAATTCTTCCATTAAGTTCAAATCCCCCAGTTCCTTTGTCATCATATTCACTGTAGTAGTTGATTTCCCTTCTTCTTCGAGCTTTTCAATGTGGAAATTTGAAGGTTTCTCATTGAATACTTTTACTCTTTTACCCTTGAATGGGATTTCTAAGTGTGAGAAATCTAATGATAAATATCCTCCTATTTTAGTAGTGAACTCTCTAGAGAGGCACATACCAAAATAAGGTTCTAGATCCACTACCACTACCTCCTGTATAACTGTGAGTTGAGGTAGTTTATGAAGAACAATTGGGATATCCTTAATTATTTCTACAATTTTGACAAGGGTTATATCTAGTTTCAAGACACTAATATTGCTCCTCGTGTATTCCATTCCCTTGATGTCACATGCTACTTTGGGTATCACTGTGGTCACTGCTCCAAATTCTATCATACAGTTGTGGACTATCCATCCCTCCATATGAAGGGACAGATAGAAGGGAGGAGGTCTATTTTTTTTGAAGTGGATTTTAGGTTGGCTTGTTTATAATCTAACTAAGCTGGGGTCCTCTTCTTATTTTTAATGGATCGAAAGGATTCCTGCAACTAGTCAATCTGCCCCAAAATCTACAAAGCTTTGTTCATAGTTGCTTTAGAGGGGGTTTTCTTCTTTTCCTCAACTATGTTGAATGGTAGGGGTTCAAAACTTTTATATTTTATACTTGTGTCATACTTATTCCTTTACCCCCGAGTAGCATCTATTATTTGACGTTGGGTCAGTGAGGGGTATCTCAATTTATCTCTAGCTTGTTCCTACATATTTGCTTCCTTCTACTGAGGTGATTCTTTATGAGTTTCTGCTCTTTTTTTACATGAATTTTGGGGAGCTTTATCGTAGGAGGTTCTTTTCTCAATAGGTTACCTTATAGGTGAAGGAACCTTCAAAGGATTAAGCTCTTGGGGATCAACCATGTGGATCTTTACATGTGGAACATAAAATTTTTGACTCTATCAAAGTGTTAGTGTGTTCACTATCTTCATTGTTGTAAACCACGTTAGACTTATCATAGTTTCTACCACTCATGGAGGCTTGATATTTTGTTACTTGCAAAAACCTCCTTGGTTGGAAATTTATTTTTGCTTCTCTTCTTTCCATGGAGGTCATCTTATTCGTTAGAGTTTTCAAATTTTATTGTAGGTCTTGTAGAGCTACAAGTTGAGGATCTGGAGTTGATGAAACTATCGTTATAGGAAGTGCAATAATGGTAGGAAGCATTGGAGGAGCGAGGGGTGTCTGTATTAATATAATATTAGGCTGCTCGATCCATTTGCGGAGAATTTTATTAGAAGTTAGAGTAGGATTTGGGAACACAATATTTGATGCTTGCGATAGATCCGGGAAAATAGGCATTATCATCTTTGTAGGGAACCTTCCAATAGTGATCAAATCTCTTTCTACTTTTTGGGCTTCCTGGTAAATCTTTGGGAAGGTAAATACTTGGGACTTCTTGATAGCCATACTTATATCTGAGTTGAAAGCTCTCAGATAATAATACATCGACTATTCGTTCATTGGCCGCAACCCGTCAGGTACCCTCTACTAAGTTTGACTGAATATGATGTTAAAGTCAACAATATCCTCTTAAGGGTGCTTCTAAATGATAGTAAACTAATTTAACAGGGATAATGGGTTAGCATGTTTATTGAATTCTTCCACAAGTTTATCGGAAAGTTGGACCCTAGTAGATATATTTTGTTATCAAGGGCTCTATACCAAGAGAGCATTTTTCCTTTCAAGGAAATGACTATAAATATTATCATAATATCTTCTTCAGTGATGTTGTGTACCGGGGCTAGCACGGTTATGTCTTGATATTTTTTGTAGGTCGTATTTCCAATATCATCATACTAGGGCAGTGCTTTCAAGGTCACTGCTGGAATTGGATGCTGAGTTGCTAGATTCAAGGGACTTGTATGGTTCCATAAAGGGTAAGGAATATTTGGCTGATTTGTGGCCATTGTAATTATGGTTCTACCATATATTATGGGTATATAGGTAGCTGGAGTTAAATTTCCACTAGCAGTAGTACTAGGGAAGGCTATAGGGGAAAGATTTGCATATCTTGTATTGATAGTATATGAAGAAGTTATTCTAGAAACTAAAACAGGATTAGCTCTAAGGCTACCAAGGTGCAGTTTGAAGAACTCGATGGGTTCTTCTGAATTTTTTGCTTTAGATCTGGTTATCATAAAAGACGGTATTTAACCAAAAAATATGTAAAGGCTTTCTTAGGGTTCCTTTCATGGGCGAAGTCGCTAGGTGATTCATAAAAAATAAATAGGGCAAAGGTAATCACCGAAAATTTGATTTGCATACTGCGTGGGATTGTGTCCCACTAGGTATACCAAAAACTGTTGGTGCAAAATCTGCATTTGGTTATGTTTACGCCCAACTTTTCCAACATTGAAATACCAGGTTAAAACAGAGTTTACCCGGTTCAATATCCAGAGGAGGTTGGTTCCTTGCTTATTTTAGGAAAAGGGAGAGAGAAGTAAATGCATAAATAGAGGAAAATATAGCTATTTCTAGAAGTGTTTAAAGGTATAGATTAGATAACAACAAAGAATATTTAATAGTCATTTTCAAAGAAGTATCTATTTGAAACATCAAAATAGAGCAACTAATTCTCTAGTGAAAATCTACTCAAGCATAAGCCTAATGGAATAGTTAATTTTAGAGTTAGCAGAACTTTACCGTAAAAATTCAGCATAAGAATTAAAGCAAGTTACATTCCATCTAACATTAAGTAGCTATCAATAATCCATACATACTTGAGAACACATCAGTGGGCTAGAAACCAGAATGGATGATCTTTATTAACTTTTAGAAGTTTGTGTACATTGCCTTGTAAACATCTAAGAGCCAACCATTTTTTTGGGTCCCTCATCCTATATATAATAGTTTTACATAAAAAAAAAATTGAAAGTTGTTACAACAGTATGCCCATAGGCTTATTCTAGTAAAGAGGTAGTTAAGAGAGCATGGAGTCTTAAATTGGAAATGATTAAGATCTTTTTGTTACTGAAATCCTCCTCTATCTCCTTAGAGCCATCGTGGTCCAGCTGTCTTTTACTCAAAAATGTTGTGCCATCACGACTTTTGGTCTTTGCTTTGCCCTTGGTCTCAAAATATCGTGTTGTCGTGACTATTTTCCCTTAGCTCCGCCTTCATATTCAAAATATTGCACCATCACGAATTTTGGTCTTTGCTTGGTCCTTGGTATTTTCTCAACTATTTTTCCTTAGCTCCATATTCATCTTCAAAATATTGTGCCATTGCAATTTTGGTCTTTGCTTAGCACTTGTTCTCAAAATGTCATGATATCATGACTATTTTCCCTTAGCTCTACCTTCATCTTCAAAATATCGTGCCATCATGACTTTTGGTCTTTACTTGGCCCTTGGTCTCAAAATTTCGTGTTGTCGTGACTATTTTCCCTTAGATCCGCCTTCATCTTCAAAATGTCATGTTGTTACGAATATTTTCTATACTTGTGAAATATTGAGAAGACTACTCCTTAATCCCCTTGATGTGGTAATTTTAACCAACATGTTCTTAAGGGAATGAACCTCGATCATCCTCAATGATGTTTTTGTCCTAGAATGTAGGAGGATTTATGGATCCATTCCAAAAATATCAGGTCCGTAGAGACATTCAAAATGGTGCTCGCCTGCATGACAGTTTGAATTTTCTATATTTGTAAAAATTTAAATTTGATGACTTCATTTTGGATACTACCTATACATTTTTATGGATGAAAAGTAAGTGTTTTGTTCCCATCATACTCATAGTAGAGGAGGAGTTGTCACTTTAATTTCTCCTAAGTAACATTCTCATATTGTCACATAGGGGGTGGACCCCTCAAATCAAGCAGTTTGGATTCTTATTGAAGTTGGTGGTATCCCTTTTGGTTTGATTAATGTGTATGCTTCTAATAATACGCTGGAAAGGTGTGATTTATGGTGATGGCTTACTCTTTCCTTGCCTAAAGTGGTTTGGATGGTGTGTGGTGACTTCAATATGGTGGAGAAACCGGTTGACAAACTTGGTTTGCTCCCTATGCGTTGGAATATTGGAGAGTGGGAAGCATGGTTTTTTTCAAGAATAAGCTTGGGCTGAGTGACCCTAATTCCTGCTTTATACCCTTCGATTTTCCTGAGTCGGTGTGGTATACCTGGTCCAAATTTCAAGCTGGCAATGCCCATATTTTGAAGTGGCTTGATAGAGCTATGCTATCTGAACATTCTCATTTTCATTTCCATCACTTGTTGGCTTCTCTACCCTTTGTTTCAACTGTTCCTAATACCACCCTTTCTGATCATGCTCCCATTGTGTTTTCCATTTCTTGTTCTCCGCCTCCGCCTCGTCAATTCAAGTCTCAGTTCTATCTGAATGTTTCTTTTTTGAAACATCAAACTATGTCTGCTCATATTCATAGGATTTGGAATCTAGTTCCCAAACCAACTGGAATTCATGGTAGAATTTCTTGGTGGAATGCAGCTATCTCCAGAACAACTGTTCTTCTCAGGAATTTAGGAGTTGAAGTTGCCAAGCGGAGATGAATCTCTAATGCAACCCTTAAATTTGAACTGGCTCAAGCTTCTATCAGACTAGAAGTGAGCCCTCTAAGATCTATTCTTCAAGCCCAAGTTGCAAGTCTTAGGCATGAGCTTAAAAAAATTGAGCTTTATGAAGCAAGGGGAGCTCAGCTTCGTGCTCGGCTTCACTGGCTGAAAATTGGTGATAGGGTTTCAAAAGAATTTTTTCAGAAAATAAAGCCCTTGAGACAAGCCATTCAGTTCAATGCTATTCAGGATGCAGGGGTTCATTGGACATCGCTTCTTGATATTATTAAAGTTTTTGTCAAGCATTATCAAAAAGTTTTTGCTTCTCAAGAGTTAACTCCTGAACGACAGGCTGCAATTCAAGCTTGTTGTGCAGTTGTTCTTGAGAAGCTTTTAGCTCTTCAAAAGGAAGCTTGTGAATGCCCTTTGTCATTGGATGATCTTGTTGAAGCCCTATCCAGGATGGCTAATGATAAAGCTCCAGGATTAGATGGATTTCCTTGTGAATTTTATAAGGAGTACTAGGATATGGTTGGCCCAGATTTATTGTATGTTTATCAGGAAGCAATGGCTTTTGGCTCTTTAGGTTCTATAATTAATAAGGGCAATATTAAATTCATTCCTAAGCAGGGGGATCCAGAAGTGCTCACCAATTGGAGGCCTATTACTTTACTCAATGTGAGTTACAAAATTATTGCTAAGGCTTTGGCCTTACGCCTTAGACCTTTGTTGCCACTTATTATCCGCCCTGAGCAGACTGGGTTTGTGCAGAGTAGATACATTATGGATAATGTAATTGTTGTTTGGGAGGGCATGGAATGGGCTAGAGCCACTCAACAAAATACTCTTTTCATCAAGATTGATTTTGAGAAAGCCTATGATAGGATTGAATGGAATTTCATCCTTACCATGCTTTGAGCTCTTGGTTTTGGGCCACATTTTTTGAGCTCGATTAGTATGCTTTTTGTGGATGCTTCAGTTGTGCTTACTTTGAACAATTGTCAGTCTGAATCAATTGGATTGTTCAGATCTATCAGATAGGGTTGTCCTTTGGCTCCTTCTCTTTTCATATTGGTAGCTAAAGCTTTTGGATACCTTCTTGCTAACCAAGTGAGTCAAGGTAATATTAAGGGTATTTCTTTACCTGGAGAATATTCTCAACTCATAAATGGATATTTTGCAGATGATTATTTTTTGACACTTCATGAGGATGAATGCTCTATCAAACAGGCACTAGATTGCCTGGATATTTTTTGCAAAGCATCAGGATCTAGCATTCAATGGAGGAAGACCTCATGCTATAGGCAATCCTCTTTGGACCTTCCAACTTGGCTTGAAAGCTTCCAGTGGCATTGGATCCAACTAGGGGAGATGTTTAAATTCCTTGGCATCCCATTTGCATTCCAGAGTTCCCTTGTTGTCTTGTGGAATTATGTTTTACAAAAAGTAGAGAAAAAATTTCCTTTTGGATCACCAAAAAACTTACTCTAGCTGGTAAGTTTCAGGTGTGTTCCAAAATTATTGCTACTACTCATGTGTATTATTCATCATGTTGGGTCCCTTCTCAAGCTTGCTATAAAAATTTGGAAAAGCTTTTAAGGGATTTTCTTTGGGCTAACTCATCACATAAACAAGGGTTTCATCGAGTTGCCTGGGAGATTTGTTGTCTTCCCAAAAAATTAGGAGGTATGGGACTACATGATTGTCAAAGACAAGGTTTTGCTTTATCTTCTAAATGGATTCTTCGAGCCTTAAGTGGTTCTGAAGCTTGGAAAGTTCTAATTCGGCACTGCATTTCCACTGGTTTACCTCTTGGCAGGAAGGCTTGGAAAGGCATGAATTTTCAATCCCTCCTGGTTGCTCCTATCCTAGTTAAAATTCAAGGCTCTTTTGTCATTCAGAGCATATGGAGGGCTTGGGAGAAAATTAAGCCCTGGTTGTGTTGGCAAGGGGATGGGCATCGGAAAGGTGCTTCTATTTCCACTTATAATGTTTGGTGGTCACCTTTTATTACTTTTCAAGGTTCCCCTCTTGCTTTCGTGCAATGGATTCATGCTCAATGGTTCTTCAGGAAAGGGATTTCAATAGTGGCAGATTTTTTTTGAGATATTCCAGGGATTGGATCCCATGGGATGATTTCAGGAGATTGTTTGGTCTACGACTAGATGATAAGAATACTTATGACACTATTTTGGATTGTATCCCTTTTTCTCTTTGGCCCATGATCTGTAGACATTCTCAAAAGCCTTGGTGGTCTGACTGGGGATGGTTTAAGAAAACCCCGCTTCTTACTTACAAACCTAAGTTAGGGTATGCTTGGCTTACTCCCAATGTCCCTATAGTTCAAAGACTCAATGAGCGGTGGGATCTTCTTTCCACTCAGACTCGTTGGAGTCTAAGATTTAAAATGGCTTGGGCAGGATATATTGAACCCAAACAAGCTTTCTTTGCCTGGAGCTTATTATCCTATGGTCTTCCTCTTGGACAAAGATTAAAATATCTTGGAATAGAGAATCCTTCCTACCATTTTTGTGGTGCTCCAGAGGATCCCCTTCATCTTTTTTGGTAGTGCAAGAAAGCTCGAATGGCCTAGGATTGGCTTGAGTCCTTCTTTCGACCTCATATGGCCAGTTCATTCACCTGGCATCATGCTTTGCTTGGTGACCCACCAGATTTTTCCTTGCCCTTGTTGGAAGTGTGGAACATTCTTCGCATCAGTGTGCTCTTTCATATTTGGAAAACTCGTAACAGAGTTCTCTTTTCTCAACAACATAGTTCAGATGAATTTTCAATTGCTGATAAGTGCACAATTTATTCTGATTTTTGGCTCCAGATTTCAGTTCAAGTGGAGAAAGTTCATATGGAGGTGGAGCATCTTCGTGCTCTTATGCAACACTAGGGTAATACCCCATGTACGGTCAATCGAATGCCTTCTACAGAGCCTTCTCGATCTCGCAAAGTTTCTCGATCGTGCTCTCGTCGATGACTTCCCTCTCGATCTGCAGAAAGACATTGGTCTCAATCGTCTCCTGTTCGCCAACCCCAAGGCAACATTGGCAATAATACATCTCATCATGGCAGTGGATGGGAGGTTTTCTAGGTGGAGCCAGACCCAGTTGTTGGTTGGGGAGATCCCATTCCCATGTGCCCAGTCGCTCCAGCTAATGTGGTGGGTTGGGGTGTATCTGATGGCATTGATGGCTCTGATACAGGTGATAATGTTCGCACGCCTAGGGAGGATGGGTGGCTCATTTCCATTCCTTCTAATATCGATTGGCAGCATATGGAGGGTGAGGGACATTCACCTCGTGAGCATACCCCCATGATTGACATGATTTAATGCATGCTTTTTGGTGATGTGGTTGGTGACGGGTTTAACCCTATTTTTGTTGTTTTGAGTAACCGCTTCCTAACTCAACCTGAGTTAGTGTGACTACCTATTGGGGTGTGCCTATCCACCCATTTTTTTGTTGTAAAGACTTGTATTTTTAAATTAATTAAAAGTTAGGCCTTTACATTCAAAAAACAAGAATATGTTGTACACAATACCACATTACAGTTTGAACCTTGGATCTCTTGAAAAATATAAAAAATTCCAAGGATTGAATTGTTAGGCTGTCCATTCTGGACAATTGATTGAGGGGACAATTGATTATAAATTTTAATTATTTAAATTTTATATATTTAATTTAAAAAAAAAAAATTGTAATTTATAAAAAATAATCTTTGAATGTTGGTTTTATGTAAAACTTTCATTCAAATTTTAAGTGTGTTCATTTGCAACCAAATAAGTTCTTTCTTTTTTCTAGTTTGTGAGAAAAAGATAGTGATAAATGTTTTGGGCTTTCTTTAGGATACCTAGGTTCAAACCACAATGTATTCAAAAGAGGAGACCTAGGTTCAAATCACTACATACCCAAGAGAGAATAGGTTGTTTGATCATTTGTGGCAATGGCATCACCTTGATAAAGAATCTATTTATATGTAAGTTGAAATGAATTTTTTTAAAATTTAGGTTTATTAAAACTAGTTTTAGGTTTATTAAAATTAGTTTTGATGGTGCTTTCAAGTAAAATCTAAATTCTAGGAAAAACAAGGAAGGTGGTAGTGGTATTTTGATAAAGGATCTATTTCAATGTATGTTGAAATGAACATTTTCGAAATTTAAGTTTATTAAAATTAATTTTGACCATGTTTCCAAATAAAATTTAAAATTTAGGAAAAGCAAAGAAGGTGGTAGTGGTATTTTTTTTAAATAACGAAGGTAAATTTTTCTTTATTATACCATAATCATATTAAACAAACAATTATGTAGAGGCTAGCGCACTTCTTACCAGAGTCAAAATTGCCATTGAAAAGGGATGGTATTATTATTATTGCTAATAAGAAAAAAGAATGCAAAGATTAGATATAAAATAATATAATTTTAGGTCCATCTACTATTGTTGGAGGTGATAACTATTGTTAAAAAAGAAAGATGTGTAGTAGATAATTTAACCAATTACAAGGAAAAGAGGTAATAAATTATTTAGTCAATCATGGTGTAGATTATATAGTTAATCATGGTGTCGACCTTCATATAAGTGAAATTCAAATTTTAGAAGACATTTAGCTGGCATAGTAATTGCATAAATAAATATGAAAAAATTAAGAATGAATCTATTAGAAAATAAATTGAAGAATATCTTTGATAGAAAGGAAAGGTAGATATAATTTAATTGACTTGAAAAATAATGTAACATAATGATTTTTTTTTTTTACCAAGGAAGTTGAAGAATATCTTTAATAAAAAGGAAAGGTAGATATGATTTAATAGACTTGAAAATAATGTAACATTATGTTTTATTTCTATGAGGAAATTAAAGAATATCTTTAAATATGATTTAATTAACTTAAAAATAATATAATGTGAATATTTTATTTTATTTTATTTTTTTATTTGGTTAATGTGAAACCTTACTACCAATGCACGGGGAGTCTCACACCAACCATGATACCAGAAGTTATATTTTTTTATTTTTATTTTTTTTTGGTGGTTACAGAGTCATTCGTGGGCGGGCAAGCGACCGACTCGCATGCTGAGGCGAAGTCATCCACCGTGAGTTATTGGCACCAGAAGTTACCGATGACATCAATTCCCAGCGCTTTGAAGGAACTCATCTTGTACGAGACCGGTGACGATAAAGCGATAAGCGTCATAGTCGGCAAGCGCACGAAGAGTCCGAACCGCGACATCATCATCAGCCAAGAACTAGACGCGACGCAACGCGACTACGGCAAAGCAGCAGACGCCGCCATGCTCTTGGACCCATCACTGTCAATGTTCCTGTTGGAGAAAGATCTGCACCCTGGCACCAAAATGACGCTCCACCTGATGAAGTCAGGACCTCTATGCGCACGTATTTCTTGCCACGTAGCATGGCGAACAAAATCCCATTTTCTTCCGACAAGCTTTCGGCTGCCACGGAGGCCCTGAAGGTGTCCGACGGATCCTACGTGGCGCTCGCCATGAAGGAGACCCTGCAGGATTGCGAGAGCCCCGCCTTGCGCGGCGTGAGCAAGTACTGCGCCACGTCGCTCGAGTCCATGGTGGACTACGCCACGGGGCGGCTGGGGACCAATAGACCGACGTGGCCAAGGATTCCGTTAAGCAGAACTACACGATCACAGCCGTTCCGTTCCAGAGCAAGCCCGGCGCCAAATCCGTGGTTTGCCACAGCGAAACCTACGCCTACGCCATTTACTACTGCCACGAATCCAAGGGCACCAAGGCCGTTCAGGTGTCACTCAAAGGCGAGGACGGGACCAGAATGCAAGGAGTAGCCATTTGCCACGCCGACACTAGCGCCTGGAATTCCGACCACGTGGCTTTCAAGGTGCTCAACGTGAAGCCTGGTGGCGCGGCAGTCTGCCACTTCATTCGCGACGACATAATTCTTTCAAGTCTGCCACTTTATTCTTTCAAATCTCATCTCGAAGATTTTTTTTTTTTTCTGAATCATCCCTTAATCAAGGAGGCAATGGAATTTAGATCAATATTATCATGTAATGATAAGGTTATTGAACAATTGGCTAATGTTATAAATTGTAATTTATTTTTTTAACACTATATTATATTTAGAATAATTTATTTTGGAGATTTTAGTATATAATTTTGGAAAGTTGCTATCAAATATTTTGGTATTCCTTTTTGTATAATAAAGGAAGTAAGAGGGTTCTTTAGGACTCAACTTTGTATAGAATAAAATCTTGTTGAAAGGTTGTAAAGGTAAGTTCTTCATGATGACATGATAGATAAAACTCATAAAGACTAAATTATAGTCTATCTTTATATATGATGTCCCTTTCAATATTGACATCAAATATAAAATCAAAATTTAATAAAATTTAAAAAGTTTTTCTTTAAAAATGATGTAAAAAAATATTTAGGTTTCCTCTTGTAATTGAAATAATGTTTGCAAAGGAAAAAATATTGGAGGGACACATTAGTGAAACTATAAACTTATGAGTTTTACATTAGGGAAAAAACTTGGATTAAGATTATTCAAATATCAAGGAAACATTTGGGTAAGAATGTTATTTAAAAAATAAATAGGTTCTCTTTATGTAATAAAATAGTTCAGGAAATGAACTCTACCTAGAGGCTTGACAACATGGGACATTATTTCATATAGTTTACTATTGATTTAAAAATACATTAGATAGTCAATCAATGAGGGAGATTTTATAATTTTTTGATTTGATGTTTGGTTAAAGCTTTGTCATCTTCTTTATGATCTAAAATAAAAATAATTAGCTCAAGTATGTTTAGCTTGTAAAAGTCAAAGGTAAAAAAAAATTACTATGAGCAATAATTCTAGATTATGAATTTCTATTAGCAACCTAGTTGAAGTAGAATATCTCAAAAAAATGGTTGAAGAGCTTTAAAGGATGCTTCAAGAGTTCTATTTATCTATTTTTATGCAGAAGGATAAGTTATTTTGGAATCTACCAAAAGATGATGGATACTTGGTCAAGTTGGGATATATGAATTTAGAGCAATTATAATTTTATACTCCCAATGAACTCCCTTGAAAAAATGTTTGGTCACTTGATGCCCTCCCTAAGACCCCAACATTCCTTTAATTAGTAGGTCAAAGCAAGATTCTCATAGGTAAGAGTCTACAAAGAAGAGAACTTCATGGAGCTTTTAGGTGTTTCTTATATGAGAAGGGTCTAGAAACATCAAATCATTTACTTCATCATTGTCCCTTTGCTTACACCATTTGGGGTTGTTTATTGAAAAATATAAGAATATATTGGGCAATTCTATCAACATCAAATAAGTTATGAAATGTTAGATTACTTGTTTCAAAACTAAAGCACTATGAATTATGTGGAGGATTGGTCCTACCATTATATATTAACATTCATGGATTGAAAATAATAATAGAATTCTTAAAATAAATTTCAAAATTATGTATAAGTTTAGAATCATACTATTGCCCTCTCACAAAATGTTTACTTAAATAATGTTATTCATGAGAAGTTTCAAGTGCAAAAAATAGGTGTTATCCTCTTGGTTACAATATTTGGAAATATATATATATATATATATATATATATATATAATGGAGCTACCACAAAAGATGTTCTTCCATGCATGTTAAAATTCAAATATCTAAAATCAAGGTTTATTAAAATTAATTTAACTGTGCTTCCAAACAAAATATAGGAAAAGTAGATGGAGCTAGAATTTTTTAAAATAATTAAGGTAAAATTATCCTCTCTTTCTTAGAATCATATTGAACTTCAATAAAAAATTATGTAGATGTTAAGGCATTTACCAAATTACCATTAAAAAAGGTTGGAAATATATTTCAATTGAGAAATATTTACAAATTATTATTTATAATGCTATTAAGAAAAAATTATGTGGGGATTAGATATAGAATAATATGGTTTTTGATGTCCTTGAACTATTGTTGGAGGTGATAACTTAGAAATGTCAATAGAGAAGAAAAATGTATAGTAGATATTTTAGCCAATTACAAGGTAACCAAGCGATAGATAATTTAGTCACACATGGTATTGACCTTCATCTAGGTAAAATTTAAATTTTAGAAGACAACCTATTGAGTGAGATTTTATCTCCTATTGATAATGATGTTAAGGAACTAATTGCATAAACAATTGAGGAAAATATTGAATATAAGAAAATTGAAGAATATCTTTACTAGAAAGTAAAGTTGGATATGTTTATTTAATTTGGAAACAATGTAACTATAAAAATATAATATTTTATTATTTGGATGTGAGTGGCCTTGAATAAAATCTACTTAATAGATTTCAAGTATATATAAGATTTTTTTTTTAAATTAAATACATAAAATATAAATTTAAATACTAGAATAATTTAAATGTTTAATAAAATATATGTAGTTCTAGTGAAAATTAAAACTCCAAATAAAAATATTCAAGGTTCTAATATAAAAGGGATAAGATTGTACATCATGATAGCACTGCACGTTAAAAAAATATTTCCTTTTGCTTTACTAAAATATATTTAAACTAGTTTATTTTATCCTTGAAGGAGATCATAGTGGTTAAGGCTTTAGGTTTTCTTTGGATAGACTTAAATTCAAACCACAACAAGGTGTTATGTGTGTGTGTATAAGCTTGTTTAAAAAATAGTTTATTTTATTGTACTCAATAGATACCAAATAATTAAAACACGTTGCTTATATATATATAAGCTGGCTGCATGTATTATATTATTTGGTACCTTGTAAATAGTTTATTTTAGGGTGTATTTTATATTTATCTATAGTATGTATCATGTAAATAAGTGTGGATTCATTTGTAAGAGGTGTCATGTTAGTAAGTTTGAGTTATGTGAGTAAATTATCATGGTTAGAGTGAGGAGATAAGTGATCATGAGAAACTTTATCTTTATATAAATATGTGAGATTTATTATTATGTATTTGAAAAATATGAAGAGTTAGATCTCCTATGAGTATGAGGAGATGAAGAGTTTATGTAAGTGTAAATTTCAAGAGTCATGTGAATATGAAGAGTCTCATGTATGTATATATTGAAGATAAAGCTCTATAATATATATCAAACAAGCATTGTATTTATGCATTACTTATAGTAGATTTTTATTAATACAATTTAGTGAATTTATTATGCATTGTTTGAGTGATTTATTTTATGAATTTGGGTTTTAAAATATTGTAATATCCTACTACATTATCCTATGAGAATAGTGATAATTTGCTAATAGTGGTATCTGAGCAAGTTGTAAGGAAATGAGAAGAATTTGAAAACAAACAGTCGATAAGTGCACCCAAATATTGAGATAATTTGGGTTGATAAGTGCACTGAAGGATTGAAATAAGTACCGTTGAATAGATCATCCAAATTTCAAGATAGTCAGTCGAATAGAACATCAAAAACTACAAGAATGGCTAGATAGGGAGATAATCCTACTAAAAATTTACAAACGATTGGAAAAGAATTACCAAGGTAAGGTAAAATTAATTATTTGAAGAAATTTATTTTATTAAAAGAAAGATACCTTATTGAAGAAAAATAAATATTTTGGAGGAAGAAAATTTGAACGAATTTATAAGAAGAAGAAGGTTGAATAATAAGAAGAATTGATGAGAGTTATAAGAAGAATTGAAGAATAAATTGAAAAATAAGATCATTGATTGAAGGAATTACATTGAAGAAAAAAAAAATATAATTGTAAGAGTTATAATAAGAAATTAAGATAAGAAAATAATTTAAAAAAATCATTGAATTGGAGATTGAAGAAAATATTATTAAAAAAAGAATTTGAAGGTGAATAAATTAATATTAAATTGAAAAATTTGAGTGAAGAAGAATACATGAGAAAGTAGTCATCATTGTCATGACCCTCCCCTGAACAACCTTTTAAAATAAAATATTTATGAATTTATATATGATCATTAATGATATATTATATGATCTTACGAGGTTTTGATGATAAATGTTATGGTACTAATAGACTTGTCATTTTTGTAGGAATAAACACCTTAGCAAGTGACCAAAAAATTGATGGCATGTATAGTCAAGTAGGTCAACATGTGTTATCTATATTTTAATCTAGGCTTACCCTTGCTATTTGATGTGTAATTAATGATATATTATATGATCTTACAAGGTTTTGATGATAAATGCTATGGTACTAATAGAATTGTCATTTTTGTAGGAATAAACACCTTAGCAAGTGACCAAAAAATTGATGGCATGTATAGTCAAGTAGGTCAACATGTGTTATCTATATTTTAATCTAGGCTTACCCTTGCTATTTGATGTGTAATTGTATATATGCACGCTAAATAATATTAAATTAACACTTCTAACATGCTTAAATAAATAGAAAGACCATTAATAAGTGCTCAATAATTAAAATAATGTCATAGTTTTAACTTCATATTGGAAAATAAACCCAATTTAGCAAACAATAAATAACTAAACATTATGAGTTTGTTATCTAGGGTGAATTCCCTTTGAGTATTATTTAAACCTTGAGGGAAAAAAAAAAAAAAAAGAGGGATTTGAGGGTTTGAACGGAGAACGTATGGAACAAGGGGATATTTGGACATTTGATTTGGAAGAAAAGAGGAGCAGGAAGGAATACATCGGTAAGCACTTATGTCTTATAAGCTTCTTCTACTAATAACAAAGGTACTTCTTTCTGTAATTTATATTTAAGAAGATGCTTCAAGGCTGTGTATTGGAACTAAATCTGATACTTTAAGTTGGTCATATACATTATTATATTTGTTTGTTTGAAGGGAGTAGAGCATGGAGATATCCCTTGTATTATGATTACTTTGGCACTATAGCATATCTGGCTTCAATGCTATAAGCACTTGAGAGAATTAGAAAAATGGGCTTGAGGATTAGCAAGTCGTAAGGTAAGTTCACTGTCTTGATGTGAGGTTGAATATACCCCAGTGCAAATACCATTAGTTATCCTACTTTTGTAAACCAATGATGCCATAGTGATGTTGGTCATTTTCCCTCCTGTAGCAAGATGTTCGGCTGCCAATATAAATCACGTATGACTATGCCTGTAACGAAGGAGACCAGAGTTTTGTTTGGTTTAATGTGTTAATCCTTCAGAAGCCTACCCTTTGGAAGCCATGGAGTTAATCTGAGCATGTGAACGGTCAAATTTTCTTATGTGTGTTGGATACAGCACTCACTGAATGGAGTACGTCTCCTTCACGCAGAAGCAATGTAAATAAAACAATTAATTAAAAACCTAAGGTTAAGTAAAATTTACCTTGCAAGGTTTAGAGGCCGCCAAGTGGTGTTTGGATAGAACCCAAATGTTCCGACGTGTGGCGTTCGACAAAGCATAGGTGTATTCTTAAACCCTAAAGAGAGTGGGAAGAGTTTTGCAAAGTATAATCCCATATTTAAGATGAATGGGTGTTCAAATATCTAAAAGAGAGTGGGAAGAGTTTTGCAAAGTATAATCCCATATTTAAGATGAATGGATGTTCAAATATCTAAAATACTCTTCGGTACTAAGTGGTAGTTGACTAAATACGGTGGTATTCAAGGGATTTTGCAATGGACAGTCTAAGCCTCGCTTGAGCTTTGTGGAGAATTCCACGAGTCAAATGGAACTAAGGTTTACAAGAAAGACAGAACTATGTTAAGAAGATTTAATATTACTTATTTAAAAGGTAGAAAAAAAATATATATATATATATATATATATATATATATATATATATATTTATATTTATATGGTGGAATCGGTAGCCGTCATGAATCCGGATAGATTGTCCAGCTTTTTATGGCCGTCACGGTATTCTGCGTTGTTCGCTCCAAAAGCTACCACACAGATCTTCGTGCAGTCCGCCCCTATAACCACCATGCCACAATCATTTTAAACCTTTTACGCCGTTGAAAGCACCAGGAAAGGGACAAGCGTTCAGTCTAGTGAGGCCCAAGATTTGAACCTTGGACCTCCGCCCCCTTATGGAGTTTGGATGAACCAATTGGTCTACACCTCTGACCTCAAAAAATATATATGTGTTTAAATTTAAAATAATTGAAATAATGTCATAGTTTTAACGCTATATTGGAAAATGAACTCAATTTAACAAACAACAAATAATAAACAGTTATGAGTTCGTTATCTTTGGTGAATTCTCTTTGAGTTTTATTTAAACCCTTAAGGAGGAAAAAGAAAAGAGGGAGATGATTTGTATTATTGGACTTGAAGGTTTGAACGAAGAAGGTATGAAACAAATAAGATATTTGGACATTTATTTTGGAAGAAAAGAGTAGCAGCAAGGAATACATCACTAAGCACTTGAGTCTTCTCTAGAATAAGCTTCTTCTACTAATAACAAAGGTTCTTCTCTCTATAATTTATCTTTATCTTTAATAAGATGCTTCAAGCCTGTGTATTGGATCTAAATTTGTGAATTTAATTTAGTCATATATATTTTTAGATTTGCTTGAAGGAAGTACAAAATCGAGGTATCCCATGTAAAATGATAACTTTGGCACTATAGAAGACCTGGCTTAAATGCTATAAGCACCTGAGATAAAGAGAACAAAGTGCTTGAGGATTAGCAATTCGTAAGGTTGTTCACTATCTTGATGTGAGGCTGAATATACCTCAATGCAAACACCATTAGTTATCCTACTTTTATAAACTAATGATGTCACAATGATGTTGGTCATCTTCCCACTTGCAACAAGATGTTTGGATGTCAATATAGATCACGTTTTAATGTGCTTGTAAGGAAGGAGACCATGGTTTGGTTTGGTCTAATGTGTTAATCCTTCAGAAACCTACCCTTTGGAAGCCATGGAGTTAATTTGAGCATGTGATCATTTGGGTTTTCTTACGTGCACTATATATAGTACTTGTTGTATGGAGTACGTACTCCATGCAGAAGCAAGGTAAATAAAAAATAATAATTAAAAAATAAGAATTAAAAACCTAAAGTTTATGTAAAATTTACCTTGTAAGGTTTAGAGGCCATCAAGTGGCACTTGGATAGAACCCACATGTTCGAAAACGTGGCATTCGACAAAGCGTAGGTGTATTGTTAAACCCTAAAGGGAGGAAGAAGATTTTTGCAAAGTATAATCCCATATTTAAGATGTATGGATGTTCAAACATCTAAAATACTCTTCGATCCTAAGTGGTAGTTGAGCACCTACGGTGGCAGTCAAGGGCTTTGGAAACGAGTGGTCTAAGCCTCGCATGAGCTTTGTGGAAGGCATAGTGGATAAGACTAGGCACCTAGACAGACCAGAGAAGAATAAAAAGTGTCTTTTGTTTACCCATGACTTCCTTAGAAATTAGAATAACTTTTATTTGATTAAGAAATATTAATGTTAATACCATGAAAAGATGCAAAGGGAAATATTTACTATTGAAATAGTAGCTAAGGGAAAATGTTTACTATTGAAACAATAGCTAATGTTGGATGGGTTAAAAAGAAAAAACTTAGGGAAAATAAAATATAAACCTTTAGGTAAGTTAAAGGGGAATTCCACAAGTGAAATGGAACTAAGGTTTACAATAAAGAAAGAACTATGTTAAGAATATTTAATATTACTTTTTAAAAAAAATTAAGAAAGAAGATTAATAAGTGCTCAACTGTAGAATAATTGAAATAATGTCATAGTTTTAACGCCATATTGGAAAATGAATCCAATTTAGCAAATAAAAAATAATTATGAGTTCTTATATCCGGCAAATTCTCTTTGAGTTTTATTTAAACCCTTAAGGAGGAAAAAGAAAAGAGGGATATGGTTTGTATTATTTTACTTGAGGGTTTGAATAGAGAACATATGGAACAAAGAGGATATTTGAAAATTTGTTTTGGAATAAAAGAGGATATTTGAAAATTTGTTTATGCAAAATTTACCTTGTAAGGTTTAGAGACCACCAAGTGGCACTTAGATAGAACCCACATGTTTGGACACGTGGCATTCGAAAAAGCATAGATGTCTTCTTAAACCCTAAATGGAGGGAGAAGAGTTTTGCAAAGTACAATCTCATATTTAATATGTATAGATGTTCAAACATCTAAACTACTCTTCGGTCCTAAGTGGTAGTTGACTACCTATGATGGTAGTCAAGGGCTTTGGCAATGGGCGGTCTAAGCATCACTTGAGCTTTGTGAAAGGCATAGTGGATGAGATTTGCGGAGGGCATAGTGGATAATACTGGGCACGTAGATAGACTAGGGAAGGATAGAAAATGTCATTTTTTCATGACTTCCTTAGGAATCAGAATAACTTTTGTTTGATTAAGAAATATTAATGTTAATACCATGAAAAAATGCAAGGGGAAATGTTTATTGTTGAAACAATAGCTACCGTAGAAGCTAATGTTGAATGGGTTAAAAAGGAATAAGTTAGGAAAAATAAAAGATAACACCTTTAGGTAAGATAAAGGGGAATTCTACAAGTGAAATGATACTAATTTTTACAAGGAAACAGCTAATGTATTTGAAATATAATGGTGATGTAAAACTAGTTATGAAGAAACATTTTATTATAGATTTGATTAAAAGTGAAGTCACATGATATGGGTCTCTTACTAAAGTTAATGCAATATAGAAGAGTAATGTAATGTTGGTTACTTTCTTGATAGAATTAGCTTGAATGTCAAATTTGATTAAATGGCTTAAAGGTTATATTAAATCATTATTAAAAAATTAAAGGGATCCTTTTGGGAAGTTAAAATGAAAGAAATAAAAAGGAATTTACTTTTAGTCTTTGTAAAGCATATATATTTTTAAAATATGATTCTTTTTTAGAGATATTTTGTTATGAATTTTGGATTAATTTATTGATGTTATGTAGAATTTGCAAGAGATCTAATTTACTTAATTTTTATGGAAAACTTGGTTTGGTTTATTGTCTAAAATACAATCTATCTTGAAATGTATGTTTAACCATTTATGTTGAACTTAGTATATCTTTAAGAGAAGGGAAATATACTATCTTAATAAGGGTTTGGGTATAATTCTCAATAAAAAATAATGGAACTTATGGGGATTCCACAAATTGTTCTTGTAAGATAATGCCCGAGAAATGGATTCCTAAGTATTAGTATATTAGAGAATGGAATCAGTTCAATGTGAGGGAAGCATGGTGATGGCGAGGTCGAGATTCAAACACACAAGTCTCACAAATTGCAGTAAATTTTCATTAGTTTGGTCTCTGTTACAGTTTTTCTCAGCACACTTCCTCTTCGCAATCCCGAACTCACCATCCCCTTTACAAAGAATTTCCTGAGTTTTTAATGAGGCCTCTGCCCTCCAGGCAATCAATGCCTCTACCTAGCACAAATTTCAAATTCAAATTTCCCTCTTCCTAGGTCCTTCGAAATTTCAGTCTTAATGGCGATCTACCACGGTACTGGCATTGATGGCTCTCCCTCCTGCATCGGCCGCACTGTTCTGACTGATCTCTACACTGTGTCTCCTCCATTACCATCACCTGTAAATGCTACGATGCCAGAAAGATAAGAAATGAAAGTGCGCCCGACTCTTCCTTCAACAAATCACGTAGCCTTCAATTTGTTTCAACACACGTAACTGTCCACGTGTTTATTTTGATCTTTTCTGGCATGCATGCTTGGCTACGCCTACTCCTTGCCATAACATTTTAATAAACACGTGCCCCACTCAACAGTTTTGATACACGTGGTCGTCCACGTGTCACATTCGGTCTTGTCCGGTCTTCGGCTCACTCTCCTTGGTCAAGTTTTACCTGGTCGCGATATCGCGACAGATCGCGAAATGTCGCGATATCGCGACCCCAAGTGCCTCCTCAAGCTATAACTCTTTGGGGTCGCAAAATCGTGACATGTCACGATTTCGCGACCCCCCTCCCCCATTTTAGCCTTTACTTTGATGAAGTCCTTTGAAAAATTCTCCGCCTTGTCTTAGTCATTGAAGCTGCAATGATATGTTGCCACGTGGCGGTATCTGATTGGCCACGATATCGTGACAGGACTCTACTCCTTCTGCCTTGCACGAAGACCGTCACGATATTGCGACGTCGCGATATCGTGACGTCTGAAGCCCCCTTTGCTCTGCGATGTAAAACTGTCGTGATATCACGACATCGCGATATCGCGACGCTCGAAGCTCTTTCCACTGCCTTTGCAATAACGTCGTGATATCGTGACGTCGCGATATCGTGACGGAACCCTGCTCACGCTATATAGTAGCTTTCGAGGTCACAATTTCGTGACATGTCGCGAAATCGCGACATGTCGCGATTTCGTGACCTCTCCTCTCCTTGCCTAAGAAAGCCTTTCCAAACCAAATAATGCTCCAAGAAACCTTCTCCAACACTGAAAATAAATAAATCAAAGTGCACAGAACTTAGAAAAATTTGAAAAGTTTTTGGAAGATGCAGGATTGCTTTACTGTCTCCGGATGCTCCTGCATCAGACACCCGGGGTAGATTAGAAGTGATCTTCACTTCTACTTTGTTGGGGTCAGGCCCAGGCGGTCAACCTCCACTTTCGACAGCCAAGTCGCATCTTCAACAGGTCTGCCCTTCCATTTTACCAAGTATTCAGAATACTGTCTATTTCTGGTGCTTCTGCCTTCACGGGTATCCAATACTGCTTCGGCTTCATTTGTGCTTGGAGTAGATGCTGGAAATTGCCATAATTATGAACTTTGCACTTCTGTACCTTCTCCCTCATGATATTCCACTAAATCTAAATTATTAAAAATAGGTGAAATATCAAGCCAACTCGGCAATTCCACTTCATATGCATTTCCTGATTCTCGCTTTCCTAGTATCTTACATGGCCCAAACTTTTTCATCTTTAATTTATTATAAGTCTTGGCAGGAAATCTCTCTTTCCTGAGATGCACCATAACCTCATCTCCAACGTTGAATTCCTTGTACTGCCGCTTCTGGTCTGCCCTTGTCTTATATTGACTGTTCATTTTTGTAATTTGTCTTCTTACTTCCTCATGCAGACTTTTCATATGCTCTGCAAATTCCTCTGCCTCGGCACTACATTTTTCTCTTCTGTCCAACTTTCTTAGTTCAGACACATTCCTCGGGCTGTTTCCATATACTATCTGGAACAGAGATTTATTTGTGCTTTTATTAACTGAACTTTTATATGCAAACTCTGCCTATGGTAAGACCAAATCCCATCCCTTGGGTTGATCCACTATCAAACATCTCAGTAAATTGCCCAGGCTTCTATTGACCACCTCCGTTTGCCCATCTGTTTGTGGATGGTATGCGAAACTGAATTTCAGGTCTGTCTTCAATTTCTTCCATAGAGTTCTCCAGAAATACCCAACGAACTTTGTATCTCTGTCTAAAACTATACATCTTGGTAGACCGTGAAGTCGTACCACTTCCTTGAAGAACAACCCAGCAATGTGAACTGCATCACTTGTCTTTTGGCAGGGAATGAAATGTGTCATTTTGGAGAACCGATCAACCACCACAAATACTGAGTCATTTCCCCTCTGTGTTCTCGGCAATCCAAGAATAAAATCCATGCTTATGTCCTCCCATGGTCTCTCAGGCACAGGTAATTGCTGGTACAGCCCTGTATTTTTTTTTACACCCTTTGCCATCTAGCATATTCTGCAACCTTGCACAAACTTCCGCACATCTTGCTGAAGTTATGGCTAGTAGTAATTTTCCTCAACCAAGGCAATGGTCTTATCCCGACCAAAATGCCCATCCAATCCTCTGCTGTGCTTTTCTTTGATTAAATTCTCCCGCATGGAACTTCTGGGAATGCACAACTTACTACCCTTGAACAACATTCCGTCTTGGATTAAGAAATCCAACCATTTTGTTCTATCCATAGTAATAGGTATCGAGCAAGCCTTCCAGGCTTCTGCAAAATCTAGATCTGCAGGGTACAGACCCTTCAGTTCTTCAAATCCCACTACTTCTACTGTCAATCTAGTCAGCAGAGTCTACCTTTTGCTTAAGGCATCCGCAACTCTGTTTGACTTCCCACTTCTGTGTTTCAGCACAAAGGTATAACTTTGGAGGAACTCCCCATTTCATGTGCCTTTGGTTCAGTTTTGTCTGACTTTTAATGTATTGCAAAGCTCGATGGTCGATGCAAGTACAAACTCCTTTGGTAATAAATAATGTCTCCACTTCTTCAAGGCCTGAACTATAGCATAAAATTCTTGATCATAGACTGAATACTTTTTTCGAGCATCATTTAACTTTTCACTGAAATAAGCAACTGGCTTGCCTCCTTGACTCAAGATGACCCCTATTGCACTTGCCACCTGGCATCACAATCCACCTGAAATACCTTGTTGAAGTCCGGAAGTGCCAAAACAGTGCTGCTATGTAACTTTTCTCTTTAATGTATCAAAGCTCCTTTCAGCCCCCGATGTCCATTTGAACTCCTTTTTATCTCCCCTCATTGTCTCTGTGAGAGGTGCACAAATACTCATCGAAGTTCTTTATGAACTTCCTATAAAACCGGCCGGACCATGGAATGACCTCACTTCTATTGTGCTCTTTGGAGTAGGCCATTCAATGATGGCTCTCACCTTTTCAGGGTCCATCTTCAGACCTTCTGTTGAGATTACAAACCCCAAGTATACCAATTCCTTCTTGACAAAATTACACTTTTTCAAATTTATTAATAACTGTTCTTCTCGCAGCTTTTCGAAGACCCTCCTGATATGCATCAGGTGTTCCTTCAGGGTCCTGCTGAATATCAATATATCATCTAAATAAACAATAACAAACCTTCCCAGAAATTCTTTTAGTACTTTATTCATCGACCCGCATGAAGGTACTTGGTGCATTGGACAGTCCAAAGGGCATGACCAACCACTCAAAGAGGCCTTCTCTTGTCTTGAAGGTCGTCTTCCATTCATCTCCCTCTCGGATATGGATCTGATGATAGCCACTTTTCAGGTCAATCTTTGTGAAGTACTCAGATCCACTTAAACAGTCCATGATATCATCCATTCTTGGTAACGGGAATCTATACTTAATAGTAATTTTGTTGATGGCCCGTGAATCCGTACACATCCTCCATTCCCCATCCTTCTTTGGCGCCAAGACCTGCGAGTCTCGTTGATGGACTCAAACTTTCCCGAATCAATCCCTTTTCTAATAATTCTTGGACCTGTCTATTTAACTCCTCAGTCTCTACAGGTGTCATATTGTGTGCAACTTTATTTGGCAGGCTTGATCCTGGTATTAAATCTATATGATTGCTAATTTTTCTCACAGGGGGTAAGCCCTCAGGCACATTGTCAGACACAATGTCTCGGAAATTCCTCCAGAGATTTAGAACTTCGCTAGGGTATCCCGACATTCCTTCCCCCTAACTCTAGGGATTATTGCATAACATAAATGTTCATGCTTTAACCCATTCAGAAACTCTCTCCCCTCAACTAAACAGACTCTGGAAATATTACATACCTTTTCATTTGCATCCTTCAAGGGCTTTAGTTTATGGTGTACACCATTCTTTGTCAACGAGTAGGTGTTGGCATGACCATCATGTATTGCACTCTGTTCAAACTGCCAGGGTCTCCCCAGCAACATGTGGCAAGCATCCATGGGCAATATGTCACACAGGACCTCATCACAATAATTTCCAATGTTAAATTTAACAGAACACTGCTCATTGACCAAATCTCTGTGGTCCTTTTGTAACCATGCAACCCGGTATGGCTATGGGTGCTTCTTCCTTTCTAACTGTAACTTTGTAACCATTTCCTCAGAAACCAGGTTATCCGTGCTACCATTATCAATAATGATATTGCAAACCTTGCCCGCACATTTACATCTAGTGCGGAATAAACTTTTCCTTTGGTCTGTGTCCTTCTCCTCGTTCAACAGGACTCTTCTTACAATCATTGTTTCTCCTCTCTTCGCTTCTTCGGAATGCTCAGATTCAACATCCTCCTCTGCCACAGCAGCTCTGGCTGGGCCCTCAGGCCTCTTGTTTGTTCTTTCTCGATGTTGTGGACATTCAAATGCCCGGTGTCCTTCTTCACCACAGTGGAAACATGTTCCACGAAATACTCCTCTTCCAAATCCTCGTCCAGATCCGCCCCGTCCTCTTGGGTAGTCGTTCCGATCTCGGGCCGATAAACATCTTCTTATTTTTGGTCCTGGTTACTACTGGCTTCACCAGTCTTCTTCAGATCCTTGTACTTTTCCCCACTGGTTCTCCCACCAGTCCTTCCACCTCGGTCTCTTCCTCTTTGCTTGCCTTCAAACTGCCTGTTCAGCTTTTCTTCTACCTTTAAGGCAAATTGGTAAGCATCCTCAATGGTGTTTACTCGAACCAGGCTTAGTTCTTCCTGGATACCAAGCCTCAACCCATTAATGCAATGGGCTACCTTCTCTTTGTTTGCCTCTAAATGCCCTGTTCTAATAGAAATTTTGTAAAACTCTTCAGTGTACTCTTGGACATTTTTGTTTGTCTGTCTCAAGCTCTGCATTTTTCTTAGCAGATCCAACTCGTAATCTGTCGGGATGAACTGTATTTTAAGCTTCTCCACCATTCTATCCCATCTTGTTATTCTCTCCTTCCCTCTTCTGTTTCTCTCCAACTGTATTCTCCTCCACCAAATGCTGGCATGACCCTTCAACTTGGTTTTAGCAAATCTGACCCGATTAGTGTCCTCAACCTCCTCGTACTCGAAATACTCCTCCAAATCATTTATCTAGTCAATTACTTCTTCTGGATTTAAGTTACCCGAGTATGTGGAAACTTCCATTTTTGGTTGCTTTCCAATCTGAGATATGGCCTTGTATAACCGAGCTTGCGTAGGGTCCATAGCCTCTTCCTCCTCCTCAGATTGGTCTTCTTCTTCGACTTCATCCTCACTTTCCTCATCCCTTCCGGGCTCATGTCTTCTGCGTAACTCTGCTTGCAGGGCTTGAACTTGTCTCTGCAAAGCCCAGAAGTCCTCGGCTGGCACCACATTTCCTACTCCGCCACGGTTTCTTCGTGGAGGCATTGTAAATTTTTTTTTTTTTATATAAATTCTTTCCTTCCACAGATCTGGTGTAACTGCCTCTCTACGGTGATCTGTTACACACTCAGGAGTTCCCGCTCTGATACCACTTGATGGCGAGGTCGAGATTCAAACACACAAGTCTCACAAATGGCAGTAAATTTCATTAATACGGTCTCTGTTACAGTTTTTCTCAACACACTTCCTCTTCGCAATCCCAAACTCACCATCCCCTTTACAAAGAATTTCTCGAGTTTTTAATGAGGCCTCTGCCCTCCAGGAAATCAATGCCTCTACCTAGCACAAATTTCAAATTCAAATTTCCCTCTTCCTGGGTCCTTCGAAATTTTAGTCTTAATGGCAATCTACCACGGTACTGGCATTGATGGCTCTCCCTCCTGCACCGGTCGCACTGTTCTGACTGATATCTGCACTGTGTCTCCTCCATTACCATCACCTGTAAATGCTACGATGCCAGAAAGATAAGAAATGAAAGTGCGCCCGACTATTCCTTCAACAAATCACGTAGCCTTCAATTTGTTTCAACACATGTAACTGTCCACGTGTTTATTTTGATATTTTTTGGCATGCATGCTTGGCTACGCCTACTCCTTGCCACAACATTTTAATAAACACGTGCCCCACTCAATAGTTTTGATACACGTGGTCGTCCACGTGTCACATTCGGTCTTGTCTGGTCTTCGGCTCACTCTCCTTGGTCAAGTTTTCCCTGGTCGCGATATCGCGACCCCAAGCGCCTCCTCAAGCTATAACTCTTTGGGGGTCATGAAATCATGACATGTGGCGATTTCATGACCCCCCCTCCCCCCTTTTAGCCTTTACTTTGATGAATTCCTTTGAAAAATTCTTCGCCTTGTCTTAGTCATTGAAGCTGCAATGATATGTTGCCATGTGGCGGTCTCTGACTGGCCGCGATATCGCGATAGGCCACGATATCACGACCTGTCGTGATATCGCGATAGGACTCTACTCCTTCTGCCTTGCACGAAGACCGTCACAATATCGCGACGTCCGAAGCCCCCTTTGCTCTGCGATGTAAAACCGTCACGATATCACGACGTCGTGATATCGCGACGCTCGAAGCTCTTTCCACTGCCTTTGCGATAACGTCGCGATATCGCGACGTCGCGATATCGCGACGGAGCCCTGCTCACGCTATATAGTAGCTTTCGAGGTCACGATTTCGTGACCTCTCCTCTCCTTGCCTAAGAAAGCCTTTCCAAACCAAATAATGCTCCAAGAAACCTTCTCCAACACTGAAAATAAATAAATCAAAGTGCACAGAACTTAGAAAAATTTGAAAAGTTTTTGGAAGATGCAGGATTGCTTTACTGTCTCCGGATGCTCCTGCATCACATGGAGTTTTCCCTCTCTAGATAAAGGGACTTTAGAAATTAATGTAATAGGAGGGAAAATAATAAGGAAGATTCTTGTGCAATAGACTTATTATATGGAAAAAGGAATATTACAATCATTTTTGTCAATTGGCTAAAATATTGGCAATGAAAATAAATATGGATATTTTAAGTTTGGGATTTCTCCCTAAAAGGTTTCCCAGGATATATGATGTGTCATTATGTACCTTTTATGGATTTGTTATGGATATGCTATTAGTATTTAGTGATTTATTGTTATGCAATGGAATTAAAGATGAAATGGATTTGCTTATCATGCTTTAGAGGAAAGTAAAATTGTTAGATGTTTAGTACTCATTTATTTACTGCAAGAAAGCATGGATTATGCAATTGTGTTACTTAAATATGAATGAATGATATAAAAAGGATAAAGTTATATCTTGGAATTCCTTGGGGTATGGGATTTTACTCTTTATGAGGTTTTACTAAAAGAATGTCAATCTAGTTAGACCCTAAGGATTAGGAGTGGAACTAAAGAAGATGTGATGTGGAAATCCCTTAAGGTTACAATAGGTACTTTAGTACTGGAACTTTAAAGTGTGCTCCAAGAGAAAGAGAACATAGAATTCCATTGTAACTAAATCCTTTTGATGGGCTCTTCAATGGATAGGAAGATACCCATGTGATAGAGATATCATGCAAATTATAGGCATAGGGATCCGAATGAAAGAGGGAGAATTCATATAGGGGTGTCGTATGGTGTGGCAGTCATTAGGAATCCTTGAGTGACTGATGGATGACTCAATAAGAGCTATCACATAAATGATAATCACCTCTATTAAGCTACCCATCAGATAGTTTAATGGTGCATAATAGTTTTATACTAGAAGAGATGTGTGAAACTATAAGAAGCTTTTGCCTATAAACTAGTAAGGAATGACATACACTAGTATGAGATATGTCGATCCTTATCTCTGAATGAGATAGGGTTAACCCATGCATTGTGGTCAAAATGTCCTTCAAGGAAAAGAAAGGAAATGGGATGACCACTCAAAAGGTGTCCTTTAAGTTGTATGGACAGTGTACAAGGTAAACCCAAGAATATAATACAGGAGAATTGACAACTCTTGTCCACCAAGGGGATGTTGCAGCATCTGTAAAATTGGTTGTGGGTAAAAGCTTCTATGGAATTTATTTGGATTGACTTGGTTAGTTTTTTATCCTTCAAAGAAAAAATTGGAATAGATTTTAGGGTTGTCATAGTTAGTATCAGAGCATCTTTTATGCTTTACAAATATGACCTCTAATATAGTAATATGAATAAACCTTGCAAAGAACCTATCCATGATTAGATTTGGTGTGCATCATAGGAAGAATGGAATATTCCCATGGGAATGATGGTTTATAAAAAGACCATTGATTGAAAGATTTATCTTACTCTTGGTAAGACACCTCACAGAGTGTAAGTGTGTAAGGTAATGCTCTTGAATGATTGTTAAAGGATAAATATTAGCTTTGTTTGAAAGATAAAATAAACTAAGAGTATGAAGGTATATGTGATAATACCTAATATGAGACACTTGATTAGCCAGGGAAAATAGTACCAAGAACAAGATGAGGGATACAAGGCACATTCTAATATTTTGAGATAACCAAGGGATCCCACCAAAATCTTGATGAAAGTATGATCTATGAGATACCCCTACTCCAAAAATTGCATAGGAAAATGACACAATTAAAGTCCACAATAAGGGTATTGCAAGATCAAATAGCCCAACACCATTTGATACTGGAAATCATTGTCAAGCAAGGATACTCTAGACAAGGGGATCATGAAAAAAGTAAGTTAAGAAAGCCTTTTAATAAGATAATTTGTTACACCTGTGGAGGACCTCACTATGCCAATTAGTGTCCACCTAAAGCTGGATTTATTAAAAAATCAAAAGAGCCAAACTATGTGGAAACAAATGGATAGGCTATCCCACTCCATCTGAAAGGTATGATCTTTTTTTGTTGAGATTTTTATATATAGTTGCTCAACATATAGTTTTTGCTAATTTAGTTGGGGATATACCAAAAATACCAGGAATCTTGATAGGAGAGTGGAAAGTAGAGTAAATTTATGGATAAACCTACTATGTGGATCAATGTTATCCTGATGCACAAGTCATTTTACCTAACGATACCACAAAATTACATATTTATGTATCCCCTCTCCATGCCTTTGACATAATTTTAGGGATGGATTGGTTAAAATCCCATGAGGTTGTAATCAATTTCCATGATAGATGGATTGATTATATTGATAGTGATAAAAAAATAAGGCAAATTGTTAGTAAACAAGTTTCTTTTCGATCTCGGTTACTATCAACTATGCAACTAAATAAAACCATGAAAAAGGATGGATTGATTTTTATGGTCAAGTTTAAGGAAGTAGAGATGATTAAAAGGAAGAGGTGTTTGGTAAACACCCAATCTTGCAAGAATATAAGGATTTGTTTCCTAAATATTTGCCTAGGTTACCGCCAAGAAGGGAATTTGAATTTACTATAGAACTAATGCCTATAATGGAGTCAATCCATAGAACCCCTTATAGAATGAATCCTATCAAAATGCAAGAGCTGAAGGTACAACTCTAGGGGTTGTTAGAGAAGGGGGTTGATAAAACCCAATGTGTCACCATGTGGTGCACCTATGGGAATCTATAAACTCGATTGTGGGTAAAAGCTTCTATGGAATTTATCTAGATTGACTTGATTAGTTTTTTATCCTTTCAATAAAAAAAATGGGATAAATTTTAGGGTTGTTATAGTCATTCAAAGCCAATAAATAAATTTTGTAGACTGTGAGGAGGACATTGGAGGACTTGGAAAGCAAAGCTTGAGAACACTATAGTAAGTAGAGAAAAGGCACAAGAACATCTTGGAATGAAGGAGACCCTGTGAAAAATAATATGTTTTGGCATGTAGAAGGAATAGGACATGTGAAAAATTAAAAATGTTAAAGAAGCCATTGAAGATAATATTTACCTAAAAAGTTAGAGGAGAATGATGTAGAAGAAATTAGAACACATACCATCAATTTGGTATAGGAATGACACATTGGTGAGAAAAAGAGATATTATTATTATCGATAGTATAATATGAGAGAACGCAAGGGAAAAATCTATGTCAAAGGTATTCATAATAATTTATTTCTTACATGTCAAAGATTTGGATACGAGTGGTAGCATAAATTTGGATTATTTAAATAAGCATGCCAAAGAAGAAGGAACTTCTCTATTATACCATTCAAAAACGTGTAAGTCTAGAATTTATCACACCTACAAAGAATATAAGATTTAAGTTTCGTATTTTCCAAACAATAAGTATAGAAGTTTTTTAACTTTACCTCAAATCAATAAGAGTGTGAAATTATCTATTAAATAGAGTGTTGATGGAAAGTTATTGACAAAGTAAACCATGAGTTTTACTACACAATCTATATAGTTTCAAAGTGATAACAAGATCTATCATTTGTAAATACCTCAAACACCTATTACACATACACTGGGTTACAATACAACATTGATGAGTATCCTATAGGGACAAATGCAATTTTTGTAGTGTTGGCTTATACAGGATATGCTATGAAAGATGCAGTGATCTTGAATAAATATTCTATGGATCTTGGGATGTGTCATGCACAAATATACCAGACAAAGACCATTGGCATGACAGAAAAAGGAGATATGATCATGTTTTGAAAGTATTTGCAAGAAACAATAAAGATGCATCACTTAATCATTTTATTGATACTAATGGTCTCTCTTACATTGGTCAGATTCTCCAATCGAGGGATTATTATTGCAGTGTAATCAACAATGTGGCAATTCAAAATAAAATACACAAGGTTAAAATTTTTGAGGATTGCAATTTTATAATTGAGACCAATGTGAACAAGAAAATCCTCCTATTCATTTATTCTTGAAAATATGGGAGCATGAATATTAATAAGGAAATTCAATTGCCATTATATAGGTTTGAAGAGTTCTCCAAAATCTTATTCGTCATAGAGAAGTTACTATTATTGCATCATAAGAATTAGAGTATTACAATCCAAGATATATGTAAGAAAAATGAAAAATGAAAAATAAAAGTTAATACATCAATTCAGCCAAAGCATTTGCTAAAAAATAAGTTGTTGCTAAAGGAGGAGGATGCTGATGTGCCAAGGAGAAAGAACAACAGTAAGAATTTAAGGAGTGGACATCCACGTGTTGTCTAAAGAAATTTTTAGCAAATTAATTAATAGGAATTATCGTGGTGTTTAATGCAAAACATAACTTTAAGGTGATCTTCAACAAGGTCAAAGTTGATGTAAATATGTCTCTTCTACTCAGCTCAGAAAAATAAGTGAGGAAACATCAATTCATGGTGACTCAAGAAGTGAGAAATATTCATGACAAATTTCATCGAATGTCTATAATGACACCTCAGCCTGCACTTTGCTAAAATATAAAAAGTGACAAATAGCGTGTTGACAAAAAGCATCAAAGAAGAATTTAATATATTTGACTGGTCAATTTTTGAAGAATTATTTAATAAGTTTTCTAGAATTGATCAAGTGAGATTTCTTCCACGAGAAATATGGAAGATCTTTGGAGAGTTCTTGTGTTGACATGAGAAGAATGAAAGCAAAGGGACTTCATACCACATAATGCAATACACAAGAGTGTTGGGTGTTGGGTGTTAGATCAGATTATTTGTTGCCTTATAAATAGTTTATTATAAGGTGTTTAATATTTGATTTTATAGTATGTGTCATGCAAATAAGTATGGATTTATGTGTAAGAGGTGTTATTTATTTTATTTTTATTTATTAAGGGAATTAGCTACATTTACACTATTTTTTTAGTAAGTGTAAGGTTCAAATTATAAGGGCTGCTTCCAACAAGTTGGGGTTATGTGTGATAGGTATCATGTTTTTTTATTTATTTATAAGGGAGTTGGTAACATTCACACTATTTTTAGTAACTGCTAAGTGAAAGGTTCAAATTATAAGGGTTGCTTCCAACAAGCTTATTCCACCTTGTTATTGTTGAACTCATGCTCATCAGTTACTAGGGATTTGTATCATCATCATCGGTATGATGCACACTCAAAATATTTAGAACATACTACTACCTTTGCAAATGGGCATGCTCCCAAGGTTTGAACCTAGGTCTTTTCTTCGTACCAATCCACCTAAATGTTAGTATGTGTGAGTTATATGAGTAAAAACATCATGTTTAGAAGTGAAAAGTTATAAAGAATCACGAGAAACTAAACATGTGAAATTTATTATTATAAAGAATCATGAGAAACTTTATGTTTATGTAAACATGTGAAATTTATTATTATGTAGCAGCAGTTCCTTGGAAACCCTCGACGTTGTTCAGAAGGGCCAGGCTTTGGAAAGGCCCGACAACGATGATCCCCATTCCCGTTTCGCCAGCGGCAGACTTAAGGGATTTATGTTCCCTTCGGTCGCACATTCATGGGAGAGCGTGATTAAATTTCAGTTAAGGAACCTCAACCCCATTCCAAATCCCAGGCATTTACCTCACTTGTAGATCCCAGCGGCGATGAAGAGGAGGTTTCTTCCCGAACCTTCCTTATGCAGCTCGCACCTGGATCCATGATCGAACCCGAACATGGAAGGAGGGTTTTTAAACGAGGGGGAGAGAAAAAAAAAAAAAGAAGAGAAGAGGGGGAGCATGAAGAAGAAGAAGATGAGGATAAGGCTGAGCTGTTGAAGAGAAGCACGTTCGTGTTTGGCGGTCACTGAATTTGCATGAGATCCTACTGTAGGCCGGAGAAAAATATATCAATATATGTATATTATTTTTTATTTTTTTAATAAGCTCGAGTAACATTAATGCGGACACACTCCGCCATTGTTTCAGTATATTTAAAAACAAAAAAAACTTCTATCATAATTTTTATTTTTTAATTATAGACTCACATCCTACCATAATTTAAATATATATATAAATATAAATTAATTATATATATATATATATATGGTTAAAAACATTAATTATGCGTTAAGTATTTTATATATATATATATATATAGAGGTTAAAAACATTAATTATGCGTTAAGTATTGGTACCGACGCAACTACTTTCCTTAAAGTTTTCTAAGGGCCTTGTACCGTAGACGGGACGTAATTACAAATGCAATTGGTATAGTGAAATTTCAACCGTAAAAATTAATGTTACGTCTTAGACTTCTAACATTAACGTTGATGTTTTGCATTTAAATTTTAAATTAAATTTTATTTTAAAAATAAAAAATTAAATTAATTATATTAAAAAATAATATAAATTTAAAATATATATATAGTATACAATATTACATCATAAATCTTCGATCTTGTAGAAAAATGTTAAAAATAGTCGCTAATTCTTGGGTTGTCCTTTTGAACAATTAATTGTAAATTTTAATTATTTTAATATTTTTTTTTTTTTAGGAACCTTTTATATACAATATATTCGCAACATATGAGGGGAGAGATTTGAACCTGGACCCAGAGTTTTAATTTTTAACTTTTAAAAATAAAAATATATATAATTCATAAAAAATTATCATTGAATGTTGGTTTTATGTAAAACTTTCATTCAAATTTTAATTGTATTCATTTGCAACTAAATAAGTTCTTTATTTTCTCTAATTAGTTTGTGAGAACAAGGTAGTGATAAATATTTTGGGCTTTCTTTCCATAGACTTAGGTTTAAATTGCAACATATTTAAAAAGATACTGGATTCAAATTACACATACCCGATAGGTTGTCTAGTCATTTATGGCAATTGATAGATTTAATGCTTAATGCCTGCAATGTAGCGGACGCCTACAGTGTAACGAACAACATGCATAGTAACAGTTATGAATAATGTCAAGATGCAAAAATGGACCTGTAGTTTTAGGTATGAGCAATGATGATTTGTTGTTGAACAAGCATTAGAGAATAAGGTGTGATGGTAGACATTATCTCCACATCACCTATTTTGGGAGTGCTGCAGCAATGCACTTGTAGCAGCATTATCTGGGTTGCAACACCTATAACAGCATGGACTCTTACGAGAGTTTAAATGCTCTGAATACTCCAATCCCTTAATTAGTAGATAATTAAATAAACCTGCATAGATATGGTATTATAATGTAATGTTTGTTTTATCTTTTTTAAAAAAGGAGAAACCATCTTGTTTTTAGAGTGAAGTTCAGTTTTTTATTGTAGAAGCTTTCTCTATTTGTGGAAAATTTTAGAATGACTTGCAATTACATTTTATTGAGAGCAATGCAATTGCATAATTAGTTGGAATGATTGATAGGTAATGCAACTTGGTGTCTCCATTATTTTTGTTCAATATTTATTTTGGCATAATATTTTCTCCTTGCAGATCCTACAATTGGTATCAGAGCGAGGTTTGTTTATGAGGAGAAGACGGAGAAGCCTGTAGTGTGAGGAGAAGGTTGAGAAGCCTGCAACATAGAGTGAAGAAGACGGGGGGGGAGGAAGAAAAAAAGGGGAAGAAAAAGAAGAAAGGAAAGAAAATAATGGCTACAAGCAGAAATAGTAGTCACCATATTTCTCAGCAGATTCCAGTGTTCAAGGGGGAGAACTATGATTTTTGGAGCATTAAGATGAAAACATTCTTTATTTCTCAAGATTTGTGGGATTTGGTTGAGACAGGTTACACAGAACCTGCAGATGCACAAGTACTTGCTACTTGGTCTCAAGCACAATGAGATCAGTTAAAGGAGAATAGGAAAAAGGACTCAAAGGCCCTTTTCTTTATTCAGCAAGCATTGCATGAATCAATTTTTCCAAGAATTGTTGCAACAACAAAATCAAAGGAGGCATGGGATCTACTTCAAAATGCATATCAAGGGATAGAGAAGGTAAAAATTATCAAACTTCAGACACTTAGAAGAGATTTTGAAAATATTTTTATGAAAAATTCTGAATCTATGCAATATTTTTTCACTCGAGTGATGGGATTAGTGAATCAAATTAGATCTTGTGGGGAGAATTTGTTAGATCAAAAAATTGTAGAAAAAATATTGAGAAGTCTTACTCCACGTTTTGATCCCATTGTGATTGCTATTGAAGAATCAAAGGATCTAACCACATTTTCAGTTAATGAGCTTATGGGATCTCTTCAAACTCATGAGCAGAGGATGAATAGATCTACTAAAAAATCTGTTGAACAAGCTTTTCAAACACAGCTTGATATTTCAATGGATAAGGGAAGAGAATCATCTAGTGAAGGAACAAAAAATTATAGAGGAAGAGGAAGTAGCAATGGATGAGGAAGAGGCAACTACAATGGCAATAGAGGAAGAGGCAACTACAATGGCAACAGAGGAAGAGGCAACTACAACAATAACAGAGGAAGAGGAAACTATAACAACAATAGAGAAAGAGGTAATCAAAATTTTGATAAATCACAAGTTCAATGTTATTATTGCCAAAAGTTTGGCCATTATGAACGTGATTGCTGGAAAAAGCAAAAGCAACAAGCTAATTTTTTTAAAGAAAAAGAAGAACAAAATAGTTTATTTTTTGCTTGTGATGTTGCAAAAGAAATTTTTGATGAAGTATGGCTTCTGGATAGCGGTTGTAGCAATCACATGACAGGGAACAAAAACATCTTTGTAAATATGGATGAGTCTTTCAAATCTCAAGTTTGGCTTGGAGATGACAAGGAAGTTCAGGTCAAAGGCAAAGGCACCATTGCAACTAAAACAAAACAAGGTGAGATAAGGTTCATTCATGATGTTTTATATGTGCCTGGATTGGCTCATAATTTTGAGTATAGGGCAGCTTATTCAAAAGGGATATTCAACTATTTTTAAAAATAATGAATGTGTTATCTATGACAAAAATGATAGCAATCAGATTGTAGCAAAAGTAAGTATGCTACAAAACAAAATTTTCCCTCTTAGACTTGCATATGGAGAAGCTCAAGCTATGAAAGCAATCTTGAATGATAACTCTTGGTTATGGCATATGAGGTATGGACATTTGAATTTTCAAGGGCTAAAACTACTATGTCAAAAGGAGATGGTGAGAGGATTACCATTAATTGATCGAGATGATCAAGTTTGTGAAGGTTGCATTCTTGGTAAACAACATCGAGATTCTTTTCCAGCAGGAGAAGCATGGAGGGCAAAGAAACCACTTGAATTAGTACATGCTGATATATGTGGTCCAATGCAAACCTTGTCACTCAACAAAAACAGGTATTTTATCATTTTTGTTGATGACTACAGTAGAAGGACTTGGGTATATTTCATCAAAGAAAAGTCAGAAGCTTTTTCTATGTTTCAGCAATTTAAAGCTAATGTAGAAAAGCAAAGTGGTTGTTTTCTGAAAACTCTACATACAGATAGAGGGGGAGAGTTTACATCTAATGAATTTCAAGATTTTTGCAAGAAGTATGGTATTCAAAGATAATTGACTGCAAGCTATACTCCTCAACAAAATGGAGTAGTTGAACGTAAGAATCGTACAATTGTGGAGATGGCAAGAAGCATGCTAAAGGCCAAGGATCTTCCAAATATTTTTTGGGCTGAAGCTGTAGCCACATCTATTTACTTGCTTAATAGATGTCCAACAAAAAGTGTAAGAAATATGACTCCTTATGAGGCATGGAGTGGAAGGAAGCCTAGTGTGGCTCATCTTAAGGTATTTGGTTGCATTGCTTATGCTCATATTGCTGAAGAAAAAAGAAAAAAACTTGATGATAAAAGTGAAAAATGCATTTTTATTGGCTATAGTGAGGAGACAAAAGGTTATAGGTTGTATAATCCAGTGACAAAAAGCTTGATAGTTAGTCATGATGTAATTTTTGTTGAAAATGATGCATGGAAATGGAAAGAAAGTGTGCAACAAGAAAAACCTGCAATTGTAGATATAGAACAAGATGCTTCATCTTATTCTACTAGCCCAAGCAGTAGCTCAAGTTCTACTCCCACTTCTTCAAGGTCAACATCTCCTTCATCTAGTCCTCCTTCAAGTCCGAGTCCTCCTCCAAGGAAGGTAAAAACTCTTGAAGAAATCTATGAAAGAACTAGCAGTCCATTTATGAATTTTGCTTTATCTCATATTCAGGTAGAACCTAGATGTTTTGAAGATGCAGTGAAATATGAAGTTTGGTGCAAAGCCATGGATGAGGAGATGGATGCCATAAAAAGGAATGAAACATGGGAGTTAGTAGATCCTCCACCAGAAAAGGATGTGATTGGGCTAAAGTGGATCTACAAAACAAAATATAAGGCAGATGGATCCATTGAGAGACACAAAGCAAGATTGGTAGCTAAAGGCTTCTCACAACAGCTAGGTATAGATTACAATGAGACCTATGCTCCTGTTGCAAGGTTGGAAACCATTAGAACTATTTTGGCATTAGCAACACAATTTAAGTGGCCAGTATATCAATTTGATGTTAAATCAACTTTTTTAAATGGTGTGTTGGATGAAGTAGTATTTGTTGAACAACCACCAGGTTATGAAGTTGCAGGAAAGGAACAAAAGGTTTACAGGTTGAAAAAGGCTCTTTATGGGCTTAAGCAAGCACCAAGAGCTTGGTATAGCAGAATAGATGGGTATCTTAAGAAAAATGGCTTTAACAGGAGTGAAAATGAACCTACACTCTATGTCAAATATAGAGGTATGGATGAACTACTTATTGCTTGCTTGTATGTTGATGATTTGATTTACACTAGCAATAGCATAGTGTTAATTGAAGAATTCAAGAATGCCATGAAGAATGAATTTGAGATGATAGATTTGGGTTTGATGCATTACTTTCTTGGCTTAGAAGTAAGACAAATGAATGATGGAATTTTTATCTCACAAGAAAAGTATGTTGTTGATTTGCTTGAGAAGTTTAGAATGAGAAATTGTAAACCATTGAACACACCCTTGAATGTGAGCGAGAAGTTAGTCAAGAATGATGGTAGTAAAAGGGTAGATGCTACACTATACAAAAGCTTAGTTGGTAGCCTTATGTATCTTACTACCACAAGACCTGATATCATGTATGTTGTATGTTTGATTTCAAGATTTATGCAAGATCCAAGTGAGATTCATTTTCATGCAGCAAAAAGGATACTCAGGTATGTTCATGGTACAAGCAACTTTGGTATTTTGTACACATCAACTGATAATTTTGGATTGGTTGGGTATACAGATAGTGATTGGGCAGGATTCCTTGATGATTAGAAAAGCACTTCAGGAAATGTATTCAGCTTGGGATCAGGTGTGATTTCTTGGTCCTCAAAGAAGCAGTCAACAGTTGCACTATCAACAACAGAAGCAGAATATATTGCAGCAGCATTAGCTTCATGTCAAGCAATATGGTTGAAGAGGATTTTGGCAGATTTGAGGTATGCACAAAATATGAAAACAATCATTCATTGTGATAACAATTCTGCAATTGCCATAGCAAAAAACCCAATCTCCAACAATCTGACTAAGCATATTGATATTAAGTATCACTTTATTAGAAATCTTGTGGCAGAAGGTCAGATTGAATTGAAGTTTTGCAGAACTGATAACCAGCTTGCTGATGTGTTCACTAAAGCCTTATCAACAGAAAATTTTATAAGGATGAGAAACATGTTAGGTGTCACCGCATTAAGCATTAAGGGGGAGAATGATAGATTTAATGCTTAATGCCCATAATGTAACGGACGCCTACAATGTAACGAGCATGCATAATAACAGGTATGAATAATGTCAGCAAAAATGTTCCTGCATTTTAGGTATGAGCAATGATGATTTATTGTTGAACAAGCATTAGAGAACAAGGTGTGATGACAAGCATTATCTCCACATCGCCTATTTTGGGAGTGGTGCAACACCACACCTATAAGAATATTATTTGAGCTAAAACAACACCTATAACAACATGGACTCCAACGAGAGTTTAAATGCTATGAATAATCCAATCCCTTAATTAGTAGATAATTAAATAAACTTGTATAGATATGGTATTATAATGTAATGTTTGTTTTCTCTTTTTAAAAAGGAAGAAACTTGACTGTTTTTAGTGTGGAGTGCAATTTTTTGTATTGTAGAAGCTTTCTTTGTTTGTAGGAAATTTTGGAATGACTATTGCAATTACATTTCATTGAGAGCAATACAATTGCATAATTAGTTGGAATAACTATTGCAACAACTTGGTGTCTTCATTATTTTTTTCTAATATTTGTTTTGGCATAATATTTTCTCTTTGCAGATCCTACAACAATGACATCACCTCAAATCTTGATAAAGGATCTAAACCTACAACAATGGCATCACCTCGAATCTCAATAAATGATCTATTTAGATGTATGTTGAAATAAAATTTTTCAAAATTTAGGTTTATTAAAATTAGTTTGATGGTGTTTCCAAATAAAATCTAAAATCTAGGAAAAACGGGGAAGATAAAGGATTTATTTAGATGAATATTGAAATGAAAATTTTCAAAATTTAGGTTTATTAAAATTAGTTTTGATGGTGCTTCCAAATAAAATGTAAAATCTAGGAAAAGTGAAGAAGGTGACAGTGGTGTTTTGATAAAAGACTTATTTCAATGTATATTGGAATGAACATTTTCAAAATTTAGCTTTATTAAAATTAATTTTTATGGTGTTATTATTAATGCTAATAACAATGTTAATAAGAAAAATCAAAATTACCATTGAAAAGGGATGATATTATTATTATTAATTATTTAGTTATTTTTGAGTAATACTTCTTATACACATCCACCATGGGGATTGAACATGGGTCACATCACCGATAATGCAAGTGGCGTCCTTGTTGGTAGATCACACTCAAGGGGATAGGGATGATATTATTATTAATTCTAATAAGAAAAAATAATGTAGAGATTAAATATAAATTAATATAATTTTTGGTCCATCCACTATTGTTGGAGGTGATAATTTAGAAATGTCATCAAAGAAAAAAAAATGTGAAGTAGATAATTTAGCCAATTACAAGGAAAAAAGAGACAATAGATTATTTAGTCAATCATGATGTTGACCTTCATATAGGTAAAATTCAAATTTTAGAAGACAACTATATGGCATACGTTTTTCTCCTATTGATAAAGACTTTGAAGAACTAATTGTATAAATAACAATATGAAAAAAATTAAGAATGTCTCTGTTAGAAAAGAAATTGAAGAATATCTTTGATAAAAAGGAAAAGTAGATATGATTTAATTGACTTGAAAATAATGTCACGTGATGTTTTATTTGTTATTTAAAAGAGAAAAGTAGATATGATTTAATAGACTTGAAAATAATATAACATTATTTTTTATTTTTTTATAAAAAATTAAAAAATACTTTAGTAAAAAGAAAAATAAATATAATTTAATTAATATTTTATTTATTTTTATTATTTTATTATTTTTTTTTTATTTTCAACCATATTTTATTATTTTGATGGTAATAACTTCATAAAACCACTTAATAACTTTTTTTTATATATAAAAAATCTAAACTTTTTATCTCAAACTTTTTAAAATTAAATACATTAAATTTTAATTTAAAAATTATAATTATGTTAATTAAATAAAGTGCATGATAAGCTGTTAAAAAACCTATTTACTTTTAATTTACTAAAATATAAACTTTTTGTTTACTATCTATATGCTCAAGATATAAACAAAGGAAACCAACCCATAAATAATTCAAGTATTAAATAATAAAAATAAACAGTTAAAAATAATATATAAAATATTATTGATATCATATTATTAACATAAGTTAACATTACAAGATTTCTCTAAACTAAAAAATATAAATCAATTAAACTCATCTTACAAACTTATATCATTTAATAACCATATTTTATAAAATATATACTCTGTTCCGTTGGGTTTAAAAAACTAATACCTTTATCATTGACCTTATAACTTTTTTTAATGAGATAACTAGTGCCTCACATGTCTCAAACTAATACCTTTACCATTGGCCTTATAACTTTTTTTGAGATAACTTTGAGATAACTAGTGCCTCAGATTTCCCAGTTAGGGGGAGGAAGACTCCATTACGAAAAATGTCTTCAATTTTACCACTAATTAAACTTTATTTTAAAAATATTTAATATTTAAAACTATTTTAATAATATTTTAAATATATTATATTTAATATTATATGTACATATTTTAAGTATCGGTACCATCACAACTACTTTTCTTAAAGTTTTCCAACGGTCTTGTACCGTTGACGGGACGTGGTTACAAATGCAATTGGTATAATTTCAACCGCTTTTACTAGTTTTAGTCTTTCAATATTAACATTAATGTTTTATGTTTTAATATTATACTTAAGATGCACTTCAGGTGCAGTTCGGTTCGGGTTTTAGCTCTTTTTCAGGAGGTCCAAGGTTTTAACTGCAACGTGGGCAAGTGTGTGAGGGGTGTGTGGGTGAGTGGGCGAATGAGATGAATCAGTAAATTACAAAAATATTACATTTTGATGTCACAAATGTTATGAGACTAGACACATGACAAGAGATTGCAAAGTTAAAACAACAAAGAAAGAAATGGAAAAGCTTGGACATGAGACACACTTCAATATAAGGCTAGGAGATCATATCATAGTAGAAGAATTTTCCACTCACAAGATAGTGGCAAAGAAAGTCCTTATGCCTCATCAAATAAGTAAGGCCACTATAATTAACTTAAATCAACCATTAAAAGGAAAAGTGATATATGGGATGAAATACAATTCACAAGTCCAAATTTAGGAGTTAAAGGTAAAGCAAAGGAGGCAAAAGAAAGAAAAGTTTTTTTTTGTGGAAAACATCCCAGAAGGGATGCCACTTTCGGGTAAGACCCAAGGAGGCAGGGGTATCCCTTTCGTCAAAATCGTCCAGGGCTTGCACTTGGCCTACCACCTTTGACATACTCAAGCACCAAACCTGAAACAACAAAAAACAAGAACACAAAAACACAAACACACAATAAGGTTTAAAAAAATGTTCTTGAGTGTCTCAAAAAGATAAAGCACAATCAAACACACACACACACAAAAAGATAAAAAAAAACACAACACAAACTACAAAAAAAAATACAAGAACAACATAACAAAACACAAACATAACAAAAACAACATAATGCTACAAAGACAAAACCAACAAAAACATGAAAAACAAAAACAACCAAAACCTAAAAAAAAAAACCAACAACAAACAACAAACAAAAACAAAAATAAAAATATAGAAAACACTCATACACCAAAACACAAAAACACCAATTAACACAAACATATAGAAACACAAGAACAAGAACAACAAAAATACAAGAACAATAACAAAAAACACAAAAACAACAAAAAACACAAAAAACACAAAAAAAAAAACACACAAACACACCTCAAAAAACTAAAAAAAAAAAAAAATTGAACACAACAATAACCTTTCTAGACCAAAAGACTTATAAGGAAAGAATCAACAGATGAAATAAAAGAAATATTAGTTTGATATAGGGAACTAAAATACCCTAATTGAACCAAAGAGAAACAAAAATAAAGCAAGAAGAAACTAGGTACCTCCAGAACTGGAGCCATCCAAATAAATGATAGAAAGAAGAGCTTCTCTTATTTGTGAAGCCCACCATCTAGGAGGGTGGCCGTAGCAAGTAAGATCACCTTTTTCCAAAGTCCAATTAGCTAAAGCATCAACACTCTTGTTCTAATCTTTGACCACATGATTATAATCAACTTTCAAAAATCCCATCAGGATTAACTAAATCTTCTCAATAATTTTTTTTTTTTTTTTATTGGTGGTGGCCACAAGGGGTAAACAGATTGTGACCACGAGGGAACCATTACATAACATATCCGCAACATGTGAGGCGAGATATTTGAACCTGGGCCTCTCAGCAACTAGAGAGGTTTAACTACCCACTTGCTCTCCAACTCCTCTACATGGGCGGATACTCTCAATAATTATTTTTATTCTCCAATCAACCTTATGATTCTTAGGAGTATTCAAAATATTAATCATGATTTGATATTCTGACTCAACTATCACCTTTTCCCATCCAACCGTAGTAGCCTATTGAATGCCTCTGAGGATACCATACCCCTCAACAAGGTTATTGGATAGAATACCTAAATTCTTAAAAAAAGTAAAAACTAGGGAGCCATCTAAAAGTCTACCAATTCCTCCGACACTAGCCTTTCCAGGGTTCCCTCTAGAGGCTTCATTAGTATCGACTTTTCCAAAATCCTTAGGAGGAGGTTGCCAATTCCTTGTTCTATCCATCTTGCAATTACTCACATTTCCTTTAAGCTGGTTTCCCTTAGAAGATTTAATCTTCAATCTTTGCATCACTTGATCCCATATTTGGTGGGATTTTTGGGGGTGATTAAGGAGTTGTTGGACCGATTCAACTAATTTGGCAATGGTCTTTTGCCAAATATAGTGAATATCCTTCCTATCTTGATTAAAAATTTGGTTGTTCCTTTCATTTCAGATATTCCAAATAAGAATGGTAGAACCCATCCAAACTAACTACCTAATAAAATGATCAACACCCTCTTGTTTAGGCCAATCCCTCCAAAGTTGTTTAAAAGTAAAAAAATTGGACCACTGTAAACCAAGTAAAGTGGCCATTCTCCTCCATAGCTCAGAGGCTAAAGTACACTCAATAAAAATACGGCTGAGAGTTTACACATTCTCTCCATACATTTCACATATAAAAGGGTCATGAAAACCATGCTTCATAAGTTGCTCACCAATAAGCACCCTACAATGCAATAAAATCCAAGAACCTCACCTTAGGCTAGAGATTTTGAGCCCACAAGTTAGAAAAGATGTCAGATGATTGGTTGGGATTATTATGGCATAAGGCCAAATAACCTTGAGCAACTGAATACTCACCCTTAGTAGTGTTCCATCCAAAACAATATTTTTCATGGGACCAAGAGAGAGATCTCATATGAAGGATGCATTGGATATCTTGTCTTTACCTTTTTGGGATTTGAATAGGTCAGTCCTCAATAGGGATCCAATATCTACCAACCTCTGAATTACCAGTATGGTACCGATAGTAATTAGCCACTTTATCTAGTTAGCTCGGTGAAGCTCCTCCATCCAAGGCCTCTAATCGAGAAACTGAGTTATCAAAGGCTTGTGATCACCCCAAGAATCTATCCAAAAATTCACCTGTTGACCATTATGAATGATCCAAAATAATTTTTTCTTTATAAAATCCTCACCAGTATTAAGAACTGCTAAAATGGAAGAACCTTTGGTAGGAAATTGATAGCGAACAAGCTCTTTAGGACTTTTGTTCTCAGCATATTTAGCACAAATATTATTGGCCCAAAGAGCATTGGGGTTATGCAAAATCCTCCAATATAATTTAGCAGCTAAAGCTTTGTTGTTATTAATAGCAGACCAAAATTCTAACCCCCCTTCATTCTTAGGAAGACATAAAGTGTCCCATTTCACCAAGGCCCATTTTCTTTTCTCCTTAGTACCACTTTAGAGGAACTGATGACTGATATATCTAGTTCTCAAAGAATAACCTTTGGGATATTCAACACAATAGAAACATAAATAGGAATAGCTTGAAAGACTAATTTTACCAAGGCGATTCTACCCCCAGAAGAAAGCCACCTATTGGCCCACTTTCCAATTTTCTTCTTGACTTTGTCCAACAACCAATTCCAATCTTTTTTTTTTCTATATTTGAATATTGATGGGAATACCTAAATAAGTGATTGGAAGGGAGGTCTTATTATATCTTAATTTATCCAAGACCATGGATTAATGTCTGGCAGAGCAGTGAAAGAAAATGACTTTAGATTTTTTTTCATTGATCAATTTCCTGGTAGCCTTAGAAAAACAACTAATGATTTGCTTGATATTGAAAAAAAAGAGAGAAAAGTTAATCTATATAAATCATCTTTATTTTAAACATAAAGTCCTATTACAATAAAAATCATAGTATAGAATGTATCCCTTATACTTTAGAATTTTAAGAGCAGTATAATAAAAAATGTGTATGGAGGATACTGAGGGTTTCCATGAAAGCATAAGAAAATAATTACTATAGATATCATCCTTATACTTTAGGGTTTCTTGGGTAATGTAAGGAATAAAGTGTTTGTGAGGTTATTTTTTGCATTTCAAACTCTTTAAGAAATTATACATCTTTAGAAAATAAGTCTCACTATTAATAGTATGAAAAAGTAGAAGATATTGATGAATGTAAAAGTGCTAGCACGAATGGAAAAAGGATAGGAAGGCCCTCAAAGCAAGAAGAAAGAGAAAATGAAACTCAAAGGGATATTGATTTGAGAAATCAAAAGCTAATATCACAAGTGTTAACAAGTGGGGCTAATCCCACTAATAAAAATTAGAAATTATTAGGTTGTTATAGTCCCACATTAATTTTAATACAAGAAATAAAATTAAGCAGTGAGGAATGTAAGAATACTTTCAAAAATATTTGGAAGATGGAGAATTATCTGATAGTTTCTTCTATAGGAGCTCTAAGGGGTATTATGATAATATGTGACAAATGCAAATGGTATGAACAAATGCTGGAAGCATAAAGTAATTAAGTTGTTGGTTTATTTTATGAGAAAGAAAAAAGGATCAAAGTTGGGTTTATAAATGTAAGTACTCCAACTATAGTTACTCCTCGTGAAAGATGTTCTAAGAACCTTAACATATTTTTGTCAAATACAAGTTTTGATGGCTTTTTAAGCCTTAATACTAACATAAAACTCATAGGATAAATACCATAGGATCAAATATAATATAGCCACAATACAATAAGATCAAGATAATGATCTAAGTAGAATAATATAAGCAAATTAATATTTATTGTAGACACCAAAATCTAGCCACTTGTCCTCCATACTAGATTTCTCGCCATTTTCACCACCAAAACATAGTCATTTGCCCTCCATCCTAGCTTTCTCTCATTTTCGTCTGTTCTTTATATATATATATATATTTAAATAATAATGTTTTATATATTATATTTTATATATATTTAATAAATATATAATTATATAAATAAATCAATCTCAACCATCTGACTTCATTTAATCCTATCTGTCCATCCACATCAATCCATGCCACACCCTAGAATTATTATCCACCCTTAGATGTGATTTAATCTTAGCCATATGATTAATGACATTGAAACCCTAGCACACCCTAGGTTGGGTTATAAATAGGAGCCATTTTGATGGCTTAACCCCTAAGTTTTTGAGTTCCCTATATTTCTTAAGTGCCTCAATTCTTTTAGGAGTTTTTGAATTCTTCGAGTTCCTAAATTCCTAAGTCTCCAACCAAGCCTTTTGTGCCCTAATCCACCATATTCTTTGCCTCCTCACTCTCCATTACCGTCATCGCATCCCGCACCCTCGCAAGATCTGCTTTTGCAGAATATTCCTTCATACGCCAGGCGCCTTTGAGCACTTTCTATCAATACCAGGTGCCTCTAGGTGCCTCCCTACTAGGTCCGCACACCCACAAGAGTTTTCTATAGCTGCCAGGTGCCTGCGCATTTTACGTAAGCCCTTCTAATAGCCCCCTAGCCTTTGAGCGACGCTAAGGCATGCCTTCACCATTAACTTGCAATAGATCCAACCATCGAAGAAAAATCAACAAGTATCAAGGTAGATCATATCTCTTTTATTTCATTTCAATATCTTTAGATATGAATGCATTTTCATTTATCAATAGCTAGGGTTTTATTGATATCTGAGGGTCTCACATGGTGGATCCCTCAAAGTTATTATTGATTCCATATTATTATTTTTATGTGTACAAGTTTGGAGAATTATTAGCATTATATAACTGTTTAATCTAGAGCGGCCTGACTCAATGGATATTTGAAGCCCACTCAACTCTGTTGGGAGTAAGAACGAGTTTTACAAACACCATAAGCATTTCTAGCTAGGGTTTCAAAGGACCCTAGAATTATTGTATTTATTGTATCTGAATAAACTGTGTAAAACACCTATTTGGGGTTACATTTGATTGTACTCAAATACCCCAACAATAATAATATCATATATATTTCATTGTGCAATTTCTTGTGTTATTTGGTTCATTTATTTTTAGTTAGTTGTATCTGGTGTTTTTTTTGTCTTCACAAATGGTTATCATGATGGGACCCCCTAAGGGTTTCATTTTTTTATTTATCTTGAATCCTTACCGTTTATTGGCCTATTTTGCAAAAAGTTCATAGAAGGTTTTTGAAAGTTCATGGAAGTTGTAGAAGGTGTGCAAAATGCCTAGTGAGGCTCAAAGGTCATTCAAAAATCCCCAACAATGCTCAAAGGTCATCCAAAAATGCCCAGGTGCATTCTAGAGACACCTAGATGTATTTTACAATGATTTGGAGCAAATACATAGGTTGTCCAGTAAGTCTGCTATCTAAAATATAAGCCTTTATTTTACGTATTTTGGGTTATCTACTGTATTTTTCAGATTTTAAGCTTAAAATGAACCATCATTAAATAATTTGGAAATGAACTCATTCTAGTTTGCACTTTAGGTTTGCATCCATTCACATACATTCTAATTAGGGTTTCTATTTTTAATGTATTCACAAATATAAAATGCTGCATTTTGTTTGCATTTGAATTGAGAATTGCATAACTTAGTATTGCATTTTAGGGTTAGAAACACCTTATTTTGTTTATCTAAGTAGGAACAACATTAGGGTACCAAAAGTATCCTTGCCATTGGGTGATTCCAGGCAGAGGAATGGATGAACCCTCCAGTTGTTATTTAGATAATGGGTCTTAAACGGTGTACTTCACACCCTTTTGAGAACTTGGCATTCTCTTGTTGGCTTCTAATTTAGATCTATGAAATTTGTTGTTTCTAACATTTTTTGTACACATTAATAAATAGAAACTTTAAAAGGAATTCACAGACAACACATTTCACTCAAAACAATAGTGGCTGGATTTCATCACCAACCACTTCTTGAGATTAGGTGACGATGGCATTCATATCCATCCACCAATCTCTACCCATAGAAACCATGGGATACCCTCAAGAAAACTTGATGGATTTCATCACCAGCAAGAATCTTATTACCCTATTCTTTGCCATATTTTTTATCTTTGTTTCATTAAGCAAGATTAGAACATCAAAACACACAAGATTGACACATAAAATTAATACACATTATAAAGGAGATAATAAATGAACAAGGTAAGCCACATCGGTTGAAACTTAGCATTGGTTGTTTGTTTCCTTAACAATTTTAGTTTTTGTGTTACATTTGGTACTTTAATTTGTATCTTGATTTATTTTGTTTATGTTATTAACTATAAATCAAAAGAAATCTATAAGTCAAGATAACTTAATGGAACCTTCATCCACCTTCCCCACCGCTTCTGTGGTAGATTTCCTGAATGTGACACAAGTAGATTTATCTGTAGGTCCCCCACATTCCTTACCATCCACAACATATCATATGGCCATGTCCCAAGAGGATTCAACATCCCCTACCATAGACAACCACATCACCCATATAGATATGGCAAGAGCAAAAGCTTTTATGAAGTCTTTTAGTTATGTCTTAAAGTCCATTCCCAATTTACCTAGACAGGATTCTACTTTACAGTAAGAACTTGTTTGTTCCTAGACTCCATTCACCTTTACGCAGGTGTATACTAACCCTCTTTTTGAGGCATTAGTTGCACCTTCATCCCATTCATCCATTCCCCAATATTCATGTGCTCCTAGCACCTCATAGACCTCCACTTACAAAAATTCCTTGTATGAAGCACATGTAAATGCTGCTTCACAAGTTCCAGCCTCACAAGTTGCCATACCTAGTGTAACTTATTCCCAAGCCACATATTCCATACCATATACCTCCATACCATTAGCCTATGATAGATATATTAGTGAGGCATGGTAACACCTGAACAAATTGCTTAGACAATGTCAAAATGCTCAACAGTAAGTACAGGCAAACCCTAAGCCCTTACATAACTCTACTCATACTATCCTTGTCAACCAGGGTCCATTATGGGCACCATAGTATTTTGTGGTTTCTATCCCTATTCCCCATCAAGCCATACAATTACCCATCCTATTCCCATTGGCTAGCCTAGCCATAACCTTCATCAATCAACATCATTTCATAATTCTCCATATTTTCATCAATAATCCCCCATTCATCATATCCCATCCAATTCGCTTAGTCATCAATACCAATATCCTCATCATTAAATCACTCAACAAAATTTCTCCATACCACCACAAAATCATCAGGTAATTTAGGGCTTCCACATTCCTAAGGAAGACCCTCGAATTGAGGCTATGTAGAAAAAATAGATCAATTGATGTAATTTACTCCTGGTTTTTCAAACCAGAAACCAACCTTATGCCAATTGATCAATAAACCAATTCATCATTCAGTATCCTCCCCACCATATTCGAAAGATTTTATGGTACCCAAGTTTTACAAATTTAAGGGAACTAAGGATCCCAAAGAACATGTGAGCACCTTTGTTCATGCTTGCTTTAGAATTCAAGATGATAATGCTCTTATGCTTCAAAATTTTCCTCAAACATTAGGATGGGATGCCATAGAATGGTACAATAAATTGCTAAGCCATAGTATTTATACTTTTGAGAAATTGATTGATCAATTATTTGATCGTTTTATCCTAAATGTTAAAAATAAGATCTCATTATCTGATGTCTATGCCTTAAGACAACACGATGATGAATCTATCTATAATTTTACAAACCATTGGAGGGTTATCATAACTAAATTACCATTCATCCTACCAATGGATGAACTAATTAATCTATTTACCAAGATTTGTTTAAAACCCATCTCTTGGATGCTCCAACTGTGAACTTATCAATCATTAGAAGAAGCTTTATCTCAGGCTAGTGTCATTGAGGATATCAAAATCCAAGAAGGCATATTAAAGTCTAAAAAGAAGGAATGGAAAAACAAGGGCCAATACAAAAGCAACTATTCAGGCCAACAAAAATCAACACACGCTACCCTAGCCACCCAATCCAATCAAGTCAATCAAGTGGTCATGATCCAGCCGATAATGACTCAACAACAACAACCTGTGTAACAAATACTGCAACAAATTTCATATCATGTGGTCCCTTTGACAACATAAACTCCAAAAATTCAAGACATAGTGCTAGCTATGGAAAACCATCCCCGACGATAGTCTATCTGACAAAATTGCCAATACACCCCACTAGTTGAATCATATGCCTCCCTTTTTAAAAGGTTGTATGAAACAAATAAACTTGCTTTAACTAAAATCAGAATGTATGATCCTGCTAGACATGGTAACAATTATCGATAACACCTATTTTATCCTTATCATAGGCAAAACGGGTATGACATCAACAATTACCATGTATTTAAAAATGTAGTCCAAGACCTTATTGACTTGGGGGCAATCAAACTTAATAGTCCCCTCACTCAAAAAAACCAAAACCTTGGTATATTTCAAATACCACTTCCTCATCACGAGGAGGTGCAACCAAATGTAGAAGGAGATAACACTAAAACTCCTCCTAATCAAGTTAATCATGTACAATAATACCAAGATTTTTTGGTGCCATTCATGTGTTCACTAGAGGTCAAAGGAATAATCAACAAATGCAACTACCTCAAGCAAGTGTGTTACAACCTTCTACATCTCCACCCATCTAAGTTTCTCCTAATCCATCATCACCTATCCATGTCCCTAGACAATCGAATCTACCAAATCCTCCCATCAATCGTCCACCTCGACCAGTCATCTCATTGAGAAGTCGGCTAACTATAGGTCTAAAAATGGCTTCTATAAAATTGTCAATCTATGAGCTAATCCAACAATCTCCCCCACATCATGAACCATTAATAGATATTCTGAAATCCATCGAAGTACAATCACAATATCCTAATACCTTCAACAAATTTATGGGGAGCATCCAAACATGCATGGAGCCTTCCATAACATTCTATGACTTTGAGATTAAGCCAAACTCATCAGAATTAGTAGACCCTCCATTGCATATCATGGCTCTAATTGACAATAAACCTTTTAAAAGAGTCCTAATTGACATCGATTCCTCTATCAACATCATCACCATGTTTACCCTTTATCATTTGAATCTTCCCCCATCTCACATCACTAAGTTATCCTTCACCCTCAAAGCATTCAATGATGCTTTGTGTTCCACAATTGGCACTGTTGTTTTACCCATCGAAGTAGGGGCTAAAACATTACACATAATGTTCCACATCTTGGAAGTATCTACGACATACAATGTACTCCTTGGAAGACCTTGGATGAGGAAAATGAGATGTGTCCCTTCAATACTACATCAATGTTTAAAATATGTTCATGAGAGACAAGTACATTGCATACCGTTAGACATTGAACCGTCTAAGTATTGCAATTTCATCTCAAATCCCTATGATTCCATGCTTCCTTCCACTCATATTTTTATTTCACCATCATCCAATCCATCCACCATTTTACAAATATCTTCATCAAAGGATCCCATTCCTAAAGAGTTCCCTATCACCAACCCTCATCAAGCTTCCACATCATCATCTTCATCATTGACTACATGCACATGTGGTCACATTCAGTCCACATCATTAACATCAATGTTAACCACTTCATCATCATCATCCATTTCACAATCTTCCCAAGCCAATCCATTGCCATCACCCAATGTTTCATAATTCGAATTGACAGATTGTGAAATACCTTCATCTTCACCATCGCCCAAGCCATCATCTAACCATAATCATTCCATGTCATCCCAATTCAAGGTCCACCTCACCAATCCTAGTATTGGTGAGTATGTGGTCGATGACATCACCATTATACCCCTCACCATCCCTAGTGCTAAGGATTTCGGTCACCCATGTGATCCACCTTTAGAAATAGGAGTAGTCTATAACATGGGTTCAGCTCCAAATAGCATAAATTTTGTATATGGGGGAATTGATTCATCAAGTCCAGCTCCCATAGAGGAATGCAAAGAACCAAAACTTGCTAACATTCCTAACATAACAAGATTTCCATCTCGATATTCCCACATTGTCAATTGGCAACGCTATGGCTTAGGACTACATGAACAAGGAGTGCATCAACCTATCGATGTTCCATATCAAGAGGTTCACACCCATTCAGGTCTAGGTTACCACCCACTCCCTACCACATCTTCTTTTGAACAGGTCTTCCAAAGGCTTAATCTCAATTAAGAATAAGAAACTCTCCATCCCAATAATTCTATGAAGAATTTGAACTTATATCGATAATTTTGTATGAATCAAAAAAAGAATTAGAGCCTATAATTCCCCATTTCGAACAAGATGAGTTTTATCTCAATATGTTCCCCATCCATAAGCCCATTTTTTGCTTTCTTCTTCCACAAGAGTGAGTTGTCCCTACCGGTGAACCACCACCTCCATTCCATTAAGCCATTCCATAAGACAATTTGTAACATATGTACATAGCTCAAAATAATGGTTATCACCACAACAAAAAAAACATGTTTTCTCTCTTTGCATTATATATAAATATACCATTCAGTAAAATATGTTTTGTATTACTTGCTACTGTTCAGGTTAACCAAGCTTCTAGCACTAATTCCTAGGTTCCATTAATTCCATCCAACCTTGTCCACCTTGCCCATAAGTCAACATGAATCCTGTTCATTTATTCACCTCACTCCATAATACATATGATCTGGCTAAACCAATTTCAATCGACATAAGACTTATTGATATGGATCGGATTTCTTCACCCCCAAACTTCATCGAATTTGTCTTATCTGAGGAATTATTAAGGGCTTCTACGAACTACATCCCTCCATCTCCTCTGCCTTTACCTTCACCTTTTCCTTCAGATCCTAAGGTTTTCTAGGCATAAATAGATGAGGATAAGCCATAAGAGTTTGATGACATCTTAGATGATATTCATCTGATCCCTACACCCCATCAGCTTGAGTAGGGTTCCCACATGTCTATTGAAGATACTATAAATGTGTACCTTAGTTCAAACAAAGACAATCCCTAAATATTCAATCTTGGCAAAATTTTATCACCCGACAAACAAGATAATTTAATCGCTCTCCTCAAGAGGAAAAATGGTATATTTACATGGTCTTACAAAGACATGCCTAGTATTGACCCTAGTTTGGTCATTCATAATCTCACCTTACAGCCTGATGCTAAGCTGATCAAACAAAAACTTAGGAGAATGCATCCTACCATGGCCCTCGTGGTTAAGATAGAGCTTCAAAAAATCCTAGATTTGAACTTTAGTGTTGCTATCTATTATCCTAAATGGCTCTCAAATATGGCACCAATTCACAAGCCTAACAGGGTGATATGTGTATGCTCTGACTTTCGAGATCTTAACAAAGCGTGTCCTAAGGATGAATTCCCTCTACCAAACATTGATACTCTTGTCGATATCTACACTGGCCATGTAATACTTTCACTTATGGATGGTTTTTTAGGATACAACAAAATTCGAATAAATATTGATGATCAACACAAAACAACATTCACTACACCTTGGAGAACATTTTGTTAGAAGGTGATACCCTTTGGCCTCAAAAATGTAGGTACCACTTATCAACGTGCCATGATGTACATATTCCATGACTACATGCATAAGATTATCGAAGACTATGTGGATGATATCTTGGCTACATCCAAAACTCGACAAGAGGATATTGGTGTATTGAAGAAAGCTTTTGATCGACTCCTAGAGCATAATGTAAGATTGAATCCTAAGAAATGTGTCTTTGGTGTTACCTCGAGAAAACTTCTAGGATTCATTATCTCCAAAAGAGGCATTGAGGTGGACCCTAACAAGGTCAAGGCCATCATTGAGATGCCTCCTCCAACTAACTTAAAGGAATTGCGTATTTTACAAGGAAAGATCCAATGAATCCATCATTTTACTATGCAACTTTCTGATAAATGTAGGCCATTCAATCACCTACTACAAAGGGGGTGCCATTCTCTTGAACAAATGAATGTCAAAAAGCCTTTGATGACATTAAGCAATACCTAGCTTCTCCACTAGTATTAGCTCCTCCTCATCTAGGGGTCATATTTTATCTTTATATCTTAGCAATGGACTTTACCTTAGGGATAATGCTTGCACAGAAGAATGAAAAAAATTGAGATCATGTTGTCTACTACATTAGTCGAACATTGGTAAGCTATGAGACAAAATACGCTTATGTAGAAAAAATGTGCTTAGCAGCGGTTTTCACCACTAAGGAACTTTGAAATTACATGCTTAGCCACACAACTTACATCATAGCTAGAGAAAATCCTTTGTGCTACATGATATCCCACACTTACAATAACACTCACACCGCTAAATGGATAATTCTCCTTATTAAATTTGACTTGGAATTCATTAGCCAAAAATCCATTGAAGGTTAGGTAATAGTCAATCAACTTGCAAAAGCTCCACTACCTAGTGATCATCCTTTTATTATTGAGCTCCCAGATGATTCGGTATTTGTTGTCACTTAGCAAGAAGAAGATGTCATTCTAGAGGAAGATGTTGATATCACACTATTCTTTAATGGCTCTAAGTGCACGAAAGGTCGAGGTGTTGAAATCGTATTTCACACACCATAGTGGGTACCTATCCCCTTGTCATTTAAACTATACTTTCAATGCACAAACAACACTGTAGAGTATGAAGCCTTAATATTAGGTCTTCAATCAACTATAGCTATGAGCATTAAGCGTAATAGGTTTTTTGGTGATAATCAACGAAGAATACCAAAGCAAAGAACCTACCATTAAGCTTTATCATGAGGTAGCAATGAAATTGCTCTCTAAGTTTGACTAGTATGAAATCAAAAGCTTGCCATGTTCGACTAATAGATTTGCAGATGCGATGGCCTCCCTTGGATCATTGATTCCAAAAGACTCCTTTGGAGAGTTACAACCACTTATCATTTCAATAGTCTCTAAATCTACATTTTCTCGTGTTGAAGCAAAAGATGAAAAGTATGTTTGCTTTATCCAGTAGGATTTATATGAGCCTTGGTCAAGCCAAATAGTAGCCTTCCTCAAGTTTGGAACACTCCTATCTGACATGTCTTGGATTTCCAAGTGCACTTTCAAGAAAAAGGTAGCCCATTTCATTCTCTTGAGGGACATGTTCTATAAACATGGTTATGATGGAGTCCTCATTCGTTATCTCAAGTCTAGTGAGGCTCAAAGAGCCATAGCTGAAGCCCATGATGGTACTTGTGGTGGTAATTTTAGTGGAATTGCCATTGCAAAGCATATTTTATGCATGGGTTATTATTGACCCACAATGGAACGTGATTGTTGCACATATGTTAAACATTACAAAAAGTGTCAAGAACATGCTAATTTAACTCATGTACCACCACAAGCCTTACAACCTATTAAAAGCCTTTGGTTCTTTTCACAATGGGATCTAGATCTAATTGGCAAAATTTCACCTCCTTCCTCAGGACAACATACTTTCATCATCACAACCATTGAATACTTCATAAAGTGGGTTGAGGCAATTCTTATAACTAGTACGATAGGACCTAGAATTGTGGAGTTCATACTCCATCACATCATTTGTCATTTTGGTATCCCATCGAAGATCATTTCGAACAACAGTAAGTCTTTCAAAAATAAGGATGTTCAAGCACTTTGCAATAAATACAACATCCAACATAGTTTCTCGACTCTCTATTACTCACAAGAAAATGGACAAGTTGAAGCTTCTAATATGACCTTAATTGATATTCTCAAGAAAATTTTCAAATAAAATCATCAAGATTGGCATACACAATTTCCCTTGGTATTATGGGCTTATCGAACAAGCATCTGCATGCCTATAGGTGCAACACCATTTTCATTGATATATGAAGTTGAAGTAATCATATCTCTTGACCTTGAGATCCCTTCCTTACAAATTTCTTTGTAGGAATTCATAGATGACGAAATTGCTAGACAATCACATCTTGACCAACTCACACTGCTTGATGAGAGGTGAGTTAATGCTTTAGAACATTTACGAGTTTATCAGGACCGCCTCAAGCATTCTTACAATGCCAAATTTCATCTACATGAATTCCAAGTAGGAGATCTTGTCCTAAAATAGAATCAACAAAACACCAATGCATTGCTACATCTTCGTGATAAATTTGTGGCTAATTGGTTAGGTCTATAAATCATCACACAAAAAGTGGGTAATGGTACTTATAGGCTTGCATTCACATTCCAAAAATAAGACATTCACCCACATTTCGTATTTCATAAAATTGCATTGCATTCACATTTACATCCACATTCCACATTTCATATAGGGATCATTTATTAATTTCAAGGTCTTAATTGGTCCAAGAAAATCATGTTGCCTTAATCAAGGGCACCTTCACTATGTCATCCACACAATTCCACCAAGTCAAATTGTTATCAGCACAAACCACAAATCCACAATCCCTAGGTGTTTTCGGTAACTCAACCACTCCTAGTGTTTTAAGAAACCCCCAAAATACATGTCGTATTCCTTTTAGGACCATTGCACATCTTACACTAAGAAAATATTGAGTTTTGGGAATTGACTCCAAAACATTCTTGAACCTAACATAATTTCACATCTTAAAAACATCTTGTGTCAAAAAAGGAATAACACCATACTTGGTATGAACCTTGAGGTGAAAATGGTCATCCTTGCTAGTCCCATAATGTAACATAGTCCATAAAAATAGTGTTTTTTACCATATCATAATTCCAAAAAATAATAGAGTGGGAAAAATTCCTAACAAAAACTCTAAATATTTTACATCACACACCATTGATCAATTGGGTTGTAAATATTGTACTACATTTCCAATCAGACGATTAGGTAGTCATCCCCAAAACTTAAAATATAAACAAAAAAAGTCTTGGACTATGGATTTAGCCTCCACCGGAGCTATAGATGCTTTATTGGTAGTGGAGTACGCTCATGCATGACGACATGTCTCTTTTAAAAGAGACCTTTGACTGCTCATATGAACAAGCTAACTTCTTGGTTTCATCCATAACAAGTTTACCCAATTTACTCAAGATGAGTTAATGAACTCACTTTCACACACACTGGTTCTTGATTATCTAAGTTCATTACCATGCTCTTGATTGGATAAATGAATTCATTACACACACATTTGATCCTAGAGGAATTAGGCAGTTTTAGTGGGTTTGTTTGATGCCACTAGGATGTTTGAGTCTCTACAAAACAAGCAGTTTTCCATATCAACATCCATGTCTTCTTCCATATCAACATCCATATCTTCTTCCATATCAACATCCATATCTTCTTCCATATCAACATCCATGTCAGTTCATAAGTCATCCATCCCATTTTCCACCAAGTTTGATGCCCTTGATTAACCAATAATGCTAACAAAATGGTCAAGAAAAGATCTAAACTATAAATTATCATTAGTACATGTCACCTTGCATTAATCATCCATAACATATCATGTGCATTAATAATAAACATAAACATACATTATACAAAGCATTCCACAAAAAAAATCACAAAAAAAACATAAAAAAGAAAAATCCATGTATATATATATATATATATATATATATATGAATTCCAAATGCTACATACAATGGAGCACCAAGGCTCATATACAAAAAGTGCATCTAAGCACTAGCTATACTCTCCAAGAGGACCTTTGTGACCTAGTAGGAGCCTGTGACCTAGAAGGAACCCTAGATCTAGAGCTATGCCTAGACTTGCTACACCTCATACCCTCCAACACAAATGAGGTTGGATGATTAGGAAGTGAAAAATGATGTTCCATCAACCTATCCTCCAATGCCTCAATATATCTATACCAATATCGAAGGCGATCTATGTCAACATTATGTCAATGCTCTCTCTTCTAGCTTTGCTTGGAGCCTCATGATCATTGCATCCCACTTCACCACCTACCACTCTAATTGTACCCACTCCTCCTCGCTTCGGCCTGGGGGTACATCTAGAACCACCCCCAACCTCAACTTGGATCCCCTCCATGGATACCTTGAGGATGCGATATACATCCTACAAAGTAACTGTAACCTCACCTATGGGGAGCTAAAAGGTCCCCCTGTCCACCTCTCTGCTAAGGAAGAGAGGTACCCCTCATCGGTCCTCACCACATATAGTCAGGCTACCTCTGCTAGCCCCACATCCCCCAACAACCCCCACTCCTCCTCTGTAATTGCATTTTTCATCCCAAGGATGTAGGGTTAAAATCGATGTTGAGCCTCCAAAAATCTAAGCTACATACAACACAAAACATTTGTTAATAATAAAAAAAAAATTACACAATACAAAACCATAATAAACAATGTGTTACCTCAGTAATTCGTGCCCCATCCACAACCCTATACTTCGCACCAGCTCCCTCCGTTGCCATAGCTTTCACACTCCAAACTTCAATACCTCACTTCACTCCTCACTTCCTGTCACTCCTTAGATGCAGCTTCTTGAACTTCTAAATACACAAATGAGCTTCAATATCATCCAAAAAGCTATTTATAACTGCTTCAGGTGCCTTGGGATGCCCATGGGCATTTCCTAACACGATGAAGCACTTGTGAATATTTTTACAGAAAGCAAGATCCCCCAAGTGTTTCACATCAATATTGATAAAAGAAAAAACTAGCACAAAACTATGGCTTACCTTCCAAAATCAATCCAAACTACATCCAGACGTTCATTTCATCATTTTATCAAGTTTTGTGAAGATCCCAGCTAATTTGGATACATAATCATCATTTGTGAATACATATTGCAAATTCACCAAACTAGATAGAAAAGCACCTCAAAATGGTCTGAATATTCACAAAATTATGATCATCATCATTTTCATCATCCATACATCATCTTCACTTAATTTCACATCATCATTTGCATATTTTCCCAAGTTTAAACAATATTCAAGTGAACCATGTAGCTAGTGAGTTATTCTATATACTTGGCGATTGCAACGATTTGCATCCATGCAATTTGGTAAGATGAATAGCCTACCATAAGGACACTTGTCCATGATCATAATCACTTATCTCCTTGTTCGATATCACCAATCATATTTGATACTTCACATCTTGAGTGAAACCTTGCCAAGAGCAATTTTGCATAAATGCTATCATTGATGTCCTAGTTCGTGAGGCTTAAAACATGAACAAAATCAAATTTCATCATTACACATCTTCTTGATAGTCATCACATAGATAGGCACTAGCAGGATGATTGGTTCCAATTGTGGGAATTATTCAACAGTCACTAGCATGTTCTCCAAGGTTGAATATTTTTATTTTTCTTTGCATACTCATCTTTACATATCAATGGCATCAGAAGGCAAAATATTTCAACATCATCGAATCACCTCAAAATTTTGGGTAACCACATTTGGTTTTGACTTTCCCATGATGGGATACACCTTACATGATCATGGAATCTACACTTGGTAAAAATCCCTCCATATGTTAGGGCAAAAATAGACGCACATTTTTCACACATCCCTTCATCTGTTGGGGCATAAATAGACACATCTTGCATCACATTTTCACAAATCCCTTCATCTGTTGGGGCATATAAAACACATATTACATCACATTTTCACAAATCCCTTCCTCTATTAGGGCAAAAAAAAATGCATCATCACCAATCCCCTTCCTACCATTGGGGTAAAAATGGTATCACATTTTACATCATTCATATTGTCCACATTACATTTGCACATTTGAAGATTTTTCAATTGGCTCATGAGATTCATCTGCAACCTCATTTTCCAATTGAGGGGGTAAGCTATGCAAAACTCAAATTTTTTTATTATTTTATCTTCAAGCTCATGTTCCACATCCCAAGAGAAGTTGCTTCTGCATCTGACCAAAATAGGTGTCTCATGTTTTTGCACTACCATGTGTTTCATGCAATGCAGTACACAAATAGGTATATGTAGACACTAAAATCTAACCAAATGTCCTTCGTCCTAGCTTTACCACCATTTCCACCACCAAAACATAGTCATTTGCCCTCCATCCTAGCTTTCTTGTCATTTTTACCTATTATATATATATATATATATAATAATATTATATATATTTAATAAATATATATTTATATAAATAAATCAATCCTAGCCATCCGATTTCATTTAATATTGTTCATCCATCCACATCAATCCATGCCACACCCTAGATTTATTATCCACCCTTAGATGTTCTTTAATCTCAACCACATGATTAGTGTCATTGAAACCCTAGCATACCCTAGATTGGATTATAAATAAGAGCCATTTTGATGGCTCAACCCCTAAGTTTTTGAGTTCCTTGGATTTCCTAAGTGTCTCAAGTCTTTTAGGATTTTTTGAATTCTTCGAGTTCATACATCTCTAAGTCTCCAACCAAGAATTTTATGCCCTAATCCCGTTCCATCCACCATATTCTTCGCCTCCTTGTTCGTCATCATCATCGTCATATTTCACACCCTCACCATATCTACTTCTATATAATATTCCTTCATATGCTAGGCACCTCTGAGTGCTTTCTATCAATGTTAGGTGCCTCTAAGCGTCTCTCTACCAGGTCCGCACACCCACAAGAATTTTTTGTAGATGCCAAGTGTCCGCGGGTGTTTTATGTAAGCCCTACTAATAGCCCCCTAGCCTTCGAGCAATGCTAGGGCATGCCTTCACCATTGACCTACAATAGATCTAGCCATCGAAGGACAATCAACAAGTATCAAGGTAAATCACATATCTCTTTTATTTCATTTCAATATCTTTAGATTTGCATGCATTTTCATTTATCAATAGCTAGGATTTTATTGATATCTGAGGGTCTCACGCAGTGGAGCCCTCACAGTTTTTACTAATTCCCTATTATTATTTTCATGTGTGTAGGTTTGGATATTTATCAACATTGAATTACTATTTAATATGGAGTGTTTTGGCTCAATGGATATCTGAAGCCCACTCAACTCTGTTGGGAGCAAGAACAAGTTTTATAGACACCATAAGCATTTCTAGCTAGGGTTTTAGAGAACCCTAGAATTATTGTATTTATTGTATCTGAATAAACTGTGTAAAACCCCTATTTGGGGTCACATTTGATTGTACTCAGATCCCCCAACAATAATAATATTAGATCTATTTCATTGTGCAATTTCTTATGTTATTTGGTTTATTCATTTTTAGTTATTTGTATCTGGTGTTTCGTTTTTGTCTTCACATTTATATCAAGACTTATAATATATCAAATAACATCAGTAATAAAAAACAATATGAATGTAAATAGCCTAAATAATACATATACAAATCATGTAGCACAACTTACAATCTTAATTGCTCAAAATGTATGCAATCTTTATTACTCCACTTTCTCTTACGAATATGATACTATGTCAACACTTGATACTACACTTGATTATCAAATATATGATAGATACATTATAATTGGATACATGATCCTTCTCTATGAAGTACTATATAGTCAGAGTAGAATGACTCTTTGGATACTTGACTATTCCTTTCCATATGCCAAGTCTCATGACTCTTGGCTTTTCTATATGACACTTGCATACTTGATGAACACATGACTCTATATTGTATGCACACATAGACATGACTCTTGAACTTCACTTTGCACACTCTAACCTAATACACTTGTGCATATCTTTACATTACATATTTGATATCTTACATACAAGACACTTATGCACATAGACTCAACTTACATTTGCACACTCACTCACATGACAGTCATGCATTTCTTGCACATACACACTTACATAACTCTTGTGTATTTCCTTCACATACAAACTTACATTAAAGGATAAATAATACTCACACTCTAAAATAAGACTCAAACCTAATCTAATATTTATATATGTACCATGAAAGTACCATGGGGGTACATTTGCAAGTATCAAATAATGTAATATACGCCAACATCCCCTTGTATTACATATTTGGTTATTGAAGACTTTAGTCTTCAATCATGGTCTTCATATTGATATTCAATCTTCAAGTTATCCTAGGACCTCTACTTGCTTTGCTCTCTTTTTTCTTTCTTCTGAATTTTCTTGATCTTCTTCTTCTGCTTCTTTAGTCTGTTCTTTTCTGACTTGTTCTTATCAAGCCACCTTTATATATCCTAATCAACTGTAAAGTTAGTGTCTTCCAAAATCTTTGAGAGAAATACATATTTATTGATTATAAATTTTTTTGAAAGGGCTTTATATTCATTCTCTTTAGTAGTTTCTTCTAAGTAGATGACCTTTTTGATTTCCCTCTTTATATTGTAAATGAGGTTGACTATACTGATATTGAGGAGGATATTGATGTTGAAATTGTTGTTGTCATTGTGGATTGTATTGAGATTGATATTGTCTTTGTTGTATTGACTTATTTTTTTGACCACTTTGATTCATTTGATTTCCTTGAGATTGATTCCTTGTATCTACAAAAATTTGTGCTATGACCTTTTTTCTTACATATTTAACAATATCTATTATTTGGATCTATATCTTGGAATTGAAGCAATATTGTCTTGTAAATTATCTTTTGATACTAAGGCATTTTTAGTCATTTCATTTTTGTCTAAATTTTCTACTTCATATTCTTGTAGAATGTTAACTATCTCATAAAATGTAGTATCTTTGCTTAAGACTTTCAAAGATGTAACTAAATTATTACAACTTTATATAAGTGCTCTCAATGTCACTTAAACAAGAAGTTTATCTTCTACTTTTTCTCCTAGAGCTAATAGTTTTGATTTTATATCAACTACCTTTCTTATAAATAGTTCAATGCTTTCACCACTATTAAATTTTAAGGAGTATATCTGAGATTGAAGATTGAAAATGGTAGCTTTGTTTTTCCCTTCAAATATTTTACAACATTCTAGAAATTCTCCCAATGTCACTTAAACAAGAATTTTATCTTCCACTTTTTGTCCTAGAGTTAATAGTTTTAATTTTATATCTACTACCTTTCTAAGAAATAGTTCAATACTTTCATCACTATTAACTTTTAAGGAATATAACTGAGATTGAAGATTGAAAATAGTAGATTTATTTTTCCCTTCAAATATTTTAGCTAAAGTATTCCAAGCTTCTATAGAAGTTTCTACTCCACTTATATAAGGTTGTATTTCATTAGTTATTACAAAAATTATTATCATAAGTGCTTTGGCTTCACCTTCTTCATATCTTTGAATTTATCTAACATCTTCAGTAGGTTTTGTTTTTGCTCCACTAACTATATCCCAAAGTTTTTCCACTATTAAAATTGATTTCACTTTATTTTCCATGAAGCATAATTTAGTCATTTCAGAAGTTGATATTCAGAAAGGAAGAACTTATTGTTAGATATAATAGTACTCATTTAAATAAAACCTTTGATGTAGAATTTCTTATAACTCCTAGGTTTAAATAATTCAAAGTTCTAAATTAAATTCTATGAAGTAGTAACTCTTATGTCTTCTTCGTATTAAAAACTAAAAATATGAATTTTTTAAATTTTTGTTTTCCTAAGTTTTTATGTAGAAAACCTTTTGACTCCCAAATAACTAAATTTGCAAATATTCATTTTTTTTTAAGTATAAAATATTTTCAAAAATAAAAAACTAAATATATTTTGAAAATCTTGGATGCTTTAAAAACAAATTAATTAATTATATTCCTTATTACTGCAAACCTTTAATCAAATTCAATAAACTTAAATAAACTTCTATTTCACTTATCATTCCAAGAAAAAAAATAACTTACAAAATTTATCACTCCTAAAAACCTTCTTAATTAATCAAATAAAAATTTATAATTTCAAAATCTCCTTTCAATTTCTAAATCTAACATATCACTCCAATAATCACTTCTAATAATCTTATCACTTTAATAAAACTTATCACTCCAAAATAAATAAGACCTTATAGAGTTAACTTTATAAAAATACTTTGTAAAACCATAATTTTTTACCAATATTAGCAATACATCTCCTTTATCAATGTCTTCCTACACAAGCGTGCAAACTACTATGGACTATGGACTGCACAAATTCAAATTAACTCATCCAAAAAGTTTCATGCAAACATTAATGCTTGATTACTTCTTCCTAGTTGACGTGTGTTTACATGCAAGCATTAGAACTTTTGGGTATTTCTTTTTGACATTGTGCTAGGGTGTTACCTCTGCAAATATTGCTTCCTTGATAGTTCCATTCCATAAAATAACCTAGCACCACTATTTTTGAGTAGCACTTAATACTCAATTACACTCAATGACTTATCCTTGGTGGCACTTGCTCGACTACAATTGATTACCTTAGTAGCACTCATTTTACACTTTATTACCTTTACCTTAGTAGCTATTATTCAACTATTGATTACAAATGCTTTGGTAGTGCTTACTCGACTGTTGATATTCCAAATAGACGTTGATTGCTCATATTCATCAAATAGACGTTAATTATAATTTGCTTAGTATGTTGCATTCTACATAGACATGGGTAAACAAACATCTACATTACTTTGTACTACACCTTAGATCTTTGTCATATTTGTTCTAATATTCTAGTTGTTCTACACAGGTTGACTGGTCCTTAGCATGGATTGGATGCTTGTCTCTATGTTGAAAGATTACTTTACTTTTACTCAGTCTGAGATATCACTCAATCTTTGAGAATTATCTTCCTTGCTATCCATTGGATGAACCTCAAATTTTTGCTTTGTGCATCTCCTCTTCACATTATGTTAGATGCCTTCTCTTGGCCTTTACATTAGATGTCTTCTTCTAAATCTTATATTGAATGTCTTCTATGGTTTTTACCTTGAGTGTCTCCTCTTCTCTTTATCTTGGATATCTTGCCTCTAGTTTTTACCTTGTGTATCTATTCCTTTTTATAATAGTCATTGGCCTTATCTTCAAGCTTTTCACTACTGCTTTATAACTCTTTTCACTAGAAACAATGTCAAGGTTTGTAAGAAACCTGAATATTAATATTCAAGTTCAATATCTCTAGGACATGTTGCTCTATGAATGATATATCTATTCTTAAAACTGATTTAAATTTCTCAAGACTTGATATACCTTCCTTATTTTTGTCTCTAACCCAAATTTATTCTATTAGATGGCTACTCTTATCAACCCTTTATGTCAAGGTCAATAACTTGGAACTTGATTTTTTATCAAGGTCTCTCTTGAATATTTGATATTATATCTATGTCAAGGTTTTCTAAAACCTGAATCTTGTAACTCTTATAAATATACCACTTGATGAAAATATTACTTTAAATATTGATATATCTTCCTTGATATATCCTTCTTCTTATCTACTTTCTCTTACACTTAGATGATGAAATTCTTCTCTATCTATGGTAGGAAGCTTCTCACACTTGTAACGTTTAATCTCTGTCGCAAATATCTTAGGTAGCACCTAAGAGCTGAAGCCTCTAATATCAAGGTGATATTTAATTTCCCTGATATTACAATCAAATTCAAGGTAAGTTGATTGTTTCAAATTCTTCAACTTCCTTCTGAGTTGATAGAAATTAGTATCAAGGAATATCTATCCATGAAATACTTCTATCTCTAAAATAAATATCAAGGTATGGCTATTTTCCTATAATGATCAGCTATCTTAAAGTTGATTCACCTTCTAATATAGATGAGTCCTTGTCTTTACTAGTTATTTTTTCAATTGTGAAAAGACTTTATAGCTGAGTCTTGGTCTTCACTAGTTATTATTCAACTATGGAAAGACTCTATATTTGAGTCTTAGTATTTTTTGGTTATTCTTAAACCATGGAAAGACTCTAACATTTCTACCTACTTTGACCTTACTATAGAATCTGAGTCACACTGCCTTTAAAGTGGACAAACTCTAAATCAATTTTATCAAACTAGATAAAATCAATTTTTGTATGTAGCTAAATAAATTTGATCAACCTATGCAAGAAACTACTCATAGTAGCTCTAATACCATTGATCCTTAATGCTAATATAAAACTCATAAGATAAATACCACATGATCAAATATAATATAGCCACAATATAGTAATATCAAGATAATAATGTAAGTAGAATAATATGATCAAATTAATATGTATATCAAGGAATAATATATCAAATAACATTCACTAATAAACAACAATATGAATGTAAATAGCTTGAATCATACATGTACAAAGCATGTAGCACAAATTACAATATTAATTGCTCAAAATATATGCAATCTTTATTACTCCTCTTTCTATTACAAATATAATACTCTGTTAGGAACCCATCCTAACACTATGATGTAATATTCCTTGTTGAACAAGAGGGACATCCATGATAATATTTTGTAATAGCTTTGGATCTAGAAGTGCCTAGACAAGTGGTTCCATTATATGTGACTGTTATCAAGAATGTAACTATTTTGTAGGTATGATATTCTAGATCGGGTGGCATTTTGCATGTAAGCCAACCTTGAGAGTTAGGTGGTAGATAAAGCATTTAAAAATACGAGGAGTAGGAATGTATGTATATTTTTTGCATAATTGAATGAAAGTGTTGATTGCTAAAAATATATGTGATATATATTAGTAGCACATGTTTTTAATAAGTTTTTAGCTAAGGATAAGCATTATTTAATGTGTTCTTATCCATTGTAATGTCTTGTAATGCCTATTTATAGGCACCTTTTGATATGACAATACAATGAAGTTTTGGATTGTCATTCATTTCTCGTGTCTGTGGTAAATTGATACCTCATCATTGGTATTAGAGCTAGGTTACAGATATAGGTTAATACCTTCTTCCTCTAGGCCAATTTTGGTTCAAACGAGGAATGAGAAAGCCTCCCGTAGGTCTGATCTATGGAGTCATTTACTTACATTAAAATATATTACAATAGATAAGAATGCATTAAATAATGCTTATCCTTAGCTAACAACTTATTAAAAACATGTTCTACTAATCCATATCAGTATGCTCACACTTGCACCCATATATAGCATCAACATGGGAATTTCCCTCTCATGTGGGATTGTGAGAGAGGAAAAGACCTCCAGAAAGATATGGCTCATAAAAACTGCTATGAGAAAAGGGAAGAAGGAAAACAAAAATAACAAAACAAACAAAGAAGACAAAAGGAAAAAGAGGTGATACACCAAGAAAAAATGGTTTATTGATCCACCTAAAACTTGTAAGAGGCACAATACAACATATACAAAACATAAAATAGATCGTGAAACAACTGCAAGAGTATGGTAAGGTGAACCAAGGGCCAATGCCACATGAAAATCAACCCTAACTAAAAATACACAAATACAACCAAGACAATACTTTGTATTAATTTCACAGTGTTACAAAGGCCAACAAGTTATAGAGATGAATCAAAAACTACTAAAAAACTTGGAAAATATATTTTTATAGACAAGAGCCTTTTCCTGGTCTTCTATTTTCCATGCAGATTAATTATTACCACAAGACTTTTACATATTTTCCCTGTCGACTTTTTAGATTTGCAAGATATTTTTCCCAACGACTTTTTGGATTTGCCAGATATTTTCCCTGTTGAATTTTTGGATTTATAAGATATTTTTCCTACATAATTTTCAGATTTGTAAGATATTTTCCATGTCGAATTTTTCATTTTTAAGATATTTACATATTAGAGAATCTGGACAACTCACAAAAAGAGGATATTTAAACATTTTTTAAATAAAAAATTGTGTGGTATTTTACTAAAAAATAGTCTCTATCATGGAAAACTTAGAAGTAGGCATTGATATCTATCACTTTAGGTCTAGATACCACTCTAGGTGTAGGTGCCACTTTGGATGTAAGCACCACCCTGGGTACAGGCACCTTGTGCTCGCCTAGGTATAGGTATCACTTTGGGTGTAGGTATCATCTTGGGTGTAGGTACCTCTTTGGGCGTAGGTGCCACCCTGGGTGTAGGCACCACTCTGGGAGTAGTTAGCATAAAATTATCCATCACATACCATAAAATATTTAATTGGTGCAACCGTTAATGAATTTAAGGAGACTTAAAATTTATAAGCATTTTGGTGATTCTTGGGGAACACATGCCTACAATGTCAAGAGAACCAGAAGACCAGGTAGCCTTATGATATAGATTAGTAGCACATGTTTTTAATAAGTTGTTAGCTAAGAATGAACATTATTTAATGTGTTCTTATCTATTGTAATGTATTTTAATGCCTATTTATAGGCACTTTTTAATGTGATAATACAATGAATTTTTGGATTGTTATTCATTTCTCGTGTCTATTGTAAACTGATACCTCATCATTGGTACCTGATACCTCATCATGTTGTAAAATGATACCTCCCATAGGTCTAATCTATGGATTCATTTACTTCCATTACAGATACTTTGTTTATAGGATTTATGAAATTGTTGAATCCGTATGTGGTTTAATCTTGCTTTCGCCTTGCATTCTTGATAATCTCATCTCAAAAATTCATTTAAATTCGTTTGTTTAATGCTCGTTCAAGTCACATTTTGGTGCACTTGCACCTTTCTTGTTCATGATCGTCATCTATTTTCATATTTTATGGTATGATATCGAGTTCAACAGTTTCATTTGATTAGGTCTCTGCTAGACTTTGCAACCTTACTGCACAACTTCAACAAATCCATGCATAAATGCTTCAGTAGAAAGCTAAGTTTACTGCCATTGCTAATGAAGATCTTGTTGATTCCGATGAATATATCATTAATGAAAATCATGATCTCGAATCTGATCCAAAAAAGAAGAATTTGTAGTAAAACTTGGATTTTAACTAGGTTCTCTTAGTGCCATACCCTACATATTACCACTATATGATGTTGATTCTCTTACAGATTCAAGCTCACTTGAATCTCTTATTATTGTGTTAGAATATATTTCACCATATGCGATGGTTCATATGATTCCTACATATTTATAGCTTTGGAGTTTCTATCTCCTCCTTCCAAACACCAAACATTGATCTACTGCTACTACTATCTAATCTAGTCCTATCTATCCCCCACAACCCTCAATATCCACTACTTGAATCTCATTGCTATCAACCTTTGCATATCACAACCTTCATCAATTCACCATTTTTCAATGTTGATCTACATTTTTTGGTACTATGTTGCGCATTATCATACTTTTTTATCCACCTTTCACTCAGTCTTCTTGTGATGTTGTTGCTATGATTGTTGCATCTGCTACCACTATCTTCTAGACCTAGATCTGACACCTTCCATCAATCCTCCTAGCTATATCTTCTGGATTTGAATTTTCTAATCCTAGGGCATTTCCTTCCATCACCCTCTATTTTTGTGATCACATCATTTTCTAGCCTATTTTTGTATCATATCACACAGATCATGTTCCTCAACTGGCTACCTCATCACCACCATGCTTACTCTAGCATCATAGTTCGCTGGTGTTGTTGCATTATCCATCATTGATAGCGGCCACCATGGCCACCACCATGTAGGGATTGGGTATGCTCGTGGTTGGAGGACATCACACACAATAGTGATAATAGATGGTAACTCAGTACTCGTAAATAATAGTTCCACCTTTTCAATGTGAATAATTCCAACCACTCGTTGCTCACCCTTAATCATAATACCTACCTTCAACATGACATACCACCTTCCACCAATTTTCTTTGACATCGGGTATCACTTTGCACAATTATGTGGTTTACCTCACAAATTTGATGATTCTTGGTGGTCGATCTGACATCTTTAGGTGATTCTCTACATGAAAACCTATTGATTTTCTTACAATGCTTTTCTACCACTTATAGCCTGCTATCCATTTTTAGGTGCTTGCAAGACTTTCGATGCTATATCAGACCTACGAGCACCTTCTACGCATTCTATGGCTTCTCCGCACAAACTCTGGCATCTTCTATGCATGTTAAGCCATTTTTTTCCATCCTCCAAACCTCACATTACTAGCACCAAACTGCTCTAGTGTTTTCATGTGATGAAAATTACCAAACAAATAGTTTTAGCGACCATCCTATTTTTGATAGCTAAAAATTAAACAATATCCTAAGGTTTTGGGTGCATTTCGATGATTTAGCTATTATTAATACCATTTTTCATGCCAAACTATGTTTTCTAGGTCACTTTGGGTATTCCAATGTCCATTTTCCACTTAAAGACAAAAATTTCTTTTTCGACATCAAAAATTAGTTGTTTGGCTAAGGTTTCAATTCATACTTATATCATTTTTTTTCTAGCTACTATGTTCGATTTTATAACCATTGTATATCATTTCATTTTTTTATCTTCATTGGGTGGGTTTATCCCACATGCATGCTATCGTTGCCATTTTATTCTTTATATATGGTGTATTCCATATATGCACATAGCCAACACGTCATGCACTGGCTATCCTATTCTATGGTTATTCCCACCATTCATTGTTTCCCTACTTGCTGACGTATACCCAGTTACCACAAAGCTTCCCTCATCACCACTTGCCCAACTCACCAATTTTCTCACCTCTATCGATATGTCACCATCAGTCACTTGTTTCGCAATGTTAGTCTATTACCACCAATCGTTGGTTTTGTAGAGTTAGCACCCTTTGCTTATCATCCTACCCATTGTGCCTTGTCAATCGTGTATCACCCAATGTTAGTATTGGTCTAATTCAGTCAACATCAAGTCCTATCACCTGCCTCCATGTTTATCTATGTGTCATGTCAGTCTATGGTCATCCGACATCACCCATCTATGTCAGTCATCACATCAACTCAGTCGTGCCTGTGTCTGCCCACCTCCTCCTACCACTTCATTTTGGACAATCCACGTTAATTATGTCATGTCTTATTAGCCTTATTCAGTCATGATGACATCAATGTCAACATCACCACATTTCGCATAGTCTATTTTTATTCTTGGTCTACACCTCCCTAGCCATTACCACCCTTTTTAATGCATACCTCCAATCATTTCATAAATATGTGTGCCTCCTTTACACAATTAATAAAATAAATTAAATTGTTTTAATTTAATTTAATTTTTCCATCGTCATTCTATCCGCATGCCCATTAAAAAAATAATTATTTAATACATGCACATCCTTTCATTAATTTGCAATGATCATTAAAACCAAACATTTCCTTTCTAGGTTGGCACCTTTTGCACATGTGGTTTGAGAAATATTCTGTTGCATCTTCTCTAACACTTCAGTTGCTGCTTTCTTCTGCCAAATTCATGGATCCATTTCAGCTATCCATTAGTATAGCAGTGTTTACAGTCATTGGAGAGTATTTTCCATGCCTAATTTAGTGCCATTGTTAGATTTTGGTTTTATGAAGACCTGTAAAAAAATTGTCATTTTGGTCTTATTTTTTTGTAACAAGAGTACATTTTCGATTGGACCCGATACTTCTGGCTATTTCCTTCTTTCTCTTCCACCCTTGTATGCATTGGGGACCAATTATTTCTTAGTGGAGAGGAATGATATGGATTAGTAGCACATATTTTTAATAAGTTGTTAGATAAGGATAATCATTATTTAATTCATTTTTATCCGTTGTAATGCCTTGTAATACCTATTAATAAGCACCTTTTGATATGATAATACAATGAAATTTTGGATTGTTATTCATTTATCGTATCTATTTTAAATTGGTGCCTCATCAACTTAACATCCATTGCGCACAAAGTCATTAACATCTTTAAATTTTCAAAAGAACTAGAATTCCACACTTGCTTTGTAAGATAGAACTACTAGACATAACCTCTACAAAATAATAAGAACTGCACAAAATAACCAACACAAATTGAAATAAAACATGCTTCACAAGAAGCAAGAGGTGTGTCAAAACACTTAGAGAACAAAAAAAAAAGAAACTAAAACTACAACAACATACCCTTACTATCTCTAAAGCCCCTATTCTAGCCAACACTAATTTTGAAAGGGATTTCATTTTGTAAGCTTTTGGGGGTGAACATAGTATTGTTGGTATTCTTACATAGGAAAACAACATGATGGGGGAGAACATCAAGAGCATACTCTTTCATATAGTCATTAGTCCCATGCTAACCTCTTAAAAATTGTCATTTGGATTAGATCCATATAACTCATTTTCCCACTCATCGAGCTGAGGATCATGAATAGGTGTGGTTTGTGATTGTACCTCATTAGGGGCCAGTTGCATCAAATTTGTAGCCTCTACAATAGGATTTTTAATCTCTTTATATGTTGATTATATGTGACTCAAAGCTTATTTGAAGAGATTTGTCTATCTTGGTAGTGCAATAGCATCCCACATAGAAACTTGTAAGCTAGTCTTCATTTGTTCTACCATGTTGATAGGTTGATTATTTTGTGTTTTTGGGTAGTCTAATCATTCCTTGGCCTATAAATAATAGGCTAAGTAGGCCTATTTTCCATTTTCTAATGGGTTGCTTAATTTGAGCCTACTAATTTCTTCATTCTAGAATATCCTTGAATGTGACTATAGGTTGTTGTCTAATATTGGTATTGGGAAGTTGAGGGGATGTGGTTGCTTGTGATGTAGAAGGACCATCAGTTACAACCCTTCATTTAGATCTAGAATTATAGTCAGACTATACTTGTTTCTTAGGCTGATTACCCACAGTATGATTCACTACACAATGCTCATTTTCTTGCCAATACATCAAATTGTTGTTAGGAGTTGATGTAGAAGGATGTTGATATTGTTATTGTTCCATTGTATGATAGTTAGGATCATATGCCACTAAATCTTTATTACTATTTCCATATGCACAACCATTTGGATCATGAGTTCTTTGATAATACGAGCACCATATTTGTTGCTTATCTAAGTTGCTTTACATAGGCACTAGGACCTAATTTGGATTGGTAATAGTAGAAAATTGATCTTGTAAAGGTCTAGATGGATGTGCATGATTTTGATATGGAGGTCTATGCTGATAAGGAGGGTAGTAGGGATGGAAATGCCTCTACTAAGGCTAATTTTTCTATTTCTCTAGACTATTGAGCTTGTTGTATATTATTATGATCAAGTTCAATAGATCATTCATTTGATCATTTGATTGTGCTAGGTGCATTTTCATTAATTGGTAATGGTTTTACTACTGGAATAGTAGTAGAAGCTTGAGATAATAATGGGTTGGATATAGTCACATCTAAAAATTGAGGTATAGGAAGCCTAGGGGTAATCCTACCACACTGCACTAAATAATTTTAAGCTTGGACAACCTTTTCATATGCATCAAGCAATGTATTGACTCCCATAGTTTGGATTTTCATACCTATATCAAAACTCAAGGCTCTCAAGAAATACAAAAAATTAGATTGTGCATTTGACCTTACCTCCATGGGTACTTTGTCCCATATCATTTGGAATATAAAATTAAAATCTGTAATATTCTCATTAAGAGCTCTTTTTATGGTATCCATGTGCTCAATGAGTGACTCGCTATCTAATTTATTCTTGAAGTACTTGATCGACTTATTAGCCAAGTCATCCCAATTTGTGATGGTATGAATATGAAGGCTTCTAAACCATTGAAGGGCTTTACCCTTCAAATAATATGCTAACAATATAACCACCATATTATCTTCAATCACATTATGTATTGAGCATAAATTTGCTATGTCTTGGAGATGTTCCATAAGAGTTATTGAGTTTTATCTAGTATAATAAGGCAAAGCCTTAAGGGTTGATACTAGAATATCATCATGTTATGTTAGGGCCAATGGACTGGATAGGCTCTAGGTGATTGTTGATACATGAATGGAATATGATAGTAGATCCTTTGAATAAAGGGAGATATACCAATACAAGGTGGTGTAGAAACTAAATCTTGAATCCTTCCTCCGATTTTTCTCCTTGAGTTATTAAAATGGAGTTGTTAAAACTAGAATCTACCTTCCATTCTTGAATTGCTTCTTGTAGACTCACCCCTCATAAAATGATGATGCAATCAAGGATCTAGTATTTCTAACTAGTAGAATCACTAGGTACTTACAAACATTGAATGTTTACAACAATGAGGGGAAACACTAACCCTCAAAACTAAAACTCACAATATTGAAGACCTTCAAAAGAATATATTGACAGAACAAAAAATAAGACATATATGGATTAGTTATTTTAGTAGAGTCACTAGGTGATTGAAAAAATACTTCAACAAACAAATAATAGTCAAAATAAACACCAAATATTCATTGATTTGAAATATAAATAGATCTATACAATTATTTCATAGTAAAAATTTAGATCTGTCCCATTGGGCGTTCCAAAACTATAACCTGCTATAAATGTATGCTCACACTTGCACCCGTATATAGTATAAACATGGGAATTTTCCTCTCATGTGGCATTGCTAAAGAGGAAAAGACCTCTAGAAATAGTTGGATCTCAAAAAATTCAAAGGAAAAAGGGAATAAGAAAAAAAAACAACAAAACAAAAAAAGAAGACAAAAAGAAAAAGAGGTGATACACCCAGGTAAAATGGTTGATTGATCCACCTAAAACTTTTAAGAGGCATAATAAAACACATATGAAACATAAAACAAATTGTGAACCAACTACAAGAGGTATTGTAAGGTCAACATAGGGCAAATACCAAATGATATTCAACCCTAACTAAAAATACATAGATATAGCTAAAACAATACATTGTATTAATTTTATAGTGTTACAAAGGCTAGCAAATGATAGAAATGAATCAAGAACAATAGAAAGACTTGGAAAATATATTTTTATAGAAAATATTATTTTCTCTGATATTATATTTCCCATGCAGATTAATTATTAATGCAAGACTTTTACATATTTTCCTATCAACTTTTTGGATTTGCAAGATATTTTCCTTATCAACTTTTTGGATTTGAAAGATATTTTCCCTAGTGAATTTATGGATTTGCAAGATATTTTACTTGTTGAATTTCCATATTTGCAAGATATTTTCCCTATCAAATTTTTATATTTTAAATATATATACATATTATAGAATCTAGATAGCTCACAAAAGGAAAATATTTAAATATTTTTTTGATAAAAAATCGCATGGTATTTTTACTAAAAAATAGTCTCCATAATGGGAAACTTAGAAGTAGTTATAGAACTCCATGTTGGTGTTGCTCTAGGTGTAGGCACCCCATGATCACTTGGATATGGGAATCCCATGCTCACTTGGATGTAGGCACCACTCTGGGTGTAGGCACCATTTTGGGTGTAGGTATTATTCTGGGTGTACGTATTTATCTAGGTATAGGTGTCATCCTGGGTGTAGGTATCATCCTGGGTGTAGGTATCATCTTGGGTGTAGGCATCATCTTGGGTGTAGGCACCATTCAGGTTGTAGGCATCACTCTAGGTGTAGGCATTATCCTGGGTGTAGGCATTGTCCTAGGTGTAGGCACTATCCTAGGTGTAGGCATCGCTTTGGGTGTAGGTGTCACCCTTGGTGTAGGTGTTGCTCTGGGTGTAGTTAGCACAAAATGATCCACCACATACCGCCATATATTAAATTGGTTAAACCATGAATGAATTTGAGAAGGACACTTAAAATTCATTATAAAAATATTGAAGGATGTTTCCCCCTTGAAGTGCCCTGCAATTTTGTGTTACTTTGTGAAATTGTTCATTTCTGCATTTATATTTCATATCGCAATAGTTTTTGTTTTGAGTATTTATGTTTATTTAAAATATTTGTGTGAGTGAGTTTAATTTTAATAGTAGGTTCTTAACAATTGGTATTAAAGAGCTTTATAGGGTCATGTTCTATTATGATTGAAATAATTTCTACCATTTCGGTTGTTAGGTATAAGATTTTGTGTTTCTATTTTTTTGCTAGTTTCCTTATTCTATATAAAAAATTCCAACCTTTGTTTTTTTTTTTGCATTAGTTATTTAGTTTATAAAACCTATGTTGAGAGTTATAAAATATCATATATGAGTTATCATTATTGGCTAAGCTAGATTACCCATAAAATGTCTAATGAAGTGAGGGGTGATCAAGCTCCAACACCTAGGCTTCAGACAACACCCATCTACAAAATTGAGCTATCGTGTATCTTCAAGTATATCGAGAGACCCCCTAGGATTCAGAGAGATGTTTAGACCTTAGGAATATTTTTAGCCTTGTATTATACATAGTATATCAGACACAACATCTAAGAATATCACCCTCCCATACAGATAGAGAGATAGGCAGTGTTCTCAAGGGTATGCATGGAATCCACCTTTGAGTAGTGGCCTAAAATATTGGTTCAAGCACTATTGTTCATCACTACGGTATAACAAAGGGCCTATGGATAGTACATACACCTTAGCTTAGAATACCCTATTATGTTGAATATCAAACCTACAACAAAAATCTTGTTTTATGAATTTTAAACTTGTTACCATAACCTTATCATATAAATTAATAATATGAAAAAGACATCCCTATTCCTTAATTCCTGCATGAAAATAGTCAAAAGAAATTATAGAAAAATACAATAGGTAGACAAAAAGCATTAGAGTTAAAAACAATGGGAATAGGATGGTCAGTATCAGTAATAGTTAGGATATTCAGTCAGTATAGGGTCATTGTCAATGTCAAAATAGTTACCTATGATAGTTAGCATTTAAAATAAACAAGGAATATATATCACAAATTTATACTAGGTAGGTGACAACATAGTCTCATGAGTGATCAATAGTTAGAAAAAATAAGATAGAGTGTCATAAAGGGTTGGTCGACATAGAACCTAACTTTTGAACCAAGCCTCTAGAGGGAAAACCAACCACACCTACAACCTTGATAAAAAAACAATATAAAAGAAGTCTAGGGGTGCCCAAAACCATTGTTGTGGTATATAGCTCATTGTGATCATCTTCTCGAGTTGATTATTTTGATATATAGCACCCAAACCACTTTTTAGGCTCTCCACTAAAATAGTAACCCCTCAAATCACATTTCTATTTTTAGTATCACCATAGGGAATAACTCTTAGAAACTGGATTCATGTACTTGGCAATAATAATTAGAGGTACAAATTGCTAAGCATGTGGATCATTTGGGCAACAAGTTAGGGTCTCAATTCAACAACAACTTAGACAAGATAAGGACAACTATCAAAAATTTCCACAAATCCATGAATTTGGTTACCAAGACACAAAGGGAAATGAAGGCATAATTGGATAGTCATCTCTCTATTGATTCCTTCTCACAAGATAGGTTGGGTCATCAGGATCAACAAGATACAGGTACAAGTCACCACCAAAAAAATTTACCAAATAACAATGGATTTAGACTTCCCAAAATTTTATGGAAAATATACTAAGGGGTGGATCTGTAAGGTAGAACAATATTTCAATCTTCATAATGTTCCAAGATACATGCATTTGAGAATTACCTCTTTAAATTTTGAATTAAATGCACTACATTGGTTTTAGTGGCTTAGGAAGGTTGAACCTGACCTCTCTTGGAAATACTTTGAGCAACATCTACTCACTCGCTTTGGTCCTAGTGAGTTTGAATATTTTACAAGATCCCTTACAAAACTTAGATAGACTTCAACTGTTTGAGAATACCAAACTCAATTTGAGAAACTAGCCAATAATACCACTAGTTTAAGTACTAACTTCTTCCAAAGTTGTTTTGTGAGTGGTTTGAAGGATGGAATTAAGGCTGAGGTTAAAATGCTAAGGCCCCAAAAATTACAACATACCATACAATTGGCTAAATTGGCAAAATAAAAATTCAAGGCTCAAGGACACACCTATAAATTTTCTCAATCTCAGCCACCTTTTTCGTCCAAGCCTATGACAAGTCCTACCACTAAATCTTCAACTATAAAAAATAGACTCATGAAGAGATGGAAAATAGATGGGCCCAAGGGCTATGTTATAATTGTGATAAAAATTATTCCTCAAGACACAAGTGTGTGTGTCAAAAATGATATCTTCTAGTTATGGATGAGGCACCAATCATGGAATCTTAATAGGATTAGGAGGATCCTCAAGAGGAAGAAACCACATATCAAGAAACAGATTCAGAGGACTCACAACCAAAAATATTTATGCACGCTTTAGCAAGGGTATCCACTCTCCAAATAATAAAATTTATTGTCTATTTCAAAGGACAATGGATCATCATTCTTATTGACTTTGGTAGTACACAACTTTATTGATCCACTTGTGGCCAAACAAAGAAACCATTACATTACTACATGCAATTCCTTTGAAGTTATGATTGATAATGGAGGCACCCTACCATGCAAAGGAAAAATTTGTAATGTCAAACTTCAAATCAAGTACTATAATATAAATATGGACATGTTTACCCTACCCTTAGGTGGGTGTGATATTTTTTTGTTAGCACAATGATTGCGGATGTTAGAACCAATTTTATGGGATTTTGCTGAGTTGTAAAATAAATTTAGTCAAGAAGGGAAGAAATATACTTTACATGGCATGAAGGATAGTGTGGCTTAGTTTATTTCTACCCATAATATGGAAAAGTTATTAAGAAAATCCTCTCATGGATTTGTAGAAATTTTTTTTGCTATCAATGCCCCCAAGATAGGGGAACATGACTATCCAACGCAATTATAATGCTTATTAAACAAATATGCCCAAATTTTTAAGGAACCCAAGGGACTATCTCCTCATCGCTCACATGACCATGTAATACAAATTCTTCCCCCTAATGTCCGTTCGTAAAGGTACCCTTATGCTAAAAAATGAAATATGGAGAAAATTGTGCAAGAACTTCATGTTGTCAAGGTTATCTTGTCCAATGTTAGACCCTATTCTTCATCGATGTTATTAGTTTTGAAAAGGATGACACTCAATGCGTATGTGTGGATTATCAGGACCTCAATAAGATCACTATTAAAGATAAATTTTCTATTCTGATGATTGATGAATTGCTTAATAAGTTGCATGGGGTTCAATAGTTTTCCAAGTTGGATTTGTAGTTAGGGTATCACCAAATTTAAATCAAGGATGAGGATATTATAAAAAAGAACTCTTATAACTCATAAAGGGCCTTATGAATTCTTGGTTATGCCATTTGGATTGACCAATGCACCTTCTACATTCTAGAGTACGATGAATTCCATTTTTTGTTCTTTCCTTTGCAAATTTATTCTAGTATTTTTTATGATATATTGGTTTATAGTCATTCATGGGAAGACCATCTTCAACACTTATATCAAACAATAAAACTTGTATTTGACCATCAACTCTATGCAAAGAGGTCCAAATATTTTTTTAACTAGGAATAGGTTGAATACTTGTGGCACATCATCACTAAGAATGGATTTTAGGTTGATCCCAAGAAAATGTAGGCATTTAAAGATTGGCCTAAGCTTTGTACCTTAAATGGACTTTGTAACTTCTTGGGACTCACTGGATATTACATGAAATTTATGAAGAATTATGGCAATATAGCAACTGCCTTAATATCCATGCTAAGAAATAATTCTTTTACGTGGATAGAACCAAGCAAAAGGGCTTTTGATGATTTGAAGTATACTATGACCACTACCCCCATATTAGCAATACCAGATTTCTCTAAATATTTTGTCATTGAAAGTGATGCATCAAGAACTAGCATTGGGATGGTTTTAATACAATAAGGTAGACCTTTGTATTTCATTAGCAAAGCACTCTTAGGCCAAAATTTGGGCAAGTCTACTTATGAGAAGGAAATGCTTTCCATTTTACATGCGGTCAATCATTGAAATCCATATATCATTGGTAGATATTTTTCCATCAAAACTGATCATTAGAGTCTCAAATATTTTTTATAATAAATGGTGGCCACCCCAAAACAACAAAAATAATTTTCAAAAATATAGGGTTATGACTACGATATCTCCTATAATAAGGGTAAGGATAACATGGTGGTGGATGATTTATCCTAACTACATGAAGAACGGACTATGATACATTCTATATCCACACCACATCCTCAGTGGATTCATAAAATCTGAAAGGAACTAATCAGGGTATCCTCTTTACATAATCTCATATACCAACTTCAAGCAAATCCTCATTCATACCCTAGCTATACATGGTATGGTCACAATTTATGGTACCATGATTATCTTGTTATACCCAATTAGTCATAAATAAATATCCTCATCCTTTAGGAGATGCATGCTTCCCCAATAGATGGTCATTTAGGGTTTCTCAAAACTTATACAAGGACCAATCATACCTTTTCTTGGTGGGGAATGAAAAAATATATTCATACTTTTATGGATAAATGTGATTGTTGTCAACATATGAAAGGTTAAACTATGAGTTTTTGTAGTACCCTTCAACCCTTTATAATTCTTTATTAGGTTTTTACATATATCTCTGTGGATTCATTGAAGAGTTACCTAAATTTGGTAGTAAATATGTTATCTTGGTGATAGTGGATCGTCTTACAAATTATGCTCATTTATGTTCCTTATCCCACCCATACATCACATTCATTGTCACTCAAACCTTCCTATAATTTATCTTTCATCTCCATGGAATACCCAAATTAATTATCTCTGATAGGGATCCTACCTTTACTAGTCATTTTTTGCAATAATTATTCAAGTTGCAGGGAACACAACTCAAAGATGAGTCTGGCCTATCACCCTCAAATTGATGGTCAAACTAAAATTCTTAATAAATGCTTGGAAACATACCTTCATTGCTTCACCTCTAAACATCCTATATGCTAGGCTAAATGGCTTACTTTGGTCGAATGGTGGTACAACACAACATATCACATTTCCACTAATATGAATCCATTTGAAGTAGTCTATGGTTAGCCTCCACTAGCATCATCTTCTTACATTCCAATAAATTCAAAAGTTCAAGTTGTCATTTCCATTCTCTTCCAGCATTAAGGTCAATCTGGACTTGGCTCAGAATTTTATGAAAGAACAAGTTGATCAACACTACATTGAACATAGCTTTGATGTCAAAAAAATTGTTTTTATTTTCCTACAACTATATAATCATATCTCCATATTTGTGGTTGTTAGAAACCTGTCATAAAATATTATGGTTCTTATTAGGTGTTGCAAAGGATCAGGTTGACAACATACCAACTAGCCCTTCTGGCTAGTTCTAAAATTCATCTAGTCTTCCATGTATCTTCTCTCAAGCAAGTTGTTGGCAATAGGTTCCAAGTGTAGTCTATGCTTCTAGAGTTCGATGAGGAAGATTTTATAATTCTTGAACTTGATTACATTCTAGACTACATATTGCATACCAGTCATCAATGTGTCATCATCAATTTTATTGTCCAATGGTATAGCTTACAACTTGAAGATACTACGTGGGAACCTCTTCAATAGCTCCAACAATAGTTTCTTCATATTCAACTTTGAGGAAAAAGATTTTCGAAGGGGAAGAGCATGTTAGGATCCCATCCTAACACTATAATGTAATATTCCTTACTGAACATGGGGGACACCCATGATAATATTTTGTAATACTTTTGGCTCTAGAAGCACCTAGACAAGTGGTAACATTATATGTTACTATTATCAAGAATGTAGTTGTTTTGTAGGTAGGAGATTCTATCTTGGGTGATATTTTGCATGTAAACCAACCTTGAGAGTTAGGTGGCTGATGAAGTCTTTAAAACTACGAGGAGTGAGAATGTATGTATCTTTTTTGAATAATTAAATTAAAGTATTATAAGAGGTTTACCCCTTGAACTGGCCTATGATTTTGTGTTACTTTGTGATATTGTTCATTTCTATATTTATATCCCGTATCATAATAGTTTGTGTTTTGAGTATTTATGGTTATTTTCAATATTTATGTGAGTGAGTTTAATTTTAATAGTAGGTTCCTAACATATTCAACACTTGATACTACACTTGACTATTGAATACATGATAATTGAATACATTATCCTTATCTATGGATTACTATATAGCCATAGTAGAATAACTCTTTGGATACTTGACTATTCCTTTCCATATGCCAAGTCTCATAACTATTGGCTTTTCTATATAAAACTTGCATACTTGATGAATGTATTACTCTATATTGTATAGACACATAGACATGACTCTTAACCTTCACTTTGCATACTCTAACCTAAGAAACGTTTGCAGATCTTTACATTACATATTTGATTTTACATACAAGACAATTGTGCACATAGACTTAACTTACATATGAACACTCACTCACATGACACTTGTGTATTTCTTACACATACACACTTACATAACACTTGTGTATTTAGGCATATTTGTTAAATATATGTTTAATATTAATATTTTAATATTATATTCTATATATTTTTAATAAATATACATATGTATATGTAAATAAATCCTAACCATCCAATTTGACTTAATCCTAGGCATCCATCCACATCAATCCATGCCACACACCCAAAATTAATATCCACCCTTCGATGTGTTTTAATCTGAGCCACACAATTTGTGTTGCTAAAACACTAACATACCCTAGTGTGGATTATTAATGGAGTCTATTTTGATGGCTCAACCACTAAGCAGTTTGCTATTGAATCCGAGTAATTTCCTTTAGTCCCTGATTTTCTAATTTTACCTAGAGTATCCAAGCATTCTCGCCATTTGCCCTCACTCACCATAGCCTCTCCATCCATCACCATCCACTTACTCAACCAGATCTACTTCTTTAGATATTTATCTCAGCTCCAAAATACATCTAGGCATTCCCTATAATTATTGAGCACCTTCGAGCAATTATTTTCATCATCAAGCACCTTTGGGTGCTTTCTACCATCCCTAAGAGACCACGGGTGTTTTCTACTACCATTGAGTGCCCATGGGTGTTTCAAAACCTGCTATTTAAGACTATCAAAACCCTCAAGTGATACTAGGGCATCATCGTACCATTTTCCTCACCAACTACTAGTAGATTTGGTGCCCATGGGGATGTGCAACAAACCATGGATCATACTTCGTTGTAGTCCTTGTATAATCCACATCAGGGAGATCTATCTCCTTGTTATCCTCGTAATCCTCCCTTTATGGCTCAACACAAGGTAACCATGTCTCCTCCTGATACCTCCTATAGAGCACTGGCTCATCAAGAATCCCCTACCTCAATCCAAACTGTCGAAGCACCCGTGATAACTGAATATACTCGATCTCACTTTGATACCTCCTAACCACCCACCTAGCCTACCTGACCCATTGTAGTTGCTCTCCATCACCTATCCATCTAGAACCCTATCATAGTATCCATATCACTTAGGTGAATTTCAATCCATCCCACAAATACCTGTACCAGTTGCTCATCCACACAAGACAACTCGATTGTACCTCCTTCAATACCACCCATCTCCTAGCATAGGGTTGCCCCCTATCCCAACATCCCACTAGTAGACCCTCCAATTAAACCATGCTAAAATGCTCTCATTCCTAGCACTACAGTAGAAAACTACAACCTGATCCTTTCCTCTTTTGCCTCCTCTTGTCATAGAGCTCCTGATACACTTGCACCAATAATGTAGGAGCCCATGCTTACACCTATGATGTAGCAAGCATATCATTCACCAACCCTATTAGGTTCCAAGGGAACCTGCAACAAGTACTATTCGGGACCACAATGTTTGCCAACACTAATATTACCAATTCCCAAAGGGCATCCAATTCCTTATCCATGTACATGGAAAAGTATGGAATACCCCTACACTCCACCCTCATACTCTACCAACTATAACCAAACAAATTCCTCATCTCTGCCCCCTATCATTTCCAACCTCGATATGAATCCCCTCCATCGATAGCTTGAGGATGTGATATACATCCTCAAGTGTAAGTGTCACCTCTCTAGTGGGAAGCTGAAAGGTCCCCCTCTCTGGATCCCACCTCTCTACCAAGGTAGAGAGGTACCCCTTGTCTACCCTCACCACATCAATTTGGGCTATCTTTGCTAGCCCCATAGCCTCCAACAAATCCCATTCCTTCCATAGTACCTTACTTATCCTAGGGATGAGAGGTAAGAAATGATTCCAAGCCTAAAAAATCCTCAACTGCAATACAATACAAAATATTTGTTATTAATACATGTTCAAAAAAAAATCACAAAAACATAAATTTTTTACATAAACCAAAAAGAGCTTCAAAGAAGGGACTTACCTTAGAAAATCACACTCCAGCTCTAGCTCTGGCTCCCACATCTGCTCCCTCCACTACCATAGCTTCTGCACCCATCTCACTTCACCTCATTCCAATCCATTCCACCCAAATCTCCCACACACAACTTCACAAATTCAAAAAAGCACAAATGAGCTCCATTTTCACCTTGTAAGTCATTTATAGTTTCTTTAGGCACCTTGAAGCACCCTTGGGTGTTTCTTGGTATATTGAAGTGTAGACACCAAAACAGCACCAATCCAATTATGTGACTACAAAAATCGATTGCATTGACACAACACAGCCTCCAGGGCAGCCCCTAGAGGTCAAACAGTGGTCCTAACCACTCTTCCAGTAGTTTTTGAAGGTCAGAAGTCAATTCGGCACCCTCAGGTACTTTGCTCCATACTCGCTTCACCTAGGAACGAATACAATTTTGTGTTCGCCCTGCCCAGGGATAAATAGAGGTATTCACTTCGGGGTGGAGCGAATAGCGGGTTTGACGAACAAAAAGTCAATTCATGACAAACGACAACTTGGATCCACCACTTACCACCTCCTTCACTTCATGGGAGTGTAGGTGAGCATTTTTGAGTGTTAGAGGCTATTACAGGGACAGTAATGAAGCCCCTAATCAAGGAGGAATCTTCCCTCCCGTGAAAGGGCATGGCCACCAAGTGGCGCCTCTGCATGTTCATCCCAAGATACCTCCAGGTCTATAAATTAGTGAGCTTTCTCACCCCAAAAGATAGAGAGTAAGAGCATTTTTGAGAAATGAACTGCTATCATTTTACTTCCCCATACACCCTTGTGCGATTTGTGCCTTTCACATCCTTGATCTATTTTAGAGAGCAGGTCATTGGGTGACTATCGAAAGGACGAATCTTGAGCCCAAAACCTGACACTTGACCACAGTATACCACCCAATTTGCCGACAACACCTTGTAAGGGATTTTGGACCCATCCCAAGTGGATTGGTGCCGAAATCAAGCCACAAACGGTGGGCATCTTGCTCGGGCACCCCCACACTGCTACAGGTCTAATCGTCCCTTTTAGGCATGAGTGGGAATCTATGGTAGATTTCCTTTCTATTATTTTCATTTTGTATTTGATCTTTATGCTGCTTAGATAGTTTACAATTTTGGGATTTCATGTCGTTTTGATCAATTGCTATTACGTTTTATCATGTTTTCACCTTCACTAACTTGTAGAGAGCACCATCGAAATTTGGGTGTTAGGCCGAATTGGGGAAATCTGACCATCTGGGTCGTCCCAAAATACCCCCAATTAGCTAACCCCCACTTTTTCAAGAAATTTGGAGCCGTCTAGAGGTGACATTTGGGACGGTTCTATTCGGTGTTTTGTTGTAGGTATATTCGTCCCACCCTAGAATGAATACGAATCCATGGAGAATTTGTAGACTGTTCCTTTTGCAGTGCCTTCCCAGTGATGTCCCCATGCTTCTGTGAAAATTTCAATCAGTTTGGAGTTGTTTTGATTATTGTTTTATTTATTTCTTCGCATGCGTTAGCTTTGGGTTTTGAGATTGCATGTTTGATCTTCTTTGTAGGTGCTATTGACTATCTTTTTGTTTCTTCGAACAAAGAATCAGAACATCGAAGGAGCAAGAAGGAATCAACACTCATATACACAAGCGACGACGATGTTTTGGTCTGCCCATATTACATGTGGGTGCGCGGAAGAAGGATGGCCATCCATGGATGTAACCAAGAGACGAATTTAATGCTCCTCACCCATGAAAAGGGAGGAGGCGAATTGTAACTGAATTGTGAAATACATCAATAAAAGAAAAGGGTTGTTTGTTTCATTTGGGTTTAAATTCATTTGTGCTTTCTCCATTTTATGCATTTTTAATTCATAGCATTAAGTTTAGTTTCATTTTTGCATCGTACTTGGAGTTTTTCCTTTCTTGTTTCCATATCCTCGCGCTTTTAGTGGCGATCACGGTGGGACGCTGTCCTCTATTTTTTTTTTTGGGATCAAAAATCTGATCAAAACTTGCTTCGCTTGTAGGTATCCTTTTTTTTTCAAATGCGGGACTGTTGTTCGTTCCATCCTATGGTGAACACAGAGATGTAATTCGTCTCACCCAGGGACGAATGGGAATGCACCCCACCCTGTGACGAATACAGTTCTATTATTCGTCCAACCTAGGGACGAATAGTTCTCTGTGCATTTCTAGAATAGAGACTTAGAACCAAAATATTTGGGCAGAAAAGAGGTAAGGATTCTGAACCTTCCCTGTCATTTTCTGTTGTTAATTTTTTTGTTTCTGGATTACTTGCTTGCTTAGGGAAAGTTTTCTTTTTGCTGCTTGCTTCTTTCCTTTTGCAAAATAAAAAGAACCCCACACACCATGTGGAAAAATTAAAACCAAGGAGCTGGTCGTAAAACCCCAGCCCTTGATCAAGACCAACGATGGATTTCATCACCACCTTGGCTTGAATCTTGCATCCATTACCCCGATCGCTATTGTTGCTAGATGTAAATCCTAACGAAAGCTAATCGAGTGTAGTTGGGGTGATTCCTAGTGCACGAGGATAAGTCTTCTATGGTAGGTGTCATAAACAGGGTGATTCCCCTTTTGTACCGCCTACGTTCCACGTACCATCTACTCTCATGTACCTATAGTTTCCCTCATGTAAGGGTGGGTATATAGAGAGGTTGGTATATCGGCCTGGCAATGGTATATCAAAGGGGCGACCATTTTTGGGAGTCATAAGAGCCATCATTTTGCATTTAAACGTTCTTTAAAACAAAAACAAAACAAAAATAAAAAACACACTAAACCAGGTCTAGGACACACTTTCAATCTTTAAATGGGATAATCACTACTTGTGTGTGTGTGTGATCTTTTATGTTTAGTGTAGCATAAAAAAAATCATAAAAGAGATAAAAATATACATAGCTTATAGAGAGATAACACCATGGTGTACACCCGTAGCCAAGCCCAATCATGAGCGAAAGCTGCGGAGAGTGTACAAGGGGGCACAAGTTGCCTCTGCTATAGCCAAAAGGACTTGGTCATTCCACCTTGGTGGCCTGACCCATGAGACAGTCCACATAGGGACATTTTAGAACAAGCCTATAGAGACACCCCTTTAAGGGGCACACCTAGTCAACATGAACCCTTTCAGGAAGAGTCCGTACACATACCATTTGACTTAGACAGAAGGGCTCCTTTGGATGCTCGTTACGAGCGGCCATCGCATGATGAAGCGCTAGAGCCATATAAGGACCATAAAGAGGGGGCACATGATCATGTCGTCCCCCATTTACCCCTTCTCACTGTTAGAACCAATAGACAAAATCCAAAGCGTAAGGCTCTTCAAATAGGGTGAGCTAACTCTGCCCGCCCCTTTCACACATATGAAAGGGAGTACGAGGAAGACGATTACATTCCTCAAGAGAAATATACAGCATGGGGGCCATGCACTTCCACACCAGATATATACCATGATCACCCATTGAGGCTAGAGCCTCGAGTAAATGCTGCCAACCTCGACAGAGGGAACCGACCTGCTGAGATCTCGGATCATCGTGATTGAGGTAAATGCATAGGAGAGGCATATAGGCCTCCTAAGCTCAACATGGTAGAACAAATTGATCTGGAAGTTTCCAGACAGGCCACCCACCAAGCACAGATCACGTGGCTTGAGCAAGACCAACAACAGCTAGAGCATTTATATCGCCTTAGCAAAGAGCACATTACGCACCAAATAGATGAGTTGCTCCATAACCCGGTTCCTAAAAGGGTTCCAACCCCGCACACCTAAAGAGTGGAACCATATGAGAGGCGTAATCCCTTGGTGTGAGATAGGTCTCCGCGATCTTACCAAGTGTTGCCTCCAAGACCACCTAGACCTGAGCGGGAGGCCACTCCACAAAAAAATGATGGGTACCCTCCACGGGGACTCACCCAGGGTCATAGGTCTCATCCAAAGGCTCCTCAGGAAGCTTACGAGGAATATGAGCAGGAAGATGAGTGGGCCAAAATTCCCTACCAAGGCGGGGGGGTTGCTATCCAGCCACCCCTTCATAGGCCTCAAGTCTCCCACAACCCACAACGGGAGTAGACCAAAGAGGAAGAAATTAAATCCTTAGATGCATATAAGGCACTACTAGAGCATCTGGAGTCTATGGAAACCAAAACTTCTGGGCCCCAAAAGCCCACTTTGCACCAGCTTCACAGTCATCTTGTGCATCTGTTAGTGCCAGCACCTCCTTACCCTAAACACTTTAAGCTGCCTCAGTTGGCAACCTTTAGAGGTGAGGAAGATGCTCAAGAGCATGTGATAAGATTCTTGAGCCAATGCTTTGGCATTCAGGACAATGATGCTTTGTTATTAAGAACATTTATAACCACATTCGCAGGCCCTACCTCGGATTGGTTTACCCAATTACCAAAGCATAGCATCAAAATCTTAGATCAGTTAGTGGATGCGTTCCTCAAACGCTTCACCTTCAAAACCAAGAAGAAGGCATCACTAAGTGACTTGGCCAGCCTCAGGAAGTATGAGGAAGAGACCATGGCGGCCTACGGGAATCGATGGAGGACTTTGCTTTCAAAGCTGCCCTACCTCCCTCCTATGTTCGACCTCACTCAAATGTTCTCAAAGAGTTGTTTGAGATCGATATCTATGCTATTGTAGCTACAACAATATGCCACCTTAGAAGAAGCTCTGGCACAAGCCAAACTTATTGAAGAGATCAAAATACAGGATGGCGAGATAGCCAAACCTAAGAAAAAAGAGTGGACTAAGAACACTAAAACCGGTACCACACAACAAAAACCCGTGGCGATCAACCAAGTTGCCATCAATGTCCCTAAGCCTGCACAAGCAACACAACCTCAAAAGGCTAACTATCAGGTAGTGCCTCCCAATAACTATGATAGATAAAATCAGAGGCAAGAACAGAATTAGCAGCATCGCCCTAGGCGACAATACACACCCTACATAGAGTCCAGGGACTCTTTGTTTGATCGCTTGTTAGCGGTAAACCTGATCAACCTACCAGAGATCTAGACCATAGATACCAACGCACCCAAGCCTAAGGGGTATAGAGAGGACTTGTACTGCAAGTTCCATAGGTGACAGGGACATGACCTAAATACCTATTGGAAATTTAAGGGCTTGGTGCAAGACTTGATTGATAACAAGACACTAGCAGTAGATAATCTCATCGCACCAAGCAATCAACAAATGGAGGTCTTCAAAGACCCCTTGCCTGCTAATGCTTCGTAGGCAAAGACCCTACAAGTTAATGAGGTCACATAGAACTGCCCCATGCAGGGATACATAGGGATGATCAGTATAGTGACTCGGAACAGGAGGTATCCGAGCACGAATGCTCCTATGGCAGCTGCAAGAGAGGTGCCAACAACATCACAACCATAATAGCACCTTGCACAACCTCCTCCGCTTAGACTAGTGGCCACACTTCAGACCAAACTCACTCAGAGTTTGAGGACCACATCGGCTAGGATCTCCATATACGAGCTTATACAACAATATATGCCTCATCGAGAAGCTCTAATGGAGATATTGAAAGCCATCGAGTTGCAGCCCCACGAGACAAATTCTTTCAAAAACTTCATGGGCCATGTCAAATGATGCACTGAGCTGGTCATCACATTTTGAGAAGATGAATTGAGATCAGTGACTGATGATATGGCAGATCCACCCCTGCACGTTATCGTGCGGGTCAACAGGATCCCATACAAGAGGGTGTTGATAGACACTGGCTCTTCCAGTAATCTCATCACAATCGTGGCCCTAAAACATTTGAAGTTTCCCGCATCTCACATCACAGCTTCCACCTACACTTTGTGAGCATTCAATGATGCAATTTTCTTGATAGTTGGCACAATAGTACTACCAATCCAAGTGGGACAGAAGACCATACCCACATTGTACCACATATTGGAGGGTGAGATGGCCTACAACATCTTGCTGGGATGGCCATGGATCAGGGACATGAAGTTTGTCCCTTCGATAGCTCACCAATGCTTAAAGTATACATTTGAAGTGGAGGTGCATATAGTCCCGGTGGACTTAGAACCCTTCAAGTATTGTAATGCGGTGCAGCTGATGTCGCAATCGACCCTACCATCAACACATTTGGATTTCCAGTTAAATCCATCTAAACAGGGTCCGATTCCATAGGCATCCCCGTTAGCAAGTTCTTCAAAACCCCAACTAGGTTCATCTTCATCATCTGGTCCTCCACCAATGACATCATCTATGGGGGCCAAATAGAAGGACAAAGGGAAGAAACCCCTGGAAGAGGCAAAACCTTTGGAAGAGACACTGCCATCAGTATCAACTATCTCTACTGAGGAGATGCCTAGCCGAATGGAAGTTGAGGCTCCTAGTTCACCCGACATGGAGTGGACTCAAGGAGAGCTTCCATTCCCTCCCCCTCAACCGCCAACGATCACCATCGAAATGGCCAATACGGGCCTGGGGGAGTATCTGGTGTAGAATATAGTAGCAACGCCTGCATTAGAGTCCATGTAGGACATGGGGAGACCTCGTCTTCCTATTGGTACTATTGTTCCCCTAGGCTACCTATCGAACCAAAAAAACTGTGTATGGGGGCCTTGATCATGGAGTTGTACCATGCATGCAAGAGGACGAAGATGAAGAGCCTTTTGCTGAAAATGTCAATTATTTGTCTAACCTAGACTTTTCTCTAAGATACCTTGGCCAATGCAATTGGCACAAATATGGGTTAGGCAGATATGAGCATGGGATACATGTTCTTTGCAAACCAAGATACCAAATGCCATATGACAAGTCAGGAGTAGGGTTCAACCACCCCCTGCCCTTGGACATCTTGGTGGAGAACATGCAAGGCCTAGGGATATGCAACAAGGGGGGATTGACATCAGATCCATATGCCAACCCTAATACCACATATACATTGAGGGATTATCTTCCATTAATGGCAATCAACCTTGTTGACCCTCGTAATCCCTTCCCTCTGCTTGAAAGAGGAGAAAGATCGAGAGCTCATTTTCAGGGATGGTCTAGACAATGTCAAGAAGGATCTTCGGAGGACGAGTCTGAGTATGAGGTAGCACCATGGGATCCCTTCGAATCAGGTAGTAATCACTCTCAAGTGGTTCCCATGGATGATTATCATGAAAGCCTCTTGACCATGTTTCCTTTGGATGCTCCAACCAAGCAAGGGCCATGTCAAGAAAATTAGGCCCCACCATAGAGAGAGGAACAACCACAATGGGGCCACATCAATTTGCTCGAGTAGGACAAGACCCTAATGCCACAAGTAGTTGTCAGAGCCAACGAAGGCCTTTGGATCTCTGATAGTGATTACGAAGATGAAACCGATATAGCATATCTTAATCACATGCAGCGGATGCAACGACCATACCCTTTGGAGATTAACGACATATTTGAATAGCTGAACATAGTGCCAAGGCACGAGTGGTACATAGAACCAACAGGGTGGGACCAAGTGTTGGATCTACCACTTCAGGTATACGAAGAGCACCCTCCACCTCGAGACCCTAGAGTAATATCAGTATCGAGGGCATACCCTATCCTCCTATCAACACATAGGGCCAATCCATTCATTCCAATCCCTCTAGAACCAGATCTTGAACATAAAGAGCATCCAAAATGTTCACGTCACCACACTCGCGGTAATGGAGACCGAAATCATTCCATAAACATGATCTCCATTGACTTAACCGCCCCCATCCACAACCTGGCTGATCCAACACAACCATTGTATCTAGACATAGATGCCATAGACTGGGATCGCGTCAATTCACCACCATCCCCATATGAGTACTGGCATTTCAGTGAAATGCTTCATTTTTCCCCTGGGCCAACTCAGGATATCTTCCATGCTGAAGAGGGACCCGAGGTTCCTAACGATGATATTAACTCAACAAATGATATCCATTTGATCCCAACTCCACACCAGTTGGAGGATGGATCCCACATGTCAGTCGAGGAGACGACTGACATAGACATCAGCTCAAATCCAGTGAATCCATAGATCATCAAGTTGGTGGTAAGCTTATCCCTTGAAGAGCAAGCCTACTACATTTCCCTTCTCAAAGAGAAGAAGGAAGTTTTTGCATGGTCATACAAAGACATGTCAGGACTAGACCCGTAGCTAGTCATGCATAACCTAACGTTTGACCCAGCAGTCAAGCCATTCAAGCAAAAACTACGCAAGATGCACCCAACAGTGGCCTTAATGGTCAAATATGAATTGCAAAAGCTGTTGGATGCACAGTTTGTCATCTACATTGATTATCCACCATGGTTGTCCAACATGGTGCCCGTCAAGAAGCCTGACGAGAGGATTCACATATGCACTGATTTTTGAGATCTAAACAAAGCGAGTAGTAAGGATGATTTCCCCTTTCCAAGAATCGATGCCTTGGTAGACACTACAGTGAGTCACGAAATTCTTTCCCTCATGGACGGTTTCTCGGGATACAATTAGATTTGTATCAATCCTGAGGACCAGCTAAAAATGGCGTTCATAATGCCTTGGGGAACATTTTGTTATAAGGTCATGCCCTTCGGCCTTAAAAATGTTGGCGCCACCTACCAACGTGCCATGACATACATCTTCCATGATTACATGCATAAGACTTTGGAAGATTACATGGATGATTTGTTGGACAAATCTCTTTTGCGCCCGGATCATATCGATGACTTAAGCAAGATCCTTGATCACCTCATGGAGCATAAAGTCATACTGAATCCTAAGAAGTGCGTATTTGGCATCACATTTGGAAAACTCTTGGGTTTCATAGTCTCAAAATGAGGCATCGATGTGGACCCAAAAAAATTCAAGGCAATTGTTGAAATGCTTCCCCCAACTACCATTAAGCAACTCAGAAGCCTACAAGGAAAGGTCGCGTTGATCAAGCGCTTCATAGTGCAGCTATCTGAAAAATGCTAACCCATGAACAAATTGTTGCACAAGGGGGTAGCATTTCATTGGGATGACGAGTGCCAGTTAGCCTTCGATGACATTAAACAATACTTGGCTTCGTCGCCAGTATTGGCACCACCTAGACTAGGAGTGTCATTCTACTTATACATCTCAGCTACTGAGATGGCACTGGGAGCCATGTTAGCCCAGAAGAATGAACTTCACAGAGAACATGCTACTTACTATCTTAGCTATACCCTGGTCAGCTATTAACTTAACTATGCATACATTGAAAAACTCTGCTTGGCAGTGGTGTTTGCTACCAAAAAGCTATGCCATTACATGCTGAGCAACAAGATGTATGTTGTGTCTAAGGAGAATCCATTGTGGTACATGATGAGTCACACTTATCATAGTAGCCACATGGCAAAATTGATCATGTTGTTGATGGAATTTGACATAGAGTTTATCGGACAAAAATACATAAAATGTCAGGTCATAGTCGATCAACTAATAGAGGCTCCTCTCGAAGACGATCAGCCTCTAACTATAGAGCTACCTGATGATGGGGTCTTCCATGTCTCAGAATCACTAGATTCTGATGAGCCTGAGTCTTAGGTCGACATAACCCTATTTTTTGATGGTTCTAAATGTGAGCAAGGTGGTGGCACGAGAATCATATTCTTCACACCGCAAGGTGCTCTAATGCCCCTATCATTTAAATTAAATTTCCTATGCACCAACAACAATGCATAGTATGAAGCCTTGCTCATAGGTCTTCAGACAACAATCACCATGAACATTAAACGATTGAACATCTTCGGTGATTCACTGTTAATCGTCAACTAAGTCAAAGGGGTATTCCAATGCAAATGCCTAGTTCTGCAGGCCTACAAATCCCTTGTGGACAAATTCATGGTAAATCTTGAATGGTATGACATAGAGGCACTCCCTCGGTCATCGAATCGCTTTGCAGACACTATGGCCTCTTTGGGGTCACTCATCCCGCAAGACATTTTTGGTGATATGACAACCATTCAAGTCAAAACTCTATCACAATCAGCGATGGAGCGAGCAAGCTTTGACTTGACACTAGGAATCCACTTGATCCTGATTGAGCCATCCACGGACAAGTTCTCTCGAATCCATGATCATTTGAATTTTGCCAACTAGGGGTCCTTGTTCTCCCCTACTCCCCCTAATAGCAATACAACGCTATTCTTGCAAGTTCTTTCCTGCTTAGCTTTTTCTAGGGATGAACTTCAAGAGGGATTGTCCGTTTAGACTATCGAGGCTTCTGATCAGCAAGATTGGTATACACCCATCAGGGACTACCTCAAGTTAGGTAACCTCCCGCTTGGATTGACGCATGTCGCAAAATGAGCATTCAAGCAGAAAGTGACAAAGCATGTCTTGTTAGGAGACATTTTGTACCATCGATGCTATGAAGGAATCCTCCTTCGTTGCTTGGACCAGCAAGAGTCTGCTTGGGCGATCACCCAAGCACACGATGGTACGTGTGGTGGTCATTTTAGTGGTATGGCCATCGCAAAGCGCATTCTTTGCATGGGATATTATTGGCCATCCTTAGAGTGATATTGTTACGCATATGTGATGAAGTGCGTGAAGTGTCAACACCATGCTAACTTGACACACGTACCTTCTCAGGCCTTGCAACTGATTCAGTCGACTTGGCCATTTTCACAGTGGGGCATAGATCTAATCGAAAATATCTTCCCTGCATCGTCCGACCATCACACGTTTATCATAATGGCCACAAAGTACTTCACCAAGTGGGTGGAAGTGGTTTCGCTAACCTCTACGACTAGACCCCACATTGTGGAGTTCATTTTACATAACATCATATGTCGTTTTGGTATTCCATCCAAGATAATCTCAGATAATGGGACATAATTCAAGAACAAAGATGTGTGTGCTTTGACTACAAAGTACAAAATTCAGCATAGTTTTTTGACACCCTATTATCCATAGGCAAATGGGCAAGCAGAGGCATCAAACAAGATGCTAGTCACCATCCTCAAAAAGACAGTCACAGACAATCATAAGGATTGGCACATTCAGATCCCACTTGCCCTGTGGGCTTATCGCACTAGCATTCGGACACCCACTAGGGCAACACCGTTTTCGTTGGTGTATGGCTCCGAGGTAGTCATGCCTCTTGAGTTGGAAATTCCTTCCCTATGCATATCAATGCACGAGTTCATCGACGATGACACTACGCGGTAGGCCCAGTTAGACCAGCTTACATTGCTTAACGAACAACGCGTCAATGCTCTTGAGCATTTACGTATCTATCAAGAGCGACTTAAGAAAGCATACAACATGAAAGTTCACCTAAGGGACTTTCAAGTTGGTGACTTGGTCTTGAAGGAGAACCAGCAGAACTCTAACCTACCACCCTATTTAAGGGACAAGTTCGCAGCAAACTGGTTAGGTCCTTATGTCATTGAAAGTAAAATAGGACCTGGAACATACCGACTAACCTCTCTTGACAAAATCAAGGAACCAAAACCCTTGAACATCATTCATTTGAGGCCCTTCCATATTTAAAAGAGCTATAGCCTACCCAAAAAAACAAAACAAAAAGCTCCAAGGATTCCCGCAATTGCTTGGTCAACCCAAAAAGCTCCAAGGATTCCCGTAATCGTTTGGTCAACCCAAAAATCTCCAAGGATTCCTGCAATTGCTTGGTCAACCCAAAAATATCCAAGGATTCTCGCAATCTCTTGGTCAACCTAAAAAGCTCCAAGGATTCCCGCAATCGCTTGGTCAACCCAAAAAGCTCCAAGGATTCTCGTAATCGCTTGGTCAACCCAAAAAGCTCCAAGGATTCCCACAATCGCTTGGTCAACCCAACTCCAAGGATTCCCATAATCGCTTGGTCAACCCAAAAAGCTCCAAGGATTCCTGCAATTGCTTGGTCAACCCAAAAAGCTCCAAGGATTCCCATAATCGCTTGGTCAACCCAAAAAGCTCCAAGGATTCCTGTAATCGCTTGGTCAACCCAAAAATCTCCAAGGATTCCTTCAATCGCTTGGTCAACCCAAAAAGCTCCAAGGATTCCCATAATCGCTTGGTCAACCTAAAAAGCTCCAAGGATTTCCATAATCACTTGGTCAACCCAAAAAGCTCCAAGGATTCCCGCAATCGCTTGGTCAACCCAAAAATCTCCAAGGATTCCTGTAATCGCTTGGTCAACCCAAAAAGCTCCAAGGATTCCCATAATCACTTGGTCACCTAAAAGGCTCCAAGGATTCTCGTAATCGCTTGGTCAAACCCGAAAATGCCCCAAAGGTGCCCATTACTCCTTTGGCCAAACCAAAAGCTCCAAGGATTACCTTAATCGCTTGGTCAAAAACAATAAAATTTAAAAACAATAAAATCATCAAAAATAACAAAATTTGCATCTCATTTCTATCCACACTCAAAAATCATCATAACAACACAGAGTTCTTTTGTATCTCATCTGCATATTCACAAAAATCAAGCCATCAATATATATATATATATATATATATATATATATATATATATATATATATATATATATATATATATATATATATATATATATATATATATTTTTACATATAGCCGCATTAAGCATCACAGCCATACATTGCATATTTGTGGTCATAAAGGTCAAAGCACCATAGACTGTCATTACCTGACAAAACCATCATTTTCTACATTTTTTCACTTTTCTCATAACCCATAACCGCCATTCACATTATTCTCCCACATCATAGTCAGTTGTTTTCTAATGTATCGAGAGTTCTTCGTCATTTAGTTGTTAGTAGCTTTCTAGCCACATACTGTACCAAGTCAGACAGATTTCATGCAAGTCGAATTCTACTTGGATCACACCTTGTTACGTAGCATCCCGACACAAGTTAAAACATATAACAGAATTCCCAAGTTGTGTGAACGAAAGATGAAACCTGCAAAGCAACCCAGGTCACCATAAGCGAAACGGTTATCTTGCTCATCCCCCTGTGTGAATGACCCCAAGAATGCTGAGAATTGGCAAAAGGACAAGCATCCTCCCTATCCAATTCCCCCAAGAATCCCAAGTTCTCAAAAAGTTGCAAAACATCAAAAATTTGCAAAATTCAAATCTCCAAAATTTGACATCTCAAAGTGCCTACCTCAAAAAAGCACAAACAATAGTGATTCTCATCACTCATTATTCCAAATCCCTTGCTCAAAAGAAAAAAATAAATAAATAAATAGTGATTTTAATCACTACCAAAGAGCAAGTATCCCATACAATTGAAGAAAAGAAGGGATTCAAACTTGAATCCCTGGAACTCTCAGCATTCAGATGGGTCAGGAGGCAAACCTCAGTACCGGTTTGGTGGATAGCCTATTGGTCATTGGTGGTAAACCTCCCACATGACAATATATCTATCGCATTAACGTGTGTGCAGATCAATGTTTACATGTGGATGAGCTAGCTTATGGTATCCTACGATAGCACAATGATCCTCAAAGGAGTTAGTGGAGCTAATCAAGTGATCCTCAGTACAAGTTTGGTTGATAGCCTATCTAGCATTGGCGGTGTTCTGACAAACACCACATAAATGAACTCAATTGCACACATAGGGATGTGAAATAACTTGGTCAACAACAAGTCTGATTCATACCTTGTTCAAAAGTCTTGCGAGATAAATGTATAGTCTTTGCTAGTTAGCTAAAATATCTGGATCTCAAGAACACTTAATTACATTTTCAAACAACTAGTACATTCCATTCCGTATATCACCATCAAAAAAAAAAAACAAAAAAAATCAACAACTTAGCTTGTCAGTTCTAGGTTTTTAACTGTTAACTGATAAATTACCTCAAAACAAAAAAACACAAACAAAGCAAACACACAAACAATAATGAGGAGGATCACTTACTAGGCTCGCTTCGGCTCCGTCGCTGGATCCGGTATGTGAACTCATGGTGGCAAAAAAATTTGGCAACGCTTCGCTTTGCAGAATCAACCTCCTCCTCCTCCGAGCTCCAAACTTACCAAAAAAAACAAATGATAATGACCTCAAACTCTAATTTTGGCCTTTAAATAGAACTTTCTGCCTGTAATAATCCTACCCTGGGACGAGCGCTCTGGTTTGCACTCGTCCTGCCCTGGGATTATTACCAGCATGGTATTTTCCCAACCCAAGAAAGATTACAGAGCAAGAAAAACAAAAGCAAGAAAACAAAAGAAAAAGCAAGAAACACAAAATGACCAAAAACAAGCAATAAACTCGCCCAATAAGAATGCTTTTACACTTGATATTTCGGGCATGCAAAACAGACGTCGGGATTGCAACTCTTTGCTCTCCTACTCCCTAAGAAGGCTACCATAGCTGGGCCACTCCATGGGAGACTGGATTGCTAAGAATTTCATCCCCAAACAACATCGCCAAAAGGGTCAAAACCCAGCCAAAAATAGCAATAACGTTGCCGAAAAAATGTGCCTTTGTGCCTAACATTCTTGGCATCCAAGCAGACTTTGGGGTTACAAACTGTCATTATCCTACTCCCTAAGAAGGCTACCATGGCCGGACAGCTCCACGGGAAGACGAATTTTTGCCAATTTCAACTTTGAAAAGCGTCACCAAATGGGTTAACACCCACCAAAAATAGGTCTAAATGTTGGGAAAACTGCACACACATTCAAAGATCAAACATCTGAAGGCACCCTTACCTAAGTCATCTTGGGTCAAGCGACTCATCACTTCTCTCATGTAGGCCATTCCCTCATCGATTCGTCACTTGGGGGGGTAGTCACACTTAGTCACAAATCAACAAAATACACACCCAATCATGGAAACAACATGCATTCAAAGAGTCATTGACAAAGACAATTATGCCCCCTACTTGAGGCAGCAAAAAAACAATAAAAAGCTTGCACCCTTTGCCTATTCATGACTGATCAATGTCCAAGCTCAAGTAACACCTCACCGAAAAATGTTAACACTTGAATTAAGTTCCTTCGCTCGTCAGAAGCAAGGATTCAAGAATGCATGCCCTTTCCATACTTGGGGCATCAAAATTTGGTTAGGTTACTGAGAAACCCTAATCATTAGTGCTTTGGTTATCTATTTTTGCTTAGCGTTGCGCCTTGCACAGCGCATCCCAAAAAGGGGCATCTTTAGACACCAAAACAACACCAATCTGATTATGTGACTACAAACATCGATTGCATTGACACAACACAACCCCCAGGGCAGCCCCCAGAGGTCAAACAGTGGTCCTAACCACTCTTCCAGTAGTTTTTAAAGGTTAGAAGTCAATTTTGCACCCTCAGGTACTTTGCTCCATACTCGTTTCACCCAAGAACGAATACAGTTTCATGTTCACCCCGCCTAGGGACGAATAGAGGTATTTTCTCCGAGGTGGAGCAACTAGCGGGTTTGACGAACAAAAAGTCAATTCATGACAAATGGCAGCTCGAATCCGCCACTTACCGCCTCCTTCACTTCATGGGAGTGTGGGTGAGCGTTTTCGAGCGTTAGAGACTATTAAAGGGGTAGTCATGAAGCCCCTACTCAGGGAGGAATATTCCCTCCCCTGGAAGGGCATGGCCACCAAGTGGTGCCTCTGCATGTTCATCCCAAGAGACCTCCAGGTCTATAAATTGGAGAGCTTTCTCACCCCAAAATATAGAGAGTAAGAGCATTTTTGAGCAAGGAAGTGTTGTTGTTTTACTTCCCCATACATCCTTGTGCGATTTGTGCCTTTCTCATCCTTGATCTCTTTTAGAGAGGAGGTCATTGGGTGACTATCGGAAGGACGAATATTGAGCCCAAAACCTGACACTTGACCACAATATACCACCCAATTTGCCGAAAACACCTTGTAAGGGATTTTGGACCCATCCCAAGTGGATTGGTGCCGAAATCAAGCCCCAAACGGTGGGCGGCCTGCCCGGGCACCCTCGCACTACTGTAGGTCTAATCATCCCTTTTAGGCACGAGTGGGAATCTGTGGAAAATTTCCTTTCTGTCATTTTTATTTTGTATTTGATCTTTATGCTGCTTAGATAGTTGACAATTTTGGGATTTCATGTCATTTTGATCAATTGCTATTATGTTTTATCATGTTCACCTTCACTAACTTGCAGAGGGCGCCATAAAAATTCGGGTGTTGGAGGCCGAATTGGGGAAATCTGACCATTTGGGTTGTCCCAAAATACCCCCAATTAGCTAACCCCCACTTTTGCAAGAAATTTGGAGCCGTATGGAGGTGACATTTGGGACGGTTCTATTCGACATTTTGTTGCAGGTATATTCGTCCCACCCCGGAACGAATACGAATCCATGATGAATTTGCAGACTATTATTTTTGCAGTGCCTTCTCGATGATGTCCCCATGCTTCTATGAAAATTTTAGTCAGTTTGGAGTTGTTTTGATTATCATTTTATTTATTTCTTCGCATGCGTTAGCTTTGGGTTTTGAGATTGCATGTTTGATCTTCTTTGCAGGTGCTATTGACTATCTTTTTGTTTCTTCGAACATAGGATCGGAACATCAAAGGAGAAGCAAGGAATCAACACTCGTATACACAAGCGACGATGACGTTTTGGTCCGCCCATCTTACATGTGGGCACACGAAAGAAGGATGGCCATCCATGGATGTAACTAAGAGACGAATTTAACGCTCCTCGCCCCTAAAAAGGGAGGAGGCAAATTGTAACCGAATTGTGAAATACATCAATAAAAGAAAAGGGTTGTTTATTTCATTTGGGTTTCAATTCATTTGTGCTTTCTCCATTTTATGCATTCTTAATTTGTAGCGTTAAGTTTAGTTTCATTTTTGCATCGTACTTGGAGTTTTTCCTTTCTTGTTTCTGTATCCTCGTGCTTTCATAAATTTTTTACATAAACCAAAAAGAGCTTCAAAGAAGGGACTTACCTTAGAAAATCACACTCCAGCTCTAACTCTGGCTCCCACATCTGCTCCCTCTACTACCATAGCTTCTGCACCCATCTCACTTCACCTCATTCCACTCCATTCCACCCAAATCTCCCACACACAGCTTCACTGATTCAAAAAAGCACAAATGAGCTCTATTTTCACCTTGTAAGTCGTTTATAGCTGCTTTAGGCACCTTGAAGCACCCTTGGGTGTTTCTTGGTATATTGAAGCATACTAAGGCATTTGCAAAGCACCTAAACATCGACGAGCATTTGCGCATGCCAAAAGTGTCAATCGATGTTTGGCATCAAAATTGACAAAAATCCAAATCAATGCAAAAAATAGCTTACCCCCACCAAATCGCTCCATATTGCATTCTTGCATCCATATCATCATATTATCAGGTTTTATGAAGCTCCAAACCGATTTGGATGAATAATTTTTGTTTATGCCCAAAATGTGTAAAATCACTTATCAAATTCCAAAACAGTCCAAAATTTCACAAAACGACCATAATCATCATTGTCATTATCGATACTCCATTTCCACATTATTTTCAATCATCAATCATAACATTTGCACATTTGCCGATTTCAAACAAAAACTTCAAGTGAACCTTATGTCTAGTGGTTTATTCTATATACTTAGTGATTGCAGTGATTTGCATTTACGCAATTCGGTAAGATGAATAACCTACCATAAGGACACTTGGTCATTTTCATCATCCCATATCTCCTTGTTTGAAATCACAATAACATTTGGTACTTCACATTTTACATGAAACCTTACCAAGAAAATTTTGCATAAAAGTTGTCATTGATGGCCTAGTTCATGGGGCTTAAAACATAGACAAAATCACATTTCATCATTTCACATCTCCTTGATAGTCATCATGGTGACTAGCCTTAGCTAGGGTGATTGGTTCCAATCATAGAAATTATCTGACAGTCACTAGTTGGCCCTCTAAAGTTGACTATTTTTATCTTTGCATATTCATCCTTGCATATCAATGACGCTCAGGGGCACATTCTTCAATAGCATCGAATCACCCAAAATTTGGGGCAACCACATGTTGAGGGGTGATTTCACCTAGTTGTAAAATCACACTCATAGTTAGGATTTTCAAATGAAAAATTTTTCTTGTAAAGAAATAAACATTTCTCCAAGGTTCCTTCACTTAATGTGTGTTTGTGTGTTATAAAAATATATCAAATAAATGCTTAGAATACCTTAGTGATTTACAAATAACTATTAACAAGGGGTCTGTGTTGGTAATATTTTATGATGCTATGCAAGTGATTATTCATGAAACTTTAATGAAATGATGAATGAATTTGATCTTTAGGTTGCTTTAAAAATGAAAGAAAAATAATCCAAATGATTAAACCTTCAAATATAATATCCTTTGAAATAAATTATAAATTAATCCCCCCTTTGATGAAATTAATTTTCATTAAGGGAAATTAATCTATATGCTTTGAAAATAATGGCCTTTTTGGTTGCCATATAAATAACTACCTTTAATGAAATTAATTTTCATTAAGGTAAGTTTATTTATTGCTTGAAAATGAAAATTTTTAAAATTATAAAATTCATTGAAAACGTGAACTTTATGAACAATTTTATAATTTTAAATTTTCTCCGAACCAAAACTGAAATTGCTTTAAATAACCAATGTATATAAATCTTAATTATAAAGTTTGTGACTTTATAATATTAAAATTAAGATTCATATGATATTTCCATTAATATAATACTTATTCATCCAAATATCAATTAAATTAAATATTTGGAAAATGAATAAGCATAAGACCCTAATTATAAAGTTTCAATATTTATAATATAAATTAGGGTTTTATAATCCCTTATTAAAACAATAATATTTATTTTCCCAAATGTAAATCTACGTAAAAATATTAATGGAAAATAAATATATACCCTAATTATAAAATTTACAATTTTATAATATAGATTAGGGTTTATGATTTTGAACTTTGAAATTTAAAATAAAAGTAAAAGATAGGGTTTGGAGTAATGAAATAAAATAATAAAACTTATGTTGCAGGCTACATAATTAATGAAAATAACCTTTCTGAATCTTAAACTCAATTTATATTGATCAACAATGACTCAATAAAATATAAATTGAATGCTATCTTCTATGGAATTCAAAGAAAGGGAAATATACCAAATTATTAAATCAATTAAAACACCATATTCATGTTTGTTTTAACAAAAATAACTTGATATAAAACTTATAGATCTCACAATAAATCTTCTTCAAAAATCTCATATCCAACGTTGTGTAAAACCCTCTACAACCTATCTTTCTCCTCTTTCCTTTAATTTGTCCTTTTTATCCAATATGTCTCACCCCTTTTCTTGGTTTTCAATGGCCTATTTATAATTTAAAATTGTGTTTGTTCATTCCATTCTATAATTTAAAACGGGTTTTATAACCATATTATTATCTTTGTTTTCCACTCCTTTGTGTTGAACTAAGAGTGACATTGAGAGGGGGGTGAATTAGTGTGTATTAAAAATTTAATCCAACTATGAAATCCAATCAAAACAAGCAATCACACAAACATATATCACATAACACCAGATTTATAGTGGAAACCTGATGTGGGAAAAAACACTGTGCCAATAGACTGTTTGGACTCCCATCCAAATCCATCCTCGAAAAATGTTTGGTCTTTACAATATTTTTGTAGCACCCACTACAGGGAATGGCACCAACCAACTCGAACTTTAGCAGCACCAACTTCAAGGAGCACTGACCCGTGTTACCGAGCACCCACTAGGCAAAAATAAAAAGCTCTGGTAGAAGAATTTTATCCCTAAAAATAAGACCCTGAGTGGTCTAGCACATTGAATCTCTTTGTACACACTCTGCTCACCGAATAATCCCACTGATCATTTCACACTTTGAGCCCATTGACAATCTGAATCTCTATTCTCTTTTTATTCCATGTATAAGAAAAACCCTTGTTTTATGACTGCATCTCTTCATTTCAAAAATAACCCCAAACTTACACTCAACTTCAAGAATTCATCAGAATACTTCAATCCACAATTCTTAACTCGCAACTTCTTATTCTCCTCACAATACATTGATAGCCACACATTTTCATGTATCATTCATCCTACTTTTCATTTGCTGGCTACACACATATTTTTCTTTTTGTACTCAAAACAAATTAGTATTCCCCTATTTTTATTTTCACACTATACTAGTTGTGCACTATGCTTTTTTTTCTTCAATGCATTCACTATCAAGGGTCTTCGATTACATATACAAAAGGCAAAAACTCCTCATTAAAAATCTTGTTTAAAATTAGCTTTCAAATATTCCAACCCTTTTAAAAATGTAACACCTTTAATTCTACATACACACACTTGTCAAATAAAATATGATTTTTGTAACTACCATACTAAATGCATATCTTCCAATCAATGCAATCCACTAAATTTGAATTTATCTTTATCAAAACCCCCATTTTCAAAACTGCCAAAAAGTGATGATAGGGAAAATTGTAACAGTCATAACTTCCTCAAATTTCCAAATAGGTTAAAATTTGAAACATGTACTCTTGGTCAAACCAACTACCTCCAATTTAAATTTTAGCTTTTAAATCTTCACGGGTTATTCATAGTACCTACGATAAGATGAATTTTTAAGTAGTTTTGATACTTGTCTAAACCTACCAAAATCTAGAAAAAATGCTCCAGAGCCAATTTTCAACTGTCACCGTTTCTTCCTCAGATCTTTGTTTGGATTGAAATTTAAAATTATGCTCTCGATACATCCGAATACCTTCAGTAAACATTTTGAATTCTGATTCCTCATGGATTTCTTAATATACCTCTGACAAAGTGGCCTCTGACGTTGATTTTACACCTATCACATAAAGCACAAAATCGTCCAACAAGGTACTGACGATGCAACTGACCGGTCTAAACACTGATCTAATATCACCAACACTGTCCTTACTTGTTTTCAAACTCATCGATATGCTTAACAATATGTCGATCTATCCAACACAGTCCATTGACACTTATGAGCAACATTTGCAACATTTGCAACTTTTGACAACTTTTGTAACTTTTGCAATTTCACACAAACCACTTACAACACCTTCACCCAAGCATCAAACATATCCTCACAAGCTCTTAACACCTTATCGCTGCACCAACCAAGTCCAATTGAGTGTGTTGACAACAATGACAACACCTTGCTCAACAATCTCCCCCTTTGGAATTGTTGGCAACACACGAACATTTTCCTATAACTCTTCTCCTCCTTTGACAACAATGACAAAGGACTGATGCAAACTCCCCCTGAGTCCATACACAACATTCTCAGGAAAAAATTAGTACCAAGCAATAATTACAAATAGCAGCAAAAATATAAAATAATGAAAAATTGCTCCTCTTGAGAATGTGGTCCTGATAACGATCTAGTGCTTAGGGAAGTGTAACCACTACCAATTTCTTGTGAAGATATTCAAAAAAATCCTTGGGCAATGGTTTTTTGAATATATCCACTACTTGCTCTATTGTAGGAACAAAATCCAACTTGACCTCTCCTTCTGCAACTTTCTCTTTCAAGAAATGGTACCTAATAGCTATGTGCTTTGTGCGAGAATGCATAACTAGGTTCTTTGAGATATTAATTGCACTAGTATTTTCACACATAACTGAAATAGGCTCATGAAATTAATGCCAAGATCTTTCAAGGTTTTTTTCATCCATAATACTTGTGTGTAAGATGATGCCACTAGAATGTACTCTACCTCTTTTGTGGATAAGGAAATTGATTCCTATTTTTTTCTATACCACACCATAAGATTTTCACCAAGATAAAATACACCACCACTGGTACTCTTACTTTCATCTACACAACTTTCCCAATCTGCATTTGAATAAGCAATAAGAGTGAAGTCCTTACCTTTCGGATACCATAAACTATACTTCATTGTACCCTTAAGATATCAAAAAAAATTCTTTACCGCTGTAACATGAGTTTCCTTAGGATTGACCTGAAATATTACCACCATACACATTGCCTATAAAATATATGGTCTTGTAAAAGTCAAGTACATTAAGCTCCTAATCATGGATCTATATATGGTTTGATCTACAGGTGGTGATTTGTCATCCTTGCACAACTTACAACTTGTTGTCATGGGAGTACTGACTAGTTTACAATCTTCCATTGTAAAATTCTTTAACATCTCCTTGATATATTTGATTTGAGAAATGAATATGCCTTTTTCTAACTGATTAATTTTCAAACCAATAAAATAAACAAGCTCACCAATAATAGACATCTCGAACTCATTTTTCATCTTATTGGTAAAATATTTGCATAACTCATCATTGCAACCTCCAAAAATGATATCATATACGTACATGACAATAATAATTTGATAATTTTTTTCATATTTAACATACAAATTGTTGTCCACCATACCTTTCTTGAAACATTGCTACTGGAGATAGGTTTCTAGCCTTGCATACCAAGCTCAGTGTGCTTGTTTGAAACCATATAATGCTTTCTTCAACATGCAAACCATATTAGCATCTCCTAGTTTAAAACCATATGGTTTCTCAATGTATACCTCTTATTCAAGCTTACCATTCATAAAAGCTAACTTTACATCCATTTGATAAACTCTAAAATTTTTGTAAACCGCTAATGCAAGAAACATCCTTATTGCTTCTAGCTTGGCTACAGGTGCAAAATTTTCTTCAAAATCAATACCTTCAACTTGTGCATATCCTTTGCAAACTAACCTTGCTTTATTTCTTACAACTTGTGAGAGTGTACAAATTTCTAGATGTTCTTGTTCCAACTGCTATCAATTTACCATTGTTTGCCTTTTTGATTTCACATCCCTACATTTTAAAAATCACATCATGACCTCTGCCTCAAATTTGACTCACACTCAACAGAATATGCTTTAGTCCAACCACAAACAAGACTTATTCTAACTTAATTTTTCCATTGTCGATATTAACCGTACCTCTACCAACTATCTTAGCTTCATCATTGTTTTTGAATTTGATTGAGCCACCTTCATATTATTGCAAATTTTCAAATTTTTGTTTGTCCTCGATCATGTGACTAGAACATCCACTGTCAAGTATCCATGGTGTGTGTTTATTATGTGCCTTGAATGTTGTATATACAATTAAAGACTCATTATCTTCCTTTGGTTGTTCTTTCACTTTCTAAACTTGTTTGTTCTTTGCCTTGGATTCTTGTATTGTCTTATGATTTTCAACTGATTGATCATGATTGTCTGATATTTTTCTATTTTGTTTTCTTGAGTCTAGCTAAAATCTTATTTCCTGAAAAATATTTGATGCAAACACACTTCTAAAAAAATTTGCAATGTGCCCAAAATTATGACCTTTTTAACATTCCACAAAATAGTCCACCAATGGTGCAAAGAAATTGTTACTCACAAAATTTCATAGTGCAAAATTAAACTTACAATATAAAATCTTATGACCATAAGCATTGCATTTAAAACAGTAACCAGAAAATAAATAATTGAACCTAGTTTGTGGTCTTTGCCATGTAGTCACAGGTTCAATGAATCCTCTTCTCCTTTGATGCACACCATTGGTGAAGTCATCATTATCAACTTTCTTCTCATACCTTGGATTGTTGTCTTCTCTTACTGGATTCGGATTTGCTTGATCAACTTGTGTTTTCTTTTCTTTAGTCTTTGTAGATTTTGCATTGGTTGCTTTTGGTTTATTTGATGTCTCTCCTTCTTCAAAACCCAAACCAAATCTAATGGGTGAAGTTATCTGGTTTTTATGATCTCATCCAGCTTCATAGAACTCCCTTCAAGTTTGTGATAAGAATTAATTTTCTGATTCATCTCTTCTAACTGCATCCTTAAACCAACAATCTCTTCTTCTAATTTCTTGTAATTTTCTACTTTCATGGTTAATTGCACTTCAAGATATTTGAAGATATTTTTAAATTCTTCTATTTGCACCTTCAAAGTTACTATGATTTCATTTGCATCCTTAAGATTTATTGAAGTTTTCTTGTGCCTTTTTCTTTCTACCTTCAATTCGTCTAGAGCTGTAACCAATTCTGCTTCCAGATTAACTTCTGCATCTATTTCTTCTTCATATAATCCCTCTTCTTCTTTCATATTTTCTTCTTAAAGTGCCATAAAAAGATCTTCGCTTATTTATTTCTCAAGCTTCTCACTGGAGCTATCTTTGGATGAATTGACATTCTTGGAAATGAAACTTTTCTTCTTGGATTTGCCTTTTTTGAAATTTGACATCTTTTTCCAGTCACCTATTTCATTATGTGATCCTTCATAATTGTTATTATTTTCATTATACAAAAATTTAGCTGCAAAATGTCCATTTGAAGATATTTTTGAATTCTTCTATTTACACATTCAAAGTTACTATGATTTCATTTGCATCCTTAAGATTTCTTGAAGTTTTCTTGTGCCTTTTTATTTCTACCTTCAATTAATCTAGAGTTGTAACCAATTCTGCTTCCATACTAACTTCTGCATCTATTTCTTCTTCATCGAATTCATCTTCTTCTTTTAGATTTTCTTCTTAAAGTTCCATGAAAAGAGCTTCGCTTGTTTCTTTCTCAGGGTTCTCACTGGAGTTGTCTTTGGAAGAATTGATATTCTTGGAAATGAAACTTTTCTTCTTGGATTTGCCTTTTCTGAAATTCGACATCTTTTTCCAGTCACCTATTTCACTATGTGATCCTTCATAATTGTTATTATTTTCATTATACGGACATTTAGCTACAAAATGTCCAACACCTTCATAGTTGAAACATTTGAACGATAATTTTCCCTTGTATTTTCCTTTACCTCTTTTTAGTTTTCGCACAAATTTAGCTTCCATCTCATCTGACATTTCATATTCATCATACTCTGGTTTAAAATTTGGATTTTTTTGAGATTTGATGGTAGCTTCTCTGTCTGTAGATTTAGCTTTTTCTATTCTCATTTCATAAGCAGTCAAAGAACCATGCAACTCATCCATAGTAAGAGTATTTAAATCCTTAGCTTCTTCTATTGTAGAAACTTTAGAATCAAACCTTTGAGGAAGAGATCTTAATACCTTTTTGACAATTACTGAGTCTTTGATTTTCTCTCCAAGTCTTCTGACAGCATTGATGACTTCATTTACTCTTAACAAGTAGGCCTTTATATTCTCATCTTCATTCATTTTCAGCCCTTCAAATTTTGCTTTATGTGTCTACAATTTAGCTTCCTTAATCTTGTCGTCTCCTTCATGAATGCTCTACAACTTATCTCGAATTTCCTTGGTGGTCTTGCATCTCATAACTTTTACCATTTCACTATCAACTAATACACACATGATAGCATTCTTAGCTTTCGAATAAGTCTCAAACAGTTTCTTTTTCGTAGCATCAATCGAAGGAATAGAGGGTATTGTATATCCACTATTTACTGATTCTCAAATATCGTATCCCAAAGCACAAAGATATGTCTGCATTTTGAGTCTCCAAAAATCATAGTTGGTTCCATTGAATAATGGTGCTTTGTTTGAGGAGAAGCCTTCACCGCTTGCCATTGTGTCACTTCCAAGATCACCCTAGTTGATTGAGTCTATTTAGGAACCTCACTCTGATACCAATTATTGAACTAAGCATGACACTAAGAGGGGGGTGGATCACTGTGTATTAAAAATTTAATCCAACTATGAAATCAAATAAAAATAAGTAATCACACAAACATGCATCACATAACACCGGATTTATAGTGGAAACCCAATGTGGGAAAAACCACTATGCCAATGGATTGTTTGGACTCCCATCCAAATCCAACTTTGAAAATGTTTGGTCTTTACAATATTTTTGTAGCACCCACTATAGGGAATGGCACCAACCAACCCAACATTTAGTAACACCAACTGCAAGGAGCACCTACCCCTGTTTCCAAGTACCCACTAGACAAAAATACAAAACTATGGTAGAAGAAGATTATCCCTGACAATAACACCCTAAGTGGTCTAGCACACTGAATCTCTCTGTACACACTCTACTCACTGAACAATCCCACTGATCATTTCATACTCTAAGCCCATTGACAATATGAATACCTATTCTCTTTTTATTACATGCATAAGAAAAACCTTTATTTTATGACTGCATCTCTTCATTTCAAAAATAACCCCAAACTTACACTCAACTTCAAGAATTCATCAGAATACTTCAACCCACAATTCTCAACCCGCAACTTCTTATTCTACTCATAGTACATTGGTAGTCACACCTTTTCATGTAATATTCATCCTACTTTTCATTCGCTAGCTACACACATATTTTTCTTTTTGTACTCAAAACAAATTCGTATTCCCCTATTTTTATTTTCACACTATACTAGTTATGCACTATATTTTTTCTTCTTCAATACGTTCACTATCAAGAGTTTTCTGTTACATATGCAAAAGGTAAAAACTCCCCATTAAAAAATCTTGTTTAAAATTAGCTTTCAAAGATTCCAACCCTTTTAAAAATGTAACACCTTTAATTCTACATACACACATTTATCAAAAAAAATCTGCTTTTTGTAACTGCCCTACTAATTGCATATCTTCCAATCAATGCAATCCACTAAATTTAAATTTATCTTTATCAAAACTCCAATTTTCAAGACTGCCAAAATGTGATGACAGGACAAAATTGCAAAAATCATAACTTCGTCCTCAAATTTCCAAACAGGTTAAAATTTAAAACATGTATTCTTGGTCAAACCGACTACCTCCAGTTTAAATTTTAGCTTTTAAATCTTTACGGATTATTCATAATACCTCTGATAATATGGCCTTTTACGTAGTTTTGATACCTGTCTAAAACTACCAAAATCTGGAAAAAGTGCTCTGGAGCCATTTTGCAACTGTCACCATTTCCTCCTCAAAATTCTGTTTGGAATGAAATTTAAAAATTATGCTCTCGGTACATCCAAATACCTCTAGTAAAAATTTTGAAGTCTGATTCCTCACAGATTGCTTAATATATGTCCAACAAAGTGGCCTCCAATGCTGATTTTACACGTCACAAAGTACAAAATCATCCAACAAGGTACCGACAATGCAACCGATCGGTCTAAACACTGATCTAAAATCACCAACACTGTCCTGACCTATTTCCTGACTCGTCAACATGCTCAACACTATGTCTAGCTATCCAACACAGTCCATTGGTACTTATGAGCAACATTTACAATATTTGCAACATTTGCAACTTTTGACAACTTTTGTAACTTTTACAATTTCACACAAACCACTTGCAACACCTTCACCCGAGCATCAAACATGTCCTCACAAGCTCCGAACACCTTACCGCTGCACCAACCAAGTCCAACTAAGTGTGTTGACAACAATGACAACACCTTGTTCAACACTTTGTTCATTCATTCATATTAAAAACCTGCAAAACCAACACAATTTTTTTATAATATTGTGCTTTAAATATTTTAATTAAAACATTTAAAACACACTTTAAGACAAAAACATTCAAAATGAACTTTAAATATTTTAATTAAACTTTAAAATGAATGATTTAAAACATTAAAATTATGTACTTTAAATATTTTAATTAAAACATTTGCAATACACTTTGAAATAAAAACATTCAAAATGAACTTTAAATATTTTAATTAAAATTTAAAATGAATGATTTAAAACATTAAAATTATACTCTAAAGTATTTTATTTAATGATTTTAAATGATTTATTTTAAACATTAAAATTAAAAGTTTTTAAAATTAAAACATTTAAAATCACACTTATCAAGTCTTAACATTTTCAAAAGAGGCCCAAAAAAATATAAAATAAAGTAAAGAAAGGTTTGATTTTTTTTTTGGTAAATAAAAGTCTTCATTAATTACCAGGTTTTGTAGGTTAACCCAAAACCTATTACAATATCCAACCTTCTACTGAGATTGTAGATCCTAGTCATCCTTGAAAATTTCTTACCAAAACTTGTGTTGAATCCCCTACAACACCTTACTAACAAGGCACACCCATACCTAAACATAACTGTAAACATTACTTACATTGACAGGAAATTGAAGTTTGGAAGTTTGCACTTGTGAAACTTGTTGCTTGCCCATTTCCTATTCTTTGTCAGAATCCTCCAAGGCTTACATCATGTTACCTTCATTTCCAATTTGGTATGATTTATAGGGAAACCCCATAGTTATTACCAGCTTCATGGGGAAAGAACACCCATTCATATTTCTCATTAATGGGTAGGTTCTTTTCATGACTAATAATGTTTTCCACTTCACATGGCACACCTTGTGTCCATGTCACCAAACTATCAACATCAACACCTATGTTGGCTAATTTTTCAGCTGACCTGTTGGCCTCATGGTACACGTGATGAGCCCTCCTATTCTGTCTTGCCACAAAAAGGATCCTCACTTCATGGATGACTCCTTCGATTCTCCATGGAGGTTTTTTGCCATTGGTTAACAGGTTGATGATGTTCATCGAATCACCTTCAATCATTAAGTTACCTTGAGTTGCTTGGGCTACTTGCAACCCTCTCCAAAGGGCTCTAGCTTCTGCTTCATTATTAGTTCTGATTCCCAATGGTTCAGCAAAGGCCTTGACCAGATTTCCTTGATGATCCCTGATTATTCCTCCAACTCTAGCTCTTCCCGGGTTCTCCTTGGCTGCACCATAAAAATTTAGTTTAAACCAACCCTGGGGGGTGGCTCCCAAGAAATCTCATTTCTAGGATTGGGCAAAGGAATGGAAGGTTTGTCCTCAATACCTAAGGCCCGAGCTAATTGTTTTTCTTAGGGAGTAATTGAGTGGTTCTCATCCACTAAGGTGCTAAGGTTTTCTTTCGCAAAGACAATAATCTTGTTGAGGATGGTTTTTGGGTTGTGAATGGTATCCTTAAATGCTCTATGGTTCCTTTCTAGCAAAATCTGCTAGAGAAAATGATGCCAAGAGATTTTCCATAGGTACTTAAGTTTTAGGCTAACAAAGGTTTGAGGCCATTGATGGAACACTTTGGATATAAGAGCAGGATTAACCCACGAGATCCTAAAGGCTTGGAAAAGTTCATCCATGATGGACTCCACTACCGGACACTCTAGAAACAAGTGTTGGGTTGTCTCCCATCCTACCCTACACATGTAGCAATGGTTAGCAATAACCATACCTTTGGATAACATATTTTCCATAGTGAGGATTTTTCCTTGAATCACCAACCATGAAAAAAATGATATTTTAGGAATTAAGCCTTTGATCCAAACCAAACTCGGTTGAAATTGTTGACCTTCCACATTGAGAAGCAAATTATAGGCAGACTTAACTGTGAAGTCACCACTTTCAGTATCATCCCAAACAATGTGATCTTCATCCTCTCTAGAGGGAATAATTTGCTGAGTTAAAATGTTATAAAGCTCTTCAGACTCCGCTTCAAAACCTTGTACTCTGATGTGTTTCCACCTGTTGATATTTATATCCTACCACATATAATTTGCAACCTTCTTCCCAATATGATGTTCCATATGCTCTTGAATCCTAGCCAAATGAGGATTCTGGGATAACTCCTCAGCTCTCACCCACCGATCCTTCCAAAAGTCTATTGTTTGCCCATTTCCTAGAATCCATCTAAGACCTTTCTTGACAAGATCCTTGCTCGTGAGGATTGCCTTCCAAAAAGCAGACCCCCTACTTGCTAAGTTGTCATTAAGGAAGTTCACACCTTGGAGGTATTTCCTCCTAACTATGACAGTCCATTCATTATCGACCTTAGTCAATAATCGCCATGCTTGTTTGGCTAACATAGTTGTATTGAGATGAACAACATTACTCAATCCTAACCCCCCATCAGCTTTAGGTTTGCAAACCTTGTTCCAACCTACTACATGGATCCTTTTCTTAACCTTAGCCCCTGACTAGATAAAAAAAAATTTGAAGCTGCTCAATTTTGTGATACACCTTGTTGGGAGCTCTGAACACTGATAGGAAGTCAAAGGGTTTACTTTGAAGTGAAGCCATAGTTAAAACTGCTTTGCCTACTTGAGATAACAGATGTCCTTTTTAACCTGCTAGATTTTTTTGGATCCTCTCCAGAACTATGTTCCATATTGATCCTTCAGGTTTCCTCGTAAATAGGGGAAGACCTAAATAGGAGGTGGGAAGGGATGCAATCTGACATTCCATGATCCTTGCTATGTTGTTTTGCCTAGGAATGGGAGTATTGATGAAATAAAGTTTGCTCTTATCAAAATTCACTTTCTGTCCAGTTGCTTCTTCATACATTATGAGAATATTTTTAATCCTTCTTGCCTCAACCATAGAAGCCAAAGTCAGTAGCAATGTATCATCAACAAATTGATGATGTGTCATCGGGGTAGTTAGCGACGTGGCCTTGATACCCTAAATGAGTCCAGCTATCGCTGCTGCCTTAATGGTTCTTCCCAAGGCCTCAGCTACGATGATGAATAGCATAGGACTTATGGGATCTCCTTGTCTTAGACCACATTTGCTTTGAAAAAAACCTATAGTAGACCCATTAACAAAAATTGAAAAATAAGGCTTAGAAATACACTCTCTTATTAACTTGACCCATTTCATGTTGAAGCCAAATTTTAATAAAACCGCCTCTAGGAATTCCCAATTTATCCTATCATAAGCTTTGTTCATGTCTAACTTTAAAGCCATGACTACTTTTTTGGTTTGAGCGGTTGTATGAAGAGCCTCATGAATAGTAATAACTCCATCTAAGATTGATCTTCCTTGTACAGAACTTCCTTGACTTGGATCAATGATAACCACTTTCTTCAAACGGTTGGCTAAAACTTTGGATAAAATTTTATAGGATATATTACACAGGCTAACCGGCCTAAAGTCAGCCATAGTCTTGGGGTTGGGACCTTTAGGGATCAAAGTAATGAAAGTTGAATTGAAACCCCTTGGAATATGATTTGAACTTTGGAACTCCTTGATTGCAACAATAACTTCTGCTCCAACAATATCCCAACAAACTTGGAAAAACCATGGTGAAAACCCATTCAGCCCAGGAGCTTTATGAGGATCCATGTTAAACAAAGCCTCCTTGATCTCTTCATCTAAAAAAACTTCTATAAGAGACTCATTAATCATTTCATCAATGAGTTGTGGAATGAATTGAAGGATAGAGTCCTTTGCTTGGGCATTACAGGCCCGTTCTTCACCCAATAATGAACTGAAAAAATTAACAGCCTCGTCCCTGATCTCCTAAATGTTTTGAGTTGAGGATCCATCCACCTTAGTTAAATTTCTAATATTATTGTTGCTTCTATTGCTCAATGTGGTAACATGGAAAAACTTTGAATTAGAGTCCCCTTCCTTTATCCATAATGCCCTTGATTTTTTCCTCCAATACATCTCCTCACAAGCTAAAATATTATAAAAATCACAAAGGGTTTCCTTCTCTTCAGTCCTTTTCGCCTCATCATAGGTTCCATTTTGGATTTTGCTTTCTATTATTCTTAGTTTTTCCCCCACTGCTCTCTTATTCTAAAAAATATTTCCAAAGACTTATTTATTCCATATTCTAAGGTTTTTTTTCACCATCTTAAGTTTTTGAGATAGTTTGAAGGAAGCACTTCACTGGATAGGATGCTGCCACCATTCCTCTATTCGTTTCTTGAAGCCTGGATGTTTAACCCACATTGACAAAAATCTAAATGACATTTTAAAGGAGTTATCCTGATATGCCTCCCATAGAATAATATTATGGTCTGAAGCACATTTAGGAAGGGCTTGAAACGCTAAATCACCAAACATTGTTGTAGCTTCCTTGGATAAAAAAAACCTGTCCAACCTTTCTTGGATAGATCTAGAAGTACTACACATACATTGTGTAGTTGCTTAAGCTAAAGTGGTTCGGTATTAGATAGCACAAATCCCACTCACCTCTGTTGGGATCAAATGTGAGTTTGAAAACACTACCAACACTGTTCACTAGGTTTTTGGATAACCCTAGTATTGTAATATTTTGTATCAAAAGAAATCAAATTCTTTATTATAACATTGGAGATTTGAGGCTCCCCCCATATCAATAAAATTATCTCTTTTGTGCAATATTGTATTTTGGTTTCATTTATCTGTCATATTTGGTGTTTCATTTTTGCATATACACTTACACATACACACTTACATGAAAATGGAAATAATACTCACACTCTAAACTAAGACTCAACCCTAATCTAATATTTATATATGTACCATGAAGATATTGTAATATACTTAAACAAGGATGATTCATAATTATGATCTATGGATTCTTGGGGGATTTCAACATAGGTCTATCTTCTTCAAAAAATAAGGGTGGTACTCCTGGATGGTCTAAATCAATGCATGATTTTGCTTCATTTGTCAATTCAAATAGCCTTTGGAATGCTATTCCTTCATGTCTTCTATATAAATAGCATAAAATATGTATTAAGCACATTCATATAAAAAAATATTAGATAGAGTTTTGTTATCCAACACATGGTTGTAAACAAAAACATGTCATTTTTTGGATATTTTATTGCAAGCACGGTCATATCACAAACCCATTCTTAAAATGTGATTTACTCAATAATGGTAATCCAAATCTTTTTTTAGTCTTTATGGCTCAAAAACCTTGATTTCTTCCAAATGGTTATGATATGACAAGATGAATAAAATTTTGAAGGATGGTGTATGTATAGGTTTATTCAAAAATTAAACATCTAAAGGGGTAAATGAAGACTTATAATACTAAATATTTTGGTAACATATTGAAATAAAAGGAGGAAATTGAATCCAATCTTGAAAATTTATAAGAAAGTAGTAGAAATCAATGGAATGGACAACAAAAACAATTGCTTTCTAATTATCATAATGTCTTGAAAAGGAAGAGTCATTTTGGTTCAAAATATCTAGGAAGAGATCATTTAAGGAAGGAGATGGAAATACCAAAAAAAATCTTGCTATAACCAAAATAATTTTTTTTTAAATAAAAATATTTTAAATCCAAATGGAAGAATAACAAGGAAGAAAAAGATATTGGGAAGGAAGCATTTTAATTATTTCAAAAATATTTTATCAGTTATTGAGAAAGATAAGGAGGATTCTAAATTTATATGTAAAGGCATCCCACTTGATGATTAACATGGAAAAACGTAATTGGGGTGTATGAAATCCAGGATGCAAAATTAGTGCACATCCACCTAGCTAGCTTAAGCAGAAATAAACCCCAATCCAATATGAAATGTGAATTCTATAACTATTGAGTAAAATGCATAAAATCTAGATAGTAAAATTAGAGTGGAATTACTCAGACAACTTTAGTAGAAATAAGCATTTAATATTCAATGCAAAGATATAAGGACAAATTTAGAGACCAAACAATAAAACACTTATATTTTTGAATAGCATAAGCTTTACATATGAATTGTAATGGCTAAAGAGCCACCCTTAGGAATTCCAAGCATTCCAAAATATATAAACCTTATAATAAATACTGTATTTAACACAATGGGTAGCATATGAGACTATTAAGCGATGCTAGCAGGGATGGCCCTATTGTGGATCCTTCTAGATCATCTAGAGGCTACATCAGAGAGTGGTTGTAGGGAGTACACCAATAAAACTACATGAATCTAGACTCTATATTAGCTTTATTTCTCCAAATAACCGTTTTTAGATAATAAATTTCATCTACCTACTCCTAGGGTATTAATTATGCAAGAGAATGAGCTAAGTTTGATCGTACGGATTATCTAGCTACCATGCACTAAGTGGAGACCATACTCCTTTAATAATAACCACTTACGTACACTTTCTTAAATGAAGGAAAATACCTTTCTGTAGAAGTGCCTCAATGCTAGCGATAACTGATGTACGAAATTCTCAGATTTACCCATTGCTTGCTATCGACCTAAAAATACATCCACTATATTTTACGTTCAATACGATGGGCTCTTGGACCTTTACCTCAGGGCACAAATTTGGGATAGATTGAGGAATGATTGATACACAAAGCTCCTTTGACTTCTAGGTTTGAACAACTTTGCTTCCTTCTTTTAGGTGGGACTTTGAATATAGACTAACATCGATACTCCCCCCTTTTCCAACCCTCTACTCAAAGGATGGGTTTTTAGGATCCCCTAGGATTACGATGAACGCCCATTTTCTACCCAACATAAATTTTGATGGACTTCTACCTTAACTTAATGGCGATAATTTGGGGGCTAATTTTGACTTGATTTTATCTCGTTCTTCTACCCATTGCATGGGATGGTCATTTGGGATCTCTTCTCTTTACCCATTCATCAAGGTGGGATTCAGGTTTCAATCATAGGGACTATTTGTCCATTTCCCTATCGAACTCCATTCTTGGCCAAATTTTGTAATTTAACATTATAGGGTTCCATAATTGATCAAACAAGCCCATCTTCATGAGATATATGCCACTAGGTGGTCCTCTGGGGACTACTTTCTAACCAAGCTACCTGATTTTTTCACCTTCCATGGTTCCACCTAAAATATCCTTTATCGCCTGCACTACATCCTGATCAATCAACTTCAATGCATCCATGAGGTTTACCCCTAGCAGTCATCATCTAATGCTCAAAGCATAATCTCCATAACTAGTCATTTCTTTAGGGCCACCATATCTCTTATGCAAAAAGGAAAGAGCGGGTGATATAGTGTAAAATTTCACCCCTACTCTTGGTGACTCATAGGGGATTTCGAATTGTGGAAAAAGAAAACCTAAGCAGAAAAGTTGAGTGCATAACACTTTTAAAAATTTAGAGGAGAAGAGAAGAAGGACAAGAAAGGAGACAAGCAATTGCAACCAAACAAGACTACAAGATAATAGAGAAATATGAGAAATGGAGAAAAGGGTATAGGGTAGAAAACTATGAAGGAAAAGAAAATAAGGGGGACTAAAAGTGAAACCAACAAGCAAAACTGAGAAACAAGAAAAAGAAAATACAAAAGGAAAGGGAAGTAAACATGAAGCAACGGGGGTAAGAAGACGAGGACCACTAACCAAAGAGGTTAGTGACAACAAACCATAGGGGAGAACAAAGGAAGAAGAAGGATGTAAAAAAGTAATAAAACAAAAGGGGATTTAACCCATGGGACACCCACACAGATCATACCCCCAAAAAAATTCCCCAAAAAAAATTCCAAGAGCAAACAAAATGTCAATGGTACATACTTGTCATGCTCCAAACTTTCTTTTTACATGGTCCATTAATGACCCATTTTTAATTGTCACCATACACCATGGGGTCATCCTATTTTAGTTGTACTTTATGGCTTGCATTTCCTAACCACATCCACAACTCTACATGAAGTCCTATTTATAGTATATTTACCCCATTTTTGACATACTTGACATGTGTCGGATCATGTGAAGGCTTCATCAGTACACGAGTCTTGATTCTTATTTTCTAGGTGCTTTTTGGATTTATGATTTTCTGTCCATGTTGAGGTGGCATAATGTCATACTTACACAAGTCCATAGATTTTCTCCATGTGATCTTAGATTTCTAAGGACAACATGTGAAGCCTTGGTACTTGTTGGTGGTATCCATTGGGCTGCGGGATTGCAACAAAAATAAAGGAATAAAAAACAAATATATAAGGAATAAAATGGAGAAACAAAATGAAAGTGTTATTTTTCCAAGAGATGACCTGGGGAATCCTCCTATGCTCTTTTTTTCAAAAAAAATTATAGCCAGTTATCAATTCAATATTGGAGCTACTCCCTATAAGCCATAAAGTAGGTGATGACACCTACAAAGTGATCATATTTACTACACAACTTTATTTACTTATCATGTTATGTACACAAAATTTTAGCATGGCTAGTATGCCTGGGAAATAAATATCGTTGGAATTCAACCTGTGAATCTGCAATATTTGGACTAGATGATGCCAAATCGAAGCTATTTTTTATTCTGATTATGGTACTACCTATGGTTATTCTCAGGTCTAACAAAACACCACTTGGGATCAGTACTTTTCCTTGGTATCAGTATACCAAGGTCATAACCAATCCCCATGGGTTGAATATCCATCCAATCATCTCCAGTACTTAAGCCATTTGAAGATGGGTACCAAGGGTACCCTCTTGGAATCTCCTGATTCAAGACCTATACCTAGTTCTGATTTGCTCCTGTAAAAACTTGAGTTGTCATCCAACTATTATCTTTCATTGGTTGTCATGGAGTTCAAGAATCAATAACTTATTCTCCAAGGAATGCTAAGGCAGGGAATACCTCATGTGACCCAGGATGAAGTGACCATCTTGATTGCACCTCATTAGAGATCATGCTACCCCATGACTCGATCGATTGAGGAAGAAATCCTCTGAATAGGTCATTGAAAAGTGTTTACCTTTATTCTCTTTGCTTGGGATCATTGGCCAAGAAAAATGACCTCTCTTGATTCATGCAAGAGTCTAGTAGCAAGGAGGTTATGGGGGATCTAGTTCATAAGCACTCGTGTTTTGTGCTAAGACAATGTTGCAGTGCTGGCATCTTGTTCAAATGAAAGGCTACCCAATTTATATTTTCCTCCACCAATACTCCTTGTTTTATCAAGGGATTAGTGGAGTGCATGCTTTTGGTATCTCTAGCTAGGTCCATTCTAGCTTCTTCATAGGGCAGGGGCATGGTTGGGCTTACCAGAATTTGACATGAAGATGGAATACTTCTAGGTGGAAACTTTCCCATTTGAATCAGTATGTTTTCATCTCGTATGGCCTCCTTATAAATTTGTGGGAATCTCCTCTCTAGACTACTAGATAATCAGACTTGTATCTAAGCAGAAAGCTCAGGTGTAATATAGGTACGCCTGAGCAAGGGATAGCTAGAACTCATGGAAAATTATTTTCCAATATCTCTTGAAACAAATGTTGAAATTAATGATATTATATTGAGGGTCACGCTTAATGAGATAGAACTGATTAAAAATCAAGAGAGGGTCCTCTGAATCATCAAACATGTTGATGAGCGCCACCGCTAGATCAACCCATGTACATATACTTTCATCCTTTAGGGATTTATACCACATAAAGGCCATTCATTTGAGAGAGATAATGAGTAGCCTAAGCATCACATATTCATATATGATATTATGAATCACTGCCAGGAAATCCACGTCTTGACAATGGTCGAATGTAGTTTTTTCTGTTCCATCAAAACTTGGTAGGGATTTCAATGATATTTATAGGACCTATGAAATTTCAAGAGGGAAACTTATAGTGATCCATTACAACATTGGTTTCTTATAGGTTGTGGGTTCCCTTTCTAGGTTGGAGTCACCATATGAGTATACTTTCTTCGCTAGTGAGGTCAAGCTGCTCACCAAACCTTGAGTCCTCTGAGAAATTAGTGCCTTAATATAAAAATGATAGTTGATTATGAACCTTGGTTGATCCCTAGCAAAGTAATAAATTTCTACTTTGCTTTAAAGGCAACCAATTATTGAAACTTGGTTCATTATGCCACAGAGTTTCCAGATGAATATACAGATTTTGTGTAGTAGAGTATCACCAGACTCTTTATCATCAAACAATGGGACCTCAAAGTCCCATCGGGTGTGCCAAAAATTGTTGGTCAAAAATTTTAACCTAATGAAAAGGATGAGGTGAAAAGGTTTGTGCACCCTATGAACCTTGACCAACATTTAATGGCCACCATGCATGAGAGAGATCAAGCGATTGATCTTCGGATAAGGTCGGTTCCTTTTGGGAATTTCTAGCTACCTGAGCCTAAATTTGAAGGGAAAAGGGGGAATAAAGGAAGGGAAAGGAGGCCATAGACAAAACTCACAAGGAATGTTATAGCTACATGAAGACACATGCATGAAAATCTAACACCATGAGCGAAAATACAAGCAGACTACCTAAAAAATTAACCAATGTTACCCTTGTCATTTAACACCACTGATTAAAGGTAAATTCTAGGACCAGTAAGTGGGATGCATGAAATCTAGGATGTAAAATTAGAGAACGTCCACCTAGCTAGCTTAAGAAGAAATAAACCCCAACCTAGTACAAAATGCAAATTCCAGAACTACTAAGTAAAATGCATGAAATTCAAACATCAGAATTAGAGCGAAATTAATTAGACATATTTAGCAAAAATAAGCATTTAACATTCAACACAAGGATATAAGGATAAATTTGGATACCAAATAGTAAAACACTTATATTTATGAATAGTATAAGATTTAAATATGAATTATAATGACTAAAGAATTACCCTTAGAAATTCCAAGCATTCTAGAATATATAGACCTTACAATGAATGTCACATTGAATACAACAGGTGGTGGATGAGACTATCAGGTGACACCAACAGAGATGAACCTGTTATAGATCCTTCTAGATCATCTGTGAATTGCATCAAAGAGAGGCTATTGAGAGTACGCTATTCAAACTATGTGAATATGGACTTTAGACTAGTTTGATTTCTCCCAGCAACCCTTGTTAGATAATAAATTTCATCCACCTGCTCCTAAGGCACTAATTATGTGAGAGAATGAGTTGAGTTTGACTGTGTAGCTTGTATATCTACTATGCACTAAGTGGATACCCAACTCCTTCAATGCCAACCACTTCAATATACACTTTCTTAAATGAAGGCCACGCATTTCTACAAAATTACCTCGATGCTAGAAGAAAATTATGGGCAGATTTCTAGAATTCGTCCACTACTTACTACCGATCTAAAAATTTCCTCATTGCGTTCCATATTCAATAGGGTGGGCTCTTGGGCATCTACCTTAGGATGCAACTTTGGGATCGATCGAGGAATGATTGATACCCAAAGCTTTATCAACTTCTAGGTCTGAACAACCTTACTTCCTACTTTTGGGAGGGACTTTGGGGATAGACTTACATAAATACTCCCCCCTTTTCTGACCCTCTACTTAAAGGGTAGGATTTTAGGATCCCCCAGGATTATGGTGAGCACCCATTTTTCCACCCAACATAAATTTAGATGGACTTCTGCCTTAACTTAATGGTGGTAATTTAGGGGCTGATTCTGACTTGCTTTTGTTTCGTTCTTTCACCTATTGCATGGGGTGATCATTTGGGATCCCTTCTCTTCACCCGTTCATCAGGGCATGGATTCGGGTTCTAATGGCAGGTACTACTTACCCATTTTACCGTCAGACTCCATTCTTGGCTAAATTTTACAATTTAACATGGCAAGATCCCATAATTGATCAAACAAGTCTACCTTCATGAGACATATGCCATTGGGTGGTCCTCTAGGGACTGCCTGCTAACCAATTTACCTAATTTTTTTGCCTTCTTTGGTTTTGCCTACAATATCCTTTATCGCTTGCACTACAACCTACTCAATCAACCTCATCACATCTGCAAGGTTTGCCCCTAGAAGTAATCATCCAATTCTCAAGGGGTCAACTCTAAAATTAGCCATTTCTTGAGGACCACCATCTTACTTATGCAAAAAGGAAAGAGTGGGTGACAGAGTACAAAATTTCACCCATATATCCCTGCAATAAATCTTCTATATGGATCCATACTCTAAAGGGAAAAAATATATTACGAAAAGGTGTCCAATGGATAATTTGTAATGGCTAATTGGTCCATTTTTGGAAAGATACATGGTAATGGAAAGTTATTCCACTTTTGGAAAGACAAATGGTTTCATTTTGTGTAGTGTAAGGAAGGTAATACTATTTTTCTTTAAGTTGTTTTCTCATGCCTAACAAGGTTTGATCCTTATTTGAGTACTACATTATTACATATGCATCCTTAAAATTGCACTATTTTATTAATCAATTGAGATTTCAATAATAGTCATCTCAATAGTGTGTCAAAACACAAAAATTGGATCGATTCAAAAAATTCACAAGAGAGATGTGTCGTGGTATGTTGCAGTATTTTTTGGCCAAAAAAGTTGAAGATCTAATATGCCTAAATGTATTAAAATTTTGGCAATTGAGAAAATATAAAATGTAGGATTATATAGACCATTCTAGGCTTGTAAAAGGATTTAGGCCCTTTCAAAAACCATGGTTTAGAAATAAAAAAATAAGGTAATGAGGTTGAAGCTAACATTTTGTAAAGTATATGAAGTGGTATTAGCTCAACCGGTTAATTCCTCAACATTTAAGGAGAATACCAAGGTTAAAATATTTCCAAGTGATACATGGATAATATCCAAGCTTTGTTGTAATACCACTATGTGATGATGATGTAATACAAGTGGGGCCTGTTTCAATCCCATATAACCAATTGAAAAAAAAAAAAACATTTTGCAAAGTATTCCATTGAGTATCACACAGAGATAAAATGAAAGCTTGATGAAGAAGATATCTATGGAGGAGCTATATGAGATAATGTTCTCTTTACATCCTAACAAGGCACTAGTCCTAATGGATTTCTTGTATTTTTTTTATTTTTTTTAGTATTTATTGAATAGTGTTGTTGCATGCAATTAAAGAGGCGTATAAAATGAAGGTTATAATAAATTATATCAATGCAACCTTTTTTACATTGGTTCCCAAGAAAGGGTGAAAAAAATATTTTGATAATTTCTTGTCCAATAAGCCTTTTTAATACAATTTATAAGATCATTGAAAACTATGGCAAATAGGTTGATAAGAATTCTAGATTATTTTATATCAAAATAACAAGGTGGTTTTTAATTGTGGTAAACAAATTCTTGATGATATCATTATTTTACAAGAGGCCATAAATTCTCTTAATTTCATGAGAAAATAGGTATGTTTATGAAATTATGTATGAATAAAGTGTATGATATGGTTTTTTGGAGTTCTCTACATAATATTCTTAAAATATTTGGTTTTGATCAAGGTTGGTGTGCATGGATTAGATGTTGTTTTAACACTCCAAAATATTCTACTTTGATCTATAGACACGTATTGGATACTTTAAGTCAACCTGCAAACTCCATAAGGGTGACCCACTATCTCCTTATCTATTTATTATTCTTATAGAGGCATTAGGGAGAGACTTCTCCAAGGAAAAAATGGAAGGAAAAATAAAGGTATTTTGGTTACAACAAATGAGACCTCAAAATCTTATATTGAATTTATTGATGATACTTTTCTTTTGGGCTATCCCTTAGTTGGCAAGGTCATTTAGTTTAAATCATTATTATCATGCCATGAGATGGATGCTAAACAATTGGTTAATACCTTTGGGGAAGAGGTGGAACAATCCTTTGATTTTAAAGGGAGGGGGAATCTAGGATATTTTTCATTAACACTACCCTATATTTACAATGGACTGTATATTTTAGGGTTTAAGACTAAAAAATTGCCATCAACATATTTGGGTATTTATTTATCTCATAAAGGAATGAATAAAAGCTTTGGGGATTAATTTTGGATAGAAAAAAATCTTATTTGGTAGGTTAAAAAGGTAAGTTCTTAACCATGTCTAGAAGGTTACATTGTAATCCATCCTTATTTATATGATGCCACTTTCAATATTACAAGTAGGTATAGCATTTGAATTTAATAAAATTTAGATAGATTATTTTTGGAAATGAAGTAGGGAAAATTTATGTTTTCTCTTTGTAAGTGGGATAGAGTTTGCAAAGGGAAGAATATTAGAGAACCAATATTGTGAACTTTTAGGCTTACAAGTTTGGCCTTGGGAAAAAAACTTGGATGAAGATTATTAAAAGATCAAGGAAGAATTTGGGTGAAAATGTTACCAAAAATTTATAGGTTATCATGATGCAATTACATTATTTTTGGAAATTAACCCTACCTAAAGTTTTGACAATATAGAATTTCCTATAAAATATTTTGTAATTAATCACAAAACATATTAGATGGTCACTTAATGAGGATAATTATACAATTGTTTGGTTTGATTCTTGGTAGAAGCCTTACATCTCATTTGTAATTCAAAATAGAAACCATTGGCTCAAGCATGTCTATCTTGTAAAGGTCCAAAGACCAAATATTATATTAATGTGAGCAACAACTCTAGGTCATGTATTTGTATTAGTAACTAGTTGAAGGAGAGTAAGACTAACACCATAATGAAATATTGAGTATTATACCAAATAATTAAATATGGGGTGGATTTTGGAGTTTATTACATTATCTAGTACTTGCAAATATTTTGTAAATACTTTCTAAAAGTGTGGTGTAAAAGAGTCTTGTAAAGATGTGTTATTTAGTGTTTGTAATCATTATAGGTTTGTTATTATTATGGAGTCAATCAAATATATTTTTCCTATAAAAAATATGAAGTCATATATTTTATGAGTTTGAGGAGATGAATAGTATGTTAAAATTGAAATTTCAAGAGTATTTGTAAAGGCTATATGTAGAGCAAGCATATAAGATGTATGTGTTAGAAATTTCAGTACTTAATTGGTACTAGAATAGTAATTGTATAATCTATGAAATATGGTGAGTTCATCTATTGGTTTGAATATTTGTGTATCAATTGTGTAATATTTAATCTTTGTGTGTGTGTGTATGTGTGTAGACATGAAAAATTAACTCATTTTCCTTAGTTTTTCTCCTAAAAAAGTAATGTCATATTTAAGAGAATTTTTACTCTATAAAATCATCTCAATTCTTATCAAATTTTATACCATTGGATAGGGATCGAAAAGAGCTTTCCAACGGTATATAATATGTCCAATTTTGATGTTGTATTCCTTGTTTTTCACTCCAACAAATAAAAAATTCTTGATCGTTGGGAAAAATCGTCCATCAATCAACAAAATCGTCCGACAATCGACAAAATCGCCAATCGATTTTGTCCCAAACAGTATTTTGCCAAATTTTCTAAAAGACAAAATCTAGTTTAAAACATCTTACCTGGTTTAGCCACCATTCAGATCAGGGAGGTTGGCAAGTAGATTGAAGGTGGTAAACATAGGAGGGATCAAAACCTCCTCCATGTTTAGCCTAACCTCCCAAATTCCTCAAACCCCTCCTTGGCCTATTTAATCTAGGCCATTTTCCCTTTTTCCCCTTGGCTATCTAGTTAGACTTTGAACTCTCTTGCGGATACCTTGCATCCATTTGCTATGCAATCCCACCTCCCAGCATCCCTATTTTGATTTTTTGTTATTGCAGGTCTCAATTATAATCACCCCAGATATCAGCATAATCACCTGGCGATCGATAGAAGCAACAGGAGATTTTGTTAGAAAGTTGGCGATTCTATTATAGAACATGCGATCTTATCTTCAGATCAACTGGGGGTAAGGATTCAAATCACTATTTGTGTTTCTTTCCCAATTTTTTGTTTGTATATACATTACATCATGTCCATTTAATTTATTACTCAGATTTAGATATTGCATCTTAGTGTTCACCATCATTCCAATTAATTGCATCATGAAATCAGAATGAAAATTGCATAAATTCATGGCATAGTAGGTTGAATTTTTATCGTATTGTTCTCATGTTATTTCATATCCACTTTCATATAGAAATTAAAGCTAATATGTGACTTGGAGTACAATAAATTGTCATAATTTGCAAGAAACCTTGTTTCCTATCCCCTATTTTATGTCAATTATTTTACTACAGGATTGCGACATAATCGCCTGCAATTTTGTCAAATCGGAGGTGATTTTTCTGGAACACAGGTGATTCTATCTGGAACATAGGTGATTCTATCAGAAACAAAGGTAATTTTGTCCTGCTACAAGCCTCAGAATCTTCATCAAACATCCAACTCAAGTAAGGTTTATAATTTCTTTTAGCCCTAGTTTTAGGCATTGCATTTTATTTTGTATCCACTATCTACTATCTTCATTAAATCAAAATTGCATATAGATAGTTTAGTTGCATAAAGGCCAAACTTAGGTTTAAGTGAATGATTTATTAAAAGAACACATCAAACATCTTCCAAGCCTAGGTACGGAAACTACCGTTAAAAGTTTCCTTGTGAACCCTTAATTCGTCAAAAAATCACCATAAGAAGGCACGATTAAGTGCCTCTCTTTCGAGCTGTAGATATACTATTTTCTCGTTCTCCTCTGAGGTGCAGATCCATCAGCCTAGAGGAAAGGAGTGAAAAAATTTTAGGCCTACAATGTGTGTGTGTGTATGTGATAGAGAGAGAGATACTTATATGCTATCAATAAATACAAATTTTATTCATGTTATAGCTAAAACATACTTGTATTTTTATCAAATAAAAATTATTTTAACTCTATGTGGAAGTACTGAGGATAAAGAAGATATTATAAAGGATGAAATTGATTCTTTCAAAGATATCTTATCAAAATCTGGGTTACACAAGTAGGATCATGATAATTTTTTTACAAAATATTCTATAAATTATCATATAAGAATAAAATTAAAGGTTGATGATAAATATATTTATGGAGGAGCTATAGGAGGTAAATTTCTCATTCCATCCTAACAAGGAACTTGGCCTCAATAGATTTCTTGTAATTTTCTCTCAATAATTTTGGGAATTTTTGAAGAGTGATATGTTGGCTATAGTCGAAAAGGCCAAGGAAAAAAAGGCTACAATAAATGAAATCAATGCCACCTTTATTATATTGGTTCCTAAAAGAGACAAGACAAATATTTTGATAATTTTCACCCAATAAGCCTTTGTAATATGATTTATAAGATCAATTTAAAAAATTATGGGGAATAATTTGAAAATAATTTTAGAATATGTTATCATAGAGGAAGAAGATGGTCTTGTTCATGCAAAATAAATTCTTGATGGTATAATCATTACACAAAATACCATACATTTTCTTTATTCCAAGAAAAATCCAAACATGCTTATAAAATTAAATATGAACATAGTATATGATAGGGTTTGTTAGATTTGTTTGTGTGATGTTTAATCTTTTTTATGGCTGGTGTGAATGGATTAGCTGCTATTATAACACTGTATAATATTATATTTTGGTCAATGGATCCCTCATTCAATTATTTTAATCATACTATTAACTCTATAAACATGACCTACTATCTTCTTATCTACTTATTATTCTTGTTGAGTCCTTATGTAAGGTTTTTTGAAAGATAAAGATGAAAGGAAACACCATAGATATTTAGGTTGCTATAAATTATTCTTTTGAATCTCATATCAAATTTTTTGATAATACTTTTCTTTTGGGTCATCCCTTAGTCAACGAGGCGATGGAATTTAAATCATTATTATCATGTTATAATAAGGCTATTGGAAAATTGGATAATGCTACAAATTCTAGTATATTTTTATTAACTCTATACTATATTTACAGTAAAATATTATGGTGATTTTAGGATACAAATTTGGAAAGTTGCTATCAATATATTTGGGTATTCCTTTGTATAATAAAGGAAAGAAGAGGGTTCTTTAGGACTCAACTTTGAATAGAATAAAATCTTGTTGAAATTTTGCAAAGGTAAGTTCTTCATGATGGCATGATAGATAAAACTCATAAAGACTAAAATATAATCTATCTTTATATATGATGTCACTTTCAATATTGACATAAAATATAGCATCAAAAGTTAATAAAATTTAAAGAGATTTTCTTTACAAATTATGTAAAAAAATATTTAGGTTTCCTCTTATAATTGTAATAGGGTTTTCAAAGGAAAGAATATTGGAGGAAAAAGTTAGTGAAACTATAAACTTATGAGTTTTTCATTAAGGAAAAACTTGTATTGAGATTATTCAAATATCAAGGAAATATTTGGGTAAGAATATTACTTCAAAAATAAATAGGTTCTTTTATGCAATAAAATTGTTTAGAAAATTAACTCTACCTAGATGATTGACAACATGGGAAATTATATTATATAGTTTACAATTGATTACAAAATATTTATATGGTCAATCAATGAGGGAGATTATATATTTTTTTTATTTAATGCTTGGTTGAAGCCTTGTCATATTCTTTCTGATCTAAACTAAAAATAATTAGCTTGAGCATGTTTAGCTTGTAAAGGTCAACGGTACAAAAATTTATTGCTATGAGCAACAATTATAGATCTGTAGACATGAAAAATTATCCAACTTTAGTGGGAAATCTTCCCTAAGCCCTCTAGGGGGACCCCTTAGACTTGCCTAGGGCAAGGACAAGGCTTTTCCCCCTCTTTTTTTTCTTGTTTTCCCTCTTTATGTGAAATCACACTTGGTCCTTAACAGGGCACAACTTCACATTACGATATCACGATCGGCTCAGACAGGGTGCAATTTCACCTTTTTAGGATTTTATGCATTAAAACCCTATTTTTTTTGGGTTGTTATGTTTTACGTTGGTCCTCCTTAGTTTTCCTGCTCTTTTCACAGTCAAATTTACTAGATAAGGAGGGTTTGAATTCACTTTTCACACACGGTAACACGATAACACACAAGAGAACATGCATTCATTTTATTCAACACTTAACAATTTTATTTCTCATTTGATTTCTTGTAAAGTGTTTTGTTTAGTCTGCATCTTCTTCTTCTTCTCTCACAAGTAACTTTAGAGTTTGGATTTTGATTGTCTACTGCATTGTTCTTCTTCACTCTTGGTGGATTGTTTTTGGAGCCCTAAGGAGAGATTGGCAATCTAGGAGATTTAAAACCCTTCTATTTTGCTTTTGCACTCTCTACCAGGTGAATTCGCTCTTCTACATACACATTTAGTTTTTTTGAGTGATGTAATAGAGCTTTTGTATTCATACTTTATTTTTTATATAGTTTATGCAAAATCATGCCCGAATTGCTATGAGGTATGATTTCGTCTAGCGTTATCGCAATCACCCATTATAGGGTATGATTTCACCTGAAACCAAACTGGGGTAATCTTATGCCCCTGTTTTCTCCATTGTATTCTAATTTACACCTAGAGCATAGTGGCATATTTTATTCTGTGATTTTTGCATTATGTGTTGTTGTATTGCATTAATTTTTGTTTTCCTCTAAAAGTCAATTTTCACTTTTAGTTATCAAAGGTTAGCTAAAATGACCTAAGGGGCTTGATTTTTGTACCTCCAAGCACTATTGTACAATGGCCTAAGTAGTCCCCCTAACACTAATTCCATTTTCAAGTGTTTACTGAGTTATCTTGCAAGAACAGGTATTATCAATAGCTTTGGACAAAGGGATAAAGACAAAGATAAAACACCGAATAAGCTAAGTGTTCTGATTAGTCTTCTAGGCTAATTGTTGAGTGCTTTTATTTCTGTTATAAAACCCTAGATCTGATTTTATTAAGTATATTTAATTAATTCTAGGCATTGAAAAGAAAATAGCATATAGTGTGCACTTAGGGTTAATTTTGTTTGTGCATATTTTCTTGAGCCCTTGCTTAAAGGTTACTTAGAAACCTAGGTTAGAAGAGCATTTAAAAAATAATCGATCTAGGGTTAGCTCTTGTATTCCTAAATTTCTATATTTCTGCATTATCCTTTATCTTTTATAATATAGATATAGAAAGGCCAAATCTAGGTGTTTTATCTTTAATCGAATACATCAAACATTCCTAAAATTCTTGTGGACTTGGAACGAGTCCTTAAATTCATTCCTAGTGAAACCTTCCCCCCTAGCATCGAGTGTAGAGAAAAACCACATAAGCCCCCGTGGTTCACCCCATAAAGGCTTCTCTTCTCTTTTTGTGGATCCAGTCTTTGTAGGAATCATACACGATGGGGTAGTTTTCCCCCTCTACATATTTGGTGAACCCAATGTGAACACCTCCTTTTCTTTTAAAACTTTAAGAAAGACCATTAATTTTGTTTTTGTGGTTGGATAATCTTAATAATATCTTTAAAAATCATTTTGTTTCTATTATTAGCATTATTTTCTATCCTTTCGCTTCTCTAATGGCTCATATCCTTAGAAGTCAGCGAAAGCATCTTGAGTCTGATCGTATTCCTCCAAAATATGATCAGGTTGATAGAGAGGATCCTAATATAGATCCAGGATAACAAGACAACATGGATACTAAGATAATTTTTAATCCTTATGAGGGACCTAATGGTAGCTTTGTCATTTTATCATTTGAGCATATTTGGGGTTTTATGAAAGCTAATAGGGATAGGATATTGGGAGGCATGGAGCAAGAAGCTTACCTTGATAGAGATGAAACTCCTTCTCCTCCTCCAATAAGCTCCCCTATGCTTAACCAGGAAAACCCCTTGCCTAAATTAGTACATATTGATAAGTTGAACTCAGCTATTGATACTATTACAACCACCAAAATTGTAAGGAACATGCAAGCTCCTCCAATTAGTAGTGTCACTCAAAATTATTCTTAATTTATTCTCCAATGTTCTAATATCAATACTTTTTATTCTATTCTTCCCAATGTTAGTTGTCCACTTTCACAAGGTGCCACATATAATATCCATACTTCCAAATTGAATCAAGCATTGGTGCCTCAACACATATATGGGAATTTGGTAACAATGCATAATAGTAATCTAGAAGTATAAAATTTGGCAAATATGGTGAATCAGTTGGTTTCAAAAGTTAAGATGATTCAACCTTCAAGTTTTACTTAGAGTTATAATAAAATGTGTAATCAGCAATTGGATCCTATTGTTGCTACTAGACCTTATCCTAAGCATTTTCCTATGTCAGTATTGTCTATCTATAAGGGTACAGAAGATCCAATAGAACATTTAAGAAGATTTAGAATGACTTGCCATGATCTCATTTATGATGATATATTGTTGCTTAAAATATTTTCTAAGAGTATTTGTGGTATGGCATTACAATGGTATTATCGGTTGCCCAATTATTCTTTGAATACTTTTGAAAAAATGACAAAGTTATTTGTTCAGCAATTTGGTGCTTACATTGAGAAAGAAGTGAAAATGAAAGATGCTTATAATTTAAAATAAAGTAAAGAAGAAATATTTTCAAAAAATTTAGCTTGTTGGAGAAGTTTAGTTGGACGTTTGAGATATACTTTACCTCCTAAAGACATGCTTGAGATATTTATTGGTAATTTACAAGAATAGTTATCTTATGCATTAGAGACTACTACTATTACATATTTTGATCAAGCAATTTATTTAGCAAGAAAAGTAGAACAGAATCTCATCAGGAGAGGTCAACTCAAGGTTAAGGAAGAGAAACCTACTATGTCTCAACACAAGAATAAGCACATAGGAGGTGACAATGGAATGGATAATAGGCATGTTAATAATGTTACTAACAACCTATAAAAGATAGTACTTTAGAAACCTCCACAAAGGAATTTTACAAGGCTTAATATGTCTATGGAATTAGTTTTGAAACAACTCTTAGAATCTAAGGTGATTGAGTTACCTCCTATTAGACAACCATATACTACAACTCATTGGTATAAGGCAGGCCGACATTGTGCATATCATAGAGTAGAAGGATATTGGATGAATTCTTGTAAAAATTTGAAACATGTGGTTCAAGATCTAATTGATGCAGGACATATTGACTTAAGCAATTTTCAAATAGTTAATAATCAAGTCCTGACCAAAAAAATGTGACTACCAATCAAGGTATGGGAATATTTAAAGATCCATTACCAAAACATAGTCAACAAGAAAAAAATTAGGTGGCCCATCAGACTAAGTCTCCTCCTTATGGTAATATGGTTGGAATGGTTGGGGTAGCTACAAGAAGATAAGCCCAAACCCAACATCCTTAGCAATGACAAAATCCTATGTTATAGCCCAGCTCAGTTTTGAAAAAAAAATCAAGGAAAAGCTTTAGATACAGGGATTGCACCTATTATGTTGAGACCACAACCTAATATTTCATTTGATCTTCAAAAATTTTTGGCTAGTAATTTTGCAAAGATATCAGTTTTAGAGCTCCTTCAAACTTCTTCCGATCATAGATATGCTTTGATGGAATTTTTAAAGCAAAAATCGGTTCCATTAGATATTTCACCCAATGCTCTAGTTGATGTTGTAAGTTCTCTTGGGATACATCAAACTCATTTTCGAATGATGATAAACCTTCCTCAAAATTGCAAGAAGATTCTTCACTTTACATCATTGCACTTATTAGGGATACTTTTATCAAAATAATTATGATTGATAATGGTTCTTCCCTCAATTTGTGTACATATCAATTATTTCAAAAATTTAGATTAAAAGAGGAAAACTTAATAAAATTTGATATCATTATAAAAGCTTTCAACAATGAGTTCGAAGAATCATGTGGTGTCATATCTCTTCCTCTCAAAGTTGGGCCTAAAATATTGGATACTTTGTTCTATATGGTATATTATCCTGCATATTTTAATCTTCTTCTTGGATGACCTTGGATCCATGCAATGAAGACTATACCTTCTACTCTTCATCAGTGTCTCAAGTTTGATTTTAAAGATCAAGTTATTACCATTCTAGATGACCCTTGACCGTTTGATTTTTTTTCAAATGTAGAGAGATCGATTTTAGTTTTACGTATGTTACTCAATCTCTTCAATGGTTTCTCCATGTTCCTCATCTTAGATATTAGAACAATTTAAAAATTTAAAAATGCGTGAGGAACATATCTTGAATTCTTCATCTCAGTATCATGATAATCAGTTTCTTCAAGAACCTCTTTTGGATCTAGCCAAGCTACCACCATCACCAATAGCTATGGGTTTACCCCATAATAAAGGTGATGTTGTACACTTTGGCATGTGTACCTTTATCTTCATAGGAACTACCTTAGAAGATAAAATACATGGTAGAAATCCCTCTCCCGTTGAGCGTTCTTTTGGTCATTGTTACCTTTCCAATGACTGCCCACTCCCTAAATAGGTCCTATCTTGTATGGGATATGTAGGTAAAGTTTTGGAGTCACAATAGAAGGGTATTCAAGAACCTTTGGATATCTAGATCTAGCTTGGGAGATGTGATATAGTTTTTATACCTAGTAAAGACCAACCTTTACCATTTGACAATGATGATCATCTTACGACTTATGCTAAATATATGGATTGTCAAAATTTAGGAGTGGGTGATGAGGATGATAGTCCCCCTGGATGTTATTATGTATTGCTCTCTTTGTTGAGAAGAGAGACTCCTGATTCCTTTGACAGGAAAGTCCAGCAGAGTGGACTTCGTACAATGTTTTGTCAGTTGGAAAACCAAGTGATAGCACATCAGAGAAAACCAGATTCTAGATACGAGGCAGATTTTGAAGATAATATCTTCGGGCAAAGAGTAGTTGAATTTGAGACGGTTGAAACAGTACCTAAAGGACAATTAAGTGATAGTTATACTCATGCAGTGCCTGAAGTTGAAATGAGTGAGAGATATACACCTCACTCTCCTGGCTCAGAACCAGAAGAAGCAGAAGTAGAAGCAGAGGAAAAAGAACCAGTGGAGGTGAAACCTACAATTGAAGAACGAGTTGTTCTCAAAAGGCGTCTTGAGCCAGTAGCAGCAGCAAAAGAAGTCATTATAATCAGTGACGACGAAGCAGACAACTTCACCTTTCCAGTCTTGGGAAATCCTCAAGAAGAACACCAAATCAGTGAGCATTTTAAGAAAGCTAGATTTGATTTAAATCAGTGATCTATTTTGTACTTCTTTGTATGGCTTGTTTGAAGTTGAAATAAAATTTGTTTTCTGAAATGGCTTCCAATACTAGTTTACCAATCCTTGAGTTCAATGGTGGTGATTACGAGTATTGGTCAATTAAAATGAAAACTCTGTTGATTGGCAAAGGTCTTTGGGATGTGATTGAAGAGGGATATACTGAACCTTCAGCTGCTGAGTGGTAGTTTTGAGTGGTGCTAATAAAAGGGCTAAAAAGGAAGCTCAGAAGAATAATTCTTTTACCCTTTATCACATTCATGCTGCCCTTGATAGAAGTATTTTCCCTAGAATAGCTTCATTTATAACTGTTGAATCTGCTTGGAATGCTTTAAAAGAAAGTTATAGGGGTAGTGACCAAGTCAAACAAGTTAAACTCCAAACCTTGAAAAGAGAGTTTGAAACTCTTAAAATGCAATAAAATGAAAAGGTTGGTGATTACTGCGTGCGAGTGAAAGTCGTAGTAGATAAGATGGTCACTTTAGGAGAAGATGTAAAGCCTTAAGTTATAGTGAATAAAGTGTTGAGGACACTTCTTCCTAAATGGAATTCAGTAGCCATCATTATAGAGGAATCTAAAGACCTAACTTATCTGTCTTTTGAAACCCTCATTGGCTCACTTCTCTCACATGAGGAGAGATTACAACCAACTCCTTCCACAAGTTATGGAGGAGATGATAAAGCCTTTGCTTCTCAATAAGGTAGAGGTAGAGGTCATGGCAGAGGAAAGTATATAGGAAGAGGCAAAAATAATCAGAGAGGTGGAACTCTTAACAGAGGAGGAAATCAAAACAGAGGAGGATTCTCAAACAATAGTGAACAGTAGTAGAATAGAGGAGGACAACAAAATAGAGGGAAAAAATCAGGTAGAGGCAAAGGAGGAGATAAGTCAAAACAATCTTGCTACAATTATGGCAAACTTGGCCATTATGCTCGTGACTGTTGGACTAAGACTTCACAGGGAGCTAGTAGCAGCCAGAGAGCGGTCAGTTTGGAAACTTTGGAGAAGAGGAAGAGGCCCAAAATCTCTTTCTCTCATATGGTCAGGCAGATCAGAACATGACTGATACATGGATCTTGGACACTGGGTGTTCAAACCATATGAGTGGCAACGAAGAGCTCTTTGCTACTCTAAATTCCTCCTACAAATCCAAGCATCAAATTGGGAGATGATAAATCATTGGCAGTAGAAGGCATTGGAGCTATGGCAGTTCCAACTAAATAAGGAGTCAAACAAGTAAGTGATATCTATTATACACCCCATATCCAACATAATCTTTTAAGTGTTGGTCAAATGTTAGAAAAGAACTATAAGTTGCTTTTTGATGAGGGTAAATGCACTATTTTTGATAAAAATAACAATAATAGAATCATTACTCAATTGCCAATGACAAAGAATAGATTGTTTCCTTTAAAGTTTGGCTAGCCAGGGGGAGATAAGTTAGCAAGTATTGCTCTTTCCAATCCAAGTGTTCTATGGCACTTGATATATGGCCATTTGAATTTTGCTAGTTTGAAAATGCTAACTTCCCAAGCCATGGTTACTGGACTTCCTAAAGTTCAGGATAGTAAAGAAGTCTATGAAGGGTGTGCTCTTGGGAAGCATGCCAGATCAAATTTTCCTCATGGAAAAGCATGGCGGGCCAGCTATCCACTCCAGCTAGTGCATACCAACATCTATGGCCCGATGCAGACACAGAGTCTGGGTAACAACTCTTACTTTCTACTCTTTATTGATGATTATACTAGAATGTGCTGGATATATTTTGAAACATAAGGATGAAGCATATGAATGCTTTATTGATTTCAAAACAAGAGTTGAAAGTGAGAGTAGATATTTTGTAAAATGTCTTCGATCAGATAGGGGAGGAGAATACTCCTCTAATGAGTTTGTGAATTTCTATAAGCAACATGGCATTAAGAGGCAGTTCACTGTTGCCTACACTCCACAGCATAATGGTGTCACAGAGAGGAAGAATCATACCATTGTGGAGATGGCAAGGTCTATGCTTCAGACGAAGCATTTGACTAATTCATATTGGGCAGATGCATCTAGGACCAGCATATATATCTTGAACAAAAGTCCTACTTCAAGTTTGGAAGGACAGACACCTTACCAAGCATGGTATGGTAAAAAGCCAAATGTTAAGAATTTTAGAGTGTTTGGCTTGCTGGCCTATTCTCACATTCTTGATGAGCTTAGGAAGAAGCAAGATCCAAAGAGTCAGGCGTGTATCTTTGTAGGATACTATGAGAATACAAAATCTTACAGACTCTATAATCCCTGGACTAGAAAGTTTGTGATTTCCAGGGATGTTATTTTTGATGAAGGGGGAGAATGGGGTAAGTCCTAAATATTCAATGATGTTGAATCCACTGATGTAGTTTCTAAACAGGTGCAACAACAATCACCGTAGAAAGGTAAGAAGTCTCCTCCAACAAGTCCAAGTTCATCCTCTGATTCCACTTCTTCACCAAGTCCTTCTCCATAGTGATTCATAAGTTCTTCACCAATGGACATTGATTCTCCATCCAGAGGAAAGAGAACTCTATAGAATCATCCATCATCTCAGATGTTGGATAAAAAAATTTCAAGAAGATACACTAGGAGTCAGGCTAGTGAAATGGATTCTGTTTTACACAGATTAGAAAGTATGAACCTATATGGTGATGATGTCTCCTAGCAGGAACCTAGGGGAGATCAAGTTAACTATGCTATGTTAACTAGTGCACAACTTGAACCTTCTAGTTATGAGAAGGCATGTACTCCAAAAATTTGGCAAGATGCCATGAAAGAGGAGATAACCTCTATAAAAAACGACACTTGGGAGCTAGTCAAGCTTCCTAAATGCAAGAAATGTGTTGGATGTAAGTGGGTCTACAAGACAAAGTTTAATGTTGATGGTAGCATTGAAAGGCACAAGGCGAGACTAGTTGCAAAGGGATTCACTCAGAAATATGGAGTTGATTATGAAGAGACTTTTGCTCCTGTAGCCAAACAGGAGACTATTAGAACAGTTCTTGCCTTAGCTGCAAATAAGGGATGGAAAGTCCAACACATGGATGTGAAAAGTGCATTTCTAAATGGTTACTTGACAGAAGAAGTGTATGTTGAGCAACCACAAGGATTTGAAGAAAAATACAAGGAACATCTTGTTTACAAACTGAAGAAGGCACTTTATGGCCTCAAGCAGGCACCATGAGCTTGGTACTCACGCATTGATGGGTACTTCAAAGAATTTGGGTTCACCAAAAGTAGAAATGAACCCACCCTTTACTACATATAGCAAGGAAATGACATCCTCATAGTTTTCTTGTATGTGGATGATCTCATATTCATGGTTAGTAATGAAAAAATGAATATGGAGTTCAAACACTCCATGATGAAGCAATTTGAGATGAAGGATCTTGGGTTAATGCACTACTTCCTTGGAATGGAGGTTCATCAGTCAGATATAGGGATCTTCATCTGTCAACATAAGTATGCTCGGGACATGCTTAAGAAGTTTGCTATGGAGCATTGCAAACTAGTTGCAACTCCATTTGGACATGGGATCCAATTAAGCAAAGATGATGGAGCATCAAAAGTTGACATGACCACTTTCAGAAGCATGGTTGGGAGTTTGATGTTTCTTGCCAACACCAGACCTGATGTTCAGTATGTTTTTTCTCTTGTCTCTCGATTTATGTCTAACCCTTCTGAGTTGCATTTGCAGGCAGCTAAGATAATTCTTAGATATGTAAAGGGTATAGGGATTTTGGAATCCATTACCATAAATGTAACACTATCAAGCTTGTAGGCTTCAGTGATAGTGATTGGGGTAGCAACATTGATGACATAAAATCAACCTCAGGGAACTGTTTTAGTCTGGGATCAGGACTAATAACTTGGAGTTCCAAGAAGCAGATAGTAGTAGCACTATCTTCAACAGAAGCTGAGTATATAGCGGTCACTCATGCTAGTACTCAAGCTCTATGGCTACGAAAGGTATTAGTAGAAATTGGAGAGTAGCAAAGTGGTCCAACAAAGATATTTTGTGACAATATTAGTGCCATTCAGTTGGCATACAATCCTATCCACCATAGTAGATCAAAGCATTTTTATATGAAGTACCACTTCATCAGAGATATGGTGGAAACTAAAACTGTTGAGTTTCACTATTGCCACACTTCGGAGAATGTTGCGGACATCTTCACCAAGGCACTAGCCAAAGCTCAATTTGTAAAGCTGAGAGACTGTCTTGTCAGTCCTCTCAACTTTAAGGGGGAGAATATAGAAAGTGTGAACACTTAATTCATTAAGTGGTTATTTAGTAGTTAGGCTAGGTTAGTTTAGTTGTCGGCAAATTCTTTTAATGTCAGCATGTTTTTTAAAATTGAATATATCTTCTTCCCCTTATCCCTCCATACTCTCCTATATTCCCTCTTCTATCTTATCACTCCACCTTCCTTCCCTCTTCTCATCCAACCTCCCTTATTTTTCTCTCCGTCGACTTCCTCTCTTCCCTCTTCATATAAATTAGTATCCTATGTTCTATGTATTTTTGTAATGGCTCTGTGAGATTTTTTAAATAAAAATTTGTTTTATTTAGTAAATTTCCCACATTACCTCCTGATCCGAATTCTAGACCTAGGGATCTTGAATGCTATGCCTCCAAGAACTATTGTACAATGGCCTAAGCAGACCCCCTAATGTTAATTCTATTTTTAAGTGTTTACTAAGTTATCTTGCAAGAGTAGGTATTATCAACAACTTTGGACAAAGGGATAAAGACAAAGATAAATCGTCGGATAAGGTAAGTGTTCTGATTAATATTCTAGGTTGATTGTTTAGTGCTTTTATTTCTATTATAAAACCCTAGATCTAATTTTATTAAGTATATTTAATTAATTTGGCATTGAAAATAAAATAGCATATAGTGTGCACTTAGGGTTAATTATGTTTGTGCATATTTTCTTGAGCCCTTGATTAAAGGTTACTTAGAACACTAGGTTGTAAGAGCATTTAAATAAAGAATAATTTTAGTATTAGCTCTTGTATTCCTACATTTTTGTATTTCTACATTGTCCTTTATTTTTTATAATATAGATCTAGAAAGGCCAAATCTAGGTGGTTTGTCTTTAATCGTACACATCAAACATTCTTGAAATTCTTGTGGACTTGGAATTAGTCCTTAAATTCATTCCTGGTGAACCCTTCCCCCCTAGAACTAAGTGTAGATAATAACCACATAAGCCCCTGCGGTTCACCCCATAAAGGTGTCTCTTCTCTTTTTGTGGATCCAACCTTTGTGGGAATCATATGCGGTGGGGCGATTTTACCCCTCTACAAGATCATGAATTTCTATTAGCAACCTATTTGAAGGAAAATATCTTAAACAAATAATGGAAGAGCTTTAAATGATTCTTTAAGAGTTCTATTTTTCTATTTTTATGCAAAATAAAAATTTATTTTGGAATCTACCAAAAGATGATGGATACTTGGTCAAGCTAGGATATAAGAATATAAAGGAATTATAAATTTGTACTTCCAATGACCTCCCTTGGAAAACATTTTGGCCACTTGATTCCCTCCCTAAGACCTCAACTTTCCTTTGATAAGTAGATCAAAGCAAGATTCCCATAGGTGAGAGTCTACAAATAAGAGGACTTCATGGAGCTTTTAGGTGTTCCTTATGTGAGAAGGGTCTAAAAACATCAAATTATTTCCTTTATCATTGTCCCTTTGCTTACACAATTGGGGTTTTTTATTAAAAATATGAGAATAAATTGGGTAGTTTCATCAACATCAAATAAGTTGATGAAATGTTAGATTACTTGTTTTAAAACTAAAGCACTATGTATTTGTGGAGGATTGGTCTTACTATTATTTATTATCATTCATATACTGAAACTAATAATAGAATTCTTAAAACAAATCTTAAAATTATGTGTAATTTTGGAATCATATTATCACCCCTCTCATAAAATGTTTACTTAAATGGTGTTGTTCATGTGAAGTTTCAAGTGAGAAAAATAGGTATTATCCTCTTGGTTACAAGATTTGAAATATATATATGTGTGTGTGTGTGTGTGTGTGTGTGTGTGTGTGTGTGTGTGTGTGTGTGTAGATCTGAATGTTAAATCAGATGAATTGGTAGTAATGGCAGCAAAATTTGATCCTATTATTGATATTTGAGATAAATTAAAGAAGATAGAAGTGGTGTTTTGGTAAGTAGACCTTGATACTTCTGATCATTGGAAACTCTTTAATAATGATGAGTAGATTATCGAATTGCTAATTAGAGAAGCTCAGTATGCTAAAGATAAAAATAAATCTAGGGATGATATTAAAGATGTGGTAGTTTGACTAAAAATAAACCATATATTGAAGGGGTTAATTACTCTAGAGATCATATTCAATCTAGATGACAACATGAAGAAATTGAGTATCAAGGTGAAATACTCTTTCTATCACCTTATCAAATATTTTAAAGGGAATAAATTTGCCTATTTAGGAGCTTTGTAGCAAATATGGAGATATGATTGTTTGTTCCTATTAAGATCTAACAATATATAATTGAAATATCATATATCACATGCTTGAGTTAAAATTAGATGAAAAATATATATGTATATATTCAAATATTGTAACCAAGAAGAAAGTTTAATTTATGACAAGGGAGCTACCACAAAATATATGCTTAGATGTATGTTAAAATGACAATATCCAAAATTAAGGTTTATTAAAATTAATTTTGATTATGCTTCCAAACAAAGTCTAGGAAAAGTAGGTGGAGGTGGTATTTTTGAAATAATGAAGGTAAAATTCTACTTGCTTTATTAGAATCATATTGAACTCCAACAAACCATGTATATGTTAAGGCACTTCTTACTAGAATCAAAATTGCCATTGAAAAATATGGAAATATATTTCAATTGAGAAAGATTTATAAATTATTATTATTAGTGCTATTAAGAAAAAAGGATATGGGGATTAGGTATAGAATAATATGGTTTTTGATGTCCATCAACTATTGTTGGAGGATGTAAGTCAGAAATGTCTTTAGAGAAGAAAAATGTGTAGTACATAATTTAGCCAACTACAAAGAAACCAAGCAATAGATAATTTAGTCAATCATGGTGTTGACATTCATCTAGGTAAAATTTAAATTTTATAAGAAAACTATTTGAGTGAGATTTTATCTCCTATTGATAATGACATCAAGGAACTAATTGCATAAACATCAATTTGAGGAAAATAAATAATATCTTTAATAGAAAGGAAATTGAATAATATATTTACTAGAAAGTAAAATTGGATATGGTTTAATTAATTTGGAAATAACGTAACTATTGAGCCAAATCGTGCGATAAAATAAAATATATTATTTAATTAACTCAAAATTACATTTCATTCAAACCAGCACCATGTATTTATAGGGAATAGTGGGGGTTATGGAGGAGGAAATGTGGAGGGATAAGGAAGGAGGTAAGGTCGGTGAGGGGGGAAGACGAGAATATAGGAGGAATAAGGGATGAGGAGGAAGCGAGGAAGGTGGTGGAAGAATAGGGAAGATGGAATCTAGGCAAAAATTTAGGTGAGGGAGTTTGAAAAAACAAAAATCATGCCAAAAAATACCTTGTGTTCACACTTGGGCCTAGAAATATCTAGATATTTTTGGGCCGAAACTCTTTTCGCACTTGCAACATTCTCCCCCTTAAAGTTGAGAGAACTGACTACACAGTATCTCAGCTTTAAAAATTGAGCTTTAGCCATCGCTTTGGTGAATATGTCAACAAAATTCTCCAAAGTGCGGCAAAACTTAAGCTCAACAATTTCATGCTCCACCATATCTCGGATGAAGTGGTACTTCATATCAAAATGATTTGTTCTGCTATGGTGGATTGGATTGTATGCCAACTGAATGGCACTAATACTATCATAGTAGATTTTGGTTGGACCACTTTGTTGCTCTCCAATCTCTTCCAGCACTTTTCTTAGCCAGAGGGCTTGAGTACTAGCATAGGTGACTACTATATACTCAAATTTTGTAGAAGACAAAGCTACCACAGTTTGATTTTTGGAGCTCCATGTTATTAATCCTGATCCCAGACTGAAACAGTTCCCTGAAGTTGATTTCTTGTCATCAATATTACTACCCCAATCACTATCACTAAAGCCTACAAGCTTAACAGTGTTACATTTATGGTACTGGATTCCAAAATCCAATGTACCCTTCACATATCTGAGAATTCTCTTAGTGGCCTACAAATGCAACTCATATGAGCTAGCCATAAATCGAGAGACAAGAGAAACAACATACTGAATATTAGGTCTGGTGTTGGTGAGAAACATCAAGCTCCCAACCATACTCCTGAAAGTGGTCACGTCAACTTTCGATGCTCCATCATCTTTGCTCAATTGGATCCCATGTCCAATTGGGGTTGCAACTAGGTTACAATGTTCCATAGCAAACTTCTTGATCATGTCTCGAGCATACTTATGTTGATAGATGAATATCCCTATATCTGACTGATGAACTTCCAATCCAAGGAAGTAGTGCATTAATGATGCAGGAGCATCCGGTGGTAGTAGAGCAATCTTACATCAACCAAATTTTTCTAAGTGTTTTGCAAAGAAAAATATGTGTCATGATATCGTGATAGAAAAAGTGTCACGATATCATGACCAAAATAGGAGAGAGAAGATGTAGAGGACAAAATGTCGTGAAATCGTGACATGTCGCGATTTTGTGACATGTCACGAAATCATGACCAAAGTAGGGAGTAGAAGGCACGGAGGATAGAATGTTGTGAAATCCAACATGTCACAAAATCATGACCAAAGAAGGGAGCAGAAGGCACGGAGGATAGAATGTCATGAAATCGTGACATGTCACGATTTCGTGACATGTCATGAAATCGTGACCAAAGCAGGGAGCAGAAGGCACAGAGGACAGAATGTCGTGAAATCATGACATGTCACAAAATTGAGACCAAAGCAGGGAGTAGAAGGCGCGGAGGACATAATGTCACGAAATCGTGACATGTCACGATTTCGTGACACATCACGAAATCGCAACCAAAGCAGGGAGCAGAAGGTGCAGAGGATAGAATATCACGAAATCATGACAAAATCATGACCAAAGCAAGGAGCAGAAGGCACGGAGGACGAAATGTCACGAAATCATGATCAAAGCTGAAGAACGGAGGCACGATGGAGAAACGTCGTGATATCATGACATGTCGCGATATCGTGACCGAAGCTAAAGAATGAAGATGCGATAGAGAAACGTCACGATATCGTGACATGTCGCGATATCACGACCAAAGCAAAAGAACAAGGACACGATGGAAATACATCACGATATCATGCGTCACGATATCACGACCAAGGTAGAAGCAAGAAGGCGTGAAGGAAAGAATGTCACGATATCATGACATGTCACGATATCACGACCGGAGTAGGAGAGAGAAAGCGTAGAGGAGAATTGTCACGATATCACGACATGTCATGATATCATGACCAAAAGAAAAACATGCACTCCAGGCTTTCATAAATGCATTCCTTCATGCACGACAAGCTAGCGGTAGTGAAGCAACAGTCTCAAAAGAAGATCCCAGTCTCGAAAAAAAAGCTGGGAATATTCCAACAAGCATGTCGGCCACTCACGCACTATATCTAGAGATGCATTTATGGCAACTAGCAATGAAGCAGCAGTTCCAGAAGAAGATTACGGTGGTTAGTCGCACACCTCACCCAGAGTCCCATCAATGCAACTTTCCAGTATTGAGCCAGGTGGCAGTTGCAGATCATGGAAATTTTGAAAACATAGAGGGTCGGGGCCTCGATAAAAACCCAAGAATTGTAATGAGAAAGGGCTAGAAAATCGTAGATTGCCTGGATATTTTCTATAAATTCTTTTGAAGCTATTGAATGAGAAATTTGGCTCTTATTTTCTTTGTCCTCTGTTCTATGCTAGTTTAGTGTTCTCCATCAAGTGGTATCAGAGCCGAAAGTTCCTGAGTGTGCAAGCAGATCATCGAAAGTGAGGCAGTTTGCACCAGGATCTATGGAAGGGCTTGTGAGAGGAGTGAGCAGAATGCCTCCAAGAAGAAACCCTAGTGGTGGGAGAGGCATAGCAGCAACAGAAGATGTCCGAGTCTTGCAAAGGCAAGTTCAGGCCCTGCAAGAAGAGCTACGTAGACGATTGGAGCCAAGAAGAGATGAAGGTAGTGAAGAGGAAGATGACGAAGAAGAGGGCCAGCCTGAGGAAGAAGAAGAAGCAGTAGATCCTGCACAAGCTAGACTATACAGAGCCATATCCCAGATTGGGAAGAGGCCAAAGATGGAGGTTTCCACGTATTCTGGGAACCTTGATCCAGAGGAATTGATCGACTGGATCAACGATCTGGAAGAGTACTTTGAGTATGAGGAGGTTGAGGACCCTGATAGGGTCAGATTCGCTAAGACCAAACTGAAAGGTCATGCCAGCATATGGTGGAAGGGAGTGCAGCTGGAGCGAAATAGAAGAGGAAAAGAGAGAATAACAAAATGGGAGCGGATGGTAGAAAAGCTGAAGAGGCAGTTCATCCCTAGTGATTATGAGTTAGACCTGCTAAAGAAAATGCAAGGTTTGAGGCAATCAAGTAAGTCTGTAAAAGAATACACAGAGGAGTTTCATAAAATTATGATCAAAACAGGCCACTCAGAGGCCAACAAGGAGAAGGTAGCCCGTTATATTAATGGGTTACGAGCAAGTATTCAAGAAGAATTAAGTCTGGTCAGGATGACCACCATAGAGGACGCTTACCAATTTGCCCTAAGAGTTGAAGAAAAGCTCAATAGGAGGTTTGAGAACAAGCAAAGAGGAAGAGGTCGTGGTGGAAGAACCGATGGAAGGACCAGTGGAAGACGAAATGAAGATTCTCAGAAGAATGGAGAAGGTAGCAGTAATCAGGAACAAAGGGGAGAAAATACCTACCGCCCCCGTAATCAGAACAATGATTACCGAAGGGGAAGGGGCAGAGCTGGACGTGGCCATGGAAGAGGAAGATTTCGTGGAACCTATTTCTAGTGTGGAGAAGAGGGACATCACCAATATGAGTGTCCACAACAACAAGAAAGGACTAATAGGAGGTCGGAAGGTAATGCCAGAGCCACGGTCACTGAAGAAGGTGCTGGATCTGAGCACTCTAAAGAAGCAGAGAGAGGAGAAGTACTGATCACAAGGAGAGTCCTACTGAATGAGGAGGGGGATGCAGATCAGAGGAAAATCTTATTCCACACAAGGTGTAAATGCGTAGGTAAGATTTGCAATATTATTATTGACAATGGTAGTACAGATAACCTAGTTTCAAAAGGAATGGTTACAAAGCTACAACTAGAGAGGAAGAGACACCCGCATCCATATCGGATCGTGTGGTTATAGAAGGACCATAGGGCTTTGGTCAGTGAGCAATGCCTGGTAAAATTCAATATTGGGAATTACCATGATGAAGTCCTGTGCGACATCCTGCCCATGGATGCTTGCCATTTGCTGTTGGGAAGGCCATGGCAGTTTGATAGGTGCACGGTTCATGATGGTCATGCCAACACCTACTCCGTAATAAAGAATGGAGTTTGCCATAAGCTAAAACCCCTGAAGGAGGTGGATGAAAAGGTATGTGGTAGTGCCAAAATTTGCTTAGTTGATGGGAGAAAATTTTTAGATGGTTTGAAGCATGAACATATGTGTTATGCATTAATTCCTAGAGTTAGGGAGAAAGAATGCAAAGATACCCCAGCAGAAGTCCTAGATCTATTGGAGGAATTTCTAGATATTATATCTGATAATGTGCCTGAGGGTTTACCCCCAGTAAGGAAGATCAGTCACCATATAGATTTGGTGCCAGGATCGAGCTTGCCCAATAAAGCTGCACATAGAATGACGCCTGTAGAAACTGAGGAGCTAAACAGGCAGGTCCAGGAGTTGCTAGAGAAGGGACTGATTCGGGAGAGCTTGAGTCCATGCGCAGTGCCTGCAGTGCTAGCGCCAAAGAAATATGGAGAGTGGAGAATGTGTATAGACTCTCGAGCCATCAACAAGATCACAATAAAATATAGATTTCCATTGCCAAGGATGGATGACATAATGGACTGTTTGAGTGGAGCCAAGTACTTCACCAAGATTGACCTCAAGAGTGGTTACCATCAGATCCATGTCAGAGAAGGAGATGAGTGGAAGACAACCTTCAAGACCAGAGAGGGTTTGTATGAGTGGTTGGTCATGCCATTTGGACTAACCAACGCACCAAGCACATTCATGCGGCTGATGAACGAGGTACTAAAAGAATTTTTGGGAAAATTTGTCATTGTCTATTTAGACGACATTTTAATATTTAGCAGAACCCTGGACGAGCACCTGATGCACACCAGAAGGGTTTTTGAGAAGCTACGGGAGGAGCAGTTATTAATTAATCTAAAAAAGTGTAATTTTGTAAAGGAGTTAGTGTACCTGGGATTTGTCATCTCAGCAGAAGGTCTAAAAATGGACCCAAAAAAGGTGAGAGCTATCATCGAATGGCCTACTCCAAGAAGCACAACTGAGGTAAGATCATTTCATGGCCTAGCAAGCTTTTACAAAAAATTCATTAGAAATTTTAGCAGCATTTGTGCACCCCTTACAGAAACAATGAGAGGGGATAAGAAAGAATTTAAGTGGACCTTAGGAGCAGATAGGAGCTTTGATATGTTGAAGAAGAAGGTCACAGAGCAACCTATTTTGGCACTTCCAGACTTTAACAAGGTATTTCAGGTAGATTGTGATGCCAGTGGTAGTGCCATAGGAGCTGTACTGAGTCAGGAAGGCAGACCGATGGCTTACTTTAGTGAGAAACTCAATGATGCTAGGAAGAAGTATTCAGTTTATGATCAAGAGTTTTATGCTATAGTTCAAGCTCTAAAGAAGTGGAGGCATTATTTGTTGCCAAAAGAGTTTGTTCTATTTACTGATCATCAGGCCTTACAATATATTAATAGCCAAGCGAAGCTGAATCAGAGACACTTGAAGTGGGTTGAGTTTCTCCAAAGTTATACCTTTGTGTTGAAGCATAGAAGCGGAAAGTCAAATAGAGTTGCAGATGCCTTAAGTAGAAGGCAAAATTTGTTGATAGAAATGACGGTGGAAGTGGTAGGATTTGAAGAACTAAAGGGTTTGTACCCTGAAGATCCTGATTTTGCAGAAGCCTAGAGGGCTTGCTTGGCACCTGTTACTTTGGACAGGACAAAGTGGTTGGATTTTCTAATCCAAGATGGAATGTTGTTTAGAGGAAGTCAATTATGCATTCCAAGGAGTTCCATGCGGGAAAACCTAGTCAAGGAGAAACACAGTGGAGGACTGGCTGGACATTTTGGTCGGGATAAGACCATTGCCCTGATGAGTGAGAACTACTATTGGCCGCAACTGCAGCAAGATGTGAAAAGGTTTGTGCAAAGTTGTAGAATATGCCAGATGGCAAAAGGCGTGAGGCAGAACACTGGATTATATCAGCCATTACCTGTACTAGAGAGGCCATGGGAGGACGTCAGCATGGATTTTGTTCTTGGATTGCCGAGAACGCAGAGAGGAAATGACTCTATATTTGTGGTAGTTGATAGATTTTCCAAGATGGCACATTTTATTCCTTGCCAGAAAATAAGTGACGCGGTTCACATTGCAGGGTTATTTTTCAAAGAGGTGGTACGACTTCACGGTCTACCAAAAAGCATCGTTTCTGACAGAGATACCAAGTTTGTTGGGTATTTCTGGAGAACCTTGTGGAAGAAGTTGAAGACAGACTTGAAATTCAGTTCTGCATACCACCCACAGACTGATGGATAGACAGAGGTGGTAAATAGAAGTCTGGGTAATCTATTGAGATGCTTGATAGGGGATAAGCCAAAGGGATGGGATTTGGTTTTGCCGTAGGCGGAATTTGCATACAACAATTCTGTCAACAAGAGTACAAACAAATCTCCATTCTAGGTCATATATGGAAATAGCCCAAGAAATGTTTTTGAGCTGAGGAAATTGGATAAAGGGGAAAAGTGCAGTGCTGAGGCTGAGGAATTTGTGGAACATATGAAAATCCTGCATGAAGAAGTGAAGAAACAAATTACAAAAATGAATACTCAATATAAGACAAGGGCAGACCAGAAGCGGTGGTTCAAAGAGTTCGAAGTGGGAGATGAAGTCATGGTCCATCTCAGAAAAGAAATATTTCCTGCCAAAACCTATAACAAGCTGAAGATGAAGAAGTTTGGGCCATGCAGAATAATGGAAAAATGGGATTCAAGCAATGCATATGAAGTGGAATTGCCAAGTGGGCTTGACATTTCGCCTGTTTTTAACATCTCAGATTTAGTGGAATACCATGAGGGAGACAGTACAGAGGCACCAAGTACAGAGTTGTGGAGCATTCCAACGTCTACCCCAACCACAGACGAGATCGAGGAAATATTAGACACTCGTGAAGGCAGAAGCACCAGGAACAAATAGTATTCTGAATATTTGATCAAGTGGAAGGGCAGACCTGTAGAAGATGCAACTTGGTTGTCAAAAATAGAGGTTGACCGCCTGGGTCTTCCTCTAATAGATCAGAAGTGAGGATCACTTCTCAATCCACCCCGGGTGTCTGATGCAGGAGCATCCGATGGCAGCAGAGCAATCTTGCATCAACCAAATTTTTCTAAGTGTTTTGCAAAGAAAAATATGTGTCACGATATCGCGACCAAAATAAGAGAGAGAAGATGCGGAGGACAGAATGTCACGAAATCATGACCAAAACAAGGAGCAGAAGGCACGGAGGATAGAATGTCATGAAATCATGACCAAAGTAGGGAGCAGAAGGTGCGGAGGACAGAATGTCATGATTTCGTGACATGTCATGAAATCACGACCAAAGCAGGGAGCAGAAGGCGCGGAGGATAGAATGTCTCAAAATCGCGACCAAAGTAGGGAGCAGAAGGCACGGAGGATAGAATGTCTCAAAATCGCGACCAAAGCAGGGAGTAGAAGGCGTAGAGGATAGAATGTTGCAAAATCGTGACATGTCACGATTTCATGACATGTCGCGAAATCATGACCAAAGCAGGGAGTAGAAGGCGCGGAGGATAGAATGTCACGAAATCATGACCAAAGCAGGGAGCAGAAGGCACGGAGGATGGAATGTCACGAAATCATGACCGAAGCTGAAGAACGGAGGCGCGATGGAGAAACGTCATGATATCATGACATGTCGTGATATCGTGACCGAAGCTAAAGAACGAAGACGCGATAGAGAAACATCACGATATCGTGACATGTCGTGATATCGCGACCAAAGCAGAAGAATAGGGACGCGATGGAAATACGTCATGATATCATGACATGTCGCGATATCACGACCAAGGCAGAAGCAAGAAGGCATGAAGGAAAGAATGTCACGATATCGTGACATGTCGCGATATCACGACCGAGTAGGAGAGAGAAAGCATAGAGGAGAATTATCGTGATATCATGACATGTCATGATATCATGACCAAAAGAAAAACACGCACTCCAGGATTTCATAAATGCATTCCTTCATGCACGACAAGCTAGCGGTAGTGAAGCAACAGTCTCAGAAGAAGATCCCAGCAAGCATGTCGGCCACTCGTGCACTATATCTAGAGACGCATTTATGGCAACTAGCAACAAAGCAGTAGTTCCAAAAGAAGATTCCGGTGGTTATGGTGGCCAGTCGCGCACCTCACCCAGAGTCCCATCAATGCAACTTTCCAGTATTGAGCCAGGTGGCAGTTGCAGATCATGGAAATTTTGAAAACACAGAGGGTCGGGGCCTCGATAAAAACCCAAGAATTGTAATGAGAAAGGGGCTGGCAAACCGCAGATTACCTGGATATTTTCTATAAATTCTTCTGAAGCTATTGAATGAGAAATTTGGCTCTTGTTTTCTTTGTCCTCTGTTCTATGCTAGAATAGTGTTCTTGATCAATTAAGCCGAGATCCTTCATCTCAAACTATTTCATCATGGAGCGCTTGAACTCCATATTCATTTTTTCATTACTACCCATGAATATGAGATCATCCACATACAAGCAAACTATGAGGATGTCATTACCTTGCTTTAGGTAGTAAAGGGTGGGTTCATTTCTGCTTTTGGTGAACCCAAAATCTTTAAAGTACCCATCAATGCATGAGTACCAAGCTCGTGATGCCTGCTTGAGGCCATAGAGTGCCTTTTTCAGTCTGTAAACAAGGTGCTCCTTACCTTGTTCTTGAAATCCTTGAGGTTGCTCAACATACACTTCCTCTGTTAAGTACCCATTGAGAAAGGCACTTTTCACATCCATGTGTTGAATTTTCCAACCCTTGTGAGCAACTAAAGCAAGAATTGTTCTGATGGTCTCCTGTCTAGCTACAGGAGCAAATGTCTCCTCATAATCAATACCATACTTTTGTGTAAATCCTTTTGCAACCAATATTGCTTTGTGCCTTTCAATGCTTCCATCAGCATTGAATTTGGTCTTGAAGACCCATTTGCATCCAACACACTTCTTTCCTTTAGGAAGCTTTACCAGCTCCCAAGTATCATTGTTTTTTATAGAGGTTATCTCCTCTTTCATGGCATCCTGCCATATCTTCTGAGTACAAGCCTTCTCATAACTAGAAGGTTCAAGTTGTGTACTAGTAATCAAAGCATAGTTAACTACATCTCCCCGAGGTTCTTGGGAGTCATCATCTCCATACAAATGCATATTTTCAAGTCTTTGCAAAACAGAACTCATTTCACTAGCTTGACTTCTAGTATATCTTCTTGAAAAAAATTTATCCAACATCTGATAAGATGGATGATGCTGGAGAGTTCTCTTACCTCTAGATGGAGAATCAATATCCATTGGTGAGGAACTAACTGACCTTTGTGGAGAAGGACTTGGTGAAGATGATGATGAACTGGAAGTCGAATGTCTGCTTGGGCTTGGAGGAGGAGGAGACTTCTTGCTTTTTCATGGTGCCTGTTGAATTTGTGAAGAACCTGCATCATGAGATTCAACATCACTATAAATTTGGGGATGTCCCCATTCTCCCCCTTCATCAAAAATCACATCCCTGGAAAGTATTATCTTTCGAGTCCTAGGATTGTAGAGTCTGTAAGCTTTTGTGTTCTCACAATACCCCACAAAAATGCATGCTTGACTCTTAGGATCGAGCTTCTTCCTCTGTTCATCAGGAATGTGTGAGTAAGCCAGTGAACCAAATACTCTGAAATGCTTGACATTCGGTTTCTTACCATACCATGCTTGGTAAGGTGTTTTCCCTTTCAAACTTGAAGTAGGACTCCTATTTAAAATATACACACTGTTCTTGGTTGCATCTGCCCAATACATATTGCTCAAATGCTTCATTTGAAGCATCGATCTTGCCATCTCTACAATGGTGCGGTTATTTCTCTCAGCCACACCATTTCGTTGTGGAGTATAGGTAGCAATGAACTGCCTCTTTATTCCATGTTTTTTACAAAAATTCAAAAATTCATTAGAGGAGTATTCTCCTCCTTTATCTGATCTGAGACATTTAACAGAATATCCACTCTCATTTTCAACTCTTGCTTTAAAATCTATGAAGTAGTCAAATGCTTCATATTTATGCTTCAAGAAATATATCCAACACATTCTTGAAAAATCATCAATGAAAAGAAGAAAGTAAGAGTTGTTACCAATGCTCTTGGTTTGCATTGGACCACAAATGTCTGAATGCACTAGTTGGAGTGGATAACTGGCCCGCCATGCTTGCCCTTGAGGAAATTTGGACCTAGCATGCTTGCCCAAGGCACAACCTTCACAGACTTCCTTATTGTCCTGAACTTTAGGAAGTCCGGTCACCATCGCTTGAGAGGTTAACATCTTCAAACTAGCTGAATTCAGATGACCGTATCTCAAGTGCCACAACACACTTGGATTTGAAATAGCAACATTTGCTAATTTATCTCCCCCTGGCTGGCCAAAATTTAAAGGAAATAACATGTTCTTTGTCATTGGCACTTGAGTAATGATTCTATCACTATTACTTTTATCAAAAATGGTACATTTACCCTCATCAAATAGCAACTTATAGTTTTTCTCCAACATTTGACCAACACTCAAAATATTATGTTGGAGATGAGGGGTGTAATAAATATCATTTACCTATTTAACGCCCTCTTTTGTTGGAACCTCCAAGGCTCCAATGCCTTCAACTGCCAATGACTTGTCGTCCCCCAACTTGATGCTGGATTTGTAGGAAGAATCCAGAGTAGCAAAGAGTTCTTCTTTGTCACTCATATGATTGGAACACCCAGTGTCCAAGATCTAGGTGTCATTCAGATTCTGATCTGACTTGCCATATGAGAGAAAGAGATTTGAGGTCCCTTCCTCTTCTCCAAAATTTCCATACTGACTGCTCTGACTGCTGCTCCCTTGAGAGGATTTTGACCAGCAGTCACGAGCAAAGTGGCCAAGTTTGCCACAATTGTAGCAAGCTTGTTTTGACTTATCATTTCCTTTTCCTCATCTTGGATGCTTCCCTCTGTTCTGTTGTCCACCTCTATTCTGACCTCCACCTCTGTTTGAAGATCCTCCTCTGTTAGGAGTTCCACCTCGTGGACTATTCCTACCTCTACCTCTATGTTGACCTCTGCCATGACCTCTACCTTGTCCTTTTCCTTCTTGTGAAGTGAAGGCTTTGTCATCGCCTCCGTGGCTAGTGGAAGAAGATTCTTGCAATCTCTCTTCATGTGAAAGAAGAGAACCAATTAGTGCATCAAAGGAAAGTGCAGTCAAATATTTTGACTCTTCAATAATGATTGCTACATGATTCCATTTAGGAAGAAGTGTTCGCAACACTTTCTTCACTACAACTTCTGGTTTAATCTCTTCACCTAGAGTGACCATTTTATCTACTACGGCTTTGACTCACACGCAGTAGTCTCCTACTTTCTCATTCTCTTGCATTCTGAGATTTTCAAAATCTCTTTTCAGAGTTTGAAGCCTGACCTGCTTCACTTGATCACTCCCTTGAAAAATTTCCTTTAAAGCCTTCCAAGCATCTTGAGTTGTTATACAGGATGCTATTCTAGGAAATATGCTTTTATCTAGGGCTGCTTGTAAATGATATAGGGCAAAGGAATTGTTTTTTTAGGCTTCTTTCTTGGATTTTCTATCGACAACACTTAAGGTAGACCAGTCAGTAGGAGAAGGTTATGTGTAACCCTCTTCAACTATTTCCCATAAACCTTTACCAATCAACATAGTTTTCATCTTTATTGACCAGTATTCATAATCACTACCATTAAATTCAGGAATTGGGAGATTCAAATTTGAAGCCATTTCTACTACTTGAAAGCAAACTTTGATTTGACTAAAAAAAGGAAGTACAAAGCAATTACAAGTTCAAATCAAATCTAGATTTCTTAACTCTCTCACTGATTTCTTGTTCTTCTTCTTGAGGATTACCCAGTACTAGAGGCCCAAAATTATCTGCAATGGAATCCTCGTCATCACTGATGATGACAATTTTAGGAGCTGCTACTGGCTCGGCCTATGCTGGCTCAGGTTCTGCTGACTCAGGCTCTGGCTCTGGAGAGCGAGGGGTATAGCTCTCATTGGATTGTTCCTCAGGCTCAAATGCAACTGAATCAAACTCCTCCACTCTTTGTTCGAATATATTGTCTTCTGAGTCAGCCTCGTAACCAGAATCCGGATTCCTTTGGTGGGCTATAACAGAATTCTATAGCTGACTGAATACGACATGCAGTCCATCTCGTCGAACTCGTTCATCAAAAGCTTCAGCAGTTTCTCTCCGTAGTAGAGAGCACAAAGCATGGTAACATCCGGTAGATCTGATCATCTACTCATCAAGGCAAAAAGAAAACTTTGTTAGAGCTTCTGAGGTTACAATTTTCGCTCTTTTACAGTCGTTGAGGCTATTACACAAAATTTTTAGCCTTGAACGGGGTTCCAAGGGGCATTAAACGGGCGCTCCGAAGGCTTCCCATCACTATTATGCTCCCCCTTTTTACAAAGATAGCCCTTTTAAAGTTTTCAAATTTTTATAAAGGTTTTTTAAGAAAATTTAATAATATTCTTTTATATTCTTAATTAAATTTTAAATAAAATTTTTATTTAAAACTAATTAAAAAATATAAAATTGAAATAATTATTAAACTTAATTAAAACCTAAAAAAAAATTAAAAAACTTTAACAAAATGAAACCTTTTTTTGTTTTCGGAGCGGATGGGAGTTGAACCGACGACCTCCCGTGAGCTAGAGCTAACGCCAGCCAACACGCCACCTCGCGGCTTTGAAATGAACTGTGGGCACTTTTGTTTTAAAGTTATCTTGCCCAATTTTTTTAAAAACTTCACCCGACGGGATTCGAACCAGGGTCTCGTCGCTGCTTGCGGGCAGCCTTTACCGCCAGACCACACCTTCTGATGCGTTCACAAAGGAGAGCCCGAGATGTTTAAAAACATGTTTAGTGCCTTGAAAAACAAAAATAAATAAAAAATAAAAAGTATAATCCCACATGCAGTGGGAAAAAGGCAATAGAGGGGTTTTAATATGCGCACGAGCGCATATGATAGTGATTGCCTTCGGGCAATCGCGTCGGCTAACATTTTGCCCGTTCGACGAATCAGCAACCGCCATGTGGCGAATCCTTTGCCACTCAACCTCGCTCGTGCCACGTCCATGCCCGTGCTGCCACGTCGCCTTCCCATGCTGCCACGTCACCGTCCACCTCGGCTCCTCGAGCCGCGTGTCCACGTCAACTGCCACGCATCCACCTCGAGATTCATGCCCAAGCTGTCAGCTTAGCCTGCCCATTTAGCACCTGCATGCCATCTTGAGATTCATGCCCCAGCTGCCACCTCAGTCTACCTTGCTACCTCAAACTACATGTTGATGCTCAGTTAGTATCCATTTTAGCATCCACCTTAGGATGCGTACCTCTGACCTCGTCTCTCGTGCCTCCATGCCTCGAAAAATGTTCCCACCTGGTGCTCCTAGATCCTTGCACAATCAGGCTCTAATACCAGTGAGCCAAATCGTGCGATAAAATAAAATATATTATTTAATTAACTCAAAAAATTACATTTCATTCAAACCAGTGCCATGTATTTATAGGGAATAGTGGGGGTTATGGAGGAGGAAAGGTGGAGGGATAAGGAGCGTGGAGGGATAAGGAAGGAGGTAAGGTCGACGAGGGGGGAAGACGAGAATATAGGAGGAATAAGGGATGAGGAGGAAGCGAGGAAGGTGGCGAAAGAATAGGGAGGAGAGAATTTAGGCGAGAATGTAGGTGAGGGAGTTCGAAAAAACAAAAATCATGCCGACAAATACCTGATGTGTTCACACTTGGGCCTAGAAATATCTAGATATTTCTGGGCCTAAACTCTTTTCACACTTGCAACAACTATAACAATGTAATGTTTTATTATTTTTATGGGAGTGGCCTCAAATAAAAGCCACTTAATAGCTTTCAAGTATATAAGAACTCCAATATTTTTTATCTCAATTTTTTTTAAATTAAATACATAAAATATAAATTTAAATATTATAATTATTTTAATGATTAAAAAATATGCAATTCTAGTGAAACATTAGAACTCCAAATAAAAATATCCAAGGTTCTAAATAAAAGGGATAAGATTGTACATCATGATACCATCGTTTTTTTACTTTTTAAAATTATAAATTTTTTTGTTTAATATCTATATGCTTTATAAATTTAAACTGTTTTATTTTGTCCTTGTAGTGGTTAAGGCTTTAGGTTTTCTTTTGAGATACTTAGGTTCAAACCACAATAAGGTGTTGTGTGTGAGTGCATGTCTGAGTGAGCTTGTTAAAAAAATAGTTTATTTTATTGTACTCAAAAGATACCAAATAATAAAAACACATTGCTATATATATATATATATATATATATATATATATATATATATATATATATATATATATATATATCTATATATATATATATATATATAACTACACCAAAAAAGTCTTTTAAAATGCAGTTAAAATATGGTGGTTTTTACAATGGTAAAAAACCACCCTAATAGACCCTAAGATGGCGGTTTAAAATTGCCCTCACCAAAAAAGGCTTTTATGATGCCTAAAAGATGACGGTTATTTACAATGGCAAAAAACTGCCCTAATATATATCCTAAGAGGGTGGTTTAAATTCACCCTATCTATCTATATATATATATATATAAAAGACCCTAAGAGAGCGGTTTTAAACCACCCTAAAAAACATAAAAGATTTGTGTAAAATAGTTTTAAATGGTTAGCCATGGATTTATCGAAGGATCATTACACAAAAGAGGAGATGCCTTCTTCCAATAGTGATGCTTGTGAGGAGGAGCTGGCAGAGCAAGAAGCCACCGACGTTGAAGAAGAAAATAATATTGGGAGTGGTCATGATGATGATGAGGATGATAATAACAACAATAATAATGATAGTAGCACTGCTTCTAGAGACGGTTCCAATCTCGAGTGAGTGCCTTGGTTTCAATTTTAACTATACAGACTTCATGCATTTGATTTAGTACATCTAGATTATAAACTTTCTTTATGTTGACCATGGTAGGAAAATCTTTGTTGGGGGTCTCTCTAGGGATACAACCCTTACTAAGTTCAATCCTGAAATAGTTTTTCTTTCGTTTTTCCATTTCATTATTCTCTTTTATGTCGCTTATGTATTTTAAGGGATATTGATTAGGGTATATTTAAAATATTGATTTTTTAGGGGCTAAATTTGAATATGCTTATGGATAGTGTGCAGCGACATCCTGAGGATTTTTAGATATGTAAAAACTTGATTTTTAGGGTTTGAATATGAATGTGTTTGTGGATATCATTCAACAACATTCACAAAGTATTTTGGTAAGTATGGGAAGATAATAGACTTGGTTATCATGAAGGATCGAGTCACGAGACAACCTCAAGATGTTGGGTTTGTCACGTATGTCGACCCCTCTGTTGTAGACAAGGTTATTTAGGAAAAGCATGACCTGAATGGTAGAACAATAATTTTTTTGCATACTTCACCTTTTAAATTTAGTAGTTCAAATATTATTAGTTCTAATTTGAAGATATGAATATCCACAATCCCCTTTATTTTGCATTGTCATTCTCAAGTCGACAATGGTTTCACAGAGGGTTTAAACCTAGGGCATCCTAACAAATTATTATGAAATTTTTCTTTTATTTTTATTGTCAAAAGTTTATATAATTACAAAATATAAATACTTTGAATCCTCTTTTTACATTAACATTGAATCATAATTGGTACTTTACTCCACATTGTTGGTACATGGTATATGAAACCATGGCATTGCGGTGGTAATATCTTCTGCTTAGCACACTAATTTATGGCAGGGCTTAAACACTCATGATGTGATGTATATTGGGATTTTATATTCATATGTTTATTTTATCTATTAGTTTTTGCATATTTTGTTGTCTATATATTTCTATAATTGTTTCATTCATTAGCATTGCATGTGTTGTCTATCTATAGGTGTAAATCAAATGAACCATTCCAAGAAGTAGTGTTGCCTCGAAGGGACCCAAGACAAAGAAATTTTTTGTGGGTGGTATACCGACAACAATTATTGAGGATTGGTTTTTTATCTTTCTGCTTTTGAGAGAGATAAACACTTGTTACTGGAGCATGATGTCAAACATCCTAGGGTCAATAGGAATATTATTACCAAAGTGAAAGCAACTTTGTATTGTTACTATAGTATAAGGTGAATTTGTATCATCAAACCTTATTACAACAAGTCATTGTCGAAGGAAGGCCATTTCTAGATGGTGGTTGTCAATGTCTCAATAAGTTTTTTTGAAGGAGACAAAGGATGAGACTAAGGTTCTATGTTGAGAAAGGATGGGAACCAACTGTCATCATTAGATATTCATTGCTAGGAATTTGCACTAGCATAAGGATGTAGTCTATGCCATATAGTGCTAAAGGTTGTAGTTTCCACTGAAGCTTTGTTGTTGGTCAAAGCCTTTACAAAGAAATATGAATGATTACATGCTTTTTCTAGATTTGTATAACTAAACTCTATGGAAGTTGCATGGTTGTAAACTTGTAACCATCTAATATTCTGATTTATTGTATTTATAATATAGCAAACAATATATTTGGGTTTAGCTTGTTGGTCATTGTACCATTGTATTTATCTTTGTACTTGGATATCCTAACAACAAACTCTCTAATCCTTGTATAGTTGATTCATATGAACAAAAATATATACTTAAGGAGAATTTGTTTGTTGTTTTTTATATTTTGGAGTAGTCCACTCTTTTCTGTTTTATTCCATTTTATTCCATTTACCAAATCCAATGTATTTGTTGAATTTTAGCAGTATTAAGAAGGCAACCCCAACACAAAAAACCCACAAAATTTAGCTACACGATTGTTGTGGAAGCATGGGTAGATATTGCCACAATCCTTTTAAATGGATCAAAGAGCAATTGTTGATGTAAGTTGGGTTCTAACATTGACAAGTTTTTTTATCATTAAATTCTTCAATAGATGTAGAATTATCTTTCTTTGTGGGATAATCTTATTCTACATTGATTATAAGAGAGCTCACAACTACTCATGGTTGAATGAAGAAGATTTAAATTTAACTTTGTTTTGTGATGTTTTCAGTTTAATTAATTTACTCTTTATGGCTTGTTACTAATTTGTCTTGTATGGATGAAAGTGATGAAAGCTGTAAAAGGTCAAATATCAAAAAATATAAGGTGGATGTATCAGGATTTGAATATTTGGTGTTACATGAATTAGAGGTATGTTAAAAGAGCATCTAAAAGATATTTTATTGCTTAATTAGTTTTTACAAACATTCACATTAACTTTGTGATTGTATATTAAAGAAGATACTGGGTTCTTCATTATTGATGAGTTAGGTAAGATGGAGCTATTATATGCATCACTCTTTTCAGCTATTTTATGTGTTTTTGACTCAAACATCCTAGTTTTGGCATCCATATCGGTCCTAAATTTTGGATTTGATATACCTGAAGGTACTATTTATCTCTTTCTTCCAATCAGTGGTATAGTTGAGCATTATGGTGTAAATGCATAATATGTATTTGAGAATGATAAATGAACTAAATAATGATATTTTACTATATTCATGCATGTCTAGGTGTTAAGATTGGCTCTCAAAACTGAGACAGAAGATTGCAAACAAGAGTCTAAAGAGTTAGCAAGGATGTGTTACAACCTGCATTCTTTGTTTTTAAGAAAGTTTTGGTCACAAAGAATAAAGTTCCTAGAGAAGCATTTATAAGAATGCCTATGGGGAGTGAAAGTTTTGAGTTTATTGTGGTTCAACTCAGCCCCACCCACACCAAATATGGAAACGAATCCCAATTACCAAGCACTTATGGTAGTGACCTATCGTGTCCTTTCAATTCAAAATAGAAACTGTACTATTCACTCCTTGGTATGTGAACTCATACATCTCCTATATTTATAATGTATTTTCTTTTCTACACTACATTAATAGCAATTTGTTCATATGGTGGGAAAAATCATATGGTATGGCTAATTTTTTTAATCAAATGCATCTACATATTTTTTGGCATTCATACACAACTTTATCTTAAACAACTTATGGTGCATATTTTTCAAACACCAATTGAATAGGATAGGTTAGGTGCTAATGCATATTATCATTCATCATTCCATATAGTTATGGTTGATCTCCACTTATGAGACTATTAATTGCAGGATGTTGTTGGATATTTTGAGTCCCTAAGTCAAAGTTGTCATTGATGTCACCATATGAAGTCATATGTCACCAGATGAAGTCATCATTAATTCAGCAAGAAATAAAGTTGTCATTTTATATTCAGGAAGAAGGCCAAAGATCAAGAGAATCAGTGCAAAAGTTAAGAGTTAAAAAGGAGATATAATATTTATTTTATAAATTATTTAAATTCAATAAGAATTTAAATTTTATAAATAAATATTATTTGCACTATGGTATACAGTGAAAAGGAAGCAATTTATCCAAGGCATCAAAAAGATATAATATTATAATAATGGTTATTATAATATTAAAGTGATATGGTGAAAACCCAAATAAAATATTTATAATTCTCATTATAATATTTTATAAAGCAAAGTGGGTTTTATAAAGTCTAAATGTATTTTATAAACCCTAAGGTTGGGTTTGAAATAAAAGGTATTCGAAGTGCCTTTAGAATCTTCGTTGACATCGTAGAAGGAATTCGTGGAAGCACCGACATCTCCTAAGGTACAAAGGAGGCAATATAAATACATTGCCCAAAGACAAAAACATTATCCTTGCTCGATGATTAATTGGTATGCAAAAGAAATTAAGAGCTCGTGATATTTACGAAATTCGTGGACAGCGCAGAGTTTAAGACAAGAAGAATTGAAATTCGAAAGCACATAGGACAGTGTGGCCTAGTGGTGTGTTGGGAAGCGCAAAGATGTTTGCAAGTGTGAGGGCCTACATTCAAAACATGGTAGCTACATTGGAATTCATGTTGGTTGAAGCGCCCAAGACGCACATTGTTTTTTGGCAAAATGCAAAGGGGGGCAAGTCTTGAAGAACATGGTGCTTCATTCATTTCAAATGAGCGCGTAGCTCATGTGGCGGTTGAGGCTGCAGCTAAGGCACACGTTGTGGGCAAGGTTGAGGGTTCGATTCCCTTCGAAGATGAGGTAAATATTTTGTATTAAAGTTTGTTATTTGCTAAGTTGGGAGGTATAAGGATTATTTTGTGGAAATTATTTAGAAGGATTTGCTTACTAAATAAGTGGTGGTAATTGAGAATTATTACTTGGAGTTATAAGAATATTTTTGGTTTTAGTTTTTAATAAAGTCTTAAATTGCTATATTGGTATTTTGAAGGATTAAGACTTGGTGGGTATTGTGTTAATTTGAATAAAAGTTTTTATGATTATTGTGAGGATGTTGATTATTAATTAAGTTGGAGTGATAAAGTGTAATTTTGATATTATTTTTGTGTTATTCTTTGTTGAGAAAATTATCTTCTAACCCTTATTGAGATTGGCAAAGAAGTAATTGTGAGTGTGGCATATTTGTGAGATCAACTCCTTGTCAAGCAAAAAGGTATGGGTAAATTCTTCTTTGGTTGAGTTGATTGAATGGATTACTAGAAAATAAATTTTGGAGTGAAAAGGATTTTATTAGGATTTCCTTTTCAAAATTATTTGATTTAATGCTTCAAGGTTTTCCAGATTTGAGAGTTGTGATTAAAATCTTGTTTTATAAGCATTATTGTTGAAGCCATTGGATTGTACAAAGAACATGAGTTAGGATTTTAGAAAGAACATGAGTATCATTGTTATGTGAGTATTGATTTAGGAGCATTATTGTTGAAGTGAGTTGTTGTGCAAAGAACTTGAACTAGGGTTTTGTAAAGAACATGAGTATCATTGTTATGTGAGATTTGTTGTTGAGCATTGTTGAAAATATTTTGAGTTGGTGTTTACATACTTGGACTAGGGTTTGTGAGCAAGGATTTTTTCTTGAGTAATTGGTTGAGTTGAGTTGATTGAACCTAGTCAAGTGAATGTATGAAGTGATTGTTCAAGTTCCATGAAACAAACTATTCTATATTCTGAAATTGAGTTGTGAAAGTTATTGAGCATTAAGTATAGAACATATTGAGTCTCTAACAATTCTTTTTATGCTTCTATGAGATTGAAAGTGATTGAGCATTGAGTATAGAACATATTGAGTCTCTAACAATTATCTTTATGCTTCTATGATATTGAAAGTGATTGAGCATTGAGTATAGAACATATTGAGTCTCTAAAAATTCTCTTTATTCTTCTATGAGATTGAACAAGTTTTGTGTGAAATTGTTAAGCAAATTTGAGCAGGTTCGGTGTGGACCTGTTGAGCAGATTTGAGCAAGTTCTATGTGGACCTGTTGAGCAGATTTGGTTAGGTTTTGAGTGGACCTATTGAGAAGATGAGCAAGTTCTAAATAGGACTTGTAGAGCACATTATGAGCAAGTTCTAGAGAGGACTAGTGAATATATTAGTGTGAGATTTTTTGGAAGCTTACAAGGCAAATTTGAGATAAGTCTTTGAGAATACTTGAGAGTAGATTTGAGTGATTTGTTCAAAACTTGAGTTGATTTTTGGACCATATCCAATATATTTGAGTCAAGATTTGAGTTAAATATTGAGGACAAAGATCGAGAACATATTTGTGCTAGACTGACTGGATTGTTTTTAGTATAGATTTGAGAGCAGAATTTGGTGTAGATTTGAGGACAGGTTTGTACCAAACTAGAGATAGAGATTGAGAAGATTTGTGCTAGACCGACTGGACTATGTTTAGTGCAGATTTGATTGATATTGTTGAGCAGACTTGTGCTAGACCGATTGGATTTTGTTTAGTACAAAATTGAGTAGATTTTTGCTAGACCGACTAGACTATGTTTAGTATAGATTTGATACAGAGTTTTGGAGGTGACAGAGCAAAGAGGACAGTAGTCTCCAATGGATAGAGATCCATTAGCTAGGGCAATGAGGACAGGTCTTTTGAGTGGGTACAAGAGTCTTTAGTGGAGATAGATGCATAAGCCAGTGTAGTGGAGGCAGTAGTCTTCTAGAATATCACTAGCCAAAGTAGAGGATAAGGAGTTCTCCTATGGATAGAGATCCACAAACTTGATTTAGGGTATTGGTGACTCCTTTGGATAGAGGTCCATAAACATTGTAATTGGTAATGATTCCCAAGAGATTTATTGAGAAAATTTTAGTGAAATATTTTCTCTATGGAGTAGCCCACATTGGGTGAACCACGTAAATTGTGGTGTCTCTATTATGTGTGATAATTTGTGCATTACTTTGATTATTGCTATTGATATTTCTATCTACACATTGCAAAATATTCGTTTGAAAAGAAAAGGAAAAAGTGGTCTTATATTGTTCACCCCTCCCTCTCAGTATAAGCTTGTGTTCTTCAAATGTTGCCCAACCAAACTCTTTGAGGCAATTACAAGTTCTCCAAAGATACCATTTTGGTGGTAAAGTTGTCGTCTACTTTTACAACACGTTCAATATGGCATGGTGCACTTCCATGATACCACCTCATATATTTCTATTACCAATATTGCTTATCTAAACTAGATTTATCTATGTCTAGGGATGAGACAACATTACAAGCAGATTCTATAGTGAAACACCAAAATTCAAATAACATACAAAGTGGGGCTAAGATGCTAAAATAGGGTTGATGCAAAAATAACAAAGTTATGAATGACATTCAAAGTGTTTAATTAGATAAGGATTCTATGGTTAAATATCCATACATGTATGTTTTAAAAAGCATGTTTATGAGCATTCATATAGAAATCGGGTTGATACTCCAAAGTACCCTTGAAAGTGCTGCATCAAACTATTTTTTTTCCAAATCATGTTATTCATCCTAATTTAGGAAGAGAGCCTGTCATTCTAGAGATAATTTATTATGTTTCAGGTGGGGGATTAAACAAGGAACCTACCTCATTAAAGTTCCCATATCTTCCCTTTGGCATCTTTAATAATATACTTGAGTCCCCTGGAAACTCTTCTACCTAATGTTATGACAAGTTTTCCTCTACCTAAAAAACGTTTCTTGTTAGGGATGAAATGGATTTAAATTATGGGATGACACGTCTCAACATGGGAGACCCCAACTCTAGCAAAGAACCAACTAGTGGCATTATAGCATTAATTTTGTACACCTTTTTCTTCTTAGGTGAAAATATATGAGGGTGCTTGGAATGCAAAGAAGAGTTGAATTTGAATTTGTGATGGGCTATAGTTTTCGAGTTTGAATAATGTGTAGCTTGCTTATATGTTAATGAATCTAAATGCTTTTGCATACCTTCACCTTCAAAGAATGAGATATTGGCTATTTTTGGAGAGATTTTTGAGAAAGTTTCCTATTTATATTTAGGTACCATTAGCATCATGTTTCTTTTTAATTTACCTCTTTGAATATTTGGATGTTGTGATTCATGGCTCATTTTGTGGCCCTTACATCCTAGGATCACCCTTTTTGGAGTACAATATCAAGCTTTTGAGTTTGGTGAAGCCCATGGAAGAGAGGATGGAGGAGGCTTTGTTCAGTCCATGTTTGCCAAAACAGAGAATAGAATATGCATTGCATGTTTTATTAGAGAATTGTGTAGAGTGCTAGGTCTGGTACTTTACTGAACCTATATATATATACATATTTTAAAAAGTAATAATAAGAGGGTGGTTTTATATATTTTTTTAAAGAGTAATAATAAGAAGGTGGTTTAAAATCGCCCTCTTATATATTTTTAAAAGAGTAATAATAAGACAATTTAAAACAACCCTTTATATATATATATATATATATATATATATATATATATATATATATATATAATAAGAGGGTAGTTTAAAACCACCCTCTTATATTATTGAAAACAAAAAATATAAGAGGATGGTTTTAAACCACCCTCTTATAATTTTTTAAAATAATAATAATAAGAGGGCGGTTTTAAACTACCCTTTTAGACCCTAAGAGGGTGGTTTTTTGAGGTGGTTTTTAACCGTCGTCATATGACACAGAATTTTTATGATGCCCTCATAGACAACAACTAAATAATCACCCTTAAAGACACTTTTTGGTGTAGTGATTGTTGGAGCTACTACATTCTTTGATACCTTGTAAATACTTTAGTATAGGGTGTATTTAATATTTTAGTATATAATAAATACCATGTAAATAAGTGTGGAGTCATGTGTGATTGGTCATGTCAGTAAGTGTTGTGAGTGAAGTGTCATGTTTAGAAGTAAGGAGTTATAAGTAATCATGATCAACTTTATATTTATGTAAATATGTGAGATTTATTATGATGTAAGTGAGAAATATGAAGAGTTAGATCTTCCATGAGTACGATGTGATGAAGATTTTAAGTGTAAATGTCAAGATTCATGTGCATATGAAGAGTCTCATGTATGTATATATTGAATACAAAGCTCTATAATATGTATCGAACAATCATTGCTTTTATGCATTGCTTATAGTAGATTTGTATAAATCAATGAGTTTATTGTGCATTTTTTGAGTAATTTATTGTATAAATTTATGTTTTGAATTGTTGTGAGGTCCTATGGAGTTATCCTATGAGAATAGTGATAATTTGCTAACAATGGTATCAGAGCAGGTTGTAAGGAAATGAGAAGAATTTGAAGATAGTTGGGTTTATAAGTGCACCCAAATATTGAGAGAAGTCGGGTTGATAAATGCACCTAAGGATAGAAAGCGGTAGAGTTGAATAGGTCACCCAAAGTTCAAGATAGTCAACTGAATAAAGCACTAGAAATTGTAGGAAGGTCCAAAAAGGAAGAAAACTTGCTAAAAAATTATAGAAGATTGGAGAAGAATTACCAAGTTAATGCAGAATTAACTATTTGAAGAAAGTTATTTTATTAAAAGGAATATATCTTATTGAATAAGAATAAATAATTTGGAGGAATAAAAAATGAAGAGAGTTATAAGAAGAAGAAGAAGAAGAAGAAGAATTGATGAGAGCTATAAGAAGAATTGATGAATAAATATTTGAGAAGATTCAAGAAAGATAAAAAAGAAAAGTAAGATCATTGATTTAAGGAATTATATTTAAGGAAATAAAATTATAATTGGGGGAGTTATAAGAAGAATTGAATTGAAGAAAATAATTGAATTGGATATTGAATAAAATATTATTCAGGAAAGAATTTGAAGATCAAAAAATTAAAATGAAATTGAAAATTTTGAGTGAAGAATAATATAGAAGAAAGTAGTAGTCGTCCAAATCCAAGAAATGAATTTTGAAAACTGTGATGAGGACATTAGAGAACCTGGAAAGTAGAGCTTGAGAATGCTACAGTGAGCACAAAAAAGATGCAAGAACATCCTGGTAGGAAGAAGACCCTATGAAAAATAAAAAGTGTGATGTCATTTAGAAGGAATAGGATGACATGTTAAGAATTAAAAATATTAAAGAAGCCATTGAGGAGAATATTTACCTAATAAGTCAAAGGAGAATGGTGTAGAAGAAATCAAAACACATACCGACAAGTTGGTAGAGGAATAATGATTGGTGAGCACAAGAGACATTACCATTATTGAAAATATAATGTTAGAGCACACTGGAAAAAAAAGTGGCATCAAAGGTATTCATAATAATGTATTTCTTACATGTCAAAGGTTTGGATACGAGTAGTAGTGTAAATTTAATTTATTTAAATTATCATGTCAAAGAAGAAGGAATTTCTCTATTATGTCATTCAACAAAGGTATAATATTTGAATTTATCACACATAAAAGAAATATAGGATTCAAGTTTTAGATTTTCCAAATAATGAGTACAAATTTTTTTAAAACTTGGTTGTGACTAAAGAGTACCTCAACTCAGCAACAGTGCGAAATTGTGCTATTAAACAGAGTGGTGATGAAAATTTATTGATAAAGTAAACCATGAGTTTCCTTGCACAATATATATAATTTTGAAGTGATAACAAGATCTATTGTTTGCAAACACCTCAAACAACTATTGCACATACAATGGGTTATGAGAAGTATGACACCGATTAGTACCCTACTATGACAAATGCAATTGTTACAGTTCTTGCTTATATAGGATATGATAGGGAAGATGCAATGATCTTGATTAAATCTTCTATGTAGCATGGGATGTGTCATGCACAAATATTATAGATAGAAACTATTTAAATGAACCCAAAAAAAGATATATGATGTCTTCAAAGTATTTGCAAGAAGCTATAAAGATGCATCACTTGATCATTTTATTGATACTAATGGTCTCTCTTACATTGTCCAAATTCTCCAATCTAGGGATAATTATTATAGAGTAATCAATATTGTGACGATTCAAAATAAAATACATAAGCTTCAGATTTCTAAGGACTACAAAGTTATAACTGAGGCCTATGAGAACAATAAAAACCCCTATCTATTTCTTCCAAAAATATAGGAGCATGAAAATTAAAAGGAAATTTAGTTGCCATTATATGATTCTAAAGAATTCTCCAAAATCTTGTTCGTCATGGAGAATTTACTGTTGTTCCATTGCAAGAATTAGGGAATTACAATCCAATATATATATATATATATATATATATGTTGAAAAATGAGTGGTTTCTAAAGGATGAGGATGCTAACATGTTAAGGAGGAAGAAGAGGAGTAAGAATTTGAGTAGTGGACGTCCACGTGTTCAAAAAAAAATAACAAATTAATTAGTGGGAGTTCTCGTGGTGTTCAATGTAGGACATAACTTTAAGGTCTTCAACAAGGTCAAAGTTAGACATAAATATGCCTAGGCAAGTTTAGTTTAGCATGCCCAAGGAAAAATATGTGAGGAAACATCTATTCATGGTGACTCAAAAAGTGAGAAATATTCATGATAGATTTCATCAAATGTCTATAATGACACCTACATAGCTCGTGCTTCACTGGAATATACAAAGTGGCAGTAGCATGTTGAAAAAAGCATCGAAGAGGATTTTAATATATTTGACTAATCAATTCTTGAAGAATTATTTAATAAGTTCTCCCAAATTGGTAAGATTTTTTCAAGGAGAATTTTTTGTCTACAAAACTCATGACCCATTCAAAAATTTGGAAGATCTTTGGAGAGTTCCTGTATTATCATTAGAAGATTGAAAGCAAATGAAATTCATACCAAATAATGTAATACGTAGGAGTGTTGGAGGTATTACATTGTTTGTTACCTTGTAAATAGTTTAGTCTAAGGTGTGTTTAATATTTGAGTCTATAGTATATGTCATGTAAATAAGTGTGAAGTCGTGAGAGGTGTCATGTTAGCAAGTGTGAGTTATGTGAGTAAATTTTCATATTTAGAAGTGAGGAGTTATAAACAATCATGAGAAACTTTATCTATATGTAAATATGTGACATTTATTATCAATCATGAGAATTTTTTTTCTCGAAAAAAAAGTCATAATTTTATATTAAGTAAATATGAAATTACATTCAATCTTGTATACTTGATACGATAGTGGGAACGGGAGCAGGAACGAGAGCGAGAGTGAGAACGGGAGGAGGAACGAGAGCGAGAGCGGGAACGGGACCGGGAACAGGTTCAGATGCTGGTGCAAGTTCCAGGGCGGGCGCTGGATCGGGATCGGGGTCGGGCACGCCGGGGCCCGGATCCGGGCCCGCATCCTCGGCGGGCCCAGAGGAGGGCTCAGAGGCTGAGCAGAATGGTGGCCAGGGTGGGGATGACATCTTGGGCCCAGGACCTCTTCCTTGCCTCGATGCAAGCGCAAGCCTAGGGAAAAAGCCTCCAGATCCTGGGCAGGGTTCTACCCCGGGCGGGCCCAAACCCTCCTATCAACAGATCCTGGTGGGCACCAGGGCCCAACCTCGGACCCTGGGTTTAGGGCTTTCCCTCGAGGGCACCCACATTTCTATTCAAGAGGAGGTCTACTCCTCCTTTGTCGTTGGATCCTCTGCTTCCCTGGTTGGGAAGTTCTTGGGAGGGCGACCGGACATGGAAACCATCCGCAGATGGGCGACTTCCAAATGGAAAGTTTTTGGTCACATTCAGCTGGTGGCCCTTACCAAGGGATTCTTCCTCATCAAATTAAACAACAACGATGACGCTGAAAAGATCCTGTCGGGCGGGCCCTGGTTTCTGGGATGCAAAAGCCTCTTCCTCAGGCGATATGGAGCTGACTTCCACCCCAGCACCCAAAGCATCAACTTTGCCCCGGTCTGGGTCCGGCTCCCTGAGCTTCCCTTCCACCTGTGGCACGAAGATGTCCTAAGGCTTATTGCTCAGTCGGTCGGGGATCTGGTGGCCTTCGACCCCGCTACCAAGGCAGGCTCCCGAATGGTTCATGCCAGATTTTGTGTCAATGCAAATCTAGAATCCGAACTCCCCTCTTTCGTGACCATCTCCTCTGGGTCCTTCTTTTGGCGCCAAACTCTGATTTACGAAAACAAACCTGCTTTCTGCCCTCTCTGCTCCACCCAGGGCCACCTCCCCCACCAATGCCCTGTATCCAAGAAAGTTGATGGCCCTCTCCCCAAACTCCCTTCCCGACCAGGTCGGGCCCCCTCCCGAGGGCCCCCTCGTGATGGCCACAGATCCCAGGCCTGGACCACCAAGGAGGCTCCCCCTACTGTCCCAAAGGAATCCCAAGCGGGCCTTGGCCTGGAGGATGGTCTTCCCCAGGTTTCCCCTTCCCCTGCTCCCTTCCCTGGGTCTTCTTTCGGGGCCCCGATCCCAGGTTTTCCCCCCCGCCCGATGCGAATCCCTCCCTGCAGGCCCCTGCTTGTGCCCCCTAGGCCTGTGAGCCACCCGGGCTCTCTTCCCCGTCGACTCCCACCTTCCCGTCTTCCTCTGTCTGGGTTTCCTCCTCCCCCCCACCCCCGCTATCCCCCCTCGATCCCCTCCCGCCCCTCCCGGTGGTCCCTGCTGGCCTCCCCCCTTCAGAGTGCAGCTCCGAGAGGTCTGACGAAGAGGTTGAGGGCAGTTCTCCATCTGGGCCCGATGAAATCAGCCCTAAGATGACCCGAAGCAGGACTTTCGCCATAGACTTTGGCAGCAAACTCAAGAGAGGTCGGCCCACCCTGGGCGACCAGCGAGCGAGGATCACTGAAGACGACATAGCCAATGGCTCCCAGGCAACCCTCTCTGACGTTGCCGTGAGCTTCTCCAAAATAGATGCCCTTCGACCCAAACCCCCCGCTCAGGCCGGGAAGGGGGGCAAGCGACCCCACAAGGGTGTCAAATGAAGCTCATCACCTGGAATGTTAGGGGGCTCAATGGTGCCCCCAAGAAAAGGATCCTCGACCAACTCCGTAAGGATCACCGCCCATCCTTCCTCCTCCTTCAGGAGACCAAAATAGATGATGCAGCTGCCCAGAGGGTCGCCCAAGCTACCTGGCGCAACTACGAGTCCCTGTCTACCCCTACGGCTGGCACAATCGGGGGCCTGCTGTGCATGTGGGATCCCCGGTCTTACGAGGGGAGGCTCATATCATCTTCTCCCAGAATAATCAACATTCTGGTCCATTGTGTGAAGTCAAGGCATTCGTGGATCCTGTCTAACGTCTACGCTCCTAATAGCCCGGTTGAGAAAGCTGCCCTATGGAAGGAAATCAGCTCGATGAGAGAAGCCTTTGCCCCCCTCCCCTGGGTCTTGGCAGGGGACTTCAACAGTCCCCTGTTCCTTTCTGACAAAAGTGGGGGCTCAGCGGCTCCAAGAAAAAGCATGGAGGACTTTGGGGCCTTCATCGACCTCAACGAGCTCATGGACGTCAGCCTAAAAGGAGCCAGGTTCACCTGGTCAAACAGAAGAGCGGGAGCAAGCCATATCCAAGTCAGGTTGGACAGAGTGTTCCTGTCTAAGGAAGCCATTCCCCTGTTTGCTGATGCAACCTTGCTGGCCCTCCCTAAAATTGGGTCTGACCACAGCCCCCTCCTCCTCGAAATCGACCATCGCTCCTCCCTCAAGCGACCCTTTCGGTTCGAGTCCATGTGGCTGCATCATCCCAATTTTAGGGCCCAGGTTGGCTGTTGGTGGGCTCCCCCAGTCCTTGGGCGCCCCGTCGAACAAGTCTATCACAAGCTGAGATGCCTCAAAGAGCAACTCAGGGTATGGAACAGAGAGGTGTTTGGTAACATCTTTGAAAATAAAGCAGTAGTCAAGAAAAAACTCGAAGACCTTGAGCTCAGATTCCAGGAAGACTCCCAAGACCCGGGGATCAGGGAAGAGGAACGCTTAGCCCTCAGCGAGTACCATAACATCCTGGCCAGGGAAGAAACATTTTGGAGATAGAAGTCAAGAGCCCTATGGCTCCAAGATGGCGATGCTAATACGAAGTTCTTCCACACGTCGACTCTCAAAAACAGGGGCTCTAATAGAATCGTCGAGTTGGTGAGTAGTGACGACAGAATTATCAAGGACGAAGAGGACATTCGGACTGAAGCCACCAACTTCTTCTAGGAGCTCCTTGGCGACAGTCCCCTCATGTCCCCTAAAGCGGCAGACTCCCTATTGGATCATATTCCCACCTCAGTCTCGGCCATGGCAAATGAGATGCTCCTACAACCCCTGTCTGACTCTGAAATCCATGCTGCCATGTTCTCCATGAAGGCTGAGGCGGCCCCGGGCCCGGATGGGTTTCCCCCCATTTCTTCCAATCCTTTTGGGACATCGTTGGTCAAGAAGTGTGCGCAGCCATCCGGGACCTTCAGACTGCCAGCTCCATCCCCAGAGGTATAAACTCCACCTTCATTGCCCTGATCCCCAAGTCCCAGGCAGCCAGATCCCTCTCTGATTTTTGCCCCATCAGCTTGTGCAATGTTTTATACAAAATCCTGACCAAATCCATGGCCTCCCACCTCAAGGATATCCTTCCCCTGATCATTGCCCCCTGCCAGGGGAGCTCGGTCAAAGGCAGACTGATCACAGACGGTGTTATCATCATGCATGAGGCCATCCACTCGGCCTTTCTTTCCAAAAAGGCTTCCTTTCTGCTCAAGATGGATATGAACAAGGCCTTCGACAGAGTTGACTGGGTGTTCCTTTCCAAGGTCCTCCTCAAGTTCGGGTTCCATCCCTCCTGGGTCAGGCTCATCAGCAACTGTGTGTCCTCCCCCTGGTTCTCTATCCTCATCAACGGATCCCCCATCGGGTTCTTCCCCAGTTCCAGAGGCCTTCGCCAAGGTGACCCCCTGTCCCCGATCCTCTTCATCATCCTGGCTGAGGCCCTGGGACGAACCATCTCGAGTGTTGTTTCCCACGGACTCATTTCGGGCATCAAGCCTGCGTCGGGCCTACCCCCTGTGTCCCATCAGCAGTTCATGGATGATACCATCCTCGCCACTTCAGCTTCGATCCCTCAAGCCAAGGCCCTCAAGCACATCTTGACCCTATACGAGGAGGCGGTCGGGCAGAAAATTAACCTCTAAAAAAGTAAAATCTTCTTCATCCACACCCCCTTGGCTAGGCAAATCAGAATTGGGCGGATTCTGGGTTGTACCCCTGATTCCCTTCCCTCCTCCTACCTTGGGCTTCCCTTATTTACAGGTGCGCCCTCCAAGGCCCTATGGAGCGGGATGATGGATCAGATTCAATGAAAGCTGGCCTCCTGGAAAGGCCACCTCCTCTCTCAGGCTGGCAGAGCCACCCTCCTATCGGTGGTCCTTCAAAGCATTCCGGTATATTTCATGTCGGTCTTCAGAATCCCGGCCTCCATTGCAGCTCACATTGAACAAATCCAGAAATGCTTTCTCTGGTCGAGGAGCGAAGATAAGAAGAGGATTCCCCTGGTTTCCTGGCCCCTGGTCTGCCGCCCCAAAGGTGAGGGAGGGATCGGGCTCCGACGGGTGACCCTCATGAACAAGGCCCTTCTGTCCAAGCACGCCTGGAAGGTGTTCACCAATGCCCCTGATGAGTGGGTCAGTATCGTGCTCAGGAAATACTACCACCACCACCACTTCCTAAGCGAATCCCAACCCAGAGATGGATCAGCCTTCTGGAAATCCCTGATTTCCACTAAAGACATCATTCGAAAGGGGACCAGATGGATCCTCGGGGACGGGACCAAGATCGACTTCTGGGAAGATAGGTGGATCCAAGATGAGGCTCTGACTGCTGACAGCGATCTCCTCATCCTCAAACCGGGCCTGGTGGACAGAGGGCCCAAAGTGTCGGCCTATCTCTCCCAGATCCAGGGACGGGTAACTTGGAAACCCATCCTGAATCCCAGGCACCCGCTCCAAGCTTCTAGGCTGCAGCGCCTCCTCAAGGTGACAGTTATCCCGTCCTCCAGAGGGACCGATAGATGCATTTGGCACGACACTCCCAGTGGCGTATTTTCTGTAAAATCTGCCTACAACCTCCAAAGAGTCCCCGATGAGGCCCCATTTCTAGCCCATCAGGTGTGGGCCAAGAAGTTGATCCCCAAAATCAGCCACTTCGTCTGGGCGGCCATCCAAAACAAGATCCTGACCATCGAGAACCTGATCAGGAGGGGCTTTCAGATCCCGAACAGATGCTTCCTCTGTTGTGCTGCCTAGGAGTCCACTAATCACCTCTTTCTCAGATGCCCCTTCTCTTCTAAAGTCCTGGGCCTCATCCTTTCCCAATTTTCCATTCAGTGGGTGGCCCCCAATTCCATCTCTGACCTCCTGTCTCAGTGGCCCAAACCCTTCGCCCACCCCTTCATCCACTTCCTCTGGGGCTCCTGCCTTCCTCACCTACTTTGGCAACTCTGGCTTGAGCGCAACAGCAGAGCCTTCTCCTCCCCGGCCCGTTCCCCCCAGTGGATAGCGATCAAGGCGGTTTCCTTCGCCCTTGAGAATTCTCGCTCCATCCCTTTGATCGAGGCACCCCGTCGATGGGGCGAAGCCACCCTCCTATCCTCCCTCGGAGTCCAGCTTCCCCCCCTCGGTCCCCCCTCGCCCCCTCCCATCGTTCTACGACCCGGTGGACTGCCCCCCTCCCGGATGGGTCAAACTTAACTTTGACGGAGCTTCTAAAGGTAATCTCGGGCCCTCTAGAGCGGGCGGGGTCATCCGTGATAGTCACGGGGCCCTGATCTTGGCGTACGCTGCACCGCTTGGCATTCAGACCAACAACTTCGCCGAAGCAACAACTCTCCTCAACGGGCTGACCGCCCTCAAGGAGTCCTCCCCAAAAGTCATCATCGAGGGTGATTCCCAAGTCATTATCCAAGCCGCCCGTAGCCCGAGAAATAGCTCTTGGCGCATTTACAACTCCATTCGGGAAGTCCTCACCATCCTCCAAGGACTCCCCGACCACTCCTTGCGGCATGTGTACAGAGAAGGCAACAGGGCAGCCGATTTCATGGCCAACCAAGCCACCACTACGGAAGACTTCACTACCTGGACCACGAACTTCCCTGAAGCTCTGGTCCAAATAGTATCTCAGGACAATTCTAGCACCGATGAGGGCCCAGGTGCTTAGCCCACCCCGAGACGGGGCCCCGAAGATGCGTTGTCATGCCCCCCAGTGGTCTGGGGACTCTCCTTCCTGCTCCGCCATGACGACTGGCCCCTACGGCCCTCTAGCTCGAGAGCTGGCCAATCCGTTCAAGCTCTCCCTCGTGGTGCCAAGTGTCAGCGGCCACGTCAGACTATCGGATCATCCCGTCCTGGATAAACACAGCCCCACTGGCAATCTTAGCAAGTCCAAGTCGAAGCGCGCGGCGTCCCACCCTGACTTTCTCGCCTTGGATGCAGCGCCGTCGGATTCCCACGTCGAGTCAGCTCGCTCGTGGCTCTATCCCGTGAGGCCTCCCCAAGCTCCTCCCCCGCTCAGATTGTGCCATCTAGAGCACAGGCATTGGCCCCCCTCCCCCGGCCCACGTGGCAGCCGTCAGCCACGCCCCCTCAGCTCCTCCCCGCTCGTGTCGGCCCCTGCCCCAAGCGCTCCTTCTCGACGTCGATGGCCCTTCCCCTCCTCTGCCCCCCCTACAAGTTTTTAAACCTGTCGCACGCAGAGCTTCCTCGCACTCTTGTCTGCTTCCCCCTTCCCCTGTCCCCGCATCTCTGGTCAGGCCGCCCTTGGTTTCCCTGCCTCTGGCCTGTCAGTTCGCTGCCCATGGCTGCCAAGGCCGTCTTCCTCGAGCCCTCCACACTCGACCTGAGCGAGTCGGCCAGGTTATTTTCCAATGCCAAGAAATACACCCCTTTTTTTAGCAAATTTGTAGGGGCTGACGAAGATATTACCCAAGGATTTCTGGACTCCTGGAACGATGGAGAGGTCAAAGTGAAGGGGCTTCACTTCAAAGTGACCAAAGAGTTCTTGACGGAGGTGATAGGTCTGCATCACGAGGAGAAAGGCAGATTCGTCCGATGGGACAAGCACAATTGGGAGGAGGAGCTATCCCGATTCTCGAAGCAACAGTGGGACAAGGCCAACCTCTTTCGCGTTGACCTCCCGGCCCCCTTCGACGAGGCCATCATCCCGGTGATGCAATACATCACCTGTGACGATCCGGACCAACGGCTTTACAGCTTCCACCTCAGCTTCTACAACCACCTCCGTGGAGCCACGCTGGTAAGCACCCCCCGATTTCTCCTCTACTCCCTGAGCCTCACCATCGATCGGGCCCGCAGGAACCATTCTCGACCCTCCCACCAAGGGCTCATGGCTGTCCTGTATAGGCATGCCCTAGCCAACCAGTCGCAGCTTCACTGCATACCTCCCCTATCCTCTGTCCCCCCTGAAGTGGCTAGCTCCCCCGGTGCTTCCCCTACAGCATCTAAATCCAAGGAGACCCCCTCCCCCGAAGCCTCCCCTTCCCCAAAACGATGCAGGCCCACCCAAAAATGCAGAACTTCGGCCCAGGGCCCAGGCGGGGCCCCGACTCCTGGCGCAAGCTCTATTCGCAAAGGCCCGGCCCCAGGCAGCAGCAGGGCTGCTGACAGCTCCAAGAAGGCCAAGGTGGAGGCCCCGGAGGCCACCGAAGTCAGCTCTGACTTCGATAGCAAGATGCAGAACTTGGCGACCAGAGCCCTCCTTGACATTACGATTGGCTCCCTGACCGCTTCTACCAAAGCGGCTTCCTCAGCGGCCAATGCCCTGGCCGAACTCCGTCGTAGGCTGGGCGATGGCCCTGACAGGGAGAGGAGCTGATCTGTCAGGTCGGGCCCCGTCCAGGCCAAGCCCGACTTCAGGGCCACCCGGAGCGGCGACGAGCAGTTTTTTGTGTTATTGGCGATTGCTGGTTTACGATTTTTCCATGTTTTGGTGGCCTCAGGCCAAATTTTGTTGTGTTGTTTTCATAGTTGGTCTGTCTTTTTGTAGGCACCAGGGCCCTGGGCCTCGGATTGTTGCCCAAGGGCGAAGCCCCAGTTTTTATTCATAATTACAGCCACGGCTACCTATGTAACTAAGGTTTTGGGATCCTTAAAAAAAAACCCGCTGTAAATATATTGCTACTTATCAAAATATATATATATATATATATATGAAATTACATTCTTCATATGCCTCTTTGGCATTTCTTCAAAATTTCAATAGTGACCTAAAAATTAGGTCATTTATACATCATAATTAGTTATCTCTATCATGCTAAATTCTAACCTTAGGCACCTTCCCAACCTATCAAACAATATCCTTTAAATTGCTAACTTCTGAGTTTTTTGAAAAAGTTGCTTTATTTGTGTTTGTTTTAACTAGAGTGTATTAATCCCCTAGATAGAGATTTTGACCAGCTGTAGTGCATTGCCCTCATTGAATTCTTGTACTAAGCACATACCTGGATCAATTGGAAATACCTCCTTTAAGAGTTCATTTGCTTCCCTATTTAGTTTTCTATAAATATGCCAAAAAGTAAAAGCTTCACTTCGATTCATAGCTTCTTTTATTTGAGAGAAGATGGGTTGTAGAATCATGTTTTCCATCTTAAAAACACCAAGCATCGAATTTATTACCACCTGCATAAATTTAAATTTTTTGGATTCCTTTTGATTTTGCCAACTGAACCAACAATTTGAGAGCCATAATTTTAGTGTAATTATTAGAGCCTTTTTCAAATCTAGCCTTGAATTTAAAATAATAGGAGTCAAAAAAATATAGTAATCCTCCTGCTCCACAAACTCCAGGGACCTTTTATCTAGTCCCATCAAAAAAACCCCAAGATTAGAATATGTGAAGAATTAAATGTGAAGAGTTAGATCTCTTATAAGTACGAGGAGATGAAGAGTTTATATAAGTGTAAAGGTCAAGAATGTGCATATGAAGAGTCTCATGTATGTATGTATATATTGAAGACAAAGCTATGTAATATGTGTCGAACAAGCATTGCATTTATACATTACTTATAGTAGATGTTTGTCGATAACGTCGGGTCAACAATAACGAAGTGGAATAGATTTGGTGGAAGCATCCCCTATGATTTGAACCTTGCGCTTATCAGCTACTAAAAATAGTGTGGTTGTGACCAACTCTCCTATGTAACCGAAAAGTAGATGTTTGTTGATAAAATTCAATAAATTTACTGTGCATTATTTTGAATAATTTATTCTATAAATCTGTCTAAAAATATTATTAGATGATATATAATTATCTTTAAAAATAATGATAATTTACTAATATATATGAGATTGAAATAATTTTTATTAATATTATGTCGTAAACTTATATTAATAGTACAATATTTTCTTAAAAATTAAATAATTTTATGAATTAAACTCATCTAATAATCTTATACGGCTAGGTGTATTGGTAATTATTTGTTTGGCCAAGCACTTACCAAAAAGAAACCTAGGTTCAAACCTTGGAGCATGTTTGTTTGTTAGCAAAGGTAGAAGCTATGGATGGGCCCCCTCAAGCTGGATCAACAATAATGAGAGATAGTATAGGCTTGTTGGGAGCTCTTTGGTTTAATTGTGGCTCCCCTCAAGCTGGGTCAATAATAATAAGATGGTATAGACTCTTGGGAGCAGCTCCTTTGGTTTAAATGTGGCCCCCCTCAAGCTGGATCAATAATAATGAGATGGTATAGACTGTTGGGAGCAGCTCCTTTGATTTAAATGTGACCCCATCAAGCTGGATCAATTATAATAAAATAATATAAAACTTTTGGCAACAATTCCTTTGGTTTAAATCCTGTACTTGATCATTACTAAAAGAAGTGTAGATGTAACAATTCTCCAATATATTAGAAACAAAAAAAAAAAATCTTATAGCATGTGGGTAATCTCACCGACACCAAAAGCCTCTTAAATGAACATCGGTCTCTTTTATGAATACCACATGGGCTGGTTGCGTGCATTTCGTGGATCTTCTTCACGAGGAGGAATCTTGCGTGAATAATATAGTGTAAGGGGGTCATTGAATTTGCATCAGATCGTACTTTATATATTATCTAGTTAACTGAAACGTAAGTCTTGTGCTATGTTTGAAGTTCACAGTGTTCTATATCTTTCTGTGAAAGACCTTTTTTTCTGTGTTTTTAAGAATAAATTGATATGGATTTAGAATTAAGTTAAATATATTTACATTGAGTTTTTTAAGTGGGGAGTTAAGTTCAATTTATTGGGAGTTGGACTTTCAGGTGTGTTCTTGTTATATGTTTGAGAGGTGGTTCCCATGTGTTAGGTGATGGCATCCATACCTATTTGATTGTTATTAAATGTTTTTTAAATAAATATATATTATATAATTAATATTTATGGATATATATATATTTTTTAATTGCATGCTTCAAAAACCTTGATGTGGGTTAACCGTATATTTTGGTGGTTGTTTAATATCTTAAAAAATTAAATTTAAATATTATATTAAAATTAATATTATATTGATTTTTTTTTTTTAATCTTAAAGATTGCTAACACCATTGCAACTACTTTTCTTAACGACTGCTGACACCATCACAACTACATTTTCTAAAGTTTTTTAATGGCCTTGTACGTCGACGGGACGTAGTTATAAATGCGATTGGTATAGTTAAATCTCAACCGTTTTTATGTAGTGTAGAAATTAATGTTGCAAGTTAAACTAGTTTTAGTCTTTTAGAATTAACGTTAATGTTTTGGATTTAAATTTTATATTAAATTTTATTGTCAGATAAAGGTAGATTGATTATGTTAAAATTATATTTAAAAAATAAAATAATATAAATTATTATTATTTTTAGAATATGGTGTGCACAATACAGCACAAAATAGTGGAGAATTGATTGTAACTTTTAATTATTTAAAGATTATAATTATAAATTATAATATTTAAAATTATAGTTTAAATTTAAAATTGAATGTTAGTTTTAAAGTAAATTTTAAAAAGTGTTGTGGTCAAAGCAAATTGAACGTGAAGCAAATTTTAAAATAAAGAAGTAAAAGAAATCAAAGTTAATCTAGATAAATTATCTTTATTTTTCTTAAGTAGTATAAAGTTCTCTTACAATAAAAATGATAGTATAGAATGTATCCCTTGCACTTCAGCATTTTAAGAGTGACATAATAAATAAATGTGTATGGAGGATATCCATGGAAATTTAGGGTTTCTAAGAAAGCATAAGAAAGTAATTACTATGGAGATCATCCTTGTACTTTAGGGTTTTGAGGGTAAATTAAAGAAGAAAGTGTTTGTGAGGTTATTTGTTGTATTTCATATTCTCTAAGGAAATATATATCTTTAGAAAATAAGTCTCACTATTAATAGTATGAAAAATTAAAAGATTTTGATGAAGGTAAAAGTGTGTGGGATTGAAAAAAGTAGAGGTAGGCCCTCAAAGCAAGAAGAAATCCGCGTGTTGTGGTCTATCCGCAAGGACGCCACTTGCATTATCGATGATATGATCCGGGTTCAATCCCCACAACGAATGTGTATAAGAAGTATTACTCAAAAAAAAAATCAAGAAGAAAGAGAAAAGGAAATAAAAAGGGATATCCATTTGATAAATTGAAAGCTAAACCACAAGTGTTAACAAGAAGGGAGGCTAATCCCACTTACAAAAAATAGGAATTAACATGTTGTTATAGTACAACATTTATTTTATTACAAAAATTAAAATTAAGTGACAAGGAATGTAAGAATGCTTTCAAAAATATTAGGAAGAGGGGGAATTGTATGATAGTTTTTTCTATAGGAGCTTTAAGAGGTATTACGATAATATGAGACAAATACAAATGGGATGAGTGATTGCTAGAATCATAAATTAGGTATTACGATAATATGGGACAAATACAAATGGGATAAGTGATTGCTAGAAGCATAAAGTAATTGGGTTAGTGGTTTATTTTGTGAGAAAGAGAAAATCTAATAAAGTTAGGTTTATAAATGTATATGCTCCAACTATAGTTACTCATGAAATATGTTGTAAGGACCTTAGCATATTTTTGTCAGATACGAGGATGATCCATAATTGTGATCTATGGATTTGTGGGGAACTTCAACACAATTATATCTTCTTCAAAAAGAAGGATGGTACTTCTGGATGGTTTGAATCTATGCATGATTTTTTTTCATTTATCAATTCAAATGGCCTTTGGAATGTTATTCATTCATGTCTTCAATATACATAGGATAGTAGATGCTTTAGGCAAACTCATATAGCAAGAAGAATGGATAGATTTTTGTTATCCAACACATGGTTGTAAACAAAGATGCAATTTGTTGAATATTTTATTGTGAGCATGATCATATCACAAACTCATCCTTTTGAGATATGATTTAATCAATAATGGTCATCCAAAACCATTTTCTCTTTAGTCTATGTAGCTTCAAAACCTTGATTTCTTCTAAATTGTTATGATATGGTAGGATGAAGCAAATTTTGAAGGATCATATATGTGTAGGTTTATTCAAAAAATAAAATATCTATAAAAGAAAATGGAGATTTAGAATACTAAATATTTTGGTAACATATTGAAATAAAAGGAAGAGATTGAATCCAAACTCAAAAAGTTAAAGAGAGTAGTAGAGATCAATGGAATGGGCAAGAAAAACAATTACTTTCTAATTATCGTAATGTATTGAAAAGGAGGAGTCATATTGATTCAAAAAATCTAGGAAGAGATGGTTTAAGAAAGGAGATGGAAATACCAAAAGTTTCCTCGCTACAACCAAAACAATTTTTTTTTACATAAAAGTATTTCAAATCCAAATGGAAAAATAATAAGGAAGAAGAAGATATTGGGAAGGAAGCAAATTTATTATTTCAAAAAATATTTTATCAGTTATTTTTAGGAAATATAGGGAGGATTCTAAATCTATATGTAAAGGCATCCAACTAAATGATTAACATGAAAAAGAATAAAGTGTTCTTCATTAACACTTAGAGAATCATCAAAGAAGGATAGAAAAAGCACTTAGATGTAATATCTTAGCCCTTCCATCTATATATTTGAGAATGTTAATATTTCCTGGTGTGTGAAAATATCAGGTTTGGGACACATTGATAGATAATTTTCAATATGAGTTAGCAAGCTAGAAAGAATTTTTTTTAAGTTAGGTAGGTAAGCTACAATTACCAAAGAGCGCATTCCAAGCCATACTGGTATATCTCTTAATTGTGGTTGTCCATAAAATTCAATAAATTTACTGTTCATTATTTTGAATGATTTATTTTATAAATTTGTTTTAAAATATTAGGAGATGATATAAAATTATCTTTAAAAATAATGATAATTTACAGATTGAAAATATTTTTATTAATATTATATCATAAACCTACATTAATAGTACAATATTTTTTAAATATTAAATAATTTTACAAATTAAACTCATTTAATAATCTTATACCGGCTAGGTGTATTGGTAGTTGTTTGTCTGATCAAGCACTTACCAAAAAGAGACCTAGGTTCAAACCTTTATCAAAAAGAGACCTAGGTTCAAATCTTAGAGCATGTCTGTTTGTTAACAAAAGTAGAAGCCATCGATGACCCCCTTCAAGCTGGGTCAGCAATAATGAGATAGTATAGGTTTTTTTTTTTGAAAAAATTGAAAAAAACTTGTATTAAAACATTGATCAGTTACAATTGGGATAAGATACATCCCAACCGAAAACAATGAAAGCACATGATTACAAGAGAAGAGGAAGATTTGCACTGGATCCAAATCTCTTGAACCAATACCAAGCTAGCTGAGAGAGCTGATAGGTCAGTTACAACAACTTATCGCGAAAACACGCAGCAAACACCAACTTCACCTCTGTCCGCGAAAAAGCTACAAGTCACGAAATCGCGACACAAGACTCCTCTGACCGCAAAAAATTCAACCTGTCGCGAAATCGCGACATGTCGCGAAATCGCGACAAAAATCCAACCTTGGCCGCGACGGAGCAACATGTCGCGATATCGCGACAAAAATCCAGCAGCAGCCACAACGACGCAACACGTCGCGAAATCGCGACAACTTTCCTCCAGCGGCCGCGACGGCGTAACATGTCGCGAAATCGCGACAACTTTCCTCCCTTGGCCGCGACGGCGCAACATGTCGCGATATCGCGACAATTTTCCTCCCTTGGCCGCGCCGACGCAACATGTCGCGATATCGCGACAACTTTCCCTCGACGGCAACGACGGTGCAACATGTCGCGAAATCGTGACAACTTTCCTCCCTTGGCCGCGACGGCGCAACATGTCACGAAATCACGACAACTTCCCCTCGGCGGCAGCGACGGCGCAACATGTCGCGATATCGTGACAACTTTCCTCCCTCGGCCACGACGGCACAACATGTCGCGATATCGTGACAACTTTCCTCCCTTGGCCGCAATGGTGCAACATGTCACGAAATCGCGACAACTTTTCTCCAGCAGCCGCGACGACACAACATGTCACGATATCGCGATAGTTTTCCTCCAATGGCCGCGATGGCGCAACAGGTCACGAAATCATGACAAAAACCATACTTAGCTTTTTCATTGATCATTGTCTTAAGGATCTTTCAACGACAACTTCCCCTCGGCGACAGCGACGGCGCAACATGTCGCGATATCACGACAACTTTCCCACATCGGCCGCGACAGCACAACATGTCACGATATCACGACAACTTTCCCTCGACGGCAGCGACGGTGCAACATGTCGCGATATCGCGACAACTTTCCTCCCTTGGCCGCGACGGCGCAACATGTCACGATATCGCGACAACTTTTCCTCGACGGTCGCAACGGCGCAACATGTCGCGATATCGCGACAATTTTCCCGCATCGGCCACGACAGCGCAACATGTCACGATATCGCGACAACTTTTCTCCAACAGCCGCGACGACACAACATGTCGCGATATCGCGACAGCTTTTCGCCAATGGCCGCGATGGCGCAACAGGTCACGAAATCGCGACAAAAACCATACTTAGCTTTTTCATTGATCATTGTCTCAAGGATCTTTCAAGGCCCTACCTAATCACCTCATCTGCAATAGGCATGTCACTGTGCAGCTGCACCCCTACCTCTTTCGTAGCACCCATCTTAGCCAGGAAATCGACCGCTTTGTTGAAATCTCTGCTCACATATACGGGAATCACATCATCTAATTCCCTCCATAATTTCTTGATTTGAGAGACCAGAATCCTCAACCTCCAAGCGTTCAACGAAAAGTTCCTCATGCAGTCTAGAGCTCCAACCAGAATTTGAGAATCAGATTCAAGAATTATCCTCCTGTGACCCTGAGTAACTGCCCAAATAGAGGCAGATTTGATAGCAATGGCTTCTGCTTCATTATTTGTGGCTCTACCCAAACCCTACAGTTCCCAATAAAGCACTGATCCCTCATGATTTCGGCAGACCACGCCAATACCGGCGCTACCCGGATTGCCCTTTGCAGCTCCATCAGTATTGATTTTAATCCAGCCTTCTGGGGGTGATTTCCAACTGGTTCTGTTCTGTCCCTCTCTCTGGTCAACTCCCTCTTCCATTGGCCCAGGAACAACCCGAGTTTCCTCTTTAGCGTAGACGGCAACAGTTTCGGTGACTTTGCTCCAGATGACCTGCCAAACTCCATCTAGCGAGGAAAAGGTTTCTCTAAAAATTCTAGCGTTTCTCTCCAACCACACTTGCCACCAAATGAAGTTTAAACCAAGCTCCCACCCAATTTGAAGAGCTTTGGATGTAAATCTACCCCGCTTCCATCTTTCCCAAATATTAGTCCGATTCATGTCACCATTAACCTGGATTTTATAATGAGAGAGCCAGCGCTTCCAAATCTGACGCGTCAAAGGGCACTCAAACATCGGGTGGTCAGATGTTTCTTCGTTCTTATGGCATAAAACACATTGAGAAGGGCCGATGATTCCTCTACATCTGAGATTGTCAAAAGTGAGAATACCATTGTGCATAAACTGCCAAGCAAAAAAGTTTACTTTCGGCCAACCCTTAGAGTGCCAAATCTTTCGCCAATCCTCAACCGAAAAAGAATGGGGGGAGGGTCCGGGGAGGATCTTGTCATATCCGTCCTTCACTCGTATAAACACCAAGGCTCCCATAGCCCCAAGCTAATTCATCCTCCTCGTCTCTCCCCGTGAGAAACCTTTCTGTCAAGATTTTGGATAAGATGGGTGCCAACTCCGGGGGGATAGGAATTGGCCACTCCTCCAACCTCTTAAACTTCTTAAACCTATACTCCCCCAGCTGAGAAGTGTTGAAATAACTTTCAATTTGGACCCAACCCATGATTTCTATGGCAAATTTTATTGGAAGTAACTCGGGGAACTCAACAATGATGGGTGGATACTGATCCCAAGAATCAGTCCAAAAACGGGCCTTCTCCCCTCTCCCCACTTTCCAAAATAGCTGATCTTTAATAACCTGAGATCCTAGCTTGAGAGCTCGCCACACTAAGGATCCAGTACCATCCAGAGGGAAACGGCCCACCTCATTGGGGTTAACTTGACCCAAATATTTACTCGTGAGAATTCTACTGAATAAGGAAGTTGGTTGGGAAATCCACCTCCAGTACAACTTTCCAGCCAAGGCTTGATTATTTAACTTGGATCCTCTCAGTCCCAGTCCACCTTTTACCTTGGGCTGAGTGACTTTATCCCAACCCACTAAGGCCCACTTTCTTTTTCCGTTAGCTCCTTCCCACAAAAACTTCCTAGCCATCCTGTCCAACTCTTTCCATATTGTAAGCGGGGCAGCCAGGATAGAAAATTTGTAGATTGGCATGGCTTGAATGACAGACTGTAAGAACGTTAATCTGCCACCATAACTTAACCACTTGTGAGACCAGTGATTAATTCTGTCCTTGATACACTCCAACATATTCCTCCAAGTGTCTAATTTCAGCCTCTTGAAGTGCAAGGGGATACCCAAGTAAACCACAGGGAGAGAAGTCTTAGTGAATCCCAGGATTTCTAAAATTTTGTTCTGAAGCCTGTGCTCCGGATTAAAAAAGACCACTTTGGATTTCTTGTCATTAATGACCCGTTGAGTAGCCCTGAGATAGACATTAAGAGTATCTCTAATCGTTCTAGCTTCCCTGATGCTGGCTACTCCCATCAAACCAGTGTCATCCACAAACTGTAGGTGCGATACAACTTCATCCCCCACCCTAATACCCAATAATCTGCCTTGTTGTCTTCTCCTCGTTAAAATTCTGCCAAGACCTTCAGCCAGAATGAGAAAAAGATAAGGGGAACAGGGATCCCCCTGGCGCGAGCCCCGAGAAGCTCCAAAAGGTTGCGAAGGAAGGCCCTTGATAAGCACAGAGTAAGTCGAGGAAGAGACACAGCTCATAATCCACTCAATCCAGCCTCGAGAGAAGCCGAAGGCTGCCATCATTTTAGCCAGGAGGCTCCATTCAACCCTATCATAAGCCTTTGACATATCCAATTTAATGAACATCCCTTTATTACCAGAAGTGTGCATTGAATGGATTGCTTCTTGGGCCACAACCACCCCATCCGGAACTTGTCGTCCCTCAACAAAGCCTCCTTGCTCAGAGGAGATAATGTTGTGAAGAAGAGGTTTTAGGCGCTCAGCCATTACCTTTGTGAGTATTTTGTATACCACATTACATAAGGCAATAGGCCTATAATCTGAAATATGAACCCCCTCCTCCCCTTTTGGAATCAAGGTAATGAACGTGTGGTTTATAGCTTTAAGCATTCTCTTATTTTCTCTGGATTCTTCAACAACAACCCTTACATCTTCCTCTAAGCAATCCCAGAAATCCTGAAAGAACTCAATTGGGAAGCCATCTGGACCAGGAGTTTTACCAGTGCTCATTCCAAAGACCACAGTTTTCAATTCATCCCTATCAATGGGTTTAAGGAGGGCCTGATTTTCATCCTCCGAAATAATAGCAGGTATGACAAAAATAACTTCATTTTGGGCCTCTACATCTTGAACCACACTTTCCTTAAAAAGCTTTGAAAAATAATCCATAGCATGGGAATGAATACCTGGAAGAGTATCAAAGGAATGACCGTTCTCATCTTGAAGGGCCTCCATCTTATTCATCTGTCTTCGAGCACAAGCAGTCCGATGAAAGAATTTTGTATTTCTATCCCCTTCTAATAACCAGGAAGTTCTTGCTCTCTGTTTCCAATAGATCTCCTCCTGGTTGTCAATGTCCTCAACCGCAGAACGCAAGGCATCATCCTCAACTTTGAGCTGATCAGTTATTACTCCTTCTCTAAACTATTTTTGGACCTCATCCCAATGGGCCACCAACGGAGCTCTTTGGGTCTGGAAGTCAGATTTATTAGAATGCCTCCAATACTTCAACTGAGATTTGACATATTGAAGTTGTTTGTGGATTCTAAACATAGCTCTCCCATAAGCTGGGCGGCCCTCTTCCCACCACTGTGGAATTTTCTCCCGAAGTTCTTCTTTCTGAAGCCAAAAATTCTCAAATCTGAAAGGTTTGTGATGGATCCCCATCCTAGTCCCGCTTTCCAACAGAATAGGACAGTGATCAGAAACAGGGCCTGCCAAAATCTGAAAATTGATATTCCATTTTACAAACACCTCCTCTGAAAGCAAAAAGCGATCTAGCTTCACCTTCCTACTATGGGGCTCCCGCCTTTTATTAGTCCAAGTGAAGTTATTGCCAGGACATTTAATGTCCACTAAGTGCAAAGCCCGGACTTGAGCAATCATGAACCGGTCCCTCGGATCCAAAAGAGGTGATCCCCCTTCCTGGTCTCTAGAAGATAATTTAGCGTTAAAGTCCCCCGCTATAATCCAGTCTATATCTTCCCTTGATGCTCGCATGTCATGCACAACCTTCCACTCGCCGCCGTTGACCCTCTAGAGTTTGAGAACCATAAAAGTTAGTGACAAGAATGAATTCTGCAGAGACATTATTCCTAAACAGGGAAGTGAGAACACCCCTCCAGGCAAGGTGTTCTATTGCAGACCATTCCAGAGAGTTCCACAGAGTAACAATCCCCCCTGAGGCACCTTGGGCAGCCACATCCATATGACCAGCACCCCTCCAAATTCTGTTGACTGTTTTAGACATAAGATCCAAAGACATCTTGGTCTCTTGTAAAAGCAAAAAATCAGTATTGCTATGCTCTAATAATCTTTGAACAACAGATTGATGGGTTCTACTGTTTAAACCCCTCACATTCCAAGATTGTATAATCATGGGTTACCCTGGGAGCAATAAGAGTCAATTGTCCTCACCAATCCTCCCATGATCAATTTGTCTCCCTGGGCTGCTAGCAGCTCCTTATTGGATCTTCTACCAGCTCCCTGAGAATTACTATTTTTGGATCTTTTTTCTATCTGGGTTATCCCCAAAGATGGCCTTTCCTTGTTTTTCTCTGCCATCCCCATGCGAACATCCTGAGAAACTGTCTGCTCCTGGTTATGGACTACTAAGGCACCAGAACACACTGGTTGTGATACCTCAGAGGGATCAACTATCTGTGAATGACAGGAGAAGATGAGAGGGGGAGTTGCCCAGGAACAACAGAGGTTTCCTTGAAACCCTCCAAGCCCTCCATAGATTGATCCTCATCATCAACCAATGACTTAAAAATCTCATACCTATTAGCAGGCCTGAGATGAGATTGCTCCTTTCCCTTCTCTTTCTTTGTCCGTATTTTTCTTCTGGGCTGTTCAAAACCCTCTCTCTGAACTTCCTGGCCCTGATTGGTGCTAATAGGATCTTTATTGGGTGCAGCCTTATCCTCTTTAGGCGAGTTTGGCACTCCTGAGGAGGCCTCCATATTGGCATTCATATTAAGAGGACAAAAACGGGCCAAATGTCCATGCTTGTGGCAAACCCGACATCTAAAGGGTAGGGCCTCATAGTCCAACTGTTGAATCCAGGAAAGACCTGCCAGTTCAATTTCCAACTCTGCCAGCAAAGGCTGGCTCAGATTCATCTCCACACATATTCGAGCATACACCGCCATGCTCCCTTCAATAGTGTCTCTGGCAACACCCAGATGTCTACCAATCGAATTGCCAATCATTGCCAGTACCTGCTCACCCCAGAATTCCATTGGAAGAGCATATAATCGAATCCACACTGGGACAACAGTAGGTTCAACACGAGGATCGAATCCTACCCTCCAGGGTTGAACAAAAAGCCCTGCCGGGCCATGGTTTTTCTTCTCGCACTCAAAAGCCTTATTTCTATCGGCCAGAGCCGAGAAGCTAACAATAAAATAACCATTACTAATAAACCACAATGAAAACTCACCGTGGGGCTCCCAGTTCTGGCGGATCCAAGAATACAAAAAGCTCAGGGAAGGGCGAATACCCATGAACTTGCAGATTAAATCATGTCTAGCTCTATAGAGGACAGACTCCTCCACCATGTTGGGATCAATGACGATTTTTGGCCTGGATTCGGCCTGCGGTAAACAACCATTCACACGCCGTGCTGAAGACCTATTCCCAGCAATCGTGAAGAGCTTTTTATATGCCATCTTTTGGGCTTCGACATTCTTCGGAGGAGAATCTTCTTTAAACAAATCAGCATAAGAGCTAGTACTTCCTGGAGGAGTCCCCATTGGACCCTCCTGGGGCACCGATCGAACCTTCAGAACCACCGTACCCCAAAGACACCTCTGCAAGCCAGCAGAAGCTAGAGATTTTTCGAAAATCCAGAAACCCTAGTTCAGATTCAAAAATCGCCAGAGCTCAGAGATTTGTCATTATAATAGTTTGAATCGTGGTTTTCGATAGTATAGGTTTGTTGGAAGCAGCTCCTCTTTTGATTTAAATGTGCCCTCCTCAAACGGAATCAACAATAATGAGATGGTATAAAAATATTTAAAACAGCTCTTTTAATTTAAATCTTATACTTTATAGTTACTAAAAGAAATAATGTGAAAATAACAATATTAAAAAATATATATATATATATATATATATATATATATATATATATATATATTATTGGTGGGTAATCTCATTATTCAGCCGACACCGACAGCCTCTTAAATGAATATCTGTCTCTGTTCGGTCTCTTTTATGAATATCACATGGGCTGGATGCGTGCATTTCGTGGATCTTCTTCACGAGGAGGAATCTTGCGTGAATAATATAGCCAATGCTGTAAAATCAAAGCATTCATCCAAAAAAAAAATTATCTGCCGTAGCGATGGCTCGCTCTCTGTTTCTGTTAGCATTCGTTATTATTTACAGTATGGTCGGTAGCAGCAGTTCCTTGGAAACCCTCGACGTTGTTCAAAAGGGCAAGGCTTTCGAAGCACCCCACAACGACGATCCCAATTCCCATTTCGCCAGAGGCAGAAGTAAGGGTTTCGTGTTTCGCTTCGGTCGCCCATTCATGGGAGAGCTTTATCAATTTTCAGGTAAGGAACCTCAACCCCATTCCAAATCACAGTCCTTTACCTCACGTGTAGATCCCGGCGGCGAGGATGAGAAGTTTTCTTCCAGAACCTTGCTTATGCAGCTCGCACCTGAACCCATGATGGAACCCGGAGAGGGAAGCAAGGTTTTTAAACGTGGGGGAGAGGTGAAAGGAAAAGAAGAGCATGATGCAGTACACACAGAAGAATATGATGATCAGGATGATAATGAGGATGTAGGGGATGAGGACTGAGTGCTTGAAGAGCAGCACGTTAGAGTTAGGCGGTCACTGAATTTGCAGCAGATATTACTTTATATATTATCTAGTTAACTGAAACGTAAGTCTTGTGCTATGTTTGAAGTTCAGAGTGTTCTATATCTTACTGTGAAAGATCTGTTTCCTGTGTTTAAGAATAAATAGATATGGATTAAGAATTAAGTTAAATATATTTAAATTGGTTTTTTTAGTGGAGAGTTAAGTTTGATTTATTGGGAGGGTGGCTTCTAAGGTGTTTTGGCTGTATGTTTGGGAGGTGGTTTCCATGTATGTCAGCTTTATGTTTGGGAGGGTTACACCCATGTTTATTAACTCTATGTTTTGATTGTTGCTAAACATTTTCTAAATAAATATATATATTTTATATAATTAAGGAATTTTTTTACATTCGATAAATGTATAAGATTTAAATTTATCACATATAGGAGGAATATAGGATTCAAGTTTTAGATTTTTCAAACAATGATTACAAAAATTTTAAAACCTGGCTGTGGTTAAAAAGCACCTCAACTCAGCAAGTGCGAAATTGTGCTATTAAATAGAGTGGTGATGGAAATTTATTGACAAAGTAAACCATGAGTTTCCTTGTACAATCTATATATTTTTGAAGTGATAATAAGATTTGTAAACACCTCAAACAACTATTGCACATACAATGGGTTATAAGAAGTATCACACCCATGAATACCTTACTTAAAAAACTGCAATTGTTACAGTTCTTACTTATCTAGGATATGATAGGGATGATGTAATGATCTTGATTAAATTTTGTATGAAGCATGCGATGTGTCATGCACAAATATTATAGATAGAGATTATTGAAATGACCTCCAAAAAAATATATATGACCATGTCTTAAAAGCATTTGCAAGAAGCTATAAAGATGCATCACTTGAATGGTCTCTCTTACATTGTCCAAATTCTCCAATCTAGGGATCTTTATTAAATCATCTCCAAAAAAAGATATATGATCATGTCTTGAAAGTATTTGCAAGAAGCCATAAAGATGCATCACTTGATCATTTTATTGATAGTAATGGTCTCTTACATTGTCCAAATTCTCCAATATAGGGATCGTTATTATAGAGTAATCAATATTGTAATGACTCAAAATAAAATACATAAGTTTAAGATTTCTAAGGACTAAAAAGTTATAACCGAGGCCTATGAAGTTATAACCGAGGCCTATGAAGTTATAAACGAGGCCTATGAGAACAAGAAAAACCCCTATCCATTTATTCCAGGAAAAATGGGAGTATGAATATTAAAAAGAAAAATTAGTTGCCATTACATGAGTTTAAGGAATTCTCCAAAATCCTGTTCATCACTGAGAATTTACTGTTCTTGCATCGCAATAATTAAGGTATTACAATCCAAGATATATATAATAAAAATAAAAAAAAGAAAAACAACACTTAATGCATCAATTCACCAAAGCATTTGTTGTAATTGTTGTAAAATGAGTGGTTTCTAAAAGAGGGGGATGATGACATGCTGAGGAAGAACAGGAGTAAGAATTTGAGCTGTGGACGTCTATGTGTTTTAAAGAATATTTTAGCAAATGAATTAGTGGGAATTCTCATGGTGTTCAATGTAGAACATAACTTTAAGGTCTTCAACAAGTTCAAAGTTGATGTAAATATGCCTAGGCAAGTTTAATTTAGCATGCCCAAGAAAAATATATGAGGATACATCTATTCATGGTGACTCAAAAAGTGAGAAATATTCATAGCAGATTTTATCAATGTCTATAATGACACCTGTACATTTTGTGCTTCACTGGAATATATAATGTGGTAGTAGTATGTTGAAAAAAGACATCAAAAAGGATTTTAATATATTTGACTAGTCAATTCTTGAAGAATTATTTAATAAGTTCTTATATATATATATATATATATATATATATATATATGTCTACAACACTCATGACACATTCAAAAACATGGAAGATCTCTTGAGAATTCTTGTCTTGTCATTAGAAGATTGAAATCAAATGGAATTCATACCAAATAATGTAATACATAGGAGTATTGGAGGTATTACATTGTTTTGTACCTTCTAAATAGTTTAGTTTAAGGTGTGTTTAATAATTGAGTTTATAGAATGTGTCATGTAAATAAGTGTAAAGTCATGTGTGAGAGAGATGTCATGTTAGCAAGTGCGAGTTATGTGAGTAAAGTATCATATTTAGAAGTGAGGAGTTATAAACAATCACGAGAAACTTTATTTATATGTAAATATGTAAGATATATTATTAATCATGAGATTTTTTTTTCCTCAAAAAAAAAGTCCTAATTTTATATTAAGTAAATATGAAATTACATTCTTCATATGCCTCTTTGGCATTTCTTCGAAATTTCAATAGTGACCTAGAAATTAGGTCATTTATACATTATAATTAGCTATCTCTATCATCCTAAGTTTTAGCCTTAGGCACCTTCCCAATTTATCAAACATTATCCTTTAAATTGCTAACTTATGAGTCTTTTTGAAAAAGTTGCTTTGTCTATACTCACTTTAATTAGAGTTTATTAATCCCCCCAAATAGATATTTTGACTATCTGCAGTGCATTGCAATCATTGAATTCTTGTACTAAGTATATGCTTGGATCAATCTAAAGTGTCTTCTTTGAGAGTTCATTTGCTTCCCTATTTAGTTCTCTATAAATATGCCAAAAAGTAAAAGCTTCACTTCAATTCACAACTTCTTTTGTTTGAGAGAATATGGGTTGTAGAATCATGTTTTCCATCTTTAAAACACCAAGCATCCAGTTTATTACCATCTGCAAGTCTTCATAAATTTGAAATTTTTAGATTCCTTTTGATTTTGCCAACTAAACCAGCAATTTGAGGACCATAATTTCATCATAATTATTAGAACCTTCTCCCAATCCAACCTTAAATTTGAAATAATGAGAGTCAAAAAAATATAGTAATTTTCCTGCTCCACAAACTCTAGGGATCCCTTGTCTAGCCCCATAAAAAAAACCCAAGATTAAAATATGTGAAGAATTAAATGTGAAGAGTTAAATCTCTTATGAGTATAAGATAAAGAGTTTATATAAGTGTAAAGGTCAAGAATGTGCATAGGAATAATCCCATGTATGTATATATTGAAGATAAAGCTATGTAATAAATGTTGGAAAAACATTGCATTTATACATTACTTATACTAAATGTTTGTCCATAAAATTCAATAAATTTACTGTGCATTATTTTAAATGATTTATTATATAAATCTGCCTAAAAATATTATGAGATGATATAAAATTGTCTTTAAAAATAATGATAATTACTAATATATATGAGATGGAAATAATTTTTATTAATATTATATCCTAAACCTACACTAATAGTACAATATTTTCTTAAAAATTAAATAATTTAAAGGTTAGGTGTATTGGTAGTTGTTTGTTTGACCAAGCACTTACCATGTAATAATCTTATAGTATTGGTAGTTGTTTGTTTGACCAAGCGCTTACCAAGAAAAGATCTAGGTTTAAAACTGTTAGGTGTATTGGTAGTTGTTTGTTTGGCCAAACACTTACTCAAACCTTGGAAGCATGTCTCTTTGTTTGCAAAGGTAAAAGCTATAGGTGATCGAGTCAACAACAACAAAATAATATAAACTTATTGAGAGCAACCCCTTTAATTTGAACCCTGCACTTAATAGTTACTAAAAAAAAAATTAAATGCAACTAATTCCTTATGTATCTTATAAAAATTTATACCGCTTAATTTGATTTTAACCCTACACATTTACTAAAATAATGTAAATGTAACCACAAAAAAATCTTATACCATTTAATTTTTGGTGGGTATTCTCATTATTCTGCCGACACCGACAGCCTCTTAAATGAATATCGGTCTCTTTTATGAATACCCATGGGCTGGCTTTGTGCATTTCGTGTTTCTTCTTCACACCGACATCCTCTTAAATGAATATCGGTCTCTTTTATGAATACCACATGGGCTGGCTGCGTGCATTTCGTGCATCTTCTTCACGAGGAGGAATCTTGCGTGAATAATATAGCCAGTGCTGCAAAATCAAAGCATTCATCCAAAAAAATTATCTGCCGGAGCGATGCCTCGCTCTCTGTTTCTGTTAGCATTCGTTATTATTTACAGTATGGTCCCATTCCAAATCCCAGTCCTTTACCTCACGTGTAGATCCCGGCGGTGAGGAGGAGAAGTTTTCTTCCAGAACGTTGCTTATGCAGCTCGCACCTGAACCCATGATCGAACCCGGAAAGGGAAAGAGGGTTTTTAAACGTGGGGGAGAGAAGAAAGGAAAAGAAGAGCATGATGCAGTACACACAGAAGAATATGATGATCAGGATGATAATGAGGATGTGGGGATGAGGACTGAGTGGTTGAAGAGCAGCACGTTAGTGCTAGGGGGTCACTGAGTTTGCATCAGATCCTACTTTATATATTATCTAGTTAACTGAAACGTAAGTCTTGTGCTATGTTTGAAGTTCACAGTGTTCTATATCTTACTGTGAAATACCTGTTTTCTGTGTGTTTAAGAATAAATTGATATGGATTTTTAATTAAGTTAAATATATTTAAATTGGGTTTTCTTAGTGGAGAGCTAAGTTTGATTTACTGGGAGAGTGGCTTCCGAGGTGTTTTAGCTGTATGTTTGGGAGGTGGCTCCCATGTGTGTCAGCTTTATGTTTGGAAGGGTGACACTTTATTATATTAGCTTTTAACTCTATGCTTTGATTATTAGTAAACCGTTTTTAAATAAATAAATTTTATATAATTAAAGAATTTCTTTATTATGTCATCCCACAAATGTATAAGATTTGAATTTATCACACATCGAAGGAATATTAGATTCAAGTTTTAGATTTTTCAAATAATGAATACAAAATTTTAGGATTCAAGTTTAAGATTTTCTAAATAATGAATATAAATTTTTTAAAACCTAGTGTACTTCAATTTAGCAACAGTGTGAAATTGTGCTATTAAATAGAGTGGTGATAGAAATTTATTGACAAAGTAAACCATGAGTTTTCTTGCACAATTTATATATTTTTGAAGTGATAACAAGATCTATTGTTTGCAAACACCTCAAACAATTATTGCACATCCAATGGGTTATGAGAAGTATGACACCCATGAGTATCCTACTAGGAAAAATACAATTGTTATAGTTCTTACTTATATAGGATATGATAGGAACGATGCAATGATCTTGATTAAATCTTTATGGAGCATGGGATGTGTCATGCACAAATATTATAGATAGAGACTATTGAAATGACCTCCAAAAAAAGATATATGATCATGTCTTGAAATTATTTGCAAGAAGCTATAAAGATGCATCACTTGATCATTTTATTGATAGTAAATGCTCTCTCTTACATTGTCCAAATTCTCCAATCTAGGGATCATTATTATAAGGTAATCAATATTGTGATGATTCAAAATAAAATACATAAGTTTAAGATTCTAAGGACTATAAAGTTATAACTGAGGTCTATGAGAACAAGAAAAACCCCTATCCATTTATTCCAATAAATATGGGAGCATGAAGATTAAAAAGAAATTTTAGTTGCTATTATATGAGTCTAAAGAATTCTCCAAAGTCATGTTCGTCACTGAGAATTTACTATTGTTGCATCACAAGAATTAAGGCATTACAATCCAAGATATATATAAGAAAAACAACAGTTAATACATCAACTCAACCAAAGCATTTGTTGAAAAATGAGTGGTTTCTAAAGGAGGGGGATTCTGACATGCTAAGGAGGAAGAAGAGGAGTAAGAATTTGAGTTGTGGACATCCACTTGTTCTAAAGAATCTTTTAGCAAATGAATTAGTGGGAATTCTCATGGTGTTCAATGTAGAACATAGCTTTAAGGTCTTCAACAAGTTCAAAGTTAACGTAAATATGCCTAGGAAATTTTAGTTTAGCATGCCCAAAGAAAAATTTGTGAGGAAACATCTATTCATGGTGACTCAAAAATTGAGAAATATTCATGGCAGATTTTATCAAATGTCTATAATGACACCTGTACATTTTGTGCTTCACTCGAATATACAATGTGCTAGTAGTATGTTGAAAAAAAGCATCAAAGAATATTTTAATATATTTGACTAGTCAATTCTTGAAGAATTATTTAATAAGTTCTTCCAAATTGCTAAAATTTCTTCAAGGATAATTTTATTTTTTCTACAACACTCATGACCCGTTTAAAAATATGGAAGATCTTTGGAGAGTTATTGTCTTGTCATTAGAAGATTGAAAGCAAATGGAATTCATACCAAATAATGTAATACATAGGAGTGTTGGAGGTATTATATTGTTTGGTACCTTGTAAATAGTTTAGTTTAAGGTATGTTTAATATTTGAGTCTATAGTATGTATCATGTAAATAAGTGTGAAGTCATGTGTGAGAGGTGTTATGTTAGCAAGTGTGATTTATGTGAGTAAAGTGTCATATTTAGAAGTGAAGAGTTATAAACAATCATGAGAAACTTTATCTATATGTAAATATGTGAGATATATTATTAATAATGAGAATTATATTAAGTAAATATGAAATTACATTCTTCATATGCCTCTTTGGCATTTCTTAGAAATTTCAATAGTGACCTAGAAATCAGGTCATTTATACATTATAATTAGATATTTTTATCATGCTAAGTTCTAACCTTAGGCACCTTTCCAATTTATCAATAAGTATCCTTTAAATTGCTAACTTATGAGTTTTTTTTGAAAAAGTTGTTTTGTCTGTGCTTGCTTTAATTAGAGTGTATTAATCCCCCCAAATAGAGATTTTGATGAACTACACTGCATTGCAATCATTGAATACTGATCAATTTTAAGTGTCTCCTTTGAGAGTTCATTTACTTCCCTATTTAGTTCTCTATAACTATGCCAAAAAGTAAAAGCTTCACTTTGATTCACAAATTCTTTTATTTGACAGAAGATGGGATGTAGAATCATGTTTTACATCCTAAAAACACCAAACATGTTATTACCATGTGTGTGTCTCCTGTCTCCGTAAATTTGATTTTTTTATATTCCTTTTGATTTTACCAATTGAACCAACAATTTGAGGGTCATAATTTCAGCATTATTATTAGAACCTTCTCCCAATCTAACCTTAAATTTAAAATAATGAGAGTAAAAAATATATAATAATCTTCTTGCCCCACAAACTCTAGAGACCCCTTGTCTAGCCCCATAAAAAAAATCCAAGATTAAAATACGTGAAGAATTAAATATGAAGAGTTAGATCTCTTATGAGTATGAGGAGATGAAAAGTTTATATGAGTGTTAAGGTCAAGAATGTACATAGGAATAGTCTCATGTATGTATATATTGAAGACAAAGCCATGTAATAAATGTTGGACAAGCATTACATTTATACATTACTTATAGTAAATGTTTGTCAATAAAATTCAATAAATTTACTTTGGGTTACTTTGAATGATTTATTATATCTAAAAATATTAATGAGATTATATAAAATCATCTTTAAAAATAATGATAATTTACTAATTTATACAATATTGAAATAATTTTTATTAATATTATATCATAAACTTACACTAATAGTACAATATTTTCTTAAAAATTAAATAATTTCATGTAATAATCTTAAACAATTTAAAGGCTAGGTGTATTGGTAGTTGTTTGTTTGGCTAAGCACTTACCAAGAAAAGAAAAGACCTAGATTCAAACCTTGGGAGCATGTCTTTTTCTTTGCAAAGGTAGAAGCTATCGATGGTCCCCACCATGCCAGGTCAACAATAACAAGATGGTCTAGACTTGTGGGAGCAACCTCTTTGGTTTGAACCTCCGTTTGATAGTTACTGAAAATAGTGTGAATTAACTCCTTATATATCAAGAAAAAAAATCTTATACCATTTAATTTGATTTCAACGGTACACATTTATAAAATAATATAAATTAAACCTTGAACATTTAATGAAATAATGTAAATGTGACAAACTCCTTATGTATATTAAAAAAAAATAAATAAATAAATAAATAATAAAAATAAAATCTTATACCATTTAATTTTTGGTGGGTATTCTCATTATTCTGCCGACACCGACAGCCTCTTAAATGAATATCGGTCTCTTTTATGAATACCGCATGGGCTGGTTGCGTGCATTTCGTGGATCTTCTTCACGAGGAGGAATCTTGCGTGAATAATATAGCCAATGCTGTAAAATCAAAGCATTCATCCAAAAAAAAATTATCTGCCGTAGCGATGGCTCGCTCTCTGTTTCTGTTAGCATTCGTTATTATTTACAGTATGGTCGGTAGCAGCAGTTCCTTGGAAACCCTCGACGTTGTTCAAAAGGGCAAGGCTTTGGAAAGACCCAACAACGACGATCTCGATTCCCATTTCGGCGGAGGCAGAAGTAAGGGTTTCATGTTCCGCTTCGGTCGCCCATTCATGGGAGAGCCTGATCAGTTTTCATGTTCCGCCGGGAAGTTTTCTTCCAGAACCTTGCTTATGCAGCTCGCACCTGAACCCATGATCGAACCCGGAGACGGAAGCAGGGTTTATAAACGTGGGGGAGAGAAGAAAGGAAAAGAAGAGCATGATGCAGTACACACAGAAGAATATGATGATCAGGATGATAATGAGGATGTGGGGGATGAGGACTGAGTGCTTGAAGAGCAGCACGTTAGGGTTGGGCGGTCATTGCAGCAGATCCTACTTTATATATTATCTAGTTAACTGAAATGTAAGTCTTGTGCTATGTCTGAGATTCACAGTGTTCTATATCTTACTGTGAAAACCTTGTGTCTGTCTGTTTAAGAATAAATAGATATGGATTTATAATTAAGTTAAATATATTTAACTTGGTTTTTTTTTTTTTTTTTTGTTAGTGGAGAGTTAAGTTAGATTTATTGTGAGGTGACCTCGGAGGCGTTTTAGTTGTATGTTTGGGGTGCTTTTATGTGTGTCAGTTTTATGTTTGGGAGGGTGATATCCAGATGTATTAGTTGTATGTTCGGATGGTTATTAAATGTTTTTTAAATAAATAAATACTATATAATTAATGTGTATAAATATTTTTGTTTTTTTGGTTATAAGTGTATGTTTAAATTTTTATGTGGTTTAGTAGTATGTTTTGATTGTTACTGTAATTTTTTTGAAAAATTAAATTTAATAATATAATATATTATATTAAAATTAATTGTTTATTTATTTTAATCGTAATTATATGTTTTCTATAAAAAAATATTTTTAATAATATATTAAATATATTATAATTAATGTTATATTCAAATAAATTTTACTTTTCATAAGTTTTTTTTGAAATAATACTTCTTATACACATCCTACCATGAAGATTGAATAATGCAAGTGACCTCCTGACAAGTAAACCACACTAAAGAAAATATAATTTTTTTTATCACAAACTTATTGATATAAATATATTATAATTTAAAACAAAATCTCTGAAAAAAAAACCTTAACTGATACCATCACAACTACTTTTCTTAACCACTGCTGGTACCATCACGACTACTTTTGCTAAAGTTTTCTAATGGCCTTGTACGTTGACGGGACGTAGTTACAAATGCGATTGGTATAGTTAAATTTCAACCGTTTTTATGTAGTGTAGAAATTAATGTTGCCAGTTAAACTAGTTTTATCCTTTTAAAATTAACGTTAATGTTTTGGATTTAAATTTTATTTTTGAGATAAAGGTGGATTGATTATGTTAAAATTATATTTAAAAAATAAAATAATATAAGTTATTATTATTTTTAGAATATCGTGTGCACAATACAGCGCAAAATAGTGGAGAATTGATTGTAACTTTTAATTATTTAAAGATTATAATTATAAATTTTAATATTTAAAATTATGGTTTAAATTAAAAATTGAATGTTAGTTTTAAAGTAAATTTTAATAAGTGTTGTGGTCAAAGTAAATTGAGTGAGGCAAATTTTAAAATAAAGAAGGTAAAAGAAATCAAAGTTATTTCAAAAAAAAGAAAAAAGAAAAAGAAATCAAAGTTAATCTAGATAAATTTATTTTATTTTTTTCAAGTAGTATAAAGTTCTCTTATAATAAAAATGATAGTATAGAATGTATTCCTTGTAGTTAAGCATTTTAAGAGTGACATAATAAACAAATGTGTATGGAGGATATCCATGGAAATTTAGGGTTTCCGTGAAAGCATAAGAAAGTAATTACCATAAAAATTTAGGGTTTCCATGAAAGCATAACTAAGTAATTACTATGGAGATCATACTTATACTTTAGGGTTTTGGGGGCAACTTAAAGAAGAAAGTGTTTGTTAGGTTATTTTTTGCATTTCAAATTCTCTAAGGAAATATATATCTTTAAAAAATAAGTCTCACTATTAATAGTATAAAAAAGTAAAATATATTGATGAAGGTAAAAGTGTATGTGGGATCTAAAAAAGGAGAGGTAGGCCCTCAAAGCAAGAAGAAAGAGAAAAGGAAATAAAAAGGGATATCAATTTGAGAAATTGAAAGCTAATATCACGAATGTTAACAAGAAGGGAGGCTAATCCCACTTACAAAAAATAGGAATTAATAGGTTATTATAGTCCCACATTTATTTTATTACAAGAATTAAAATTAAGTGACAAGGAATGTAAGAATGCTTTCAAAAATATTTGGAAGAGGGGGAATTGTATGATAGTTTCTTCTATAGGGGCTTTAAGAGGTATTAGGATAATATGTGACAAATACAAATGGGATGAGTGATTGCTAGAAGCACAAAGTAATTCGGTTACTGGTTTATTTTGTGAGAAAGAGAAAAACATTAAAGTTGGGATTACAAATGTATATGCTCCAACTATAGTTACTCCTTATGAAAGCTGTTGTAAGGACCTTAGCATATTGTTGTTAGATACGAGGATGGTCCATAATTGTGATCTATGGATTTGTGGGGGACTTCAACACAATTATGTCTTCTTCAAAAATAAGGATGGTACTCCTGGATGGTTTGAATCTATGCATGATTTTGTTTCATTTATCAATTCAGATGGCCTTTGGAATGTTATCCTTTCACGTCTCAATATACATAGGATAGTAGATGCATTAGATAAACTCATATAGTAAGAAGAATGGAGAGATTTTTGTTATCCAACGCATGGTTGTAAGCAAAAATGCAATTTGTTGAATATTCTACTGTGAGCATGATCATATCACAAACTTATCCTTTTGAGATATGATTTACTCAATAATGGTCACCCAAAACCATTTTATGTTTAGTCTATGTGGCTCCAAAACCTTGATTTCTTCTATATTGTTATGATATGGTAGGATGAAGCAAATTTTGAAGGATCATGTATGTGTAGGGGAAAATGGAGATTTAGAATACTAAAACTTTTGGTAGCATATCGAAAGAAAAGGAAGAAATTGATTCCAAACTCAAAAATTTATAAGAGAGTAGTAGAGATCAATGGATTGGGCAAGAAAAACAATTACTTTCTAATTATCATAATGTATTGAAAAGGAGGAGTCATATTGACTCAAAAAATATAGGAAGAGATGGTTTAAGAAAGGAGATGAAAATACCAAAATTCTCCTCGCTACAACCAAAACAGTTTTTTTTACATAAAATTATTTCAACTCCAAATGGAAGAATAATAAGGAAGAAGAAGATATTGGGAAGGAAGCAAATTTATTATTTCAAAAAATATTTTATCAATTATTAGGAAATATAGGGAGGATTCTAAATCTATATGTAAAGGCATCCCACTAAATGATTAACATGGAAAAGAGTAAAGTGTTCTTCATTCATACTTAGAGAATCATCAAAGAAGGATAGCAGGAGCACTTAGATGTAATATCTCAGCCCTTCCATCTATATATTTGGGAATGTTAATATTTACTAGTGTGTGCAAACATTAGGTTTGGGACACATTGATAGATAAGTTTCAACATGAGTTAGAAAGATAGAAAGGAAATTTATTAAGATAGGTAGGTAAGCTGCAATTACCAAAGAGCACTTTCCAAGACATACTGGTATATCTCTTATTTGTGTTTAATATTCTAGCTAAAGTTGCAAGCTTAGTAGAAAGTATTCAAAAACCAATTATGGTCTAGATTTGAGGAGAAGAGTAGAATTCCCTTGTTGCATGGGATAAAGTGTATATGCCAAAATAAAAAAGAGGGTTCGGACTAAAGATAATAAGAATCATAAATAAGATTCTAGTGATAAAAGTATCAAGGATAATGATGGAAGGTTAATCATTGTGGGCTAGAATTCTAAAGAATAAGTACTTAGATAACCAAGAAGAAATAATATTCATAACCACATTAGATCCTTGTAATGGCTCTTCTATATGGAACCATACACTAAAGGGAAGAAAGATGTTATGGAAAGGTATATAATGGATAATTGGTAATGGTAGGTCGGTCCACTTTTGGGAGGATGTATGGTTGGAAAACCACCATCTAAGGAATGATGAGTAGATAATCAAATTCCAAGAAGATCTAGAGTATAAGCATGGGAGTTTAGTTAGCAATTACTTGGATTGGGAAGATGAAGATATAAGGTGGAAGGAACTTACAAGCAATAACCAAAATGTGGAAGCATTAAGTAAGCTCAAAACTAAACTAAGGGCCTACCATGTAGGTGTTAATATGGGGGAGGACAACATAGTATGGGGAGCAACTCAAGAAGGCTCCTTTAGTGTTAAATCGACCTATGAATTACTAACATTAGATCAAGAAGAGGTATTTCAATGGGGGATATTATGGGGAAGGAAGGTTACACCAAAGGTAGCAATTTTTCTATGGATTACTATTTAAAACAATATCCTTACAAAAAATAACTTGCATAAGAGATGGTTTGAATTTCAAAAAAGGTGTTACCTTTACGAAGCACAAGAAGAGACAATGAAACGCATAATGTTAGAGTGTAACTACTCCCTCAAGATACTTCAAACATTAATCAAGGAGATGGGGATTAAATGGGTTATATCAAATAATTTTGTAGGATGGACTTAGCAATGGGAAAATCCCTTTACGAGTACTAGATTAAATCAAATATGGGACTCAATTCCTTTCCATTATGCACAAGGTGTATTGTTGGAGAAAATAGAAGAATATTTAAGGGGAAAAAGAAATCTATATATAGACATAGTTAAATTATCCAAGCTACTTTAGTGGAAAATGTGAAAGCCCTAAGGATAAAAGTAAAACCAAAATTAGTAGAGGAAGCAAGCGAAAAATTATGATCTAATCCCAGTAGGGATGGACAAAAATCCCCAAGTAGATCGAAGAAGTGTAAAATGGAAGGCACCTAGGGAGGGATGGATACAACTCAATTTTGATGGGACATCTAAAGGGAATCTTGGTAAGGATGGAAATGAAATAATAATAAGAGATAGTAAGAGAATCCTAATTGAATTTTTTATTGAGTATTTTAGAACTATGATAAGCCATCAAGAAAAAGTTAGAGTAGTATTGGCTAGAGCATTATTGGTGAGGTAACTATGAGTAAGAAAGTTGATAGTTGAGGGAGATTCACTTAACATTATAAATTACCTTAATAAGAGGGCTATGGTGAGTTGGTGGGAGTGAAGTTCAAAATTAGATACTCTAAGGATTCTAACTCATTGGTGAACTTTGAAGTGTCCCATGTATTCAAAGAATAAATTGGGGTAGCAGATTTTTTATCAAACTAGGGGGCTCTTCATGAAGAGGGCAAAATATGGGTTCTTCTAGATACTGTTCATCCAAACATAATTTAGATAGTTGAAAGAGAAAGATCTTATTTTAGGGGTAATTTATGATATTTTGAAAAAGTTGTATGGAGGGAAATTTGGCAATATTAGGTGGTGATTGTTCACTTATTATTTTTATGTTGGGGTTGTAGTATTTTGCTTGAATATTTTAGTGTGAATGACAAAGAGTTAGATATTTATAAGTTTTGGGTCCTAAATGATATTTTTTTTGATAAGTAACAATAATATTTACAGCGGGTTTTTTGAAGGGTCCCAAAATCTTAGGTACATAAGTAGCCGTAAGACCAAGTCGGGGCCCAGGGGACCAAGCCAGGGCCTTGGGGACCAAGTCGGGGCCCAAGGGCCCCGATGCTTACAAAAATTCCATCCATCTATGCTGGAAGTAAGACAAAATTTGGCTGAGGCCACCAAATAGGGAGAAACCTCGAAATTGCCCAGTAGTGAACCCAAAAAAATACTGGCCCCCACTAGTAATTACCCCAACTGTAGGTAATTACTAGTTGGCATGGAGATCCATCGGAGCGACGCCCGATGCGGGAAAGGCAGAGTGAGATGCCATGCACTCCAACTTGGGCTTGCTAGGTTTTCTAGCGAGGTTACAGTTATCCAAATCAAGATAAGCCAAAAATATGACGTGGCCTCTAAAGCGGGGAGCACTTGGTGAGACGTGATGGTGCTTGATCGGATTGGCTAGCCCTCGAGCGGGAGGGTCACTAGGGCCAATCATCAAGGCAAAGTGGGAAGGAGTATCCCCTATCCACGTGGGGAGGGTGTGACGTCGCACCTTTAGGGCCCCAGTTTGGGGTGATCTAAGTGCTTGAACTCTCATCGAAGCTTGAATTGTCTTGAGATGCTAATTGGACCAAAGCATTAGGGAAATTTGTGGTCCAGGTAGTGAGATCTTTCGCTTTGGTGGCTTGATTGGCCATGAAATCGGCTGCACTGTTGCATTCTCTGTCTACATGACGAAAGGAGTAGTGAGTGAATACTTGGAGGATGGTGAGAACTTCCCGAATGGTGTTATGGATATGCCATGAGCTATTTCCAAATATATGGGTGGCCTTGATGATGACTAGGGAATCACCCTCGATGATGACTTTTGGGGAGGTCTCCTTAAGGGCTATCAGCCCACGGAGGAGAGTTGCTGCTTCGGTGAAGTTATTGGTTTGAATGCCAGGCGGTTCAATGTACGCCAAGATCAGGGCCCTATGACTATCTCGGATGACCCCACCTGCTCCAAAGGGGTCGAGGTTTCCTTTAGAAGCTCCATCAAATTTAAGTTTAACCCATATGGAAGGGTGGGTAGTCCACCTTGTCGCAAAATTATGGGAAGGGGCAGGAGGGGTACCGGGGGGGAGCTAGACTCTGAGGGAGGAGAGGAGAGTGGACTCGAATAGCCTTCGGGGTGCCTCGCTCAAAGGGAAGGAGTGGGAGTTCTCAAGGGGGAAGGAAACTGCCTTGGCCGCCACCCACTAGGGGGAGCGGGTCAAGGAGGAGAAGGCTCTACTGTTGCGCTCAATCCAGAGTTTCCAGAGTAGATGAGGGAGGCAGGAGCCCCAAAGGAAGTGGAGGAAGGGGTGGGAGAAGGGATTGGGCCATTGGGACAGGAGGTCAAAGATGGAATTGGGGGCCACCCACTGGATAGAAAATTAGGATAGGATGAGGCCCATGGCTTCAGAAGAGAAGGGGCATCTGAGGAAGAGGTGATTAGTGGACTCCCAGGTAGCACAATAAAGGAAGCATCTGTTCGAGATCTAAAAGCCCCTCCTAATTAGGTTCTCGATAGTTAGGATCTTATTTTGGATGGTTGCCCAAACGAAGTGGCTAATTTTAGGGATCAACTTCTTGGCCCACACCTATTTGGCTAGGAATGTGGCCTCATCAGGGACTCTTTTGAAGTTGTAGGTAGATTTGACAAAGAAGATGTCATTGGGAGTGCCGTGTCAGACGCATTTGTCGTTCCCTCTGGAAGATGGGATAACTGTCACTTCAAGGAGACGTTGGAGCCTGGAGGATTGAAGCGGGTGCCTGGGGTGTAGGATGGGCTTCCATGTTACCCGTCCATGGTTCTAGGTGAGATAGTTTGACACTTTGGGCCCTCTTCCCACCAGGTCTGATTTGAGGATGAGGAGATCACTGTCAACAATCAGGGCCTCATCTTGGATCCACCTATCTTCCTAGAAGTCGATCTTGGTTTTGTTCTCGAGGATCCATATGGTCCCCTTTTGAATGATGTCTTTAGTGGAGATAAGGGATTTCTAGAAGGTTGATATGTCTCTAGGCTGGGATTCACTGAGGAAGGGGTGGTGGTGGATGTATTTCCTATGCATGATACTGACCCATTCATCAGGGGCATTGGTGAACACCTTCCAGGAGTGCTTGGACAAGAGGGCCTTGTTCATGGGGGTCACCCGCCTGAGTCCAATCCCTCCCCCAAATTTGGGGTGGCAGACCAGGGGCCAGGAAACCAGGGGAATCCTCTTCTTATCTTCGTTGCCTGACCATAGAAAGCATTTTTGGATTTGCTCGATGTGAGCTGCAATGGAGGCCGAGATTCTGAAGACCAACATGAAGTAGACCAAAATGCTTTGAAGAATCAACGAAAGGAGGGTGGCTCAACAAACCTGTGAGACGAGGTGGCCTTTCCAGGGATCCAGCTTCCTCTAGATTCGATCAATCATCCCGCTCCAAAGGGTCTTGGAGGAAGCTCCTATAAATAGGGGGAGCCCTAGGTAATAGGATGGGAGGGAATCAGGGGTACATCCAAGAATCTATCTGATTCTAATTTGCCTATCTGAGGAGGTATGGATAAAGAAAATTTTACTTTTTTGAAGGTTGATTTTCTACTCGGCCGCCTCCTCATACAGGGTCAAGATGTGCTTGATGGTCTTGGCTTGAGGGATCGACACTGAAGTAGCAAGGATGGTGTCGTCCATGAACTACTGATGGGACACATGGGGTAGGTCCAACGCAGGCTTGATACCCAAGATAAGTCCACGAGAGACAACACTCAAAATGGTGCATCCCAAGGCCTCAGCCAGGATGATGAAGAGGATCGGGGATAGGGGGTCACCTTGGCGAAGACCTCTGGAACTAGGGAAGAACCTGATGGGGGATCCGTGCAGGTTTTGGATATCTTGCATATAGCAGTGAAACTTAAAATACAAAGACTTTCAAAACTTTCTAGTGATTGGTCTACAATTTTTGTAAAGGTATGCATTTCTTGCATTATATATTCTTGTATTAAACATAATTGTTTATTTGGTGTGGAGCTCAGTCAATACTTAGCTTACATTTGTTTCCCTAGATCCTAATTTTTTATGGCACATATAAAACATGTCATGAAGGCTATAATATTAAATATGTGTTCCCAAGTAGATTAGTTTAGTACAAACACTAGTTCCTTTTTATAAAATATTGAGAGAAACAAAGTGAGAATTAAGTATTGATTTGTAAATAAAAAAGGGGTTTCATCTTGTGTAGTACATGGAAGGAAGTACTATTTTTCTATACATAGTTTTTCTCAAGCTTGATAGGGTTTAATGAAGAACACAAGCTTATACTAAGAGGGGGAGTGAACAGTATAAGGCCATTTTTTACTTTTCTTTCCCAAACAATATTATGCAATGTATAGATAGCAATATTAAAAACAGTAATCAAAGAAATGCACAAATCACCACATAAAATAGAGACACCACAATTTACATGGTTCACCCAATGTGGGCTACTCCACGAAGAAAATATTTCACTAAAATCTTTCCAATCAATCTCTTGGGAATCCTTTCCCTATTACAATGTTTATGGACATCTGACCAAAGGAGACACCAATCCCCTAAATCAAGTTTGTGGATCTCTATCCATAGGATAAATACTTCTCCTCTACTCTGGTTGGTGATCCTCTAGAAAACAACTGCCTCCACTATACTGGCTTGTGGATATATCTCCACTAAAGACTCTTGTCCCTACTCAAAATACCTATCCTTACTGCCCTGGCTAATGGATCTCTATCCACTAGATTCTATTGTCCTCTCTTCTCTATCACCTCCAAAGCTGTCTCAAATATATACTAAACACATTCCTTCGGTCTAGCACAAATCTGCTCTATCTCTGTCTTTCATCTAGCACAAAATTGTCCTCAAATATGAACCAAAATATACTCTCAAATATGCACTAAACATAGTCCTTCGGTCTAGCACAAATCTATCCTCAATTTTTGTCCTCAAGACTTAACTCAAAAATTGTCTCAATTCTACTGGATTTGCCCTAAACCTTAACTCAAAGTTTGAAAAAATCAATCAAATTTTCTCTCAAGTCTTCTCAAGTAATTTTCTCAAATCTGTCTTGTAAGCTTCCACAAAAGCTCACCCTAATATGTCCACAAGTCCTCTCTAGGACTTACTCAAATATTCTCCACAAGTCCTCTCTAGAACTTTCTCAATCTGCTCAAGTCCTCTCTAGAAATTGCTCAATTTTCTCAACAAGTCCTCTCTATAACTTGCCTCAAATATGCTCAACAATTCCACACATAACTTGATCAAATATGCTTAACAAGTCCACATAAAACTTACTCAAATCTACTCAACAAGTCCACTCAGAACTTGCTCAACTCTGCTCAACAAGTCTACTCAGAACTTTTCAATCTTCTCAACAAGTCCACTCATAACTTATCCAATATCATAGAAACATAAAGAGAATTTTTAGAGACTCAATATGCTCTATAATAATCACAATGCTCAATTTATTTCAATCACTCTCTTAGAAACATAAGGAGAATTGTTAGAGACTCAATATGCTTCAAATACAACTCAATGCCCAATAAGTTTCTCAACTCAACTTAGAATATAGAATAGTTTGTTTTATGGAAATTGTACGATCACTTCACATACCCACTTGACTAGGTTCAACCAAATTTACTCAACTAAACACTCAATGAAATAACCCTTGCTTACAAACCCTAGTCCAAGCTTATGATCACTCAACTCAAAATATTTCCAACAATGCTCAACATCAAATATAACATACAAATGATACTCATGTTATTTTCAAACTCTAGTTCAATTTCTTTGCTTAACAACTCACTTCAACAACAATTCTCATAAAACAATATTCACATAGCAATGATACTCAATCCTTAGTTCAAGTTCTTCACACAACCAATTACTTCAACAACAATACTTATAAAACAATCTTCACATCACAATGATACTCAATCCTTAGTTCAAGTTCTTCACACAACCAATGACTTTAACAACAATGCTTATAGAACAAGGTTTTAAAAACAACTCTTTATTCCAGAATACCTTGAAGCATTAATTCAACTCATTCAATAGGAAACCATAATCAAGTTATTTTCACTCCAAACTTATTTTCCAGAAAACCAACCAATCAATTTAACTAAGGAAAAATGTGCTCATACCTTTTCCTTGATGATGGAGGAATATCATAAATCTACCACAAACATAAACACTCTTTTTCCAAGATCAAAGAAATTATTAGATAATAATCTTCCTCAAAATACAATGTAAGTATCAAGAAAAATATACACCTTATCACTCCACCTTTAAGAAATCATTCATCAACATTTACAAAAAATAATATACCACTTACACCTTATGATCTCCCCAACTAAAATATTATTCAATGCACTCTTCTTTTAAAAATAACTCAATGCTTAGAAGTTCCATTTATCCTTTTATAAATTCAACAACTCAATGTGACAAACACTTTATTTAAAAAATAAAGCAAGCACCTTATTCCTCCAAATTTCAAAAGATCAATAATCAAAATAAAAATATTTTAAGCAACCCTTTTAACTCCCTAAGACCTCATGTCAAATTTATGCAATATAAAAAAATAATCACAATTTTTATTACCTTGGCCTTGGTGGGAATCGTGTGGTTTGTGAGAGAAAAACTAGGAGCGAATAGAAAATAATATTTTTTGAACCTTAGAAAATTGAGATTACAATGGTATTTATAATGGTAACTCCAAATGACTTTATGGAATATAGGGAAGTTAGTAAAATAGGAGAAATAGGGAGGAAAAGGGGGAAATATAATTGGTTCTCCTTGTCGCCCTTGCCATCCAATCTGCCCAGTCAGCTGTTGTCCAAGTCAACCTACTTGCCTAGTCAGCTGACGTCCAAGGAGGTAAAAGGGGTAAGATCCAAAGCTTACATTTGAAACAAATTTTTACACCTTTTTACTCCTTTTACTAGTTTTATTTCCAACATTCTCCCCCTTAAAGTTGAGAGAACTGACTATACAATCTCTTAGATTTATATATCGAGCTTTAGCTATACCTTTGGTGAAGATGTCTACAATATTGTCCAAAGTGTTACAATATTGAAGCTCAACTATCTGTTGTTCCACCATATCTCGAATGAAGTGATACTTCATATCGAAATTCTTTGATCTACTATGGTGGACTGGATTGTATGCCAACTGAATGACACTTATGTTATCACAATACAGTCGAGTTGGACCACTCTGAATTTCTCCAATATCTTCAAGAAATTTTCTTAACCATAGGGCCTGAGTACTAGCATGAGTGATGGCTATATACTTAGCCTCAGTTGATGACAATGCTACAACAATTTGATACTTGGAACTCCATGTAATTAGTCTTGATCCTAGACTAAAACAATTCCCTGATGTGAATTTCCTATCATCTATGTTGCTGCCCCAATCACTGTCACTGAAGCCAACTAATTTCACATAATTACATTTTTGGTAATGGATTCCAAAATCCAATGTACCTTTTACATATCTTAAAATTATTTTAGTTGCTTGTAAATGCAGCTCAGATGGACTAGTCATAAACCTTGAAACTAGAGAAATTGCATATTGAATATCGGGCCTGGTGTTGGTGAGAAACATCAGACTCCCAACCATGCTTCTGTAAGTGGTCATGTCAACCTTTGATGCTCCATCATACTTGCTCAATTGGATCCCATGTCCAGTTGGAGTTGCAACTAATTTGCACTACTCCATGGAAAATTTCTTGCTCATATCTTGAGCATACTTGTGTTGACATATGAATATACCTTTAGTTGATTGATGCACTTCCATGCCTATGAAGTATCGCATTAAACCAAGATATTTCATTTGGAACTGTTTCATCATGGAGTTTTTGAACTCCATATTCATTTTATTGTTACTTCCCATAAATATTAGATCATCCACATACAAACAAACTATGAGAATGTCTACTCTTTGCTTTAGGTAGTACAGAGTTGGTTTACTTTTGCTTCTAGTGAATCCATACTTGCTGAAATAGTCATCAATGCATGAGTACCAGGCTCTTGGTGCTTGATTGAGGCCATAAAGTGCTTTATTCAATTTGTAAACAAGGTTCTCTTTTCCTTGTTCTTGAAAACCTTGAGGTTGTTGAACATAAACCTCTTTTGTCAAGTATCCATTTAGAAAAGCACTCTTCACATCCATGTGTTGTATATTCTATCCTTTATGGGCTGCTAAGGAAAGAACTGATCTGATTGTCTCTTGTCGTGCAATAGGAGCAAAGGCTTCCTCATAGTCAATGCCAAATTTTTGAATAAAACCTTTTGCTACTAGTCTTGCCTTATGCCTTTCAATGCTTCCATTAGCATTGTACTTGTTCTTGTAGACCCATTTACACCCAACACATTTTTTTCCTTTGGGTAGCTTTACTAGCTCCCACGTATCATTATTTTTTATAGAGGTTATTTCCTCTTTCATGGATTCTTACCATACATTTTGAGTACATGCCTTCTCATAGCTAGCTGGTTCTAGCTGTGTACTAGCCAATAAAGCATAATTGACTACATCTCCCATAGGATCATGGGAGTCATCATCTCCATACAATTGCAAATTTTCAAGTTGTTGCAAAACTGTATTCATCTCACTAGCTTGACTTCTAGTGAATCTTCTCTAGAAATTTTGATCCAACATTTGAAAGGATGGATGATTTTGTAATATTCTTTTGCCTCTTTATGGAGAGTCTTTTTCGATGTCCATCGGTGAAGAACTTACTGATCTCTGTAGAGAAGGACTTGGAGTGTTTGTTGAATTACTTGATGTAGTACTCTTGTATGGGCTTGGAGGGGGTAGTGTGCCTTTTATTTTCTTTGGAGACACCTACTGTACCTGTGAAGAACTTACATCTTGGGACTCATCATCAACAAAAATTCTTTGATGACCCCATTCTCCTCCTTCATCAAAAATTACATCCCTAGAGATTACAACTGTATGAGTCTTGGGATTGTAGAGTCTATATCCTTTTGTAGACTCACAATACCCTAAAAATATACAAGCTTGACTTTTTGGATCAAGCTTCTTCCTTTTCTCACCAGGAATGTGTACATATGCTAAAGAACCAAACACTTTGAAATGCTTTACATTAGGTTTCTTTCTATACCATGCCTCATAAGGAGTGACACCCTATAAACTAGAAGTTGTGATTTTATTTAGAATATATATGCCGGTTCTTATAGCCTCTGCACAATACATATGGGTTAGATGCTTAGACCGTAGCATTGATCTCACCATCTCAACTATGGTGTGGTTTTTCCTTTTTGCCACACCATTCTGTTGTGGGGTATAGGCAGTGGTAAATTGCCTTTTGATCCCACTTGATTTACAATATTTCAAAAAATATTTTGAGTATTCAACTCCTCGATCTGTCCTAAGACATTTTATATAATTTCCACTTTGATTCTCTACATTTTTTCTAAAATCTATGAAGCAATCAAAAGCTTCATCTTTGTGTTTCAAAAAGTAAATCCAACACATTCTAGAGAAGTCATCTATGAAAGTGAGAAAAAAAGAACTATTTTCGAGACTCTATGTTTGCATTGGACCACAAATGTACGAATGTACTAACTGTAGTAGATAGTTGGATCTCCACGCTTGTCCTATTAGAAACTTTGAACTTGAGTGCTTTCCCAAAGCACATCATTCACAGACCTCCTTTTGTTGGGAAGTCCTATCACCATAGCTTGAGAAGTTAGAAGTTTCAAGCTAGTGGAATTAAGGTGACCATATCGCAAGTGCCAAAGGAAACTTAGATTTTTTATAGCTACATTTACAATTTGAGCTCCCCTTGGCTCATCAAACTTGAGAGGGAATAACCTGTTCTTGGTCATGGGGAACTGTGTGATGACACGATTACAATTATTCTTATAAAAAATAACACATTGTCCTTCATCAAATACAAGCTTGTAATTGTTCTCCATCATTTTTCCAAAGCTTAGCAGATTGTGTTGGAGATTTGGAGTGTAATAGATATCATGCATTTTCTTTAGTCCTTTGGTTGGAACCTCCATATCTCCAATACCCTCTACTTGCAATGTCTTATCATCCCTTAATTTGATTTGGGATTTATAAGTGGAATCGAGAGTAGCAAATAAATGTTCTTTACCACTCATATGCTTGGAACAACTAGTATCCAGAATCCATGTGTCATTTATATTAGGTTCTGATTGGCCATATGATAAAAAAATATTAGAAATATCATCTTCTTCTCCATAATTACCATATTGACTGTTGCTGCCTTGTGTAGATTTCGACCAGCAGTCATGAGCGAAATTACCCGGATTGCCACAGTTGAAACATGTTGATTTGGACTTGTCACTTCCTCGCCCCTGATTTCCACTTTGTCCTTGATTTCCACCTCGATTTTGATTTCCACCTATTTGTTGGTTGCTTCCTCTGTATGAGTTTCCTCCTCTATTGGAATTGCCTCCTCTGTTCCGGTTGCCTCCTCTATTTGAATTGCCTCCTCTATAGTTGCCTCTGCATCTACCTCTTTGCTTACCTCTACCTTAACCTCTTCCCCATACTCTTCCATTATTTTATTTGGAAGTGAAGGCCTTATCATCGCCTCCGTAGCTTGTTTAAGGAGTTTCAGGAAACCTCTCTTCATGTGACATTAACGATCCGATCAATGCATCGAATGTTAAAAGGGAAAGATATTTGGATTCTTCTATTATTATGGCAATATGGTTCCATTTTTGTGTAAGTGTTCTCAACACTTTTGTTACAATTATCTCAGGCTTGATTTCTTCACCTAGTGTAACCATTTTATCTACAATTGCTTTTACTCTAACACAATAATCATCAACTTTTTCATCATCTTTCATTCGGATATTTTCAAAATCTCACTTCAATGTTTGAAGCCTTACCTGCTTCACTTGATTACTACCCTGGAATCCATCACTCAATGCTTTCCATGTATCTTGTGCATTTGTACAAGCAGCGATTCTAGAAAATATGCTTTTCTCCAATGCATCTTGGAGATGAGAAAGGGTAGATGAGTTGCTCTTTTTCTTTTATTTTCGTGTTTTCTTGTTTGCAGCACTAAGTGTTGTCCATTCTGAGGGTTCTGTGTAGCCCTCTTCTATGATGTCTCAAAAATATTTACCTATGAGCAAGGTCTTCATATTTATAGACCAATACCCATAGTCATAACTGTTAAATTTTGGTATAGGTAAGCTATTGTGTGAGGCCATAGTTACAAAAAAACTCTCTTTATTTCACTGTTACTATAAAGTACTTTTGCTATTTGAAAGAAGGAAAAAAGAAGAAGAAAGAAGGAAGAGCTTACAAATTTAAGTCAAATCTGACTTGTTCTACTCTATCATTGACTGCTTGTTCCTCTTGATGTGGGGATGCTATCTCTTGATTTACAAAGTTATCTGTCACTTCTTCTTCGTCGTCACTTATCTGTATGATTTATGGTGATTTTGGTGCTAGGATTTCTACTGAAATAATGTAGTGTGTGTACTCTGATTCTTGTGGTGCAACTTGTATGGATTTTGATTATTCAAATTGACTCCTGAATGAGTTATCTTCAAAATATGCTTCGTACCCTAAGTCAGGATGCCTTTGATGTGCGATTACTATGTTTTAGATTTGATTAAACACAATGTTCAGTCCATAATCTCTTACCTTTTCATCAAATCTTTCTGCACCTTCTCTTGCTAGAATTGCACATAAGGCACGATAACAGCCATTCGGTCTTATCATCAATGCCCTTTACAAAAAAAAACGAAGCCTCTTAGGCTTATTACACACTCTTTCCTCTTAGGAAAGTTTTAACCTCTTTTACAATCTCTGAAATTTTCACAAAATATGAAATTTAAAAGGCTCCAATAATTGACAATATCAAGACTCTAGCACTTTTACAATAAATTTTTTAAAATTTAAACTTAATAAAAAAATTAAATATTCATATTTAATAAAAAAATAACTTTATAATTATTAAAAACCTAAGTTTTAAAATAATTATAAATTAGTTTTAATTTTATTAAATTAATATTTAATAATTTTAAATATTCTAAAGTTTAAATGATAATTTTTTTTTTAATAAAATTTATCCTCTAGCCCATTCGAACCCGTGACCTCTTGACTATCACAAAACTTTTGACCAATGTGCCATAGTGTCTATTTGAAACATAAAGGATCCACGATCCTTTTCTAGCTTGTGCTTCCCAAAGATTAAAAAATAAATAAACTAAAAACGTGCTTGGCAGGATTTGAACCTGAGAAACCCTACTCACAAGCGCTCCTCCTTAACCACTCGAGCTACACCCACGGTTGGGTATGAAGGAGGAAGATTTTCTATTTGAAATGCAGTGGACGAAGATTTTAATAAAAAAAAATTGAAATTATTTTATCCCACATTGAGCAGGATGGGGGCAAAAATAGGGTTTATAATCCTGGGTGGGCGAGTAATGAAGCGATTGCCTTCGAGAAATCAATGATCACCCCTTTTGCCTCATTTCAACCAACCGTTCCTCACCACGTTGCTCGCCCTCCTCGTGCCACGTTTCTATCAGCATGAGATCCTAAGTCATCCTCCTATCGCCACATGTCGCTCTGTGATAGGTCCTCCTACATTTCTCCTGTCTCTACATGCTTTTTGTGCTGGCCTGCTCCAGACTTCACCTCAATCTGCATGCTTTAGGCTTCTCTCACCTTGAGCTACGTGCTATAGGCCCCACCTCGACCTCGCTTTGGGTTGTGTGTTGCGGGCTTCTCTCACCTCGATCCTTGAGCCTCCCTCGCCTCGATCCTCATGCCCTCTCGACTTTGGATCTGATACCAGATGTGGTTTGTGAAAGAAAAATTAGGAGAAAATAGAAAATAATATATATTGAACCTTAGACAATTGAGATTACAATGGTATTTATAATGGTAAATCCAAACGACTTTATGGACTATAGGAAAGTTAGAAAAATAGGAGAAATAGGGAGGAAAAGAGAAAGGAAAATAGAATTGGTTTGCCTTGCCACCCTTGTTGTCCAATCCGCCCAGTCAGCTATCATCCAAGTCAACCTACCTACCCAGTCAGCTATCGTCCAAGGAGGTAAAAGGGGTAAGATCCAAAGCTTACAATTGAAACAAATTTTTACACCTTTTTACTCCTTTTACTAGCTTTATTTTCAACAAATCGAACTCACAACACATCCTTCATCAAATACCCTAGCCGCGGCTCCAATTTTTGTGTGAACTAGGCGCTCGCTTGGGGAGTGGAGAGCACCACATGCTCAATAAACCTCCCTGCTTTTCCAAGCAAAATGTGCACTGTTCCCTTGGCGCTTCCAACACCAACGCAAACACTAGAATTCATTGCTTCCACATTTCGAACGTAGGTCACTTGGTGCCTCAAACACTTTAACCAATGCCTCCTTGCCACTAGGCCATGCTGCCTAGATGGCTCCCAATTTTTTAGTGCTTTCATTTTTGTCATTATTCTCTGGCACACAAAACACAAGATTCGTTTCCCTTTTTCGCATGAGCTCTTCAATTCAAATTTACATACATTAAAAAATTTGAGCAAGGATAATTAAAATACCTCTTAAGGCATGGTTTATATAGTCCTTTCCCTCCTTTATGCAAACACATCGGTGCTCGAATTGCCTCCAACCTTATTAGACATCGATGCTCGAATTTCCTTTGGAGCTTATTAATTTATAAAATATTTAAATTCATTTGAATTTAAATTTTATAAATTAATTCTTTAAAACCCTTTGGTTTTATTAAGACCATATTCCATTGTATACCTTGGTATAAATAATATTTATTAATAAAATTTAAATTCACTTTGAATTTAAATATTTTATTAAATAAATATTAAACCTTCTTTTAGCTTTGCAATAGTCTTCCTTGGGATTTTATGAAAAACCTTTTAACTTATGTTTCCACATAATAAAAAATATTATGGAGCCCTTTTTCCTTTAACCTCTGCTTTATTCCTCTTGACCTTTGACATCATCAGTGGCTTATTTTTGGAGATCAATAACAACTCTTGACAACTTTGTTTCTTGACAATTTCCTTGACATTTAATGATGACTTCATTTCTTGACATCAATGACAACTTTGACTTAAGGACTCAAAATGTTCAACAATCTCCCCCTCTTTCATTGATGGCAATTCAAATTCTTTTTACCAGAAACTTACATTTTCTTTTGTTCTGCTCTCCCTGGGACATTTATCCCCCTGGCTCAATGCTCTCTCAAATATAAAATCTCTCCCCCTTACTCAAATCTCTCCCCATTTGAAATCAATGGAAAAGGGTCACCTTTTGGTCTCGAGGATAATAATAAGCCTCTTAGATTAGCCCCCCCCCACCTTCTCTTGAGGTGATTAATTTTGGAGTGGGAGTATTTCTACTCCCAGAAAACACTGTTCTTTACCTTTATCCTATTTTCTTCTTATCTAATCCTTCTGATTCCTTTGAATGTTTCTTTCCATGTCCATGTTCCTATTCATGTCTATATTCCTATCCCTATTCCTGTTCATATCCAAGTTCCTATTCCTGTTCCTATTTATATCCATGTTCTTGTTCCTATTCCTGTTCATATCCATGTTCCTATTCCTATTCCTGTTCATATCCATGTTCCTGTTCCTGTTCATGCTTGATTCTAGAATGTTTGTTCTACACCACTTTGCTATGTGACCATCATTATTTCACTTGTAATACTTAATGTTATTATTCCTTGTAGGTGCCAATGTTTTAGAATTTCTCCCAGTAATGCCATACCTTCTGTCATGAACCTTACACTTCATTGCCTTGTGACCAAACTAATTACATGAGTAGCAATACCCATGGAAAAGTTGTTTGTTCCCATATTCCTATATTTCCTGTGTCATGCATTGTGAAGCCATGTGCCCAAACCTGTGACATGAAAAACATCTTCCATTGAAGCCTCCTTCCCTTGATCTCATTGGTCTCCTAGTCTCTCTTGACCTATTCTGATTGATGTTCCATATATATCTTCTTTGTGCATTGTTCATGTTCTTGTTGAAATCTCTATTGTCAAACTCATTCTTATATGTCTCACTTTATTTTACATTTTCTTATTTTGAAGTATCTTCATTTGAAGTTTCTTCTCCTCCAAAACTTGAGGTTGACTCTCCTTCCCATTTCTTTTGATCCTGTCCAAATCCAAAACCTATTTTGCTTGATGTAGGCTTTTGTATCTTGATGAAATTATCTAAGTTCTTTGAGATCTTTTTGAATTCTTTTAGCTTGAATTTGGAGTCTTCCAAATCCTCTATTAGTAGTGCCACTTCTTTTGTTAGCTTTTCACATTCTAAGATCTTTGCTTCTAACTTATCCTTGAACCTTTTTTCCTTAGCCTTTGATTTTTCTAAATCATCTATAAGCAATTTTCTCTCTTCATCACATTATTGAAACTGAATTTCAAGTTCAGAGTGTTGCTTTCTTACCTTCTTTACCATGTCAAGGGTATAAATAAGTTCTCCTTTAAGATCATATCCATCATTTTCTAAATATTCCTCTATTTTTTTACCTTTGTCCATATATTTTTTTTTGTTGGCTTATCTTCTATAGGATCACCTACTTTTTCTTCTAATGTCATTAGAAGGTTTTCATCTGGTCCTTCAAGTGCATCCTCATATTCATCATAACTAAAACTATAGCCATCCCTTGTACAATAATCTTCAAGATTTCCAAAGTTACCACATCTAAAACACTTGAGAATTACTAGGGTCCTTTTCTTAACTTGTTCTTTTTCTTCAATCATAAAAAGAACTTCATCTCTATCATTGTTTGAAAAACTAGCATCATTATCACTTGAATACTTACTTGCATTATCTGCATAGTAGCTCCTATTTTGCTTTTGAAAGAACTTCTTTTCTTATCTGCTTTGTTTATCCTTGCCTTTATTTTGGTACCTATATTTCTCTGATTCATTGTTATTGTGATCCTATTTTTCTTCACCATTGTTATTCTTAGCTTCTTGACAGTCAGTTGCATAATGACCGAACTTTCCACAATTGAAACATTTAACAAATTATGTATCTCTAGATCTTCTTGAATCCTTATTCCTTCTACCATAATTTTCTTCTTAATCACTGGATGACTTATTTCTTGATTCTGACTTCTTGCCCTTAGTCTTCTTGATTGCTTTGAATGTTGCTTCCTTCTGGGGAATAGGATATTTTATTCTTATCTCATGTGTTGTAAGAATACGAAATAACATCTCTTATCAAAGTATCACCATCCATTAACACTTCTATAGCAAAAATGTTTTCACTAAATCTATTTGGGAGAATTCTTAAAACTTTATCACAAACATCTGATTCATCAATATTCATTCCAATTCCTTGCATATCATTAACAACCTCATCAATTCAAAGTAGAAAAGTACTAATGTTTTCCTTATCCTTCATTCTTAAATCCTGAAATTATCCTTTGATATTTCACGTCTTTGCTTTCTTAACACATTTATCTCCTTCATATATATTTTACAATTTATCTCACATGTCCTTTATAGTTTGACAATGCATAACTTTCATAGACTCTATTCTATGTAAACATCTCAAAAGTACATTCATTTATTTTGAATTATAATATTGTAGGAGCTTACCTTCCTTATCTATAGGAGTATTAATTAAGGGATCATATCCAAATTCAACTGCTTCCCAAATTTCATTACCAAGTACCATCAGGTAGATCTTCATTCTCATACTCCAATACATATAGTCACTTCCATAAAATAATGGTGTTGAATTATCTGAGGACACATTCTTTGAATCCATTGTGTTCTTTTTAGCTTTTACTTCAAGCTATTAAACTCTTCTGAAGGAACCCGCTATGATACCAATTGAAGAACACAAGCTTATACTGAGAGGGGGGTGTGAATAGTATAAGGCCACTTTTTACTTTTCTTTCCCAAAAAATATTATGCAATGTATAGATAGCAATATTAACAGCAATAATCAAAGCAATGCATAAATCACCACACAAAATAGAGACACCACAATTTACGTGGTTCACCCAATGTGGGCTACTCCACGGAGAAAATATTTCACTAAAATCTTCTCAATAAATCTCTTGGGAATCCTTTCCCTATTACAATGTTTATGGACCTCTATCCAAAGGAGACACCAATCCCTTAAATCAAGTTAGTGGATCTCTATCCATAGGAGAACTCCTTCTCCTCTACTTTATTTGGTGATCCTCTAGAAGACTACTGCCTCCACTGCACTGGCTTGTGGATCTCTCTCCACTGAAGACTCTTGTCCCCACTTAAAAGACCTATCCTCACTACCCTGGCTAATGGATCTCTATCCACTAGAGACTACTTTCCTCTCTGCTCTATCACCTCCAAAGCTCTATCTCAAATCTATACTAAACACAGTCCTTCGATCTAGCACAAATTTGCTCTATCTTTGTCTCTGGTCTAGCACAAACCTGTCCTCAAATATGCACCAAACTATGCTCTCAAATCTGCACTAAACATAGTCCTTCGGTCTAGCACAAATCTGTCCTCAATTTCTGTCCTCAAGCCCTAACTCAAGGCTTGACTCAATTCTATTGGATCTGCCCTAAACCTTAACTCAAGGTTTGAACAAATAAATCAACTATGCTCTCAAGTCTTCTCAAATACTTGTCTCAAATCTATCTTATAAGCTTCCACAAAAGCTCACACTAATATATCCACAAGTCCTCTCTAGAACTTGCTCAAATCTGCTCCACAAGTCCTCTCTAGAACTTTCTCAATCTTCTCAACAAGTCCTCTCTAGAACTTGCTCAAATCTGCTCCACAAGTCCTCTCTAGAACTTGACTCAAATCTGCCCAACAAGTCCACACAGAACTTGCTCAAATCTGCTCAAAAAGTCCACACAAAAATTGCTCAAATCTGCTCAACAAGTCCACTCATAACTTGCTCAAATATTCTCAACAAGTCCACTCAGAACTTGTCCAATATGCTCAACAAGTCCACACATAACTTGTCCAATCTCATAGAAACATAAAGAGAATTTTTAGAGACTCAATATGCTCTATACTAATCACAATGCTCAATTTATTTCAATCACTCTCTTAGAAACATAAGGAGAATTGTTAGAGACTCAATATGCTTCAAATACAACTCAATGCTCAATCACTTTCTCAACTCAACTCAGAATATAGAATAGTTTGTTTTATGGAACTTGAACAATCACTTCACATACCCACTTGACTAGGTTCAACCAACTTTACTCAACCAAACACTCAATGAAACAACCCTTGCTTACAAACCCTAGTCCAAGCTTATGATCACTCAACTCAAAATGTTTCCAACAATGCTCAACATCAAATCTCACATAACAATGATACTCATGTTCTTTTCAAACTCTAGTTCAAGTTCTTTGCTCAACAACTCACTTCAACAACAATGCTTATAAAACAATCTTCACATAGCAATGATACTCAATCCTTAGTTCAAGTTCTTCACACAACCAATGACTTCAACAACAATGCTTATAAAATAATCTTCTCATAGCAATGATACTCAATCCTTAGTTCAAGTTCTTCACACTACCAATGACTTCAACAACAATGCTTATAGAACAAGGTTTTAACAACAACTCTTTATTCTAGAAAACCTTGAAGCATTAACTCAACTCATTCAATAGGAAACCCTAATCAAGTCCTTTTCACTCCAAACTTATTTTCCAAAAAACCAACCAATCAATTTAACTAAGGAAGAATGTGCTCATACCTTTTCCTTGATGATGGAGGAATCTCATAAATCTGCCACAAACATAAACACTCTTTTACCAAGCTCAAAGAAATTATTAGATAATAATCTTCCTCAAAATACAATGTAAGTATCAAGACAAATATACACCTTATCACTCCACCTTTAAGAAATCATTCATCAACATTTACAAAAATTAATATACCACTTACACCTTATGATCTCCCCAACTAAAATAATATTCAATGCACTCTTCTTTTAAAAATAACTCAATGCTTAGAAGTTCCCTTTATCCTTTTATAAATTCAACAACTCAATGTGACACCAACACTTTATTTAAAAATAAAGCAAGCACCTTATTCCTCCAAATTTCAAAAGATCAATAATCAAAATAAAAATATTTTAAGCAACCCTTTTAACTCCCTAAGACCTCATGTCAACTTTAGGCAATATAAAAAAATAATCACAATTTTTATTACCTTGGCCTTGGTGGGAATCGAACTCACAATGCAGCCTTCACCCAATGCCCTAGCCGCGGCTCCAACTTCCATGTGAGCTAGGCGCTCTCTTGGGGAGTGGAGAGCACCACGTGCTCAATAAACCTCCCCGCTTTGCCAAGCAAAATGTGCACCGTTCCCTTGGCGCTTCCAACACCAATGCAAACACTAGAATTCGTTGCTGTCGTGTTTCGAACGTAGGTCACTTGGTGCCTCAAACACTTTAACCAATGCCTCCTTGCCACTAGGCCACGCTGCCCAGATGGCTCCCAATTTTTTAGCACTTTCATTTTTGTCCTTATTCTCTGGCACATAAAACACATGATTCGTTTCCCTTTTTCACACGAGCTCTTCAATTCAAATTTGCATACTTTAAAACGTTCGAGCAAGGATAATTAAAATACCTCTTAAGGCATGGTTTATATAGTCCTTTCCCTCCTTTATGCAAACATGTCGGCACTCGAATTACCTCCAACCTTATTAGACGTCGATGCTCGAATTTCCTTTGGAGCTTATTAATTTATAAAATATTTAAATTCATTTGAATTTAAATTTTATAAATTAATTCTTTAAAACCCTTTGGTTTTATTAAGACCATCTTCCATTGTACACCTTGGTATAAATAATATTTATTAATAAAATTTAAATTCACTTTGAATTTAAATATTTTATTAAATAAATATTAAACCTTATTTTAGCTTTGCAATAGTCTTCCTTGGGTTTTTATGAAAAACCTTTTAACTTATGCTTCCACATAATAAAAAATATTATGGAGCCCTTTTGCCTTTAACCTCTGCTTTATTCCTCTTGACCTTTGACATCATCAGTGGCTTATTTTTGGAGATCAATAACAACTCTTGACAACTTTGTTTCTTGACAATTTCCTTGACATTTAATGATGACTTCATTTCTTGACATCAATGACAACTTTGACTTAAGGACTCAAAATGTCCAACATTTAATTCTTATTTGAGTAATGCATTAGTACATAGGCATACCTGAAATTGCACTGGTTTATTAAGAAATTAAGTGCATCGATAATAACTATCTCAGAAGTGTGTTAGAATACACAATGTAGATTGAGTAAATAAAATCATAATAAGGATGTGTCATGGTATGTTGCAATATTTTTATGCTAAATTAAACTAAATATCTAATGTGTCAGAATGTATTAAAATTTTGGCAATTGAGGAAAAAAAAATGTAAGATTAGATAAACAAGTCTAGGCTTGTAAAAGGGTTTAGGCCTTTTCAAAAACCCTGGTTTACCAATATAAAAAATATATAAGGAGTCTCAATGTAAGATTTTGCAAAATATTCCATTGATTATCACATAGGGACAAAAAAAAAAAAGCTTGATGAAGAAGATATCTATGGAGAAGATATATGAGATGTTTTTTCTTTCCATCCTAACAAGGCACTAGTCCCAATGGATTTCTTGTTATTTTTTCAAAAAATTTGGGATTTATTGAAAGAACTAGGTATGCTTATGAAATTAGACATGAATAAAGAATATGATATGGTTTGCTAGAGTTCTCTACATAATATTATCAAAAAGTTTGGTTTTGATCAAGGTTGGTGTGAATGGATTAAATGTTGTTATAACACTCCAAAATATTCTACTTTGATCAATATATACTTGTTGGATACTTTGAGTCATCCTATGGACACCATGAGGGTGATCCACTATCTCCTTATCTACTTATTATTCTTTTAGAGGCATTAGGGAGAGCTTTTTCCATGGCAAAAATAGAAGGAAAAATCAAAGGTATTTTGGTTGCAATAAGTGGGCCCTTCAAATATCATCTTGAATTTGTTAATGATACTTTTCTTTTGTATTATCCCTTAGTTAACAAGGCCATTGAGTTTAAATCATTATTATCATGCCATGAGAAGGCTTCTAGACATCTAGTTAGTACTACAAAATGTAGGATATTTCTAATTAACACTATCCTATATTTACAATGGATTGGATATTTTAGGGTTTAAAACTAAAAAAAATTCATCAACATATTTGGGTATTTGTTTCTCTCATAAAGGAAATAAGAAGGGACTTTGGGGGATCAATTTTGAATAGATTGAAATCTTATTTGGCAATTTGGAAAGGTAAGTTCTTAACCATGGATAGAAGGCTACAACTCATAATATTTCAATCCATCCTTATTTATATGATGTCACTTTCAAAATTGCAGGTAGGTATAACATCTAAATTTAATATTTTCTTTGTAAAGGATGCAAGGAAAATTTTAGGTTTCCTCTTTTAATTGGGATAGGGTTTGCAAAGGAAATAATATTAGAGTGCCAAGTTTGTGAGCTTGTAGACTAACAAGTTTGACCTTAGGGAAAAAACTTGGATGGATAATATTAAAATATCAAGAAAGAATTTGGGAAAAAATGTTACTTCAAAAATATATAGGTTAACTTGATGCAATAAAATTATTTAGGAAATTCACCCTACCTAAAATTTTGACAATATGGAATTTCATATAACATAGTTTGTAAGTTATCATGGAATATATTAGATGTTCAGTAAATGAGGAGAATTACACAATTTTTTGGTCTAATGCTTGGTTGAATCCTTATCCTCTCATCTCTAATTCAAAATAGAAACTATTGGTTCAAGCATGTCTATATTGTAAAGGTCGAAAGACCAAATATTATATTAATGTGAGCAAAAAATCTAAGTCATATAGTTGTATTAATAACTTGGTTGAAGGAGAGGAACTCAAAAAATAGCAGATGAACTTTAAAAGATGCTTCAAGAGTTTTATTTATGTATTTTTAGATGAAAGGATGGGTTAGTTTGAAATCTGTCTTGGCCAATTTTGGGATCTAAAAATTTAGAGCAATTCAAATTTTTATTATTTCCCTTGGAAGAATGTTTGATTATTAAAGGCCATTCATAAGACCTCAACATGACTTTGGTTAGTAATAAAAAATGATATTCTTATAAGAGAGATTCTACAAAGAAGAGGATATCATGGACCTTTTAGGTATGCCTTGTTTGAGAAGGATCTAGAAACATTAGACTAGCTACTCTTCATTGTCCCTTTTCTTATACTATTTTGGGTTGCTTTTTCAAAAATACGAGAATATATTAGGTAGATTTATAAATTTTGAAATAGTTGATAAAATATTGAGTTAATTATTTTAAAGTTAAAGCATTATGTATTCATTCGAGGATTGGTCTTACCATTATTTGTGGAAATTTATGGCTTGAACGAAGTAATAGAATTTTAAAAATAAATATCAAAATCATACCCAAGTTTAGAATTGTATTATTGCCTCTATAATAGAATGTTTGAAGAAATTATGCTCATTATGAGAAGTGTAGACACTGAATTTTGTGCATATTGTCAATCTTCAAGTTTTTCAATTTCTTCAACAATTATCCAATCAGTCACCCAAATTGAATCAACCATCCTTGTGCCCAATTCAATGTATTTATTACTTAAGAGCAAAAGCATTAGGGTATGAGTTAAAAAACTACCAACGCTTTTGCATCCCAAGGATTGTTTTTTCTAATTTTAAAATATTGACCTTTCTTGCCCAAATTTGACCTTCAATCATCATGTTAGATAAATTACTAACTTAGAAGTGTCATTAGCACTTTTGCCCACTAGAACTTTTGACTGTCATGCACAAAAAAAACAATAATTGTTGGTACTTTCCAAGCCATTTATTGTTAAGGGAATCTGTCACCTTAGCCAAAGTTGCAATCCTAGTAGAAATCCAAATTTCAAGATTTATCATGTTCAATCTTTCTCTATTAATGGCATCTTGATCTCATTTTAAATTCTTATTCTCTATAATCTTATCATCTTCAATGCAATCATTCTTCCAAAAAAACATATTATCCTATAAATCTAGCACTTTGGGAAGCCCAATCCATGGTCTTTTCAAAGCAATAAAATTCTATCAAAATCTTTCTAGATTCATAGGTTTTCATCTTCATGCATGGAAAGGTTATAGCCAAATCATGATGTAATTTATTAAAAACACATCTCAAGCATCAAATATATATTTCAAGCATTAAAAATTATGTTCTTGCAAGCATTAAAGAATCCAAGCACATCAAGTATTCAAGCATTCAAACCTCCAAGCTCAAACTGTCAAGTGTCTACAAATAAACAAGAAAAATCCAATCAAGCTTCCACAAACAAGGGAAAAACAACTTTAACATCTTGGGTTGTGCTCTTTCCTATTACTTGTTGTTGACACTTTTTTTTCTTTGTAGCTCTAAGAGTTTACCTCATTGCATTCTAGATAACTTTACATATCTTATTTGCATCTACTTTGGTATCACATCTTGTCATTCTTAGTCTTTATTTTAAGTAAGCAATATCTATTTTTCTATCACCTAGTATGGTTTATCTACTTCTAACTCATAGAAATAATAAAAGTCACTCAATATTGCATTTAATATTACTTTGTTACTGTATAAAGTGAAATACCTATCATATTCAAGTCCAATGGTATTTTTTCTCTCTAGTTTTACACATACATAGAGATCAAAGATGTTTTCTATCAAGCAAAAGCATTGATAGTGCTATCATTGACCACCATCACTTTTACCACTAGTCATTAAATAAATGTATTTATCGTTTTTCATTTTCAATCCTCATTTGAATAGACATATAATTATGGCAAAGGGATTCTAACATTATCCTCCAACTTAGGTAGGCCCCTCTACCGTTAATCATCTCTTCTATATCTAGTTTATAGGAAGTCATTATTGCCATCAAAATCTAAAAGCATCGATGATGCTTCTATAACATCGAAAATGCTTCTTCCTCTATGGTAGAATTATAATTTTTTCTCTATATCCTTGATCACTTTAACATTTAATATTTAGTTCTATTTATTGTGTTAGATCAGTTTTTATTTTTTGTTTACTTGTTATACTAAAGAAAGGAAAGAAGGAACTAGTTTTAGCATCATCATCATTTAGAGGATCAACTTTATCTTTAAGATTTCATTATTGAATCAAAATTGCATATATTTGTATCTAAATTTTATTTTATATATATCTATTGTGCCCTATACTTCAAAAGTAAAATCATCATTTACTTTATCATCAAAAGCAAATGCATTTTATTTTTTCTCATTTTTACATTTGCATGTTGCATTAGTGTTAGATTAGGATTACATTTAATAAAAGAAGTATCTTAGGAGAAGCATAGGTGTTCTTCAACTAATCCATCAAACACTAGACTTTAATCTAAAAAATTACCTCTATCATCAAAGTGAGGAGAATAGAAAGCATTGTGAAGATGTCCATTGGAACACCTTCCCCATTTCCTCTTTTCACATGTTAGTGAACATAATTTGAACACCATAGCGGATCTCAAGATCATTATTGACCAAGATCAACCTTAATAAAACTAAAATTTATCAAACAATAATCAAGACCACTTATTATTTTTATTTAGATCATATCACATTAAATCTTAGATAACACGAACATAATCAATTGCTAGTCCTACTAAGCATCTTTACAATCCTTTCAGTAATTATCATATGAGCTACTAGGTTATATTGGGTCTATCATGAGCCTAGGATGCTAGCTTACCACATAAGATCTCATACCTAATTATGCCTAATAAGGAGTATATTATAGTGGGCTAGTGGGAGTCATAAGGAGGTATACTATTATCCCTAACATACCATCTTGGCCATTATCCACATATTAGCTTTCTCTCACACATTGATGGGTATATAAATAGGGGTTAGGTATATTGGGACCTTTAGTATATAAGGAGGTCCTTGAGGTATATATAGGTTAGATTTGGTATATAGAGGGAAGGGGATATGAAGTTTTTAAAATATGTTCTCTTTCTTCTATAATGATCTCTATAAACTTTAAAAATTAACTAATCTAATCATTCCTTTAAACCTATGGTTGAGAGAAACTATCTATCTCATAGCTATGCTTATTAGTTATCCACTAACCCTAGCCATTTGGCTCTTGTGGAAGGTCATGATTATCAACCCACCTATGAGAACTAAAATTTTGAGAAATAAGAGGAGATTTTTACGCTGGGTTCTCTAAGCCCAATCCATGATGAGGAAGAAAGAATAGTCTTCTAATAAAAAAATTACATGGCTTACTTCTTATATAAGCTTAGGAAATTTTTGGAGACCTTTATTATGGAAGGTCATCACACCCCATGATTCTTTGTAAGGGAGAGTTCCCTTAAGGACTATCCCAAACTTGAGCTGAGCCTCAAAACGTTTACCTCTAAATCAACTTGACCTATCCTTTGGGTCTATAAATGTAAAATTTAATGTATCAACTTATAGTTTCATTGATTTAAATCCTCCCATCAACACTACTTCCATAGATGTCAGGATATAAACCCTCTCATCTTCTTTGGGACATCATTCATATTTTCTTGCTTTTGAAGAATTATTATAGGGTAATATTAGTTGTCCTATACCTTAAAAAGTAGGCACAACTTGTGTTCCTAATCAAGGTGTATCATTAAGTATCCCAATATCTAATACTCATGACAATGATCTTCATTTTAATCTCACAAGTGCAAGTATGGGTTTTATGCAAAACCCTTCTCTTGTAATCACTCATGATTCATATTCTAATATTTTCATATTAAATACCTTAGGAACAAATAATATGATGCCATATTCAATATTGTACATCCAAGTGTATCAACCTCTCACTTATACCAATTATAAAAAAAATCCTTATATCTCTCAATACATAATTATTGTATCATCAAATCCTATTTCTTTTAAACTTTAACTTCACAACTAGAGGTATTGAAACAACAAATAGCCATCATCCATGGATCTTCTTCTAGTAATAAGTATTTGTATGATTACTTGTGCAACCAACCCTTAGATCCTTTTATAGCTAGTTGTCCTTTCTCCCAACTTTGAGACTCCTTGATTTAAAATGTATAGAGGGAAGGAAGATCTTGTCAACCACCTTAGGTTATTTATAATTGCTTGTAGTGATATTGTTTATGATGAAACATTGCTACTTGTAGTGAATTCTCACTACACTTGGGATGAGTATAGCCTTAGATAAATTTTGATAGAAGGGATACTAATGGGAGGTAGGCTACTTAACATTTGAAGAAAATCCAAAGAAAATTTAGAGGAAATAGATCCTCAAAGAAGAGCATAGGTGAAGATAGATACAAAAGTCTCGATTACTAGACCCCTAGAGTAAGGATTTGACTAGAATAGAGAAAATAAAATTGAAAGAGGGAAGGATCTGGGTGAGACCAATAAATTGAAATATCCAATAGCCATGGGTTAGTAGTGACAACCAAAATACTATATGAAGGTAAAGAAAAATTCTATTATAAGGAAAGTCAACTAGATCGAGAAAATACACAAAGTGGATAGTCATCAAAACTAAGCAAGTTGGCACCACCCAAGTCTCAATATTTTAAGAGTCCAATTTTGCTTTGGAAACCCCCACCTCTAAAACCCCACATGGAGGGCCACTATCCCCCCATACCCCCCAACCAAAGCCATAGTCCCAAACCCCATGCATTGTGGTAAGGTGTATGGTCTCCTAGGATGTATGATCATATCTCTATAGTAAAGTACAATATTAAAGGCATCATCATGAAGTCTATCGAGGAGTGGCCATGGATATAACCAATCATTAATGAAAAGATATTGGTATGTCCAATTGCTACAGATTCTCAACATGGGTAGCAAGATTTCACATCAATTAACTCCAAATCCAAGGACTTTGGGAGGGTTCTCTATCAATGTAAAAATACCTTGGTTGAGAATTTTGAAGCAAAAATTTTATATTTTGAAGAGGGCAAAGTCATCAATTATAAAGGAGGTTGAATTGTTTTTGTGTATCTAATATTTAGCAATTTTTCCTCCTCTTTCCAATTTGTATCTCATTCTAGACTTAAGTCTTCGGTCAACCACATGTATAGGCTATCGAGCCTCTTTCAATTATTTATGAATGTAATGCACTTTTAACATGAATGCAATGATATATGACTATTCTAGTATATTTATCCTAGTCTAAGTCTTCATGTATATTTCTATGGAGGTTGTGACTAGCATCTATCTTGGATTTCATAGGAAGTCTTGATTTGTAGTCATAAACGATTGGGATTATTTTCAATTTTGCTATCATGTTTGATTCAAGTGTTCACTAATATCACTAAGGTGCATAATGAGAACTATAATATTTGGTGAGTTATCACTTGTAGCTTAGGCTATTTAGGTTTCATTTTATTTTTGTTCTCTTTTCTCTTTTCCTTGGAAAGGAATCTATTAGTGTAGGCTAGCGTAGGAGGAAGGAAAGTGCATCGAATATCACATCCACATAAAGAGTTGACCTTGGTAAAAAACATAGAGGTCATTCGAAGGAGCCATATTTCATTCTCCCTAAACTTCCTCAGATTGGTACCCCAAGTAAGGCATGGGCACAAGACACACCTGAAGAAAATTGCATTTGTGGATGGCCACGATGCCTAGGACATAGGGACTAAATTTGGTCCCTAATAGTTCAAACTAACATACATAGTGGGACCTAAATTGCTATATTTACCTCTTAATTAGAACTTAGATTGATGTTTTGATGAATGCATCAATATCCTACTTATTGAAGCACATTGAAGATTCACCTGGTGACTCCACTATAGAAGAAGAACCTAATGAAATTGCCTTCTAATATTTAGAACAATATTACAATGGGGACCTCTACCTTATTAATGATAACACACCACTTAGTGACTCTATTGAGAAAGAAAACCCAAAATAAGCCACTAAGAAGAATACTATATTTGGGTTCTAATGAAGGCCTAATCTATCTACTTTTAGAGCACTAAGCTATATTCGCTTGGTGTCTAAATTGCAACCAAAGGACCCAAAGGTACAAATAAGAATCTCATTATCAAATTTTAGTACCCTTGCCCTAAGAAGAAGAAGAGAATGAGGCTAAGTCATGACTACCTTGTCACACAAATCCCCCTAACGAGGATAAGGAAAGCCTATTGTGTCCCTTGAAACATTTAGCTGTATAGAAAAAGTTGCCAACACCAACACTAAAGACGCCACTAGAATACATTGATGACGGCCTAATGATACTATTGGAGCACCTATGAAAGATGGTTTTTGTTTAGAAAATACAAAATATCACAAAGTGAGATGTAGCCCTTATATTATTGGTGGATTCACTCTAGGGGAAGGCTTGCTAAAGTTTTTATTTTCTTCCCCTACATTCAATTACTAATTGAGACCAACTTGATACCCTCCTAATAAGGAGTTTGAAAGTAGGATGACTATAGTAGAGGATTGGATAAATCAATAATATGATCATTGCCTCAACTAAAACCAACAAAAAATACCATCAATGCCTCCAAAACAAGAACCCATGGATCCAACAAAAAAATTGCTCTTTGTAGAGCATCAATGTAGAAGAGTTAGATTCTTGGTATGGCCTATATCTAGATGAACACACAATTTATATCCTCTTATGAGAGAAGTTAGTAAATAACACCCTCATCCAAAAATAATAAAATGGATGTAATGTTCAACAAATAAACTAGACCAACTAGTCCTACCCTACCAAGCAAATTGAAAGATGCAACAAAGACTGAGAATTGAGTAAAGAAAGAGCAAGGTGTACATATGATCTAGGATGGTCATAAGGACCTATAAATAGTTAGGTAATATTCAAGGTTCCTAGAAGAGATGTTGAGGTGGACAAAATACATGGATAAGTTATCTACGCTAGGACCCACAACAACATGCTACATGAACTTGAGGACTCATCCTTAACATGGTTGATATGTCAAAGACCTTGGACAAGGACAAGTCTTTTGTTAAAAAAATAACACATGAGAGAAGCAAGAGTGTGAACCAATTTGGTTTGGACACGATAGATTTTTATGAAGGAGCTTCATGTGACACATCTATCACATAAAAAGATGCTAAAAATTTAATGGATTATAGTGTAAATAGTTGGTATTTATAAATAAGGCTAATATCGTTAAAGGTCATTTGAGCATTGGTTGGGATAGGTGGTAGTATTTATAAAAGGGAATATAATGATAAATGGGGTTCACTTGTGGAAATACTACATAGATCATGAGGGCCAAGTATCAACAAAATAACTAGGAAGCAACTAAAACTTATGCCACTACTGATTCACTTACATTGAAAGAGCATCATGGAAGCTTACCAAGAGGGATTGAATAAAAAATGGATAATGAATTGCTCAACTACATAAGTCTATATAAAAATAAGGCTTGTTATTGGTATCCCATCAACCACAAATAGAGGGGTCTTTTTGGAAAAATCTACCTCCTATCTATATCCCTCCACATAGCTGAAGGAAGAAATTTTTTTGTTGATCATGGAGAGCATCCTAGTCAACCATCATAATGGAGAAGCGAATCACCCACATATTCAAGTTGATCACCCCTATGAGTTTATTATCGATGGATTTTGATGGCAAAGGAGTAGAGGTGTACAAATCTATCATGAATATGTAAAAATAGGTGTAGAAGAAACTATCATCGTAGGCATGAATAATGATTATTACCAACCATTTTGTTCCTATTTGTTGTACCTATTAAAGTTTTTTTATGCTGTTAATTTCATGTTTTTGATAAAGTTGTTGAATACAGTCTATCAAAAATAAGTTTTACCCATGGGATTCATGGATAAGATGAAAGTGCAAGGACTATTGGTGGAGTGTTACGAGCAACTGAAGGTGCTCTCTCATTAGTCCATGGTGATGTTCATTAGTCACTACGATAGCTGAAAGTACTCTCTCTTCGGTCCATGGTGGCATTCATTAGTCACTATGGTTAAAAATTCCATTATTGATGCACTCAGTTGTGACGTTATCATTTTGGCCTTGAACATGTGGACCGATTAGCCCACCAAATTCAAGTTTGTGATGGATGTCAACTCAAAGTTTTATGACAGATATTTAGAAAATGGAAATATAGTTTGGGGTAGACAAGATCAAAATATGCATGTGAAATGTCATGGAGGTCAAGCTTTGAGGATCCTAATTCTACGGATTCATATATCCACCTGGGCACAGCTTGTTAGTAAACTAGTAGAAGAATTCAATGAGCAAGAAGACCCATTCTCCCTACTGAATCAGTTTACTATTATCTAGAAGCACCCTCAGGAGGAGATTGTAGATTTTAACATCAGATTCAATCAAACTTTGCAAATAGTTCCTCAATGGGTTGAGACCAACACATGATCAGGAAATGTATTACTATCTAAGAGCTTTCAACCCAAATATAATTATGGCTATTAGGTAGTCCCACGTGTTTACCTTCCCTGAGATTTATCAGGAAGCATATAAAGTAGAGAGAGATATGATTACCATTAGGAGATTCTCGATCAAAATGATGATGCCCATTTTTCCATATTTACCACAAGCTTCAAGTGTCGCTTGTCCAACCCTTGCATCAACTTCCAAATCCAGTCTTCCCAAATGGATCAGATAACCTAATATTTTGATAATATAGGTACCCCCTACCTCTCCAATCCTTCCTACTATTCCTATACTTCCTCTAGCAATAGTCCCATCAACTCTAGACCCTCAACTGGAAGTTCTAAAATACCTACAAGCATCATTCAAAAATCTAGCAAATACATTTACATCGATGGAACGAAGAGAAGTGGAAAGAAATTTCTAGCCAAGGAGGTTTCCATAAGTAACAAAGGATCAATCTTCTATGAGTGGTAGAAGTTACGATAAATCTAACACTATTTATATCAATGAAGATAGTGAACCCAGTAATGCTTTGATAGAGTCAAATTTTTGGTGCTCCTCATGTAATGATCCCCATGGAAAATCCTTTTGCATGATTCACCAACATCATGTACAAAAGATAGCCATCGAGAAGGCTAAAAGAAGCCTTAAGGGGGTTAGGTTAACATGATCAGAGAGGATAATCAAAATTTCATGATACCTTCTGTTGAACAAGTAGTTGTTCTTACCAGATCAATAAAGACATCCTTATAGGTTGATCCCCAAGATCTCAACCCCTTGAAGGTGCCTTCGCCTATAAGGAACCCTATTGAGAAAATGACCTCTTATGAAAAATCTTCCCCGAGTTCAAGCTAGAAATATGTAGAAATACATAAGGAAGCACCTCGACAAAAAGAAGTAGAAACACAGGAACAATCTAGGGAAAAAATGAGATGTCCCTTAATGACTAAGCATCAAAGGATTAACGCTGCTCAAGGGTACAAAAACAAGTATGATGTAATAGTGAAGGAGAAGAGTGTTGAACTCCTTCCATTTGAAATAGTTTAGGAACTAAAGAAAACCCCCTCCAAGACAACTATGTATGAAGCTTTGCAACTTTCAAGATAGATTGACTTGTTGCAAAAATATTTGAGGTATATGAAAAATAATAATAATACCCCAATTCAGATGGATTCTACATAATCTAGTCTAACATCCACTTTGGGAAAAAATATACCCCCTCCCTTTTATCTATCACTCCAAATAGAAGGGTGGGTAGTTCACAACTGTATGATAGACTCTAAAGCTGCAACCATTGCGATGCCAAAAGAAGTATGTGATATCATGGATATGGAATATACAAGAAGCAGTCCTAGTGTCTTACAGTTAGATGGAACCCTTGTAAAAATAATAGGGGTAATCAAAGATATCCCAATTGTTCTCCACAGGCTACCCTAGCTCACAGTCATACAAGAAGTGGTAGTAGTGGACTTGGAGCCCTGTTTTGGTACGTGTCTCTCCAGGGAGTTCACAACTAAGATAGGAGGATGTTTGTCACTAGATTTATCACATCTGTAAATCTTGTTCAAAGGCAAAAGAATGAAATTTTTTAATGAAAATCCATCAACTTTCCATATAGGAAGACTTGAAGAGAAAGACAAAAAATCCACCGCTGTGAACATGATTATAGAGGAACTAGGGGACTTGAACTTAATGGAAGAAGCTCTAAATATATTACAGGAGGAATACCAGTTCTCTCTGCAAGACTTCAATGCCATGATCGAAATTGACATTAGGAGTTACACAATTCTAAAACTTGAGAAAGTGATCCCATTTATCCCCCTCCGGTTAACCAACCCACTGATAAGATGTGGAAGCTTTTATTTGATGATGCTAGATGTAAAAATGGAGATAGAGTAGGTATTGTCTTACTCTCTCCAACAAGCGAAGAAAAGTTTTTCTCTTACTATTTAACCTAGAGTTGCACTAACAATGCAGTAGAGTATGAAGCACTATGTTTGGGACTCAAGAAAGCTAAAAATATGGGTATCAAGTAGCTACAAATATTTGGAGACTTCGAACTGATAGTGAACTAGGTAACTAAGAAATGTGTAAGCAAGCAACATTACCTTAAGGCTTATAGAAATAAATTTTAGGATTTGTTAGAATATTTTGAGTCTTTGAACCTCAAGGTAATTCCAAAAGAGAAAAAATACTCATGCAGTCTCGTTGGCTTTAGTAGGGATGAATTTTTGCCTTATCAGCAATGTCATCCAAAAGTTAAAAATAGTTAGGCTAATCTATAAGCCTTTTATGCCAGACAAGGATACCTTTTGGAAAGTTTTTGAGAATGATAAACAAATAGTGGACTTCCTCATCCACGAGATGAATTGCTCTAGCAATGGTATAGATGAAGATGAAAAGATGTAGGCATGATACAGTTAAACAACAACCACATCCCAAAAGGGTTAATCACCCTTGAGAGCTTATTCGATAATAATGACAGGTCAATTGGCCATAAAATGAAATTTTACAAATATAGATACAGAGAAGCTTGAATGGGACCTGATAAAGCTATAAAAGTAATAGTGAACACTAAGAAAGTAGAATTGGATGAAACTAGGGAATTATGCAAAGAATTCCCATACATCATTGCCTGGACCTATGGTTACCTGAAATTCTATTCCAAATAAACGATCCAACATATGATCGAACTTGAGGAAGGCACAAGGCCATTTAAGAAAAGAAAACGACCAGTGAATCCTAAAATCGAAGCTTTGATGAAGCATGAGCTACTAAAATTGGTTGAAGATAAAATTATTTACACTATATATTGGTGGAATATATAGTGGTCACTTTCATGGAAATTCCATGGTCAAAAAGCTCCTTCGACTAGGATACTTTTGACCCTCCATGAAAAAATATTCTTGTAATTGTGTACATAAGTGTGACAAATGTTAAAAACATGATAATATTGTATATGTTCCTTCATAAGAATTATAATCCTTAACTTATCCTTGGTCTTTCTCTATGTGGGGCCTAGATATCATAGGAAAAATAAATCTTAACTTATCATATAGTCATAAGTTTATCATTACATCAATATAATTATTTACTACCAAGTGGATTGAAGCAATGCCTATATCGTCTTACATAGGAATATAGGTATCTAAGTTTATCCTTAACCAAATCATATCTTGTTATGGCATCTTCAACCATAATTTCAAATAATGGCACTCCTTTTAAAAATAATAACATAGCCAAACTATGTCATAAATAAAAAATCCAACATAAATAATCTACACCTTACTACCCTCAAGGAAATGGCCAAGATAAGACTTCAAACAAAACTCTTATTTGCATACTTAAGAAACTTATAAAAAAAATAGATAAGATTGAAATATTTAGCTATATCCTGCACTATGAACTTATCAAACTAGTGTTTGAATGTAAGCTAGAGCAACACCTTACATCTTGGTGTATTGAACTAGGGCTATATTTCCTTTTGATCTCAAAATTCCCTCTCTTAGAATCCTGTTAAGAGATACAACTTTAGGCAATTAATATATTCATGCTCATCTAATACAACTAGAACTTCTTGATGAAAAGAGGATACATGCCTTAGAACACCTCTGAGTCTATCACCAAATAATCAAACAAGACTACAATAAGAAATTTTGGCCTTGTACATTTGAAATTGGAAATTTTATCCTCAAAGAAAATAAAAAAATACTAACACTCAAAAGGAATTAAAGGGTAAATTCAAACCTAATTGGTTAGAGCCATTCATAATAGCTACCACATATAGTTTATGCACTTATTGTTTGGCCACTATAGATGGGAATGAGTTAAAATAATCTATGAACATAATGCATCTTCAAAGATACTACATCTAATTTTACATCACTTGCTTGAACATGTGTCTATTTGCATTGATTGCCTATCGAATGACTTATTCACTTGCTTGTGTTTATATGCTTATTGCTTGGATTTCTGCTACATACAAACTCAAGATATTCATTGGTACCTATGATGACCCTAGTTAGGATATTACATTGCATTTAGCTAGGTAGTTGAGGTAGTGAATCTTTCTAAAGACTCTTTGTTCATAATAAGTACATATCTTATAACTTTCTCAACATATTTATCATCTTATTTTCATTATCCCTTCCTGTAATTTGCTAGAACTCTATGATTATTTGGATACTACAAAGCAAATATATACATGGTAATCAAAAGGGTAATCTAAGCTAGCCCTCTTGAAAAATTTTATTCCACTTCAAATATTTTACTTCATCAATCTCCTTCATTATCTTACAAATAATTGGAAGGTGACCACATTTTCATCTATTGATTGGCATCAAAGTAAACATTTATGGATGAGCCAAACTGTCACATCCCACCTTGGAGGACTATTTTTAAGATGCTATTTGTGTAATGATAGCTGGTTTTAATGCTTAATATATTTGCATTGTATTTGTTTCTATTAAAATAAAATGATGTTGCGTTGCTTGATTGCAGGAACATTTATTCTCGTAGGTGGAAGACTGACCACCAAGATATGAGAAGGGAAATGATGACTATGACAACTCAATAGGTAAAGCTCATATTCCTATCATCACTAGTTACCTCCCTGATGGCGGTGTTACTTGAGTATTACTCTAAAAGTCCCACCCAATCAAAGGAAAAATGGTGATGGGGGATACTAAGCACATGCATCGAGTGCTTGTATGCCATTTGTGTGTGATTTATATTTGATTTCATGATTAATTTGCATGAGATTGGTTTAATTGAATTTTACTTTGAAAATGCACATTAATAATGTTTTGCATTTTACAAATTATTCTAGAAAATATTGAAAAGAATATCATGCAATTTATTATGATTTTGTGAAATCTTTAAATTGAGCAATTTTTAAAGTAAAGGATTTATTTTGTTGAGCATGCTTATTTGATCTAGTTGATCCTATTTTAGAAGGAAATTAGGTAGTTTGTTTTTTATGAACTTGTTCAATTTTGATTGGACCAAAACATGAAAAAAAAACTACCTTGTAGATTTAAAAAAAAAATCAATATTTCCTACACATGGCTACTTTGGGAAGGTTGAAATGGTGGATAAGATTATTCTCTTATCTCTATGGATTCCCTTTCCATTAAAATAATATATATTAAAGGAAGCCTTCACATGGGGTGAGAAAAAGAAGATAAAAAAAAAATAAATATATTTAGAAGCATCTTTCTTGTCTAGAAGAAAGAAAGCTATAAATTGCCATTGTGGTTGAGAAAAAAGAATCATGTTATATTATACTATGTTATGCTGAATTGAAGAAGGTAGGAGAAGGGATTTACAAGCTTTGGGAAGCATTCAACTATTGGAGAATTCCAGGTTGGATCTGTCCATTGTATTTTATTTTAATGCTTGCCATAATGAATTGAAATCTAGTTATATGTGTTGAATGTTTTACTTTATCCGATTGCTTCTCTTATATAGAATATTTTAATATATAATCTTCCTTCAAAGTTTAAGTAGAAGCCTTCATAGATTAGCCTTTTCCCATTGATTGGCTAGAATACGGTCATGCTTAAACACGTAGAAGAGAAGCCTCTGACGACTTTAGGTCCAACTCGGATATCCTTTGTGCATACTCTACGAAAGGGGAGTCATGTAAATTTTATAGAGCTGATATTTAATTAACCTTATGTGCTTTCAGTAGCTTATATACAATCCTATTGGGCATCTATGATATAGAATGGCTTTTGGAAACTCCATAATGATGTGCTGGTAATGCGCTGTGTAATATAGCTTTGGCTAGGTTATGCAATGTTAAAATATTTCCCATACAACTATGGTTAAAAGCCTCCCATGTATATTTTAATTTCCATTAATATAGATCTATCGAATTCAGTCCTCTGTTCATTTCTAAAATAGAACCATTATTATTGTCTACCAATGGCTAAATCCTTGATTTTATTTCCCAATCTATGCTGCAAAAATAAGATTGGCTTGGTTGATTTTACTGTGCACCAATACAAAGCATTGAATCTGTGTTATGCAGACTGCATCATAATTGTCTCTATGTAAAACGTATACCATATGCGTTTCATTTTTTATGTTCATTGAATCATCAGTTATAAACAATAATTAACCTTGAAAGTTTTTTTTTTTTAAAATATTTGGATTGCTTTCATATTTTATCATTTGAATTAAAGCATGATATATTAAAATGTATGAGTGATTTTATCAAATGAAACTATGCTATGGACAATAAAATCATATAATATATCGATATTTTAAATAGGTTGTATTACTTATCTTTATGAAATCCTGATTAAAATAAATCTCCTTTAAGTTTAGAATATACATGTTTAGTTATATGGAGAATATTTGTAAATCTTAGTCTGTCATAATATATGACAAAATTAAATTGGAGAATTATGATTGTATTATATTTTCATAAGAGAGACTAGTGTTAATTGGTTTATTTTAATTTAAATTAAATATGATGAATTTAAAAATTAAAGCAATTTCCTTTATTTTTGGAATGATTGGAAAATCAAATTGAAATCAATTAGATTTGTAAATATTGGTTTTGTTTTATTAAAATTTGAATGGATTATAAAATAAGAAAAAACTATGATTTGAGGTCTATTAGATAGACAAGTAGAATGAACAAGTGAAATCATAGTCTTTGTATAATTCTAGAAAATAAATAGTAAACTATTATGTGTTTGAGGAATTTTATAAATAAATATATCTCAACTAGAAGGATGGAATATTTTCTAGTTTTGGGAAGGAATGGATTGGTGTCCATTCTTTGGAAAGAGGTATGGGACTCTTCCTTATGTTTGGTGGTAATCCAAATGAATGATGAATGGGATTAAGAATTAATCCTTGTTATAAAAATATTAAATATGGATGAATTTGAAATTCATGCTTGATGATTTCTCTATATGTGATATACATTTGGAAAATGTGTGATGCATGATTGCATGGCTTGCTTGTAATGCATTTGGCATACTTTGCATCCGAGTTGTCCTGATCCCTTCACTATCATCTCTTCCAACCATGAAGAACTCAAGATATTTTAGAGAAGATCTGGATAACACTTTTGAAGACTATTGCAATGTTCATCATGTATAAGCTTGTATTGATATAGATCCAATGTAATTATGCAGGGCTGATATAATTTATGTAAAATCAGCTATGACTTGTAATATTTTATGTATTTGATTACAAGCTTTGTAAATTAGAGATAAAGTCTTCATATTGTAGTATTCACCTCTAATAAATGTTAGGTGATATATGTTTTGGAATATGAGCAAGTATTGGAACTACTTTGGATATTACACATTGTCAAATGTATGGTATTGAGATTTATGTTGCTCTAGTAGATTAGATGGATGTATTTAAATTCTCTCTCATGGACTATAATAGTGTAGAAGGAAATTCATGGATAACCTCCACAATAATATGAGATAAAACAATATCTACACCATCCACCTAAGATAGCTAGAAGTAAACCCATTCACTCCATGCAAACAGATAAGATGATAATCATCAACACCATCACACCTAGTAAATGAGTAAATTCTATAATGGTGCTTAAGACAATATCCCAAGTCACGTGAGAAATAATAATATTAATGACTCTCTCCTTAATACTAGTCTTCATGGATAGTATGGAGAGGAGGGGATGAATTCCATTGGGTAAAACTCCCAATTAATGGTATAACCATTGAGATGTCCTCATGAAGGACATAGCCATTGTATTATCCTCATAACCACTTGGTGATGGTATGATGGAATTGTAGGAGTTGGTACTCCTATTTGTGAATGGCTTTGAATGAATTGTAGAAGTTGGTACTTCTACTCAAATGTGACTTTGGATTAATATTTTGTGACTCGGATTACTTACTTTTCATTTGGGATATCCTTGTCTTAGATCATTATTATACTCTTGACTCATTGAAAGGTGGACAAATATTATATAGGTTAAAAAAAATTTAGTGGATGAGTAGTAACAATTGGGGTTGTTACAGTTGGTATCAGAGCCCAGGCTAACTAGTGGATTCTAGCTAGATCTAGGTTAGCAAAATATTTGGGCATGAAACAAAACAACTCAAACATAAGTTCCATAACTCTAAATGATGCACACTTGGTAAGGACAAGGTCAGTACTTGAGATTATCGATGTCTGAGTTCCTATCCCCCACGAATAGATCCATAGTCATTCGAAAGTGGAAGAGCTAAGTGAACCCTCCTTCTATGGGTTTTAAGTGGTGTACCTTAGACTCTTTTGGGAAAATTACTCGACATCTATGTCTTTTGACTTACTCCTTATTCTCAAGTGTGTATGAACAACAACAGAGTTAGTGGACTAAACTAGGGAATGAACCTAGTAGTAATAGATTACTTGAGAAATTATGATGAAATCTAGTTGTCTAGAATTTCAACTATGAAAATCAGTGAGAATTAATACAACTTTTTACTCCAGGTAAACATGGTGACAAGCTTGAGAAGTAAGAAGAAAGGAACCTTGCAACAAGCTAGTCCCGATAGTCCTGAAGCTAGATAGATAGGAGAAAGTTCTAGGAATTTAGATAAAGATATGGAGAACCTTACTGCCATGGTTTCCATAATGCAAGATCAAATTCAATAGATTTTGCAAGCTATAAATTCACAACATCACCACAACAACAATCATGAGATGGAAAATCTAGAGGTTGAGATTAGAGAGGATGAAGATCCCGAAGAGCGTGAAAACAAGGCCCACATGAAGAAAGAAATGGGCAATGACATAAAGCATATTAAAGTGACTAAGTTCATGGGAAAATGAGGAGAAGATGCAGTTGAGTCATGGTTAGATGAACTAGAACTTCATTTCTCCATAAGAAACTACTCCTCTGAAACTAAAATAATATTTGCTCTTTCTCATCTGGGAGGAATAGGAATTGATTGGTGGAATGCTTATAAATATGAACATAAGATCTCACCTAACAAGTTGAAGTGGGAAGTTTTTGTGGAAGCTTTTAAGGATAGATTCCTTACAAAGCAATTTTATTTGAATAAATTTAAGGAATTCTTCGCATTTCAACAAGGATCAAGATCTATGGAGGAATACTATGAATAGTTTGTGAGACTCCTTAAATATGTGTCATCCTATAATCAGAATAATGAGATGAAAATACACAAATTTATCCTAGGAATGAAGCCTTGGTAAATTTCTAGGAGAGATGGATTGAGTTTACCAATGAAGACAAAGAAAGGTAAAGGATGTATAGTGAACCAAGAGAATTTCAACCAATGCTAATTTTAGCAATGCAACTGAAGAAAACTATTAGAAAAGGAGGATTGGTTTATGTAGTTAAACTCAAGGAAAAAGAGGAAATTCCAAAGGAAGAAATTATTGGAAAATTTCCACTATTGCAGGAATTTCATGATGTTTTTGTTGATGAGATACCTAGATTACCGCCTAAATATGAATTTGATTTCACCATAGAATTGATGCTAGGTACTGAGCCTATCCATAGAGCTCCTTATAGAATGAACCCCATCGAGATGCAGGAATTGAAAGTGCAACTTCAAGAGTTGCTAGAAAAAGGGTTGATAAAACCAAGTGTATCACCTTGGGGAGCACCTATTTTATTTGTGAAGAAGAAAGATGGTTCATTAAGGCTATGCATAGATTATAGAATGCTAAACAAGGCAACTATCAAGAATAGATATCCATTGCCAAGGATAGAAGATTTATTTGATCAACTAAAAGATGCCACCATTTTCACAAATATTGATCTAAAATCCGGATATCATCAACTGAGAATCCGAGAAGAAGACACACATAAAACCACATTCAAGACTAGATATGGTCACTATGAATTTATAATCCTACCATTTGGATTGACTAATGCACCAACAAATTTCATGAATTTGATGAATAGTGTGTTCAGAAATTAGTTGGATCGATTTGTGTTGATATTCTTGGATGACATTTTGATTTATTCTCGTAATAGAGAGGAACATGATAAGCACTTGAGGATAGTGCTAGAAATTTTAAGGAAGAACCAACTCTATGGGAATTTGTCTAAATGTGAATTCTATGTTCCACAAGTGCATTACTTGGGGCATATTATATCAGTGGATGGGATCGTTGTTGATCCAAAGAAAATAGAAGCCATTTTGAATTGGCCACCTCCAACAAATGTGATAGAAGTAAGAAGCTTCATGGGTTTGTCAGGATATTATAGGAGGTTTGTTAAAGACTACTCTAAGATTGCTTATCCAATAACCAACCTTCAAAAGAAAGGGAAGGAGTTTAAATGGATAGAAAAGTGTGAAGAAGCATTTAATTTGCTTAAACAAAAACTAACCTCAGCTCCTATTCTAAATATTTTGGATCCCATAGGAAATTTTTTAGTTTGCATCGATGCCTCTTTGGAAGGGTTAGGAGGAGTCCTATCCCAATATGGTTTTGTAGTAGCATATGAGTCTAGGAAACTCAAAAAGCATGAAGTTAACTATGCTACTCATGATTTAGAACTTGTTGCAGTTGTGCATGCCTTGAAAATTTGGTGATATTATCTGGTTGGTAGACCATTTGAGTTAAGAACTGATCACCAGAGTTTGAAGTATATCTTCACTCAACCATTACTAAATGCTAGACAAAGAAGGTGGATAGAGTTCTTAGCAGAATATGATTTTGGTATTGAGTATATCAAAGGAAAAGAAAATAAAGTCATTGATGCCTTAAGTAGGAGGAAGCACATAGCTGCATTGACTCGTAGTCATGTGGATTTAATGGGGCAAGTCAGAAAGATGCAGTGTCAGGATCCTGAATGTAGTGAAATTCGGGTTAAGATAGAGCAAAACTTGAATGAAAACCAAGATTATAGCATGAAATATGGACTTTTATGCTTTAGAGATCGAGTAGTCATACCTAAAATGGGTGATTTGAGGAGATTGATCATGCATGAAGCTCATAATTCTCCTTATTTCGCTCATCCTAGAGGAGCCAAGATGAGGGAAAATATGAAAAAGACCTTTTATTGGTCGGGCATGAAGAAAGACATCATTAATTTTGTGGCACGATGTTTATAGTGTTAGAAGGTGAAAGTTGAACATCAACATCTAGCAGGAAAATTATTTTCACATGCTATACCCACTCACAAATGGCAAGTAATATCAATGGATTTTATTGTCGGTTTGCCAAAGATAAAATATCATCATGATGCAATATTTTTTATAGTAGATAAACTCACTAAGGTTGCACATTTTATACCAGGATGTACTACAGATGATGTTGTAGTTGTTGCCAATAAATTTGCAAAAGAAATTTTTAGGTTGTATGGATTTTTGGAGATGATTATCTCTGACAGGGATTCTAGGTTTACTTCTGAGTTCTGGTAGGCTCTCCATCATGCAATTGGCACAAATTTGAATATCATTTCTGCATATCATCCTAAAATGGATGGATAGATAGAAAGGGTTAACCAAGTTCTAGAAGATATGTTACGCATGTATTGCATGGACCAAAAGTCTCGTTGGGAAGATTATTTGTATCTGGTTGAGTTTACTTATAATAATAGCTATCATTCTTCCTTGAAGATGGCCCCTTTCAAAGCTTTGTATGGTAGATGATGTAGAACTCCATTATCATGGGATAATCTCGAGGATCGGGTTGTCATTGGACCAAAAATGGTCAAAATAATGGAAGAGCAGCTAGGACTAATCCATCAAAGGCTCAAGGAAGCCATAGATAGATAGAAGAGTTATGCATATTTGAAAAGAACACCTAGAGAATTCTTCGTAGGTGATAGAGTGTTTCTAAGGGTAAAACCTAAGAAGAGTGCCATTAAATCAACAAAATTGGATCCTAGATTTGTTGGTCCATTTGAGATTGTGGAGAAGATAAGTCTTGTAGCCTATCGGCTTGACTTACCACCTAACCTATCAAAGATCCATAATACTTTTCATGTATCCCTACTTAGGAGATATATTGTTGATCTTGATCATGTGTTAGATGTTTCTAATTTATAGATGGTAGATCCGACAACCTTTGAAGTGAGACCTATGAAGATCTTGGAATTTCATTCCAAGACTATGAGGAAGCGTAATATTGATCAGTGTAAGGTCTAGTGGGACCAGTATTCTAAAAAGAATTCCACTTGGGAAAAGTGGAAGATATGAAAAGACACTTTCCTTATTTATTTAATGATGCTATGTAATAATACAAGTTGAACTATGGACCACTTATGCAAAGTGGAAACTATGCCAAAAACTATGTTTTATTGATTGTTATGTAATATTGTAGGAAAACATAGAGGACTGTGTTTAATATAAGGGGGGAGTATGTCACATCCCACCTTGGAGGACTATTTTTAAGATGCTATTTGTGTAATGATAGTTAGTTTTAATGCTTAATATATTTGCATTGTATTTGTTTCTGTTAAAATAAAATGATGTTGCGTTGCTTGATTGTAGGAACATTTATTCTCGTAGGTGGAAGACTGACCACCAAGAGATGAGAAGGGAAATGATGACTATGACAACTCAATAGGTAAAGCTCATATTCCTATCATCACTAGTTACCTCCCTGATGGTGGTGTTACTTGAGTATTACTCTAAAAGTCCCACCCAATCAAAGGAAAAATGGTGATGGGGGATACTGAGCACATGCATCGAGTGCTTGTATGCCATTTGTGTGTGATTTATATTTGATTTCATGATTAATTTGCATGAGATTGGTTTAATTGAATTTTACTTTGAAAATGCACATTAATAATGTTTTGCATTTTACAAATTATTCTAGAAAATATTGAAAAGAATATCATGCAATTTATTATGATTTTGTGAAATCTTTAAATTGAGCAATTTTTAAAGTAAAAGATTTATTTTGTTGAGCATGCTTATTTGATCTAGTTGATCCTATTTTAGAAGGAAATTAGGTAGTTTGTTTTTTTATGAACTTGTTCAATTTTGATTGGACCAAAACATGAAAAAAAAACTACCTTGTAGATTTAAATAATCAATCTTTCCTACACATGGCTACTTTGGGAAGGTTGAAATGGTGGATAAGATTCTTCTCTTATCTCTATGGATTCCCTTTCCATTAAAATAATATATATTAAAGGAAGCCTTCACATGGGGTGAGAAAAAGAAGATAAAAAAATATATATATTTAGAAGCATCTTTTTGTCTAAAGAAAGAAAGCTATAAATTGCCATTGTGGTTGAGAAAAAAGAATCATGTTATATTATACTATGTTATGTTGAACTGAAGAAGGTAGGAGAAGGGATTTACAAGCTTTGGGAAGCATTCAACTGCTGGAGAATTCTAGGTTGGATCTGTCCATTGTATTTTATTTTAATGCTTGCTAGAATGAATTGAAATCTAGTTATATGTGTTGAATGTTTTACTTTATCCGATTGCTTCTCTTATATAGAATATTTTAATATATAATCTTCCTTCGAAGTTTAAGTAGAAGCCTTCATATATTAGCCTTTTCCCATTGATTGGCTAGAATACGGTCATGCTTAAACACGTAGAAGAGAAGCCTCTAATGACTTTAGGTCCAACTCGGATATCCTTTGTGCATACTCTACGAAAGGGGAGTCATGTAAATTTTATAGAGCTGATATTTAATTAACCTTATGTGCTTTCAGTAGCTTATATACAATCCTATTGGGCATCTATGATATAGAATAGCTTTTGGAAACTCCATAATTATGTGTTGGTAATGTGCTATGTAATATAGCTTTGGCTAGGCTATGCAATGTTAAAATATTTCCCATACAACTATGGTTAAAAGCCTCCCATGTATATTTTGATTTCCATTAATATAGATCTGTCGGATTCAGTCCTCTGTTCATTTCTAAAATAGAACCATTATTATTGTCTACCAATGGCCGAATCCTTGATTTTATTTCCCAACAATGAAAAATAAGATTATTAGTTTATTTCATTGCAAACCAATAAAAATCATTGTAATATGTATATTAGAATTGTACTTACATAAAAAATATGTTTTTTATGTGGTGTGATTGTATATGTTATAAAAATAATTAATAAGTAAATTTTTTTAAAATTTGGAATGCTTTCAGATTTTATCATTTGAATTAAAGCATGATATATTAAAATGTATGAGTGATTTTATCAAATGAAACTATGCTATGGACAATAAAATCATATAATATATCGATATTTTAAATAGGTTGTATTACTTATCTTTATGAAATCCTGATTAAAATAAATCTCCTTTAAGTTTAGAATATACATGTTTAGTTATATGGAGAATATTTGTAAATCTTAGTCTGTCATAATATATGACAAAACTGAATTGGAGAATTATGATTATATTATATTTTCATAAGGAGACTAGTGTTAATTGGTTTATTTTAATTTAAATTAAAGATGATGACTTTAAAAATTAAAGCAATTTCCTTTATTTTTGGAATGATTGGAAAATCAAATTGAAATCAATTAGATTTGTAAATATTGGTTTTGTTTTATTAAAATTTGTATGGATTATAAAATAAGAAAAAAACAACTATGATTTGAGGTCTAGTAGAATGAACAAGTGAAATCATAGTCTTTGTATAATTCTAGAAAACAAACAAGTAAACTATTATGTGTTTGATAAATTTTGTAAATAAATATATCTCAACTAGAAGGATGGAATATTTTCTAGTTTTGGGAAGGAATGGATTGGTGTCCATTCTTTGGAAAGAGGTATGGGACTCTTCCTTATGTTTGGTGGTAATCCAAATGAATGATGAATGGGATTAAGAATTAATCCTTGTTATGAAAATATTAAATATGGATGAATTTGAAATTCATGCTTGGTGATTTCTCTATATGTGATATACATTTGGCAAATGTGTGATGCATGATTGCATTCAAAATTGATAAGCATGGCTTGCTTGTAATGCATTTGGCATACTTTGCATCCGAGTTGTCCTGATCCCTTCACTATCATCTCTTCCAACCATGAAGAACTCGAGATATTTCAGAGAAGAGCCGGACAACACTTTTTGAAGACTATTGCAATGTTCATCATGTACAAGCTTGTATTGATATAGATCCAATGTAATTATGCAGGGCTGATATAATTTATGTAAAATCAGCTATGACTTGTAATGTTTTATGTATTTGATTACAAGCTTTGTAAATTAGAGATAAAGACTTCATATTGTAGTATTCACCTCTAATAAATGTTAGGTGATATATGTTTTGGAATATGAGCAAGTATTGGAACTACTTTGGATATTGCACATTGTCAAGTGTATGGCATTGAGATTTATGTTGCTCTAGTAGATTAGATGGATGTATTTAAATTCTCTCTCAAGGACTATAATAGTGTAGAAGGAAATTCATGATAATCTCCACAATAATATGAGACAAAACAATATCTACACCATCCACCTAAGATAGCTAGAAGCAAACCATTCACTCCATGCAAACGGATAAGACAGATAATCACCAACACCATCACACCTAGTAAATGAGTAAATTCTATAATGGTGCTTAAGACAATATTCCAAGTCACTTGTAAGTTTTCACGAGAAATAACAAGATTAATGGCTCTCTCCTTAATACTAGTCTTCATGGATAGTATGGAGAGGAGGGGATGAATTCCATTGGGTAAAACTCCCAATTAATGGTATAACCATTGAGATGTCCTCATGAAGGACATAGCCATTGTATTATCCTCATAACCACTTGGTGATGGTATGATGGAATTGAAGGAGTTGGTGCTCATAGCCATATGTTTATAATTGAAAGGTAAACTTTTGCTAATAGATATTATTGAATACCGTTTTTATGGGTGAACACTATTTATTTTTGATGTGGTGTAGAATGCGGTAAAGCTAAACAATATTTATAACATATGTCCATTAAATCATAATGAAACAATTTCTGTGACAACATGTTCCACCAATTCTAACCATCAATAATATTTGGTAAAGCTCAAGAGTGTTTATTTTTTTCCATTTTCAAAAACTGGAGGTGAAAGAAATCAGTCATGTTAAGTTCCAAAAGAGCAACTGCACACTGCATCTGCCCAAGTTTCGATTAGGTGACAAGTCTAATATGATACTCAAAAATTCTTTGTGTAACCTTTCCTTGGATATTTTTATCATCTACCAAGACCAAATGAGTGGCGGACCCCTTGAACAGTTGATACCGTCATGTCTGCACCTTGCATATTCCTCTATTGGAGGGATCGAACGAACGTCTAAACCTTATACTACTCCACATATTCTCAATCACCACAACAATCACATACAGCACAGTTAAAACCATAATATATTCTACAACTATTAAAGCTCATTTTTCCATTCGTATCATTCTTCTAAGATGCTTAAAATGATCCATATTACATAGAATACTTAGGGTACTATTGTGTTGGAAACCATAAGCCTCTTGTGTGGCCTTTAATAGCTCAATGAAGAATGGACAATGTAAATGATGTATGGGAATGATGAGACACAGTTCTTGTTCCTCTTCTCCCATGTAAATAGGCACACAATGTGGGATACAAGAATGCAAATGCTTCACTGTTGTTATATGCGATTTGGAAAACTAGATGCTTTTTACTATGTGGTACCTAATTCGTTGACTCATAGGCATTTTCCACGTATCTAAACTTACTCCTCCAGGAATTGTAATAGATCCAATGAGCATATATTTTGAATGGTTTTTAGATGTCTTCTGTTACACAACCTCCTGGGCCCCAATGACTAGTCAATCATGTGCTAGTCGTCACTGGTATTTTCTCAAACATAGATGCATTCTAGTTGGGTTTGAAAGGTGATACACTCCAACAGATAGACCTTAGAATAAATGGTGCCAAACCTTTGTGTATTCCTTGAACTTCGCTAAGTATAACATCATTGTATTCTGGAAATTTTCATCTATTGTGTAAAAGTATTTTGTGCGCATTTGATTCCTCTGTGATGTTTCTTCAACGACTAATATACTCTCAAATCAACAGCTAACTATGGATTCTAAATTTTGTACAATTTTTATTTTCCAAACCTTTAATGCTCCTCCAACTCAGTTATGCATTGTGTAGATTAGAAATGATGCATTGTGTATTAATACCTCTAGCTGTAATAACTTCTTACTACACTTGGTTTTTTTATTGTATTCACACTCTTTCTCAATGTCAATATGTTTCCTACGCTCTCAAATATCTACAGGTGTCTATTAGACTCTCAATGTGTAACATATAATCTCCTTGCAATTATTATTTACATTTTTTTTTGGGTGGTTTCTCAACTGCACTCTTTAGACTGCACTGGCATCCTTTAATGCTATTAGCTACTGCACTACAAATGCTGCATATTTTTAGATTGTGCGTATACAACATCTCCTCCCTCCATATGATGATACCAATTAATAGAGGATGTGTGCTTCATGGACAATGTTTGCAACTCAGTGCCCATCAGGTGTAGGGTTGCAATATTTCTTCCTGACTCACGGTATAATTGTCTACACAAGTTCAGCTAGATTTTGATGGGCAGTCTAAAAATGTCTCTTACTACTTCAATACAACAACATGTGCTCCTCTTTGTGGTAGGAGTTTTGGAATGCTAAACAGTTAGAGGATGAGGTGTCCATGGAGGTGGCTACAGTTGCAGCCTGCATAGGAAATTACGGAGGTGGTTGATGTAAAGTTTTCTATAAAATGGATGGTCATCAACGGTTTTTCGAAATTTTTGAAAAATTTTACCATTATCCAAGGTAGCATCTTCCATCAAGTGAATGAGCTCCTCCTTGCTGAAGGGAACCAAAAGATCTTTTATTTTTTTGACATGGGATTTGTACTTGGTTTTATCTTTTTCGCTTCTCAGCTTTAATGAGCATTTTGGGCTGGATTTTTGTCCCATGGCTTTTCCTTCGTTTGAGTTGCCTTGATGGTTTCATAATTTTTATTTAATTTTGCACTGTCTTCTCTTTTCATTTCTATGGCTATGTAAATTTTGCAAGTTTCAACTGCCTTCCATTCTACATCTTCTTTAATTACAGGTTGATCTAACATGATCTTCGATCTTCTCCAAATTTTGCTTGTTCTTCAGATAAAAATCAGTTTCAAACCCTACCTCAGAAGATATATGCACCTCAATTCCATATTTTTGAATGATAATTGTGTTCTCTAATATGGATTTCTTGTCTTATCCATGGGAAGAAGAAGTAGACATACAATCATCCCTACTTCTCAGGTCCGTGAGGAGGTTTCTTAGGCGGCTTCTAAGATCATCAAAACATTCCATAAATTTTTTGAGCGAATCCCAAACATCTTGCAAATACATGGCTCTGATACTAAATGTTAGAACATTGTAGTTCTAAATAAATATTTAATAAATAAAATAGCATTAAATTATAAATAATCACTTTTTAGGGTTTGAATCACTTTGCCACTTATAAGGGGGCTCCTTCCTAATTAATAAATATTATATTCTGCATGGGTGCTTTATAATATGGCTCGTACTCATATTTATATCTACCCTAACCCTAACCCTACGTCCTTTCAATATGATAGTTCACATTATGACTATCCTAACCTTAATATAATGAATAATTATACTATTAATAATATAATTAATTATATTATTAATAATTAAATGTTAGGATGTGGGATCCTAACAACATCATATTTAAAATTATTTGAATCTACTACAATCTAGGTACGTATCATATTTAAAGTCCTTCAGATTAACAATGATCCAGACATACATCCTTATCAAATTCCTTTGCATCTATAATGATCTAGGCATACATCATGATAAAAATATTTGGAAAATACTATGATCTAGGTACATATCATGTTTAAAGACCTTTAGATATACAATAATCCAAGCACATACATATTTAAAGACCTCCAAATCTATAATGATTCAAGTATATACCATGCTCAAATTCCATTGGGTCTACTATGATCCAGGTATATATCATGCTTAAAGTCTTTTGGAGCTACTATGATCCAAGCATATATCATGCTTAAAGTCCTTTAGATCCACTAAGATCTAGGCACATATCATGCTTAAATTCCTTTGGATCTACTACGATCTAGGCACATATCATGCTTAAAGTCCTTTGAGTCTATTATGATCTAGGCATATATCATGCTTAAATTCCTTTAGGTCTATTATGATCCAGGCATATATCATGCTTAAAATTCTTTATATCTACTATCATCTAGACACATATCATGCTTAAAGTCTTTCAGATCTACTATGATCTAGGCACATATCATTCTTAAATTCCTTTGGACATACTATGATCATGATATATATCATGCTTAAAGTTATTTTTATCTACAACAATATGGGCACATATCATATTTTGAATCATTTAGATCTACCTTAGTCTAGACATATATAAAATACAAATATTGAAGTTCTTCAAGCAATACAAATATTATCACGTGCAAATCAAAGCCCTAGCAACCCTAGGAAATTGTACATAATCTTTCAAAATATCTTAATCAAAGTCCTAGAAACCCTAGGCACTTGTACATAATCTTTCAAAATATCATAATAAAATTCCTAGCAACCCTAGGTAGTTGTACATAATCTTTAAAAATATCATAATCAAATTCCTAGCAACCCTAGGCACAACAATTATACAAGACCAAAAATGGTCAATTTCTAGAGGTATAGGTAAATCAAAGCTCTCCCAACCATATGCACTTGTACATAATATTTCAAAATATCATTATCAAAACCCTAGACTTAGAACTTATACAAAATCTTGCAAAAATTCATGATTAAATTCCTCTAGACCATCCTAGTTTAGGCAAATAAAGGTCTCAAATTATCATGAATTTATTATGTTAAGGAAAAACTATCATTGTCATTCAAACAACTCATTTATGATAATAATAAACATAAGAATATAATCATCAAAGTACCTTTCAACTAACAATTTACTATATTATCATATGATCATCAAGACAACAAGATAGGTAACTAAAGAATAACAACCTTGGCTTATACCAAATAATCAAATATACATCAGGAGGTCCAACATATCACAATGGAAAAATTGATATACTTAGCCACAAACAAATCATAAGGATTGATGTATCACTTTCATAAAATTGATGCACTCAAACTCCCAAAAGTAACCAAAATGTCTAAAAACTCTGGGAACTCTTATCCTACATCGGTCCCTACACTAATCATTGAGAAGCTCAAGTAGTCGACCTTGGCTTAGAACAAGATCTACAAGATGTACAAGGTAGAGAAGCTTACCTCTATTCAAGAGGAGTTGTTTGATGATACAAGGCTCTATAATGAGTAACCCTAATCCATGTTTTTTTCTAATTTATCCCTAGAAACATCTAATAGATCAAACATTTCTAATGCATCCAGGGCTCTCACTACTACCCTAGAATCATCCTTCTCTCGTGTCAACTAGGCCATCTATTATAATTTTGCATCCCTCTACACTATCGTAGTATCTCTCTACAATATCAACTATGCTATCCTAGAATCCCTCTTTTATTTGGTGGTGTTCTGCTCTAAATTCACCTATGCCACAATCACATCTCTCTATAATGAACTGAAAAGCCTATAAAATTGTTTGATATTGCTCACTTTGAAGACAAGAAATATTTATGGCCATAACATTAAGATTTCATTACAAAGAAGATATCTTGGAATCATCCATCTCTATCATTGTCCTATTAGGTCCTACTCTTGTATCATTTCTCACTCCCTCTGTCACATCTGCATCACCCCAAAATGCCTCCTCACAAATGACTTAGGCCCTCATCTAGGTGGAGTTGATATTAATATCTAAGGATGAATGTCCCTGTACCATTGCCTAAATATAATAGAGTCCTCCACATAATCAATACCAATATCAATCATCAAGAGGTCATCTACATCCTCATCTAGGAATAGGGTGAGATCAAGCTAGATCCTTGAATCCCCCCCATCATTCTATTTCCTCCTATACCAGTACTCTCCCATATTTGGAGAATCCTGATATAGGTCAAATTGCCTCAAAACTTAGTCTGATAGATATAAATCTCTAGTACCATTAGGACTAGAAATCCATCAAACCTATCAAATCTGAGTAATCTTGAATCCATATTTTGCCTACCCTAGATGCTCTCTCCAATATCTCCATATAATATGGTCAGGACCTAGATTATCTATGGTTTTTCATATCATCATCAACATACCCCAATAGGGATGATGATAAATTTTAAAACAATGAGCCCATCTATATGTAGATGGATCACCTGCATCTACCACATCGTCTAGTAAATTAAAAGAGTACCAAATGGAAAAGTGCTCCCAACACCAAACCTAGAAAATAGTACAACAAACAAGGATCTTCCCCTCCCTATATAATTCCATGTAGTACCCTCTATAATTGAGATAAAATAAAATGACCCTAAGCATATCGCAAATGCCTATACCTCATCTCCATAATCACATCACACCATACCCATGGCAGAATCCAACCACTCATATCCCCTAGAAGTAAACCAAAGATAATGGTACTCATTAATGTTTTCATACTATTAATCTACCTATTGATATACAACCTATCAACATGGATCCTATGGTCCATAAGCTGCTAATCAACATGGCCATAGTAGCTTTGGAAGAATAATCTTTAATCCACATTCATATGATGGGGATTCCTTAAATATAAATCCTTAAAATCCTCCACACATCCTCTAAGGTGATCATCATCTCACATATTAGTAGAAAAATATCTTATACTCTAAGTGCCATCTCTCAACCAATGTCATAGAAGGGCACAATCAAACTCTACCTTAAGCATCATTGCTAGATACCCAAGTCCCACTATATCTAGAACAACCCTATTAGCTTTGGTTATCACCTCAAGGATGGATGTGAGAGCATGATAACATCACCCTCTATGCTCTAAAATACCCAACTACATCCAAGAAAACACCCATTAATTAATTATTTATTAAACCAAATTAATTATGGGTTCTCAATAAAATTACCATCCACTTGCAAAATTATCATCTAAAAATTTTATCATCTACAAATGAATTTACCGGTTGATGAAATTAAAAAAATATATATCACAAATTTACCACCTAAAAGTGAATTTTTTGATAATGACTTCAACACCCAAAAGGAAAAAACATCATACAAAACCTAAAAATGAATTTTAAGAGCTAAAATCATAAAAAAGAGAGCATGCTTTTCAAATCATGCCTATAGGGGTGCTCCCTAGGCACCTCCTATCCATCAAATCATGTCCATGCGGTGAATTTGGTACTACTACTAAGCCATCAAAAAATCATTCAAATTTACCAAAAATCTATTGTCCTCCAACTTGTTTGATAAAAGTGAATTATGTTTTACCCCTTTCTCACCTGATATAGCCTCCAAGGACGAATTGTTTTTTCAAAAACTACACAACTACCTTCATCACAAAATGTTAATATCATATGCTTCTTCCTTTCATAAAATTTGATTACTAAGAGATACTTTTGAAGCCTTCATTAGTAAATAATACCTCAAAAGGTGGTAAAATGTAGACACCCATTTTTGCTTACCCCATTGCATCCTACGATTCTATAAAATATTAGGAAGTTTCCCAAGATTTTTTCTAGCCTTCATTGCAACATTTGAGATTTTGAAATAATTTTACTACCCATAGGACAAAATCAAATATGGTTAACTTTTTAGGTTCATGGAAAACCTTTTTAGAGATTAAATTTTTAATTTTCCTTCTCCAACAATCAAAAATCCAAAATTTCTAGCTAGACAAGTTTGGGACTGCAAAATTTTGTAAGCAGCTATTTTACCCCTAAATTTGTAAACTAGCAAAGTTTCTATCTAGGAAACTATACTTATCTATGAAAATTGGGATAAGATAGTCATTCCTCAAGAATATTTCCAATATTGCATGATTTTTTCTTTCGACAATGTGATATTATCTTGCCAACCTCATCAATCCTACTTTCTTGCCAATTTGGAATCTCTTTTCTGATTCAAACTCTCCCACTTAAACTTAGCAACCTTGTATTATCTCTTATCCTCTAAAAATCTATAAATTTGACCCTCCAATCTCAAATTAGCATGAATTTTCTATGTAACAAGATTTTTTTATGCAATAAGATTTTATGCTATAGAATTTTGATGCTATATTTTTTAAACATATTGGAAGTACACTAGCAAAAATCTATTCATTGTTCTTTGAAATATCTTGGATCCTTTAATTAAAGGTGCATTTTTGGTATCACATGTACCAGGACCTTGCATGCGAGATTTTTGAATACTTAGCAGAAAGGGGAGTTCTCCTAAAACAATTATTCTCTGTTGATTTATCTTATTACACCTAACTTTTATATATTTTTTAAAAATTTGCTATCCTAACTCCTTTTCATCATTGGAAATATTTTTTCCAAAATTATTTTGTAGCATTGGTAGAAATTAATCAAGGTTTTTAATCTTCATCTTTGGACTATCATCTATCAAGTTGGGTATTGTTTTCATCTCTGTAGACACTCCTTACACAATCATTTCCTGTAAGACTGGAAAGCAAAGAACTTAATTTTCTCACTTTTTTTTTGCAGGATCAATAAAATATATACTTTATTTGGATCCTTGACATCAAGAGAACCTATTTATCTAATTTTTATGGCTTAATTCTCTTTTTACATCTCTACAAGCAAAATCACCAATCATAGATTCTACATGTTATGAATCTATTCTAAGGGTGGCAAATCCATCTTGTAAGCAACAATTTTAATTTAGTTGGTCAAATAATAAATTTTCAAATTAGAATTTTTTTTTTCAAGTTTAAATTGATCATTAGCATCTTTTTATTAGTGAATCTTAGCTTTCATAGCATTTTAGTTTCAATATATTCAACAAAGATCATCTTCTAAGGTTCATATTCACTTTCATCAAAATAATAGGGGGTCTGAATACTAAGGAATACTAATACCATCCCTAGGATCATAGGAGACCCCCTAAAACTAGCTAATATTTTAATTTTCCTCATTTTAATCACTTTTTGTAGGTTTTCTAGCTATAGTGCAAAATTGCCAGCAAAAATTTGGTTTCATAGGCAACAAAGTCACATAGTGGTAAATTAGATTCCAAGTTTTATGCATCAAACAATCTCAAAAAGTTCACAAGTCAAAGGATTTGTTGGCAATAATATTATTCTATATATGATAACTTTGAGGAGAAGTTGAGTTTGATCCCTATCTTTAAATCCAACAGTTGCAGATCTTGGATTCATCAGCTATAAAGTCCCAAGTATTTTCATTTATTTCTATTTCTAAATTTCAAATTTAAAATCATTTTGGCTGCATCTTGTTTTCTTGTTTTTCACACATTTAAAATGAAATCAAGGAATTTAAGTTTTCTTTAATACAACACAAAAAATATCAAAAATTAAAAAACAAGGCTTCTATGAATTTAAGTTTACTTTAACACAACACATAAAAAAGATTAAAATTTTTTAAAAACAAGGCTTTTATGCTTTACCTTTAAGAATAAAAATTGGATAAGGCATTTAGATTGCATCTAGGCTAAATTTTTTTATCTACATTACTCTCTTGAACCCTTGCTCAAAATATAATTTTTTATTTCTTGTAAATGAAAGCACTAGTCTAGTTATCAAGAAATTAGAAAGTGCATATAGGATAGAATCTATCTGCTACATATTGGTTTCATTTTGTATTGAATTTAGTATCCTCTTTTGCATTCTCACATAAATATCAAAACCTAAGTGATTTTTAAACCAACTCATAAAACATAGATTTAGAGTAACTCTTTAAAGTACCCTTGGTGAACCTTGATTTACACCAAAAATAAAAACTCTCATAACAACAAGATTCAGGCCTGATCATCATTTGAGTGTGAATCACAAGCTTAAGGTTCCCAAATTATATCCACAATTTTTAAGGGTCAGATTGTGTAATATGGATCACAAGCCCTGGTTACTCACCTTAAAGGAATACGCAAGCCCTGGATACTCACCTTAAAGGAAAAACTATAGTATTCTGTCAATTTAGATGATTGGCTTGCTATGAAGTAAGAACATATGGTGCATATTTTAAGAGGTTAAAGCAAATCTTCTTGATGATAAAACTCACCATAAAAGGGAAAAGGAGGATCTTGGACTATTTTTCTTATTGATTGAACTAGAGTTGCTTTTTCACATCAAATAGGATAGTGATCCTATTAAGGTATGTCAAAACTGCATGAGCTTTTTGGAAAAAATAATACTACTAAAGTATCTTTGAATTATAGATTTATTCTTTTAAACTAGTGTAGTTTGATAATATTGATTACTATATTGTGACATTCAAATTCTTTAAGGGTAGATATTTCATCTTCTAGAGGTAAAAAAATATGGTGGAGGATGCATAAAACTTATCCTTGCTAACCTCATCCCTTTTTTTAGGTGTTGAATCTAATGGTTAATATGATTTCTATGTTCTTGGAATATCAAAAGACTCTTATTCTTGATCATATTTTTTCTCTCTTAGTTCATTTTTATCTAGAAATATAAAATTTTAGGGTCACTCCATAAATATAGGCTCATATAAAGGAATTCAAATCTAAGAATTCTAAGACCAAGGGTCTCAAGGTCCAAGATAAGTCTTCAAATAAGTCAAATACCACTTGTGGATACTATATGATGGAGGGACATCTAACAAAGAGATGTTTGCTAAATTTGAAAAGGATTGAAGTTGAGTTTTTGAAGATTGATTGACATATTTCAAATGATGATGGAGATTATGAAGGATTTTCCTCAACTGTAGAGGCCCACTAAAGCATCCGTTATAGGAGGAAGATATTTTTGTCATTAATATTTTTTATACTTGGCCCTTCAATTCAAATTATGAGGGTGTTAAAATTATTATTTGATTCATAGTGAAGGATGATGTTGTATGATGTATTAGATAGATCTAAGGTCATTTTATTGTACAATATATTAATTTATTATGTAAGCTCTATGAACAATAGTTAACTTTGTTATGGTTCAATTCACTTCATAACTTATAATTAACCTAAAGCCCTCTTGCTATGTTGACTTAGGTCAAAATTTATTATGTATTTGGGATTTTAGGATTATTATAAATACCTCCTCTCACTCCTCATCTAATTATTGGAGTATATGTATTATTATCTACAAATAAATTGGTGATTATTTATGGTGCTTACAAGCACCCCCAAAATTTGTCTCTTTTTTCTTTCTTTTGTCTCTTTATTTTTCTATATAAGATTTAAGTGGATGGATTGCTTCTATTTGTTTCTTGAAAATATTATGAATTATAATACTTATAGAGGAGGAAAAAACATTAGGAGGTAAGTAGAAGAAGAATATGGGGAAGAGAAAGAGATGAGGCTCCTCTTCTTTGAAGAGACCTAGATATTTTTTTGATGGTCCCTACTAGAGGGTTAAAGAGGTGAATTATTAGCCCTTATGACAATAAAAACTCTATAATATAGGTAAAAAGACACCCCAAATGTGCAAAAAGGGTCAAAGCCATTAGTGAAGTGATAGTCAACTCCTTAAGCCCCTAGAGATCAAGATTTCAATACCAAAAATTAACATCTTTGTTGCACCTATAACACTAGAAGTGGTCAGTTTAGTGATCATACAAAATATAATCAAGGGAAAAAGAGATTTTAATAGAATTGGATCAATCTTTAGCAAGGTTGTAGTAACAAAAAAGAAACAAAAACAAAAAACTTAACTTGAGGAAGAAAATCCCTCAAGGTGTATCCCCTTTTGATTTGGGATTCGCTAGCATCATGGCCACTACTACTACCACCTTCACTTCCCTACCACCCTCCATTAATCCCTTATATTTATCTATGTGTACGTATATTCCCACTTATATCTCTTTCCATTCTTCTACTGCACTTCTCTCACCCTCCACTAGTTAAATTCATATTTCTACAAAGGTGACCAATTCCAAATAGTTTTTGTTATGGTTAGAACCACAACCTATCATCTTGGTCCCATAAATTTTCATCCAAATTTCCACTACAAAAACCTTGGTCTCATATGTCATAGCACCACCATCAATTATACCCTTGCCAATAATGTCATTGTTAGTTGATGTACTAGTATATCTAGCATCACATCCCACTCCCATTATTTCCACTCTATTTGCCTCCATCCCCAAATAGTTCACTCCACATTCCACTTCCATACATCCACCTTTCCCACTATCTCAATCCAAATAATACCTCTTATAGGTGACGATGTCGACCTTCTCAACTCAAAGGGCTAAGTTTGTAGGAGCACCATCTCAAACCATCATAGTTTCTAGGTCGAGAATGGTCTTTATATGGAAGACAATATACAATTCTAAAGTGTCAAATATCACTAAGGTATTTGATGTCCATATCACCTAGGAGAAGAAATAGAAAAATAATATAAATGACTCTAGCAAAAAACCTCCAATGCTTCTATACTAATGCATTCACAATTAATAATGAGTATAAAATATATATAGTTGAGGCCATATAATCTTATCCTTCTAAAATAATGATAGTTCTTGATGAATCAACCACAAAAGTGTCTAAGGTCGATCTAAATAGTATAGATCCATATGAAATGGTCCAACTAGTGAACCATCTCACTTTTGGAATGATAATAAAATTTATCCAATTTGTGATTCAGGATGAAGTAATCCATAAGGGAAAATAGGAACCTAAAGCAAAAGTGGCATAACTAAAAAAAATAGACTATCTCTAGCAAAATAATGAGGCTCTAAGAGAAAATATTTCAGAGAAAGACCAACTAAAAAATCAAGTCAAGGACATTAAATCCCTACTTGTTAAGGCTGAAAAGAACCAACAAGAAATGGAGGACCTCACAAACAACTCACACAAGGGCAAATTCTTATAAAGCAACTCCAAGAGGCCTTGAAAGAAAAATATCAACATATTATAAAGTTGATAGTCCCAAAACATGTGGAGATAACTATAGATCCCAAGGCATAATTTGACATCAAATGAGTCAAGTCCCCTTGGGAACTAATCAAGCTAGAAACAAAGAATGCTTATGAGTACTTTTAATTGGCTTCATTTTAAAAATAGAGCCTAGAAAAGGTAGTAAAAATAATTAAACATGTGGAAGAACATTTGTCTACAAGGGGTGAATATTAGGTCCTTAAACTTCTCTCCTCCATGACAATGTCACAAGCATAAAAAAATGGGAAGAACCAAAAGGACTTAGTTAGGAAATGATGGAAGACTCTAGATGTATAAAGGAACCTCGAGTATTATAAAGACAACCTTACATATCTAAAGGCCCAAGCACAAGAAATGTGAAAAAAATAGGGTTTAGTTATTGTGAGAATGCTAATATATTTGATACATAAATGAGGATCTTGAATGATAATGTCATTTATCCTATGTTATGAAGAAAAGTAACAATTGGATGAGGGTGATATAGTTGAAATATCTAAAATGCTAGAGCCAATATATGTCAAACTACAAGATTTACCTAAAAAAAATAAAAACTATCAAAAAATCCATTTGAATATCTAATATGGGAAGGAAATGACCTCACCTCAGTATAGTTTCCAAGAAATTAAGAATGAAATAAAATGTTGGGGTTGTTGCATTAGAAGACAATATAAGGAGAACCAAAGTTTTGACAATTTAACTATAAAGATACCAATTTTATATACTTCATGTTCAGTGATAAAAATATGATCTATGATCTAATGCTAATCGAGATTAGAACCCCATAAAGTCACTAGAAATATAATACCTTGGCTCGATCTTGGGATTCATAATTTTTGAAGGAGCTTATAAAAGAGTTATCTAAAAGTAAATGCCTCACAAATATAAAATTTACCTAAGTCAAACATAGTTATTGATTGGATCCAAGGAGCAATCTACTATAAAAATGGGTCGGTTGGCTCTAGGGACTAATTTTCTCAAATATAGCTAATGATTAGATTGCAAAAGTAAGCAATTTTCTTGCAATTATAATCAATTTCTCTCTAAATTGAGTGAATCATTCAAAAGGTCTTAAGGAGGTAAATATTACGGTATTGATCATAATGAAAATATTTTTAAAGTGATAGTTTGGCATGTAATGGCACACTAAGTAATTATGGAAGTATTCTAAGTAGGTTAGAGGCATGTAATAGTTTGTGGTATATCATTTTTCTAAAGATGCCACCAAATATTTACTTTTACTTAGAGTAATTATTTCTCACCCTAGGTAACATAAGGGTAAGATATTGCTATAAATATGATCCTAGGGCTCTATTGCATTCATATTTTAGCCATAAGAACTTAGAGGTACACTCCATGAAATCATCAATAGCACTGCCCTCCTAGTTTGCAGTGTGCAACGATTGTGGCATTACCTTTTTAGTTGATCTTGTCATTTTATTATAATTTTGTATCTAATTAATGGGTATACATTGATGTTATTCAAATTTTAATGTGTTGATTTATCATAAACTTTCCTCACTATATTTTAAACCCATATTATTTTGAATCATTGGCATCCTTAAACTTTCATGTATTATTTTTGCACTTTACTTTTCATGCAATTCAATGTAGGTTAGTGTAAGATTATTCCATGAGGATAGTGGAGAGCTATCCTAAATCTAAAGGTTGGGAGAAGCCATTGGCAATACCTTCCAACTTTTTTTAAACTATATTTGGGGTACAAATCTTAAATTAGAAGTTATGGCAATTCTGGAGTTCAACAAAGAGTTCTATAGCCAATTTTTTTTTTAATATAGTTTATAAATAACTGCTATAACACCTCATAATGGTTTTTTATGATATTCAAACTAAGTTTCTCAAGTCTTTTTTTCTTCTAGACGTTATATTTAGCATTAACCATGCTTAGTTAATTTGCATTTACTTGTGTATATCATTGTCTTATCTCATAAATAAAAATTACATTAAGATTGTGGTTATTAAGTTTTTACCATATTTTTTATTTGGTCCTATTGTGAATGAATGAATGAAGTTGAATTTTACTTTGGTAAAATCAATGTGATCATTGAACTAGGACAATTAATATTTCTTTATAATATTTCATTTTACTAAATTTTCTTCTAACCCTTTCCCTTTAAGAAAACAAAATAGGGAGTCATCCATATTTGTAATTTTATTCAACTCATGTTTGATAATGTAATAATGTTATGGTCTAGGGTGCATACACATAACCTACGGTAAATCAACACATGGTTAAGAACTAGCAATTTCTTAATCGTACAACTAACTAATAATTATGAATATAGTGTTTTTTGTAGGTAAATTTCTTGCTTTTGGAACCCTAAGGGTAGGAGAACATGGATAACCCCAAGAGTGGAGACCATAGAGGATACAAGAAATAGATACAAGGAAGAATCTAAGCTAAGCCAACATATATGTAGTTTGGTAACTTATCTACATGACCCCAATACTAGGCATATTATGAAGATATAAAGTTTATTATTTATTAATATATAATTCCAAAGACAAAATATTTATCATAAATCATTTATACAATGTTACTTTCACACAATCAATAAGGTCCCTCTAAAATATTGATAGTATAAAAGGTAGAAAATTTGGGGTATAACACAAGAAAAACATAGGAAAGGAAAGGAAAAAAAAAAACATAAAGAAAACTATACATATGGGGAAAAATAAGGAAATACAGATACACCCAAATTTTATTAATAGAGTAAAGACAACCATTAAAATTTTTAGAGGAGTTGAGCTTTGATCATTATAGACAAACCAACTCTAGATATGAGGGAAAAGGAGGTAATAAGCAGACCACCAAATTATACTAGTAGAATAAAGTGAGAGAATAAAATTTAGAGGGTGAGTAAGGATTTTATCACTAAAAGTCTTCTAAAGTGAAGGTATAACCACCCTAACCCAATAAGAAATAAGATTTTTTATGATAATTTATGGGTTTAAAATACTTATATAAATAAAGGCTTGCAATATCCCTCATATTTAGGTATTATTTAAAATATATTTAATTTTAGGAAACAAAACTAGACAACTCCAACAATTGAAAAGCTATTCCAAGATGATGAAAAATGAAGGATATTTTTCAATATACTCTTGTAATAAATTAGATGTTCTAACAAAACTATTGAACAAAATAATCTTTTAGACAATAAATATGATTTTTTAGCAACAACCTTATCATCAAATATTAATGTTATAGAAATAAACTTAACATATTTCTTGCTAATATCTATAGGGAACTGAATATAATCATGTTGAATCGAGGAATTGCCTTAACTTCTAATTAATATTTGCACCCCAATTTGAGTTTCAACAAAGTTGAAAGGGATTGCCAGTGGATTTTCCCAACCTTTGGGTTTAAGTTGGATCCTCATTGTTCCTCATAGAATACTCCTATACTAACCTACATTGACTTCCATTGAAAGTAAAATACCAAAAGTAAAGTGTATAAAAGGAAAATGCAAAAATAAAAATTTATGAAGGTTTAAGGAAGCAAGTCATTCAAGAAAATACATGTTTAAACCATAGCAAGAAAAATCTGTGATCAATCAAAACAAGAGAAATTGAGTAACATCATTTATTATATTATAAAATTGATAAGTGAATAATAGTGTGGGATAAAAGGGCTATGCCACAATCACTACATACTTAACAAACTATAAGGGCAACTCTGCTGATGGAATGCTTGACTTACCAATTTATTACAATCTCATAAGGTCAAAGCATAATGTGGGTTTCAAAAAGTGTAGCTCTAAACTCTCATGGCCAAAATTTAAATACAATGAGGGACCTAGGCCTCTATCTATATTAAACATTTACCTCTATGTTGCCTGGGGTGAGAAACAATTACTCCTTGTAAAAGTAAATATTTGGTTGCAGTTTTACCAAAATGATGCACCACCAAATGTTACATACCTCTAATTATACCTCTAACAAGCTTAGAAGGATTTCAAAGTTATTTAGTGCATTACTATATTCTATAATATTATTTTGACAAGATTTACTTTGATGTCTATTTCTTTAGTTTTACCCTTACAACCATCAAAGCAATTCGCTCTAGTTAGCAAATGAATAACTTTCTATTAGTGAATAAATATCTTATAGCAAATGAATAACTTGCTATTAGTGAATACATCTCTTACATTACTAAGAAAATTGAGACCTTTTGTTGAGTGAATGGATATTTGGAGCCAATTAAATGTCTTTGAGAAGTGAATCGCTACTTGGAGCCAATCAACCTATTTTACAAGCAAATCAATACATGTTCCATACTTGGTCAGCTTTCAGAGCTCTTGTCATGTGTTTGATGTCTAATTTAAATTGCATGCTCTTTCAAAATATATAAAATCTCAAGGTAGCATCGAGGTACTATTTTTTTGGTAAATTTATGGGGTGACAAAATTCTGGCATAATCTTACATAAGGAAATGACTGTGAAACTATCATTTTATTTTATTAAAACTATTTTTAAGTATTTCTGTTTTTGATCATATTATATATATAATATATTTTTTTTCTTTATTTTGTTTTATTTGTTTTTTATTTTATTTTATTTTATTTAAATTAAATTACATTAAAATAAAAAGGAAGCTTGAATTTATTAAAGACACTCAAGAAAACACACATTGAAACCAACACCTAAAACATTTCAACAAAACACCAAAATAATATATTTACCAACAAACTATCCTATCAAACTATCGTTCAAAAACAACTAATAATCCTAAAAATAAAAATGAAAATGTGGGTCCCCAAATTTTGGAGCTTTGTGATATGGTCACAACATATCTAACATTTTATTCCTCAAGGTCTTCTCAAAGATTCCTCATGGATCATAGGAACATCAATATTTCAACTACTTTACCCATTTTTGTCAACTACTTCTTTGCCACTTGGTGGAACCCATGTAGGCTTGGCATAATTCTCATGATTGGTACTTCACGTCCATGTAATCAAGTTGCCACACAAGTAATATGTTGAACATGTGATTAGGTACTAGTGTAGGCAACTCGAATGGCATTGTTAAAAATTCATAGAGGTGGATAAATTATTAGGTCCTCTCCAAATAGAAATGATTTCTTAGCCATTTCCCATCACTCAAAAGTTATCATGCATCATCTGAAAGCCTTGGTGTCTTCTCCATATCTCATACACATCATCATATAAATGGTATGAGGTCTTGTTTGAGCCTTGAAAAGGTATATTTGTACACTCCACAACTAAAAGGGGTTGTCTATCAACTGTTGTTTGGTCTAATTATAGGTTGGTGAACTAGTTTTTTTTTTATATAGGATTAGCCATACCATGTAACAAGTATAGTTTAACTTCCTCTATTTGAATAATATTAATTAACTATCTTATGTGTTATGTATTTAGCACAATTAGTCATTTGGAAATTTCTAGAATAGGTTTGCATGACATGAAATAAGGTGGTATATTCTTCATAAAGTTCAAGGTTATTCCTATCTCCTAGTAGTATGGTAATGTCAAACAACACCATCTCAACATCCTTCTTGAACAATTTTAGATCCAATGGAAAATTAAAGTTGATTGGAAAATTGGGTTTCTTCAAGTATGGAATTAAGAATTCAACTAGTATGTATAACAAAAATCCTTTTGAAACTTTGGGTTAAAAGAAACCCACAACATCAAAACATAAGGTACCTTCAACATTCTCCTTATAACTTCTTGCCTCATGTAGAATGCATCATTGGTCCATTGAGGGAATATGAAGCTTTAGGTTAGAGGGTCATATTGCTCTACCATGATTTCCACCTACTTTGAATAATTTCAAACTTGACATACTAAGTTCATAGTCAACCCTAATATTTATATTTGACTAATATTGTATAAGTTAGTTTGTGGGCCTAGGTTGAACCTTTTGTAGCCTCTTCTCACTTTTCCAATGGAGTGTGTAGTTCCCCTCCTATATACTCTAGTATGGATCATAAAATAATTCCCTAGGTATCTTTTGAGGAGAGGATCACTACCTCTTCCATTACACCTCTTATTTTTTATGATTTCCCCTCTTATGGTGTGGTCTACCCTGGCATTATAACAATGTGTGATAGTGGAATAAAAGTGGGTGGTGTGATAGTAGTGGAAGGTGGTAAAAATGGATGTAATTCAAAGAGTGAGGGGCTAGCACATGCAAAATTAGTATCCATGATGGTTAAATATAGACAATGTCCAAAATGGAAGGCTTTGGTGAAAAAAAAAGAAATAAAGACACGTTTTCTATCATAGAGAATGGAGCAATAAACTCACAAAAACAAAGTGATTTCTCTCTTTTCAATGCCTCAGATATAGAGAGAAGCAATTCAATTTTTAAAAAGTAAGCAATTTACTTTTAAAAATCAAGTGATTCACTTGTTATGGGGGACTTTATAAGTTATGAAGGTTTCAGTGGTTTGCTTAGTAAACTTGAGTGATTTGCTCATTGCGAAGGGACTTGGAAATTTTTTTATTCCAACTTGTATGTTTGGTATGGTTTTACCAAGCATTCGCTTTGAAACAAGTTTACCAATGAGGAGCTCTAGTGGATTTCTAATCCTATGACCTTTCATAGATGAAGGGGAATGAATCGCTCTAAGTTTATAGCATGCAATGCTTGCTTCAATTCAGGAGTTCTTTTGAGAATAAGTTGTTTTGTAGTGGTAAGGGAATTTTATAGCCCCCAAGTCATGTAAGCTATGATTTGTGCTTATAATAAAAAGACCCACTTAGGTGATACATGCAACCCATAGGGGTCCTATTTGACCCATTGTGTGGTTCATCTACCTTAAGGCTAGTCACTCACTTTTTTTAATATTAATGTGTCAATATGATTGTATGATGTTGATAAACCAAGTATGATGACGAGTGGGAGAAATAATAAATAAGAAATTATGATGAAAATGTTAGAGGAAAGGAAACAATAAAGTGAGGTTTATAGGAGTAAAAATAATGGATATTTATTGAAATAGTAGCCGCTACTATATGTACATACCTATACAATATTTTAGTCAATATTCTTGTCGCTAGATGGAGCAAAGATGTTGTCTAGTTACATAAATAGGAAACATTCCTCTATCTATGGTGGCAATTTTGTAGGCATTTGGGACCCTGATATTCATAATTTAGTAGGGACCACTCCATAAGGAATTAAACTTCTTGTTTTCTCCTACTTTTTTTAGTATCCAGTACTATATGTACATACCTACATACTCTTTTGGCCAAAATTATTATTTCTAAATCGAGTGGAGATGCTACCTTTTGATAAAAATAGGTAGTGTTCTTCCATATATGGTGGCAATATTATAGGCAATTGGTCCTACAATATTCATAATTTGGTAAAGCACAATCCACAAAGAATCAAACTTCTATTTTTCTTCTAGTTTTGTTTGTTCCTCATCTCACTTAAATATAATGCCTCGTTTGCACACTCCCTTTGTGGCTCTTTTGTCAAACCACATTTTGATGGTTTCTTGATATTCAACTCTTCTTTTGAAATCTACTTATCTTTTCTCTTTTAGGGCCAACAATGCATTCAACCTCATTTACATTGTAACAACGTCAATGTCCTCCAATGTGAGTAGTTTTGATATTTGGAGGGAAGGAAGCTCTAAATTAATCGGTAGCACGACCTCATTGTCATAGACCAACTTGTAAGGGAATGATATAGTGGATTTTTGTGTCACTTTATCCATAGATAATTCCTTACATAGTTTGGTATGTCAGTCCCTTTGTGACTCTAAAATGGTTCTTTTTAAGATCTTTGTGATATTCTTATTCATTGATTTGACCAAGTTGTTGCCCTAAGGATAGTAATTAGAGGATGTTTTGAGAAAGAATTCATATTCTAAGGTTAACTTCATCACTTTAGCCCATTGAAATTGGTGGTATTATTTGTGACTATAGCAACAGGTGCTCCAAATATAGTGATGGTATCTTCTAACAATTGAACCATTGTTTCCTAATTAAGTGCTTTAGCCAAGAGAGCTTCAATTTTTTTGATGAAATAATTAATAGTGATGATATATCCATATCTTGAAATTGATATCAAGTTGATTTTTCCTATGAAGTCAAATCCCAATTATTGAAAAGGTTCATTCACAATGACAAGCTTAGGAAAATTGAAGCTCTTCTTTTCTTCCTCTAAACATGTAATAAAATTTATAGCCCTTGACCCATTGGTGACAATCGATGAATATGATGGACCAATGGTTTCCTACCCTTAATATATTTTAGGTTGTTATGGGTGCTAAGTAATTCCATACTTCATTATGGTATTGTTTTATTAGGGCCTCCGTATTTTCTTCTTCTATGCAACCTAGTAAGATGACGTATCCTTTTCTAAAAAAGACATCGTCCAACTACTAATAATGTGTTGTTTTTTATCTAAATTTGTCTCTCTCCTTGGCTATCAACCCTTCTAGTATATGTCTTATAACCATATATTTTCACATGCCACCCATCCAGCCAATTTTATTATTCACATTTATCTATTCCATTAAAGCAATATGATCTTTAGGGACTATCACTACTAGTCTCTCACATAGGGCTCTTCCCCTAATTAATTTGGTGGGTTTGATTTTGATATCAAATGCTTGACTTTTATTGGTTCACCTGACCCTATTTTCTTCTAACTCATCATGTAGCATGTTAGATTGGATATCATAGTATACTACAAATATGATAGTCTTACTCTATGATAGATCATACCTAAATTTCTTAATAGCCTTCATGATGGTAAACTTATATTTTTCAATAAGGATTTATCTTTCTTTGTAGCTATGGAGGGCTTGGCTCATGAACAAGTTGGTATGTTCCTCATATTTTTTATGACCCCATCCTAACATTATTGTATAATAACCCCTTTCTAACATGGGGACCCCATCCTAATGATTTTATTTAATGCTTTGTAATATTTTATGGCAATAAATGCACCTAGAAAAGTGGTGTCATTTAATGTAATTGTTATAAAGAATGCAATTGTTTGTTTTGTAGAGGATTATAGCTAAAGTGGTAGCTTACATGTGAGTCAACCCTTGAGTGTTAGGTTAGGGTTATGAAGAGGCTTTAAAAAATGGGGGCATAGATGGAAGTATATTTTTTTCACATCGAGTCCAATTTCTTTTTAGGAGGTTGCCCCATCAAAGAGGCTAGTGATTATGTATTGTGATTCTATGGATTAATATAGATTTTTGCATTTTCATCTTCTATTGTAATATTTTTTCTTTCATGATTTACTATTTTTATTGCAATATTTATATGAATGTGCTTACTTTAGCTTGAATATTTTTAACTAGTGGTATCAAAGAACTTTCCAAGGTCGTGTTCTGCTACAACTATAATAGTTCCTACCCTACCATTTCAACTTGTTATATATAAATTTTTTATTTTTTTATTTTCAAGCTTATTTTCCTATAATAAAAAATCAAGCCAATGTTTTCTATATTTTAGTTTAATAGGTTAGAAACACTATGTTGGGGGTTTTAAAATATCATGGAGGAGTTGTCATTATTGTCTAAACTAGATTATCCATAAAGCATCTAGCAAAGTGAGGGGTGATCGAACTTCAATACGCAGGCATCAAATATCACCCTTATATGGACTTGAGATCCCATGTATCTTTGGGTATATCAAGAGATCCCCTAGGATTAGGAGAAACCTTTAGCCATAGGAAAGCTTTTCAACCATATATCTATCCATAGTGCACTGAGCACAACACTTGGGAATATCACCTTCTAGTAATGTCAAAGATGCAGGTAGTGCACTCAAGGGTATGCATGGAATTATGCTTGAGTATTGGCCTAAAATATTAGTCTGGACATTATTATTTATTATTATGGTATAATAGAGGGCTATGAAAGATGCACACACCTTTTCCTAGAGTAACCTATTACTATTGAATGTTAAACCTAAATGTCGAGAACCCTACCACAAAAATTGAGCATACTAAAGAGACTACACTATCACAAAATTTATTGTACTAAAATAGCTAAAATAGCTTATAATGAAATTAAAAATTAAGATAGGGTTTGTTAAGGTAGTAGTCAATAATAGTTGGGTATAATTTTAGTCAAGCCATAGTTAGTAATAATCAAGATAAATTTTAACCATGCAGTTATTAGTTACAGTTAGGAATCATATCAGTCAAGGCAATGGCTAGTAATAATTTGCCAAGATAATCATCAAATATAATGAGTTATAGAGTCAAATGGGATAGTTGTCAATAAAAAACACTATAGTGCCTACTAAGGGGGTTGTTATACCAAAGTTAAGTTTCTAGGTGAACAAAGACTCCAGGAGAAAATTAGATGACACTTGAAAATTAAAAAAAATCTTAGGGTGTCAAAAAATATCATTTGGAGATCTAGTCCATTCTGATTGTTTTTTCAAGGTGTTAATTTTGACATATAGCACCCAAACACTTTTCTAGGACCATTACTAAAAATAGTAAATACCAAAATAGTATTTCTATTTTCAGTATCCTTAGAAGGTAAAAAGTCATTGAGTATGGCTACAAGTACTAGGGAAAAATAAAAGGCACCAAAAATGGATAAAAAAAGTTGTTGCTCAAGTTAACTCAATGGGGGGAGCATTTGAAATGTTAGTTAAGGGATGGTTTAAACTAGTTAAGGGATGAAATTAAATATTTATATGACTCCCTAACCTATTTGATAAGGGGAAAACATATATGGAGGAATTAAATGGATAAACTATAGACTTGGAAAGTCATTTAATTAGTAACACCCACACATATGGTCAATTTGGTTTTTATGACCATAAGGGCAAAGGGCCTAGCAATCAAGAGTAGGAAGCACACAATAATAATGGATTTAAACTATCCAAACTAGAATTTGTAAAGTTTTATGGTATTTGTATGGATAGTTGTGTTGAGTAGAATATTTTTATCTTCATAATGTTTCTCAGTAGATGCATCTCACAATTGTCTCTTCCAATATTGAATCGAAATCCCTACAATGGTATCGGTGGCTCAAACAAATACACCCCAAACTTACATGGCATGAATTTGAGCAATAATTACTCACTCAATTTGGTCCTAGTGACTATGAAATTTTGTAGGAGACCTTTCTAAACTCAAAGAAACTTCAAATATTTAAGACTATCAAGCTTAGTTTGAAAATTTGGTCAATCATACCATTGGCTTGAGTTCCAAATTCTTCCAAAGTTATTTTGTGAGTGGTTTTAAGGATGACATTAAAGTTGAAGTTAAAATATCAAGGCTATAAGCATTACAATAGGTAATAGTATTGGCAATATTAGCATAAGAGAAAATTAAGGCTCAAGGAAGCACCTCCAAATTCTCTCAATGTTGGCCATATTTTTTCCAATACAACATCAAACCCTTGCAACAAATATCCTGCCATCAAAAATTTGACATGATAATATATGAAAGCTAGAATATCCCAAGGTCTATGTTATAACTATGATGAGAAGTATTCCTCAAGATATAAATATGTGCATCAAAAATTGTATGTGCTCTATGTGGATAAGGCATTAACCATGAAATATTTAGATATGGAAGAGGATCATCAGGACAAGGAACATATAGAATAACCAAAAGCACAAAATATGCCCAATTAGAAATTTTTGTGCATGCCTTAGTATGTATATCAATTCCCTAGACTATGAAGGTGATAGGACACTTCAAAGGACAACACTTCAAAGGACAACGAGTAATAATTATCATTGGCTATGGAAGAAAACATAACTTTGTTCACACAAGTGTGGAAAATAGGGAAATTTTTATATAAATACCTATAAATCCTTTGAATCATGATTTTAAATGGTGAATTTTTTCCTTGTAAAGTGTTGAAATATTAACATACAAATAGGGGAATATAATATTAAGGTATATGTGTTTGCTTTACCCCTAGGTGGATGTAATGTTGTTTTTGGAACATAGTGGCTAAGAATGTTGTGTCTACTATTATGGGATTTTTTTGAGCTATGGATCAAAATCAACCAACAAGAAATAGAGTACACCTTTGGGGCATAAAATCTAGGGATACTCAATTGGTTTTGTCTCATAGGATGGAGAAACTATTGAAATATTGGAAATTATGCCTTAATATCTCATAGGTAAATTTATCCAAGATCAAATGTCACTCACATAAAATCATATCCACAATTAACATAAGTATTACTCATAATATAAAACTCATTTCTTTACTTTAAAAATATATTACATAGCATGGAGAATTTTAACAAATATATAACTTTACATAAACTCTCCAATATTCTTGACTATTTCTTTCCTCTAACTTCTAGGAGATGAAACCATTCACATGCCTCACATTATAAAAAAACTTATCATGATTACATAACCTTATATTTTACATCTTAACACATCTCATATGACTTTTCACTTCTATATGACACTTTTCACCTATGAATATTCACTTCCACACTTTACACGTCACCTATGACTCTTCACTTGCGTACACACAACTTACACTTTGCATATATAACACTCTCTATAATTTAACACACACTTTAGAAAAACATTAAACTCACTCCTAAAATTATATTTATAATAGTACTCAATGGTACTTCAATGTACCAAATAATGTAATATCTCTAGCAACACCTTGTATTACATTATTTTGTGTAAAGACTTTTAGTCTTCAATCTTTGTCTTATATCTTCATCTTGTTTTCATCCATGAATTTTGCTTGATATTCTAGCACTGTAATTGGTCCAATATGTTATTTCCTGTTTTTTAAGAAGTAAAAAAATGTATCATTATACTATTCTCATGGAAAAATATGATCTAAAACTTCTTATGATAATCCCATTACATCCAATGCAAATATTCCATTCTTGATAGATCCCATAGCTTCAATTTTATTTTATCTCTTAATGAGACATTTCTTATTTCCATTGATGTATTTAAATTCCATAGTTCTTCCTTGGTTAACCAATTGAGATACTAATATGAGGTAATTTTTATACCCAAAACATACAACATGTCTAATATGTATTCATAATATGGTAAACCACAAGAGATATTCCTAGATCCTTGTACATGGTAAACCTTGTCATCTGCTATCTTCATTGGAATGTTAGTTTTAACTTGTATCAAATCAAACCAATATAAATTTCCTATCATGTGGTGACTTGCACCTGAATCTATGTACCATGAATCATCTCCATTTATCATTTTTTTATGAATTGCATGTGATCTTACCACATGCCTTTGAAAATGTCTTTGAGTCTGAAAATTTCTTATAAAATTGATCCTTTAAATTTGTAAAGTATTCTTGGTGTATTCATTCTTCACAATTAAATGTCATTTGATGTAAAATTTCTTATGGCTCCCAAAGTTTAAGATTCAATATTTTGTTTGGTTTTCCATATTTCAAGGCAGAACCTTAGCTGTCCTCACTCATATCGAAAAGGAATTTTTGTTGTCCATCCTCCAAGACAGAGCCTTTGTTGTCCTCACTCATATAAAAATTCCTCTTTTTCACAATCACCAATCCATAGCCTTTATCCCTATCCATATTTCCACTTTTTCCATACACATTATCACCCTCCAACGTGATTCACCTCATATTTTGTTGTACCACATTGGCTTTTACCTTTTATGGGATTATGGTGTGGATTCTCACATGATTTTCTTTGGTGATGGGAATTATCATGTCCACTAAGATTGATTTGGAATGTGTAGTTGTTTCTCATCACCACTCAATGCAAAACTTGTGCCGAGATTGTCGTTGGCTTGTTGTTGCCCTTACCTCTCTGGTTGTTTCCTTTGATAATTCCCAAGTTTTGGACTTCCTTCATTACAGTGTCATTCAACTGCTCATCCAAAGGTTGTCTTGTGTTTTTTTAGCCACCGTGAATTTCGTTGAACCGTCCAAGATTTGTATGGACTCCATTGATGAGGGAATACTTGCTAGTAAAGGGTTCCTTCCATTTTTCCACAAATTTGAAGGGGAAGACCCTGAAGGTACTTTGGCATTCATTGAGACATGGGAAAATGGCAAGGTCACCATCTGCAACAAGACATATATCCTTGATATCAAAATTCTTGTTGAATTGACTGGGCAAAAACCTAAAGGAATATCAATTAAGAGATATAAGCACAATTGGGATACAAAATTGAAGGACGTCAAGGACAATGAGCTCTACATAAGGGGTCGACTGGGCATGTGGAATGATGAGTTATATTTTTCATGGGGGAGCATCCTTAAGCCTATTATGGAGTATGTAACTATTGATGATCTAGATAAGCCTCTCTGTAGTTTTCATTTCTCCTTTTATAACCACTTTCATGATGTAAGTGCAGTCAATATACCTCAATTTTTATTTAATTTTGTTAGTTATACCATTGAGCATTGTAGGGAGAAATAAGGGTCATAATTACCTACCCACTATGGCCTTTTCAATGTCCTGTTCAAACATTGGTTAATGCATTGCCTTGAGGGCATTTTTGTGAGTCCCTCCCCCAAACCCAAACAAAGTCCCTTGAAACCTAGCTCTTCCCAAACCACACATTAATACTCTTGTACTCCAATATTATATGCTAAAAAGCATAAAATTTTCGAGTATGTCCACCGATTAAGGAAGAGACCAAGAAGTACCTCACCTGAGCCTAAAAGTGAACCTGAACAAAAACTGCTTCGCTCCTTTGTGCAATTGAAGAACAAAGCTATGCAGAAATAGTCTCTGGTCATTGAATTAGAAGAGGAGGACAAGGAAAACCTCTATCTCTGCATGTAGATGTTCATCATTAAATCCATAACAAACTACATTACCTAGTTAGTTAACCTATGTAATACCCTCAATTTATGGTTTTTTAGGAAGTCCTTTACTGAAGGTGTGGGAGGAGCTCCTACTAAAAATATGGAGGAGGTGGCTGTCAATCCTGAGGACATACCTGCTAAGGATAACATTGCTGATATGGATACTTTAAATGTTAGACATCAAGGTGTTGATACCAATCCTGGCCTTGAGGGTTAAGTTCCCATTCTAGACTAGAAAGTTGTTGAGCATGTTTTTGATGTTTAATGTTTAATGTATTTTTTCTTGGGTTGTCTTTTTTACCAAGTATTATTTTTCTTGCTACCAGTTGAGGACAACCTTAGAGTATGAAACTTTTAAAGGATAGCCCTTTTCTTTGTTTTTATCTATTTTTCTTTGTTCTTCTAGCATCTGTTGTCATTTTGTATACAGGTTTTGGGGCCCTATTAAAACCCACCGAATATTTAAATCTTAATCTCTTTAACTGATCAAAAAAATATATTCAATATTTTTTTCTTCAAATTTACTTTTCACTTTTCTCAAAATTTAATTTCAAATAATTTCATCTTCTTTAATCACTCAATTTTTCAAATCTCAAATTTCTTCTTCAAATTTCAATTTCATCAAATTTCAAATTCAATTTTTTAATATCCTTTTATCTCCCAAATTTTCAAATTTAATTTTGCAATTAATATTCAAATCAATTTCACTTCATTTCATTTCATCTTCATTCCATTTTATCAAATTCAATTCTTTAATCTTCTTGTATCTCCCAAATTCATAATTTCATGATTTTATTATCAAACTTCAATTTAATCCACACTCCAATTAATTCAAAATTCAATTGAAATTTTAAATTTTTTGTTTCCTTATATATTTTATTCATTAATTAATTCTTTAATAATTCCTTTTATGTCCCAAAGTTTAACACTATAATAATAAAATTCTAGATTTATCCTTACAAATTTGTAGCTCCCAAAAATAAATCAAGCATACCCAAAATTATGAGCTCAATCTTGAAATATGTGACTAAGGAATAAATTAAACCTTTAGAACTCACCTTATATATTTTGTGCACACATGGCAACTAGCTTGGATGATATTTAACTTCACACAAATGTTTCTACTTTTGTATCTAAAATTTCCTCCTCTACAAGTGTTGGTCTAACAACTGTTATTTCTTCCTTTTGAAAATGCTTCCCACTTTCTTCTCTCTAGCTATGGTAAATTTGAAGAACACGTTCTTATACTGAGAGAGGGGTGAACTGTATAAGTTTAAATTTTACTTTTCCTTCCCAAAAAATATTATCCAATGTTATCAATGGCAATATCAATAGTAGTAATCAAAGCAATGCACAAATCATCACACACAATAGAGATACCAATTTAATGTGGTTCACCTAATGTGGGCTACTCCATGAAGAAAATATTTTACTAAAATTTTCTCAACAAATCTCTTGGAAATCACTTCCCTATTACAATTTTTATAGACCTATCTCCAAAGGAGACACCAATCCCCTAATGCTCTGATTTGTGGATATCTCTCCACAGGAGAACTCTTTCCCCTTTTCTCTGATTCATGGAACTTGATCTAGGAGAACTCTTTCTCCTCAATTGGTTCATGGATATATCTCCATAGAAGAACTCTATCTTTCCAACTGGTTTGTAGATCACACTCCATAGGATAACTCTTTCCCCTTGCTCTAGTTTATGGATATGTATCCATAGGAGAACTCTTTCCCCTCTACTCTGGTTGGTGATCTTATAGAAGACTTATGCCTCCACTGCTAATGGATATCTATCCACTGGAAACCTTTGTCCCAACTACCTTGGATAATGGATCTATATCCACTATATATTGTTGTCCTCTTTACTATGTCACCTCCAAAGCCTGCTCTCAGCTCTATCTCAAATCTACACCAAACTCTATCCCAATTCTAGTAAAAATATTCTCACAAATCTACACTAACTTTTGTCTCAAATCTATCCTCAAGCCTTAATACAAATATTGATCAAATAACCAATCAACTCTCCTTATATATACCCCAAGAATTAACACAAATCTTGACCAAATCAATCAATTAACTTTGCTTATATCTACACCAAGCCTTAACACAAAGCTTGAATAAATCAACAATCAACTCTGCTTAAATTTGCCCTTAATTCCTCTCAAGAACTTGTTGAATCTACTCTCAAGATTTCACACAAGCTTGCTCAACTCTTTCCTCAAGTATCCTTAAATAATTTCTCAAATCTACCTTCAAGTCCTCTCAATAACTTGCTCAATTTTGCTCTCAAGCCTTCTCAAAGACTTTCTCAACTCTATGTTCAATTCCTCTTAAGAACTTACTCAATTCTGCTCTCAAGCCTTCATAAATACTTGCTAAAATATGCTTAAATACATGCTCAAAATAGGTCACAAGATATGCTCAATCAATCTCAAATCTTACATACAATACTATCAAATGCTTTGTCTAATATTCAAAGTAATTCCTTTAACTTGAAGGAATTTAGACATATTCTATTCATAATTTGTTTAACCTCTGGAAAATATAGAGAATGATGTACCCTATCAAAAACTCAATGTGTTCTACTCAATCATGAAGTTTTTTCTTTCACAAATCTCATTTCTAATGTTTGCACATTCACTTTCAATATCACTCAAAACCAATGCTCAAGAAGTTTCTCTTAATAATTCAATCAATGAAACACAACTTGCTCACTAACCCTACACAAGTGTTTTCATACTTCTTCAAACAAAGAGCATAATATGGATCTCAAACCCTAACTCAAATAATTCTCAATCTCTATCTCAAATGTTCTCACAACATTCAACAATGAAGCATATAAAAATTCACTCAAATATTTCCAACAATACTTATCAAACAGTCCTTTTCACTCCACCTTATTTTTCACAACATTCAATCCAAAACCACTTCAAACAAATGATTATGTGCCCATAAATTTTTTTTTATGGAGATATGTCTTCAAAACCCGTCTCACTCACAATATATTTGTCAACTATAAAGGTTAGCACAACACTTCTTTATGAGTTAGCAAACCTTCAATATGTGTACCCAATTAAATTCCAAACCACCCTCTTGATTTCTTGAATTATTGCATCAACTCATATAATCAAACCCTTTAAAATATTTTGTAAAAACATACAAACAATCAAAATACCTCATACACCTTTTAACTCCCTCTTAACACATTCAAAGCAAAATTAGCAAGGATTCTTATTACTCCAATATTTCGCTTTCAAACTAGTTCCCCATAACTTACTTCAAACATTAAAGACATGGAATAATAAAAATTGTTCCCTTATATCTCCCACTTATCATAAATGTATTTCAAAAAGAAAAATAACCACCATTCAAAATAATATTCCAAGACACTTAACAACTTCACTATATCAAAAGCCAAAATATTTCAAACCCCCTTTTTATGGCAAAAATAAAAATTAAATTTAAAATCTTATACCTCCTAAAATAGGTGCATACCTTGCAAATTATGACTTTAGGCATCAATTTATTTAACCAAAAATTAATGTTGTGCACGCTGCCTCCCTCGAGAATTGAACCCACACTTGTTTTCTGCCTATGCCTTATCCATGGGCTAACCGTTGCATGAGCTAAGCACTCACTTGAAACTTTTATCACGTCCGCTATCCTTTATTCCTTTCGCTGACACTAAACTCATTTAAAATAAAAATCTTCCCTCTCTGCTATTGTTAGGAATCAAACGTGAGACCTATCATCCACCAAAGTCTTAATGCTACCAAGCTTATCGCTAGGCCAACCACGTGGTTGGTGATAGGGACATGCAACCTTGTCCCTTTATTTGTCCACGTGCTCCTCTTTGCTTTTAAAAATAAAACCTTCATCCTTGCTTTTCTCATGAAATTCACATCAATTAATTAAATCAAACGTTCACACATGCATTCGAGAGACTTACTTTTGGCCTTCAAAACTTTATGGTATAAATACCATTTTTTCTCCTTGCTCAAATGTCAGTAAAAATTAAACATTTAAATTTTATTCTTGGTGCCAAACCCACTTAGGGTTATAAAATAATTATAATATAAATATTATAATTATTTATAATTACCCTTAGGCTTTTCTCTTAACACTTTAATATTATAATAAATATAATAATATTATTTCCTTTAGGCCTAGGTGTTTCCTTCCTTAACCTTAGGCTTTCTCCTTGACAACTTTAATATTATAATAATGAATATTATAATATTATTTCCTTTGGACCTAGGTATTTCCTTCCTTTGGGGTATTTAGATAATATTTTGACCAACCATGTGAAGCTTTAAACCAAATATCTTGGGGTTAAAATATAAATATTTTAACCCTTTTTTTGTCAATTCCCTTGCACTGAGATGAAATGACTTTTGACATCAATGACAACATAACTACTCAAAATTTCCAGCAATCTCCCTCTTTGTCATTGATGGCAACCCTTTTCCTTAACCATTTCTTTTTTCTTTTTTCAATTTTTCTCCCCTTGAGAAATTGCTCCCCATGACTGATGCTCTCCCCCTAACTAAAATCTCTCCCCCTTTGACATCAATGGCAAAGGGACTCCTTTGGGGCTAAATATAAGACTCTTAGCTCATCCCCTTACCCACCTCCTCTCCTTGAGGTGATTAATGTTTGGATGGGAGTATCTCTACTCCCAGTATAGAATACTCTATTTCTTTGTCCACCTTATTTTTCAACTAATCCTTCTAATTCTTTTGAATATCCTTGTTCCTGATTTTCCCTAGAATTGTTTTTCTACACCACTTTGCCATATGCCCAACATTATTGTAATTGAAACACTTGATGTTTTGGTTCCTAGGAGGTGCAAATATATTGAAGTTCCTCCTGGTGAAGCCATATCCATTCTTGTCATGAACCCTGCAATGAATTTATTTATGACCAAAATGATTACAAGAGTAGCAATACCCTTGAAAAAGATACCCATTTCTGAAATTTTTCTTAGTGAAACCATATTCCTTCTTTTCATATATCATGCACTACATAGCCTTGTGACCAAACTTGTTACATGAGAAATAACACCCTTTGAATAAATCTTGCCTTTCACTCTCTTAGTCCTTTCTTCTTTGTGATGATCCATATACCTTATTTGTGCATTTTTTCCTTCCTCTTTGATGTTGGTACTTATCAATACATTGGCATAAGTCTTAGGTTCTTCTTCAGTCACTTCTTTTGATGTTCCCTTTGAGACTTCCTTTTATTTTGAGCTTGATTCCCCTTTCTGTACTTCTAGATCTTCTTCATTGCCTAGTCCTATTTTGATAAATGAAGATATTTGTGCTTTGGTAATGTTATCCAAAGCTTTTGAACTTTTCTCAAACTTGTGTAGCTTATATTTAGACTCTTTCACTTCCTTCCTTAGTGAAACTACCTCATGTTCTAATATTTCACATTCTAAGACTTTTACCTCTAAATTTTTAGTCATACCTTCTTCAATTTTCCTTGCCTCTTCAACCTTAACCTTAAGGTTAGTGAGATCTTGTAGAAAATTTGCCTTTGTTTCCTTATCTTCTTGTACTTGGGCTTTCAATATTAAGTTCTCCATTTTTAACTCAACAAGTTCCTTAACTGTGGCTTCCTCCTTTCCTTTTTTTGAATCTTCCTCTTCTTCTAGGTTTTCAAGAGCATCTTCATACTCTTCAATATCTGAAAGACTTTCATCACTATCACTTGAAGCACTGATTGCTACTTCAACATGAGCATCTTATTTTTCTTCTATTGTCGAAAGTATAATTTCCTTTGTACACCTGATTTGACTATCCCTATTTTCTTTTTTTATCTTCACTACTACTGAAACCATTACAATAAGCTGCATTGTGGCTAAGGTTACCAAAACATTCTTCTTCACTGCTACTATACCCAAATTTTGAACAATGATCTTCAATATGACCAAAGTTACCACACATAAAACATTTGAGTATTCTTAGTTCCTTCTTATTCCTTTTTACATAGTTAGCTTATTTTTTGCTATTGGATCCTGTTTCCACTTCTCCTCTTAGAGCAAAAATATCTTTGAGAGCAAAATCAAATTCCTTTTCCTCATTGTTGCTATTATACCCATTTTATGGACAATAAAGTGCTATGTGACAAAGCTTACCACACTCTACACATCTCACTAATTTTTCTTCTTCCCTTATCTAAAAATCAAATTCTTCTTTTTTTTTCAGGTCTCATGGTTCTTCTTTTACCTTTCCTTACCATGTGTGTTCCTGTAGATCTTCCTTCAAGTTGTTAGGCTTCCCTGAAGGAACTTGACTCTAATACCAATTGAAGAACATGCGTTTATACTGAGAGGAGGGGGTGAACAGTATAATATCAACTTTTACTTTTCCTTTCCAAATAATATTATCCAATATTATCAATGGTAATATCAACAATAGTAATCAAAGCAATAAACAAATCATCACACATAATAAAGACACCAATTTAATATGGTTCAAAATGTGGGCTACTCCATGAAGAAAATATTTCCACTAAAATTTTCTCTACAAATCTCTTGGTAATTACTTCCCTATTACAATGCTTATGGACCTCTCTCCAAAGGAGACACCAATCCATAATGCTTTGATTTGTGGATCTCTCTTCATAAGATAACTCTTTACCATTTTATCTGGTTCATGGAACTTGATCCAGGATAACTCTTTCTCCTCAATTGGTTTGTGTATCTCTCTCCATAGAAGAACTCTATCTTACCAGCTGGTTTGTGGATCACACTCCACAAGATAACTCATTTTCCTTACTCTAGTTTGTGGATATATATCCATAGAACTCTTTCACCTCTGCTCTGGCTGGTTATCTTCTAGAATACTTCTAACCCCATTGATTTGGCTAATGGATATCTATCCACTGGAAACCTCTATCTCTACTACCCTATCTAATGGATATCTATCCATTGGATATTATTGTCTTATTTACTTTGTCACCTCCAAAGCTTGCTCTTAGCTCTATATCAAATCTGCACCAAACTTTGTACCAAGTCTAGTACAAATATTCTCTATCTCTGCACACAAATTTGCACTAACTTCTATCTCAAATCTGTCTTCAAGTCTTAACACAAAGCTTGATCAAATCACCAATCAACTCTACTTAGATCTACCCCAAGCCTTAACACAAAGCTTGACCAAATCAATCAATCAACTCTGTTTAGATCTACCCCAAGCCTTAACACAAAGCTTGAAGAAATCAACAATCAACTCTACTCAAATCTGCCCTTAATTCCTCTCAAGAAGTTTCTCAATCTACTCTCAAGATTTCACACAAGCTTGCTCAACTTTATCCTCAAGTATTATTACAGACTTGCTCAAATCTACCTTCAATTCCTCTCAAGAACTTGCTCAATTTTTCTTTCAAGCCTTCTCAAATATTTTCTCAACTCTGGATTCAAGTCCTCTCAAGAACTTTCTCAATTCAGTTCTCAAGCCTTCACAAATACTTGCTCAAATCTACTCAAACACATGCTCAAAACAGCTCATAAGATATGCTCAATCAATCTCAAATATTACATACAATGCTATCAAATGCTTTGTCTAATATTCAAAGTAATTCCTTTAACTTGAAGTAGTTTAGACATATTCTATTCAAAATTCGTTTAACCTCTAGAACATATAGAGAATTATATACTCTATCAAAAACTCAATATGTTCTACTCAATCATTAAGTTTGTCGCTTTCACAAATCTCATTTCTAATTTTTGCACATTCATTTTCAATATCACTCAAAACCAATGCTCAAGAAGTTTCTCTTAATCATTCAATCAATGAAACACAACTTGCTCACTAACCCTACACAAGTGTTTTCATACTTATTCAAATAAAGATCACAATATGGGTCTCAAACCCTAACTCAAATAATTCTCAATCTCTATCTCAAATTTTCTCACAACATTTAACAAGGAAGCATATAAAAATTCACTCAAATATTTCCAACAATGCTTATCAAACAATCCTTTTCACTCCACCTTATATTTCACAACATTCAATACAACAACACTTCAAAAAAAGGATGATGTGCCCATACCTTTTTTTTTTTGATGGAGATGTCTTCAAAACCTGTCTCACTCACAATATCTTTTGCAACTATAAAGGTTAGCACAACACTTCTTTATGAGTTACCAAACCTTCAATATGTGTGCCTAGTTAAATTCCAAACCACTCTCTTGGTTTCTCGAATTATTGCATCAAATCATATAATCAAACCCTTCAAAATATTTTAGAAAAACATACAAACAATCAAAATACCTCATAAACCTTTTAACTCCCTCTTAACACATTCAAACCAAAATCAACAAGGATTATTATTACTCCAATAATTCACTTTCAAACTAATTCACTATAACTTCCTTCAAATGTTAAAGGTATGGAATAATAGAAAACATTCCCTTATATCTCCTACTTATCATAAATGCATCTCCAGAATAAATATAACCACCATTCAAAATAATATTCCAAGGCACTTAACAAATTCACTACATCAAAAGCCAAAATATTTCAAACCCCCTTTTTATGGCAAAAATAAAAATTAAATTTAAAATCTTAAGACCTCCCAAGTTAGATACATACCTTGCAACTTATGACCTTAGACATCAATTTATTTAACTAAAAATTAATGTCATGTGCGCTACCTCCCATGGGAATCGAACCCTCACTTGTTTTTCGCCTATGCCTTAGCCACGGCCTAACTACCATGTGAGCTAAGCACTCACTTGAAACCTTTATCGTACCTGTTGTCCTTTATTCATTTCGCTAGCACTAAACTCATTTAAAATAAAAATCTTCCCTCTCTGCTACCATTGGGAATCGAATGTGAGACCTGCCATCTAGCAAAGTCTTAATGTTGCCAAGATTGCCGCTAGGCCAACCTCGTGGTTGGTGATAGGGGCATGCAACCTTGTCCCTTTATTTGTCCACATGCTCCTCTTTGCTTTTAAAAATAAAACCTTCATCCTTGCTTTGCTCACGAAATTTGCATCAATTAATTAAATCAAACGTTCACACATGCATTAGAGAGACTTACTTTTGGACTTCAAAACTTTATGGTATAAATATCAATTTTCCTCCTTGCTTGAACGTCGATGGAAATTAAACATTTAAATTTTATTCTTGGCACCAAACCCACTTAGGTTTATAAAATTATTATAATATAAATATTATAATTATTTTATAATTAACCTTAGGCTTTTCTCTTAACACTTTAATATTATAATAATAAATATTATAATATTATTTCCTTTGGGCCTAGGTGTTTCCTTCCTTAACCTTAGGCTTTCTCCTTGACAACTTTAATATTATAATAATAAATATTATAATATTATTTCCTTTGGGTCTAGGTATTTCCTTACTTCGGGGTATTTAACAATATTTTGACCAACCATGTGAAGATTTAAACCAAATCTCTTAGGATTAAATATAAATATTTTAACCCTATTTTTTTCAATTCTCTTGCACTAAGATGAAATAATTTTTGACATCAATGACAACATAACTACTCAAAATTTTGACTCAGGTATTCCTCTCTATATCAGGAACTTTTATTCTTATAGATCGAATGCTTCAACATGGTCACTCATAGTTTTTCCAGCTTGGGTACTCTAACACAGGCACTTGTAGTCTATCTAGGTTGAGTACTTTAATATAGGTGCTCCAATATTTGGGCCCAATGTATCTCTCATCGGATGTGCACTAGGATACAACTCTCCTTGAATTTCAATATCTTCCAAAGTAATTATCTCCTCGAGAATGCAAGCACAACTAGTCTGTCAACATAGATGTTCTTCACTTTTCTTTACCACTATCAAACTTCAGTCATCTCTTCTTTGTAGACATTCCAAAAATATTCCTCCACTTTATGTTCTTATCCAAAACCTTCAATATTCTAATGTCCACATCTTATAGCAATCAAATCATGTTCTTTGTCATGTTTTATTGTTTTTCCAATATCCTAAAACTTATTTCTTTGCTTCTCTCCAATAATATTCATGTTCTTCAATCTTCTTTTCTCCAATCTCCTTCACTTCAATCTTATCTTCTTATCCTTTACTCTTCTCCTTTCTCCTTCAATATTCTTCTTCTCTTCAATCTACAATCTCTCCTACAATCTTTCCTCAAATCAATATTTCCTCTCCATTCAATGTGGCTCTTTGAACCAAGAAAAGTAATAATATTTAATAGTGTTACAACAGTGCCAGGGTAGTGAAGGCAAGTGCAACAGTGCTAGGGTAGTGAAGTAAAAAAAAATTAACAATCTCATAGTATTGCTAGGGTAGTGAAGGCAAGTGTAGCAGTGTTAGGACAATGAAGTAAAAATAATATAATATTGCCATAGTAGTGCTAGGGAAATGAAGATGAGTGTAGCAGTGCTAGGATAGTGAAGTAAAAATATTTTAACAGTGTTATGGTAGTGTTAGGGTAGCGAAGTAAAAATATTTTTTATTTGGTATTTTTAAAATGGTAATATAATTTGGGAAATTGGTTTCTTGTTTTTAATGGAGAATTAAGAGGGTCATTTAGACTTCTCAAAGGACCTCTTTGAGGGTCAACGCATATTTTCAAATCCAAGGGCAAAGGGTCCCATTTTTGGATAAGATTTAGAATTTGAGAACTAGGGGTCCTTGTGTTTTTTGAGTGACCATATTAATACTGTTGGTTATCAGACCTTTAGTGGACAGAGGAGATCTATGTCAAAAGTTTCATATCAAGTTAGTTTTCCTATTGATTGCTCACTCTTAGGTGTCTCAAAACACTTTACTCAAGTGATGGGTTTAATGAATGAGAAATCATTTCATTACGGGGAATAAAAACTTGAGTAGGCTCCAAACAACCTAAAATCACTTTTTCTGATAAAATTTCCTCTATTTGGTTCTAGTTTTACTGGTAAAAGTCTTGATTTAGAGGCCCTAAGTGGAGTGGGTCCAAAATTACAATCAACACAGCCTACAACTCTGGTTACTAAAGTGCATAAGGTACATAAAGTGGTTAATACGAGAAGGTTGAAGATCATAATGGTACTTGGGGAAGACTTGAGGATGGAACAAGTTTTGGAGTTTTTTGGGAAGGCCCTTATTGGAAAGTTTCATTGACATCAAATAGCTAATAATTCACTAAATGAGTGGTTGCAAAAGGTATGGGTTCCAATCTTCGGATATGGGTCAAATTTTCACTTACTTACTAGAGGATGGATAGGTTTCCTTTTTCAATCTAAGGAAGATGCATAGAAAATTATATTAGTTCATTGGTATTGGGGGTCTTCTTTTTTGGCTTTAAATGCTTGGACAACTTGCTTTGATCCTAGGACTGAAGTTTCTAGGAGAATCCTAATCTGGATAAAACTTCCAAGTCTGCCAATGGAGTTATGGTCAGAAAGAGCTTTGAAATAAATTTGATATTCATTAGATAAAACTTTGGATATAGATATTTCTTTTAAATCTAGTGTTTTTTGGTCTGTAGCTCAGGTTTTGGTTGATATGGATATCAGTGAAGGCTTACCATACTATATGGAGATAGTTGTGGGAAATACATTTCATACTCAAATCTTATATTATTTGGAGATTCCTTTTAGATGTGTTTGTTATCATATTTATGGGCATATTTCTAAGGAATGTTCTCAAGATTTCACACAAAAAGTATAGAGAAATAAATAAATTATTAGTGGGGATTTCAAGTTAGCTAAAAACAATCAAGAGATACCTTTTTTAGAGCCTAATAGTGCTTCATGATTCAACACAAACAAGAAAAAAGAATTTTTTGAACCTAGAACCAAAAATCTAGAGAAGGAGAAAGAAATATTAGGCCTAGCTTTACCTCCAGTTCATTGTTCACAAGCTATTATAGAAGGAGACAGAGCCATAAAGAAAACTATGAAAGGATTGGAAATCAATACTATTAAGTTTGTTGGTCATACATCTAAGCCTTATGACAATTATTTTCCAATACATGAGAATAATATGGACTTATGTGTAGCACCCTAAAATTGGCATAGTTAAACCTTAGTAAAAAGATAAAAATCCAAATTTTAACCTCAAACTGCCCGTTAACCGCCTGTTACCCGCTCCCCTTGTTTTTCGTGCCATTTTTAGGATTTGTTTTGACCGTTGGACGATATCGTCGCAGATTAGATGAAATCATCCCAGATCTGACGAATTCATCTGGAACAGAATGTCCAGATGATTTCATCCCAAAACCAAATTTTCATAATTAGCTTCTATTTCAACAGCCTCTCCAACTTGGGCAGAAGCGCGTCTGCGTAGTTGGAGATTCCCCCATTGGAGATCTCCCGGATTGGGATGATCCCCAACCTCCTAACCTCTCCCTAATCCTATATAAACTAAGATTTTCTCGCTTTATCCCCTTGAATCTCTGCCTGAAACTCTGCTTAAACCCCCCGAACTTCCACGCACCTCAGAGCATCCTCACACCATCATTTGCATTCTGTATTTCATGTTTTCTTGCAGGAACTTTACTATTTTTCAGTCGAAGCTAGCTCGGATCATCGCAAGTGATTCTAGACGATTTTGGACGATCCTGTCGAGGAGTGCAGACGATCTCGTACGATTGGAGGTGATCCCGACTGTAGTCCAGATTGGGGGCAATCAAAGTCCAGAGTTTGCATCTCTTTATTATTTTTTGCATTTCTCTATACATTATCTTAGTTATTATATTTATGCATCTTGGAGTTCACCTCATTTAGCATAACCGCATGATAAAGTTAAAATCAATCATTAAATCTACTGCATTTCTCTTATTTGTTATTTGAATCTATTATTTAGGCATGTTTGCTATTATTTCTATCATTCCCCTTTGCTTTTGCAGTTGTATCTTGGGTATTTTGTATCTATTCTTGTGATTGCAAGTTTTTGACGAATTTGTCTGACGAATTCGTCAGATCTCAGATGATCGACTATGATTTGAGATGATTCTATGATCTCAGACGATTACGTACGAGTTGAGGTGATCTAGACTATTACAAAACTCAGAATCTTCATCAGACATCCGAAATCAGGTATGTTCTGTCCCATTCTGCACATTCTCTGTGTTTAGCATTTATGCATATTTTTTGTATCCATAAAAATCAGCATTGGCATATAGAATAGTTTAGATTCATCTTGGCCAAACCTAGGAATTGAATGATTGAAGTACAAAATGAACACATCAAACCCACTATCAACCTAGGTGTGGAAACTGCCACTCAAAAGTTTCCTGGTGAACCCACCATCCGTCGAAAATTCACCCTTATACCCCTCCCCCGAGAGGCGGGACCTTCAAAGGGCCTCTCAGTCCGAGGTATTGTCCCATCCTTCTCGCATCCCCCTTTCGGGTGCGGATCCTATAGCCTGAAGGTAAGGATGCAAAAAATTTGGAGCGATACATTTTGGTGAACCCGACGTGAAAAACTAAAAACCTTTTGAAAACAATCCAAAAAAAAAATCAAAACATAAATGCATTTAGAATCAATGATTGCATATCATATTTAGATGGTAGATTATAATAAAAGACGAGTTGTCACCATTAATGTTGAGAATCAATTAGCAGCCATAGAGATTAATTCTTTGCTTAGAGTATCTCAAACATATAGAGTCCCACCTTTATGGGACGAGCTTAATAGGAGATTGAATCTCATTTCATCTAGATCAACCGAACTTAGGCAAATCAAGAGGTTTGTCCTAGATAGAATCCTGGATCCTGATCAAGTGACCTTGTATCATGAGCTTTAGAGAGCTTGCCATAGGTGGTTAGCAGATAAAAGAGCCCTTGTGTCTTCTGAATTGTACACCTTTGAGGAATACCTCGACAATGCAGTTGTAGTACATAAATTTCTATCTCGTATAGAGGACCAAGAGGTCGTTCTTACGGATAGACAAAGATGGAATAGAGTTCCTAGAGCTATGTTATATCGAGAGTATTGCCATGAAATCTATTTTTACAAGTCAGAGTCAGAAACAGATAATATCACTATAGCACACTTTATCAAGTTCTTGAAAAACCATTTCCAATTTGAAGAGGAGCATTTCATGACTCCCGATGAACTTGATCCTATCAATGACATCTATAAACTATTTATAGAAAACTAAGCTATTCTTTTATTATTGTTATTTCTTGCATTTAGTGTGTTGTTTGTTGTCTTTATAATATTATCATAAAAACAATAAATAAAATAAAAAAAACAAAATAAAATCATAACAAAAATCAAAACATTTTCTTTTAAGCATCATAGTAGGTATATAATTAAAATATATACCTCCCAAATTTGTTGCAAATATATTAATATATATTTGCTAAAATCTAAATTTAAACATAATGACTAGACTCAGGAATGGAAAACAGATTAAGTAGAAGAAGATTGGTTAGGAAAACCAGGAAATAACCCAGATGTCCTTCCTGAAGACCCAATTCAGGAAGAAGGAACCTTTGACCAACAAGAAGAAGAATTTGTTGTAGGAAATGAACAAAAAGAAAATGATAGAGAGGAAGGATCCTCATCCCCTAAAATATCTCCAGAAGGAGCTGTTACTTTTGAGAACATGGAACATTTCTAGAAGTTCCTCAATACTAATATTGGCACTCTTAATAGAGCAGTCCATATGGACAAAGATCAAATTAGTGATACTCAAGCAACCCTAGAAGACATATATCACACACGCACTAATCCCTTGTCCTTCGTTGATCAAGAAAGTGATCAAGCTGGACCATCCAATTTGGATATGGCCACTATAATCTAGAACACGCAACAACAACAGGTTACCCAACCACCTAGAGTGCCTGTTATCAAGCCTAGGGTTATTCCCACACAAAAGAAACCTTCATTCACTTCTCTATTTTGCCAAGCTATTGATCAATATACCTCAAATCAACAAAAGCCTAAAACAAAACCAAATACCAATTTCCAACAATCTGGGATACAACATAATGCTACAACAAATCTTCTTCATAATACTCTTCCTACCAACCATTTGCATAATAGCAATATAGCATCTAATCCTTATGTCACGCCTTCATACGCTCACAAATCCCATGCTCATGTACCACCGAACCAATATGGTGGACAAACTGGTAATCTGGAAGCCATGGTGAAATAGTTAGTCTCCCGCATGGACCAGATAGATCCCTACCATCCCTCGTACAATTATCGAGAGATGTGTAGTCAGCCTCTAGATCCTATAGTTGTAGCACAACCATATCCCAAACACTTTCCTATGCCTGTCCTACCTATATACAAAGGAACTGAAGATCCCATAGAGCATCTTCGTATGTTTAGGATAGCATGTCATGATATATCACATGATGACTTGTTATTACTAAAGATGTTCCCAAAAAGTTTAGGAGGGATGGCATTGGAGTGGTATTATCAACTACCCACTCATTCTTTGAGGAATTTCGAAGAAACCGCCGAGTCTTTTGTGCATCAATTTAGTGCCTATATCGAAAGGCATGTAACCATTAAATATTTGTACAACCTAAAACAAGACAAAGATGAGTGTTTTGCTGACTTCTTAGCTCGATGGAGGCAGTTGATAGGAAAATTACACTTTGTGTTACCTTATCGAGAAATGTTGGATATCTTTATCAATAATTTACAAGAACAACTATCCTATGAATTATCAACTGCTACCTTGACCACCTTCGATCAAGCTATAGACTTAGCCCGAAGAGTGGAAGATGCTCTTATTAGGAGAGGTCAACTCAAAAAGAAAGATGATGAGAAAACATCCAGAAATCAATATAAAAATAAACAAGTTGTGGGTGATGGAGTCACTGATAGCAGAAACGTTGCCAATGTTAATACTATGAAAACAACAGAGAAGTTCATATTGAAACCTCCTGATAAACCACCCCGAGAATTTACTAGGTTAAATCAACCTTTATCAACCATTCTCCCGTAATTACTAGCATGAGGATTGATCCAATTACCAAATATCCGGGAACCTGATCCAACTATACCCAGATACAGAGCTGATTTACATTGTGATTTCCATAGAGGGCCTAGACACGCTACCAACTCTTGTAAAAGATTAAAACATAAAATACAAGACCTGATTGATAACAATGAGATGGAGGTGCAAGCCTTTCAACCTAAACAAAATCCTCCTAATAATGCTCAAAAGAACATCCCCCAAAATCAGAATCAGAATGCCAATCAATCATTGGACATATTTCAACATCCTTTACCAAAGCATGGTAAAGAGGTGGCTAATCAAATTGAGCATCATAATGTTCCCCCTCCTACCCGATATGTAGGAACTATTAGTGGACAATTACCTGTTCACGATCCGCAAACCTTTGACACAACTTTATCCATAGTTACGACCAGACCTCTATATAATATTCGGACCCCTGATCTTAGTGATACCGAATATGAGACTAAAAGTGACATGGAAATCACCTCAAATCAATCGAATAGTTTTGAAGATGAATCAGATCCTATTCAACCTATCACAAGTTCTATGGTTCCAGAAGAACCATTTCCTAGAAGAGTCACTACTAGACCATCTTCTCACCAATTACTTTCTAATGAACAAGCCATAAATGCTAGACCAAGGCCCATTCATCATCCGCAAAATAATATTGTAGGTACCATCGGAGCCGTTACCAAACAACAGGCTCAAAACTCTCAACAGGATCAAACTCAAAACGATGGATTAGCTCCATTTGTTTTGAAAAATCCCAATAAAGGGAATCATGTGCCTAATATTCAACCTAAGCCTCCTTATAATATTAATGAACAATTATCAAATACTACAGCTAGAATTTCCCTTTTGGACCTTTTAAGATCTTCTCCTACCCATAGGGATGAATTAATGCTCACATTAAGCCAAATGATGGTACCACAAAATATTCAACTCGAAGCCATGTCCAATACTATCATAACTCGAGAAGTCGATTGTATTGACTTTCGGGATAGAGATATACCACAACATAGTTTACATAAGGATAACCCCTTATATATTACCGCCCTAATTGGGGATGTAGCAGTTAAACGAGTCTTGATTGATAATGGTTCATCTTTAAACATATGCACTTTTGACTTCTACCAAATATTTGGGTTTAGAAGTGATGAAATGAAAAGAACCGATATGATCATAAAAGCCTTCAATGACGAAACACAAGAAACGTGTGGAGTTATTACTATCCCCTTGCAAGTTGGTCCGAGAACCTTAGACACGACCGTGTTTATTGTACATTGCCCTACATCGTACAATATACTCTTGGGTCGCCCTTGGATCAACGTGATGCAATCTGTTCCCTCCACTTTACATCAGTGTGTTAAATTCAAATTTAAAAATCAGTTGGTTACCATTCATGGTGATCCTAGACCCTTTGATATGTGTGCTTTGGCAGAACCTGTTGGAGTTCAATTTTGCCCTACTCTGTCATCCACACATCCTAATTCTCATCAACCATTTAAACGTGTGAAACACACACCCATAACATCATCTACTTTTTCCCCATCAACTACACCTCTACATATAGCTCAACCATCTTCCGAACAAACCACATTAGGACCTCGAAAAGATCCTAAAACTACAACCAATGCTTCTTGTTTTACTCCTATAACTTCCATACCTATAGACTCATCCATCGATATCTCTATAACATCTACATCCACTACAGGCATCCTTTCCACATCCGACGATGTAGGAAATGTTCCTTCTACCTCTTATGCTCTTACCGATGAGCTCTTACCCGATTTATCTAAAATTCTTATATCAAAAAAAAAAACACTGCCATGCAAGATTCCCTTATTTTAAATAAACTCCCACCCTCTCCTCATACCTTGGGCCTCCCACAGCCTATGGGAAGTATTTACCAAGTCGGGAGTTGTGCTTTTATTTATAAGGGATATGACTAGGGAAGAATACCTAGAAACATCAAGACACATTGTGATGGATATGCTAGATGCTATTTTGCTAATGAGTATATTAAAGCTAAGCCTATAATGCTTAAATTGGGATATAAAGGGAAAGGTTTGGGACCTTTCCAGAATGGTATGAAAGAACCTTTTGAGGTAGAACCGTGGCCTTCCCGATGTGGTGTGGGCCTATTTCCTAGTAAAGGTCAGCCCTTCCCATTCGAGGATGATGACCACCTCATATGTTACCAAGATTATCTGGATAAACGGGATGTCTTGCATTTAATGAATAAGCCTCTTACATGTAATATGTTATCCATAGCTTACCCTGAGATGATTGCCAAATCCGACGATGAGTTGGAGGGGGATATCTTTCATGATGTCTCCATTGAGGAATTGTTACATAACGGATTTTATTTCGATGGCTCTATACCTAGTATAGCCCAGCTTGAGGCCACGACTCCTCAAGACGAATTATCCAAGCTAACCTTGGAAGAATTACAAGAATTAAGTGTTTCACCCGCCCCACCTAATTTTGAGAGAGATCTACACATGGAAGTAGAAAACATCATAAAAATTAACATTGGAACCAAAGATAACCCTCACATAATCAACATTGGATCAGAATTGAGTCAAGAAAAACAAGATAAATACATTGCATTCCTTAAAAAATATGAAGACATCTTTGCTTGGACATATGAAGATATGCCAGGATTAGACCCTTCTGTAGTTATGCATCACCTAGTAGTCCATCCGGATGCTAAACCTGTTAAACAAAAACTTAGAAAAATGCATCCCAAAGTGGCCTTACTAGTCAAAGGAGAATTAGAAAAACTCTTAAATGTTATTTTTATACAAGCCATTGATTATGCTGAATGGATCTCGAATGTAGTTCCAATAACTAAGAAAGAAGCCACTAAAGTTAGGGTTTGCACAGACTTCAGAGATATTAATGTTGCATGCCCTAAAGATGATTTTCCTCTTCCCAACATGGATCAGATCATTGACTTTACTCGTTGGGAGTGGAATGATATCCCTAATGGATGGATTCTTCTGGTTATAATCAGATCAGGATAGCTCCTGAAGATCAGGCTAAAACAACCTTTATTACCCCTTGGGGGACCTTTTGTTGGAAAGTGATGCCATTCGGTTTAAAGAATGCAGGTGCAACTTATCAACGCGCTATGACTTATATATTTCATGATATGATGCATAATATTCTACATGATTATGTAGATGATATTATAGCTCGTTCCATCAAAGAAGATGATCATTTAGATGACTTGAGAAAAGTATTTGATCGGTTAAGGGAGTATCTTATCCGATTGAATCCAGCTAAATGTATATTCGAAGTTAAGTCCGGTAAATTATTAGGGGTTATAGTTTCTTTACGTGGCATTGAAATTGACCCTCTCAAGATCGTGGCTATCACTGATATGCCCGCACCCACAAATATATCAGAATTACGAAGTCTACAAGGTAAGCTTCAAGCTATTCGCCGCTTTATTGATAAGTTGGTAGACAAAACCGGACCTTTTCTTAAGCTTCTTAAGAAAGATGTCTCTTTTCATTGGGATGACGAATGTCAGGAAGCATTTGAACTCCTTAAGAAATATCTCCTTAAACCACCGGTGCTTTCACCACCTAGATCTGATCATCCATTTATCTTGTACATTTTTGCTTCCAATTTTGCCTTAGGAGCTATGTTAGCTCAACTTGACGATGAGAAGAAAGAACGTGCTAATTATTACATTAGCAGAACCTTAATTAGTTATGAAACTCGCTACACAACATTAGAGAAACTATGTCTAGCAGGCGTATTTTCTACACAAAAACTATGCCATTATATGCTCAGCCAAAAAACGTATGTTATTGCTAAATTCGATCCTTTGTGGTATCTCATGAGTCGATCGTACTTATCTGGTCGCACAGCCAAGTGGGTTCTTGTGCTAAGCAAGTTTGAACTCACGTTTATAGGACAGAAGTCTGTTAAAGGTCAAATCATAGCAGATCAATTAGTTGTTGCACCCTTAGAGTCTACCCATCCCCTCATCATTGAGTTTCCTGATGAATGCCTTAAACTAGAGGCAGACCATTCAGAGCAATGGTCCCTATACTTTGACGGAGCCCGATGTATGAGTGGGTTGGTGCAGGTATTATTTTAATATCTCCGTAGAAACATCTTATACCTCTGTCCTTTAAACTAACATTTGCTTGCACCAATAACACTGCCGAATATGAAGCTCTCATCCTTGGATTACGAGCTGCCTTGGTATTGAAAATTAAAAATTTATTGGTTTTCGATGATTCTCAACTTGTCATAAATCAAATCAATGATGTTTATCAGACCAGAGATGATAAATTATGCCCATATAAAGCATATGTTTTACAATTATTATCTTTATTTGATCAAGTTACCTTGGAAGCTATTCCTCAAACTAGCAACCGTGCGGCTGATGCTATGGCTGTAGTTGCATCTCTTTTGCCCTTGGAGTTAGATGATGAATATGCTACCATCATTATTCGTCGACTCCAGGAACCCACTTCAAGCAAATCATGCTTAGAACCTTTGGATGTGTTTCTAATCAACGAAACTACTCCTAAACCATGGTACACTGATATATTTAATTTTCTTCAAAATGGGACCTTTCCTGAAGGTTGTAATAGCAACCAACGCAGGTTATTACGTAGACGAGCAAGTCGCTTTGTAATCATTGGTAATACCTTGTATAGGAGATCTTTTGAAGGCATCTTACTGAGATGTTTGAATCTAGCAGAATCTAGATCAGCTTTGAGTGAAGCCCACAATGGATCTTGTGGGGGGCATTTTAGTGGTAGCGCCATTGCTAAGAAGCTCCTTAGGATAGGATATTTTTGGCCTACCATGGAAAATGATGCACATGATTATGTGCGACATTGCGACAAGTGCCAAAACACGCCGACCTTGTCCATGCGCTTGCACAAGAACTGTAGGCTATTTCATCTCCTTGGCCCTTTTCAAAATGGGGCTTAGACATCATTGGAAAAATCAACCCTGTGTCATCTGATGGACACAAATTTATCATAACCGCCACTGAGTATTTCACGAAGTGGGTTGAAGCTATGCCATTAGCTTCTTGCACTGGAACCCAAGTTTCCAAGTTTATTTTTAATCAAATTATTTGTAGGTTCGAAATCCCTGCAAATCTCATCTCAAATAATGGAACTTGTTTTAAAAATAAAGATGTTAAGAAATTATGTCAAAAGTATAAAATTCAACACCGTTGGTCCACTCCCTATTATCCTCAGGGTAATGGCCAAGCATAAGCATCTAATAAAACATTAATTAAAATCCTCAAAATACTGGTCAATAAATCTGGTCGAGATTGGCACATCCAATTATATCCTGCTTTGTGGGCTTATCGAACTAGCGTTCATACTCCCACAGGCACTTCCCCCTTTGTTTTGGTCTATGGCGCTGAAGTAGTTTTTCCCTTTGAATTAGAAGTTCCTTCTTTGGCTCTGCTACTTCAAGATACTGAAGTAGGAGATGAATATCATGCTGGCAGACTTAGTCAGCTGGAACTCCTAGATGAGAAGCGCATCAATGCTTTGGAGCATCTTCGTGCCTACCAAAACAAGCTTAAGAGAGCATACCTCAAGAAAGTTCATCAACGATCCTTTGAGATCGGCGACCTTGTCTTAAAAGAAAATCAGAAAAATACTAATGCAACTAAAGACCTTAAAGGTAAATTTGAGCCCAACTGGCTCGGACCATATGTCATCATTGCTAAATTTGGATCGGGAGCATATCGATTAGCTACCTTAGATGGTAAATATCTTAAAGAACCTATGAAAATTATGCATCTTAAGCATTATTATGCATAACATTTGGTCCTTTTTCATCATTTATATATATTGTGTATTTTGCATATTGTTTCATTTTAGTAAAATTTCAAAAAAAAAAAATAGTAATAGTATTTCTTCTTGCAATTCATCAATCAAAATCAAAATATAAAAACATCAAAATCGTCAAAATCTTCAAAAAAATATTTTATTTTCATACCTGTCAATTCTTGAAGTATTGCAGTTATATTTTCAATTATTTTGGATAAATTAGCATTTATTTGGAATCCCGCACTTTCACATTCACATGAATAAATATCTTGATTTTATTTTGTATGATTATTAATCTCTCTTATATCAAAGTCCACAGTTGAATTAAATAAATTTTTGAGCATAGAGAACCGATCTTGTTATTTACTTGAACCAAATATATCTTTTCACATTAAAATGATTTCATTGCAAATTCAATATGATGCTACATAGTAAAAGTGGTTTCTTGAGCGAAAATTTTCCCCTGCTATCCTATCATGCACATGGTCTAGAATCTTTGAGAATTGACAAAAGGACAAGCTCACCCCTACCCGCAATAAAAATCCCTTGCTCTACAAGCTAATCCGAGCAAGTATCCCTAGCATAGGAAGAAAAAGAAAAGTCAAAGAAAATGAGAAAAAGAAAAATATCATTTTGTACCATCGCAGCAATATTTCAGCATTATCTCAAGTTCCAAGCAAAATACAAAAAAAAAAAAAAAAGAGAGAAGAAAAGAAGAGAAAAAGAAAAGGCAAAAGCAAAATGCAATAAATCCCTTTCCCTACCCCTTGAAAAGAAAAGAAGGGTGAATGAGCTTGAATCCTTGGAATTCTCAATTATTCAAAAACTGTGAGGTAAGCCCCATAACAAGTGGTTTGTGCCCAACCCGCTTGGCCTTGGGTAATCCCTAGCGTGGTGATATGTCTGTCACATTAGCGACCTTATTTTGTATAGACCTATGTCTGCTTATGGATCAGCTAGCTCTTGATGACCCGACTTACACGATAGTCTGGTACGGTTACATGCATATAAATCATGGTCAATGAACATTCATTTGGTTAATTCAAATTACTTGTATCAAATTATCTTGCTCAAAATTGGTGAATGAACAATACAATTGCACACACATTTGTATTTGAGAGATTCTCTATCATTATGATAAATCAAGATCGACAATGAACTCACATATGCACATGAGGGTTCCTTACAAATCTACATTTGTCTTTGAGATAATTTAAAATATTTCTGCACCTCTTTTGGAATGAATTTTATTCTTATTTCAGAACATTTGTTTAGTATAAACACAATTACATACATTGTTTTCAAAAATCCAAAATTATTTTAAACAACCTATTACAAAATCTAGCAAATAAAGTCAAGTTTGTATATTATTATTTTCTGTTTATCAAAAATCAAAAATCAATCATGCAATAAAACTAAAATATCAATTTCTTCTTTGGATTTCGTGATGATGGTATAAGTCTATACCTATAATTCTATGCCTAGCGCAAACCATTATTCTCATTTTATTTCCCATTCATTTTAAATCATAAAAACATATGGCTTACATCATTATGTTACACAATTGTGCTTTAAAACGAACGAACACTTATTCTATTTCATGTCATTATGTCAACATTCAATTTTGCAACCATGGTATAATTTCTAAGGAATTGTTCAAAATTTTATCACACTTAGGAATTTATGCCTAGCAAAAATCATATTTTCTTTAAATATGTCATACATAATATTTTTATGAAAATCTGAAAACAAATCATCACCATCACAACACAAAGTCTTAAGACAGTCTCTTAAGCATTCTTTTACTTTTAGCAATATTTCTATACTGGGATTAGCTTGACGACCGAGCGAGCGGCGACTCCATGAAATGGTCTATAACAGTGACAATGTCCTTTGAAATTATTGTTAGAAGTCCCTTTTATTTTTCATCAAATCACACCAAAACAACCAATTGTTTACATCAGATTATTTCATTTAAATTTTACAACATGACATAAAATTATAATATTTCTAAAACAACATAATTACATGAATCATCAATAATCAATTGCAAAATTCAACATTAAAGCATCATACAACATATACACAAGTCATATCATCAAAAATACCATATATATATCAACAAATTATGTACATCATATCAACACTGGACTGGTATGCCACAATCAATAGCCTGGCATACTCAATCCTCTCAAAATATATATATATATAATAACAAATGCAATCTTGCAGTGAACATCTAGCCTCGAGAAGCCCTCAAGCTCTTAGCCTCATCTCCTCTCCCGCCCTAAGGTGGAGGAGGAGGCCCCATCGGAGTCCACCCTGTGTCGTGGGTCCTCGACATCGATCGTGATGATGTCCTTTATGACCCCATCCTAATCGGCCTCGTAATGTCAGCTGGCAGCTGTAACCTCTGGCTCTCTGGAACCATCTGGTAGTATGCTCCCCGGTAGAATGCAGTCTGAGCCATAGACCGTGCCAACTCTTGCATGCTCGCTCCTCCTCCCTGAGCTCTAAGCCATGTAGCCTCATCCTATAGTGTCTGCACCTGAACTCGGAGGTGGGAAACCTCAGCTCGGAGAGCCATCGTCTCGTTGCTCTCCCCTACCTCGACACCCTTGCCCTTATCGAGTGATGGTGGTCTCTCCCCATACTGAGAAGGGAGTCCCTCCTCCCTCCTCCCTATCTACTATGGTCTCTGTGGAGCCCGTGCCATCCTCTAGCATCTCTCCTGTGAAGACCGTCGCTACTCTCTCTCACCATGACCCTGTGTTGCCTCAATAGCTGCCTGATGTTGCCTCCCCATCTGTCGCACCATGACATGCACCGAAACCTATGCCCTCATCATCCAAGAAGGGTGGATGTCTATGTACCAGGCATCATATTCATCGGTAACCCTAGCATCATCACCATCCACTGGCTGGATGGGGGCATCATCCATGTCCTGACTCCAAAACCATTGCATGTCTGGAGCCCCGCTCAGCGTGGTACTATCTTGAACAGTCTGGGAGTACTCGTAATCCCTAAGATAAGGGATCCCCTACTGTAGAAATAACTATCGTAGAACTCGATCATAGCGATGGAGCTCTACCTCTCCCCACTCCATCCTCAGCCAATAGAATTGCCTAATGCGAGCCAACTCCTACCCATCCTCTACCCACCCTGGGTGCTCTCGCCATGGCCTCCAGGTGATCTGGTCTGGGATGAGGTCATCTAGCAACCTTCGTGACATCGATAGATCTATCCGCTATTGTGACCCCCTTTGTAGCCACCAGTAGAAAACTCGGGGCCTCTCTCGGTCAACCCCTGTCAGTGGGAGCCCTATCGGCCTTCGCACCATGATGTGCTCCCAGCACCAAACCTATAGTAGAGATGTCAAGACCAGACATCGACCTCCCTTGTATACGACCCCATGTAGGATCCTATACAAGCGACATAGTACAAAGCTACCCCATGCAAACTTGTATCCGTGGTCTCTCATGTCACATACCACATCTAATAGGAGCCATGGTAATCTACACCCGCTTTGGTGGCACAACAGTAAGCCACCTACCACCCCTACCAAAACCCGAGTCAGCCTAGATGCCCCAGGCATCTGCCTTAGAGACTCGATGTTCACTCCACCCTTCTCTAGGGCGAAGCTCGGGTCTTGGCTCAACCTCATCATAGCCTGGCCTTGATTGGCCGTAAGAGTCATCAGCCATCCTTGTATGGGGATCCTCATGATCCTCCATACATCCTCTAGTGTGGGAGCCATCTCCCCTATCGGTAATCGAAAGCAGGATGACCCCGAATACCACCTCTCTACTAGGGTTTTCAGTAGCCCCATGTCCGTCGATACTTGTGGCATCTTTGCCACATGCTGTAGCCTGACCCGTGCTAGTCGGTCATGCTCTGCCTGGTCGAGCGTGGCTATGTCATCTCTTAGTCCCCCGTATTTCCATTCTCGACTCTTTAGTAATCCCCTCTGCAAAACAAACAATAAAACAACAAAATTTCATTAATAAACCAATTATTAAAATCAATTAAATGCATTTCAAACAAAGCAAAATTTCATAAAAATGATGATATCGTCCACCATTGGATGATATCATCCCAAATTGGATATAATCATCCTTTGTAGGACAACATCGTCTCCTATTTCGTAACTTGGGGATCGCCCCTTGTTGGATGGGATCGCCCCTTGTTCGTCGATTTCACCTTTCGACGAAATCGACGATCTAGGGACGATTTTGATGAAATAGGGACGATTTCATCCCGACATCGTTGACGACCTAAAAACGATCGTGATGCCCCAAACAATCAAAATTTAAAACAAAAAATTGCACAAATTAAATTCAAACCTAATCTACTAGGATTAGATCCTTACCCGTAGCCCGCACCGGACCTCTGTCACTCTGTGCACTACCTCAACCATTTTTGTCTGCAGAGCTCTAGAATAGCAAAAATGAACAGTAAAATGAATTAGGGTTTTACCCTATTTTTCTTAATTTTATTTAAAAACAACTTTCTTTTTATTTATTTTTGCTTTTTCGTGCTTTTACCTCAAACGTTCGATTTGGGTAAAAACACGGAGGGGGCACCATAGTCAGCAGTCGTACGATTCGACCAAGAATCGTCGTCTAAAAATTTGAGTACATTTTTACTTTCTCATAAAATGGGAAGAACTCGTCTTTAATGCATTTTCTTCAAAAAATTCGCTAAAGAGGGGGCAAAATGTAGCACCCTAAAATTGGCACAGTTAAACCTTAGTAAAAAGATAAAAATTCAAATTTTAACCTCAAACTACCCATTAACCGCCTGTTACCCGCTCCCCTTGTTTTTCATGCCATTTTTAGGATTTGTTTTGACCGTTGGACGATATCATCGTAGATTAGACAAAATCATCCCAGATCTGACGAATTCATCTGGAACAGAACGTCCAGACGATTTCATCCCAAAACTAAATTTTCATAATTAGCTTCTATTTCAATAGCCTCTCCAACTTGGGCAGAAGCGCGTTTGCATAGTTGGAGATTTCCCCGTTGGAGATCTCCTAGATTGGGATGATCCCCAACCTCCTAACCTCTCCCTAATCCTATATAAACTAAGATTTTCTCAATTTATCCCCCTAACTCTCTGCTTGAAACTCTGCTTAAACCCCCTGAACTTCCACGCACCTCAGATCATCCTCACACCATCATTTGCATTCTAAATTTCATGTTTTCTTGCAAGCGATTCTAAATGATTTTGGACGATCCTATCGAGGAGTGCAGATGATCTCGTACGATTGGAGGCGATCCCAACTGTAGTCCAGATTGGGGGCAATCAGAGTCCAGAGTTTGCATCTCTTTATTGTTTTTTGCATTTCTCTATACATTATCTTAGTTATTATATTTATGCATCTTGGAGTTCACCTCATTTAGCATAACCGCATGATAAATTTAAAATCAATCATTAAATCTACTGCATTTTTCTCATTTGTTATTTGAATCTATTATTTAGGCATGTTTGCTATTATTTCTATCATTCCCCTTTGCTTTTGCAGTTGTATCTTGGGTATTTTGTATCTATTCCTGTGATTGTAGGTTTCTAACGAATTCGTCTGATGAATTCGTCAGATCTCAGATGATTTTGTCTGATCTCAAATGATCATCGTGTTTGAGATGATTCTATGAAATCTCAGATGATTACGTACGAGTTGAGGTGATCTGGACTGTTAAAAAACTTAGAATCTTCATCAGACATCCGAAATTAGGTATGTTCTGTCTCATTTTGCACATTCTCTATGTTTAGCATTTATGCATATTTTTTGTATCCATAAAAATCAGCATTGGCATATAGAATAGTTTAGATTCATCTTGGCCAAACCTAGGAATTGAATGATTGAAGTACAAAATGAACACATCAAACCCACTATCAACCTAGGTGTGGAAACTGCCACTCAAAATTTTCCTGGTGAACCCACCATCCATCAAAAATTCACCCTTATACCCCTCCCCCAAGAGGCAGGACCTTCAAAGGGCCTCTCAGTCCTAGGTATTGTCCCATCCTTCTCGCATCCCCCTTTTGGGCGCAGATCCTATAGCTTGAAGGTAAGGATGCAAAAATTTGGAGCGATACATTATGTAATAAAGAACTTTGTACACTTGCTTATGAGTGTTCGAAGAGAACTCCGAGGAACAAGGAATTTTCTAATATTTTGGACAATGGTTTGGCAACCTCAAACGCATTGAATAGGGATTGTGATCTAAATATTTCTACTATTGGGGGAAGTCTTTGTGACCTATCAAGTGAATCTTTTAGGGAGGTATCTATTTTAGGGGATAGTTTGAATATAGTTCCTCTTGTAGATATTTGTCACATTCTAGGAAAAGGAAATCCAAGCTAATAACTTGTGCAGTTTTTGGAAGGTTAGGGTTAGGTATGGACCATATAAAATAATCTTCCACTACTTCAGTAGGTAGGAAATCATTTTTGTTTCATGCACAAGAGAATGCTTTGAGGAAAATTGAGCAAGGTAAACAAAAATCTATCAAAGGGATCCTTATAATGGGATAAAACCCCTCTAATATGTTTAAATGATATTTTTATCCCTTAATATCCAAGGTCTTTATAGTCCCTCTAAAACACTTGCCTTAGCTAGGCTGGTGTAAATTCATAATTTGAATGTTATCCTTCTACAAAAAACCATGGATGTAGGTACAAAATTCATTGAAGGGTTAAGTAAATTGCTTAGGGACTAGGAGTTCTTGGATCTATATGCTACCAAAAATTTAGGGGGTTTTTTGACTGGTTAGAAGAACTCAGTATCCTTAATTAATTCTTCCTTTATGGTTCTAGGCTTGTGGATAGATTTTTTTTTTAAATACTTGGGTTTGAGGTTATCAATTATTAATTGTTATGGTCCCTATGAAGATAGGCAGGTCTTCTGGGATGATTTTTTCTCCCAAATATGTGTTAGGGATGAAATAGTTATCATTGGTGGGGACTTAAATTTTACTATGAATAGAAGTGAGGTCTAGGGAGAATCTGCAAGACTTGATAGACTTGCAAATTACTTCAAGCATAAGATTGAAGAAGTTGGTTTAACTATTTTGGAACCAATAAAATTAATGCCTACATGGAGAAATAATAGAGTTGGGGAATCTGGGAATCTCAAATAGGTTAGACATATTTTTGATCTCATAGATATTATACAATAAAATAGATATAAAATGATCATGGGTTGATACTGGAGGTGGCTCAGATCATTCTTCCATTTTTCTTCAGATAGAAATTCAAGAGGCAAAACCTACCAATCCTTTTAAGCTCAATCTAATTTGGTTGGAGGAAGAATATTTTTAACAACTAATTAAAAAAGAATGGATTGGTTATGACCAAATTTATAGGTCATTAGCGAGTTTTCAATTTTTTGTTGCTCTAAAAAAATTAAAGGAGTTGTGTCATCTTGGATTGCAGTTAAAAAGGAGAGTATGGATAGAGATCTCAAGTTGGTGGAGAAGGAAATTTTATAAATTCATAAAAATAATGAGGCTAGTTTGTTTAAAGAGGAGGAGAAAACAAGACTAGTTGAACTAAAAATTAAGAACAAATTCTTAGAGTGGAGGGAAGCTGAATGGAGAATGAAAAGTAGAGTTGTATGGTTAAAAAAAAGATTAAAATACTAAGTTTTTTCATAATTTTTCTAATCATAGGAAGAAGGTTAACACTATTTGGGAGATGCAAAATGAAGAAAGGGTCCTCATTAGGAGTTTTTTTGAGTTATCAGAATTGATAGAGTCAATATTGGGGAAATTTTAAAGTTAACTAATTTCTTCCCTAGTTTTTTGATAGAGAAGGACAATTAATTACTTATGAAGGAGGTCACAAAGGAAGAACTGAAAGTTGTCCTGGATTCTTTCAAAAAGGATAAAAGTATAGGGCCTGATGGATGGCCTGTGGAGTTTTTCCTAGTTTTATATTATCTGGTTGAGGAGGATCTTCTCAGAGTAATGGAGGAATTTAGGTTGAATGGTCAGGTTTTGGAGGCTTTTAAATCCACTTTTTTAGCTTTGATTCTAGAAAATGAGAAGCCTAAAACATTTTATGAATTTAGACCTATTTCATTGTGTAACTATATCTATAAAATCATAAATATTTTCATTGTTAGATTGAAGAATATTTTCTCTAAAGTTATTTCCCAGGAGTAGTTTTGGTTTTTAGTAGGTACACAAATTTTTGAAGCCATAGGAGTTGCACAAGATGGCCTTTACTCTATTAAAACCAAAAATCTTCCTGCAATGGTCCTTAAACTAAATCTATCTAAAGCTTATGATAGAAATAGATGGTTGTATCTCAAATTTATGTTCTTACATGTGGGTTTTAGCTATCTAATAGTAAATTGGATTAAGGGATGTATTTATTTTGTATATTTTTTGTTCTTATCAATGGATCAGCTTCCAAATTCTTTAGACCCTTAAGAGGACTGATATAGGGATGTCCTTTATCTCCTTTACTTTTTTTACTGGTTGTTGAAGTATTGAGTAAAGCTATTTTGGATGTAAAGAGGGCAGGATCCTTATCCAAGATCAAAGTGGGGATCCTTTATTTATCTCATTTTTTTATTTTTTGATGATGTATTGTTGTTCACAAATGGCGGTTTAAGAGAAGCTAGAAAGTTGAAGGAAATCTTAGACACTTATAGTATTTCTATAGAAAAGGAGATAAATTTTTAAAAATCCTCTATTTGATTTAATGGTCTAGAGTAGGAGACTAAACAAGATCTAATCAAAATTTTTCCTTTTAATATCTTAGATTTCTAGGAAGGCTTTAAGTATTTGGGGTTTGTATTGAATCCAAATACTTACAGGAAGAGAGATTGGGGATGGCTTTTAGAGAAGATTGAATTTATGATTAACCATTGGTGTAATAGATGGTTGTCTATTGGTGGGATATTAGCACTTGTAAAGTTGGTTCTTGAGGCAATTTATGTGTTTTGGCACTCCTTGGCCTTTGTTCCAAAAGGAGTTCTAGAGAAAATAAGAAAACTCAACTTCATATTTCTTTGGACTGGACGCAAGGAACATGAAGGAATTCCTTTAGTTAAGTTGTAGAGTATTGCTAGGCCAAAGGAGGAAGGTAGTTGGGGCCTTAAAAATATCCATCTTTTTTTTTCTTCTTTGGCAGTAAAAATTTTATGGAGGATTTTAACTAGAGAAGGATTATAGAAGAAGATTATTGAACATAAGTATATTTTTCGAGGGACCTTTATGTATTGGATCAAAAGTACAAAGAAAAGCATTAAAAATGTTTACATTCAATGGAAGGCACTAGTACATACATCTCCTATGTTTGGAAAATATTTGGCTTAGAAAGTGGGCAATGGTGAACAAGTTAGAATAGAGGTTTATTCTATTTTGGGTTTTGGAGAAAACAGTTTATTGTTAGAAGCTATAATAAGTTCTTTATAAGACAAGGGTTTTTACTTTCTTCATTAGGTGGGGGAATTAGATTCTTCTAGTCTTTGGACCCAAGGTTGGAAGCAGGATTAAATATTGGGTTTTTCTAATGAGCAGGTTTTTTTTGGAAGGTCCATGCTGATAGTCTTAATAAGAGTCATATTAAGCTAAGAGTTGAACTAGATACTATTTCTTGGATATACAAAAAATATGAGGGTCAATATACGGCTAGAATTGGTTACAAAGCAATTTTTAACCCTCATCCTCAAGGGCCTACTTGGTGGTGGAAGCAAATTTGGAAATTATCTGCCCCAAAAAAGACAATTATTTTCATGTGGTTAGCTTTGAGAAATAAGGCTTTGACTTGGGAAGTTTTACAAAGGAGAAACATACAAGGTCCAAGTATTTGTATGTTGTGTTAGTTAGAGGAGTAAAATATCACACATTTATCAATAAAATGCCCTTTTCTCAATAGGTTTGGTTAGAAGTTGAAAAGATAACTGGAGCACAAAATATTTTGCAAGGAGAAACAATGGAGGTATGCTTAAGATAGTGATTTTTGAAAAAAGAGTTGAAACAGTTTCTTTCGATACCATGTCTTATATGTTGGGGTATATGGTTGGCATGAAATTCATCTATTTTTGAAGGGAATTTAATTCCCCCATTTCAAATCATATTTCAGGTGAGGACTTTGGTCTCAATCAACAAAGGGCCTAACAAACATAAGAAACCTTGATAAGTAGATAATTTGTTTATTGAAAAATCTTGACCATGGGGTTTTTTAATGGGGCTAGTCAGAGACAGACATCTTTTAGTAGTGTGGGATGCATTCGGTACTTCTTGGATACCCACTATATCAAATTTAAAGCAAGTATTGCAATAGGTTCCAACAATTTTGCTAAGTTTTAGGCGTTAATATTACTAATGAAGTGTGTTGTGGAGAGAAATATGAAAAAATTATAAATTTTTGGAGATTCCACTCTAGTCATCAATTGGATGAATAGATCTACTCAATTAAAAAATAATATGCTTAGACCAGTGGGATATGAACTATTGGAGGTGATTTCTCTTTTTGAAAATATATCTTTTACACATGTTTATAGGGAATTAAATCAAGAAGCAGATAGGTTATCAAAATAAGGTCAACATGTTCTAGAAGGTTTCTTGCAAATGGAAGAGAATAAGAAAGGAGTTTCTTATTTCACCCAAATATCATATCACTAGTTTCTATGCTAGCTATAGGTTTTTTACTATGGGCCTATTTCATTTGATTAGAGCTTTATGGCAGTTTCTAACTATTTCTTTCTCTTTTTTGGTTTCTTTTTCATTGATTTCTATCCAGGTTTTAGTCATGGAGGTTGTTTGTATGATTAAGTATTGATATATAAGGATATTTATCCTTATTATCCCCATGTTATTTTGAATATGGGATTTTTTCCTCTCTAATCTGCCTAACTGTAATTATATCTTGAATCCTAGTAATCTACTTTTATCTGGGTTTCTATTTGTGCTAAGGCACCTGAGAAGTGTAATTTTCTTTCACTCTTGAAATAAAATTACAATTTTTTTTCTTGTAAAAAAATATCTCAACTATTAACTATACAAGTTCTATATAACAAAGATAATGACCAATAGGAGGAATTATAACTTATATTACAAAACATGCTTCAATATTTGAGGACCTAAAGGACTACTCCCTCATCATATTCATGACCATGCAATTTAGCTTATTCCAACTAGTCTTCCTCAAAATATTCACCCTTATAGATATCCATATCTATAAATCAAAAATTGAAAAGATAGTGTAGGAACTGCCCATTGTAGGAATTATTCACCCTAGAGTTAGCCCCTATTCTTTCATAGGATTTTTGGTGCAAAAAATATGGGTCTTGGTGTTTACGTGTGGATTTTAGAGAACTCAATACAAAAACTATTACAAATAAATTTCTCATTCTATTTATTGATAAACTATTAGATGAGTTGCATGGTGCCAATTTTTTCTCAAAGTTGAATTTGTGGTTGACATACCATTATATTCAACTCAAGGAATATGGCATTCCTAAAACTGCTTTTAGGACTCACGAAGAGCATTATGTATTTTTAGTTATGCCACTTGATCTGACCATTTTGGAGTATATTACATTATTTGTTACATGCTAATGTACCTTCATGGTACAACTTCTAAATAATATATTTAGTTTGAGTCATAGTCTAGTGTGTGAGCAATATTTCCCTTTATGTAAGTTTGAATGTGCAAGATATGCACAAGTGTCATGTAAAGTTGTAATGTGCAATAAATGCACAAGTGTCATGTGAGTTAGTGTGCAAGTTTAAGTTGATTCTATGTGCACAAATATTTTGTATGTATGAGATAAAATATGTAATGTAAATATGTGCAAAATTATCTTAGATTGGAGTGTGAAAAGTGAAGGTTAAGAGTGTCTATGTGTACATACAACATAGAGTCATATGTTCATCAAGTATGCAAGTGTCAAGTAGTCAAGATAAGAGTCATGAGACTTGGCATATGGAAAGGAATAGTCAAGTATCCTAAGAGTCATTATACTATGGATATATACTCCATAAGGGTACTTCACATGAAACCAAGAGATATCATATTACAGAGAAGAGCAAGTTCTTTTCATATATATAAGAGAAATAGGAGTAATAAAGATTGCATATATTTTGAGCAATTAATATTGTAAGTTATTCTACATGCTTAGTACATGTATGATTTAGGCTATTTACATTCATATTTTTGCTTATTAGTGAATTTTATTTGATATATTATTATCCTTGTTATACATATCAATTTTTTCATTCTATTCTACTCATATCATTATCTTGAACTTCTAGTATTGTGGCTATATTATATTTGATCCTATGATATTTCAAGTAGTATTAAGACTTAAAAATCCATCATACCAATGCACCATCCACCTTTTAGAGTTTGATAAATGTTATTATTTGGTCCTTCACAAGTTTATTCTAGTCTTATTTGATGATATTTTGATTTATAGTCAAACTTGGGAGGAGCATATCTAACATTCGAATCAGACCTTGATTTTGTCATAAAGTCAATTTTATATCAAATGATCCAAGTGTTATTTTAGTCTACATGAAGTATAATATTTGGATCACATTGTTTCCAAAGAATGAGCTGAGGTAGATTCTAAAAATATTTATGATATTCAAGAATGGCCAAAGTCTCACACCCTCAAGGGACTTCAAGTATTTTTGGGATTCGTTGGTATTACCAAAACTTTATGTAGAAGTATGGAAAGACAGTGGCTCCTTTAATGACCATGTTGAGAAAGAATTATTTTATTTGGTAAAAACTAGCAGAGAAATATTTTAAGGAATTAAAGTATGTTATGACAACCATCTTAGTGTTAGAAATTCCTAACTTTATAAACCATTTATCATTGAAAGTGATGCTTTGGGCAAAAAAATTGGGGTAATTTTGATGTAAGAAGGATGACCATTGGATTTCCCCAATAGAGCTCTATCGTGCAAAAATTTAGGCAAATCCATTTATGAAAAGGATATGCTAGCCAATTTACATTTTAATCATTAGAGGCCATATCTCATTGGGTGTCACTTTTCAATCTAAAGAGACCATAAAATTCTTAAGTATTTCTTGAAGCAAAGGAAGCCACACCTGAACAACAAATATGGGTATCTAAATTATTAAGATTTCATTATGAAATCACATGTAAAAAAGGAAAGTAGAATATAGTGGTTGGTGCACTATATTGACAATATAAATATTAGGGTATGTTAAATGTTATATTTGTACCAATTCTTCAATGGATCAATCAACTCATAGAAGAAATAACCAAGGATTTTAGTTTGTAAACGTTGATCCACAAACTCCAAGAGGAGATCAACTCATGCCCTAGATACACCTAGGATGGTCAAAACTTGAGATATCATGGCTGATTTGTTTTCCATAAAATTCTCAAATACAAGAATTCATCTTGCAATAAATGCATGCATCACCAATGATAGGACATTTCAAGTTTTTAAAAACCAATTAAATGACCAAATAAACCTTCTTTTGGATAAGAATAAAAAGGATATTCAAGTTTTTGTGTTAGGATGTGATAAGTGCTAGAGGATGAAATACAAAATTGTGTGTTTTAGCTTTTAAATCTTTAATACTAATGTAAATCTCACAGGAAAATAATCACAAGATCTAATATAATGAAGTTGCAATATAAAGAATTCAATAATAGTTTGTAATAGAGATAATATGAGCCAACTAATATGTATTATCAAGGCTTAATAATATACCAAATAACATTCATTAATATGTTGAAATATGAATGTAAATCTTAAATCATACAATATAACAAAACTTACAATATTAGTTGCTCAAATGTATGCAAACTTATATTACTCCTCTTTTTGTTACAAATATCTCATAGAAACTCTCTATGTAGACAATATAGACTCTATAGAAAATACTGTAGGTGATGTAGATTATCTATGCCTCTCTATGGAGTAATATATAGCCATTGTAGGATGACTCTTGGATAACTTGACTCTTCCTTTCCATATGCCAAGTCTCATGACTCTTGGCTTCTCTACTTGACACTTGCATACACATGACTCTATATTATATGCACACTTGTACTAGACTCTTCACATGACTCTTCCTAATCTAAGGATACATGTGCACACTTACATATTAGGAACTTGTGCATATTTACACTCATAACACTTGCATACATGTTTACATGATACTTGTGCATCTTCTGCACATTATTATATTACATAAAATATTTACTCACACACTAATCTAAGACATAACCCTAATCTAATATTTACAATGATATACCAAGGTGGTACATTGGCATGTACCAAATAATGTATATTCTCCAACAGTGTACTCCCTAGGAACCCTCTAGTCCCTACCAATTTTAGAATAGGTGTGGACCAATATTTTCATAAATTTCATTGAAGGTCTACCCAAACTAGGAGAAAAATCAGTCATTCTAATGGTAGTGGATTGTCTCATAAACTATTCTCATTTTTGTTCCTTATCCCATCCCTACACAACCTCCATAGTTGCTCAAATCTTTTTAGACTCCATATTTTGCCTTCATGGAATACCCAAATATATTGTGTTGTATAGGGACTCTACTTTTACAGTTACTTTTAGAAATAATTGTTTAAGTTGTAGGGCACTAAGCTCAAAATGAGTTTAGTCTATCCCAACTAGACTAATGGCCAAACCAAAATTGTTAACAAGTGCTTGAAAACATACCTTTATTTCTTTGCATAAAAACAACCTACATAATGGGCTTAGTGGCTCCCTCTGATCGAATGTGGTATAATACTATATCATACCACTAATAAGGTTACCCCATTTGAAGTAGTATATGGTATTCCTCCACCAACACCCTCCTCCTAAATTCTAGGAAAATCCAAGGTTCAAGCTAATGATTCCACTCTCAGCCAACATGTTATCATCCTCTACCAACTTAATGCAAATCTTGAATTGGCCTAGAATCATGTTTCAACAAGTTGATCAACACCATTCTAAGCACAACTTCAAAGTGGGAAACATAGTTTTCTCTACCTATAACCCTACAAATAATTATCTCTCTAGCTCTGCAAATGCTAAAAAATTAGATCCAAATACTATGGTCCCTATCAAGTGTTACAATGGATCGGTTCAACTGCCTGAAACTAGCCCTTTTGACCACTTCTAGGATCCATTGTCTTTTATGTCTCCTCATTAAAGAAATATTGGAAACAAGGTATAATTTCAATCCAAATTATGAGAACTAGATGAAGGATCCATTATTCTCAAGAATAAATGAATTTTGGACCATATATTGCACATCATTCACCATTGTATGATGTTCTTGTTCAATATCAAGGATTATAACCTAAATATGCTACATTGGATTCACTTTAACAACTCTAGCAACAGTTTCTTCATCTTCAACTTTGAGGACAAATATTTTTGAAGGTGAAGGGTATGTTAGGACCCCATCCTAATATTACTATGTAATAATCTCTTTCTAACATGGGAACCCCGTCCTAATGTTATTATGTAATATTTTGTAATAGTTTATGGCATTAGAGATGCCTAGACAAGTGGTGTTTTTTAATATAACCATTATAAAGAATGTAACTATTTGTTTGATATAATATTCTAGATTAGGTAGCAACTTTCACGTGATCCAACCCTTGAGTGTTAGGTTAGGGTTATGAAGAGTCTATAAAAAATGAGGGGCATAGATGGATGTATCTTTTTTACACAGTGAATCAAATATTTATTTAGGATATTACCCCCTTGAAGAGGTCAGTGATTTTGTATTATGATTTAGTGGGATTAATATAGATTTCTACATTTTTATTTTGTATTGCAATATTTTATTATCTCATGATTTACTATTTTTATTGCAATATTTATGTGGATGTGCTACTTTATATAGAATGTTTCTAACAATCTTCATCGTTATTTTGGGATAGAATAATTGTAATGCTTTCATCTATACCAAACACATATAACTTGAAATATTTGAATAAATCTTGGTTAATCAAGATGGAATATTTGGTAATAGCATCTTTAACATCCTAAAAGGATTTTTTCCTTTGTTGATCCACTCTAAGGAGGCATCTTTATTCAATATTTTAGTTATGGGCCTAACTGTTTGGGAAAAACTTATGATGAGCTTGGTGATAAACTAGATTTAGCCTAGGAATGATCTAATTCCTTTCATTGACAAGGGAAATGAAATATATTGGATGGCTTTTATTTGGTAAGGATGTATGGCTAAACCTTCTCTTGATACCACATGACCTAATAACTTGCCTTCTTGAACCATACAACTAGAATTAAAATTAAGAGAGATACCAAATTGCTTACACTTTTGGAAGACAAACTCAAGATGGTCAATATGGTTACTTCTATATTTAAAATATGGTTAAATAATCAACGTAAATGAGAATGGTATCATCTATAAGCCTGGAAAAATATATATACATAGCCCTTTAGAATTTTTCCCTTGAATTTGATAGACCAAATGGTGTTCATTGATATGCAAAGGTCCCCTACTTGGAGGTGAAAATTTTCTTATGTTAATCTTGTCTTTAACTCAGAACTAATAGAAACTTGAGAAGCCATTGAGGAGATACAACATCTATGATGTGACCACATTCTGTAAGATCTTATCAATGGAAGACAATGGATAGTGGTGTTTCAAGTAGGCCCAATTTAAGTTCCTAAAGTTAATACACAACCTTATAACATTGTTTTTCTTGCATACCAAAACTAAATTTGCAACCCAAGTGAAGTCCTTGATTTGAAATATTATCCAATTTTATAGGAGCTTCAACAATTAATTCTTCATTACTGCTTCTATTTTATATTCATGGGTTGTTGTTTCTATTTAAAATCTTTGGAATTGTGCTTCAATTCAATAGTACACTCCATGATTTTCTGATCATAGACCTTAATATCTTTATATAACTAGACAATAATATATTTGCACTTTTCATATAGCTCTTTAAAAAGCTTATTTTCTTCCTAAGTGCAATCCTTTCTAAGTAGTAGATTCATCCCTTTAGCCACCTCAACAATATGATACAAAGAGGATTTTACTTTGGGGATTGTCTTCCTCATACTATCATCAAGATTAAATGGGCTTTTTAAAGTGAACAAAACCTTGGAAAATTGATTTAACTTTAGCTATATAACTTTGTCTTCAATGTCATCTTTGTACTCATTCTTTTCTTTAGCATATTAGGCCTCCTTAATAAAAATCTATTATTTTCTAATTATTGGTACAAACATGTCAATGATCATAGTTATTGGATCCATATGGTCTGAATACTACCTCTAATTTTTAATGTTTATCCCATGTCATTGGTAGGGTCAAATATGGCTATCATTGTTGCTAACACATTTTCTTTTGTGCTTAATTCTCTAGGGATTGCTTTGATTTCATATGTGTCAAACCATTCTAGAAAATTCTAGACCTAATGCTTATATGACTTTAGATGTTTGTTCTTTGTAATGCATTGGGAATTTGATTTTATTTATAATTAGTTTGGATTCATCACATATTTTTAGTTCCTTAATTTCCATCTTCTCAACCTTTCTCAAATAAGTATAGAGCACCTTGTATTATGTCATATTATTGATACAATTGAACATAAATGATCTTGTGTACCTTGTGGATCAATGAATTAAAAACCAATACCTATGTCATTCCTAGTTCTAGCACCATTTAAGTACATCATCTAAGTCTTATCTTCCCATTTAATTTTTAAGGCTAAAAAAATTGAAAGGCACTTTAGTGATGAGATAGTTACCCAATTTAATCTCTTCATATATGGCTTTAGAATCCTCGTCATCTTGTAATACACCAATTATCATGTCAACCTCTAATTTTTGGTCATATTTGATCTATTTATCATCATCTATGAATTCTAGAATCTCATTCTAGTTTAATGCACTTTCATCATCCAAATTATGCAATACATAGTTGTAAGGTGGTTTATTTTTAATCTTGATCACCTTCCTATCTTTGTGTATGTTCATATGAGTATAATATATTATCAACTAACCATATCTTGATAGATTGTTTTCCACTTATTATATGATAGCATATCAAAGTATGGAGGTAGATCCACAACTATAACTTCCTAATCTACTATAAAATTTGAATGTCTATCTATAGCCATGACTAGATCTTTTAGTACCCCTATTGTATTGACATGTGTACCATCTATTTGGATCAGGTGTCTAGTCATTTTGGTGTAAGGCAAGTCCATTTCTTCTCAAACAAATTTAGGTATTTGTGACTATCATACCCAAATCAATTGTGAAGATTTTTATGTAGTATTTAATCTTGAGTGTCACATAGAATAGGGATGGCTTCAGCATCTTCAATTTCATGGTAGGTAGTATATTGGACACATTGACTTGGATGTATGTTTGATTCTCAACCATCAATTTTTTTTTATTAGCTATACTACTCGAAGTGGTTTGTGGATATTTACCCTTAGCATAACTCCTTTCCTACTATTTTAGGGACTCATGGAGTAAATATTATCATCTTGGTAGGACTAATGCTTCTAGTATGCTGAACTTGGTTGGTGTCTTTTTATTTTCTCTATGATATTAAATTTAAATTTATAAAGGTATTCTCATTTTGCATTGAAAATTTTTTATTTTGCCTTGTAGTTATTGCACATATTTCTCTCATGGGAGGGGTATTTCAATCATCATTTGGATTCCTTTTGAAGCTAAATTATTTTCTTATTGCCTTCTCTATTAGTGGATTTATTAGACACTTATCCATCTCCTTTATTCATTACAAATTCCTTTTATTTCATCTATTTTTCCATCTTTGTTGGTCTATGTCTCTCCTTTTTTCTTTTGAGGTGTAACCATGGCATACCTTTATGTGATTTATTTCTCCTTTTATTTTTCTTATGTTGCAATGGGGACTTTATATTTCAAATGCAAGGGTGCTATTCCTCTTCTAAGGATCATATTAACCTTCTTAGTTTTATTCTATTTCATATCTAGTTGTTCTATGAAATATTTCCTATTGCCCCTAGTCTCAATCCCTTGTTGATTAGTGTATATAGCATGGTCTTTGAATGTCAACTCTTAATTTATTTATAAAACACTAAAGTTGGCTAACATAGCATTGTTGGGATTAGGTAGGGTAAATATTGATTATTGAGTTTAAGATTGCTAGTACAAGGGTTGATTAACTACAAGGACTAGTTGTCCCAAGATAGAAGAATGTTAAGCTTACTCTTTTTTATTATAATAAATAGTTTGAGAATTCTTTATGGATCCAACACATTTTGAGGGGTCATTTATATCATTACATGGAAGACACCATGTTGATTTTGGGTTTGGCTTGCTGCTTGGTTAGAACCTTGTCAAGGCACTTGATATTTTATGAGAAATGAAGCCTTTAAAGGTTTTTAATTTTATAGTTTTTTCTACTATTTCTTTGTAATGTTATTCTGATTCACCAATGTTTTTATCACTTCCACCATTTCATAAAATTTTTATTTGACTCATTGTTTGTGTTGGATGGAACATAGAGTTCTAGAAGTTATGGTTGGAAAGCTACACTAGATGATATGCTCTGGCTAGGGTGAGTAATGATATATGGTGATATAGAATTATTTGTGGTAATTTTTTATTGATATTATGAATGGATACATGGTAGGTGTAGAACTAGGGATAAACATATTTTGGGTAATCTTGACTATGTGGGTCATTGGTGGAGCAATGGTTAGTTTCCCTACTCAAATGAGAGTATCATATACTCTATTCACTTATTTGAAATATGCATGTAACATCCAATTGTTAGCATTACATACCATTAAATCTTAGGTTAGACTATAAACCCTTGATATAATATGATAATGCTTGTTCCTTCAAGGTTCTCAAGAATCTAGTATTGAAATCATGTATATTTTCTTGAGGATGTCTTTGAATTGTGATTACTTAAAATAAAGAGTAACTATTTCTTATGCTATCAAATCTATGCATAAATGGTTATATCATTGATGCCCAACTTGTAACTAAATTATCTAATAATACCAATACCAAAAGGCAGTCTTATCACAAAGAGAGTAGATTGACAAGCATACCATTAGGTCCTCTTCCTAGATGTGATGGACTAACTTGAGCATTGACATTGCTAAGATGATCCAATATCATATTATTCTTGTTCCCATCAAATGTAGATAATTGATGGGGACCGGGAATTCACACATTCAAAATATACATGCTTTTCATTAAAATCTTCAGAAAATTATACACACATGAAAATAAAACAGCCCGCAGGCTCTACAAAGACCAAGCTCAGCTTTGGTCTCCCTCATTGTAGTTCTTCCCCTTCTCCGATCCACCACCCCCCTCTAATACAAAAATTCCGAGTTTTATATCGGAGTCTCGGCTCCCTAGGCAATTAATGCCCACTAGCGCGAAATCCAAAAATTTAAAAAAAAAAAGTCCCCTTCTTCTGCAAGTTGTCGAATCTCCTCATCAATGGGCAACTGCCTCGATCCCCTATTGGATCTTGCATTAAAGACTCCCCTTGCCCTGCAACCGCCACTTCCAGACTGTCTCTCGGGAACAGATGCTTGTCAAAAATTTTGTCTGCACCCGCTACCTCTTTTCCCGCGCGCGGGACCATCCACGTGTCAAATTTTGATTTGTCTCCATTAGGTCGCGAAATCACGACCACTTCTCCTGCGATCCCCCTTGCCTTGGTTTTCGTCACAAAATCATGACGAAAACCATCTTCAAGCCTTAATTTTAAAAACCGTCGCGACATCGCGACGTCGTAATATCGTGACGAAAATGGCCTTCGTAGCTTAGCCTCCACAAATGTCGCGATGTCGCGACGTCGCGATATCACGATGAAAACCCCAACTGTGCCTTCGCTCTTGAAAATGTTGCGATATCATGACATCGAGATATCGTGACGTCGTGACATCGCGACGAAAACCCCAACTATGCCTTTGCTCCCGAAAACGTCACGACATCGCGATATCGCGACGTCGCGACATCGCAACAAAAACCCTACCATGCCTTAGGTTCCTTCTGCCTTTGTATTTGGGTCCAAACTCCGCCCTGCCATCTGTTCTTTCTGCCTTTGTTGTTGGAGCTACGATTTTGCGACATGTCACGATTTCACGGCTCCCCTGCCTCTGTCCCCCTTTGTCGCAATCGCGACGTTGCGATATCGCGACGTCGTGATATCGCAAAAAAAATTCCCCTCGCCACTCTGTAGCTTTTGGGGTCACGATTTTGCGAAATGTCACGATTTCGCGACCCCCTCCCAAACTTTTGCCTTGAAGAAAAGAAACTTGCTTTACTGTACTTAAACTTCCTCCCTATTTTTCACAACCTTTTCGAGGTTGTTCTGTTGTTGTCGGATGCTCCTGCATCAGACTTCTGGGGTAAATGGAGAAGTGACCTTCACTTCTGTTTTTTTTGGTTTGCGTCCTTTGTAATATCTCCGAACACTCATCAACCTTTACAACCTGCTCAAATCCCATTTCCTGGCAAAATTTTTTGCCTTCTACCAGACAAATTCTGGCATTGCTGCACACCTTCTCATCCACTGTCTGTAATGGCTTCAACTTGTGCTGCACTCCATATTTCATCAAGGAGTAAGTATTTGCACGACCATCATGCACTGCACTTCGATCAAACTGCCATGGCCTTCCTAACAGCAAATGGCAAGCATCCATGGGGAAAACATCACATAGGACCTCATCCTGGTACTTCCCAATATTGAACATGACTAAACACTGTTCACGGACCCATGCTTTATGGTCCTTTTGCAACCATGCAATCCAGTATGGATGCGGGTGTCTCCTCCTTTCCTAATGCAACTTAGCAACCATCTCCTCGAAAACTAAGTTGTATGTACTCCCATTGTCTATAATAACATTACAGACTTTGCCTAAACTTTTACACCGTGTGCAAAATAGGCTTCTCCTCTGATCGGATTTGTCTTCCTCAATCAGCATGGTTCTCCTCACTATCATTGCTTCTCCTTTCTCAGCTTCTTCAGAATGTTCTGATTCAGTATCTTCCACTGCCACAACAACTCTGGCAGGACCCACTTGTTTCTTGTTCACTCTCTCGGGGTGCTGGGGACACTCATATGCCCGATGCCCCTCTTCTTCGTAGTGGAAACATGTTCCTCGGAACACTCCCCTTCCATACCCACGTCCAGATCTACCTCTTCCTCTTGGGTAGCCATTGTTCTGAACTTGGGGTTTGGGTTCCCCATCTTCCTTCAGATCCCGGCTGCTACTAACCTCTTCTTTCTTCTCTTCCTTTCCTTCCTCTTTTCTCCCACCAGTATTTCCTCCAGGCCTTTTTCCTCTTTTCTTTCTCTCAAACCTTCTATTCAGTTTCTCTTCAACCTTCAGAGCAAACTGGTAAGCATCTTCAATGGTGCTCACCCGCACTAAGCTCAACTCTTCCTGAACACTGGGTCTCAACCCATTAATATAACAGGCCACCTTTTCTTTGCTTGCTTCTAGATGACTGGTTCTAATGGAGATTTTGTAAAATTCCTCCGTATATTCTTGGACAGTTTTATTCATCTATCTTAAACCCTGCATTTTTCTAAGCAGATCCAACTCATAATCTGTCAGAATAAATTGACTTTTTAATTTTTCTACCATTCTGCCCCATCTGGTTATCCGTTCTTTTCCTCTTCTGTTCCGTTCCAGCTGTACCCCCTTCCACCATATGCTGGCATGACCTTTTAATTTAGTTTTGGCAAATCTGACCCGCTCGGGATCTTCAACCTCTTCATATTCAAAATATTCTTCTAAGTCATTTATCCAGTCAATCAATTCTTCCAAATTCAAGTTCTCGAAATACGTGGAAACTTTTATCTTCGGCATCTTCCCGATCTGGGATATGGCCTTGTATAGTCTGGCTTGTGCCGGATCCATAGCTTCTTCTTCTTCAAACTAATTTTCTTCTTCATCCGCTTCATCCTCACTGTCTGCATCTCTTCTCGGTTCATGTCCTCTGCGTAGTTCTTCTTGCAGGGCCTGAACTTGCCACTGCAAAGCTTGAAAATCTCTTGCTGCCATGCCTCTCCCGCCAACGGGGTTTCTCCTTGGAGGCATTCTGTTCACCCGATCTCAAGCCCTCCCATAAGTCCTAGTACAACTGCCTCTCCTTCGGCGATCTGTTGTATGCTCAGGAACTACTGGCTCTGATACCACTGATGGGGACCGAGAATTCACACATTCAAAATATACATGCTTTTCATTAAAATCTTCAGAAAATTATACACACATGAAAATAAAACAGCCCGCAGGCTCTACAAAGACCAATCTCAGCTTCGGTCTCCCTCACTATAGTACTTCCCCTTCTCTTGTCCACCACCCCCCCTCTAATACAAAAATTATGAGTTTTATATCGAAGTCTTAGCTTCCTAGGCAATTAATTCCCACTAACGCGAAATCTTGAAATTTAAAAAAAAAAAAATCCTCTTCTTCTGCAAGTTGTTGAATCTCCTCATCAATGGGGAACTGCCCTGATCCCCTATTGGAGCTTGCATTAAAGGCTCCCCTTGCCCTACAATCGCCGCTTCCAGACTGTCTCTCGGGAACAGATGCTTGTCAAAAATTTCGTCTGCACCCGCTACCTCTTTTCCCGCGCACGGGACCATCCACGTGTCAAATTTTGATTTGTATCCATTAGGTTGTGAAATCGCGACATGTCGCGATATCGCGACACGTCACGATATCGTGACCACTTCTCCTGTGAGCCCCCTTGCCTTGGTTTTTGTCGTGAAATCACGACGAAAATCATCTTCAAGCCTTAATTTTAATAACCGTCACGACATCGCGACGTCGTGATATTGCGACAAAAATGGCCTTCATAGCTTAGCCTCCATAAACTTCGCGATGTCACGACGTCGCGATATCGCGATGAAAACCCCAACTGTGCCTTCGCTCCCAAAAATGTCACGATATCACGACGTCGCGACATCGCGACGAAAACCCCAACTATGCCTTTGCTCTCGAAAATGTCACGATATCGCGACATCGCGATATCGCGACGTCACGACATTGCGACAAAAACCCTATCGTGCCTTAGGTTCCTTCTGCCTTCGTCTTCGGGTCCAAACTCCGCCTTGCCATCCGTTCTTTCTGCCTTTGCTGTTGGAGCCGTGATTTCGCGACATGTCGCAAAATCGTGACATGTCACGATTTCGCGGCTCCCCTGCCTCTGTCCACCTTTGTCGCAAAGACGTCGTGATATCACGACAAAAATTCCCCTTGCCACTCTGTAGCTTTTGGGGTCGCGATTTCGCGACATGTCACAAAATCGTGACATGTCGCGATTTCGCAACCCCCTCCCAAAATTTTGCCTTGAAGAAAAGAAACTTGCTTTACTGCACTTAAACTTCCTCCCTATTTTTCACAACATTTTCGAGGTTGTTCTGTTGTCGTCGGATGCTCCTGCATCAATAATGCTTTCATAACTATTGGGAGAATGAAAAAATAGGCCATCACATTTAGTGTTCCTTGGTGGGTCCAATCTAGAAGTTGATTTTGTAGCCTAGGAGGCACTCTTACATTGTTTTGTTGAGGAGGTTGAATGTATTATTGATGTAGAGGTATTTAAGGGTGAATTGCATAACCGTGAGGTGGGTACAAAGGATATGGAGGATACAAATATGAAGGACAATAGAAAAAAGGGTATTGAGGTGGAATATTCTATTAAACCTACTAAATATTTGGAGGTGATTGCATATTCTATTATGGAAGAGGTAGATGCAAATCTAATTGCAATATTTATTGATTTTCAAGAGATGGATCTTGTACATTCTATTGCATTTAATTATTTGAAGCCAATTTTTTGTCCCTAGGTGTTCTCCTAGGATAGCTACAACTCTATTTGCCTAGTGATTGCTTGAGTATTTAAGGAAAATATTTTTTTTAGGCTTAACCCTAATGACCCTACATTCAGACTTGTGGACTATCCTGGAGGGATTTTGGATGTATTCGACAAGCTAGATCTAGGTGGACTTTTATCAAAATAGCACTTGTAGGAGGGATTTTTTTTCTATTAGATAATAGTGGTGGGTTATGAGCATAGAATTGGCTTATGAGGAGTGGTTATTCATGAGGTTATTCACATCGATAGGTATCCTATAAAGAGGGTTGGTAAGTGTCAAGGTCAAAGTTGTAGTGGAACAAGTTTGATTGGCTAAAACAAATGAAAAACTCAATTGTTGACCTAGGTAACCAATTTGTGGAGAAGTAAAGTCTTTACTAACTAGGTCAGCCATGGGATTTTTGCTTTTTAATGAGATAGGATTAGACAGTAGAATCTCTTCTAACTCATCTTTTGGATGCACCCATGCAAGATTTTATTCCTTTCTTTTCCCTTTCATGTTTCTTCGATGGTATGTAGTGATGTATGTTGATTGGTGTTCTTTTTCATTTTTTATTCTTTGATCACATATTCATAAGCTTGCATTTACATACCTACACAAAAAAAAATTCAAGGACAAAAGTTAAAAATTTTAAAAATCTACCTATGGAGTGATTTGCTCATAAAAGCAAAGATATTAGCTTACAATTTTAGAGCAATTCACTAGAAAAATATGACTTGGAATATATTGCATGAATAGTACTATGCTCAAAATTTAGGTGATTCACTTGCTTTTTTGACCAATTTTCTTGCAAATTATGGACTTAAAGGGATCCAAGCAAATCGCTCAAAGTAAATCATTCTTGAAACTAGAGAAAATTGATTTATCATGAGAGAGGAAGGGAGAACCTCATATTTTGAGTGAATTTCTTCTCAAATTTAAAGCAATCACTCATCAAATTTCTTGGAGAAATTTTATTGTTTTTTGAGCAAATTGCTTGTTAAATCTGTCTTGGAGAAATTTTATTATTTTTGGACAAAATCGTTTATTGATTTGATCTTTTGGTAGAATGACTCAGAATATACCTTAAGTGTTTTATGCCTATGACAAATACACACACAAGATCATATTCGAGTTCTAATTATTCTCATATGTTATTGGAGTCATCATCTTTACAAAATTTTCAAAACGTTGGAGTTCACGTCAAAGTCACCATCTGTAAAGTTCTTGAGAAAATCGAACATAAAGTTTTAAAATGATGAATTCCAAAGTCAATTTGAGACTAGAACTAAGAAATCTAGTCTTTATCCTTGTAAAATTTCTTAATATTCAACCTTTGAAAATTTAATATTTTCAAAGTGAGCCGCTCACTTAACTAGAGCAAATCACTTGGAAATACAATTTTGAGCAAATTGCTCACTTAATTGACTTAGTCAATTTTCAGCCGCTTCGCTCAAAATGGAGTGAATCACTATAATTTTTAGAGTGAATATTTCCTAAAATTAAACTTAGTAAAATAAATCTATTTTTGAGCCAAGTGCTTCATTTGTAATGATTTCAATTTTGGCATGAAATCGAGGCTTTAAGTTTAATTTTGAGAAAAAATGAGGATTAGTCCTACTGAGCATGCCAAAAACTATGTTGGATCAAGAAATTATCCTAACTTCTAATAAATATTTGTGCCCTAGGTTGAGTTTCAATAAAGTATAAAGGGATTACCAGTGGTTTCTTCCAACCTTTGGATTTTGTGTGACTCTCTATTGTTCCTCACAAAACACTCCTATATAAACTTACACTGACTTGCATTGAAAGTAAAATAGATAGATAAAAATACAATAAAATTTAAGGGTGCAAGTGATTCAAGGAAATATGATTTTAAATTGTAGCAAGGAAAGTGTATAATCATTCAACATATAAGAATTTAAATAACATCAATGTCCTCCCACTCAAAATATAAAATTGATAATTTAATGACAAGATGAAGTAAAAGGACTATTCCATAATTGACACACACTTAGCAAACCTAGGAGGGTGGTTCCACTGATGGAATGCCTAAAGATTTGCCATTTTTTTACAATATCATGAGGTCAAAGCATTTCATAGAGTGTAGCTCTATATTCTTTTAGACAAAATATGAATACAATGAGGGCCCTATTCCCCTATTTATAGTAAAAATCTACCCCTAAGTTACCTAGGGTGAAAAATAATTACTCCTAGTAAAAACGAAGATTTGGAGTATCTTTATGAAAATGATGCACCATAAAATATTACATACCTTTAATTATACCTCTAACAAGCTAGAAGTATTTCAAAATTACTTAGTACACCACAACATGCCAAAATATTGTTTTCTAAAATATTTGCCTTGGGATTTGTGCCTTTAATTTTACCCTTATGACCATTCGAGTGATTCGCTCTAGTTAGTGAACAATTCACTTATTTTTATGAGTAAATTTCTTGCATTTGCAAGCAAATTGATAACTTTTGTTAAGAAAATAAGCCAATTAGACCTCTTTCATAAGTAAAATAGTCCTTGGAGCCAATTGGTCTCTTTTACAAGCGTATCAATACCGATTCCATACTTGGAAAAATTTTGAGATGATTTTTGAGGCATTTTTTGTTTGATTTATATTGCATGCTCCTTCCAAATTTTCAAAATATCAAGGTAGCACCAAGGTACTACAAATCCAAAGAGAATTTCTCTAAAATCATATCAATTAAGAATATTTTTATAAAAGACAAATTTTATTGTAGAACACTTTGATGTTATTCGTAAACCATCACAAAAACAAGATGACTTCCTCAATTTGATTAGATGATGAATTTATTTTGTACAAATAAGAACACAAACTTGTATTCAACAAAATGCATCTATGTTAGATGGGGGTCACTATGCCTAGTTTATTTTTTTAACAACAATATGAAGAATGTAAGTATTCAAATTATAAGCTTATGGAAGGATTGCATGACAAGACTAATGAGTATCATGTGTAGAGAAAGAAATCCTACATTCTAATCAAAGTAAAAAAAATGGATTCATTCCTATAGAAATCATCAAATGCATGATCAAAAATCTTGAATTTTTATATTTGGTTTTTATTCATCAATCATTATCTCAAAGTCCAGTTTTATGTAAGCATGTAGAAGACCTAACCTTGAAACCAATCTATCTATCTATCCACACACACGTATATACATTCTAATAAAAGTAATGAAATTAATTTATTCCTATAGAAATGATCAAATACTTTAAACTTTTATGTGGTTTTTATTCGTTGGTCATTATCTCAAAGTCTAGTTTTATGTAAGCATGTGAAGGTCCTAACCTCAAAATCAATATATTTACATATATATGCAACACACACACTAAATACAAGTTTAAATCTATGCATTTTTTAATTGAATTGAACATTTCTGAAATTTTTGAACCTTCAAACATTTTTCTCCTCCACTTAAATTGATCTTTTGTACGTAGTAAGTTTAATATTAAAATATGGCTAAAAATTTCAATTTTGAAACATAAAGAAAAGGACAACCAATGTAGAAAGTTTTGAATAATGATTTTATATAGTTAAAATTATGGTACAGGGAATATATTGAAAATCAAACTCATTAGAAACAACACAAAAGCTAAAAAAAATCAAGTTTACAAAATAACAACAATGTCATAAAGTCGACAAACTCTAAAATAATTAAAAAATAAGTATTTATTGGGATAATGCATGGTTGGAATTGATATGGCTCATTCATCACATGTCAATCCTTTCATATATGATGTACCAAGTTTTTATTATATATGTATTTGCATCACTAGGTTTTTCCTATGTGAATAGAATCTCCTAAAAGAGGTGTTGTACGGTTACAAAGTAAATAAATAGTCATTTCTGTAAGATGTACAAAAGATCTAACACCTAAACATGTAATACGAAATTAAATTGACAATACAAATCTTGTAACCATAATGATAAAAAAATAGAGAAAATAATGTGCCCTTCTCATTGATATTCAAAAATTATCTTTACAAGAGGTTACAAAATATCCCTCTTAGGGATTACATCGATTGATACAATATTACAATATAAAACACAATAATAGGTGTCTTCACAAGATCTTTGTAATCTCCTAAAACTTATTATGGAGGGTTTCTTAGCGAACTCCACTTGATGATGCAAATATTGAGGAATCTTTATGATGATTTGCTCCTGTGGAAACCTAATATCTACATACATAAGCACTTACAATAAATTAGTAAGTAGCAAATGTGTAACCTCTCAATATGAGGCCCATTTCCATGATATGTAAATGGAAAGGAAATTCTGAAAACAGTGAAGAAATTCATGAAAATTTGAAATAAACTATGCCAAAACAGAGAATTAATTGTTGTGAATCTACTGTAACTGAGAAAACATGAAAATATAGATCTACAAAGATACCATAATGGATTAGCTCCACCTGTGGGTTGTCTTGGAGTGATACAATCGTTGAACAGATAATCATTTCTTCAAATATGATGCATGGTGACATGATTATTATATCAAATTGATTATTCAAGGGGCACTCGATCGATGCACGATTGAATTGCAAATAATTGGCTCTAAATTTGGATGTTTGATGGCAAAAATGGTTGAATTGGCACTTCAAACTCCAATGGACATCATTTTTGGGTTGGCAAGCTTCATGACTGGATTTTAGCAACACCTTAATGCTTACGAGATATTGTTCTCTCTAATCAACAAAATGGTAGCACTTTGTCGTAGATAATTCATCCTTTCAACTCTCTCATTTCTCAAATTTTTGGGCACCTTTTATAGATTTTCCAATTGGTATTCTTGGCTTGCAAGGGAAGCTAATATCAGGATTTGGTTAGGATTAGGCATCCCAAAAATTGCTTCTGGAAGCTTCTCCATGATCAATCCATTAAGCTCAATTGCCCTATAACTGATTTGGCTCAAATTAGGGAGCCTGAGTTTGTTATAGGCATGACCATCATCGATAATGACAACTAGGACTATAGGCCATCATAGGGTACGATGACTATTGTGAGGCCATCATGGATCACCATGGCTTCCAGGGAGTCATTGAAGGAAACCATGGCTCAAGCTACAAAGGGTCATATTTCCCTATTTGAGTGGTTAGAACCACTGTTAGGTCTTGGGAAGGCCCAAGATGAATCATATGGCCTGAAAAGGTGTCCATATGAGTGGCCTTCTCAACATGATGTGTTTTAGGTGTCTACAGATACAAAATTTGATTAATAATTTGAGATAAAATCAAATTTTCAAAGGTTAAGATAAAATATTTATAAAAGTTTTAAGGTTGTTAGTTGATCAATAATTTTACATTTTCATAAATTCCATGAACGAAAAAAATCATTGTAAATCAAATCAACCCAAAATAGGCCCCTTGTTAACAGGTATATGCAGCATTGAGGTATCCGATTAATTTTTGGCATTTCATATTTTTTAAGCATTGCAAGCAAATAAACACATTAAACAAAACCTTCATAAATTACAATTTTTTCCTTGCAAGATAGGGTATCCAAGAAAACTCTTGACTGTGAGTATATTCTTGTGATTGGACAAAAATATCACTCAACATTACCTAGTTTTGATATTATGTATAATTACATCTAGTCCACATTATATACCAACATTCTATTTTGAATTATGATGTATAATCAAAGTTTCAAAAGTTCATCAATTAAATTTACTACTTTAATAGTACCCAACTAACATAAAAAAAAATACATTCAATAATTGTTGAAAATATCTAGAATCCATTTTGGTGCGTAATGCCTTGGCAACACATTTCTAGCTCCCAAAATTTCTTTTAAAAAAAGAAGATAGATGAAAAGGAAGATCCCACTAAGGATGCATGAGGCCATGCATTAGTTCAAGTTCAAGTGAAGCCAGCAACCAATATTATATGTCATGTCATTCCCTCAACATAGCAAGTGAAAAAAGGGATTCATGAAGAGATGCATTAGTTTAAGTTTGGGGAAGGGGGAAATCAATAGTTAAGTTGACAAACGTTAGCATCCAAGTTGGAAAATAGTCAGTAACCAAGTTGGGAGAAGGTAAAACATATCAATACAGTTATTATATACCATGTCATTCTCTTAGCATAAAAAATTAAGGTATGCATGAGGACATGCATCAGTTCAAGTTGGGGAAATGATGAGACCTTGAAATTCCTCATTTTGTGCCACAAAGTAACACTCTAACTCCTTTAATGTATGTATAAATGTATACTAAGTAGTAATTTATATTAGTATTTTGATTAGATATGGTGAATAGGTAAAATGCATTGCCAAGTTATTTCAAATAGGTTTTATGTGATTTTAAGCTTAGTTTTGAATTTGAATTAGAAATATTTGAAGATTGTATAAAAAAGTATGATGGCTTGCAGATCATCTTAGATGTATTTCTAGTTATATAGCATTTTTACTATAATGAAGAGCATCAAAATAACTTTTTGGTATCAAACTACAGTGTTCCAGAGCACTTTCTAGAGCAAATTGCAGTGCTCCAAAAATACGTAAGGAAAGTGTGTTGAAGCAAGAAAATGTGGGATGGATCACAGGACATGATAGAAAAAAATCAATACATGGCAAAGACAAAGTGTACAAATATGCTTAAGGTGTCATGTGTGCATATTATTTTTTTTTCCTTTTCCTTCTTCAACAACAATGCCCATGTGGGATAATACAGAGAAGCTTATTATTTTTTTTCAAGTCTTGGAAAATAGATATAAATGCTTATTCTTTTTCCAGTTGTTATTCTCACATGGAAAATAAAGATAAAAATACTAGAGAAGAATGATTGCTATAGAATCAGGTTATTAGATAGAAATCATAATTGTTGATATTAATTTCCAACTACTTTGATTGAATCCAATGTAGTTAAATAAAAGCTAGATATGTTGAACTAGATTTCCAACTAAATTGGATAGATCAAATTTACTCATAATCCTTATCAACTTATTTTGGATTTTCATATTCTTTTTATAGAGTTGGTTGAATTTATTTCCAACCAATTCAGTTTGTTATGTTCTCTAGATAGAAGTGGTTCAATTGTTTCCAATTAACTTGGTTGTTATGTTCTCTAGATAAAAGTGGTTGGATTTGTTTCCAACTAACTTGATTATTGTATTCTCTAGATAGAATTGGTTGGATTTATTTCCAACCAATTTAGATTGGGAATATTTTATATTAGTAAGTTGGTATTGGTTTATTTCGTATGACCTATCTATAAAAGAGGAGGTATAATACATTATCAATTTTAGAATAGGATGCAAGCTAAAAATGAAGAAGAGGATGCATGTGTATGATTTGAAGATTATTGTAAGAGTAATTTCATCCCTTTCTTAATAAAATATGTTTACATCCTTTTCTCACTTGTATATATATTTAATATTATTTTGAATTAAGGTTTACTTTTCATTGGACTAAGGAGTAAGGGCCCACTCCATTAGCACAATGGAAAGTATTATCTTTGTAGATATGTTCATAAACTAATTAACAAATTTCTATTTTATTTATTTTAATATATTTTGTATATTGTTATAATTTGTAATGTATGCCTTAGTGATTGAAGAAACAAATGCTTATATTGAGAGGGGGTTAAAAATATAAGATAAAACTTTTCTTTCCAAAATAATAACTATAATAATATGAATGCAATAGTAAATCAGTGCACAAAATTCCACACACACAAGAGACAAGAATTTATATGGAAACACCCTCTCAGGAGAAAACCACGATAAAATATTGCTTTTATTTTCTTCAATAAAATTCGTGGGCACCAACCCATAGGAGACACCAATCCCCTTGTACAAGTTCATGGGCACCAACCCATAGGAGACACAAATCTCCTTGTTCAAGTTCATGGGAACCAACCCACAAGAGACACCAATCTCCTTATTACAATAACATAGGCACCAACCCACTGGAGACACCAATCTCCTTTTACAATAGTGCAGGCACCAACCTACATGGAGACACCAATCTCCTTGAGGCACCAACCTTATATCTGAAGGCACCAACCTTGATCAAAAAAATAGTGAATGATATACTGGTGTTGGAAGCTTCAAATGACCAAAATATCCTCCACATTCATTAAGTTTATCACTTCCACATGTCTCACATTTATTATATTTTAAATGTATCCCAATTGTAACACTAGATAAATTACTTGTGTGTTGAATTGGAGATGCTAATACCTTGCTTTCACTCTTTTATACTTCCACGTTATGAAGCACTTCTCAAGCTCTTCAAATTCTTAATTTCAACCTTCTATGCTTTCTGCTTTGTTCTAGGTTCTCAGATTTGTTAACTGGTGTACAATATGCTTCAACTAGGTTTTGTTATCAGGTTTGCTCCAAAATCTTGATCAACAACTCTGCTCAGTTTTGGTCCAAAATCTGATCAATAATGACATACAAGATTGCACATAATTCAGTCACAATATCTCCCTTAATCTACACTCTCGTCAAGAGATGATAATCCCTATTGTACCTTATTTTTTCTCAACCTCCAATGGACCATGCAATAGATGGAAAATATACAAGACCAAAGTCTCCAAAGCATATGTAGAAAAGTGCACTATGATTACGACTTTCATAATAACTTCATACCTTCACTAGAACGATACTACATTTGAATAATGGTCTTTATCAATGTGACTTTGTCTTATTACAGCCATGTGCTTCACACTAAAAAAACTACTAAGCTTCCAACCATGGTGTACGACATGATATAATTGAGGGATATCAATATGATTACCATGGAATCATCCACCTACTGCTATTGTTTCTCCTTTCACTACACTCTCAACCACACCCTCGATACACAACTAGATTCATGTGAAAGTTGTTGCCTCACACGTGTGCTTGCTTGTTGTGTTGATGTTCTACCAAATCATAGTCAACTTGCACCACTTTGAAACCTGGGTTTCTTCAACTTGGACGTTCTTATGCACTGTGGAGGTTTTGTATGTGTACCCCCTTCACTAGTTGTATACAACAGATGATGGCAGGCAAAAGGAATTTTTCTTCGTATTTTACAAATAGGAATGGACCCAGATTCTAGGATACAAATTAAACTACAGGTGAATGGTGAGCCACGTGGTGGCAGGTTTCTCCCGAATGTCATGATGATTTACCTCTTATAAAACTGGCTATACAAAATCAGCCTATGAATACTCTCATTCATAAGTGATTGCATGATGTGCTAAGAGCTCCGATTGGCTAGTTTTCAACCTTAGAAACTTAGTCTAATTTTTCTCAAATTTTATTTCCTCGTCCAATGACGAGCAATTTATTTTTTGTAAATTACCTATTTAATTGTAAAAACATATTCTCATCTGACCAACTGCATTGTTCTCATCTATTCTAACCAAGTGTCCTCCTCTGACAAACTGTGCTATGCTCATCCACGCTACAAATTCTACAACGCTTTCGTTTCATCTCCTTCTTAACGTCTTCTCCTGCCAAGAATTGACTCTATTCCTCCTTAAACACATTCAGGTAGATGATGCACCAATATTTCGTGTAAGTCAATATTTTTTGTAGCTTGATAGAGAATGAATCTATTGAGTTCGTCATTGAGAAGAGCGACAATAGAAAATTTCTTTAGATCACAAATTTGACCACGACATCCACTATAATATATTCTTTAGCTTCTTTCAGGTAGCGCTCAATTCGATGTCACTCACTCTTTAACACCATACTAGCATCGGTACCACCGCATGACTTGCAAGGTTTTTTCACTGCCACCCGCGCTATAATTTTCTTCACCGCAATTTTCTTGGATGTATTGAAGATGTGTTATCGAATATATTCACACAAAGCTATTTTTGAAATAAAATTTAGCCTTGTATTTATATCAAAATTTTCACCTCGTCCAATAGGTCGGCCCATGCACTTTAATATTTAAATATAATATTTGAATATTATAAAATTTAAATATTTAAACCTTCCAAGCATGACATCGTTTTCCAGCGACCAAGTCGATCTTTGACATCAATGACAATTCAATAATTCTAACAGTGATGATGAATTGGTTGGTTAAGACCACTGTTAGACAAAATTATTTTAGAAGAGCAAGGAGGATTTGTGAAAGAGATAAATTTTGGACGGGATCATAGTAGCTCATGAAGTTATGCATTCAGTAGCATTAAGAAAAGATTAATCCATGATCTTAAAACTTGATATGATTAATGTCTATGATAGGGCTAAATTAGATTTTCTTTTTGCAGTATTAGAAAATCTTGGATTTGGGAAGAAATGGGTTAGATGGATTAAAGCTTGTGTCTCTACAGTTTAATATCCAGTGTTGATCAATGGGTTAGTAACATAATCATTTAAAGCCAAGAGAGAGCTTAGATGAGGAGATCCTCTGTCACCATATTTGTTCATTATTATGATAGAGATTTTTGGAAGGAACTTGAATAAGGCTTACAAAGATGGGCTTATAAGTGGATTTAAGTCTAGTAATAACATCGAAAACATCACCCATCAATAGTTTGTAGATGATATAGCCCTTTTTTGGAGGGCAAGGATAAACAAGGCCAAAGCTTTGAATAACTTACTAAAAGAATACAAAAGAGCATCAAGGGATAAAATCCAAAATTTACTTCCTAAACATTCTAGCTAAAATCAAATCAGGGATATGTAGGTTACTTCAAATGGAGGAGGCAAATTTACTAGCAACTTATCTAGGGATGCCCTTATTTGAGGGGAGAATGGGCAGAGAATTATGGAATTCAGTTACAAGTAAATTTAAAAAAAAATATTGACATGGAGAGGTAGATGGTTATCATGAGTACAACTAATTTAATTAGTCTTACAGTCCATTCCAATTTATTATATATTATTTTATACTATGCCAAAATCAATAGAAAAAAATTTAATCTTTATTTGATGATCATTGTGTGAAAGCACAACACTCGTAAAAAATAAACAACCTAATGTCACATTACAAGTTGATTGATGTTCATTGATATGGTCAACTTTAGATACCCCAATCATGGAAAGAGCATGCATCTCCGAATCATTACCTCCAACAAAATGGTAGGCTTAATTTGAGTAAAAATTTAATGAATCTAAAGGCAATCGGGTAGTGTTGTTGAGCTACATGTTCCACTAGTCAGACTGAAAAAGTTTTAGTTATCATTTTTTCTTTTTACCTCAGTAAATAGGGAAGCTTATGATAATTGTTAGCAATGATTTGTGGATTAATGCAATTTGGATGATTGAATGTTTAATTGTTGATTTTAATTATGAATTCTTTGATTATGACTACCCCTCAAGCGATGAGCCGATGAGGAAATGGCAAGTGATGAAAGACAAGTTGCTTCACCAAGATGACTTGTGTTGAGCATTTCAAGATGATAACAAAGGTAAAAGGGAATGTCATGTTATAGCTATGATTTCAACCAGTATTAGAAATTATACATCTCTATCCCATGAAGCAGTCTAGCCACATAGATTTCTTAGGAAATCAATATGATCGCAATTCAATTAAATATTGAGGTGAATCATTATCTTTGATGATTTGATGAAAATTTCCTAGAAGAATGAAATGGACACCTTGTTCTCGTGGAGCAGTCTTGCCCCATGGCTTTCTTGGGGATTGAAGTAAGGACATTTTGATTCGTCAATGAACGATTTGGTTCAAATGACCTTATGGTAATTTACTCATCTTACCAAATTGTATGGATATCCATTCGTTGCAACTGCTAAGTGTATAGGGTAAATAACTAGGTATGAGGCACTTTTAAAAGTTTGTTTTATTTAATTTTTTTATTAATTTTATAATTTTTGATGAAAGTGGATAGGTCAAATTGAGGTTTATGATGCTCACTGAATATATGCATTTATGTTCATTGAGAGGCCATCCTAGGGTACAACAGTGGCACTTTTCAAATTTTGGGATCGTTAGAGGGTACCATAGCTGCACCAAATTGCAATCGCCCTTTAGGGAAATGGTTACCAATTTTTAAAAATATATAACCAATTTTTTTAATTTTTAAATTCATTTTTACAGCTGGCAATGAGATAAAAGTGAGTTGTGAGGTGAAATAGAGATATATTAACATGAAACACTATCAAACTTGCAACACACCACGATGGAGGATCATCCAAATGTGTCAACAAGCAGAGGATCTGAAGCTAGTAAGGTAAAACTCTCAATATATCTCTTATAAATTATGGAATTTAAAATGAACCTCACTAAGTAATGAGATAAAGGAACCCCATTAAATTGTAAGTAATGAACCTCACCCTAGCTTAGAATCTAGATTAGGTTATATTAAGGGTATGTAGCATTAATTTTTTGCATTCTTAGGAGAGGAAATGATCCTGTTTAGGTGCCACTACGGGTCCATCCTATGCAGGGGTGGCTTCCCTTTAGAGGGATGGGGGCCATCATGGGGTATGGTAGCCAAATTTAAATTCAAATGGTCCAAAATTTGACCATTGGAGAATCCATCACGGGGTACAATGGCTCACTTGTTGACCACGATAGTAGAAAATAATTTTTTTTTTTATAAAAGGGGTAAAAATTTATTAGATCAAAGAAACCTTACAGCAGTGAACAAACAACTAGCAAAAATAGCCAACAAAAACCTCAAACAGACATATCCTCAACAAGTAAATTATGAAGTTGCTGAGAACAGTCTAAAGGGAGGTTATCCCAACCCTTAACAGACCAATTCCCCTGAAACTGAGAAGCCCATTTGGCCAAACAGTCCGCAACCCTATTCCATTCCCGAGGAATGTGAACAAAAGAGATAAACTCCAAATTACAACAGAGTTGAAGAATCTGTCGAACAACCAAAGTCAACCTCCAGTGAACATTATCAAGATGGTGAGTCCTTAACAAATTTATAATAATCTATGAATCAGACTCACAGATTATCCTCCGCCAACCCATAGCCAACCCTTGTTCCAAAGCACAACAGATAGCAAGAGCCTCCATATAATTATTAGAGTGTATCCCCTTATAGCATGAAAAAATGAAACAAGCATTCCCAGCACTATCTCTCCCAACTCCTCCGATACCAGCATGCCTAGGATTACCTCGAGAAGACCCATCCGTATTGATCTTGAACACCCCTGGAGGAGGAGGATGCCATCTCCCATCTCTCTGCATTTTTTTTCCATCTCGGTTTCTAGATGAAATAACAGGACGAGGACCATTCTCCACAAATCCCAAATTTTGCATCATCAAAATCTCCGACTGCACCAAAGGAAGACTAATCTGGCATGTGGAAGAGACAGTTTCCTGGATCATACCAATGATTCGCTGCCAAAGATGATGAACAGTAAGCTTGTTATCATGAAAAATTCATCGATTTCTTTCCAACCAAATCTGCCATAGAATGCAAGAAGGACCAATAGTCCAAGTAACCTGGAGAAAGAAAGACTTAGCGGGAGGTCTCCCTAAACTCCTCCAGAACTCCAAAAGAGAAGAAGCATGGGCACAAGGCTGCTTCCACACCTCCCACCAAAGATGCCAAATATCCCGTGCAAAAGAACATTGAAAAAGAAGATGACCTGAAGACTCTTCACTGTTCGCACATAAAAAACAAAAAGGTCCTTGAAAACCTCTCTTTTGCACATTATCCTAGGTAAAGCATCTATTGTGAGTAGCTAACCATAGATAAAAATTGCATTTAGGCCAAGAGAACTTAGACCACACTTGCTTCCACCAGGGCACCTCATCATCCCCAAAATGTTGTCGATCCAACTCCCTGTATCCTGAAGCCACCGAATAGAACCCTCTAGGATCCAATCCCCAAGCCAAAAAATCACCATCCTGTAAAGAAGAGCAGGCCCTACAAGCCAAAATACGAGTCAACTCCTCTCTTTCCTGAAAAGTACCCCCTACCGGCCAATCTATAGGATCCTTCCAACGAACAACCTCAACCTGCCCAACTCTTTCAACAAATTTGTAGTCCATAACCCGATTCCAACCGGCATCCAAAAAGACTTTGCACAAATTTTGAAGATGAGGATACATGGATAAAATGGCAGGGAACCCATCCCAAGCATCCTGCCAAAAGAGAGCCTTGGAACCCTTATGACAAATCCAGAAAAAACCTTGCTTAACAAGATTTGCCCCCTTCTTAAGAGTGTTCCAGATGAAAGATCCCCTACCAGACAAACTGTATCTGGGAATCTCAGAGCCCTCAACCCCATTCAAATATTTATAGGATAGAATCTTTGCCCAAGCTTGGTCTTGAGAAGTACACCATCTCCAATAAAACCTAGCTGCCAAAGCCTCTCCAGAAAGGGAAGACAAACGAAGACCCAACCCCCCTGCTTGCTTTGGTCTACAAATAGTTTCCCACTTAACCAAACTCCACTTTGAAGACTCCAAATTACCAGCCCATAAAAATCATCTAGACAAAGAATCCAACTCATGAATAAAGCTAGCAAGAGCAACTTGAATCATGCACCTATAGATGCAAAGGGCCTGAACCACAGACTTAAGGAGTAAAACTCTACCAGCAGAGGAGAGCCATCTAACAGTCCAATGAGAAACATGAGCATGAAATTTGTCCAAAATGGAGTTCCAGATCTCACGAGGCAAAGGACCTATAGAAATAGGAATACCCAGATACTTCAAGGGAAGAGCACCAATCTAAAATCTTAGAATCCGTGCAATACGGGCCTGTATAAGCGGATTAGTGTTAAAGAAGAAAATGGAAGATTTTCCCTCATTAATCTTTTGCCCTGAAGCAGCCAAATAGATATCCAGAGCCCTTCTGAAGTTGGTAGCTTCCCGAATAGAAGCAAGTCCCATCATAGTCATATCATCCACAAATTGAAGATGAGAATAAGCAGGCAAACTCATACCCCACCTCCAACCATGAATCAAACCCTGAGTAACATGTGAATTTAGAAGTCTACCCAAACCTTTAGCCATAATGATAAAAAAATAAGGGGACAAAGGGTCACCTTGCCGAAGACCTCTTGAAGCTTGAAACAAAGAAGATGGATGACCATTAACAAGAACTGAATATGAAGGTGAAGTAATGCAGCTCATCACCCAACTTACCCAGCTTGGAATGGAAACCAAAAGCTAGAGACCTTTCTTAAAAAAGACCATTTAACCCTATCATAAGCCTTAGCCATATCCAGTTTCATAAACATAGCTTTCTCCTTAGAAATGCACATAGAGTGAATGGTCTCAGTAGCAATAGTCACCCCATCCAGGATTTGTCTACCCACCACAAAAGCACCCTGTTCATCAGAAATGATTTTTGTTGATTTTTGTGATTTTTTTATATTAATTTTTATTGATTTTTGTGATTTTTTTCTTAATTTTTTTTATTTTTATGCATTGTGTGTTGATTATGTAATTATTGGGTGTAAGTTTTTGACGGCTCATGGTAGGGAGTCCAATCTGTTGGTTGAGTTCTGGGGCCAATTGAAGTTTGATGACTGGAAGTGATTTGATGTGATTGACCTCAAATAGGTGGTGCACCTTTCGATTATGATGTTGGATTAGGTATATTTGATGGCCCTAGCTCATCATTGGGATAGTAGTACCAACACCTTCTTTATCGTAACTAGCGAGATGATAGTGACCCTAGATGATGTGTACTAGATCTTTAGAATCTTGATAGATGAGCGTGCCATCACTTCTACTTCCTTTTGAGATCATTTGAGATTTCTCTAGAGTATCTTTGGTACCAAGGTCGATGAGGCTCTAACGAAGATGGATCATGGTATATTTCTAGTCAATGATTGGTATGATACTTAGGTATTTTCTTGATGATAGGTAGTGGCGATGCACATCATCTCCAACATCTTACTGTCAAACTCTTCAGAAGCAAGGTTCCCTTAGAACCTTTTGGACATGTAGGATCTTCTCGAGTGTGATCTTCAGTAGTTGATCATCATGGCATGGGGGAGCACGTTGTTGGCTCATCTATATGATGATCTTTATGATATTTAGCATCAAATGTGGATGGGATTGGTGTGTATCTTACTGCTCTAGATATGGAGATGGGAGAACATATGAGTGGATTGGCCAGTAGGATTATCATTACCCTGAGCTAATTTAGAGAACACAAAAATTGGATACATAGCTCAATGGACACAAGTCGAGAGATAGGGTAGATCCAGACACATTAGGGTATCTTATCTTATTATGTAAGATTATTGGATAGGTTGCAATGATAGCAGGTCATATGGAGGCCTTACATAGACTATCCATATTGTATAGAGGTGATTGCTTACTTAGCTCAGGTTAGGAGGGATATGTGGCTTATTGGATGTCACAGGACCGAGTGAGAGTATTTCCACTACTCTCGAGTGACTCGATAGTTTAGCATTTATCAGGATGTGACATAGGAGCCAGTCCTCTATTGTCATCATAACAATGAGATAAATTTTAAGCCACCTCAAGTGGAGGAGCTATCAGAGGAGGCAGACCCTATAGTAAAAAATACTAGTCTAGTTGATCCTAGGACCAACATATATTACGACACCTAGTGCATCACCTAATTATGGTAGGAAGTTAGTCTGATGGGTAGGCCTAGAGAGGTGATAGCAAAGGAGGGTGGCGATGGATATGAACGATGTATTAATTGTAGGACCGAGGAAGAGTGGGGACAGGATGCAAGGTAGATATAGGGGCCTTAGGCTAAGGAGGAAGGTGAGGAGGATGCCTTGATGGATGGGGTGGCCCAACTATGAGCATAGTTATAGGCTATACAGGCATACATGAAAATTTCTCAAGGGTAGTTAGTAGAGTGGGATACATCTCTTGCTATTGCTCAAAGCCATTTGAGCACTGAAAAATAGTTATATAAATGGTATGCTGATGAGAAATCTCTCCTCAAGGCCCAGGTGGTGATAGCTCATACTATGATTGACCAAGTTACGATGGAGAGGGACACTCTATGCACATAGCTAGTTGCTCAAACTGTTGAGAGGGATGCTAGAATAGCAGAGCGAGATGCTTTATAGACTCAGGTGGATACATTGAGTGTAGCCTAGGGGCAGATATTTATAGTTGGACCAACTATAGGTGATGTGGGAAAATTATAGGCATAGATGTCTCGATATCAGGGTTATGCATAAGCGTAAAATATCATAAATTGGCTCTATTTAGGTTTTTTTTAATTTTGAAAAGGCTAATTTTGGATCCTTTCATTGGGGGCCATTTGCCCGAAATTTACGAGGTGGAATTTTTTTTGGGGTAAATTTGCCCACCGTTGATAATCATGAACCTAACTTTATTTTAATTCGTCGACCTAAAATTACATATGATTTTGATTTTCCCACCCAATTTGCCTTCAAATTATAAATGGATTTATATTTCTCATCCAACTCACCTTCAAATTATAAATGATTTTATTTTTCTCGCCCAAATCACCTCATATACTACCCGTATATATACTATACTAGGTACCAATAAAAATACATAAAAAATACTCTAACTCAAAAATAGCTCTGAAACAACAAAAAACTTGAGAAGGTTGCAGAGGAGTGACTGTCAAAATAAACCGATCGATTGCAGAGGAGTCTCCATCAGCGCAAGACAATCGATTGCAGAGCCATGTCTGTGTTAGGGTAAAATAGGTAGTATATTGCATTATAACAGATAGATTATTACATTTAATTTGTACTATTACCATGTAGATATTTACTATTTCAAATATCTAATGGTAATTAGGTTAAATCTTAAATATCCTAGGTAGTCAATCCTAAATCTAACTCTATACCTAAACAGGCACGTTTGTTAGCGTGGTTAAGGGAGAATTAGTTGGCATTACTATTTTATGTATTATATAACATTAGTCCTAATGCTAATGTTAGTAATGAATAATTTTGATTAATCTCAATATTGTTTCACCTAATTTGCTACATTAGCATCATAGCAACCTTTTTTGGCTCGCTCGAAGGATGAGTTGGTGACATTTGGATGCCACCAAACCCACCTCAACAGGCGAGCTCGATGGCGAAGCAAGGCCAATTTTTGGCCAGGTCAACTCGACCTGCTAGGGCCTAGTAAACCTTAGGGTCGATCGACCTCGAACCAAGGCAAGGAGCGCATCAAGAGCGGCGATCAACCGCCCTCACCAAGCCAATAGATTGATAGCATGTTGCTATTGATTGGGCTCAATGGTCGACCAACCACCTCGATGCCCGTGGAGAGCAGGAGCTCTGCCTCGGCTCTCGCTCATAGGGCCTGAGCCCCCACAGAGCCACTAGTGGGAGTGCATCGATGGTAGGAGCACCCTCACACTCCCACATGGACTCCATAGACTAGGAGAGCTGAGAGATCAGGAGTGCCCTCCTCTCCCAGTTGGACGCACACCAGGTGCTACCTAGGATCCGAGAGGGTAGGAGGTCCTCTGATCCTCGAGATCTGGGTCCCACAATCGATATTTAAGAGGGCAAGAGGCCCTTTGATCATTGACCACCTCAAGATCCATGAGGGTAGGAGGCCCTTCAATCCTAGCAGACCTAACATGTGGTGAGATCTAGAGACCTGTAGACTACACGCACCCTGAGGTGCTGACCTGGACTGCTGACTTGGAGAGTTGACTAGGACTACTAACTAGGAGACACGTGGCACACTGGCCATGCACCACCTAGATGCTGACTAGACATATGACCTGACTCAGACCTGACATGTCGTAGACAGCCACAGGACAACTCAGACTCAATGAACAACCCTACGTGGCACACAAAAGGGTGAGGGACAGACTCAGATTACCCATAGGAACTCACTCCACATGGGAGTGTTGAGGTTTTTCAAGCCTCTTGCATCCCTCTATGGGATGCATGTGGGATAAATTCCACAGATCCCTCAAAGAAGCCCATCGGCTTCTTCAATACCAAGTGTCGGGGCTTCAGTTCCAAGCCATCCGATAGCTTGGTTGGCCAAGGCGGATGCCTTGGGCCAAGTAGTTCGCGTGTTCAAGCCTATGCGCCATCATTTTGCAAGGTTTTTTTTAATTAAATTTTTAATTTTTCTATAGTTTTTAAAGCTTTTTAATATTTTTTTTATATTTTTTTTATAATATAATATAAATTGGTCAAAAATGTCAATTTTAAGCCTTTATAATTGATTTTTTTTCCCAATTTTTCTTAATTATAAAGAATTTTAGTCTTTAAAAGTATTTTATTAGTTTTTTTGAACTTAGAGATCTTTTAAATTAAACCAAATTCTTTTTCAAAAACAAAGGATTTCTTCAACATTTTTTTAATAAATCCTCAAAGTTCTATAGTTTTCTTCACACATTTTTGGAGATAAAAAAAAATAGCAACTCAAAATTCTATTGCAAAAAAAAGATATTTAAAACATTGAGGAAGAACACAGGTCATTTTCTTTGCAACAAGATCGAAAATTTGCTTTTGTTTTCTCCTTCACAAAGGAGATATAAGACATAAAATTGCAACTTTTTTGTTGTAAACTTGAGAAATATTTTGAACCTATTTTTTGATCCTCATGCTTGAGTGTTGAAGACAAAAACCCAAGTCGTGTGTCGATTGGTCTGGAAGCCTTCAAACGCGGGTCGTGTGTCGACTTGTCTTGAAAGGAGTGCTCGAAGTTTTCAAAATTTTATACAAATTAAGGGGGGATAGAAGTCATATTTGGTGATTCTATTTTTTTTGCAAAATTGTAAAGAGAAAGGGGGGATATTTCAAAGTAAAAAAGGTGCATTCTCGATTGTACTCGACAAATTTTCTTAAAAATTGACTATAATAGGTGCATTCTCGGTTGCGTCCGACACCTATAGTCATAATAATTTGTGTTGCTCTCTTGTTTTGATTATTTCACTATCATATTTTTTTTGTGCAATTAAACAATCATAAAGAACACTGAAGAGCATTTCATAAACCCAAACTTCACTAAAATCGTGCTACACCTTGCACAGGTTAAACAAGTCAATTTTTACACCCCATCAAAAAGGTCAAAATCCAAACACCTTGATTCACTCTTTGTTTGGCTTAATTTCCTCAAAATTTCCATCCTTATTGAAGGGTGTTAAGGCAGGTGCCATTAAATATCCTAGAGAGCAAAATCAGAAGTCTTTCAAAACCTACCCCTTTAATTTGCTCTATTTTTTTAGCTTAATTTCCTCAAACTTTGTGTTAAGGCAGGTGTCATAAAATATCTTAAAGAGCAAATTAAAATCTTCCATATACTCTTTTAAGGGTATACTGCAAGATAAAGTTATATTAGTCATATCAAATTTGAAACCTTCACCATGGTCATGATCAACAAGTATCTCACTGAGATTCAACTGCTCAAAGGTTCAAATTATTCTACCTAGAAAACTAATATGAAATCCATTTTAACTATACAGGATATGTGGGAAATAGTGGCTGGTAATGAGACTAGACCCACATCACCTGGATCAGATCAAATAGCCTATGATAAAATGGATAAAAGACTTTCCTTATTGATATTGCTAGCTATTACTGATGATATACAACCTCATATCAGTGAAGCTAAAAATGGTAAGGAGGCATGGGATGCCTTAGCTACCATCTTTGAGGGAAATAATCAATCAACGATTCTTAACCTTCAAAATTAGCTTCATACTCTTCATATGAAATCTAGAGAAATAGTAGAGCTATTCCTCTACAGAGTGGTAGAATTGAAAACAAAACTGCAATATTTAGGAGAAAAAGTAGAAGACCAAGTCCTAACCTCTATCATTTTGAGGGCTCTTCCTAACTCCTATATAATGTTGATCACTTCACTACAAGTCTCTGGAAGGACAGTGACTTTTTTAGAGTTGGTAAATATGCTTCAAACTGAGGAAGCTAATCAACTCCAAAGAGATGAGGCATCCAAAAATGCCCTTTTCTCAAACAGACAAGGTGGAAAGAAAAAATGGAATCAACAGAAAGGATCTTCTTCTAACAAAGACAAGGGTAAAGGCAAAGAGATTCAAAAGAAGAAGCAGTATTGTAAAATTTATGATAAAGACACTCATGAAACCAAAATATGTTGGTTTAAGAACAAACCACCCAATGAACAAGGACAAAATAAGGGCAAAGGCAAACCCAAGAACAAGAACAAACAACAACAATGACATGTTGCTATCACTGAAGATTCTAGTTCAAACTCTAAATGAGCACACAAAGTGCTCATGACACATACAGAGTCCCCTCACAAGGATACTGTTTGGTACATAGATTCAAGTGCTAGTAAACATGGCTGGTGATAAGTCCTGGTTTGATATATTTGAGGCTCGAGAAGGTATACTGGTAACCATTGATGATGATCAGACCTATAGATTTCAGGGAGAAGAAAGTGTATATGTCTCCCTTCTAGATGGAGAATGTAAGATTCAAAAAGTTCTTTATGTACCAGTATTAAAAAATAATCTCTTATCAGTTCAAAAAATCCTGGACAATAACATGAATGTCAATTTCAAAGTGGACAAAGAAAAGAAACTTTACTTTATCACTCAGAAATGAAAATAGATAGCAATAGGTTCATACAAACATGGTTTGTTCACCTTAGATGCAATAACCTCACCACATACTACAATGGCAGTAACCACAAAAGAGGCCACTTCTCTATGGCATAAGAGATTTGGGCATCTAAGCTCAGGGTATTTACTTAAACTCAGTAAGTATCAAATGGTGAAAGGACTACCTACTCTTCTATCTACTTTGCCAGTGTGCTTAGATTGCTTGTCAAGAAAGCAACATAGAGTACCTTTTGAACCTAGATATTTTCAAGCTAAAGTACCTTTGGAGTTAGTTCACACAGATTTGTGTGGTCCTATGTATACTAGTTGTGGAGGAAAAAGGTATTTTCAATTGTTTGTAGATGATCACTCATGGAAAATGTGGGTCTTCTTCATGCAGTTGAATTCTGAAGCATTTGACTATTTTTAGCAGTTCAAGAAGTTAGTTGAGAAATAATCAGGATGTTTCATAAAGATCCTACGTTCAGATCGAGGGGGGGAATACACAAAAATAATTTTCCTCATTTTTACAAAAACATGGGATAAAAAGACAGTTGACAATAGCCTATTCTCCTCAGTCAAATGGAGTTGTCGAGAGAATAAATCATTCCATTATGGAAATGGCTCGATGTATGCTTAAGGGAGCCAAACTTGAGCATAGTTACTGGGCTGAAGCTGTAACAACTACAATATATCTTCTAAATAGAGCACTCGCACGGGCTCTTGAAGGTATAACTCCTTAGGAAGCATGAAGTGGAAGGAAACCCTTCATATCTCATCTACAATTATTTGGGTGTAAGGCTTTTATGCATATACCTAAGAAGAAAAGAAAGAAGTTAGATGAGAAGACTTTGCAGTGTGTTTTTCTTGGATATGATGAATTCTCAAAAGGCTATCGGTTGATAGATCCATTCACCAAGAAAATACATGTTAGTAGAGATGTAGTGTTTGATGAAGCTTTCACATCTAACACTACATCAATATACATGGAATATGAGGAGCAATATCCACAGACTCCTCAACAATAGAAAAATCCTCCAAAATGGTATACTAGTACTATGAAAGATTCCAAACTCACTTCACCACTACATCTCACCCTCAATCATCCAAAGACATGAATCATGTCTCGACAGAAAAATGCAGAAGCATCTACTTTAGTTGATGATCTTTGTAAATATTTTCAAGAGCTTTCTGTTAATAAAGAGTTAGAAAGTGGAGAAGATATAGAAGTTGATTAGGAGAGGGTTTATATTTCATCATATGATGAAAATGAACCTTCTATGGCTGATGAAGCACTTATTCAGCCTCAGTGGAAGGCAGCTATGGATGTTGAACATAAATCCCTTATTAAAAACAAAACTTGGAAGTTGGTTGATTTGCCCAAAGGAAAGAAGCCCATAGGTTGCAGATGGGTTTACAAAATCAAATATAAGGCAGATGGTACCATAGATAAGCATAAATCCTATCTTGTGGTGAAGGGATATGCTCAAAATGAAGGCCTTTATTATGAAGAAACCTTTACACCCACTGCAAGGATGACCACCATTCGAGTTCTTTGTGCTATGGCAGCACAATTCGGATGGAAATTACATCAGATGGATGTAAAAAATGCCTTTCTAAATGGTTACTTAAAAGAAGAGGTAAACATGACTCAACCTCCAGGATTTTCTGAGGAAGGCCATGAGCAGCAAGTTTGCAAATTGGTCAAATCATTATACGGGCTGAAACAAGCCCTAAGAGCATGGTACATCAAAATGGATAGTCACCTCCTACAACACAATTTCAAGAGAAGTACATCTGATGCAAATCTCTATATCAAGAACACAGGTTCTAAAATAGTGATTCTTGTTTTATATGTAAATGATCTGATCATTACCGGTAATTCAGAGAAATTGATTGTCATGAAGGATGACTTGAAAGAGTAATTTGATATGACAAATCTTGGACTTCTCCACTACTATCTTGGCCTTGAGATATAACATAATAAAAATCATCTTAGGGTGACTTAGAAAAATTATGCCAAGAATTTAGTAGAAAAATATCGTATGACTGATTGTAAGCCCAAAGCAACACCGATGGAATCAGGGCTTTAGTTATGATGATATGATGAATCACCATAGGTAGATGGCACGCTATATAGATAGATGATTGGAAGCCTCATCTATCTGACCAATACTAGACCAAGCATTACTTATGTTGTAAACTATATTTCTTAATTCATGCAGGAACCAAAGGTCTCTCATTGGAAAGTAGCTAAAAGGGTTCTTCACTACATTCAGGGTAGTGTAGATTATGGTCTAGAGTATAATAATAATAACGCATTCTTCTTACAAAATTACACTGACTCTAACTACGTTGGATCCCTAGATGACATAAAATCAACATCAAGATATGTATTTCATCTTGGATCTAGTCATGTGTCATGGTATAGTAAAAAGTAATAGGTGGTTGCTTTATCTTCAACAGAGGTAGAGTATCGCACTACACGTGGAGCTATGTGTGAAGTGATATGGTTAAGTCGCATCTTGGCTACCATGGGCCTACCAAAGAAACTTCCTATTCACATGTTTTTCAATAGCTCAGGTGTTTTGAACTTGGTAAAGAATCTAGTATATCATGAACATACAAAGCATATTGACACAGATTGTCATTTCATTCATGATGAATTTCCTAAACACAGAATCAAGCTCCAATACATTCTCATCGACGAATAGGTTGCTGACATCTTCACAAAGGTACTTGAAAGTGTCAAATTTGAACTGTTTCAAAGTAAACTTTGTATATCAAAGTAATGTAATAAATGGGGGATGTTAGGGTAAAATATGTAGTATATTGCATTATACTACATAGATTATTACATTTACTTTGTACTATTACCATGTAGATATTTATTGTTTCAAATATCTAATGGTAAGTAGGTTAAATCCTAAATATCCTAGGTAGTCAATCCTAAACCTAACTCTATACCTGACCAGGCGCGTTTGTTAGCGTGGTTAAGGGAGAATTAGTTGGAATTGTTATTTTATGTATTATATAACATTAGTCCTAATGTTAATGCTAGTAATGAAAAATTTGATTAATCTCAATATTGTTTCACCTAATTTTCTACAGTCTATCAATATAAGTCGATCGGTTGCAGAGCCATGTTTATCAGTGTAAGTCGATCGATTGTAGAGTTGTGTCTATCAGCGTAAGCTGATCAATTTCAGAGTCATGTCTATCAACATAATCTAATCAGTTGCAGAGCTGTGTCGGTCGACATAAGTTGATCGGTTGCAAATTCATGTCTATCGACATAAGTCAATCAATTTACAGTCATGTCTATCGACATAAGTCAATCGGTTGCATAGCCAAGTCTATCAGGATAAGCCGATCAATTGCAGAGCCATGTCTATCGATATAAGTCGATCGATTATAGAGTCATGTCTATCGATATAAGACAATTAGTTTCAGAGTTGTGTCTATCAATATAAGCTAATCGGTTACAAATCTGTGGCATAATATGATCGGTTTTAGGGATTGTCGATCGATATTTATCTATCGATTGTAGAGGTGTCGATCGACATTAGTCAATTGATTGCAGAACCATGTCGATCATCATAGTTGGCCAGTTTTAGTGGTGTCGATCGAGATTTGTTAATCAATTGTAGATGTGTCAATTAGCATCATTCTGTTGATTGCAAGGACATGTTGATCGATATAATTTTGTTGGTTGCAGGGATGTGTGATTGATATTTATCTATCGATCACATGGACCGTTGATCAGTATAAGTCGATCGATTGTAGGGAAGTGTCTGTCAGTAAAATCCTATCGATTATAGAGGATTCACGACTAAAAATTAGTAGAGTATTCTTCTTCCATTTTTCTTTTGTCCAAAATCCAAATCTCTTTTTCTATAGTTTCATAGTCACTGTAGGTGAACTATACGCAACTATGGTAGAAAACTGTAGCTAATCGACATACCTACAGCTGATCATCATACCTATAGTCGATTGTTATACCTGTAGCTGATCATCATGCCTACAGTCGATCGACATTCCTATATTCGATCAACATTCTTGCATCCAATCGGTATGCCTATAGCCGATCGACATTCCTACAGTCGATCGTCATGCTATCAGTCGTCATGTCGGCCTAAAGTATTTCATATCAACCTAACGCTTTTAAGTATGTTGTACATTTTTTATATTTTGCAAACCAATATTCATATTCCCCAACACAAAAAAATTGCCATGGTTTGAAAAACTTTTGAGACAAATTAATGAAAATCGCCACAATTTGAAAAATTTTGGAAACAAATAAATGCAATTCGCCATGTATACTTCTACAACTATCCTTGGGATTCCAAGACAATTCACCTTGATTTTATAAATATATTTTGGGGCTTATGCATAACCCTGCTCGATATTCTACTTATCACAAGGTAGATCAAGATTACATTAGCAACTTGGAGAATGAGGTAGAGCGATGTAGAGGTATATCACCTACACTATATTCATTAGAGGATTCACATCAGAGCAAACGTATTGATTCAAGTTAGCCATCAGTGAGGCAGTAGGTGCCAATGTTTCAAGATCATCCATAGAGATCAGAGGCTAGTGGTTCTTCTTAGCCTCATCGGAGTGGAGTTGAGGGTGGGGGAGAGAGCAATGGTGTAGGATCATCCTGAATTATCTATGTGTGCTCTAGATTTTGAGATTGTGAGGTCTAATAAGCCACTTTATTGTATCCCATAGGCATTTTTTACCATCATATACTTATATTTTTATAGATATATATATATATGATATCTTCCTTTTGCCTCATTATCTATGTATATGGTTTTGCTTTATGTTCATGGTATGGATACATTGATGGATGTAATGCTTATATGATGATGTGTTATTCTATATGTACGATGTACTAATGCCATGCAATAGTTAAAATATTGATGTATGATTAGATTTTATGGTCTAATATGTATGGATGTACTACTATGTATGATTATATGGATGCAGTGTTTGATGTTAAATGCATGTTTATATGTGTTCAATTGTTTATGCATTTAATTTCTTGTGATATGATATGGTGGTTTTAATGTATATGTAATGGATTAATTTCATGTGGATGGTCTAACGCAAATGTACATGTATACTTTAATCATTTAAAACATAATGCATTTACTATGTGTTTAACAAACTAATGGCACACATCACAGAATGTATAAGAATCATGAATGAAAATATTAACCTTGATCATAAGAATTAATCATTTATATATCCATATGTGAGATGAAATGATGTAAAATATAGGGGCTTTCCCTATAAGCTTTTGTAAACTAAAAATTATGCATAAAATAGTCACTGGTCATCTAAATATCATTGCTGATATCCATCTGGTATCTATCCTATTTTATGAACACCCCTTAATAAATAAAAGTTTATAAGGAAAATTGTGATTGTTTGATGAGATGATTTGTTGCTATGAGGGGATTTTTGAGGTTTTCCATGAGACTCAAACACCCTAGTTTGATTGATCAAAAGTTGTATAATGACTATACAAAACTCTTGAAAGATACAAACCTATTAAGAAGACCTATATATTCACTATCCTTGTGTGTGCAAAGTGAATGTATTAGATTAGGCACAAGACTACCTCATTGCTAGGCATGTTTCATTCAACCCATTACTATAATTAGGATAACCTTATGGTCATCATGATTCAATTTTTAGATCCAATTAGACTAGACTACTAGGCAATACAAGTCGCCAAAATCTAGTTCATCCATAAGCTAACATTGGTCTGTATAAAATAAGGTTGCTAATATGACAGACATATCACCATGTGTAAGGCTACTCCATTTACAAGTGGATTTCACTCAACCCATTGTTGTAATGAATATCACCCCATGGTGTTTGAATACTGAAGATTCCAGGGATTCAAGCTCATTACCTCATTCTTTTCTTTTGATTGCTTGGGATACTTGATCATGCTTAGTGGTGAAAACCACTATTTATTTTACATTTTTGTTTTGATTTTGAGCAAGGGATTTGCTTAGTGATGAAAATAACTACTTATTTTAAATTGTTCTAGTAATTTTGTCACTTTGTGTGAGAGCAAGGGATTTATTGGGTAGGGGGGAGCTTGTCCTTTTGTCAATTCTCAGCATTCTAGACCATGTGCATAATAATATGAGCAAGGAAAAATCTTTCACTTATGGTGACAAGGATCACTTTGTAGTGTCATCCTTGTTTAGACTCAGATTGTTAATGTGTAAAAGTGTGTTGGGATTTTGACATATGTAAGGTACTATCAAAACAAAACCTTACCTTCTAAAATTCAAGATAGATTTCTACAAAATTTGAAAGGATAACTAGGAATGGGTGAATGACTAGAAAATCCCTATTATACACCCTATAGCAATTCATTAGTTGTTTTGAAAAACACGGTTACTCACAATAGAAATGTGAATGATAATGATGTGTGGATTCATTGTTGGCATGCAAACATAGTGTCATTCGTAAGAATTTAAACACAACGTATCCTAATGCAAATGCAATGGATGAAGATACATAATGCAATACAATTGATGAGTGCATATAATGAAATGCATGATAACATGATAAAATAATGCAAATGTTTTTGTATTTTAATGTTTAGTATTATTTTTATGTTTTTGTGTTTTAAGTTTTATGATTTTTTTTATTTGTTTATAATTTTTGTTGTTTTTATGATTTTTGATTGTTTTATAAATTAAGTATAAAATACCCGTAAGTGAAAAATATTGAGAGGTTCAGGCTCATCAACACCTTCCACCAAAGTTAGATGATAGGTACCTAGTCCTATCTTCTCTGTTACAATGAAGGGACCTAACCAATTTACCATAAATCTATCTCGCATATGAGGTGGAAGGTTTGAATTTTGTTGGTTCTCTTTAAACATAAAATCCCCAACCTTAAAATAGTTTGGATGGACTTTAGTATTATGAGCTCATTTAAGATGATCTTGATAAATGTGAATATGCTCAAGAGTATTAACTCGTCATTCATCAATAAGGGTCAATTTATAGATGTGAGTGTTGGCCATTTTGTATTCATTGGAAGTTTTGTATAAAGTGATAATATATTTGTCTCTTTTATTTTTGGATAAGTTGTAATAAGTTGAAAAAAATTTCTAAAATCCAATGCATTTAATGATTAATGGGGAGATGTCCTTCAGGGTCCAAAAAATGGAGAGAATGAGTTTCATAAAAAATTTGAGTGAAATCGCCAGAAAATCTTGTGCATTGACATTCGCCCTTCCTTAGGGGTGAATGTCCCTTGCGCCCTTTCTAAGGGTGAATCAGTTTGAAATCAGAATGAAAAAAATTAAAAGGCGAAAAAATTGCGTTCGTCCTCTCTTAGGGGCAAACAGGTCGTTCACCCTTTTTGGGGGCGAACGTGCCTTTGCATCACCAAGAGCGATCGCGCACCCGAATCAAATTATGTTCACACTAGTCGAGGGGCGAACACACTGTTCGCCTCTCCTATGGGTAAACCACTTAGTGCATGCACCTGAAACAAATTACATTCACCCTAGTTGATGGGTGAACACACCATTCACCTCTCTTATGGGCGAACCACCTAGCGACGACAAAGAATCACGTTTGCCTTCCCTTAGGGGTGAACATGTCGTTCACCCTTGAATTGGGCAAACATGTTTGTATCAAGATCATGCACGTCTGAAGTGGTGAAGCTAATGTTAGGCGAAGATAAATCGAAAGAATGAAACTTTAGTCAAGATATTGAATTTGGTATTAAATGAATGGCGCTCTCAGTTACTCCATTTTGTGGATCATGAAGAGGAAGGTGAAGGGAAATGAGCCTTCATGATTTCCAATATATCAAAGGCAATCTGAAGAATTTAATATTTTCACCTAACAAGCGCACCTCTGTCCGAAGTTTGAATTTTCAAGAATTTGTTCCCTTGGAAAATGTATTTTCCAAGAATTCAAGGAGGATTTTTTTGATTTTGTCTTTGATTCTTAGATATTCTTCCCTTGTATATATTAAATGAAAGAGGTGAAAACCTCTATAAATAATAGGTAAATTTCATTGTAAAAGGGGGGTTAGACATTTTGCGAGAGATCTCTCCAAGCTTTCCGCATTAATACAAGGCATTCAGGCTTCTAAATTTGTGAGTGATTTTGTGTATGATATATGTCTGTGTGTTGCACTTCTATATTACATCTGCCTTTCTCTTTTTGTTGTTAAGTTTAAATTCTATACTTAGATTTAAGTATTGTTATTGAGAGAGGTAATGTTGGAGTAACATTTTGGATGTCATTAGTGCAAGATCGCAAGTAAATTCTGCTGCTATTCCTTCTGTTATGTGATGTTTCTTGCTTGGGTTTTTTCTTGCTAGTTAGTCTAACACCAATTCTACACTTTGGCTTGTGGCCATATTTTCCATCTCTTTCCATAATTTCCAATTTCTTTCCTACATCCTTAGTCTTTTACCAGTTTTAGAATTAGTTCGGGAACCAACCCTCTCTAGAGATTGGCACGGAGGACATCTCTTTCCTCTAGCCTTTCAATGTTGGCCATATCTAGGGTGCATAAATGCAGTGTTTATTGATTAGGAAAATATTTGACCAACAGTTTTTGGCACACCCGGTGGGACTTTTAAGGTTCCACTTCTAGCAGCATTATATTTGGTGTTTGCCTTCCTGCTTGAGATTAGAACATTTGGCGAATCAAATTTTACCCAGAACTTCGTAAGCATGAGGACGGTGAAAGTTTTGTTCTCATGAATACAAGATCAAAAGCCAAAAATCCTGATAATCGGATTAGATTTTATGAACTAGACATTCAAAGGCTAGGAGAGAATCCTCAAATAGCCACTTTTCGATGAACATATTCACTTTCGCATATCTCATCCATACCACTTGTTTCATCTTCTCAGTTACTTGGTGTGTTTTCTGCCCCTGTGATTCATGTAAGCACTACCACCAGTTTTCCTCAGCCTTCACCTAGTACAATAGCTAATGTCCCGAGGCCCGCTCCTAATATTCTCGTCCACATGGCCCAGAATCCTCCACCACATCAACAACTTCCAAGGTAGTTTTTGGCTTGGAATAGCTCAGGAGCATTGAATTTGCAAGCGTAAAATCCCGTACCTCAAGCTGCTTTGAAGGCTTTACCCACATATGATGGTACTAGGAAAATTGCCTATGAGCATATCCAAGATGTAGCCTCTCTTGCAACTATTCATGATATAACTGATGAGGATGTGATGATAAAAATTTTGGTCCTGTCATTGAGAGGGAAATTTTTGTATTGGTACCAGTCTTTGTAGTCGAGTACCATTATCTCATGGGATCAATTGGCAGAGTTGTTGATTAAGAATTTCCATAGAAAATTTGATCAGTATTCTTTGTTGCACTAGTTCACCTCAATCCAAAGACATCCACAAGAGGAACTTGTAGATTTCAACATCCGATTTGCGTGAAGTTGGCAGAGGGTCCCAAATGGATTATGGATAACTCATGAGCAAGCATCATTTTATTATCTTCGAGCACTCAGTACTGATATTTGTATGGCGGTCCAATGTGACTACATTCCCCGATCTCCATACACAAGCTCAAAAGGCTGAGTCAAATTTGATTGTTGTAGGTAGGCTTCCTCCGAAGGCGACGATGTCTATCCTCCTTGATCTACCATAGTATCTTTACTCTAATGCATTTTCACAGCCTATGCCATCGATGTATCCTATTCCTTCATGGAATTTAGGCTCTCCTCAAATAGCTCCTATCCCTATTCCACAGTCATCTACTATGAGCTTTTCCCAATTTATCGTCTCGTCAGTAACATCACAGCCTTTAGTCATTTCTTTTCCAACACTACCAGCACCCCTAATGCCCTTACCATTACCTGCACCACCAATGCCCTTGTCGTTGCTAGCACCAACTCCATCACCCAATACAGATCCTCTCATGGCCTTGTTACAAGAAGTAAAATCCAATAATGTGGCTTTGAGGATGATATCTAATGAGCTTACTACTATGAGGAAGAAGTAGGTTGAGGCTGAGTTTTGATCAAGAAGGTTTTAGAATCCACCCATAACCCAATAACAAGTATCTATCAGTAAGGGACCTAAGAAAAACACCATGATCCAAGCAAATTATGAGAGTAACGTATCCGAAAGGACATATTGGTGTTCTAGATGTAATGATCCTCATGGTAAAGACACATGTATGGTACATCTAAACTATGTTTAGAAATTAACAAAAAGTTCTTCGGGCGAGCAAGTCAACATGATTCGAGAGATGGAGTGCAATTATATGGTGCCATCCCTAGAGCAAGTTTCAGTCCTTACTAGGTCTGGAAAGAAGCTAGTGATTGTTGATCCTATAGACTTGCAACCTTTGAAAGTACCTGTGGCTCCAAAAGCATAGGAAGAAAAGTGGGCATCCCCGACAAATATTCTTGATGCTGATAAATTTAAAAACTCATTACTTGATCAAGTGTAAGATAAGGCATAGATTCAGCCTTCAACTTCACAACGCATCACTACTACTCCATTTCCTAGCAAAACTAAGAAGCAAGCTAAGGAAAGACTCAAGTAGGTTATCTTTCCCTAGATTATTCACATCTGGAGATTCTATTCAAAGGTAGGTGAATTCGCATTCATAATGAGAAGCCCTCCCCTTTTCATATTGAAAATTTTGAGGAGGCAGAACAAGTCCCAGGCACGGTGAATATGATGACCGAAGAATTGGAGGAAGTTGACTTGGTTGAAGAAATACCCCAGGAGCTTGTTCTAGAAGATGAGTTCCTACTGACAGATTTCAATGCTATGATCAAAATAGATCTTGGTCGTTACTCAATTCAGAAGACAGAGAAGTCCCAAGAGCAAATCCTTGAATACCTAGAACCTATTTTGCATTAGTTATGGAAGTTGTTCTTTGATGGCACTCATTGTAAGAATGGTGTAGGAATAGGTGTTGTGTTGATTTCCCCTGAAGGCATACAAAAAAATTAATCCTATAGATTGACCTGGAGCTGTACAAATAATGTGGCTGAATACAAAGCAATATGCCTTGGCCTAAAAAATATTGAAAAATTAGGAATCGAATAGCTGCAAATTTTTTGCGATTCTGAGCTTATTGTTAATAAAGTTACAAATAGATGTGTATCAAAGCAACATTACTTGAAGGCTTATCACAAAAGAGTATGGGATATTTTGGAAGCATTTAAAGCTTTGAATATTTAGGCAATTCCTCAAGAAAAAAATAGACATGCTGACATTTTAGCTTCCATGGGCACTAATTATTCTCCTACTGAGCAAGTGGTTCGTAATCCCAAGATAGTAAGGGTGATTTACAAACATTTCATTCCTGATAAGAACTTCTATTGGTAGGTGTTTGATAATGATGAGCAAATAGTGAATGTTTTACTAAAAGAAGTTGCCAACGCAGAAGCTAGGATTCTTGTGGAAGAAGAAAAGGAAGGTATGATTCAATTAAAAATAATCACATTCCTCGAGGTTTGATTTCACTAGAAATTTTATTTGATCAAATAGATAGGGCTGATAAGCATAGGATTAAGGTGGATACTAAGGAATTCAAATAATTACAGTTGGATCCAGGAAAAGATGTAAAGATTGGTACTGATTGTGAACCAGATGAGATTGAGGGCATTAGAAATCTATGCTCCGAATACCTAGATATAGTAGCATGGAGTTATAAAGATTTGAAAGGATATGACAAGAGCATAATTCAACATACTATCGAGCTACAAGGAGTTAAGCCTTTTCGGTAGAAGCAATGCCTTGTTAATCCCAAGATTGAGGTTCTCATGAAAGCAAAGTTACTGAAGATGCTTGAGGTGAAGATCGTATACCCTATTAAGCACTCCACCGGGGTGGTAAACTTGGTTCATGTAAGGAAGAAGAATGGGGACATACATCTATGCATCAATTTTTGAAATTTAAATCAGGTGTCACTTAAATATCACTATCCTCTACCTCAGATAGACCAGATTCTTCATGTCGTGGCTGGTGCTCAGATATTTTCCTTGCTGGATGGCTTTTCTAGGTACAATAAAATTTGGGTTAAAGATGAATATCAATACAAGACAGCATTTACAACTAAGTGGGGCACATTTTCTTACCAACGGATGCCCTTTGGACTTTCAAATGTCAAATCTACTTTTCAGATAGCCATGGATGTCACCTTTGGTGAGTTGTTAAATAAAATTATTGTGATTTATCTTAATGATATGACAGTATTTTCACATTGCAGAACAGATCATGTTTTCCATCTAAAGCAAATATTTGAGAAATGTCAAGAATTTGGGATTTCTATAAACCCACAGAAGTCAATTTTGGTGGTCAAGGAAGGGAAATTATTGGGACATGTGATTTTGTAGGAAGGATTGGCCATAGACCCTGCACGAGTGGAAACGCTTATGAGTTTATCATTACCATCTAATAAGAAAGATTTGCAGTCCTTATTTGGACAAATAAACTTTGTGCGTAATTTTATTGCTGATTTTGCCCAAGTTTTCAAGCCCATGACCGAGCTCCTATAGAAAATGTGGAATTTAAGTGGACAGAAGCCAGGAAGTTGGCTTTTCAAGAAATCAAAAAGAGAATTACTCAAGTGCCAGTGTTAATAAACACTGATTACTCCAAATACTTTATACTTTATGCAGTGGGTGAGCAGGAGAGCTATGTTGCAGTACTAATGCAAAAGCAAAATGATGGTGAAACCACATCAAGAAAAGTATAACTTTATAGAGAATCAAATTTATGCAGTGATTAAGGCCTTGAAGAAGTTTCACCACTTTGTTTCTCAGAGTAAAACTATGATTTTAGTCATTCATCCTGATGTTCAGAACTTCATCATTCAAGGAGAACTCGGTGATAAAAGGGCTGGATGGGTCTTGAAGATCTAGGATTATGATGTATAAATTAAACCGATGAAACTAGTTCGTGGACATGCTTTGTGTCAGGAGTTGGCCAAAAGCACTATTGTTGAGACAAGTTGCAAAGATGTAATTTGTGCAAATAGTGCAGCAGTCAGCAAGCAATGGATTGAGGAACTCATTGAGTATTTTATTTCTAGAAGGTTTCCTAGCCACCTTAACTCCTCACAGCGTCGAAGGTTCATATTACAAGCGTTCAGGTATGTATTGTTGCCAAATGGCCTATATTATAAGAATATTGATGGTATACTTCTTAGATGTGTAAAAGATTTCAAGAAAGAGAAGATTCTGGAAGAATTCCATTTTGGGCTATCAGGAGGGCATTATGCAAGCAAGCCTATGGCTCTCAAAATTATTTGGGCAGGTTATTATTGGCCCACTCTGTTTTTTGATTCACATAAGATAAGCCAACGGTGCAATAGTTTTCAAAGATATGTGAGTCGATTTAGGAAAGGAGCATCACCGCTACATTCGATCCAGGTGGAAGCGCCCTTTCAGTAGTGGGGTCTCGATTTTATAGGAGTTATAGATCCACATTCCTCTCCCAAACATAAATATATTCTGACCGTGATAGACTATTTTACCAGATGGGCAGAATCTATACCTACCAAAAAAGCAGATCAGACGACTGTTATTTCTTTTTTGGAAAGCCTTATTACTCGTTTCGACATACCAGATTCTTTAGTCACCGATAATGGCACTCCCTTCATTGGATCCAAAATTACAGAATTTGCTAGTAGATATGGAATTTAACTGAAGACCTCTTCCAACTATTACCCATAGGGGAATGGATTGGTTGAGTCAACTAACAAGAATTTGCTTTGGATTTTGAAGAGAACAATGGGCGACAATAAGAAGAGTTGGCATTTGTTATTAAATCAGACACTTTGGGCTGACCGCATTTCAGTGAAAAATCAAGAAAGACCTCCTTGTATGCTTTGGTGTATGGGAAAGAAGTTATCCTTCCTATGCATATTGAGCTCCCTGTGCTCCAACCATTGCAGATGTTTCATGATGATAACGAAGAAAATGATTTAATGGAGGTTAGATTGGCGCAATTGTTGCAATTAGAAGAAGAAATGGAGCGTGCCTACCATACTTTCGTAGAACATGCTGCTAAGATGAAGAAGTGGTTCAAGAAAAAAATGACTGATCGAAGCTTCCAGGTGGATGATTTGGTATTGAAGTGGAACGAGAAAAAATCAAAGCCAAGAAAGCATCAGAAATTTGATGCAATATGGGAAGGACCTTTTCAAATTTCTACTGTTACTTCTTCTAATGCATTTTGACTTTGTGACATGGAAGGGTATGAGCTCCCCATCCCAGTGAATGGCCTTCATCTGAAGGCTTATGTTTCGTAATATTTTGAATCAAAGGTAACATCTTGTATATAAGTAAATATTTTCAAGCATTTTAAAAAATTCTGCATAGGCATAAATATGTTCTAAAAAAAATAAGAAATGATGGTTAAGACGTCATTCACCCGAAAGAGAAAAAAAAATAGGAGAAAAGAAACTCAAATATGGGTAAAGAGTGATAGAGTTTTGCATGCACCTGTTGAAAGATGCAAACGTCATGTTCACCTATATTTAGGGCGAACGTGCTTGGATGACGTCATCTAAAAAAAATGAGTGATAAGAGAAAAAAAAAAGTTTCATCTAAAAAAAGGAGTGATAAGAGAAAAAAAAAGTTTTTTTTCCTTTTTTAGAGAAAAAAAAGCCATTTTTTTAGGATGCGCGCTATGAGATTTTAAAACACATGCGCCCATGAATTTATAAGTGCGTGAGAGGGTTTTTGTTGAAGAAGATATTCCCCAGGAGTACGTGGCGATAGTCAAAAGTAGTGGGTGATAAATTTGAGTAATGATTTTTGAACGTGGGAAGCATTCGAATTGATTTTTCCAAGGTAGCAGTCAGAATTAATGATCGAATGAGTAATGGACAGGTTGGTTTTCCTAACAGGATTCTAGCACTAGGGTACATTTTTCTATAATATTGCGCAGTGCAGAGGGTACATTTTTTTAGGAGGATCCGACGGCAAACTAGAAAAAAATATTTTTGCACCTTGGAAAGAACATTTGAGCAGTTTTCGAAGAATATTTCTCCCTAAATGCACACCTACATTTAATTTTGTAATTAATGCAGAAGATGGTAGCAACTCTATAAATTCTAGGAGGTAAAAGGCTAATTTTATTTTTTTTCCCTGATAATTTATAGTCTTTTGCTTCTCTGTATCCTGTGCTTTGAAGTGTAGAACAATTTTTGAGATTTTGGAGTAGAGAATTGTAGAAGAGTCGTTGCTTTTGTTTGTAAAAATGGGCAGACATGGCAAAGAATTAATAGAGGCATAGGAGGTTGTAAAATAGAAGCCCGCTAATAAAAGAGAAAGAAGTTTAAGGGCCAAGAAAGCTCGACAAAATAATTATATTGGCCTGGATCCTTACGAAGATAATATGGTTGAGATTGGTGATTGTTTGATCATGCATAAAGGAGTTGACCAGTTGAGGGAAGAGGTTGAAGCTGTAGTAAGTCAAGAATTTTACTATAATAGTTGGCTCACAATGCCTCACAATTCATAGCTTTCATGGTATCTTTGTTCGCCTATACATTCGTACCCTGAGCTTATTTAGCTAACTGCACAATTTTATGACTCCTCTACTAGGGCCATCCGAAATGCAAGACAAGAGATTCTATTCACAATTACATCGAATGAGATCTGAGAAGCTTTCGCCTGTGGGGTAGGCATGACGAATTATGCACTAAACAAAAATATCCATACGAACGAACAAGAGGATAGGTATGTCTCCACAGTTACAATGAGAAAATTAATGGAAACTCGGCTTGTCAAAGATCCACAGATGGGGCAGCTGTCGAGTTTACCTAAAATTCTTTCATAATTCAAGTGCCAGGACATCTAGTCCATGCTTACCTAGATTTTTGGGTTACGCTCAGATGAAATGGTGCATAAATGGCAAGAAGCTATGGCTCAATGTATTTCCAAGGTGGAGTTTTATTCGCCCGCTCCTATGAGGCAGGGCAAAAATCTGATTTATTTTGATTGGGCTGAATTTATTTCACAGAGAATCAATTCACAGCTACAGAGATTGCAGGAAGGGAAATCTAGATCATTCTGGTATACGTCGGTGCTAGTATGGTTCTTATTTTTCAAATGCAGCGACGTTTTTCTTTTATCGTTGTTACGTATCTAGACTCAAAGAATAAGCCTCTATCGTTTTATAAGTGGACTCAAGTGTTAACAAAGAAAGAGTCCATCTAAAGCTTTAATAGCTGGTTTTTAGACCCTACCATTGAATTGCTTTGTGGTAGTTGCGACCGAGTGCCTCACGACTTGAGAGATGCAGTTGTTTCGAAGTAAGAGGGCGATATATTTTTTCTCACTCAGGGCATGGTAGTTTGAATTTTTGGATATATAGGTAAACCATTATTTTTCCTTATTTTGCTACTATGCACATTTTTGCAATGGAAATGGTGCACCATATGGATTATATCAATGATATATATGGCTCTGGACGAGGAAAGAAGACAACTTGTACTATGCCCTTCAAGTTTGGGAGTATAGAAGTGAATTAGGTTGGGAAAAATCACCTGTTGATGGTGGCACTTCAATACCTGGGTTTAATTGAGTTACCATAGCGTTGGCACTATGACCCGCTTAGAAAGTTTTTATAGTTTATTAAGGTGAAGTCCTTTCATTATTGCACGTGCTTGGATATTTAGAGGTGAAAAAACAATTTTGATGGGCCAAAAATTAACTGGCATATAGATAAGATGTCCTCCCTTACTCCATGGCATGATTACTAGGAGCATGAAGTGGAGTATAATCCAAAAAATAATGCAACGCATATTCCTCCTCCAGGTTTGTTCACAATTGTCCAAGAAGTGAATCTTGATTGGACAGAGGAGAAAATTATGAATTTGTGGATGATGCGTGTTCATAGGAAGAAGTTGTATAATTATTATGGGATGAAGCTTGATACCTAATTTTCTAAATTTTATGATAAGTTTGTGAAATCTTATTAGCCTGTTTCTTTTAGCACTTTTTTACCGCAATGCTTTCAGTAGTTCGAAAGTGGTGAGAGTCAACCTGAGGAGGAAAATCCTACAGTTGAGGATGACGTCGAAGAAGAAGAGGAAGAAGAATAAAAACAACAACAATATGTCCTTAAAAGGTGATCGCAAAGGATGAAGCACCCTCAGGAGGAGGTTCCCATGCTCAAACAGTAGAAACGACCGATGGTACCTCCATTTCCTAAAGCAACTAAATGGCCTCACACTGGTGCAACTACTACTTCCACTGTGATAGTGCCCATGTTTTTAGGTACTACAATTTCTACCATGCCAAGTTCTACAGTCGCCTCTATTTTGGTAGCAACACCTTTGCCCAATGTTGAACTTCCTACTTCTGTAGCACAAATATTTTCCAATGGCATAGTAGGAAGAGGAAGAGCAGCTTTCTGAAGATTCTCATGTTGAGATTCTGGATGAGGGAACGACCCTAAGTGTTTGTGAACCAGAGGTAAATCAATAATAGGAGGCATTTGTGCAACCTCCCTCATCTACAGAACAAGTGGCACCCACATCCCAAGGTACGTCATATTTTCCCTCTTCTTCTCTCTCTCATCGAGCACACAACAATTTCTTCTTCGGTCCCATCTGTTACATTTTTGTTTCCTCCACTTTCTATCTCTCCACATTTTGGTAGTCCTTCCATTTCATTTTCTATAGTTTCTTCTTCTGCTTCAACTTCTTCTATTTCTAAAATCGTTTTTTCTCCTTCTTTCATTCCCGCCCCTTTGGCTTTCGTTTCTTTTAGTTTGTATGCTTCGGGGGAAAATCCTTTTTTGTCCCCTTCCCTCAGTCATCACTTCCTTTTTTATTATAGTTTTTAGCACCCAAGTTCCATCTAAAATTAGTATAACTATAGTCGCACCTGCGTCTTCCACTTCCTCTGCCTTTTCTCTTCCTTCCACCATTCTCGTGTCCATTCCTTCATTGCAATCTGTGTCATCCATGTCCACTGGGCCCAGTTGCCTAGAATTTTTTGTTCCATTTACACCATTTTTGGAGTTGCAGATTGTCTTAGATATACAGGTAGCCTGCCAGTAGCCAGACATTGAAAAATTAAATCGGACGCATCTAAGCTCTTCCCAATGGTTGAAGAGTATGCAAAAAAAGGAGGCTTTGGCACTGGCACGTCCAATAAAGAAGGTGGATTTCAATCCAATTGCAAAGAAGGCTCATATGACAACATTCACTCCACTGGTTTAGAAACCTCAAGGTAAATTGCAGCCTAAAGACTATGTTTCTGAGACTATCACTGAAGATCTGACGCAGATTAATCCCATTAAAAAAATGGGTAATATGCAAATTGATATGAGTTCTTTGTATTTGCACGGGTATAATTATAAAGAGAAATATTTTGAAGTGTAAAATAAGGTGTTGGAGCTTGAAAGCACCTTGGCCAAGAGCAAGGTGACAAAAGAAAAGAAGGCCACCAAAAATGAATATTTGCGTAATCAAGTCCAGGTGCACTTGAATGAGCGTTATGCTGCTAGAATTGAAATGCATAATCTTCAGCAAAAGGTCGAAGAACTCAAGAAATAGCTAGAAGCCAAAGTCGTGCCTGTTGCACAATTTTTGCGTGATAGTGTAATAGATATTCACCTTCGCTCCACCCAAAATTCTACCAAGTTGGTTGCACAAGCCATCAAGGTGTTGCAGTACTTATGGGAAGCAGGGATACAAATCTATCTTGGGCAACAAATGATTGATTCAGTGGAGTATTTGCTATCACCACATATCGATACGGCTATGAAGATATGAGTATTATTGAATACGTCTCTGAATATTCACCCTCTTAGTGAGATGGATTATGCCTGGTCCTAAGCGGGCGTAACCCTGTAGAGCTATTTTTAGCGCATGGACCTTGTAAATGAAGGGCGGGTTGTCCTCAATACTATTGAGTGGGAGCATACTATTTCAATGTCTCATTTTGAGACTATCGACCAGCTGGGTTTCACTATCTTCCTGGATGAATGGGGTGAACCTCTTTCGATGGATCAATTGCAAGAGCTCTAGAGTGCATTTATTAAAGATATTGTGGACATTAACGCCTTGATTGATCCCCATATTGAAGCGCAAGTGTTGCCTCTGATTGAAAAATATACACATTTGGAGCTCTCTTTATGAATTAGCCTAGTGTTTGAAGCACCTCAGCTTGATGGATGTGCAAAATATTTGCTTTGTTTATGAATCCCTCAATGTTCCCTACTTATTTAATATTGAATCTTGGCATGAATTTGTTCGCACCTACAAGGCCCTTTCATAGGTTATCATAGAGTAAGAAGCGCAATCAATGATGGATCACAAAGCAGCGACAAAGGCGACAAAAGAGGCAAAACGTGCAAAAGTACTTTGCGTTGCAACCATGGTGAAACAAGAAGAAGTAGAACGTGCACAACAAGCATCCAAGAAGAAATATTCCACAGCGAAGAAGGTAGCAGCAGTTGGCAAAAATAACTTTGCACCCAATGGATAAAGGCCTGGGATCACTTGCATCCATGTGAGTTGGATACCCCATGAGTCGCCAAGAAATGTTGGCCATTTTGTATTCATTGGAAATTTTGTATAAAGTGATAATATATTTGTCTCTTTTATTTTTGGATAATTTGTAATAAGTTGAAACAATTTTTTGAAATCCAATGCATTTAATGATTAATTGGGAGATGTCCTTCTAGGTCCAAAAAAATGGAGACAATGAGTTTCATAAAAAAATTGAGTGAGATCGTCAAAAAATCTTGTGCATTGATGTTCGCCCTTCCTTAGGGGTGAATGTCCCTTGCGCCCTTTCTAATGGCGAATTAGTTTTGAAAGTAGAATGAAAAAATTCAAAGGCAAAAAATCGCATTCTCCCTCCCTTAGGGGTGAACAGGCCATTCACCCTTTTTAGGGGTGAACGTGCCTTGGCATCACCAAGAGCGATTGTGCACTCGAATAAAATTATGTTTGCCCTAGTCGAGGTGCAAACACACCATTCACCTCTCCTATGGGTGAACCACTTAGTGAGAACCCTAGTCGAGGGGTGAACACACTGTTTGCCTCTCCTATGGGTGAACCACCTAGCGATGGCAGAGAATCACGTTCACCTTCCCTTAGGGGTGAACGTGTCATTCACCCTTGAATTGGGCGAACCTGTTTGTATCAAGATCACACGCGTTTGAAGGGATGAAGCTAATGTTGGGAAAAGATAAATCAAAATAATGGAACTTTAGTCAAGATATTGAATTTGGATTTAAATGAAGGGTGCTCTTAATTACTCCATTTTGTGGATCACGAAGAGGAATGCGAAGGGAAACGAACCTTCATGATTTCCAATGTATCAGAGGTAATTCGAAGAATTTAATATTTTCTCCTAACAGAAGCACCTCCGTCCGAAGTTCAAATTTTTAGGAATTTGCTCCCTTGGAAAATGTATTTTCCAAGAATTCAAGGAGGATTTTGTTGATTTTGTCTTTGATTCTCAGACATTCTTCCCTCGTATATATTAAATGAAAGAGGCAAAAACCTCTATAAATACCAGGCAAATTTCATTGTAAAATGGGGGTTAGACATTTTACAAGAGATCTCTCCAAACTCTCTGCATTAATACAAGGCATTTAGGCTTATGAATTTGTGAGTGATTTTGTGTATGATATCTTTCTGTGTGTTGCACTTCTATCTTACATCTGCCTTTCTCTTTTTTTTGTTAAGTTTAAATTCTATACTTGGATTTAAGTATTGCTATTGAGAGAGGGAATGTTGGAGTAACATTTTGGATGTCATTAGTGTAAGATCGCAAGTAAATTTTGTTGCTCTTCCTTATGTTAGGTGTTGTTTCTTGCTTGGGTTTTTTCTTGCTAGTTAGTCTAACACCAATTTTGCACTTTGGCCTATGGCCATGTTTCCCATATCTTTCCATTATTTCCAATTTCTTTCCTGCATCCTTAGTATTTTACCAATTTTAGAATTAGTTCAGGAACCAGCCCTCTCTGTAGATTGGCATGGAGGACATCTCTTTCCTTCGGCCTTTCAATGTTGGCTATATCTAGGGTGCATAAACGCAGTTTTTATTTATTAGGTAGATATTTGACCAAAAATGAGCTTGTCACAAAGTGTCATCATCAATGAACTCTTTCAATGAGACTCGTAATGATGGAATTTCTAATTCCAAGGGCATAATGGCCTCAGCACCATATACTAGTGAAAATTGGGTTGCCCCTATGGGTGTTTGAATGCTAGTGTGATAAGCCCATAAAGTTAGAGGTAAATGAGTGTGCCAATCCTTATGATTCTCCTTGACTATTTTCTTCAATATGGTAACTAAGATTTTATTGAAGAACGCGAGCTTATACTAAGAGGGGGGTGAACAGTATAAGATCAAATTTTACTTTTCTTTCCTAAACAATATTATCTAATATTATCAATGGTAATATCAATTGCAGTAATCAAAACAATGCATAAATCATCACATACAAGAGAGACACAAATTTAACGTGGTTCACCTAATGTGGGCTACTCCATGGAGAAAACCTTTCTACTAAATTTTCTTAACAAATCTCTTGGGCATAAATTCCCTATTACAATGTTTATGGACCTCTGTCTAAAGAAGACATCAATCCCCTATGCTCTGATTTGTGGATCTCTCTCCATAGGATAACTCTTTCCCCTTGCTCTAGTTCATGGATCTCTCTCCACAAGAGAACTTTATCCCCTTGCTCTAGTTTGTGGATCTCTCTCCACAAGAGAACTCTATCCCCTTGCTCTGGTTCATGGAACTTGATCCCAAATAATTCTATCTCCTCAAAAGGTTCATGGATTCTCTCCATAGAATAACTCTATCTTCCCAACTATTTCACAAATCTTACTCCATAGGATAACTCTATCTCCTCTTCTCTAGCTAGTGATCTTATAGAAGACTTATGTCCCCACTACTTTGTCTTGTGGATCTCTCTCCACTAGAGACATCTATTATCACTGCACTGGTTGATGGATCTCTATCCATTGGAGACTTCTATCCTCTTTGCTCTGTCACCTCCAAATCCTATTCTCAAATCTACACCAAAATTTGTCCCAAGTCTAGCACAAATCTACACCAAAATCTGTCCTAATTCTAGCACAAATCTTCTCTAAATTTGCTCATAAATTTGTACCAAAATTTATCTCAAATCTGCTCCAAAATCTATTCCAAATCTAGCACAAACCTGCTCTAATTATTCTCACAAATCCACACCCAAATATATCTCAAATCTACACCAAACTCTGTCCCAAGTCGAGCACAAATGTACTCTAACTCTGCTCATAAATTTGCTCTCAATTTTATCTCAAATCTACCCCAAGCCTTAACACAAATCTTGAAAAAATCATCAATCAAACTTGCTCTCAATCCTACTCAAATATACCTTCAAGTCTTCTCAAAATACTTGCTCAAATATGCCTTCAAGTCTTCTCAAAATACTTTCTCAAATTTATCCTCAAGTCTTCTCAAAGACTTGCTCAAATATACCTTCAAGTCTTCTGAAATACTTGCTCAAATTTTTCCTTAAGTCTTCTCAAAGACTTGCTCAAATCTGTCCTCAAGCTGCTCACAAAATTATACTAAATATTTCCAAAGCTTGCACACAAACAGAGCTCATATATTTTTCATAAATACTTTCTTCAAATATATATATTCTACTTAGAATTTGTTTAACCTCTAGAACATATAGAGAATGATATACTCTATCAAAGACTCAATATGTTTCACACTCACAAATATTATACTCAATCAACCACTCTCTATCTCTTGCAAAATTCCTTTCAAATCAAATCAAAATAATGCATAACAAAATTGGTTTATTCTTGTTGTAAATTTTCTCTCAAATATCAATCACACCAATGCACAATTTCCCTTATAATATTGATCTCAAACACCTTCACAATTGCTATCAATATTTCTCAAATCAATGTTCAAAATATTTCACAATGATACACTAACTTGTCTTCAACCCTAGCACAAGTAGTTCACAATATCTAGCTCAAATGTCTCAAACCCTTTCAACAATTAGAAGCATAAATTGCTTACAAATCATAAGACAGGTGTTTCCACTTTCTTTCAAAAAATATGCACAATGTAGGTCTCAAAACCTAACTCAATTATTTCCAACAATGCTTATTAAACAATCATTTTCTCTCCACCTTATGTTCCAAAATATTCATTCCAACAAACACTTTAGTCAAGGGATGATGTGTCCATACCTCTTAATTGCTCTTGTGGAGATATGTCTTCAAAAATATGTCTCATGCACAATTGATCTTTCTAGTTCCACTTTAAGAGTTAGTTATAAAAACACTCTCTCAATACATTCATATGAATTTTCTTCTCAAAATATATCTCACCATACAGAAATTACAATAAAATATCTAATCACTTTTACACCTTATTTCTCCTTCTTTCATGCAAAATAATGCTCAACAAAAAAACTAGAAATTACACGCAAGAATTTAAATATTATAATTTCATTTTCTTAGGTTAAAACTTTTGCCACCATGGTTAATCAATTTAACTTTTTCTTTTTGTGGAATAACCACCAAGACAAATCAAATAGACCTTTTTTATTTTTCCTTTTTCAAATGCCACCATGATAAATCAACTTGACCCGTTTATTTTTCTTTTTCAAATACCACAATGGTAAATCAAATTGACCCTTTTATTTTTCAATACCATCATGAAGAATACTTTTCTTTCTTCTTGCTACCTCATGCCTCATGCGTCCTTTGAAGAGTATTGTCACAAATATTTTCATCAATATTAATACATAAAACCTTTTGACATCAATGAAAACACAACATGCTCAAATTTCCAACAATCTTCCCCTTTGTCATTGATGGTAACCCTTTTCTAAAAATACTTTTTCCAAACCATTTGATTCCAAATCTGCTCTCCTGATTAAATGCTCTCTCCCTTACTCAAATATCTGCCCATTTGTCATCAATGAAAACAGGACTCCTTTGGGAATAAATATAAGACTCTTAGCTCAGCCCCCTCCCCAACTCCTTTCCTTGAGGTGATTAATTTTGGGGTGGGAGTAAAACTACTCCCAACATACAATGCTCTTTTTTTTTGTCAACTTTCTTCCTCAACATAATATTTTTATCCTTGAGTGTCCTTGTTCTTGCTTGTCTTTGGAAGCTCTATAAACTATGTTCTACATAACTTGTCCTTATGCCCTAGATTATTTCACTTGTAACGCTTACTGTTGTAGTTCTTAGAAGGTGTAAATATCTTGAAGTTCCTCTTGGTGAAGCCATACTCATTTTTATCGTGAACCCTGCAGTGGATTGCTTTATGAAAAAATCTATTACAAGAGTAGCAATACCCTAGAAATATATGTCCATCTTTTAAGTTCCTCTTGGTAAAACCAAATTCCTTATTTTCATGAACCTTGCAATGCATAGCCTTGTTACCAAACTTGTTACATGAAAAATATCCTTTGAAAAAATTTTACCTTAAACCCATTGGTCTCTTAGTCCTTTCTTCTTTGTGATGAACCATGTTCCTTGTTTGTGCATTGTTTCCTTTCTAAGTGAAAGTTCTATTCTTCAACTTATCCTCATGAGTCTCAATTTTTTCTTCACTCTCTTCTCTTTCTCTAAAAATTCTTCCTCTTTTGAGATTGAGCTTGATCCTTCTTGTTTCTCTTGTCCTTCTTCAAAACCTAGTCCTATTTTGATATATGAATATCTTTGTACATTGGTAATCTTATCCAAAGTTTTTGAATTTTTCCTAAACCTGTGTAGCTTGTCCTTATAATATTTCACTTCCTTCCTTAGTAAAACTATCTCATGTTCTAATATTTCACATTCTAACTCTTTTACTTCTATACTTTCACTCATGACTTCTTTAATTTTCCTTGCCTTAGATTTTGATTTGTCAGGTCTAGTATAAGCTTTCCTTTTTCTTTCTCACATTCTTGAACTTGAGCCTTTAGTCTTGAATTTTGCTTCCTAACCTTTTTCAACTCTCTGAGAGCAGCAATAATTTTTGCTTCTAGATCTACTGTGCCTTCCTCTTCATTTTTTGAATCTTGCTCTACTTCTTGTTCTTCAAGAGCATCTTTACACTTTTCAACTTTATCTTCAATAGGATCATTTTCTTCCTCTGCTAATGCCAAAAATAGAATTTATTCTTCTTCACTATATGAGGGTATTTCATCACTGTCACTTGAATCCTTGCTTATCTTATTAACATTGAAACTCTTCTTGTGCCTTTGAAATAACTTATTTTCATGCTTGTTTTGAACATACCTATTTTTCTTTTCATACCTGGATTTTCCTCCTTCCTTTTTCTTATGATCATGTTTCTCTTCAATTCTACTGCTTCCAGCTTCTAGACAATTAGATGCATAGTGACCAAAATTTCTATAATTGAAATTTTTCACTATTTTCATACCTTTGTGCTTTCTTGAGTCATTGTTTCTTCTACCATAGTTAGCTTCTTCATCACTGCTTGACTCACCACTTGATTTTGGTTTCTTATCCTTTGTCTTCTTTGATGCTTTGAAATCTACCTCTTTCTTGGATTTGGGATCCTTTACTATTATCATTTCATAAGCTATGATAATTCCATGTAACTCATCCATAGTCAACTGATCAATATCTTTCATCTCTTCTATAGTTGAAAATTTTCCATCATACCTTGTAGGAAGTGACCTTAAAAATTTTTGAGCAACATTGGATTCTTCAATTTCAAATCCAATTCCATGCATGGTATTAACAATTTCATCAACACAAAATAAGTATGTATCAATATTTTCATCTTCTTACATATTCAAATCTTCAAACATTTTCTTGTGGTTTTCTAGTTTTGCCATCTTGACCTTCTTATTTCCCTTATAGGTTTGCTTTAATTTTTTTCATATCTCTTTTGTTGATTTGCAACGCATAATTTTCACAAATTTTTCTTCATGTAATCCACTCAAGATTGCATTCATAGAATTTACATTATTCACATGTAATATCTTACCATCTTTATCTTTGGGAGTATTAGCTATAGGTGTGAACCCATCCTCAACTGCTTGCCATGTCTCATATCCTTGTGCCATAAAGTAAGTTCTCATTCTTATGCTATAGAAAGCATAATTGTTCCCATCGAACAATGGTACCTTATTTGATGAATATTCATTCTAATATGTCATATGTGTTCTTGTAACCTCTTCCTTCAAGTTGTTAAACTCTTCCAAAGGAACATGCTCTGATACCAATTGAAGAACACAGGCTTATACTAAGAGAGGGGTGAATAGTATTAGACCAACTTTTGCTTTTCTTTCCCAAATAATATTATCTAATATTATCAGTATCAATATCAATGGCATTAATCAAAGCAATGCACAAATCATCACACACAAGAGAGACACAAATTTAATGTGGTTCACCCAATGTGGGCTACTCCACAAAGAAAACCTTTTTACTAAATTTTATCAAAAAATATCTTGGGAATCAATTCCCTATTACAATATTTATGAACCTCTATCCAAAGGAGACACCAATCCTCTATATTCTAATTTTTGGATCTCTCTCCATAGGAGAACTCTTTCCCCTTGCTCTGGTTCATGGATCTCTCTCCATAGTAGAACTTTGTCCCCTTACTCTAGTTTGTAGATCTCTCTCCACAGGAGAACTCTATCCCCTTGCTCTAGTTTGTGTAAATTCATGCCAGAGAACTCTATATTCTCAACTGGTTTGTGGATCTCTCTCCAAAAAATAACTCTATCTTCCTAGCTGGTTCATAGATCTCACTCCATAGGAGAACTCTATCTCCTCTACTCTAGCTGGTGATCTTCTATAAGACTTCAGCACCCACTGCTATGGGTTCTGGATCTCTCTCCATAGGAGACCTTTGTCCCCACTACAATGTTTTATGGATATCTATCCATTAGATACTACTGTCCTCTTTTCTTTGTCATCTCCAAAGCCTATTCTCAACTCTCTCAAATCTACACCAAAATATATCCCAATTCTAGCACAAATTTTATCCAACTCTGCTCACAAATCTGCACCAAACTCTATCTCAATTCTAGCATAAATATTCTCTAACTCTGCTCACAAATCTACACCAAAATTTATCTCAAATCTACACCAAAATCTATCCCAATTATAGCATAAATATTATCTAAATATGCTCATAAATTTACACCAAACTCCATCTCAAATATGTACCAAACTCTATCCCAAGTGTAGCACAAAGTTTCTCTAACTCTGCTCATAAATCTACTCTCAATTCTATCTCAAATCTATCCCAATACTTAACACAAATCTTGAATAAATCATCAATCAAACCTGCTCTCAATCCTACTCAAATCTACCTTCAAGTCTTCTCAAAATACTTGCTCAAATCTACCTTCAATTCTTCTCAAAATAATTACTCAAATTTACCTTCAAGTCTTCTCAAAAGACTTGCTCAAATTTGTCCTAAAGTCTTCTCAAAGACTTTCTCAAATCTGCCTTCAAGTCTTCTCAAAGACTTTCTCAAATATATCCTCAAGTCTTCTCAAATACTTTCTCAAATATACCTTCAAGTCTTCTGAAAGACTTGCTCAAATCTGTCCTCAAGCTACTCACAAAACTATCCTAAATATTTCCAAACCTTGCACACAAACAAAGCTTATATCTTTTTCAAAATTCTTTCTTCAAATAGATATATTCTACTCATAATTCATTTAACCTATGGAACATATAGAGAATGATATGCTCTATCAATGACTCAATATGTTTCATACTCACAAATCTTGTATTCAATTAACTACTCTCTATCTCTTGCAAAATTCCTTTCAAATCAAATCAAAATAATGCATAATAAAATAGTTTTATTCTTCTTGTAAATTTTATCTCAAATATCAATCACACCAATGCACAATTTCCCTTATAATATTTATTTCATACTTCATAATTGCTATCAATATTTCTCAAATCAATGTTTAAAATTTCACAATGATACACTAACTTGTCTTCAACCCTAGCACAAGTAGTTCACAATCTCTAGCTCAAATATATCAAACCCTTTCAAAATTTAGAAGCACAAATTTCTCACAAACCCTAAGACAGGTGTTTCCACTTTCTTTCAACAAAGATGCACAATGTAGGTCTCAAAACCTAACTCAATTATTTCCAAAAATGCTTGTTAAACAATCCTTTTCTCTCGACCTTATGTTCCAAAATATTCATTCCAACAAATACTTTAATCAAGGGATTATGTGCCCATATCTCTTAATTGCTCTTGTGGGGATATGTCTTCAAAAATTTGTCTCATTCACAATTAATATTTCTATTTCCACTTAATAGTTAGTTATCCAAATACTCTCTCAATACATTCATATGAATTTTCTTCTCAAAAGATATTTCACCATACAAAAATTACAATAAAATATCAAATCACTTTTACACCTTATTTCTCCTATTATTTCATGCAAAATAATGCTCAACAAACCAACTAGAAATTACACACAAGAATTTAACTTATATACCTTATACCTCCTTCTTATGAAACCAAAAATAATGCACTTCAAATTTCAATAAGATCAAGGAAATTTTCACTTTATCTCATGCATCAACCAAGTATTCATAATCTGAAATTTCACCTTTCTTTCCTTTATAAAATAAAAAATCAAATCACTTTACTAACCTTATAACTCCCTAACCATTTCATATCACAATAATAAAATTTATTAACCCTTATAACTCCTTAACCAAGCACAACTTTGCATACCTTTATTAAAAATTTATTCTACACTCAAGCACTATCATAGTTGCTCGAACCTACAACCTCGCAAGCCTCCGTGCCCTAGCACAAGGGAAAACACCATGTGGGATAGCTACCCATATAAATCCAAGGAGCACACACTCCCTTTTTCCTCTACTACCGATGCAAAAATGAAAACCTCAAGAAAAACCTTGTCATCTACCTTCGTCGCGTCTCGAACCTAAGACTTGTCTACTGCCACGACCTAGCATCACAGACGCTACCATCTGGGATACCTGCCTGGATGGGATAGAATTTTAGAGCCTCTACTCCTTTTCCTTTCCTCTACCTCGAATTTCAAAAAATAATGTCTTCTTCCTCTCCATTGTGAATCAAATGATGATCGAATGGTCATACTGATTTCAATGATCGAACACATATTTCAACAATTTTAGCTTTGCAATATTTATATGCAATGGTTGCATTAATCTTTGACATCAACACTCGAATTTTTCAAACCTTTGGCGCCAAAAAAATATTATATTTTAATTATAATAATTTAAATCCAAGGTCTTTAAATATTATAATTTCATTTCCTTAGGTTAAAACTTTTACCACCATGGTTAATCGATTTAACTTTTTCTTTTTGTGAAATTACCACCAAGGTAAATCAAATAGACATTTTTTATTTTTCCTTTTTCAAAAACCACCATGATAAACCAACTTGACCTTTTTATTTTTCTTTTTCAAATACCACCATGGTAAATCAACTTGACCCTTTTATTTTTTAATACCATCATGAAGAAGACTTTTCTTTCTTCTTGTTGCCTAATGCCTCATATGCCCTTTGAAGAATATTCTCACAAATATTTTCATCAACATTAAGATATCAAACTTTTTGACATCAATGACAACACAACATGCTAAAATTTCCAATATTTATTAGAGGCCTTTGCTTGCACATTTACTTGTGGATAATATGGTGTTGCAAAGTTGTGTTGAATGTTATATTTAGACATTAAAGCCTACACATATTTGTCGTTGAATTATGTTCCATTATCAGATATGATTTTGGATGGAATACCAAAATAACATATAATGTTATGGAGTATGAACTCAGCAATACAAGCTCCTGTCATAGTGGTCAAATGGATTGCTTCCGTCCATTTGGTATAGTACTCAGTGGCCATTATAATGAATGTGTGGCAGCCCAAATATGGAGGAGAGACCTTCCCAATTAGATTGAATATCGACTGAGAAAAATGCCAATCTGATTATATCGGTTGTAAGGCCTGAGATGGCAGGTGCGATAGGTTAGCATTATTTTGACACTTTACATGCTTCCTAACATACGTGTAGCAATCCTTATCCATAATGAGCCAATAATAATTTATTTTTAGGATGTGCTTAACGATAGCCATACTATTAAAATGGCCATTGCAAGTACCATTGTGAGCTTGCAAGATTGCCCAAGAAGATTCTTGGAGATCGAGATAACAAAGGAGGACTCCATCATAGCCCCTATGATACATAATATCTCCAATAAAATCTAGTCACTTTTTGTTTAAATGCTCGTTTTATGGTATACAACAATCCCTGAGGAATACTACCAAGTTTCATGTAATCTTTTAATTGGATGAGCCAATCCTGATAAGCTTGAACTTCAATTGTCTGAACAACTTATTCCCATTGTGATTCATTATGCACAAATGTATATTAGGAGATAAACTTATGATGAATGGTAGTGTCATTCTTTGAATGACCCTGCGAGATCAAGGACCCCAAGATGCCTATTTTATAAAGTCTTGGGCTTTGTAGAACCATTCATGATTTGGTTCTATCTAAATCTTGTGGACTAATTCATTATTTTTTGGAGCCTCATGCAACATCACTAATTGTGAGAGCATTTTAACATGGATGGTAGTAAAATTAGTGGAATGATTCTAGAGGATTAAGGATACCAAATATGCCATTGTTTTTACAAAGTGATTAAATGTACGAGGGACTGTATCGATGTCATACCAATCTAGTTGGGCTATTAATGTGTCCACAAGATATTTGTAGGATTTTAGAATGGGATATTTGCATTGATAAATTCCTTTCACTTGGTTTACTATGAGCAAGGAGTCACCAAATATATTAAGCTTTTTAATCTTCATTGTGATAGTTGTTTGGAGACTCAAGATTAAAGCTTTGTATTCAACGTTATTGTTGGTGCAAGGGAAGTTGAGTTTAATATACAAGGGCATAGGAGCTCCTTGCAATGTGAAAAATACAATATCTATGCCACCCCCTTGCTCGCACTTAGAACCATCGAAGAACAAAGTCATATTTACTTTGTTATCCAGTCCTTCAGGTTCAGGCAATTCAGATAGTGCAAACACTACATCATCAAGTAGTTCTATGATGAGAGGCTTGTCATCCTGAAGAGGTATATTTTCTAACTGATCATCTATGACTTGACCTTTTATAGATTTTATATTGATGAATTCAAGATCAAAATCCATAAATTGCATGATCCACTTTGCGATACACATATTGTGATACGTACAACTCATCATGTACTGCAAAGGATTCTCTTTGGATATGACATACGTGGTATGACTTAACATGTAGTGGCACATCTTTTTGGTAGAAAACACCACTGATAAATAGATATTTTTAATGTAAGCATACTTTAGATTGTAACTGACCAAGGTGTGAGTAATGTAATATATAGCTTGTTCTATTTTTTCTTTGTTCTTCTGGGTTAACATGGTTCCTAGGGCAAAGTTTGTGGCTGAATTTGTATAGCAATCAAGGTACACCTGGTCAAGGTGGAGCTAAAACTGGAAACATTGCTAGGTACTATTTGATCTTAGCAAAGTTCTTTTGACAATCTACATCCTAATTGAATGGTACCCCCTTATGTATCAGTCGATTCATGGGTCAATATTTATCTGAAAAATACGCTATGAAGCGCTTGATGGATGCTACTTTACCTTGTAAGATATGAAGATCTTTGATGTTAATTGGAGAAAGTAGTTCTAGAATAGTTTTGACCTTTGTAGGATCAACTTTGATCCCTCTTTTGGAGACTGAATCCTAGGAGTTTTCTTGATGTAACACTGAAAACATATTTCTTAGAATTCAACCTGACATTATGCTCTATCAAGTGATCGAAGACTTTACATAGAACTTCGGCATGCTCCTCACATAGTAATAATTTGGTGAGCAAATCATATATGTAATCCTCTAGTATCTTTTGCATGTAATGATGAAAAATATATGACATGGCCCTCTGATAGATGGCACCAGTATTTTTAAGACTGAATGGCATAAATTTATAGCAAAATTTCCCCATCGAGTGGTAAAGGCCATCTTATGTTGATCTTAAGGTTTGATCTGAATCTGATTATAGCCTGAAAAAAGGTATAACATCTCATGACCTACAGTTGCATCTACGAGAGCATCTATATTTGGTAACAGGAATGCATCCTTGGGTGATGCCTTATTAAGGTCTCTAAAATATATGCAGATACAAATTCTTCCATCAGGTTTGCTTATAGGTACCATTTTTGATACCCACTCTAGATTATCGATGGGCTAGATAAACTCTACATCCAACAAATTTTACAATTCATCCTTCACCATTAAGGTAATGGTTGGATAAATATTTTTGAGTTTTTGCTTGATTGATTTCATAATGGGGTCTAAGGTAAGGTTATGTGTAACCAACTTTAGATCTAGACCCGGCATGTCTTTGTATGACCAAGCAAAAATGTTAGACTTATCTATCAAAAGAGGTATGAGGATGGCTCACTCCTTAAGAGATAGACTCTCTCTGAATTTTACTTTCTTAGTATTGCTAGGATCATTGCCAATATCCACATTAAAATTCTCCCTGATTGACATAAGGGATCCCTACTCAAGCTGATGAGGTATAGGGATCATGTGGATGTCATCCATTGGGTTTGAATGATCTATCATATCATATTCAACCTCAGCATTGTAGACATCATGAGCACATCCTAGATCAAAATAAAATGGTTTCAACATTTCATCATAAGGTAATAAATCCTCAGGCGATGGGGGTGATGCAATGCGATCAAAGTCAATGGCCTCAAGGTTGAGGTACAATGACTTTGAGGGGTCACTTGGATTATGGAGGGGTGTAGTTAAATCAATGGAAATCATGTTGATGGATAGTTGGTGATATCCATGACTATAGGGGTAGGACCTATTGATTTTTGGTTGCTCTAGATGATCCAAACGTGGTTTAGGAGGTATTGGGATCTCTGGGTCTGCTCTAGTAGATAGGATAATTGGATCCTCAAGCTGGAGTAGATATCTCCAATTTTGTGGAGGAGGAAATAACTTGTGACAAATGGCATATATGTCTACAGGGGTCTAGTGGGATTGACATCTCCTATGGAGTTGTTGATATGACGAAGGTGGCAAGGACATAAATAGAAAATCTCAATTGCATCCTCATACACATCGTCTTCATCTATCCAATAATTTTCAAGAATATCTTCTAGTTCATATTCCTCTTCTAGAATGGTCTCATGATAGATTTTAGGAGGTTCTATGGTAACTATTGTTACTATGCAATGATACCTCCTTAAATATGAAGGGTTGGGATCAGCGTATTCATTCAAATCAGTGTCTTCCCTGAATCCTAGGCTTAGGTATTATAAGGAATCATCTAGGAGCTCATCTTGTATGCGTATAGAATACCCTAAACCAAACTTATCCGTAGGCAACTAGTACTATGGTTGGAAGGGTGTTCTACGATCCTGCTCATATAGACCTAAACCATTACCATGCTAATGGCAATGGTAGAAGTATCTCAGAGCAAATTTTGGGTTCGACATGTAATAGATATTTCCTATAAAAGGTTCATCATCATGATTGACAACAGGAGAGTTATTTGAGGCTTGGTAAAAATCCCCATATATGAAATTTGTTTGGTTAGGTGGTATGCCTAGGGGTACCACCATTCCAATAGGAAAAGAGAGAAAATTAGGTCTCCCCATGTCTTGTGCAGACTTGATAATTGGTGTGAAAGTTACATTCTATACCAAGTATTTTGCAAGATCAAGGTTGACTAAATGAATAGTCACTTGAGGTGTAGATGGCCCCGTAAATGATGCAGGTGATGCAGGTTGAATCACATAATTCATCATGTCAAGCAATTATTCGTCCTCCATAGGTGTTATAATCTTCACCATAGATACGTTGGGAATGACTTCAGGATCATATACTATGGGTGCTTTCAACTTTTGTTTGATATTCAGTTCAGATGATGATGAAGGTTTATCAGAAGCAACTACTAATTTAGGTGATGGTAGTGGTATTGAGGTGGATGGATCAGCACGTGTTTATTTAGGTTTGCACTCTATCTGATATCCATATGCATTGATGGTAAGATGAATTCCCCTGGATTGCTAACCTGATTGATGTACTTAAAAATTTCATCATTCGATGGGATGACATGAATATTTCCTTCATGAACATATTTAATGCATTGATGCAAAATAGAAGTAACACTCTTCATGTCTCAAATCCAGGTATGACCAAGAAATATGTTATACTGCATCGCTCCTTCCAACACATGGCATAGGATTGAAATGGTTTTTAGTACCACCTGAATAGGTAAGACTATGGTGCCAACCATCGAGCATAATGCATCATTGAATTCTTACAATGTAAAATTGGATGTCACTATGTATGATATCAGGAGACTGAGATGCTCTAAAGTAGTTGTTTTTATGATGTTGATCGATGAGTCTATATCGATCAACACTCGCTTGTAAGGTATTCAATTTATGCAAATTATTATATGTAGCGGAGGGTCCGCTACATTGGCTGGTATTTGTTTAATTTCATGATCATAAAAAGTGACCACATGCTCTTTGTACTTTTGAACATACCCCACAAATTTAGTGAACACATTAGGATCTTGGGGCTGAAGTTCAATGGATTTTAGAATCTCCATGAGCACCTCCCTATGTCTAGGGTATTGTAGAATAATATCATAAATAGAGAGATTGGTTGAGGTCGTATGCAGGCTCTAAGTAAGCATATTTCTAATGGTAATCATCGATTATGTTGGTGGACCTAGCAATGGGGTTTGAACTGGCCTTTGCTAGGGTGTAGCAAGTATTCAGATGGGAGCCACAGGTGGCTCAGGTTGGTTGTACCTTCTATTTTGTGTTACTTTGTAAATATTACCTATGAACATATGTGTTGGTGGATTCGTATGTATCTTGTTTACTTGCCTAGTTTTATTATCCTTGACCTCGTGGGTGGTCAAAGTATCTTTGAATATTCCCATAAATTGATTATCCAAAGCAATATGGTTATCAATCTATAACTAATTCTTATCAAGCATGTTTTATACTAGGTTTTTGAAACCATAGCACCCTTGGATATCATGTCCATTTTGCCTATGATAAGAATAATATAGATCCTCTATATACCCCTTATGCTTGGGATGAGCAGGCTATAACAAGAGGATTTTAGGCAATATAATTACCTTAGCCTCGCATAGTTTATTAAAAAGGGATGTCAAAGACTCAAGCAGTGGTATGTATGTGTGATGCAAACAATGTTTTTTGTCTTACCCTTGATTGCATTGGCATTGATTGTTATATTGCATTGAAGGAGGTTGAGCCTGATAATTAGCCTAATCCTCATATTGGTCATGGGGAGGTCCCTTACGATATTTCTAATGGGGGTATCTCGATGCTTGGATCCCCCGTATATGGAATTGTCTTCACAATGGTTAGAACATTGTTCAGGTAAACATAAATCTATTGGACTATATTGAAGGTATTCTGAGCCTTCATGTGTATTATCGATAGCCTTAGTATGGTACGGGGCATGGCTTAGTGTTGTGACCATTTTAACTTTATTAGGCATTCAATTAGAAAATAAAGTATATAGGATGTTTATCTCTTTCAAGGATTTTTTGTGTTTCCTAAAACTGGCTTGTGTGTTATGATTCGTTGTTTTTCTTACATTTCTCATGTTCAGTTTTTTGATATTGTTGATGTAATACTCAAGTTAAAGGTTTTTCACCTGTATACTCTCACACACAAACTTGGTGATGAAGTCTAGACTGTGAAACCCATCAACACTTAGATATGAATCCCAAATCCGATGAGGGAGCACAAGTCCTACCAGTCTTCACCTAGTTTATTATGGTCTATTATACATATTTCGAAGAAGAGTATATGCTATTTTATATGGCTACAATTATTCTTGGACCGGCCTTGGCCAAAATTGGGTATGAAGATCCACAATGTAAGCTAACAAGGTGGTGATGAAGGCCACCATTCTTAGTCAGCGGTTGGACGTGACTTCCAACTCGTTGATGTTAAATTTGAGACGTAATGTGTGTGGGTTCCTTTTATTTCATGCAAAAAGGAAAATGCAACATAAAGCAATCCATGATTTTTCACTAATGCATGAACATTTCAAATTTCCAAATTCTAAATAAAAATATTTTAATTTTCAAAAAATTTGAAATGCAACCCTAAATGAATTTTAGCCTTTAGACAGGCAACATGCAAGCAAACCCTAACAAGCAATTTAAACAAGGGTCGTTACTATGTAAAATAGTTTGTACCAGAGGCCTTCAGACATAGGAATGGTCAGACAGATTGTTTGTTATACCCTAGGGTAGCTAGCAATAGAGGTTGCTATTCCCAGCAGTGATCATAGGCAGAGAGTTTAAAAATTAAAAATTTGCTTAAATTTCTCTATCAAAAACTTGAAATCTAACTTTTTATGTAAAAAGCAGTAAATTCCAGCACAAAGATACTCACAGGTGTAGCCAACATTCAATGAATATGTTTCCAAGTTGATTGTTTGATTATGCTCTAATACCATCAGAGGGTAGAGTGATGGATCTACTAGCTGTCAGAGGGTAAGACGGTTGCGCCTATGAGCCATTCTAGCTCAAAACAATGGTACCTACAATTCAAGAAAATAAGAAAATAGTAAGTTAGTGATAAATTAGGAGATTGTGGGAAAGGTCCCACTGTGATCATCACTGTAAGATGTACAAAATATCTAACACCTAAACATGTAATACGAAATCAAATTGGCAAGACAAATCTTGTAACCATAATGATAAAAAAATAGAGAAAATAAAGTGTCCTCATTGATATTCAAAAATTGCCTTTACAAGTAGTTACAAAATATCTCTCTTATGGATTTACACCAATTGATACAATATTACAATATGAAGCACAATAATAGGTGTCTTCACAAGATATTTATAATCTCCCAAAACTGATTATGGAGGGTTTCTTAGCAACCTCCGCTTGATGATGCAAATATTGAGAAATTTTTATGATGGTTTGCTCCTGTAGAAACCTGAGATCTGCACACATAAGCACTTACAAGAAATTAGTAGCAAATGTGGAACCTCTCAATATGAGGTCCATTTCCATGATATGTAAATGAAAAGGAAATGTTGAAAATAGTGAAGAAATGAATGAAAAATGTGAAATAAACTATGCTAAAATAAATAATTAACTGCTACGAATCTACTGTAACTGAGAAAATATGAAAAAAATATATTTATAGAGAGACCATCATGGATCGGCTCAATCTAGTCTACTAGTTGTCATTAGCTCTAATGACTCTACCTAAAAGTCATCTCAGGGTGAGACGATCGCTAAACAGAGAATCATTTCTTTGAATCCAATGTGTGGCAATGTCTGATTCTTCTATCAAATTGATTGTTCAAGGTTTGCTCAATCGATGCACGATTGAATTGTGAAGAATTAGCTCTAAATCCAAACGTTTTATGGTAAAATTGGTTGAATTGGCACTTCAAACTCTAATGGACATCATTGTTGGGTTGGCAAGCTTCATGACTATATTTTAGCATCACCTTGATGCTTATGAGAGATTGTTCTCTTTAATCAACAAAATGGTAGCACTTCATCGTAGATAATTCATCCTTTCAACTCTCTCATTTCTCAAATTTTTGGGCACCTTTTATAGATTTCCCAACTGGCATTCTTGGCTTGCAAGGGAAGCCAAGATCAACATTCGATTAGGATTAAGCATCCCAAACATTGCTTTTGAAGCTTCTCCGCACTCAATCCATTAAGCTCAACTACCCTATAACTGATTTGGCTCGGTTGAGAGAGCCCAAGTTTGTTACAAGTGTGGTTGTCATCAGCTATGACAGCTAGGACTGTGGGTCATCATAGGGTATGGTGGCCACTATAGGGCCATTGTGGATCACCATGACTACTAGGGAGCCATCGAAAGGAACCACAGCTCAGGCTGCAAAGGGTTAGATTGCCCTGTTTGAGTGTTTAGAACCACTGTTAGGTCTTGGTAAGGCCCAATATGAGTCATATGGCCTAAAAATGTGTCCATATGAGTAGCCTCCTCAACATGACATATTTTATGTCTCTACAATTTCATAAGTTACAAATAAGTAATTGAAGGTGATGTTTTATAATTCATCTAATAGTAAAATGGTAATGATTATCAACACATGAAATGAAATATAGAGCATCCATGAATTGGTATACAAATTGAAAAATGAGAAATATGATAGACAATTCAAGTTATTAACTGAGGTATTGATGATGTTAACTAAGAAATGAATGTGACTCAAGGATTCACTAAATTTATTGGTCAAAAATATAATCTAAAACAATATAAACTTTTGATATGGCTACTACATCCAATACAACACTAATATTTCTAGGTAATCAACAACACTATTAGTTGTGAATAACAAGAAATACTTAGTTTAGACTAACACAACTCATAACTCTGAAATAACCTAGAAAAACTAGGATTATCCTTATATCAACATTTTTAAAACTAATAACTAACATGAATGAAGGCAAAAAGATTGATTGTAAAGGAGAAAAGGAAAGGAAATATAAATGTCAAAATGAAAGTGATGTGTGAATGTTGTGCTATCCCAAGAAAAAGAAAAAAAAATTAAAATAAAATAAAAAATAATTTCAAAGGCTCTCATTCTTATTTTATGTTACCTATTCCCTCTTTTTCACCTTTTTTTTTAGTTTAAAAGAAGATAGAAAGGTATGAAACCACCAAGACGATCATATTTGTCTCAAAATGTTTAACTTGCATGTTAGAGAATAAAAACCCTCAATTGCTCCTCTTCCCATATAACTGAATTGAATCCCAAGAGAAAAACATATTAGCTAAACTATAGGACATCAAGAGATTTAAATACGATGGTCTTGATGAATTATATCTATTGTCACTCAAACCATTTAGGAGATAAACAAGAAAAAAAAATAATACCCTAAGATTTGAATTCCATTTTTTGCGAAATTAACTATTGTCTTCCAAACATTTTTATCACATTAGTTCTTCCATTTAAAAATATGTATGTTGACTACAAATTTACATTTTTCTTTTTAATTTTTACATGCCAAAGGGATTTTTGCAAATTCAATTGTTAGATCAACATACTTGGAAAAACCATCAATAGTGATGGAGGTATTCAAACCGTAAAAAATGATAAAAATATTAATATTAGTGAAAACACTTAAAAATGCAAAACTTTTGATGTAAAATAAAGACAAAAAATATTTGTAGAGGCTAAACAACTAAGAGCAAAGGTTGAAAGTGTCGAATGAATTTGAGAAACATGGCAAATGATTAATATGCTATTCTATGACTTAAATTAGTTATAAATAATTAATAGAATTAGTTTGATTTTTTGCATTAAATGTGCATGATCACTAAACTAACTTTGTTTTTCTTTTCCTTGTAGGTGAGGCCAAAAATATTTTGAATAAAGACATGAATACTTTTTGTATTGGATATAGAAAGCAAAGAGGTTAAAATAAAGTGGTTAAGATAATTAACTTTAAAATTGAGATATTAAGGGTTTTGGTTTACATTGTTTTTGCTTTATCTCAATTGAATAGAAAGACACATTGATGGTCTTTAGAGTGACCATATTTTGCACTCCAAACACCAATACCTATTATTTCTTCTATTACAAAATAGCCATCACTATAAAGAATGCATATTGGTTATTAGGGATTACAACAAAGGGGGAAATGATTATTACAACATTGACAACGTCAAATATAGACAATTTGGCTGAAGAGATAAGCATAACTTAGTATGGCTAGAGTAAAGGTATGTTAATAAAGAACATATCTTGATCTGCTTGATCACATACACATAAGATACCAATGATCATCATGGGAGATATAGTTAATTGATCCATGACAAGACGACTAGCAATCTCCAACTCCACTTTCACAATAACTAGATGGAGTAGAGAACAAAATTCAATTTGAAAAGATATATTATATAGTACTTGGACTCCTTTGGGAATTGTAGTGATTCGTTACTACCCACCCGTGACTAAGGAAAAACCTCGATAGCTGGCGATAGAAATTTTGTCTAACTTAGAAAAAGAGGATGAAACAACCTCGACAAGCAAGATATGTCAGATTTTGTATGGTAAAAGTCCTAACAAATAAACAGAGGATCACTAAGAAGTATTTCCTTTAGTATTAGTCTTTATATTGTATATTTTTAATCTATGAAGAAGTACCAACAACAAAAATTTTGACCAGTTTGCAAGATGACCCATGATTTACAAGGAACACCAAAAATACAAGTAGACATGGATGTCTGAGTCAAATCAAAAGCAACAAATATATATGGACCGAGTTAATGCTTCCTTAACTTAGGATACAAATACCACCTACTAGAGCACAACCTCAATAAATGTCTCAAACACTCATTCAAGATGAAGTATGGTGCTGACAATCTCAAGCTGAACAATCATTATGGTCAAATAAGTACTTCATTCAATGACCAGAATCCCTAGAAAAAGTAGGTAATATTGTCAAATATATCTACAAATAATTTTGGAGGGAAATTTGACCAAATAGCCATCACTATAAAGAATGCATATTAGTTATTAGGGATTACAACAAAGGGGAACAGTGATTATTACAACATTGACCATCTCAAATATAGACGATTTGGCTGAAGAGATAAGCATCACTTTGTATGGCAAGAGGAAAAGTATGTTAATAAAGAACATACCTTTATCTGCCTAATCACATATACATAAGATACCAACAATCATCATGGAAGATATAGTTAATTGATCCATGACAAGAGGACTAAAAATCTCCTACTCTGCTTTCACAATGACTAGATGGAGTAGAGAACAAATTTCAATTTGAAAATATCTCTTATATAGTAGTTGGAATCCTTTGGTAATTGTAGTGATTCCTTACCATCCACTCGTGACTAAGGTAAAACCTCGATAGCTGGTGATCGAAGTTTTGTCTAAATTAGAAAAAGAGGATGAAACAACCCTAGCAATCAAGACATGTCGTATTTTATTTGGTAAAAGTCCTAACAAATAAACAGAGGAGTGCTAAGAAGTAGTTCCTTCAGGATAAGTCTTGATATTGTATATTTTTTAATCTACGATGAAGCGTCAGCAGCAAAAAATTTGACCAGTTTGCAAGATGGCCCAGGATTTATGAGGAACGCCAAAAAGATAAGCATACATGGATGCCTGAGTCAAATCAAAAGCAACAAAGGTATATGGGCCTAGTTAATGCTTCTATAACTTAGGAGATGAAGACAAGATGAAGACAACCTACTAGAGTACAACCTCAATAAATTTTTCAAACACTCATTCAAGATGACGTATGGTATTGACAATCTCAAGCTGAACAATAATTATGGTTAAATAAGTGCTTCATTCAATGACTAGAATCCCTAGAAAAAGTAGGTGGGATTGTCAGATCTATCTATAGATGATTTTGGAGGGAAATTTGACCAAATAGCCATTGTTGTAAAAAATGCATATTGGTTATTAGGGATTACAACAAAGAAGGAAAGTGATTATTACAATATTGACATTGTCAAATATAGATGATTTGATTAAAGAGATAAGCATCACTTAGTATGGCAAGAGGAAAGGTATGTTAGTAAAGAACATACCTTGATCTACTTGATCACATATACATAATATACCAACGATCACCATGGAAGATATAGTTATTTGATCCATGATAAGAGAACTAACAATATCCTACTCCACTTTCACAATGACTAGATGGAGTAGAGAACAAAGTTCAATTTGAAAATATCTCTTATATAGTAGTTATACTCCTTTGGTAATTGTAGTGATTCCTTACTACCCACCTGTGACTAAGGCAAAACCTTAATAGTTGGAGATCGAAGTTTTGTCTAAATTATAAAAAGAGGATGAAACAACCCCGACAATCATGACATGCTAGATTTTGTTTGGTAAAAGTCCTAAAAAATAAACAGATGAGCGCTAAGAAATATTTCCTTCAAGATAAGTCTTGATATTGTATATTTTTTAATCTATGATGAAGCACCAATAGCAAAACTTTCAACCAGTTTGCAAGATGACCAGGATTTACGAGGAACACCAAAAATACAAGCAGACATGAATACCTAATTCAAATCAAAGGCAACAAAGGTATATGGGCTGAGTTAACGCTTACTTAACTTAGAATATGAAAACCACCTACTAGAGCACAACCTCAATAAATGTCTCAAACACTCATTCAAGATGAAGTATGGTGTTGACAATCTCAAGGTAAAAAGTTATTATGGTCAAATGAATACTTCATTCAATGACCAGAATCCCTAGGAAAAGTAGGTGGGATTGTTAGATCTATCTACAAACAATTTTGGAGGGAAATTTTCCCTATTGTAAGCTATAAATAATAGTGACATAGACAGTAAAAAAGATCAGCAAGTTTGAAATTGTATCCATTTGTAACCTTTCCCTTCATTTATTTTTAAATATAGTTAGGTCTTGAGTGACTTGTGTGTAATATCGAACCCCGTTTTTGGCACAATATTTCAAAGATATTGCTTGCATATATGTACATGGAATCCTATGTCAAATTTTTGGTATAGCCATTTTTGGTCACCTGCTAACCTATTTCTATATGTATGTATTTGTCTATAATATTTTATATGTTCTTTGAGTTTTATTAAGTATATATGTGTGTGAGGGGCCTAAGTCTATTTTTGAACTAGTCATTTTTTTTTATTTCATGTGGGACCCACTTTCTCATGCTTGCATACAATTGGTAGATCTCATTTGTGTTTCACTATGTTGAGGAGAGGAAGTGTTCACTATTGGCACATAGCGTTTAGGCCTATTTTTGTAATATCTTAGTGGATATCTTGGTGCATCATCACCCTTTTAGTTTTTTGAGTTATTTTATTTTCATCTCTCACATCCCTTCTCCCTTCGTTGAGCACAAGTGTGCCTTGCATAATACATCCTAACAAGGATTCAACCTTGTAAAAACTCTTGGAGGCCCCCAATTGAGTCAAACTCCACACTCTCAATCGCAACCTCATTGTGTCATTATTCATGAGGTGTGATTACCTCACCGAGTACAATCGAAGATGAAAATATTTTAATGGAATACCCAGTGGGATCCCAATGACACATCATTGATCCTAGAATTGCAACAAGGAGTAGGGATTAGACTTGGTGAAGGTCTTTGCATTGTTTTTGCTTATTGAAGTGTATCTTTACTCACTTGGAGACTATGCTCTATAATGAAGACCAAAAGAAGTCGTTGTTGAAGATACCAATTCAAGGTTCCTATGAAGACCTCAATCTACCTGCTTCCTAGAAGCAAGAAAATATATTCACTTGGTGACTTTACATAAACAAAATAAACCTAGAGGTATGTAGGTTAAACATGTTATCAAATATTATTGTCATATCTGAAAAAAGTATGGTTAGCTCCTCAGTAAATATCCTTCCAAATGAGGTAGGATCAAGCCCTCTAAGTCCCCAAAATCCACCTAATGTATGAAAGAAGCTACCTGAATGTATACTGGAAATATTACTAGAATATATTATCAAAGGCTCAACCACTCCATTAGATCACCTCAAAGAATTGGTATTTATATACCAAACACATACTATTGTGGAGCAAGATGTAGCATTAAGGTTGTTGGTGGCATACTTCAAAGGAGAGGCACATAAAAAGTATGAATCACTTCCTCCTCATTCAATCGCAGAATGGGATTAGTTGGCTTTATTACTCATAAATGACTTCATCATAAAAAGTGAAGAAAACATAGTTGAAGTCAAAAATGAGCCAACTCAGGAAGAAGAGGCTTCTATTGACCATCATGCTAAATAGAGCAGTCAATCAAGTTCTCCCCAATCAGATAATCACAATGGGCCCATAGAAAGGAGATCCTATCTAAGTAGTGGGATAAGGAAGAAATCATTATGATGCCCCATCCAGTTTTAAAAATAAAAAAATAAGGCCTAAAGCTGCATGGTGAACATTATCAAGAAAAACATAGCTAAAGGTTTTATCACTCCCATATTTATGAATATATAAGGACACATTACTAAAAAAGGGACCTTGGGATATGAATTTTCTATGGACTATACCTATCTCAAATATAAAAAATAAAAAAGCATTATATGATGCATGTGATAATATAAATATATTTAAGTTAGGAAGATAAAATTTCAATGTCCTTAGCACCTGTAATAGACAAAAACATCAACAACTAATCGTAGTGTGGCCTAGGCCTAAATAAATGCGAAGCTAGAGGCATGGGCTTATCATGAGCCATGTCTCTCTTTTCCTTTTCCTCTACTTAAAATATATATGGATAGATATATGTATACATATGTGTATTTTATTTTGTGTGAAACCACTAGCAGACAAATGCCACTCAATGGATATAAAATATGTATAAATCAACAGGTGGACAACCGTGACCCAATATTGGAGAAAGGGTCGGCCAATTATAAATTTGGGCACACCTACCAAGGGTTTCTACCAATCAAGAAAAGGCTAATACCTTAATCCCTATAAGAGATACACTTGCAAGCAAGGTTATTTTTCTTCACTATAAACACCTTTGAAGAGCATGCTAACAAGCCACGACCTAAGATTTGATATGGTAAAACTAGCAGTACCTAATGAAACCAAGAAGAGAAAGAAGAATGCAACTACTTCACTCAAGCATATAGAAAAAAGAATAGGGTAGATGCAAGCTAATAAAAAATGAGTTGCCCAAAAGTATTGAATATAAGATTGATGGGTCAATGACCCTAGGTTGGTGAAGAACATACTAGTGCTAAATGAGGAAGCTCATAGGAGATAAATGGAAGTTGAAGAAGATTCTTTTGCAACAAGGGTTTGGAGCAACGGTCTTACCCAATATCTCCTCCCACCAATACAATACATCCCCACTATGAACTAGTAATGATATGTGTGGGAAAATATGACCCTGACTTTAAAATGATTTTGTGTCCTCGAGATAATGCATTCCAAGTGATTATATTTGGGAACGTTGTTCAAAAAATGCTTCAAGTACCAAAAGGTTTGCATATGAACCCAAAAATTGCAAAGACACATTATTTAAGAATAAAAGATAAATTAGGTTGTTTGAACCATGAGCTTATCAAAATCATGAACACCATGCCAAAATTTCCTCTCAAAAATGATATCTTTGCACAATAATCCAAGGATGTCCTAAGTATGGTCGTTTTTATTTTTGGGGCCCCTCATGATACAAATATAACAAAGGAAATAATGGTCATTGTACATCTACTCAAGAACAATGCAAAGAAGAAGTCATTGGTGATCAATTTCAATGACTTCATAGCTCAACAAATTCACTAAGGATTAGTAAAATTTGATGGAAATAAAAAATTAAGGTGTTGCTCATTTTCAGTACACCTTATTCTATACCATAATAGTTGGCATTTTGAACATTTATCTCTATAAAAAATAAATGAAAAAAGGATGGAAATTTTGTAACCAATTGGACAAAAGGTCCTATACATTCACTCCTCTTATCGTGTATTTTCAAATAAATTTTGGTCCCTCCTATAGAAGAATTCAAAGGAGAGAGGCCTAAACGAATATCAAAAGAAACCATTGATATTCTAAAAATAATATAAAAGGGGCTGGTATTTCTTGGAAGAAGGAACCGTGATTCGTATTTTTCAGTTTCAAGAGTGCAATCTTCATTTTGTTGGCATATGTAACCAACAAGGTGGTATGCATAGAGATATTAAGGTAAGCAAGTCTAACAGATTCCACCTATGCAAGTGGACAAAACAAATTGGGATTATATAAAACCTCGTTCCAACCGGGACCAATAACCCAAGAAAAAATAAAAGCATCTAAAGAATTGGAAACAAGGCTAAAGCAACTAGAGATGGAGATCCTGGAAGATACATGGAACTATGACCCAGATAACAAATTTGTAGCATGGTTGAAAGGTGCCAACATCTCCAAGAAATTTGAGCATGAATCAAGACCCAATTTGGAAAAATAAATAAGTAGGAAGGATCCCTTCACTTACTGAAAGAGGAGGTTTTCTTGCAACAAGATCCCCAAAAGAAAATATATGAGAGTTTCTATGAAAAATAATACTTTGACCCTATAGTGACAATTGGGGCCTCTGTACCAAAAAATCTGAGAAAGCTTGGATGGAGTCATAATAATATTAAGGCATGGTAAAAATTTCACCAAAAATTGACCAAATAAATGCACCTTTTGGAAGCCTTGACTCAAATGAAGACCAAGTATTTAGTATGGCTTATGACCAAGAGCACCCAAAGGAGGCATCAGCCAAGGCCAATAAGGATGAAGCTGAAAAAACTAGTCAACCTGAAAAGGTCAAAAGGGCTTCAACAAGACACTTGAACTTGGAAAAATTTAGAGAGAATCAAAGGAGGGGCCTCCACTGACGAAACAAAGAATGACAACAAGAATCATAGTCTGATGAAGGAAGAGATAAATCCCAATATCAAGAAGAGACTTGTTAATATCAAAATCCAAAATTTGAGCCCATGACTCAAACAAAAAAAGGAGCAAGCATTAATGGAATAAAGTGTTGTGGCCACATTAGTAACCATATCAGATAAAACAACTAGCTCAAAGGAAATAGAGATAAAATAGGGCAAGGCCTCCAAAAAGGCCCACAATTTCCTTGGAAGAATAGCCTATGTTCCTAAAAGTAACAAATATGGTGAGCAAAACCTTAGAAATGATCATGACAAAAGAAGACAACCCAAAAAACCCTCCAACCAGTCAGGCCACCAAATCCAAGAAGTCCCATCCTTCCCTAATGATGCTTCCATTTTCCAACCCAAATCCCCTTGCGACAAAGCACATACTAAAAAATTTTAGGGCCTACAAGATCTGCAACAACAAGTAGAACAAATGAATCAACAAAAACAAGCACTATTTTCAAGACTACAAGCTTCCACTCAAATAGATTTTCATTTTGATTCCCATGATGAAGCCTTCAAGATCTCCAAAAATAATTCTTTGATTAAATCTTGAAGATCATATGAATGATAAAGATTTGCAGATAGTAACAGAAAGACTTAATCTAAAATAAATGCAAACCAAAGACAAAATATGATTCGGGCAAGAAGTAGAGAAAATTGTAGACTATGACATAAAATTTTTAATTTAGGTTAGAAAATATGGAAGAAGATTTAAAAATGATGAAAAAGGCATTAAAGGGTTCTGAAGAAAAAAAAAAACCTGAAGTTGCAAGTGGATTGATTAGTCAAGCACTTAGAGGATCAATCTGTGGATTCCCTCATAATGAATAAGAAAGAACAAGTTGAAGAACTATTAAAACAAATAATTGAGCAAGAGGTAAATTTTTGCATAAAAATATGAAGTATACAAAAGAGAAGAAAAATATTGAACAAAAGAACAAGATAGAATATTGAAAATAATTGCAAGGCCTAATCAAGGAGGTCACTGCCACATACTAGGACCACATTGTTAATATGGGTCATCCACTCTATCAGATATTCAAATTCATCAAGGCAGACACTTGATTAGAAGTGTAGATCAAACAAGATATTGAATCCATCATGGCTAAAATCTCTACGAGACTAGCAAAAACCAAAATATGTCAAGAAAAGTTGATTCTAATGACACAAGGTGAGTTGGAGGCTATAAAGATACTTGACATAGAGGCCTCAATGCATAAAATAGTGGCCCTAATCCACAAAGAGAAGGTTGCACATGCATGTGAGGCACAAGCTTTGTTATTGAATAATAATATGATATGTTTTAGAGATGAAACCAATATATTATTACAAAAGGGACTCCCTTCCCCTTACAATGAAGAAAACAAAATGATGAGGGAACAAGAATATATTCAACTCCTCAGGGAATGTAAGGACATCAATTCACCCTCAGAAAAATGGTCAGATCCTCTAAATCCAGAAGATATCATGCAAGCAGTTGAACCATTTCTTGATCTTAGAACCCAACATACAGAATCATTGCAAGGATCAAGAGCCTTCCTATAAAGAACAAGAATTAAGTGGAGGCTACATTCAGTTACTTCAAAATAATCCAATACCCATCAAAAGAGGAATGGATAGCAATTAGGCAAATGTTGGAGAAGATTCCTGACTTATAACCCTATAAGGGATAAAGGAAATTTTGAGTTATCCTTCAAGCAAGATAGAAGGCCCCTATTAGCCACCAAAAAATATAGTGATTCCTCACTACCTGCCCACAACTAAGTCAAAATGCCAATAGTTGGTGATCATAGTTTTGTCTAGCTCGGAAGAAAAGAGGCTAAAACAACCCCAAAAATCAGGACTTATGTGATATTTTGTTTGGTAAAAATCGTGATAGATAAATAGAGAAGCACTAAAAAGTCTTTACTTCGGGATAAGTCTCGATATTGAATATTTTGCAATCTACAACGAAGTGCTAGCAGCAAAACTCATTACTAGTCTACAAGATGACCCAAGATTCATAAGGAACATCAAATTGACAAGCGAACACAGATGCCTGAGTCAAATCAAAAGTAACAAAGGTAGGGACCAAGTTAATGCTTCCTTGACTTAGGAGACAAAGACCACCTACAAGAGCACAATGTCAACAAATGTCTTAGACACTCACTCAAGACGAAGTATAGTGTTGATAGTCTCAATATGAACAGTCATTATGGTCAAAGTACATTCAATGATCAAAATCCCTAAAAAAAGTAGGTGGGATTGTTAGATCTATCTGCAGATAATTTTGGAGTGAAATTTTCCTTGTAAGCTACAAAATAATAGTGATATAGACTATAAAAAAGATTAGCAAGTTTGCAATTGTATCCATTTGTAAGCTTTCCCTTCATTTCTTTTTGTGGAAAGAATCATCTCTTGAGTGGCTTATGGGCAATCTCGAACCCCTACTTCTAGAACAATCTATTTAATAAATTGCTTGCATATATATTGGAGCCTATGTCAAATTTTCAGTATAGTCATACATGGCCTCATGTTGACCCATTTCTATGTATATATTTATCTATAATATTTTGTTTGTTCTTTGAATTTTATTATGTGTGTATGAGGAGCCTGCATCTATTTTCGTACTAGTCACTTGTTTGGCTCTCCTACGGGATCTTCTTGCTCATGCTTGCATACAATTGGTAGATCTCATTTGTGCTTCACTATGTCGAGGAGAGGAAATGTCCAATACTGGCACATATTTTTCAAGCATATTTTTGCAAGATCTTAGTGGATCTCTTGGTGCATCACCACCCTTTTATTTTGTTGAGTTGTTTTATTTTCATCTCTCGCATCCATTTTCCCTTTGTTGAGCACAAGTGTTCCTTGAATATCACATCCTAACAAGGATCCAACCTTGTAAAAAACTCTTGAAGGCCCTTGATTGAGCCAAACACCGCACTCTCGATCGCAGCCTCTTGTGTCACTCCTTGCGAGGTGTGATTGCCTCACCAAGCATAATCAAAGACAACAACAAGAACTAAGAAATATTAAAAAAATAAGGAAAGGGTCACTTAGTCATAAAACAATAATGATGAGTTGTGTGGTAAAAAGATACCTCTTACAATACAAAAAAAATGTATACTATTATTTAATTGGGTGGTTAAGAGACAACCTTATATGAGACAAAGAATTCTACCATTATTTAATTTGGTAGTATAAAGACAACCTCACATGAGAGGAAGAGATCCACTACTTACAAAATACTAATTATGAACTGGGTGGTAAATAGATAACCTCTTATGAAATGAGGTCTACTACTATTTGATAGGGATCTAAACACTACTAGGGTGAAGAGATTTTGAGCATACAATATTGTGGGTTTTTGAAGGATGATATGTGAGATTTCACCTCTTACATATTTGATAAGAAGTAGCAATAGGTAGAACACACAAGGATATAACCTTGAAGAGTAATGAGGGCTTCAAGAGGGCCCTAACCAAAGGGGAGTTGAGGTCATAAAGGTCTAAGAATTTCATAGAATAAAATCCATCATGTGACAAGTGGGCTCCACGTCATCTAGAGATGGGGATGACAATAGCAAACAAAAGTCAACAATAGGTAATGACCATACTTGAGGATTTCCAAGAGAACACTATGGTTGTAAAATGATGTCCCTAGTACAAGAGACATATAAGACTAGGAAGAAATCAAATTTTATGTTCTTGGAGGAACAAAGCTACTACTAGAGCATATACTAGCATCCTTTTCAAATAAATTTAGAACATCAAAGAAAGGAGAGAATTTTTTAGATCTAATGACTAATATGGATAGGGTTGATGGGATATGAGCAAAGAAAATATAAACAGGAGATACATTTGGACAAGATCCCAATACAATTGCAAACACATACTCAAACTTCGATGTTATTTGTTATACCATCAATAAATATGAAGGCCTTCATTCTTTTCCTTAAAAGGATCTTAGAATTATTCACTTCTATCTATTGAAATTCACAATATTTTCTATAAATCTTATACAAAAAAATGTAAAAGGATGAAAGAAAAGAAAATAGACAAAGATTTGAGGGCACCCGTAGGCACCATAAATAATCATTGTATTATCCATAGATAAGATTCACAACACTCCAATAATGAAATGAGGAGTGATGGGGGTATTTATACCAATACCAAAACCCCAAATACATTAAAAAAAAAAACTTAACCTTAAGCCAACATAACAAGACAGGCTTTGAGGTTAATTACAAGTTTATAATGTGGGTTAAACCATAACAGGGTTAATCATGGCTCATAGAGCTTACATACTAAAATATTACAACAAATTCAATATATTATACAACGAATGCACTTAGGCCTATTCAATATTACATCATATAATGTCAGCCTTAGTTATAAATACGATTACACTTTCAATAGTCGTTCATAATATGAACTAAGGGACCAAGGAGAGAAGACATTAGTAACAATAATATCTCCCCTTCATAATGGATGCTCTAGTGGGCCTCCACATTTTGAGGTAGACTCATCTAGATTCCCCTCATCATTTGAAATATGTTGCTACAAAAATTCTTCCTACATAATAATCTCCTTAGGTTGGACAATAGTCATCACTGCCACTATTAGACACTCCCACACACATCTAAAAAATACTTCTTGTAGGACTTTAATTGAAGTAGAGAAGTCAAGATCACCACCTTCTTTAAATATAAGCCCTTCAATATTTCATAGTCTTAGAAGGTATGACATGAAGGCACAAATTTTCCTCTTCCAACATAATTCACCCTATTTGAAGACTTCCTCTCGCCCTTGGACCACCTGGTTTTAGTCACCAAAAAAGGCTTTGCATGAACCTACTTAAAAGAAGAGTTGTAACAAACTTCCAAGAGTACTTGGACAAGAAATAGAAGGAAAAGATAATGAAAGATTAAATCTTCGTGAATAATTTGAATCAATCACCCAAATAAGGAAGAGGGGTTGACTAAAGCACATCCTAAACCATTTTCCTGCAAGCCTCCAAAAGACTAAAATCTGCTCCAACTGTCACAAATCTATATCTCCCACAAAATCAAGCCAAAGATTTTGATTGAACAAAAAATTGTATATCTACCCTTTCCAACATATGGTAATTAGGGAAAACCCACATAAAATAAAAAATAACAATGAAAATAATATCTTGGAATATTAGGGGAATAAGATAAGAACCCTAAAAAAAGGTATTAACAAATTGTGAGGTTGTTATAGACAAGATATTTATAGATATAGAAGTTGGGTAGCAAATATTTTAGCCATTAACGATGTTGAATTCCATCTTGGCATAACTTAGCAGTTTGAGGAATATGGAGATTGATAGAAAGGCAAATGAAGAATATATTTAATCAAAAGGTGAAGTTGGATATGCTTTAATTAACTTGTTAGAAATGTAATGAGAGCAATGTATTTTTTTTTTGGAATGGGAGTAGCCCCTAATAGAAGCCGCACATAGCTTATAAAAAAATATATGGCAATTAGGCCTTGATGACTATTCCAAACAATTTGGATCCTAACACTGGAACAGGTCCATAAACTAATGTTACCAATGCATAGAGCTCAAAAAATCATGTTATTTGAAAAAAAGAGGCTCAAAATGATTTTATATGCAAAAGTTATGGCCTCCCAAAGTTTGTCCAAATAGCCTTCTAAAATGAAAAAATCAACACCACAAACCTTAGAAGATTAGCAACCAATCCTACCTTTTCATTTAGCGCAGGCTCATTTGCTGGTGACATTACACTCATTTTTCACCACCTACCACTTCTGATTGGATGGTATCCTATCACATGTCATTCTTCGATTGGCTGAGAATGAATAAATACAAAAAAAAAATTGAGCAATACATGGCACACCATGGTGCCACATTAGCCAAAGAGCCAAGTCAACCTCTAGTAGTGTAAAATGATGTTGCTAGGAATTGAACTTGGGCATGTCTGATTGCAAAACCATGCTCAATCCAAGTCACCATTTCTTTAATTGGGACTTATCATGCAATATCTCCAACTATAACCTCCCTCCAACTCGTGGACTAAAGGTAAATCAAAATATTAGCTTGAAAAAAATTCAACCTCTAAACCTCTTGTTCCTACAATGCTTTTGTTGGCCAGTATGGTGGCCATCATGTGCCTATCACAACTTGAGACATCTCTTTGAATACTATTGTTTTCTTTGACAATTGTCAAAAAACTTTGCAAAAAGAGCACGCATGGGCTTCGAACTTGTGACCTTTCTTCCCCTACGCCCAAGCAAGAGTTATGTTGATCAGGCTGCCATTCTTCTACATCCATCAAGAAACAAAAATTTCTATGTCCATCCACTATAGGAAATCAACGAGCAAAGGCAGTTATGTGAATCGAACCATCGATCCATCCAAGCAACACTTTCCATATTCATTGCACTATCCATCTTGGTCGTCCTTTATGATGCATCACAACATACATTCTCTTGCTTTATGACATGCTCGAGAAGAGGCACCAATAATAAATGCATGTGAATTCACACCATTTTTCCTGCTAAGGCGCTAGTGGGAAACATAATTAATTCAAATTCAAAAAATATTGCCTTTGCCACTTTGAAGAAATTCATTTCCTTTGTAAACCAAAGAGCAAAAAACGACTTTCAAATTTGGGTAAGGGCTTTGATGACAACAAATGAAGATGTAATAACCTTGGCAGGTATAGTACTTAAATTTTTCTTTCCCAATTACCGGAATGCGATGTGTTTGCAATTTGCTTTGTTTTAATTTTTGTTTGAGGGTTTCGAGTTGCATACATGGATAAAAGCAAACGAATAGACCAAAAGCAATAAAGGAGCAAATTCTAGATTTAAATATTTAAATCATTAGAGTTAATAGCATATTCATATTCAACATAAATTTTGACCTGATATACACCATGCGCTGATCCGACCAGCAGATAGGTCGATTTAAATACAAATGGGGTGAAGAACGATTGAGGGGTCGCGGTCACAATATTCCGCGCGACCTACAAATACCCGTCCATACTTTGATTGCAGCGATCTTAATGCATATGCTGGCGCGATTAGTGTAGGAGGTACATCACCTCCTTTCAGGTCCACGACACACAGAAAATGAGTCGAAATATGCTACGGTGACACTAAATATGCATCGTGCAACCTTTAGTCAACTACTCGCCCAACAATGACTCGATATCGGGTGTGTTATACACCCAAGCGGCCGCTATAATATTTTATATTCTCCACGCGGTCGATGAGGTAAACGACTGATATATCTGTTATTCTGCAAATTTGTTTCAAAATGAGACTTCACAAATTTGGGAAGATCCCTGCTGTTAATCGCACTGTGAGAAATTCGAACAATCTCTCCAACAAACCAACTAGGGCAGAATCTTTCACTGTCGAACCTGGGTGCCCACGGGGTTTCGTCCGAGGGTTTTGCTTTCGAAAAAGCTCTCCAAATCCACCTCCAGAAATTAGAATAAGCATATCCCAAATGAGCTCCCTCAAGTGCCTTTAATACTTTTTTCCATCGAACTTTCCAGAAAGCACAATTAATAAATCACTTTATTAATTAAATAAACCTTGTCCCCGAAAAGTGCTTTATTCCATTATTTAAATTATTCCGGCATTAAAACCCACTTTATCCGCATCCCATCATTTAGAACTTTCCGTTCTCTTTCCAACGAGCTATAATACAAGGGTGCCCAATAAATTATTTTAATTAAAATAGCAACCTTAGTCAAAATAATTAAATATAGCTCAATATAACACCCAAGTTGCGAAACGGTCGAAAAGCATCGAAATCGTAAACTGACTGCACTGGAGCGATACCGATGATGAATAAAGAGAATCGGACCCAATTGGGTGACTTACTATAAATAGACGCTCTCTCCAAGAATATTGGAGAACACACCAGAAGCCGAAAATAACCTCGAAAAGTGTCATCTGGGTCCTCTAGACCATCTGAGCTCACTGGTAACATCAAATCATCCCTCTGATAAGGTTGACACGCACCCAGAAGGTCAGTGCCAACTACAATGCAAGAGGGCCAAAAAATGGGGACATTACAATCCTCCCTTCCCAAAGATTGCTTGTCCTCAAGCAATGCCTGCACAACATCAGAATCACCATATTGATCCGGACTACAACTACGTGTGATCCCAGGGTCCCATATCAATTTCAGGAAACCCCCACCACGTTGACGTTGCGCCACTCTGATTACAACTGAGAATCCGACATGCCAGATCTGCATTCTCCTCTCCTGTAACCCCATAATGTAGTGCCCCTCAAAACCCAAACTGAAATGCCAGTAAGGGTTGGAAACTAAACTGGAAGAAGTCTCCTGCCAAGGCATCTAAAAAAAAACCACAACTGCGATTCCACTGCTTGACACAATCCTGGACAACAGGAAAAACAATTTGTACAACAGGAGAACATGGCCCTCATCAAACCTCATCGTGGAATCCCCACAATAATGCAGATCAGTCCCTGACAAGTGGCTGATGCAGAAGAAGAGAGTTGTGTTGAATCTGTAAATAGCTATCCTGGGTATGCTTTCGCTGTCACAAGTTGAAAAACACCTCATCGTCATTTAATCCCCAAGTGTAAAAAAAATGACTCCGAGCATACCAACTTATGCAACCCACTGCAATCATCAATGCCACCTCAGAAGAGATATATGTAAATGTCATGAAAAGATTGCAGTAATCCTCCCTCACCAAGGTGGAAACTAGAATAAACTGCACCAGCTCTGAAAATCCTCCCACAACCTGCCGCCAAATAACCTGCAAGTGCTCAAGGTCAACCAGCTCATAAACTGAAGTTACCAAACTCAACACCGTGATGTAGGGGCAGCAGCTATCAAAATGAAATATTCCTGTGTACTCAGGAAATATGAGCGTGAGAGTGGCTGGAAGAATATCTCCAAAGACCGGATCCCCTCTACCATCCAACTCCAACCACCAATTACTGCTTTGTTGGGCTAGAACGTCCAATTGCTTCAGCTGGGTACCCGCACAAGTAACCTCCTGACAACCACCTGTAAGAAGAGCAATCAAATACTGTACAAGCTCCATCAACTCCTCAGAGAATTGCTCTTCGAAAAAACCAATCCGAGGCACCATAGGAGTAAACTCAAGGAAGTTAACATTAGCTCTCTCATTTCCAACACCTTGCATTCCCACATAAAAACTGTCACTGAAATTTAATCTGCTGTCCCAAACATAAGTATAGGCTGGAAATAAACAATAACAATTATCTGGAGCCCAAAAACTCAACCAACACCGAAACTGGTTAGCCAGTCCGGTCGTTCTCTCCATCTGGGACCAAAAACTGACCCTGTCAATGAGCTGATTGGACTGAAGTTGCTCAAATCTACAGCTGTTCAAGTCTGATTTTTCAGAATACATCACCTGTACAGAATAACAATCGCTGCAACACTGAATAACTTTGGCAAAAATGAAATTTCTGATCATTCCCTTGGCTAGAAATATCCCTCCAAAAGTCACCAACTCGGTAGAACACCAAGTTATGCTCCTAATCTCTCTCCATTCCACTTGCAGAAGCTCAAACTGGCTGATATGGTGACTGAGTAAAGAGGTAACAACAGCATTATCTTCACCTTTTAGGTCCACAACATCCCATGGAATGCTTCTTCCATCATCACTAAACACCAAGACCCCATGAGAAAGATCTTGTGCATAGATACTATCCCAAAGAGTAACTTCACCATGCTGATGCTGCGCTACTTTGATTTTCATGTGGCCCCCATTAAGAATGCATTTGATGGTGCTAGTAGATTCAACACCAATGGTATCCACTCCATCAAACTGTAGGCTGTAATAGAACTCTCTTCCTTGTGGTAACCCAACAAGGTCAACCGTCAACCCATGATAATCTAATCCACCGAGGTCCACGGTAGGAATAAAAACATCAAGTGGCCCGATAGGCCATTCAGCTGGTTTCACCTCATAACTACACATCACACCTGGATCCCATATCTCACTTGTGTTATCAAAATCAGGAGGTACCTCATCATCTAACTCAAAGAGTGGATTATCAAAAGACAATTTAGCATCCATCTCAAACAGTGGGTTATCAACAAACTGAAAGTTATTTTCATCTTCTAGCTCCGACCAATCCTCCTGTTGATCCAAACTTTCATTTTCAGATTTCTTGGGACAATGTGCTAGGTCAAAATCCTTCTGTATGCTATCAAGCTCTTCGATCACTTGCCCAATCTTCTTGGCCCTTTCTTCATTCTCTTGTTCCTTGAACTGTTCAACCAAAGCAAGCTGATTTTCTGCTTCTTGAAGAGCCATTTGGGTGTTGTCCAATGAGTTTTTTGTTGCTTCAAGCTCATAGGTGAGCTCTTCAACCTTTGCCCTCATTTGCTTGGATGTAGTGAAAACCTCATCTGTAAATTTGATAGCCACATCCCTATCACTGATCATGTGCAAGTATGCTGATTTCAACTCCTCCATTGTGCTCTTAATATTTTGCAAATCAGCAAGGGAAACAGTTTGTTCACACTGATTTCTTGGTGTCTTTTGAATCAGATTTTCAACAAATCTCTTGGTATCATCCAACTTAGACAATGTTTGCACCTCATTTTCAGCAGTTACCAACAATTGTTTCTTCCAACCGCCCTCATGAATGTCAAGACTATGCCCAGTTAATGAACTGCTGTTATAATGCATACCAAAATCAGAATTAATTCCATACCTTTCAGCAGTGTCTCCATGGCTGCCCCAAGTCTCAAGTGCCTCTCCTTCAAAGCTTGTCCCATCTTCATTATGCTCTTCTTCAACAATTTTGTCATTCGCATTCATTCTACTAGTGTCATCAATTTCATTGGATAGCTCTGAATTTGTACTCAAGACTGTTGTTTTGCCATCTTCGTTAAATACATCCTCAACATATGTAGGTGCATGCACTTCAATGGAAACATTTTGGGACTCTGCCATACATACCTCATGTAGCAAGGCATTTTCTTCATCAACAATTTCTGATTTGAATTCCTCTTCTTCCACCTGCTCTTCATTAGCCAAGTAAGGTTGTTGCCTCATTCTCATGTCCACATAATCCCGAAAAGACATACCTGCTCGGAACCCCGCACTAGCATTCTCCCACTCCTGTAAAAACTGGTCCTGCATCTCATTAACTGTAGGTTCTACCTCATCCTGTGGAATGATCCTAGGAGGGAAAGTAGGCATCAAGGGTCTTGTGCTCGCTGTCCTGTCCCTATGATTCTGATTTACAGCCCTGTTGTTCACTGAAGCATCACCATTACCATTATTACCTTGGTTCTCATGTGGCCTATGGTTATTATTGTGATTGTTCCCACCTTGACCACCATTTGGCTGGGCATTATTATTGTTATTTGCCAACATAACAGCCATCAACTGATTGAGAGTTTGCTGCAACTCTCGTTGTCCCCTGGCCAAATCACTGAGTATCTCATTGGTACTTGGTTCCTGTGGTCCCCTGTCATCCATATTTACCCCTTCCTCTGAATCCGAATCCAAAACACATCTACCTCTCGGTCTCCTGCGCCTGTAAGTAATGTATTCCCCGTCTTCCGGATTCATTAATCAAATGTATTCAGTCGGAAACCCAACAGGCTGGCAAGCTCGAAAGCTCTGATACCACTATAATATCCTTGGCGGGTATAGTACTTAAATTTTTCTTTCCCAATTACCGGAATGCGATGTGTTTGCAATTTGCTTTGTTTTAATTTTTGTTTGAGGGTTTCGAGTTGCATACATGGATAAAAGCAAACGAATAGACCAAAAGCAATAAAGGAGCAAATTCCAGATTTAAATATTTAAATCATCAGAGTTATAAGCATATTCATATTCAACATAAATTCTGACCTGATATACACCATGCGCTGATCCGACCAGCAGATAGGTCGATTTAAATACAAATGGGGTGAAGAACGATTGAGGGGTCGCGGTCACAATATTCCGCACGACCTACAAATACCCGTCCATACTTTGATTGCAGCGATCTTAATGCATATGCTGGCACGATTAGTGTAGGAGGTCTTCGGCAGCCAACGGTAAGGAGTCACAAGGTCGGCGGCGGCTATGACAAGCATGCAATCCACGTCACCTCCTTTCAGGTCCACGACACACAGAAAATGAGTCGGAATATGCTACGGCGGCACTAAATATGCATCGCGCAACCTTTAGTCAGCTACTCGCCCAACAATGACTCGATATCGGGTGTGTTATACACCCAAGCGACCGCTATAATATTTTATATTCTCCACGCGGTCGATGAGGTAAACGGCTGATATATCTGTTATTCTGCAAATTTGTTTCAAAATGAGACTTCACAAATTTGGGAAGATCCCTGCTGTTAATCGCACTGTGAGAAATTCGAACAATCTCTCCAACAAACCAACTAGGGCAGAATCTTTCACTACCGAACCTGGTTGCCCACGGGGTTTCGTCCGAGGGTTTTGCTTTCGAAAAAGCTCTCCAAATCCACCTCCAGAAATTAGAATAAGCATATCCCAAATGAGCTCCCTCAAGTGCCTTTAATACTTTTTTTCCATCGAACTTTCCAGAAAGCACAATTAATAAATCACTTTATTAATTAAATAAACCTTGTCCTTGAAAAGTGCTTTATTCCATTATTTAAATTATTCCGACATTAAAACCCACTTTATCCGTGTTTCATCATTTAGAACTTTTCATTCTCTTTCCAACGAGCTATAATACAAGGGTGCCCAATAAATTATTTTAATTAAAATAGCAACCTTAGTCAAAATAATTAAATATAGCTCAATATAACACCCAAGTTGTGGAAACGGTCGAAAAGCATCAAAATCGTAAACTAACTACACTGGAGTGATATCGATGATGAATAAAGAGAATCGGACCCAACTGGGTGACTTACTATAAATAGACGCTCTCTCCAAGAATCTTGGAGAACACACCAAAAGCTAGAAATAATCTTGAAAAGTGTCATCTAGGTCCTTTAGACCATCTCAGCTCATTGCTAACATCAAATCATCCCTCTAATAAGGTTGGCACGCACCTAGAAGGTCAATGCCAACTAATGCAAGAGGGCCAATAAATGGGGACATTACAGAAGAGGAGATAGCAGGATCTCTCTAGAAGGCCAAAAGAAGAAATGGCATAAAAAAGGATAGAGGCTTCTCACTACTTATGCAAGAACCATTTAAACTTTGAGAAACACATTTTCCTAAAGATCAAAAGAAGAATCGGAGACTCTAAATTGAATTCCTACGTGACCAAACAGACTTCCTACGTGACCAAGCAATGTTGCTCCATACCCACTCTGAAACCATGTTGAAATTCACAATATTTTATAGAAACAAACAAAAGTAATCCATCCACTCAAATCTTATGCAAAAAGCACAGGAGAAAAGAAAGGAAAATAGATATGGAGATTTGGGGGCACCAGTAGGCACAATAAATAATCATTTTATAATCCATAGATAAGATTCACAACATTGATAATTACATGAAGAGTGGTGAGGAGCATATTATACCAATACCAAAACCCCAAATACATAAAAGAACTTAAGCTGACATCATAAGAGGATTTGAGGTTAATTACATCTTTATAAGATGGGTCTAACCATAACAAGGTTAACCACGGTCCATAGGGCTTACATAATAGAATTTTACAATAAATTCAATACATTGCACTATGAATGTACAATATTACATCATACAATGTCAGCCTTGAAGATAAATCATATTACACTTTCAACACTACCTTGTTAGGCCCAAAGGGCAAGCTGACCCTTCCTTTATACCTTTCAAAGATTTTTAGTTAGGCTTTCAAAGATTGAACTGCTTTGTCTTTATTAGATCCTTAATTTGGACTTTATTTAAAATGACCATATCAATAGTGCAAGGAAAAACATTAACCCAGTTAGGAAACAATTTAAATAATGAAGGCAAACATGATTTACTCATCAATTGTTAAAACTTCATAGCAAAGGATTTCATAAAAATATGTTCTTATATTTGAGATAGACATTGGGACAGCAGAAAGAAAGTTTATAGAGTACATGGAGAGTTGTCAATCAGAATTTAAATAACATTATAAATACCAAAGTAATATAATTAATATCACCTGCTAATTATTTTGTAGGTTTATCCTTTACAAATTCTATAATCATATTTGCAACTATGTCTGGCCTCTCAACATGAGGAATGTGACCACAGTTGCTAACATATTGCAGTTTTGATTGTTGTAGGTCATTCTGCAACCACTGTAGTAGATCAAAGTTGTCAGTGACTATGGCATGATATTTTTAGATCCATCTAATTTGACAAATATATAGACCAACCAACCTTTGCATAATCCTTGCTGACAACCTTGTCATTCTCTCCCCAAATCACTAGTGTTTTCTTCTTTACCTATAAACAAGATAAAATTATGGAAGTTCCTTACAAATTGAATGATAGAGTACTTATGCATTTCTTAATTATCTATTGTATGCACGACAATGATTTACGTGCCAAAGCTATGATTTGTCAAACTTTGAATAGTCAGTAACCTGATTGTCTAACTTTCCTGCTTGTTAAAAAAACAATTCTTCTATTTGCTGTCAAACATGTTCACATATGACTTAAAATGTCTTTATCTGCTACCCATGCTAAAAACATATATGATCCAACCTCTCTTACAGAAGCAGCAACTTTATATCCTCCACTAAGCATGAAGTCAACTGTTGCATATTCCCAATGTGGTAGGAGGCAATGTAGGCGACCCACCTACAAGAAAATAGAAAGACAAAGTCAATGTAGTAAGTATGCATCTGGTAATATAGTGAATTCAAATCTTATGCGATATTTCAGAGTCCAAGATTAAATATAGGCTGCAATATAGTATTTCCAATGGAAAATCAGTATCATTTATTCAAGCATATTCCTTGCAAAAAAACAAACACTTTTGCTTTAGATTCAATCATTTTCACAGTAGCTGAAATTCCATATTTCTAATTCCATCATATAACACAAGAATCTTATCTCTCTATCCTACTCCCTACTTTAATTAACTCACAGTTTCATGTTATGTAGTTAGTTATTATGATGAATTCTTGAAGGGGTACATCTTTATGATATCACACGCTTTGAGGTCTATAAATCTCATAATTTTGTTATAATTATCATCTTCTTTATAACACTGTGTATAATAATAAGTATTACATGGTGCAGACAGATGAATTGACATGTCTGCATAATCAACGAATGAAGTTTTGTCACTTTTTAGTTTGCACGCTAAGAGTTTGTCAAAATGATTATCAGATATTATTAGTGTGCGAGTAATGGACATGTCATGTAATTTGAGGTGACATGTAAGGGTAGTTAGGCTTAGGTATAAGGAAGTTTTGGAAATTGACAATTGCTTCCCCTTCCCAAGAGTAGTTTAAGTAGACCACTTGCATTTTCCAAAGGCATTTATCATCCATCATCCATCCATCTGTCTATATCTAAGGGTGTATGCGCATGTTATTGTTGTCAGAAGTGTGTTGTTGATGGTTCTCAGAATATAGTGTATTGTAGATGGTTGTATTCCATTATATATTTTGTTTATCTAAGTGGTAATGGAATTGTATTGCAATGTGTTGTATTCCATTTCTACATTTTGGTGCCATTTTCTATTCAAATTTGGGTCAAGTTTGGTGACATGGAGTTGTGATAAGCAAATCACTCGGGAAGGTACACAATGACAACAATGGGATTATTACAATGTGATCGACAAACAACATAGTTTCCCTTAGGAGGAGGGAAGATTGGAGCTGGCAATAGAAAAAGATGTAGACTTGTTTGTTGACGCTAACAAAGGGCCAATGCACGAAGCAAACGTGCAAGTGGATGTGCAACCGAACGTGAAATCAAATACGCATGAAGCAGACATGCAAGGGTTCATGTGCAAAATACATGATGAAGAAGAGTTACATGACAATGAAGAGTTATGTGACAAGAAGTTACATGATGATGAGGAATTACATGGAGGGGAATCATAGGATGGCAAATTTGGTGACGTGCAAACTGTCGACGTGTTGAGTGAACTTATCGACAAAAAAAATGCGTGGAGGAAAAACTCCTGACGACCATGATGGCAAAGTCGACAATGTACAAGTGTTCACACACATAGGAGAAGCGTAACTATTCGCATAAGACAATGATGTGCAAGTGTTTGAGCATGAAGTAGATGTGCACACAGACAATAAATTTTGTGCACGTGAAGACGTATGTGCCGATATGGAAGTGTGCATTAATGGTGTGCATGTCGATGAAGAAGTTTGCACAAGTGAAGATGTGTGTGTCAACATGGAAGTGCGCAATGAAGTAGGTAGACAAGTGTGCAGTACCATATGCGGAGGCGATGAAGATGCATGCACAAACAAACAAATTCAAGCAAGTGGAGACATACATGCAAATAGACTTGTTCACACAAGCAAAGACATGCATCTAGTTATGGGAGTTCATGTTCACGTCAATGAAGTTGGAGGTGGAAGTTAACAAGAAGTTTGGTGGAGGAGAAAACCCAGTATGGCGAGAAAGGCTAGGAGTGTTTGAAGCAAGTTGTGTGGTAGGAATAATGCATGACAAATGTTTGGCACTAGAATTATTGCAAGTTGTTGTGTCCGATGGTGAGCAAGATAGGAGTCCAACATCCAAGCAAATGGGAGAGCACCAAATTAGTATAGGACCTGGAGGAAACCACGGAGGAAATGAAGGTGAAAGAAGAAGAGGTTCAAGCCCAACTGAGTTATCTCCCCATACCAAGCCAAATGAAGCATATACGAACAAATCAAATGTTGTACAATTTTCCCTAGCATAAAATTGGGCGCTCTCTTGTTCCACCTCCCCCCTTCCTCCTGAGCTTGTTCCCTCCTTTTGATATATATTGCAAACATATAACATCATATACACATGTGAAATACTATGTGATGATGACACATATGAGAAAACACATATAAAACACTATACAACATGTTATGCGACACAACTTCATTCAATGTGTTTACAATGTTCATGATTTCGTCAACCCTCATGCTCATGGGGACGCTCATGCATTCATGTGCCAACTCAAGTACCTAAATCTACCCCTTCCTTTAGAATTGTTTGCATCCCCATCAACAGACCAACTTATTCAACTAGGTAGAGGCATTTTATCTCACCAAGTCAAACACTTGCCATGTTCCTACTTCTTCCTATTCCATAAATTTTCTGCAAAAAAAGAATTTGCAAATATCTGCTAGCACAACCTTACTATCCAATTGCCTACTTCACCTCATGCAACTAGTCACACCACAAGTTTGATGGGCAATTTATGTTGCCACCTATGCAAATGTCTAAGGGGAAATGCACTTATAGGATCAAGGGCCCATTTGGCATATTCTTCATTGTCTTATCCAATTTTTTCCCATGGATAGAATTTTGGTGAATGATATGGACGATATTCCCCAAGTGAGAACAAAGCCTTGTATGGAGTTTCCCTTGTCATAGGGGACAACCTATTAACAAAAGGAGACGTCTCTTCCTTCTTGCTAAGGTACATGCCATCTGGTGGCCTCCAATGTTAGAGGGATGACATTCATGATCCCTTTGATACCTCTAATCACAACCTAGAAGTGTTCTCTAGGTGACAACCTAGTTGTGATTGACACACTCTAGATGTCGAGGCTTATATGATTTGCTCTTTCGTCCTTATGATAGTAGACCCTACATGTTGGATAACACAACCTACCTATTAGATGGTGATGACAACTTTTGTAGATGACACCTTCACCAACTTGATGACACCCTTGTGCTCAAACAACACCTGCTTAGGATGATAGCCACGCATGTACACAAATTTCCCTTCTAAGCATATGACGACATCCAAGACGTAAAAATTCTTCTTCTCTGTCCGTTGGCATGATAACAATTTTCTTTCTCTAGATGGCATAGATACGTTGGACAACATCTCCTACGTGGATGACATCCTTGGGTTGAACAGCCTAGTTGAGTTGGAGACATGCTGCCAAACTTGGACAGCATTGTCAAGCTTTACATCAACATTCACCACACCAACACTTAGTTGTTGGATGATAGATTATCCATGGACTGCATCTTCTTCTTAGACAACAATTAAAGACAATGGCAATGACTTATACTTGGACAAATTTTGCTTCTCCCCCATTTGCAATGACAAGAGTACCATGGACATGATGGAATATGTTGGAGTAGACAACAATGTCAAAAATAGTGTTGATGACATTGAACAATTGGACAACTTCCCTATCTTGAGATTGGACAACACTTATTTTTTTACGAGGACAACATTTCACCTTGGGACGAGACCGTAGAATCAATGGGCTATTTCCATGACATCTCCTTCTAGTTGGCAAATGATTTAAATTTAGGATATTCCCATATTTTCTTCTTTATTTAAGCTGAGGGCAACTACCTGGATGACACTTTCTAGTTGGATGATGTCTTCCTCCTAACCAGATTCAACCCCTTCATCTAGTTAAATTATGACATCTACAATTTTTGTCCCTCCTTCCTTTGGCCTAGAAATGATACCCAAGTCTAAATGTGTACCATGTTTGTCTTTCCATAGTGGCTTCCCATCAAGTAGTTTTGTTGCATTGCAAAGGAAAATTAGCAACATACAATTCTAAGGGAATGATCACTTTGTTGTCTTCGTCTTAGCCAACCACAAACCATCTTTTCTACATATCTCATCCTACAATGTGAATACAAAACCATTATGTCATTTCATTATGTTCTTTTCAATGCAAATTGATTTGGCAAATTGGAGAGTTGTCTTTTCTAAATATCTCATCCCACAATGTAAATACAAAATATTTTTATCATTTCATTGAGTTCTTTTCAATGCAAACTGATTTGGCAAATTGGAGGGTGTGCAACCTTCATGGAAAATTTTCACTCTAAGTATCTCATTCTCATTACCTTGGCAAGGCCATACATTTACTTGTCTTCTGTTAGGATCCCATCCTAACACCTTGATGTAATAGTCCTTGTGGAACGTGGGTAACACCCATGTTAATATTTTGTAATGTTTTGTTATAGTTTTGGATTAAGAAGCGTCTAGCCAAATGGCGCCCTTCTATGTAACCGTTTTTCAAGAACGTAACTGATTGTAAGTAGGAGATTCTGGGTGGTATTTTGCATGTAAGCCAACCTTGGGAGTTAGGTTTTAGAAGAATTCCTTAAAACTGCGAGGGGCAGTATTGTATGTATCTTTTTGCATAATTGAATGAAGTATTGAAGGAGGTTGCCCCCTCAAAGAGGCTTGCAATTCAGTGCTATTGTGAGATTGTTCCTTTTCTACAATTTATTTCCATAGTGTGTTGTGAGCATATATGTTTATTTTCCGTATTTGTGTGTGTGTTTATTTTTAATAGTAGGTTCCTAATATCTTCTTTCATGGAGTGGAGGTATTGGTGTTTTTCTATGGTCTACATCACGTCTCATGAAACTGTGGCTGGTGAATTGGACTTAGGAGTTTATTTTATTTATTCTTCCCTTTTCTCCAACTATTACATTGACAATCATAGTTGTTATGTTTTAGATTGTCGATAGCCCGATGTTGCAGGTGCCTCCCCCACTCAATTTGAGTGTCAAGAATTCCCCTGTTGTTAGGAGGTGAAGTCACTATGCAGGGTTTTTGTCAACAAAGGTTGCTGCTAGACGTCTAGGCAGCATACGTCTAGGCTACTAGACATCTAGGCAGCACTGCTAGATGTCTAGGTTGCTAGACGTCTAGGCAACACTGCTAGACGTCTAGGCTGCTAGATGTCTAGGCAACACTACTAGATGTCTAGGCAGCACTACTAGATGTCTAGGTTGCTAGACGTCTAGGCAGCAGTGCTAGACGTCTAGGCAGCAGTGCTAGACGTCTAGGCAGCACTGCTAGACATCTAGGCAGCAATGCTAGACGTCTAGGCCAGACGTCTAGGCAGCAGTTTGTGCCAGACGTCTGGATGCGGAAGACGAACAGTTTCAGACGCTTTTCCTTGGGAGTGGAAACGAACAGTTTTTCGGAGGCTTCCTTTGGGAGAGGAAACGAACAGTTTCGGTGTCTTCCTTTTCTGCTCTATAAAAGGGGAATGATCCCTTGGATGTGTATGAAGTTGAGAATGTAAAGTTTGCTGAAATAAATAAAAAGAAGTTGCCATTGCCCCGTGGTTTTCCTGCACATTGCAGGTTTCCACGTAAAATCTTTGTGTTACTTGTGTTGCTGTTTTGTTCTCTGTTATTGTGTTTTCTACTTGCAGGTATAAAATCTGAAATTTTTACTAACATCTGGTATCAGAGCCTAAGGTTTTGTGCGAGTGGGAGCTGAAACAATGACAGGAGGTGTAACCAAGTTCGAGATTGAGAAATTTGATGGCAGGAACTTCGCTCTATGGAAGATGAAGGTGGAGGATTTGTTGGTTCAGAATGACCAAGCTCTAGCCTTGAAAGGGGTCGCGAGTAAACCAAGCAGCATGAAAGATGAGGAGTGGGCAACGTTGGACAGGAAGGCGGTTTCTACAATCCGTCTCTGCCTAGCAGACTCTGTCTTGTTCAATGTAGTTGAAGAGAAGACCGCGGAAGCCCTTTGGCAGAAGCTTGAAAAGTTGTATGAAACAAAATCAGCAACAAATAAGGTTTTTTTGAAAAAGCAGCTTTATAGCTTGAGGATGAAGGAAAGTTCATCCGTGGCAGATCATTTGAATGAGTTTAATACTCTTATCAGTAAACTGGTTTCAGTCAGTGTGAAGATGGAGGATGAGGACAGAGCTATCACCCTACTTTGTTCCCTCCCGGACACCTGGGATCATATGGTGATGACCATCAGTAATGCATCATCAGGAACTCTAAAATTTGATGATGTGGTAGCCGCTTTGTTGGCAGAAGAGTTGAGGCGAAAAACGTCTCTGGAACCCTCAACCAATGAAGCCCTATCTGTGAGAGGTCGATCTTTCGAGAGGAGTAAACAAGGTAGATCACAGTCCAGATCTAAGTCTAAAGGACGTAAGAAGAAAGGGAAGTGTTGGCATTGTGGGAAGCCAGGGCACTCAAAGAAGGACTGTTGGCAATTAAAGAATGGTGAAAAGCAAAATCAGCCATCAGCTGAGGCCAGTACAACAGATTCAGGAGAGACGGCAACATGTGAAGCCTTCTGTATCAGTAACAACAGATCTGTTTTATATACCTGGGTTTTGGACTCAGGTGCATCTTTCCACATGTCTCCCCACAGAGACTGGTTTGACAAATATCAGCCATACTGTGGTGGAATGGTCTACTTGGGTGATGATCATCCTTTAGAAATTGTGGGAAGAGGGGACATAAGGATCAAGTTGGACGATGGTAGAGAAAGGATGTTATGTGATGTGCGACATGTGCCCGATTTGCGGAAGAATTTGCTCTCAATCAAGATGATGGATAAGCTAGGGTATTCTGTCACTTTCGGTAACAACTACTGCAAAATTACCAGAGGAGCTCTTGTAGTAGCAAAAGGAGAATCTTATGGGACCCTATATCGTTTATGCGGTGATACGGTGACAAACCATGCAGCAGCAACAACTTCTGTTCAGGATGCAGTAATGCTATGGCATCAACGCCTAGGCCATATGAGTGAAAAAGGTCTGAAAATTCTGCATGACAGAGGTATGCTTTCTGGGATTAAGTCTTGTAATTTAGACTTATGTGAGCATTGTATTTTTGGTAAACAAAAGAGGGTTCGGTTTACTGCAAGCCCTGGTAAGAGTTCTGATTTTCTGCAACTTATACATTCGGATATATTTGGACCAGTCCCCACTCAGTCCTTAAATGGTGCCATCTATTTTCTGACTTTTATAGATGATTATTCTAGGAGAGTGTGGGTTTATTTTCTGAAGAAGAAGTCGGAAGCTTTGCAGAAATTTAAAGAGTTCAAAGCACGGGTAGAGAAGAGTTTGGGCAAGTCGATTTTATGTCTCAGGTCAGATAATGGGGGTGAATATTGCTCCAAGGAATTTGATAAATTTTGTACGCAGGAAGGTATTAAGCACCAAAATACTGTACCATATACTCCACAGCAAAATGGTGTGGCTGAGCGGATGAATCGCACAATCATGGAACGTGCAAGAAGCATGCTCAACGCATCCATGTTGGATAAAAGGTTCTGGGCAGAGGCTGTTAATACAGTTGTTTATCTTATTAACAGGTCACCTACAGCTGCGTTGGATGGACAGATTCCGGAGGAGGTTTGGTGTTGTAAGCCAGTTGATTACTCTCATTTGCGTACCTTTGGCTGCGATGCATTTGCCCATGTACCAAAAGAAAAAAGGTCCAAACTTGACCCAAAGTCAAGCAAGTGTGTTTTTCTCGGCTATGGAGATACAGTGAAGGGGTATAGACTGTGGGATCCTACTGCCCACAAGGTAATTATTAGCCGGGATGTTATTGTTGATGAAAAATCCATGCAAAGGAAGGAGGTACAACAAACTCCTAATGTTGTACCAATTGAAGTAGATATGAACGAAGATGAATATGAAAATCAGCATGCTGAAGTTTTTGATCAGCATGCAGAACAACAAGTAGAACAACAAGAAGAACAACAAGTAGAGCAGCCACAACGGTCACAAGACCAAGAGCCACAATCAACAGATCATTGGGTTAGAAGATCTACACGTCCACAAAAGTGTCCGGAAAGGTATTCTCAAGTTTATCAGTCCTCTTTTGCTTTGTTAACTGATGATGGTGAGCCTAGTTCATTTCAGGAAGCTAGAGAGTCTGAGAATGCAGAAAAGTGGAGGAAATCCATGGAGGAGGAAATCGAGGCACTTCGCAAGAATAAAACGTGGGAACTTGTGGATCTCCCACCTGGAAGAAAGGTTGTTGGAAACAAGTGGGTTTACAAAGTAAAGAAGAACAGCGATGGGTTGTTGGAATGCTATAAAGCTCGCTTGGTGGCAAAAGGCTATGTGCAAAAGTCAGGTATAGACTTTAATGAAATTTTCTCTCCAGTTGTGAAGATGACTACTATTAGAGTTTTACTTGCACTTGTAGCAACACAGGATTTAGAACTGGAGCAGCTTGATGTAAAGACTGCTTTCTGCATGGTGATCTCGAGGAGGAGATTTATATGGATCAGCCTGAGGGCTATGAAGAAAGAGGCAAAGAGCATTTGGTTTGCAGACTGAAGAAATCATTGTACGGGTTGAAACAGGCGCCAAGGATGTGGTACAGGAAATTTGACACCTTCATGAAGAGCCAAGGTTTCAGCAGGAGTGAAGCTGACCATTGTGGATACTATAAGAGGTTTGATGATGGCAGTTTTATTATTTTGTTGTTGTATGTTGATGATATGCTGGTTGCAGGCCCCGACATGAAGAAAATCATTGATCTTAAGGCTCGGTTGGCTAGGACATTTGAAATGAAGGATTTAGGAGCAGCAAACCAAATTTTAGGGATGAAGATACACAGGGACAGAAAAGGAAGAAAGATCTGGTTAAGTCAAAAGTCATATATAGAAAAGATTCTGCAGCGCTTCAATATGCAGAATGCAAAACCAGTTAGTACCCCACTTCTTTCACACTTAAAATTGTCTTCCAATCAGTGTCCTAGAACAGAAGCAGAGAAGACAAGCATGTCTCGTGTACCGTATTCATCAGCAGTAGGAAGCCTCATGTATGCCATGGTGAGCACCAGACCGGATATTGCCCAAGCAGTGGGAGTAGTCAGCCGGTACATGGCAAATCCTGGTAAGGAGCATTGGAATGCGGTGAAGTGGATATTCAGATATTTAAGAGGCACTTCAGATGCTGCTATTTACTACGGATCGACAAATTTGCAAGTTAAAGGTTTTGTGGATTCTGATTATGGTGGAGATAGAGATGGGAGAAAGTCCACTACAGGATATACTTTCACTCTTGTTGGTGGAGCTGTGAGTTGGGCTTCTAAGTTGCAGTCTGTGGTGGCTTTATCAACCACTGAAGCAGAATATATTGCAGCGACTCAGGCCAGCAAAGAGGCAATTTGGCTAGAGCGACTGTTGGGTGACTTCAAGATAATGCAGGAGAAAATTACGTTGCATTGTGATAGCCAAAGTGCTATTCAGCTAGTGAAGAACCCAACATTCCATGATCGCACGAAACACATTGATGTCAAGTACCACTTTATAAGAAATGTGGTGGAAGAAGGTAGGATCCTGTTGCAGAAAATCGACACTGAAGTGAATCCTGCAGATATGCTTACAAAGTCGGTCAAGACAGAGAAGTTTGAGTGGTGCAGAACTTCTCTGGGCTTGCTGAAAATATAACAAGGGCAGCATTGGGCAATTGGCACTGGATGAAAAACATTGGTAAAAAGAATTCCTGTATACTGACTTCAAGTGGGAAAATGTTAGGAGGTGAAGTCACTATGCAGGGTTTTAGCCAGCAGAGGTTGTTGCTAGACGTCTAGGCAGCACTGCTAGACGTCTAGGCAGCATTGCTAGACGTCTAGGCAACAGACGTCTAGGCTGCTAGACGTCTAGGCTGCTAGACGTCTAGGCAGCAGACGTCTAGGCTGCTAGACGTCTAGGCCAGACGTCTAGGCAGCAGACGTCTAGGACGTCTAGGCAGCTAGACGTCTAGGCCAGACGTCTAGGCAGCAGTTTGTGCCAGACGTCTGGATGCGGAAGACGAACAGTTTCAGACGCTTTTCCTTGGGAGTGGAAACGAACAGTTTTTCGGAGGCTTCCTTTGGGAGAGGAAACGAACAGTTTCGGTGTCTTCCTTTTCTGCTCTATAAAAGGGGAATGATCCCTTGGATGTGTATGCAGTTGAGAATGTAAAGTTTGCTGAAATCAATAAAAAGAAGTTGCCATTGCCCCGTGGTTTTCCTGCACATTGCAGGTTTCCACGTAAAATCTCTGTGTTACTTGTGTTGCTGTTTTGTTCTCTGTTATTGTGTTTTCTACTTGCAGGTATAAAATCTGAAAATTTAACTAACACCCGTAGACCTTATAATGCTTTGAAACTTTCAACAATAGCGTTTTGGATTTTCTTCCATAGTGGAGTTCTTACACTTGCACAAGACCCACTCATTAAAATTATTAAAATTTAAAAATTTGTTGGTAATTTTTCTCCTTCTATATTTCTTCCATACACTGTCATATTAGCTCTTGAAGCTTTTCAATATCATTCCATTGTCATTCTCGAAACTCATATGTTCTATGTTGCAAACTGCATATGCTCACTTTCATATCATAATCACTCAGTTTTATGGAGAGTAAAGACCCCACAAAGTCTATCATCAACTCTATCATTGCTTGCTTTGTCATTTTCTTCAAAAGAAGTAGCTTTGTTTTTGCCCAAATTGTGTTTGTCCTCCAGGTCACTACAACATCATCATCTAGATCGCAAGCTTCTTTGCCCAGATGGCATCCTTCCTCATTTGAACATCCTGCTTCCTCTTTTAAAATATGCCCTCCATTGTTTGAGCTCTAGACAACCTTCTCCCAAATCACATGCCTTACATCCTCATCATGACAACATCGCTTGTCCAAATGGCATCCTCCTTCATTTGGAGCATACACTTTCTCTTATTCACCTTCAAACACGTTAGTTTCATCCCTATTTTCATCTTCCATTTGCAAATAAAACATTAAAAAATTGTGATGGTCCAATTCTTGGCTTGCATTCTCTTATGCCTCTAGTTGTGTCTCCATTGGCGTTAAGGTTTGCACAATTCGTTCTTGAGCTTGTCACTTGTTCATCATAACATGTTCTACCTCCTTGACTTTGTTGTAATCGACTTGGCATTGTCAACTACCTTCTAAAGTTCATGGCTCTAACATTCTTGCATGAATTGACAACCCCGTAGATAATATTTACAAAAGTACAAAATGGGTTTGCCCTCAACATCATACTCAAGTCCACTTCTTTTGTTACCTTGGCTGTTGTTATCAAACCCACCATTGGAGGCACTTATTAATGCAACAACCTCCGTTTGTGTTGCATTCATTTGTTGAGTATTCTTCACATTCAAATGGCATTCCTTTTTCGAGTGTCCTTCCTTTTGACAAATAATGCAAAATATTTGTTTTGTTCATTGGGAGTCATTACACCCTAAGTCTAGTGCAAAGTTATATTCCTCAAACATGCACATCATATCCTTATATAAAGAACTTAGTGATATCACTTCTCCATTGCATGTGTTCTCCTTATCATGTTCATCCTCTAAGTTAGTTTGGTTCTCGAAGTCATCATTTCAAATCCACTCTTGTCGTTGACTTCCCAACCCCACCATCTAGATTATATCTTTGTATCACTTTACATTAATCGCCTGCTTAAGGGATCTTCATATGACATGAGAGGGACCACCTTGATCTTCATTTTACACATAGGAAGAAGTCCCTCTATGAATAATTAGTCTATCTGACAACTTCTCTAGTTGGTTGATCAATTCCTTCAAGCTTTAATTTTAGGACCAAATAGGCTCCATCTCACATTCCACTATTTTTAGATTTCTGCAATGACCTCATCACTGCCCAAAAACCTAAATTCCTTCTTGAAGGTGTCCTGCAACTCCTCTCAAGTCTGTACTTTCCCTCTTGCAATTCTGCATATCAATCTATTGCAAATCCATGTGGTGTTGCAAGACTACTTCAGGCACTATTGGAAGTGCAAATCTGCAATTACTCCAAAGTCAGACTCCCATATCTTGCACTATTGGACATCCCAACTTATATTGCTGTAGTGACAGTCTCCCATCCCATTCATTGTCAAACATGCCAACTTGCAATAGAACATGCCGAAATCCCATCTCGCACATGCACAACCTACATAAATCGCATCAAAGAGCATCAACCTTTCTTGCCGAATCAGGTATTTCTATCATTAGAATCATCGTCACTTGGCCCTTTGTCGACAACAACAAAAACATCTATGTGACTTTAAGTTGTTTTTTCTCCATCTTCCCTCCTTCCAAGAGGCCAAAGGCATTCTTGGACTACTACACTCATTGACTATGCTCTAATCTTCCCATTATCATAGTTGTTTATCTTCCACAACAAGATGCTCATCACAACTCCATGTGGTCACCAACTTCGTATGGGCAACGATAGTGAAACATAGAATCATCAATCTAGTATTGCTAATGATGCCAAAATTTAGCATATGGGATTATTCCAATCATGCACAAAGAAATAGAATGAAACACATTACAATAAAATTCAATTTATATATATATATATATGTACAATGGTCAGAACTAATAGACACATATAAGATGCACGCATATCATGTATCCTTCATATTCTAATCATTTGTAATACATTATGGTCCAATCAAACCACACAAACAACAAAAATTTACAATGAACATCAACATCATCGATCAACCTTGACCAAGGTAGAGAGTATACATATAGGTATCACGGGAACTAGTAGGTGGTTGGCAACTACCCAACTACCAACTACCTATATACATGAATGATGAAGCATTAAATATTATCCCATAACATTACATGATAGTTATTACAAACACATCATGTACTCATGACAACACTATGTGATTATGACACAGATGACAAAACACACACAACACATCATGGGACATGACTTCATTCGATGCATTTGCGATATTCATGATCTCATTGATGCTCATGCTTGCACAAACGCTCATACATTCATGCGCCAACTCAGCTGCCTACACCCTTCTTGTAATTCTCACACTCTTTGTATTAGTATTTGTATAATAATTAATTATATGTGTTGCACATCAATTGGTGCATCTCTAGACACTACCAACTACCTATATACATGAATGATGAAGCATTAAATATTATCCCATAACATTAAATGATAGTTATTACAAACACATCATGTACTCATGACAACACTATGTGATTATGACACAGATGACAAAACACACACAACACATCATGGGACACAGCTTCATTCGATGCATTTGCAACATTCATGATCTCATTGATGCTCATGGTTGCACAAACGCTCATACATTCATGCGCCAACTCAGTTGCCTACATGTAATGTCCCAAAATAATTCCAGCATTGTAAATATTGTCTTTTGTGTTTTAAGTGTGTTTGGGCGTCATTGAGAGTATTTCGTCATATTTTGTGGTTAAAATAGGAGTTATAGGGGTTAACAAGTGTGTTTTGACAAGTTTGAATGTTGGTATATGGGTTAGTAGAGTTAATTATTGCATTAGGAGGGTTTGTGTCAAAAACAAAGCTATATTATAGGCATTTGACAAAGTGACGTTTCGAAAGTTATTATTATTATTATTTCTTTGTTGTGTGGGGTCCAATATAACTTAAGTGACTTTAAGTGATCTCAACATGAGATTATATCATAGCCATTGGATCTTATGAGATTGAGATCTAATCTCAGCCCTCCATGGTTAAATCTAAGGTCGGGACTTAATATCACTTTAGGGTTTGAGAATAAAAGGGACTTTAGGGTTTCATTTGTTGGTATTGTGAATTTGGAGAATTTGGAATTTGGGAGAGCTTGTTCTTTGGGCTCTTGCATTCTGCTGCAGGAGATTATTGGGGTTCCCTTTGGAGAGATCCATTGGAGGCTTGAAGGGGTAAAACCCTAGGGCTATCTACCCATTGAAGAGGCAAATCCATTCAGGGTTTGCATGTGTGCATCCATTGTTGAGATGGGAGGTTTCAAAGACTGTTTTTGGCATCATATTTGAGAGGGTTTGGAACCCTAGGTGGAGCGCTCAGCCTGGGAAGTGATTCATTGGCCAAATATTGCTCCAAGAAGTGAACGTCCAGCCTTGGAGAGGTTGTTATTGCAGTTTTGGAGGCAGTTTTGTGTTTGACAAGTGCATATCAGATTTGTAAAGGTTTCTTAGTCTATTTCTGCTGCAACAAATATAAATAAAAAATCAAAATATTATGCTGTTATTTCTGCTGTATTTTCCAGTTTTCTGCAACTTAGGTTTTGAGCAATATTTTGTTGTAAAATTCTGCAAGTGTTTTGTTTTCCTTGAGTTGGTATATTTCAAGTGGTATCAGAGCTAAAATTCCTGCCAGCGTGAGGGTTTGTTGATGGTCCACCCTTACCAAACCAAAAGCAAGAGTAAATCGGGGTCAAGACAAACAATGGAGAGAGAAGACGAGCAGATTAGGCCTAAGGATGCTGCAGAAGTTTTTAAGAGAACCCAGAATACTATGTTGCAAGTATTGATGAGAATGGAGAGGTCACTCCAGGATTTATGTTCTAGAGGCCAACAGCAACCAGAAAATCGGATTGGAGAGGGAAATGCTCCCTTACAACAGCAGAATAATGAGGGTGAAAGTTCAACCCAAGGAGGAGCTAGGATCATCCCTAGACCAACTAATCCAGTAGGGGAGACATCTAGGACATCCAGAATTTGGAAAACCTCTACTCCCATGTTCGTACAGCCCCAAACTGCTGAAGAAAATGCAGAAATTCCTGATACAGAATTAGCAGAGCGTTGGGCAGTATGAGGCCATGCCTCAAGGGTTTAAGACTGTTGTAGACTTTGAGAAATACTTGGAGTTGAAGGGACATAAACAGGGAAGGAAAGCTCAAGGAGGAAGGGACTTGCAGCACAAATTGGGTAAATTACCACTTCCATTTTTTGATGGTAGTGATAAGATTTCTGCAAGAGCTTGGTTACAAAAATTGTAGACATATTTTTCTCTCAAACCCACTATGACAGAAAAAGAGGCTTTCCAATATGCAGCCCTTCATCTTGAAGGTGTTGCATATCAATGGTGGCATCACAACTTATTCACTCAAGGCCATGGTGCCGTTGATTCTTTTGAAGTATTTGCAACTAAACTTTTGGATAGGTTTGAGAGGCAATATAAAAATGAATTTTTCAGTAAATTGGCAATATAAAAATGAAGTATTACACAAAAGGGTTTGGTTGCTAGCTATGTTGAGGAGTTTCAGCAAATTTCTGTTATGGTCACTGATATAGCTGAAGATAGGATTATTCACCTCTTCTTGAAGGGTTTAAATGAACCTTTAAGAGGTTTGTCAAAGGATTTCAAGCCTAAGACTCTAGTCGAGGCTGTTTCAACTGCTTTGGACCTTGAAACCTCCACAAACAACAGTAAACCAAAGTGGGGATTGAATATAAATTTGGACAGCCAATAAACAAAACAAATCAGAGTCAGAATAAGGGCTTCCAACCACCTAAAAACCCAAATCAGCAAAGACCAAGGTTAGATGAGGCAACTAGGAAGGAGTTACAGCGGAAAGGTTTATGTTTTTCTTGCAAAAAACAATGGGGACCTAGCCACCAATGTCAAGGTAAGGGGCAGAATTATTTAGTAGAGTTTTATGTGCCAAATGAGGATGAAAATGCACAAGAAATTGAAAAATCAGATTCTGAAAGTGAGTATGAAGATGCAGATTTTGCAGAATTAGAACACCATGAGCAGCGATCTCCTGAATTAGATGAAGAAGAGGGAGTCTTGGCATCTATTACCGGTGAGTCAAAATTTATAACTATGAAGGTGCCAGGAAGGTTGAACAATCATTCTGTTGTGATTTTAATTGATGGAGGAGCTACTCATAATTTCATAAATGATGGTTTTGTGGCTGAAAAGAATCTGAAAACTGAAATTTTTTCTGGTTTTGGTGTTAAGAATGGGAATGGCAAAATTACTAGGTGTGACCAAGTGGTTAGACAGGTAAAAATCTGTTTTGGTAATTATTCAGTGGCGGATGATTTTTATGTATATCCAATGATGGGAGGTATCCCTCATGCTATTTTAGGGGTACAATGGTTATATTCATCGGGAGGTATCTACACCAACTATAGAACCTTGGAAATGAAATTCAAATGTAATGGGAAGGTGATCACTTTGAAGGGCATAAAAGACCAATATCCGCAGCAAATTTCAGCCAACAGTTTGGAAAGAATACTCAAGAAGAAGGACGTTGTATGGGGAGCCACATTTTACATGCTTAAAGGTATGCCTACACCACCCACAGTTGAAGTAAAATTCCATCCTGATATACAATGCATTCTAGATAGACATAGCCCAGTTTTTGGTGATCTACCTAGTGGTCTTCCACCTGATAGAGGTTTTGAGCATGTCATTGAATTAAAACCTGATTCCAAACCTGTCATGATTACACCATATAGACATCCTAGAGCTTACAAAGATGAGATTGAAAAGACTATTAAGGAGTTGCTTTTCATTGGTCATATTAGGCCTAGTTCTAGTCCTTTTGCTTATTCTGTTGTACTTGTGAAGAAAATGGATGGAACCTTACGCATGTGCATAGATTATAGGGCCTTAAACAAGAAGACCATCAAAAATAGGTATCCAATTCTTAGAGTTGATGAGTTGATAGATGAGTTGCATGGGGCTACTTATTTTTCCAAGGTAGATTTAAGATCTGGATACCATCAGATTAAAGTGAGGGATGAGGATGTACACAAGACTGCTTTCAGGTGCCATTTTGGACACTTTGAATTTTTGGTTATGCCTTTTGGTCTCAATAATGCACCCGCCACTTTTCAATCTGCTATGAACCATATTTTCAGGGATCAACTTAGAAAATATGTATTTGTTTTCTTTGATGATATTCTAATTTATAGCAGATCTTGGGAATCACATTAACAACATTTAGACACAGTTTTGACCATCATGGAGCAGCAAAAATTCTTTGCCAAGATGTCCAAGTGTGAATTTGGACTTTCAGAAATTTTGTATCTTGGGCACATAATCAGTGCCAATGGTGTGCATGTAGATGAGCAGAAAATTTCTGCTATTAAAAACTGGCCCACACCCACCTCTTTGACTGAATTAAGAGGTTTTTTGGGGTTATGCAGCTTTACAGGAGGTTTATCAAGGGATTTTCTCAATTGGCAGCTCTTTTGACTGATTTGACAAGAAAAGGGGCATTTCAGTGGGATAGTACAGCAGAAAATGCATTCCAAAAATTAAAATCAGTTATGATGACATGTCCCATTTTGGCTATTCCTGATTTTTCTCAACCTTTTGTGATTGAATGTGATGCTTCAGGTTTAGGGATAGGTGCAGTATTGATGCAAAAGGGGAGGCCTATAGCATTTGAGAGTAGAAAACTCAGTCCAGTTGAGAAGACATTTAATATTTATGAGCAGGAAATGTTTGCAATGATGCATGCATTATCCAAATTCCGGCAATACTTGGTATGCAGCAAATTCATAGTTAAGACTGATCATAACAGTCTTAAACACTTTCTAGGACAGCGTGAATTAAGTGATAAACAGCAGAAATGGGTGACTAAATTGCAGGCTTATGATTTTGAGATTCAATATGTAAAAGGGAAAGATAATACAGCCGCTGATACACTTTCTAGAAACCCCTCATTTCATGCTATTACAGCTGTACAAGCTGATTGGAAGGCCAAAATTATGGCAAAATATATTAAGGACAAATTTTCTTCAGACATCATTAATGGGGAAGTTGTAGATGAGAGATATGATGAGTACCAAAAATGCTCATTTTATATACATTGTTAAGGGGCATCAGCACTGGTTTAATTAGTATTAGAAATATTTTTATTTAACTTATGCATATAATTGATAGAAAATCCGGTATTATGCTTAACGGGTGTTTTCAGTATGATTTCCACTCACCATTTTGGCGCCGTTTTCGGGGACTTACAAAACTGTAGTGTTATGATTTACAGGTTAGATAAAATGCCCATTTAAAATTACCTATAGATCTTTTACCTGAGAAGTGTGAGTCCACCAAGGGCCTTTTTATAAGGCCAAAAATAGTTGTTGGCACAGTCAGAGCCAAATCCCATAGGCAACAGTTAAATTTATCAGCTTCTTAGGTAAATACGGGAATGAACCTGATGTACCATATTAAGTGTAGAAGTAGGAATAAAATGTGTTGTTGAAAAATTTAGAAAAACAAGCGATGAAGGATTTCCATCATGTTCTGAATGGTTTCAAAAAAATCAAAGAAATAGCACAACGAAGGTCTGATTGAAAATTTTTACGATTGTGTTTTTATATAGAAACTATTGGAGAATTATGCCTCTAGAAATTTGGTTTTAACAATGAAAATTGTTTTTTATAGACTTAACGCTTTGCAACATATTGGCAAATTCTTTTAATGATGCAGGGAAAATGACACAGCTGAATTTATAAAAAAAAAAAAAAACATGTTTTGGAGTATGCTCTTCACTTGCGCGTAAGGCGACCTAGTGAAAAACAAGCACATGTTTTTAAAAAGATTGCTATGCCTTGTTTTCTTCAAGTTGCTCGCCGCAAGTAGTCATTTGTCGGTATGCACATTTTGCCGTAACGTTGAAAGAGTTTGGTTGTGAGGCCATGAAGGAAAATACTCTTCTCATGCCACAATGCATCAAACTAGTTGATCAGGAAGGAGATGATTTTGAGAAGACTAGTTCAGATGTAGGCATGGGGGAGACCCCACCTTCATCAATGCCGCCAACAGCACAATGAACGCTATTTACAGTTTTCATGGAAAAAAAATATATAAATCATCTGCTGAAAAGGCTCCAAGATTAAGTGCAAACCAAAAACAAAGTTTTTTTTGCTACCTATTGGAAGAGAGTATCCTCTTTCCCGAGGACCAGCTTGGTCTAGAAGGGAAATGAGAAATCTCCAACCGGTAGCTAAAAAAATAGGGGAGGAGCTTGGAAGAAATCAGATGTCTGCACGAAGTCCACATGGTGCCTGAGCACGATAAAAAAATATGAATGGAGCTCATAGTGGCTAGGAAAAAAAATAGCACATAAAATCTCAACGAGGTGTCTCATGGAAGCGTCACAGCTGAACACCCGACACACGTCATAGATGATGGTGAATGGATTGATTTATCCCCACTCTCGAAAGCACAGAATCGCAGTGCTACTCTAATTCTGCCTACGAAAAAAAAATTCGGAGTGGAAAATCGATTTGATTCAGATGCACTAGTGTCAGGGCTGCCCAAAAAAAAAAAAGCGACGCGTTCAGGAGCACATGTTGAGAAAAGGGGCACAAAGCTATTTTTTAATTACGGCGATCCCTGCAGTACATCGAAAGAGTTAGCACTCTTGAGATATATCAAAAGCCGGATTAAAATATTTTTATACGTGTTGTTAATGAGGAGCTTGGTGTTTCAAACATTAAGAGTTGTTGGCTGTCATAAATCCTTTAATAGCGGCATAAGGGACGTAAAATTTTGCACACAAGGTTACATAGTTACCTGGCTTGAACGGCCTCTACTTCTTAATGCACTGTGTCAATATTACAGTTTTTACAGCAGCATTTCAGTTTGTGGAGAAAAGAAAAATCATCGGCTCACATTTGTGCAATTGACATTCTGTTCTTTGACGCAGACGATGAAAAAAAAAATTGATAAGCCAAGAGCTGTTCTAGTCATGGCAGAACAGACCAAAAGAAAAAAAATAAAATAAAATAAAATAAAAAAAATTTAGTTAGAATTTTATTAATGCCTTTAGTTTAGTTTTTTATGTTTTGCAGGGCAGCATGAAGTGCGATATAGATAAATAAGGAGATGTCAGATTTGGTGAAGAGAGATTTTTACGTGAAGTGACATCGACAGTTTTCAGGCAGGTGCCTTACTCCCAAAGCATGCGCCTTACTGAGGTAGGCGCCTTACTCAGGCAGGCGCCTTACTCAAGGAGGCGCCTTACTCAGGCAGGCGGCTTACTTAGGCAGGTGCCAAGCAAGCGCCTTACTCAAGAAGGCGCCTTGCTCCTCAAGCGACGCCTCCATATCCATCAGCGAAGGCAGCTGATCAAAAAAAAAAAAAAAAAGGAAAAAGCACCTTGATGTCATGCATCAAGGGTGCCTTGATTATTATTAAAAATAAATAAAAAACCCGCACATCATCTATCATGCTCAGCATAAAAATTCTTTTGTTGCTTTCGTGTGTTGCAGGGAAAGTGCCTGCATGCAAGCTGCAGGTATCCTGAGAGCCAGGGCCTAACAGGCACGGATTGCACTGAACTGCATTTTAGTTTTCTTAGTTTTTCTTTTGCAGGGGAAATGACCTGATTGCACGAAAAATAGGCATCTTGGGAGACAAGGCCTAAATCGGCTCAGCATCCATGAACCTGCACATTTTTTTAGAGGTAGAAATTTGACCGTTTCCATCCGAAGGTACAAACCTCTGTGTTTGGGCGACGCAGATGCTGACGCAGTATGACAGAAAATTGGAGGGCCTGATCAACTCTACCATAGCAAACACGTTAGCAACTGCTCACTTTTCAACACCACGTGGGCGCCTTGATTTCATGTGTTTTGTCTCATGTATTTTCTGGCGCACTGGCTATGGGAAAGTTAAAAAATAATAATAATAATAATAATTTGATGGCTGGGAAAGAAAAAGAGTGCTTAAAAGGAGTTGCAGCCCTTCCCTGAGAAGGAAGCTGCAGATCCACTTTCTACCCAACAGTGCTCAACTTCTCCCTAGATTGGGGATTCCTGTTGCTCAGTGTGGGACCTGATGTTCAAGGGGCTGCAGACCTGCTGCACGAAGGGGCCTGTTCCTGGTGACGAGGGCGTCACCAACTTAAGAGAGGGAGGATTTGGGTGAACCCGTTACTGGTGACGAGGGCGTCACCAATTTAAAGTGGGGGAGGATTTGGGTGAACCAGAATCTCCCACAAATAAAAATCTTTTGTTGTTAGACTCCCAATTGAAATGCAAATCAGAAACAGAGCTTGTACGAGAACAACAACAGAAGAGGGTTCAGGCTGAAGTTAAAAAAAAAAGAGTGGTTGTGAAGCTGGACTTGTTAAAGTCCACACTTACAGAAGAATACCTCAATGATTTTTCAACGCTCAGAGGAAGAACGAAGATGTTTAGCAGTGTGGATGATGAAGGCATCCAAAGAGAGAAAAATAATAATAAATTCTCCAAGAGCACCAACGTCACTTTTTTGGAACACCTTGGTTACGGGCAGCATGGAAATATTTCGCACAATCAACATCATACATATTCGGTTACGAAATTTGCCCAGGTATATACTGATTTCTGTTAATTATGTGCAAGAGTTATTTTTAAAATAATTTCTATGCTAAACTCAGTAGATGCCCTTTAAATTATCTTTGTCAAACTCTCCCATCAAAATTCAAGCACGTGATATGCCTTGGATATGAAAATTTATTACCCCAAAACAATTGAAAAAAAAAATTAAAAATTAAAAATTAAAAAAGAGCTACGGCATTTATAATTTGGCATTGTTTCAATGACGACCAACATATGTAGACGATTGTACTCTGTACCGCAAAGGAATTTCTAGAGATGGATTAAATGCGTTTCAGACGTGGGCAGCAGGCGACCACACTTTTTTTTTTTTTTAATTGAATTAACCACCACCACACTTATTTTTAAATTTGGTCTCACCAAATTTGATCACCGTGTAAAAGAAGAACATCCGCTTCTGCTTCCCGCAGTTGATGGTCGACTGTGATGTATTTTCGACTTCTGTTGGTGCAACAATGCTCCATGAAAGAAAAGAAAAAAAAACAGCAGCACTCAACGGAGGAAAAACATCAATGCCCAATGAAAAAAAAAAAACAGCAGTTCTCAATAGAAAAAATTAGCTGTGCTCGAAGGAAGGAAAAAAGACAGAGTAGCACTCAATGAAACAACAGCACTCAACAGAAGACAAATAGAAGTGTTTGAGGAAAACAGTAGCGCTCAATGAAACGACAGCGCTCAACAGAAGACAAATAGTCGTGCTTAAAAGAATAAAGAAAAAAAAAAACAGAGCAGTGCTCAATGAAAAAAAAAAAAAAATTATTATTATTCCGGGGGCTGTTGTCACGAGGACGTGACAATCTTTAGGCATGGGGGGATGATGAGCACTAGAAATGCTCATTTTATATACACTGTTAAGGGGCATCATCACTGGTTTAATTAGCATTAGAAATATATTTTTATTTAACTTATGCATATAATTGATAGAAAATCCGGTATTATGCTTAACGGGTGTTTTCAGTGGAAACTGTGTATAAGTGCAGGGTTTACTACTAATCCGATGTTTTCCAATCTACACCCCACTTGAACCTGGCAGTGTGCAATAAGGAGCCTTATTGTGGTGCCTTAATCTGGTGGTGCAGCGCCTTACTCTGGTGGCACGGCGCCTTACTGAGGTAGGCACCTTACTCAAGTAGGCGCCTTACTCTGACCTAGTCAACTTTGACTGGTTGACCAGGGAGCTGCGAAGGATGTTGCACGTGAAGACAAGGGAGATATTTTATTTTATGCACTATTATTAAAATAGAATAAACACTTCTATTATTTGAATTGTTGGATACCTTTGTAATGTGAGCATTATCTTCTCACACTCACGGACAAATCAGAACAGTGAGTTTCCAGCACAGAGCAATGAACCAAGAAATTAACGCATTCCTCATTAGCGACTAAGAAGGACAGCCATGCAATGGATAATGCCATTATTTGATTGGCTGGATACCTTGTAACGTGAGCGTTATTCTCTCACACTCATGGACGAACCAGAGCAACGATTTTTCCAGTAATCAATGCGGGCAGCCACAACAGATTTTACCAACCTTATTATAGTTCTGTTCTGATAAAAACAGAACACGCCTGATTTATCCTTCAAGGGGCTAAAATTAGTGTGTGACTGTTTTAATTAATATATGACTGTTATAATTGAACGACTGCAATATTCATTTCATATCTATTGTAACCGCAAGTCCAGAATAGGCTTGCCTAAATTTGTAACAGAGGAAGGTTGTGCATTGTATAAATGCACAGGTCTTCCCTGAAGGGGAATGATTAATTTTACGAAGAAATTATTCTATTTTATTTTGTCTAAATTATTTAAGAGTGCAATTCCTCTTATTCGAGCAAGCTCTATGTAGCTAGTCGGGCGGACTATCTGTGGGAGCTTGGGCCCACTCCCTGTAGTAGTCCTCCCCTGTTTTAATTTTGTATTTATTTTTTCATTAGATTAGATTTATTGTTTTGTTCCCTGCTTTATTTAATTTAGGTGTGTGTTTATTTTTCTGCACATTTAATTTCCTGCGCTTTACTTTCAGTATCTCATTTCCAGCATTGTAATTTATTTATTTAATTTTTCCGCACTTAGTTTATTTGGTTTGGTCGGAATCCAAATGCACAAACATCCCCCACCAAACTAAATAAGGTACAGATGGATTCATTCCCACAACACTGCAGGCATATACTGTGCGTGACACTCGTAAGTTTACGGACTTACCGGATTGATAATTTATGGTAAAAGAAATGACTGTTTGCTAAACATAATTTCTGCTTACCAAGATACATAATCAGAGATGGGCTGATTTTGTACAAAAAAAGAATTTATTTAGTGCCGAAATCAAAAATGAAAGGAAAATTACCGGAAGCCTTACATGATGCTCCTTTGGCAGGCCATCCAGGATTCTACAAGTCATACAAAGTGGTGAAAGAGAGGTTTTCTTGGAAGGGATTGAAAGAAGATGTCTTGAGACATATTAGGGAGTGTGCTACATGCCAACAAAACAAGCATGAAAACACACATCCTGCTGGTCTACTTTAGCCCTTGCCTATTCTACACCAAAAATGGGAAGGCATTTCCATGGATTTCATCACAGGTTTGCCCAAAACTCAAGGTAAAGATAGCATCTTTGTGGTAGTTGATAGATTGACAAAATATGCTCATTTCTTTGTCATTACAGTAACTACATCAGCAACACAACTTGTTGATCTGTTTTTTAAGGAGATTTTCAGGTTGCATGGTTTACCAAAAACCATAGTTCATGATAGGGACAGCAAGTTCATGAGTAACTTTTGGCAGGAATTCTTCAAATTGTGTGGTACACAACTCACTCCTAGCACTAGCTACCACCCACAAACTGATGGGCAAACAGAGATAGTTAATAAATGGGTTGAAAGGTATTTACGGAACTATGTTACAGGGCAGCAGCAGTCTTGGGTAAAATGGCTGTCTCTTGGAGAGTATTGCTATAACAGTTCCTATCATATGTCCATAAAAATGTCACCTTTCATGGCATTGTATGGATATGAGCCTCCTAAGTTTTCTGATTTGTTTTTGGAGGATAGTAGAGTGCCCACAACTGCTGATTTTGTACAGCAACATCAAGACATCTTTAAGTCATTGAGAGAGAACTTACAACAGGCCCAAAATCAACAGAAAAAGTATGCTGATCAGAACACGACAGAACGTAGTTTTAATGTGGATGACATGGTTTAATTGAGATTACAACCCTACTGGAAAACCACATTGAAGAAGAGTGGTGCAGAAAAGTTGCAGCCACGGTTTTATGGACCTTACAGGGTGAAGAGGAGAGTTGGTGAAGTTGCATATGAGTTGGAATTGCCTCCAAGCAGTAGGATTTTCATGTATCTTGCTTGAAGAAAGCTTTGGGACAGCATGTTACACCACAAACTTTGCCTCCTATTGATGAAGAGGGCAAGTTAGAGTTACTTCCTGAAATATTATTGAATATGAGAGAGAAAAGATTGAGGAATAAGGTTCTTTCTGAATACTTGGTGAAGTGGAAGGATTTGCCGGAAGATGATGCTACTTGGGAGGGACCAGAAATTTTGAAGCACCCAGCTTTGATGAATTGCTTCGGGACAAGCAATTCTGGAGAGGCGGACTTGTAATGTCCCAAAATAATTCCAGCATTGTAAATATTGTCTTTTGTGTTTTAAGTGTGTTTGGGCGTCATTGAGAGTATTTCGTCATGTTTTGTGGTTAAAATAGGAGTTATAGGGGTTAACAAGTGTGTTTTGACAAGTTTGAATGTTGGTATATGGGTTAGTAGAGTTAATTATTGTATTAGGAGGGTTTTTGTGTCAAAAACAAAGCTATATTATAGGCATTTGACAAAGTGACGTTTCGAAAGTTATTATTATTATTATTTCTTTGTTGTGTGGGGTCCAATATAACTTAAGTGACTTTAAGTGATCTCAACATGAGATTATATCATAGCCATTGGATCTTATGAGATTAAGATCTAATCTCAGCCCTCCATGGTTAAATCTAAGGTTGGGACTTAATCTCACTTTAGGGTTTGAGAATAAAAGGGACTTTAGGGTTTCATTTGTTGGTATTGTGAATTTGGAGAATTTGGAATTTGGGAGAGCTTGCTCTTTGGGCTCTTGCATTCTGCTGCAGGAGATTATTGGGGTTCCCTTTGGAGAGATCCATTGGAGGCTTGAAGGGGTAAAACCCTAGGGCTATCTACCCATTGAAGAGGCAAATCCATTCAAGGTTTGCATGTGTGCATCCATTGTTGAGATCAGAGGTTTCAAAGACTGTTTTTGACATCATATTTGAGAGGGTTTGGAACCCTAGGTGGAGCGCTCAGCCTGGGAAGTGATTCATTGGCCAAATATTGCTCCAAGAAGTGAACGTCCAGCCTTGGAGAGGTTGTTATTGCAGTTTTGGAGGCAGTTTTGTGTTTGACAAGTGCAAATCAGATTTGTGAGGGTTTCTTAGTCTATTTCTGTGCAGCAAATATAAATAAAAAATCAAAATATTCTGTTGTATTTTCCAGTTTTCTGCAACTTAGGTTTTGAGCAATATTTTGTTGTAAAATTCTGCAAGTGTTTTGTTTTTCCTGAGTTGGTATATTTCAATTGGTGCATCTCTAGACACTACCAACTACCTATATGCATGAAAGATGAAGCATTAAATATTATCCCATAACATTACATGATAGTTATTACAAACACATCATGTACTCATGACAACACTATGTGATTATGACACAGATAACAAAACACACAACACATCATGGGACACAACTTCATTCGATGCATTTGCAACATTCATGATCTCATTGATGCTCATGCTTGCACAAACGCTCATACATTCATGTGCCAACTCAGCTGCCTACACCCCTCTTGTAATTTTCACACTCTTTGTATCAGTATTTGTATAATAATTAATATTATGTGCTGCACATCAATTGGTGCATCTCTAGACACTATGATCATCCATGAACTAAGCATCCCAAATTTAGAAAATGCTAAATGGAATTGATTTTGTATTTAATCTCCTTTGCAATACAAAAAAAATATGACACATAATCAAAGAATGGTGCCTCCTCAAACTTTGAACACGACCCCAAAAAACATGAGATGCTTCCAAAACAGCCTTATCCATAGTCAATGTCTGGTCATTAATGCACTTGACTGTTTCATGCAATGGTCAAATGATCATAGGGGGGAAAGGGTGTCAACCAATTTTTCTCCCTTAGTCTTTAGGTTTAAGGCTGCTATTCCATTTCCAAGAATAATTCTATCACAACAGAAGTGTTTGTTCAAACCCAAGTTTTCTCGTTATTGGCTTTTCCATAGTGGGAATCAAGATAAAGTTGGAAGTGTGGCTGCCATGAGGGCATAAAGTGTAGATTATTAGGCCAGAGCCATAACGGATTGATGTCAGGCCAAATAAAGATATTGTTCTTAATGCAACAGATACATCAAAAACTTTATGAATACAATTTGTATTATGTAGATCACAGGTCTTGAAAGTATTAATGCTCATGTCTTTAAGTTGTACATATTGTAGACTATACTAGTACTTACAGTGAGTATCTGGTGTCATGACTTAAGTTTCAATTTTTACGAACATTTATTGTTTCAAATGATGTAATTTAATAACAAATAAGTAGGAAGCCAAGACAGTATTGGAAAAACCAGAATACAAATACTTAGTGGGAGAAGTATCTAATGCATCTTGCACTACAAATTAAGTTTTGATTTTCAGCTTGTATGCAATGCAAAGTCATTCTATGAGAAGTTTGTCATTGCATGTGTATGGTTTATATGGTTTACAACCTATCTTGAAAGAAAACAATAACATCCATATATGATATTGGATTTTTATTTTTATTTTTGCTTTTTAACAATATGTCGTATAATTTATCCAATGGCATGGGCTCAAACGGTTAAATTTCCCAGCTTTCAAGGAGACTCAGATTTAAATCTTGTCAAGCAATACATGCATAATGGCCAATCTATTGTAATACCACTATGTGGTCACAATGTAGTATAGAGGGGCCTGTTTCAATCTCGTATAACAATTATATAGATAGATAGATAGATAGATAGATATGTTGTAAATTGAATTGATGTCTCAAATTTCATGTAAATTTGAAAAACATCCTTGGTCCTCTATACTGACCTCTCTACAAAAGTGATAATTGCCCTAAGTCATTACCATAATGAATGAATGATTGAAACATTTTATCACACATAGTTCAGGATTTTACCTAGAATTGGGAATATTTTATCATCCAAGGTTTGTTGTGAATTAAGACTCCCCAAATGTTTGACCAGGAATCTAGTATCTTTTATCACTCAACATGTGGTTTTGGGCCAAGCTAAGAACTTCTTTTATGAATACATCAGTCTAATACTTGACCTGAAATGACATCTTTACTTTGCTTCAAAGTATCTTGTTTATAAAGGATAGTCAAACATGGTATCTTGGTTGGAATACCAAACTAGTGATCCCAATCCTAATGGAAGGAAAACTATAAATGCTAAGGAATACCTTCTTATGGATGAGTTCAGTGTTGGCCATGCTCTTTGTTGATCCTCAAGTTTGATATTATTCTCTATGTACTTCTCTCTCCAAATATAACATATTTATGCTTATTTTTATTCTCTCCTAATGTGCATTTGACAGGTAGATTCAAGAGGAAATCGGCTCATAACATAATATCAAGGCTGAAGCAATACTTCTCAGCCTACATAGACCGTGTACAAGAACTACAATTATTATGGTATGTAAAAGTCCCTCCCTCCCTTTTTAACATACTCAATGTAGCATATTATCAGTTGTTCTTTTTGGAAGGCCAATCCTACAACCCTTCAAGTTTCAACAATATGACAATAGACATGAGAAGCAAGTCTATAACTTTTGTTCTTGTTTCTATGTGTTGAAAGCCAATACTTAACAAATCACATAATATAAAATAAAAATCCTATGAGTGACAACAGTATTTGACGAGCTCAACATTACCTTTTTTTGTTTTTAGATAACTTAAAAGGGAATGTTTTTTCACTAAATTAATCAACCTCACTTATAAGGTTCCAAAAACTCTCCACTTCTAGCATGCAGAATACACACTGAGGGGAAGCGAGGGGAAGTACTGATGCCTATATAGAGAATCAGGCGGGTGGCTTGCTTGTCACTTTTTTCTGCTATCCTGACCAGAGGTGCTTGGCTCTGTACATTTAGGAAGCTATCACTCTTTGGCATCAAGTATTACAAGAGAGATCAACTACCACTCAATTAATCACCTCATTCTTTCACCCTGTCTCTGGCAGTGGAAGCAAGAAGTGTTCAACTAAGGCAATAGATTTCCAGAATGATAATGACAGATCTTTGCATTCTTGTCCGCATAGAAGAGTAGCTACTAGGGAGTTGGTGCCACCTTTTTCTTGCTATGTCTCACTCGTACATGTTATTAAGGTATAAACAACCACAGCTTACCAATCTAGTTCTCTACTATTGGTCTCTCGGTCATGGATTCTAGGAGAATTTCAAGGGGTCAGACTCTATGCCCTCCCAAGATTATCCAACCAAACCACTTTGGTCCTATCCATTCTCCTGGAAGAATCATTAGATCCTATGTTGACTATTTTGGGACTGTTGGTGATGATGACAACTCTATTTCCACTTTGCATTCCCCTACTAATTAGAGTTGGTGCTTGGATCCATTTAAGCTCCTAACTGTTGATTCCCTTGCTTCTTCACTTCCTGTAACATATTTTGGGTTTACCCCTTTCTGGGTCCACCCCATTGTGCTGAGTCTTGGTGTTGTACGATACTTTCAGTTTAGTATAGTCTACTCTAGTTTAGTTTATCTTATTAGAGCTTTCTTGGTTGCCATGGTGCATTGTAACAATTTATCTCTGATGAGTCCCATTGGCCTATTTTGGTCATCCTTGGACCTCAATAAAATTTTCTTATTTTGTGAAAGTGATTACAAACCCATCAGTTTAGGATACCTTTGAAATTCGATAACCATGATTTGAGCCAATACATTTTTGCATAGATGAGAATAGCAGCAGAAAGAAGAGAGATTGAATATATCTAACATGAAGGTTTCGAAATAGAAAAAGGAAATTATAAAAGGTTTATGAGATGGAGAAATAAGGGTCAGACATTTGATACAAGAGAGGAGAATTTTTCAATTCACTTGGCTCTCAAGTGCAATGTCTCCTCTCTCAAGCGACTTTCTTTTTCTAATCCAAATTTTTTAGACAGAAGCTTTCTAATGATAAAAATAGAAAAGAGGAATGAGTGAGCTGAGGTTTAGCGGGTGCGGCGGGAGTGAGGGTTTGAATTTTTTGGGCAGGAATCTCAGCCAAGGTGGTAGAGGTAGAGCAGGTACGGAAGGGGTGGGTGGGAACCTCGAGCATGGATCAAGCGAGGATCCAGAGGAAGGCGGTCAGGCTACGGCAGATTTGGAGGCGGGCATCACACGGGGCCCGACCCTCCTCAGAAAGACCCCGACAAAAAATATACGAAGGACAATGCGGGGCCCAAGAAGTGGCTGTCTTTTGCTGAGACTCTTAGAGGAAAAAGAAAGGAGGTTCTCTCTCTTCCGCCCCTAGTTCCAGTAAATAATAAAATTTCAGCCCCGACAAGTTCCATGAGCCCTTTTCTTTTAATGGAAGAATTCTCCCTGGTAGGCAAGTTTTTGGGAGGTAGGCCGGACATGGAGACTATCAGGGCTTGGGCGATGGGTAAATGGCGACCGGTAGGCAGCTTGGAGTTGGTAGCTCTAACTCGAGGGTTCTTCATTATCCATTTTAACAATATGGAGGATGCTAACCACATTTTAATAGGAGGTCCTTGGTTTCTAGGCAAAAGGAGCCTTTTTCTCAGATGATGGGGTGAATATTTCGACCCTGAAAAGCAAAATATTAACATTGCCCCTATTTGGGTTCATCTCCCGAGTCTACCTACCCAGTTCTTCAATGAATATTGGCTGCAGGGCATAGCCATAACTATAGGGGACCTGATCTCCATTGACCATGCGACCTTGGCCAGGACAAGGATGACTCATGCACGAATCTACGTAAATGCTAATTTGAATAATGAATTGCCAAGGTTTGTGGAGCTAGAGTATGGAGAATACTATCGAAAATAATCGGTAGAATATGAGAATAGACCGACATTCTATGCAGAATGTAAAAATCAAGGACATCTATGCAATCAGTGCCCTAACCTGGCAATGAATAGAGAAAAGTAGAAGTAGGGAATGCTAGATAGAGGAAATTTGAGGAGTTTCCCTGGCAGAGGTGATTTCAATCATGCAAACTATGTCTACCAAAAAAAGAAAAGAGAGGGTGCAGGGTCCCAACAAGACAAAGGAAAACAACATGTAAGTTCCAATCCTCTAGTTTCAAATAAATTTTCAATTCTATCCAATATGGGAGTAGGAGGATTATCAGAAGACATGGAAGCCCAACACCTTCAAGCTAACCTTTCTGACTCTCTCGAATCCCCATCCAAGTCAGGATCCTCAAACCCTAATGCTAAAATTACTGTAAGCCCCATGGGCATCACAAATCCAAACCCTAATGCACGATCTCTAGAATCCACATCCAAGTCAGGATCCTTAAACCCCAATGCTAGAAATACTTCAAGCCCAATGGGCATCCCAAAGCCAAACCCTAATGCTAAAGAACTTAGGAAGAAAGTTGAGGCATTGGAAAATAAAAAATCTCATCTCCCTAACATCATCACTAGGAGCCAAGTGAATCCTATTGAGGGGTCATCCCGTAGACCAGGGGAATATAGGAAAAAAGGAGAAGATTTGGATGTAGGGGTGGAGATATGTGAAACTCTTCAGACTGAGGAATATGGCAGTCCGGTTCTGCAACAAATTACCTCCCCTCAATTTAGTCCTAAACAAACTAGGAGCACTGTGAAGTCTCCTATAGATTTTGGCAATGAAAAAGAAGAGGGAGAATATCAAATGCTGAGCATCAAAAAATTAAAACTGATAATGACATTGCCAATGGAAAATAGAGAACCTTGTTTCAACAGGTTATTCCGGGTTTCGAAGACAACAAATTAGGAAAACCCCCTCAAGGGAGGGGGAGAGGAAGAAATCCCAAACAATCTAAATGAAGTTCCTCTCATGGAACGTGAGAGGCCTCAATGGCCTGCCCAAACACAGGGAAGTCAATGCAATAAGAAATCAAGTGAATCCAACTATTATCATGTTGCAAGAAACAAAAATTGATGAGATTCAATCAAAAAATAGCAAAAAAAATCTGGAATCAAGGGGAGATGGTTTGCAAATCAGCCAGAGGAGCATCTGGAGGCCTTATGACTTTGTGGGATCCCCGGATAGTAGAAGGCACCATTATTCAGAAATATGACAGGGTTCTTAGTGTTTTATTTAAGGAAATAAACAACAACAGGTCATGGATCCTTTCAAATATTTATGCCCCGACTTCAATTCAAGGGAGAGCTCTACTGTGGGAGTACTTAGGCAATCTGAGTGAAATCTTCCATAATGTCCCCTGGATTCTGGTCGGGGATTTTAACACTCCTCTTTACCCTTCAGACAAAATGGGTGGAAATGGACCACCTATCAAGAGCATGGATGAGTTCAATGACTTTGTGAACTCCAACATGTTGATGGATGTAAAACTTAGAGGAGCGAATTATACCTGGAGCAATCGACGGATAGGGTGTCATCTCATTCAAGAAAGGCTTGATAGGTTTTTTCTATCAAAGGAGGCTACAACTTTGTTCGGTGATTCTACCCTGCAAGCCCTTCCTAAAATTGCCTCTGATCATAATCCCATTTTTTTGGAGATCCCTAACTCTCTGTCCTTCAAGAAACCTTTCATATTTCAATCTATGTGGATCAAACATTCCAGTTTCAGAGATAACTTAAGTCAGTGGTGGCAGCAGCCTGTCAGGGGTAGTGCAACTTTTAAACTTGCTGGCAAATTAAAGTTTGTTAAGGAAAAGCTTCGAACTTGGAACAAAGAGGTCTTTGGGAACCTCTTTGAAAATAAAAAATAGGTTGTTGAAAGTTTGAAGATAATTGATCGGAGGATCCAACATGGTGATGCCGATGAAACTACTAGGCAGGAGGAACGAACAAAACTAGCAGAGTTTCATAACATTTTGGCCTGTGAGGAAATCTATTGGAGGCAAAAATCAAGGGCTCTTTGGTTGAAATATGGAGATTCAAATTCCAAGTTTTTTCACGTCACCACGCTTAGAAACAGAAGCAATAACAAGATAAAATTTTTAAAAAAAGCAGATGGTTCTATTACTCAAGACTTAACAGAAATCATAAAGGAGGCAATAACTTATTTCAATTCTATCCTTGGTCAGGAATCACAATGCAATGAGGAGGCCAAAGATATTCTCTTGCAATCCATTCCTAGCATAATAAATGAGGATATAAACCTTAAGCTTCTAGCTCCCTTTTCTGATGAGGAAATTAAGGAAGCCTTGTTTAGCATGGAGCCAGACAAAGCCCCGGGACCCGACGACTTTCCCCCTCATTTCTATCAAGATTTTTGGGACATCGTAAGTGAGGATGTAATTTCTGCTGTCATAGAATTCCAAGCAAGCAATCATATCCCAAAAGGTATCAACTCTACTTTTATTTCTCTAATTCCTAAGAAGCAAACCCCTGAATCTATGGCCGACTTCAAGGCCAATCAATCTGTGCAATGTTTCTTACAAGATCCTAACTAAAGCCATTGCAAATAGAATGAGAGATATTCTGCCCCGCATCATAGATCCATGCCAGGGAAGCTCTGTCCAGGGTAGGTCAATCTTGGATGGAGTTATCATAGTTCATGAAGCTCTGCACTCTGCTCATAAGACTAACATGTCTATTTTTGCCCTCAAGCTTGATATGAACAAAGCATTTGATAAGCTAAATTGGGACTTTCTGATTGTTGTCCTCCTTAAGTTTGGTTTTCACCACCAATGGGTTAATTTGATCAAAGAATGTATTTCTAAAGCATGGTTCTCGATTCTAGTTAATGGAACAACTACTGGTTACTTTCAAAGTCATAGAGGAATTCGGTAGGGGGACCCTATCAGCCCCATGTTATTCATCATTATGGCAGAAGCTTTAGGCATAACCATAAAAAATGCTTGCAGTTCAAGGCTAATATCGGGAATCAAGGCAACATCTCTCACTAGGGCTGTTTCTCACCAACAATTCATCGATGATACCCTTATATTGACTAAGGCATCAGTGGTTGAGGCCAAAATAATTAAATACATCCTGCAACTCTACGAGGACGCTGCTGGTCATAAAGTTAATTTCAGTAAAAGCAAGTTATATTTCTTGAACACCCCCATTCAGAGGTAAGGAAGGATTGCAAAAATTTTAGGGTGTGATATAGCAAACCTCCCCACTTCGTATCTTGGTCTCCCTCTTTTCATTGGTTCTCCGAGAGAGTCAATGTGGGACAGGGTTATTGAAAGAATTCAAAAAAAACTTGCTGGATGGAAAGGTCATCTTCTATCTCAAGCAGGAAAGCTGACCCTCACTAAGGCCTCTCTTCAGAGCATTCCAGTCTATTTCCTCTCCATTTTCAAAGCCCCTATGAAGGTTTTCCAGAAAATTGAGAAACTCCAAAAAGAATTTTTATGGACTGGATCAGAGGAGAAAAAAGGATACACCTTGTAGGATGGACCAAAGTGTGCAGACCCAGGGAAAATGGGGGCTTAGGTCTGAGGAGAATTGCTCATATAAATTTAGCTTTACTAGCTAAGCAGGCATGGCATCTCATTTCTGGTGAAGAAAATGAATGGACAACTATCATCAAATGAAAGTATCTTCAAAATATGGAATTTCTAAGTGACTCAAGTCCAATCAGAGGTTCTGCTTTTTGGAAAGCAATTCTTAATTGTAAGGAAATCATCAAAAAAGGTTTAAGATGGGTTTTAGGCAATGGTGAGAGGATAAATTGTTGGAATGATAGGTGGGCTAAGGATGAACCACTGACGCAATATCCTAACTTAGCCCGAATCAGAGATATCACAGAAGAACTCATTGGTAGAAAAGTCTTCGATTATATGGTTGAGGATAGAGGTAGAATGAAGTGGAAACAAATAAGAATTCAAGGATTTCAAGCGGAATCAAATGATCTTTGTAACATTCTCGGGCAATAGTTTATCCCCATGAGACCCAAGGAAGATCAAGTGACCTGGGCTCCTACGGAAAATGGGCAGTTCACTGTTAAATCAGCTTACAAGCTTCTGCTTGATGACGAGGATTTTGTCCTCCAAAAGGACTTAGTTTGGATAAAAAATTTAATTCCAAAAATTGTAGTCTTTTCATGGTTAGTTATCCAAGGAAGAATTCTAACCATTGATAATATGATGCGTAAAGGTATTTGTATCACTAATCATTGTTATCTATGCAGGGCTAATTGGGAGACCATTTATCACATTTTCCTTGAGTGCCCTTTTTCCTTGACTGTCCTAAGTGGGGTTTTTCAGGCCTTCAATATTTCATGGGTTAAACCAGCCATCGTACTTGATTTGTTCATCCAGTGGCCTTGCCCCTTTTCAAGCCAAAGACTTAGATACATGTGGAAAATTTGTCTCAATCACTATCTTTGGCAGGTGTGGTTAGAAAGGAACCATAGAGTCTTTAATGAGTCTATCCATGATCATCAAACTATCATTGCCAGGATCCTATCCTTTGCCAATGAGAATGTGAACCTTATCCCTTTTGATAGTTGTAAACCTCATCTGCAGGAGACCACGATTGCTCAATATTTAAGCTTAACCTTGTTAGATGAGTCTGTGCCTAGGGTAGTCAACCCCAGAGCCAATGTTAAGTGGTCTCCACCTCCTACGGGTTGGTTTAAGCTTAATTTTGATGGAGCAGCTAAGGACAATCCTGGCAGAGCAGGCGCTGGTGGCATTGTGCGAGATCATAATGGGAATATGATGCTTGCATTTTCCGAATATTTGGGAACAAGGACGAACAACGAAGCTGAAGCTAGAGCTATGTGGAGAGGCCTTCAAATGACTCAAGACTTAGAAGGCAATTTGATCGTAGAAGGAGACTCTATGCATGTTATAAATCTCCTCAATAATTGGAAAACACCTCCTTGGAGGATTAAAACAATTGTTGAAGAGGCTAGGATCCTTTTCCAGGGAAGACAGGACAGAAAAGCCCAACATGTCTTTCGGGAAGCTAACAAAATTGCTGATAAGCCGGCCAATTTGGGTGTCGATGGTGACGGACTTTTCAAATGGGAACACGGTGTCCCGAGTGAAGTAGAGGAGCTTATTCAACAAGAATGCCAAGAATGATAGTCAAATTTACCAACAGGGAAGGCACTCTAAGTTCGAAGGCTAGGAGTATTCCCGTCTCTTTTTTGAATTGGACTCACAATAAAAATTATCTGAGCTGTCAATCTTCGTGGATGCTGCTTGGAAATACCACAAAGACTAATGGGGACAGTCACATGTCAGATAACATGGCTCCTAGTCATCTTAGTAATTTGAGGTTGGTTGATAATCACAGGGAAGGAAAGAAACGACAATATAAGACTTCGAACCAAAGCCACGTGGACCACCGGATAGCCACCGCCATAAATCTAGCCAGCAGGTTCACTTCTCCAAGGCTGATTGGCCAAGATAGTATGTGGTACCAAAGCATGTCATATACGGAAGAAAGCAATTACCAAAGAATTATTAAGAGTAACTCGTCAATACAGAGCTTGTGGGAGTTTTTTTCAGTACTCTGCTATGTGTGTCTGCAGCTTTTTGTTTCTCCATTGTCTCAAGGAAGGGATCCGTGTCTGTTTCTTTTTTGTAATTATGATGCATGTGTGTTTTCTCGGGGTATACCCAAAATGTTGTATGGGAAGTTTCTTTTTGATAACAGGCTATGTGCCTTACCGGATGTAATGGCTTTGGCGGCATGTAGATTTTACATATATAGGATCCTTAGTAAGGATATGTTCATCAACAACCCTGGGCTGATTTTTGTAAAAGGTTTTGGGTCAACCTGTAAAACCCGGTATTAATGCTATAGTATCTTATCTACCAAAAAAAAGAATATATCTAACATGAATAAACAAACAGATTTGAAACTTAAGAGCCAAATGGAATAAATTGCAATTGGAGGGGATGTTGCTCACAAACACAATATGTATGGAAGAAATAAAATAATGTAGAGATGTGGGAGTTAAAAGATGCTTTCATGTTTTCAAACTAATAAACAATCACAGACAATAAGAGTACCCTTTTCAATTTCATAAAGGAAAAGATACAAATTTTGAATTAGATGAAAAACCTATTATTCCATTATATGCAAAGAAATTTACCTTCATGCAATCAATCATTCTTGCAGTGGATATGCCATGGAATGCCAAAAGATTTGCATATGATCGTAATGGAATGCTTTTCAGCAAAGAAACCTGCCATACATTGATGTCAGTCAGAAACAACCTTCAACATGCATATTAAAGCCTGCAAAACAAGATAGTGAACAAGAAGTTAAACATAAAAGAGGGACTTCTAAAAATAACATTTATAGTATCAGATGATTTTGTGGTATATTTTACCATGTTAAGTTTTGGGGTGAACTAGTAACTAAATGACATTAAAATCAGCAGTAGCTGCTATCTATAAGTCTTGAACATCTAGTGTGTCATCAAATGCTAGAAACTGTCAGCTTGAAACTCCACTGAGAAACAAACTGAGATTTTAGAAAGTAAATCCTGCAAGCATAGTAACTTCGCTGAATGACATTTTACATGGTTTTCGGATCAGTCAATGAGAGGGAATAGGAGTCTTGATCATTTATAGCTATATAGCATTTAAATTTGTATTGCATAGTTTTATTACATTTTGTTATACACTTATTCAATTCTTTTTGCACAAAACCCCGAGATGCCTTACTCCTCAAATGTATTTTGCATTTTCATCCCATTTACTGCTTTCAGATATCAGTGGTCATGAATGTAGTTCGTATCTTGCTTTGCCTCTCCTTGCATCATCAACTTAGAAGCTATTCTTTGTTCCTCTATGGTGCTGATATTCTTTCATCACTATATATGAAGATTGCAGCACAGTCAATAGGGATGAAGAGGTTGCATATTACTTTGAAATGGTATTTCTGATGAAATGAACACATACAACCATTCTTTGTGGAATATCACACTCAAAATACGTGCAAGAACAATCCAAATGTTAGATTATCATTACAAGCCCCCAACAATTCCTTATTTCATACAAAAAGTCATTCAAAGCTTAAAAATTATATTACAATGTCTTAAACCTGTAATAGCAAAACAGCTTACCCCAGCATATGCTAAAACTTTTGGAAATTTTTCCATGTTACCAGTTCCCTCAGCATATACACTTGCATCGACCAGTACCAAACTTGAGACCTGCAAAGGAGAAACGTTAATCAGTTTTTCAATTCTTCCATATTAGGCTCATTAATGTGTTCTTTGAGTCATGTGAAAGCAACTTCATAATATATACGACTTGGTGATATTTGACTTGCATCAATATTAAGTTATCCAGTTGACTTAATAGGACTTGTTCTATTTTAATTAATGGCCTGATGTTCCATCTTATAGAATTGATTGACATATCATTATTTTGTAAAATGCTCAAGCTGGCAGCTTATCATTCAACTTTAGTAATTTGATGGATATTATGGTAATGAGTTTCATTTATATCATTCCCAAGTGTCCATCTGTGTTACTATGATATAACCTTTACATTGTTCAACATTGCTTAGCTTCCTGGAGTGCAGCCAAATTCAAGGAAATCCAGGTAAAGCGATGTGTCAGATTCACATAGTACTCAGCGACATGACATTGATGAGTCCAGTAGCATTGCATGTGTATACTGCAAGTTGAGGTTACCCCATCATAAAAGGAAAAGTTGCCTAAGTTGAATATAAGAGCAATGGCTGAGCCTTAATTGCTTGATGAGGAAGGGAAAAGGAAATCCAAAGTAAGGACCCAGTCAATAAATTACACACTTATGGGTCAAGCATTGACTGTGGCAAGTCAGTCACATAAGTAGAAAGTTACAATGGACAAGGATTGAGGATATCAGGGCCATCAACAAAAGCAAGATATGCAACTTAGTTGAACTCCCAGAGGTAAGAAGGCTAAGGAGACTAGTAAGTCCAGATGGATCTATAAGACTAAGCGCATATCCAATGAGTCTTTTGAAACATACAAGGCCTGATTAGTAGCAATAGCTTACATGTATCAGGAATTGATTAGGAAGAAACTTTTGCATCTGTGTGCATTATGATCAAAATAAGATTTGTTCTTGCTTTGGCTGTACAAATCATAATCCATTAGTTAGATGCTCAAAATGTTTTTCTTAATGGACAGATAATTACATAGAACAGATACTTGGTTATTTGTAAAAGAAAAAGTGCATTTGGCATATCACTTAAAAATGGCACTGTATGGGTTGAAACAAACCTAGTGTACCAAGATCTACAAGAAATTCTTCAGGAATAGATTCTAAAGGTCCTCAGCATGAACAGATTCAAAACTATACATCAAGGTTCAAAATGCACAATTATTGACCATGGTTGCTTTATGTACTAGTGATTTGTTCATCAGATGCAGTGTCAATGGGAAGCAAAGAGCTAAAGGATAATTTGAAGAATTTTGATATGCCAAATTTTGGTTTACTCTACTACTACATTGGTGTAGACATATGGCAAAAGCCTTACAATTGTTCATCTCAGGCAAGGTATACATGGGAAGGTGGTTCTTTGCATTGACTCCAAGAGAAATAAGGAGCGAACTGTCAATTGATATGGAAGGTAAACAAGTGAATGACACTTTATACCAATGGTTGGAAGCTTGATTTATCCTGCTATAACTGGACTGAAAATCTGTTATATTAGTCAGCATGCTAGCCAGATTCATAAAGAGGCCCAAACAGAGAAACAAGATACCAGCAAAGAGAGCGTTGAGATATTTGGAGACAACATTACAGTGTGACATACAGTTTCTCCGCAATGACAACTTTAAACTTGAAAGATATTTCAGATTCAAAATGGACAGGATGTAGTAATAGCACTCTTTGATATTGCGTCATTCTTGGTTCAGCAAGTTTATCATGATGTACAGTTGTAGCAAGAAGCAAACCAACGTTGGTCTTTCATCAACCAAGGAAGAATACAAGGCTGCAGTTGGAACATTTGTTAGGCCATCCAGTTGAGATAATTTATTAGGGATCTTGGACTTCAACAGTAAAAACTCGAGAAGATTTTCTGTGGCAATCAGAGAGACCTGGAGATTGCCAAGAACCCTTTGTTTCATGCTTGTACCAAGCATGGTGAGGTGCATCACCATTTTATTAGAAATTATATCCAAAATGGACAGATTAGAGTGGTCTGCCTATATGAATAAGTAGCTGGCAAAAATCTTCACCAAACACCATGGTCATGAATAAGTTTCAGCATTTTCAATATGGTCATAGGAAAAACATTAGTGAAGCAGTAAAACAGAAGTTTTACGTTTTGGGTCTTATAACTACTTGCACTTTGTGTACCTGGAATTAATAAGGCTATGGCTAAATTCTGTAAACCTAGTCATAAGTGGGGTGATTTTGTAGCTTTATGTAATTACTAATTATAAAAAAATTTACAAATTTATATTGTAAACCTTGCCATGCCATTAAGTGACTTAAGTTTCTAGAATCCCTGTCATCTGCATGTGTTAAAAGTGTCCACAATTCAGGGATTACATGCATAAATTCCCAACAACAGCCCAATAAGTGGGGATCAATGTCTCTATCAATGCTTGTGGGATCTTAATGTACATAGAAAATTAAGCGAAAAGAATGATAGCTAAACCAGTTCTACCACATTCTCTTGTATACTTGACTCAATGGCAACACAGTAGTCTAAAGGGTCAGATTTATTGGAAGCTTATTTATTATGCATGCTGTACATTATCCCTAAGAGTCATGAGAGAAATGGTCATCATCCTATGTGTTTATAGTACCCTCCAAAACACCCCTAGGATTCCTCTTGGTTAGATCAGAGTGTGCTAACATCAGTTGCGAGTGGAGATGGACCACCTTATTCCTCCAAAGGATAGGGTATGTCATCTTTTCTCTATTTGGGAGGTGGGGATTGAAGAACAATTCATCTTCAGGTGTCCTGTTTATTATAAGATTTGAGGGAAGTACTACTGCTTGTATAGAGACTCAAGTGGAATGCTTGTGACTTTTTTCAGCTATCCTAACCAAAGATGCTTGGTTTTATACCTTAGGGAAGCTATGACTCTTCAACATCAATTATTAAAGGGGAGATCAACTACTACTCAACTAATCACCTCATTCTTTCTCTCTAACTCTGTAGTTGAGAATAATAAGTGTTTATTTGAAGCTACATCTCTCTAAAATGTTAATGACAAGTTTGTGCATCCTTGTCTTCATAAAGAGGCAACTAAGGTTTCAGTTCTTTCTTATTCTTGCTTGCAGCAAGACAAGACAACAGTTCTCCAATGTCGGGTTTCAACCACCCCTCACGTACCAGGGAGTTGTAGACAGACACAGCTTACCAGTTTCCTATCCTCTGCTAATGGTTCCACAGCCATGGATGCTAGAAGAGTCTTGAGAGGTTGAACTCCATATCCTTCAAGGATTATCCAACTAGGCCTTCTTAGTCTTAGCCATTCTCCTGGCAGCATCATTAGATCATGTGTTGGCCTTCTAGGATAATTGGTGATGATAATGACTATGCTTCTATTTTAAATCCCACTACAGATTAATGTTGATGCTTGGATCCACTGGAGCTTCTTTCTATCTCTGTTTTACCTTGACTTTTGGCTCTCTCTTCATCATTACTTTTAGCATCTAAGAGTTTATCAAGGTTACCAGGTGCGGGGGTGCGGGTGCGGCGGGAATCGTGGGTGCGGGTGCAGGTACGGCCCCCGTCAAAAATAGGGTTCGTCGGATGCGGGTGCGGCTCGTTTATATATATATATATATATATATATAAATAAAAAATAGAATAAATTATGCACATTGCGAAATAATTAAATAAATGATAAATCATACACATTGTGAAATAAAATAAATCATTCATACACATTGCAAAATATTTAAATATGGCATCATAAAAGCATATTGATATATGATATTCATGTAAAAAATGACAGGATGTCAAGTCATAAAGAGTCAAGAGATAACAATATACTATAAGTATATGCTATATAGTAGTGGACATGTACAAAGATAACATCAAATATCTAATATTTGACTCTCATTCGTCATATTCCTCATCATCATCTTCTAGGCCCTCTAGCAGCAAGTCTAATTATGTTCTATTTGTATGCTCTATAGGGATGAAACGGGATTAGAAGTTTTGAAAACTCCTTCAACTAAGGACTTTAAATTTGCTTTCTACAGGATTTTCTATGTATGTTGTACTGTGTATAAGCATCAAAGATTAGTACTTCTAATCCTATAGGAGCATGTGATCATTGACACCCAGCTTTTGTCATTCACAATGGGAAAGTGATTCTGGCTTCTTGGTCTTGGATTAGGCTTGCATGTCTCTACTTTGTTTAAAATTATCAATAGTCCTTATTTAGAATAAGAATCCAGTCTTATTTTGGGTCTCACCACGTCACATGATGCTTGCTTAAAGTTGACAAGCCTCTTTCTGAGATAATTTTTTAATAACAAAAAATGTTTAGCATATACTCACTAAACTTTAAATTTTAAACTTTTTTAAAAATTAAAATGTTTTTTAATTTTTTTTAATAATTTGTTTTAGCCCGTATGCGCTGGGTGTGGCTGGACCCACCTAAAAAAAATAAACCGTTATTTTCCCATGTTAATGCCCAAATTGAGCTGGGTTCAGCTGGCTGAACCCTGATTGGCCACAGGGTTCGGGTTGGAAGAATCTTGACTGACAGGGTTCGGCCCAAGCTGAACCCTGTCAGAAATGCAGATGGGGTTCGGCTCAGCCGTACCTGTTCGTGAACTCGTGCACCCAGTGCAGGTGAGGTTGCGGGTACGGGTTCGCGCACCCAGCCAACAGGGTGCACGAACCCTGTTACACTGGAGTTTATCCATTTTGGGTAACCCTTGAGGCTGTAATTTTATGCCATACAGTTGTTCCACTTCAGTGTAGTTTACACTAGATTATTTACTCAAGTTTAGCTTTTTTTGTACAACTTTTTGGTTACTACAGTGCATTGTAACAACTCTTTTCAATGAGTCCCATTGGACTAATTTGGCCATTTTTTGACATTAATAGAATTATCTTATCTTATCTGAGAGGACATGAAGACTTCTAGAGAATGTTTCTCTCAATTCTGTACCAGATTGGCCTTAACATACCAGCTATAGAGAGAGAGAGAGAGAGAGAGAGAGAGAGACTCCATCAATTTTAAATTGTGATGAAAGGAAGTGTTAAAGCAGACCCACATAGAAGGTATAAGATTTCTTGAATTTTTTACATTGTCTAAAAGTGTGGGCTACTCAAACTGAAGTTAAAAGGTATTTGAATTTTGCTCGCTTTAACTGATGGGGCACGATGAATGGGGTTAAAAACGGGTAAGGTGTTTTTTTCCCAGTACCTGGGATTTGTTTAACAATGCTGGGAGGTGAAGTGCAAAAGGGGTTTTCAAAGGGTGTATTCATCATGAAAAATTGTATTTTAGTCATAACATTTACCATACTAGATGCAACTATATTTTGATATGCAAAATGTAATAAACAAATTACCCCTAACAATGGAGTTCATTGGACCCTCTTTCAGTTGATGATTATGAATTTGGGTTTTCGAAACGGAGCTCTGGCGATTTGGCGGGAAAATTTCTGAGCAGGCGTCGGGCGATGCTCTAGGGTTTCTGGTGTGAAGGATTTTCCAGGGACTTTGGTGGGTTGACTTTGTGCTACTCTGAAGGTTCGTCCGCTGCCCCGGGAGGGCCCAATGGGGTCTCCTCCAGTTCCTCTCGCTGGGAGAAAGAGCTCATATGCTGAGATGTTAAAAGAAAATCCTTCGTCTTCCACTGATGAAGCTCAGCGGAATGCTTTTCAAACGCTATTCAAGAATGCTGGCAAGGGTTCAACTGCACACCGAGTTAATGGATGCCTCCCGCAATCCGCTTCCAGACCTAAGATTGTTATCGAACCAAAGCTGGTCGAAGACACAATCATCTACCGTGCTAACCATGATCTGATTTGCAAATTCATGGGTATCCGACCTACTCTGAATTTTCTGCATACCTGGGTTAGACAGAATCGGGAGCCACTCGGTGAGTACTCCTTATGGCCTATAAGCAATGGGTATTTCATTATTAGTTTCTCTTCTTTAGCAGATAGAAACAGAGCATTTGAATCAGAGAAGAGGAACCACGGTCCGGCAGGGTTATTTGTTCAACCTTGGAGAGTGGGTTTCGATCCTCGTATTGAACCCACGGCTGTCCCGGTTTGGATCCGGCTGTACGCTCTCCCGATGGAGTTTTGGGGTGAGCAGGTTCTGGAGATGATTGGTAATTCACTAGGTAGATATCTAGGAGTCTCCAAAGATACCATAGAGGGAAACACAGCTGTCTTTGCTAGAATTTGTGTAGAAATGGATATTAGCCAGCCTCTACCAGCCGAGGTGGAACTTGAGTTGGCAGGACTATCCTGGATCCAGCAGTTAGATTATGAGGCCCTACCTTTTAGATGCAGAGTCTGCCATAAGCATGGCCATTTGGCAAGGTTCTGTCCAAATATTTTGAGCACAAAAGCGGAGGCTCCGCTTGGAATGCCAAATCGCCCCAGAGAGGGTAAGTTTACTCCCGTCAAAGAACCATCCAATACTCCTCAGGGTTCTGATGTCCAGAAAGATGGCTTTGAACAGCCGAAGCGAAGGAGAAACAAAAAGAAAAATGGCAAGGAGCAGGCACAACTCAAGCCAACCAACCGGTATGAAATCTTTAAGTCACTAGTGGATCAAGAGGACCAAGTCATGGAAGGAGTGGATGGGAATGTTGAGGATAATAACATCCACTCTCATGCTTCTCCTTCATTTACTCCTGTCTTAGAACAGGTGATTGAACCCTCTGAGATTTTGCAGCCAGAGAACCCAGGGGCATTGGTAATCCACTCCCCAACACAGCCAGTTATTAAGGATGTCAACATGGGAAGTGCAGAAAAGAACAGAGAAAGGCCAGCTCTAGGGATTACTCAGGTGGAGAAGAGATCTAAAAATAGTAATTCTCAAGGAGCGGGCAGAAAGTCCAATAAGGATCTACTAGCAGTGCAAGGAGACAAGCTGATCAATGGAGGATCGGTGAGGACAATTGATTCTTATTGCTCCCAAGGTTTTCAATGATTATTCAATCCTGGAATGTTAGGGGTTTAAACGATAGAACCCATCAATCTGCTGTTCAAAGACTTTTAGGAAAACGTAAAACAGACTTTTTGCTCATCCAGGAGACAAAAATGTCTTTAGATCTTATGTGCAAAACTGTTAGTAGAATATGGAGGGGCGCTGGTTATATGGATGTGGCTGCTCAAGGTGCCTCGGGGGGGATTGTTACTCTTTGGAACCCTCTGGAATGGACAGCAATAGAACATATAGCTTGGAGGGGTGTTCTCACATCTCTTTTTAGGAACAATGTCACAGCTGAACATGTTTTAATTACAAACTTCTATGGGGCTCAAAGCATTGATGGCCAGAGGCTCCAATGGAAATCAGTACACAACATGAGGTCCTCCCGGGAAGATTTAGACTGGATTATTGTTGGGGATTTTAATGCCAAATTATCTGCTAGGGATCAGGAAGGTGGTATCCCAGTTTTGGATCCAGGGGACCGGCTTCTGATTGCCCAAGTCCAGGCCTTTCACCTAGTTGATATCAAAGGCCCTGGAACCCACTTTACTTGGACTAATAAGAGGAGAGAGCCACACAGCAGGAAGGTAAAGCTAGACCGTTTTCTGGTCTCCGAGGAGGCATTTGTTAAATGGAATATTAAATTTCAGATTTTGGAAGGCCCAGTATCAGATCACTTTCCCATTTTGTTGGAGGGAGGGACTATGACAGGGCAGCACCACAAACCATTTAAATTTGAAAATTTTTGGTTGCAAAAAGAGGATCTCCGAAGGAAAATTCCACAGTGGTGGGAAGAAGGCCGCCTACCTTTTGGGACAGCAATGTTCAAATTCCACAAACAGCTTCATTTTGTCAAGATTAAATTGAAACAGTGGAGGCAAACTAATAAGTCAGACTTCCAGCTCCAACGGGCTCCCTTGGTGGCCAGATGGGAAGAGGTGCAAAAACACTTCAGGGAAGGAACAATTACTGAGCACCTTAAAACCGAGGATGATGCTTTGCGCAAAGCGGTTGAGGACATTGATAATCAAGAAGAGATTTACTGGAAACAGAGAGCAAGAAACACTTGGTTATTAGAAGGAGATAGAAATACAAAATTTTTCCATCGATCAGCCTGTGCTAGGAGACAAATGAATAACATGGAAGTCCTTCAAGATGAGAATGGACACTCTTTTGATACTCTTCCCGGTATGCATTCCCACTCAATGGATTATTTCTCAAAACTTTTTAAGGAAAGTATGGAGCAAGATGTGGAAGCTCAAAATGAAGTTATTGATGTCATACCCTCTATTATCTCTCACGAAGAGAATCAGGCCCTTCTTAGACCCATTGCTAGAGATGAACTAAAGAATGTGGTCTTTGGGATGAGCACTGGCAAATCGCCAGGTCCAGATGGCTTTCCTATTGAGTTTTTTCAGGCCTTTTGGGATACCTTGGAGGAGGATGTTTTGGCTGTCACAGAGGAGTCCAGAACTAATAAAAGAATGCTCAAGGCTCTAAATCACACCTTCATCACTTTAATTCCAAAAGGGGAGGAGGGGGTTCATATCTCTGATTTCAGACCTATTGCCTTATGCAACGTGATTTATAAAATAATCACAAAGATTATGGCTGAACGGCTAAAACCTCTCCTTCATAATATAATTTCCTCAGAGCAAGGGGGTTTTGTAGAAGGTAGACAGATCTTGGATGGAGTGGTCCTTGCCCAGGAGGCAATCCATACAATGCAAAAATCAGGTAACAAAGGAATGTTCATTAAACTGGATATGTCCAAGGCTTATGATAGGGTGGAGTGGGGCTTCCTGGCAAAGATGTTGGCAGCCTTTGGTTTCTCTCAGGACTGGATAGATTGGGTCATGAGCTGTATTTCTACGCCTTCTTATTCTGTTCTAATCAAGGGGCTTCCCTCGCCACCTTTTGGAGCCTCACGGGGTCTTCGTCAAGGGGACCCATGCTCTCCCTATCTCTTCCTCATCTTGGCTGAAGGACTAGGTAGACTCTTCCTGAGAAGAAGACATCAAGGTCTGATAATAGGTATTAAGGTGGGGGCGGAAGTTTTGACTCACTTACAGTTTGTGGATGATACAGGATTGGTTGGAGTGGCCAGTCTCAGGGAAGCTAGAGGAATCAGAGATACTCTAAATGTCTACCTCAGGGCCTCAAACCAAGTCACCAATGATAAAAAATCCAAAGTGGTCTTCTTCAATCTTGACCAAAGGTTACAGGACAGAGTTATAGAGATCTTGGGATTCACTAGGACCTCTCTCCCAGTAGTTTACTTGGGGGTTCCTCTGCATTTCAAAAAACTAAAAATTGATATCTGGAAGGATCTTTTGGATGGCATCAAAGATAGAATGAATCATTGGTCTCATAAATGGTTAAGCTATGGGGGCCGACTAACTTTCTTACAGTCAGTTATTCAAGCCATGCCAATATATAAATTCTCCATCCTGGCTGCCCCACATTCTATATGGAAAGAGCTGGACAAAATGGCTAGAAGATTTTTATGGGAAGGTGCAAAAGGGGAGAAGAAATGGGCCTTGGTTGGCTGGGATAAGGTTACCCAGCCCAAGGAAAAAGGAGGGCTGGGATTGAGAAGCTCCAAGCTTAACAATAAAGCTTTGGCTGGCAAACTGTACTGGAGGTGGATTTCCCAGCCAACATCCCTCTTCAGCAGAATCCTTTCTAGTAAATACTTGGGTCATGTTCACCCCAATGATGTGGGCTGTTTCCCCCTGGAGGGTAATGGATCCTTAGTGTGGCAGGCTCTCAAGCTTGGATCTCAAGTTATCAAAGATCAATTGTTTTGGAAAGTGGGGAGAGGGGAGAAGGCTCGTTTCTGGACCGATTCCTGGGACCAGCACCCACCCATCATTGTTGTGTTTCCCGAATTGCAGCCGATTAAATCTGCCATAGAAGACAAGGGCTGGGTTCAAATCGAGAGTTATTTCAACACCAGCCAATTGGGGGAGTACAAGTTCAAAAAGTTTAAGCGGTTGGAAGAGTGGCCAATTCCAATCCCTCCGGAGCTGGCACCCATCTTGTCTAAAATTTTGACAGAAAGGTTTCTCACTGGGAGAGATGAGGAGGATGAACTAGCTTGGGGCTATGGGAACCTTGGGGTTTATACTGTGAAGGAGGGATACGATAAGATCCTCCCAGAGCCCCCCCCACATTTATTTCCGGTTCAAGATTGGAGGAAGATTTGGCATTCTAAGGGCTGGCCGAAAGTGAACTTCTTTGCCTGGCAGTTTATGCACAATGGAATTCTCACCTTTGACAATCTCAGAAATAGAGGCATCATCGGTCCTTCTCAATGTGTGTTATGCCACAAGAATGAGGAAACCGCTGATCATCTGATGTTTGAATGCCCCTTCACACGGCAGATTTGGAAGCGTTGGTTCTCTCACTATAAAATCCAGGCTAACGGTGATTTGACTCGGACCAATATTTGGGAAAGATGGAAGAGAGGTAGATTTAAATCTAAAGCTCTTCGAATTGGTTGGGAGCTTGGTTTACTTTTCATCTGGTGGCAGGTGTGGTTGGAGAGAAATGCCCGTATTTTTCGAGAAACCTTCTCTTCGCTAGATGGAATTTGGCAGGTCATCTGGAGCAAAGTCGTGGAAACGGTTGCCATCTTTGCTGAGGAGGAAAATCAGTTTGTTTCTGTGCCACTGGAAGAGGGAGCTGTTGAGCAAGAGAGACAGGTTAGAGGTAGCTGGAAACCTCCCCCAGAAGGCTGGATCAAAATCAATACTGATGGAGCTGCAAAAGGCAATCCGGGTAGTGCTGGAATTGGAGTAGTGTGCCGTGATCATGCTGGGTCTGTGCTCTATTGGGAAATGCAAGGTCTGGGACGAGCCACAAACAATGAAGCAGAGGCCTTTGCTATTAAATCTGCTTCCATCTGGGTTGTTAAGCAGGGACACAGGAAGATAATTCTTGAGTCTGATTCCCAAATTCTGGTTGGCGCTCTAGACTGCATGAGGAACTTTGCCTCGAAAGCTTGGAGGTTGCGGATTCTGGTCTCTCAAATCAAGGAACTATGGAGGGAATTAGATGATGTGATCCCCGTCTATGTGAGTAGAGATTTAAACAAGGCGGCCGATTTCCTTGCAAAGATGGGTGCTGAGAGAGAGGTTGGGATGCAGCTGCACAGTGATATGCCTGTGGAGGATGCAGTGATTAGGCAAGGTCTTGAACGATCCCTGCGATAATGAGCAAAGTTTTTGCTAAGGGAGGTTTTTGTCGCGATATCGCGACCTGTAGTGCCGTCGCGGCCTCTAGTGGGAAGCTGTCGCGATTTCGCGACAGGTTGCGCCATCGCGGCCTTCGGAGGGAACCTATCGCGAAATCGTGACATGTCGCGCGGTCGCGGCCCATGGTGAGATGCTGTCGCGATTTCGCGACCTGTTTCGCTGTCGAGGCCTTCAGTGGGAAGTTGTCGCGATTTCGCGACCTGTCGCGCCATCGCGGCCTTCGGCTGGAAGCTGCAGCGATTTCGCGACGTTTTTGGCGCAGGGTCGACAAGGAGGATAACCGTCGCGATATCGCGACAATTTTTGTGAATTGGAGCAAAGTGCAAAATCCGTCGCGATTTCGCGACATTTTTGCTGTTCGGAAGCCGCAAGGAAAAATCGTCGCGATATCGCGACAGTTTTGGCGAACTGGCGCCATCTGGAAAACTTGTCGCGATATCGCGACACTTTTGAAGACTGGGTGCAATGTGGAAAACTCGTCGCGATATCGCGACAGTTTTGAGGATTGGGAGCTGAAAGGAAAACTCGTCGCGATTTCGCGACACTTTTGGCGAACTGGCGTCATGAGGAAAACTCGTCGCGATATCGCGACTCTTTTGACGATTGGGTGCAAAGTGGAAAACTCGTCGCGATATCGCGACACTTTTGGTGGTTGGGTGCCGAAAGGAAAACTCGTCACGATTTCGTGACACTTTTGGCACATAGGAGTCTTGGGGAAAAACCGTCGCGATATCGCGACACTTTTGCGGACTGGGCGCCAAGTGGAAAACTCGTCGCGATATCGCGACACTTTTGCAGGATGGGCGCTTAGGAGAAATCTCGTCGCGATTTCGTGACCTTTTTGGAGATCTGGAGCCATTTGGAATTCTCGTCGCGATTTCGCGACACCTTTGGTGATGGGGCGCCGAAGGGAGCTGTCGTCGCGATTTCGCGACTTTTTTGGCGATCGGGTGCCGAGGGCTCTGGCTGTCGCGATTTCGCGACATGTCACGTTTTCGCGACTGGTGGCTCTGACGCGGTCGAGACGGGGTTGATTGTCGCGATTTCGCGACATGTCGCGTTTTCGCGCCCTGTTGACTTCTGTGCTCTGTGGTGGAAAGTGTTGACTTTTTTGCTCTGCGCTTGTTGTCTTGTTCTCTGCTCTTGGTTGGGATGTGTTTACTCCCGTTTGTAACTGTTCTTTGTATTAATACAAGTTTTTCATTTTTTTCAAAAAAAAACAATGGAGTTCATTAAGCTAAATAGTTTGATAACAGAAACTGTCAACTTAAGTTCTAGTTTGTTAAGATAGGTTGAATTGGTAGAAGAATTAATTGACTTGGTGTATTGTTTCTGGCGTGTCTTAGGACATAACCAATAGGCTAAATCAAATAACACTAGAAATTAAGTAGACAGTCAATGAAAGAGAAGAAACTATTGGCAGCCAAAAAAATTTTGAAGATCCAATGGATTCAGTGAGCATTTCAATTAGATGAAGTAGGACAAAATTGGCTTGAGGTGAGTGAAGCCTTGATTATATTTACTGGAAACAAGTTTTAAGAAAGACCCTTGATCCTCATTTATATACCAAGATAACCGGTCTTTTCATCCTACTTGTTTGTGTTGATAATTTAAATAATGACGTTGACGTAGATCTCAACTTAGAATTGAAATCTTTGTTTTGTATCATTCTGGAATATAGATATCAGAAAATAACAACATTGCTTTTCATGACACCAAATACTATGCCTAAGTGTTATTAAAGAATTTTAGAATGAAAGATTTCAAGCTTACAACTTCCATAATTATAGGACTCAAGCTAACAAGTGAAGATCTAAGAAGGTAAATGACTACACAGACAATTGGTTAGCAGTCTAGTCTATCTGAGGACAACTGGGTGGATTTGAGTTTTGCAACAACCATCCTTTGAAACTTATGACATTACTCAAGGTTTGAGATTGGAAATGTTACAAAGCATATGCTAAGATATTGTAAAAAGAAACATTATGCTTCATGTCTTAAGGATGATTTTAGTGGCTAAAATTTGCCAATTTGATAATCTTCTCAGATTTTCTCCCAAAATATTAGTCAATGGAAAATGAACACTCACCAAAGCTTCTGTATAATTTTATTTTCCTGGGAAAATTTGCCAAAGATTTATATAAAACATATAAAAAAGTTTAAAGAAATAGAAAACGTAATTTTTTTTGTTTCTGGAAAAAAAAAAATTGAAAATTATCCCTAAGCTAATTCAAGTCAGGGCGGTTGCTTGGAAAATAGAATCTCCACTTGTGGCTTGGTTTGAATCTCCAACTGAAGTGCAATTCCTGGGGGGCAAAACATAACCCATAATGATGTTTTCATAACAAACCAGAACAGAGAATTGCAGCCAAGCGATTTGCAAATGATATAGCTGAGGAGGGTTCTTGGAAAGCATAGACCACAGCATAATCAAGAGACAACCAAAGTTTAACAAACCTGGACAAAAATCAATTTTTCCATCCATGAACAAAGCATGGGAAGATTCTTTAGCAATATGTTTCTAATCAAACAGTTAGGATTGGTTGTTAAATGTTGACATTCATCTTCAGGTTTTAGAAACTTATTTACTACGTCACTATATTCATCGGTTTGTTAATGGTGAATTGAGTTGAAGAGGTTTCTTAGGAGGTTGTCCAAGATATTATACTTGAATTAATCATGTGATCTCTTCTTAATCAATGAAAATAGTATGGTGTTTCTCCTTCCTATTTTCCCTTTCATTTTGTGCCTCTCAGCAAAGAGCACTAGATTTTGATAACATATAAAAAAGCATTGCAAATGATGAGAATTTATAGCTCTTACAGCTTCAGGGTAGACCACAGCAAAATCTATTGTAGCAGCACCACCCAGGCTTGGACCGACCAAAACCATGGGCTTTTTAATGTATCTTCTCCAAAACTGTTAACAAACATGAAACTTGAGCTCATTGATAGCAAAATAAAGAGTAAGAGTACACTAAAGTTACCAGTTCAAAATATAAACATATAATCAGTGTCTAATGGTGAAAATTTTTATATAGAAGTGGTAAAAGTAAAAATGAAACATAGCTTCAAAATTAATTTTGCTAAAATGTCCATATTATTCAATTTCTTGAGATTCGTTTAACTAGATTTTATATTGAATCCAACAGTAGTATTCAAAGTATGTGATCCCCATTATGGTAGTTGTCAAACAAAGGGAGGGTAATCATATGAAAAATGAGAATGAAACAATCACTAATAGACAGGGATGCAAGTTGTAAAGAGAAATAAGGAAAGGCGTAGGTCCATAAAAACACCATGAGAGTGCAAGGAAAGAAAAGTGCATTTGCTAAGCTTCCAAATTGCCAAACAAAATTACACAACTCTACATGTCAGCCCTTCGAAGTCTTCTACATGGATAATAATTTATTTACATGCTGTAGCAGCTCTTAGAAACAAACAATCTTTCTAAGAGAACAAATATATAAAATAAATCAGGAGTACAGATTCACAACAATATTCTATCTCACATCACAATTCCTAATAGGAAAATAATATTAGATCATTGAACCATAAGCAAAACATTCATCCACTGTATGGATCAACTAAGCAATTAATAACCTCAATGCAAGAGCAAATTATAAGTGACAAAGATCCAAATACAGATTCTAGTGTTGAACTCTTTCAAGAATGCTACCTCTGAAATGCCAATTCTGTTATAGATGGCACAAAGACAAGAAAAGAACAAAAAAATGATGAGTGAGAAACATACTACCTAGTTATTGACATAGTTAGGTGGGAGTAAACCCAAACCCTAATTTAGTTAGTGCATAACTGATTAGAACAAATCTAACTATTATAGGCGCCAAGGGTTAGCTAGACCTTAACCCTATCAGGCCCATGATTAAAAGCATAATATGTCCCCCCTTCTAAAAATCATTGCTTTCGATGCTTAACAATTATGGATGTTTCTAGACAAAGGACTTCCCCTCCATGTAGATTTTTCCATTGTCAACTTCTTTCACATGATCAATATTTTGTGATGGCACAATTTCTACGGTGCTTGACTCACCTATCCACGATTGATTCTAACATTGAAATGGATTTGCCTCTTCATCAAATTCTAGGAACTCCATCTCGACTAGGACATGCTAACCTATCACTTCCTCAAACAAAAACAAGGAAGACTGGTTGAATTTTGGAAGAGAGTGGAAATTCTCACTTGTAGTCCCTCCTTTTGATCATGGATAAAACCTTGTAAGGTCCACCAAATTTGGGGCCAAGCTTGTTACCTTTTTGCTACTTCAAGGAAGCCGACTTGTAAGGCTCAAGTCATAGGAAGTACCAGTCTCATACTCTAAAGTGTCTTTTCTCTGTTCCGTTGGTTTGCCTATTGCTTCATCCTATTTTGGGCTACTCCTAGGTTGTATCACAGAGATAGTAAACCTTCATGCTGGTGTGCTAAACAATCTTCTATTGCCAGGATTTTGGAATGGCTACACAACTATGTAGTAGAAAGCAGAAGATATCCATAGAGAAACTCAAAGGGTAACCACCACTCTGTCAAAAAAAGACCACTTGAGCCATTGTGCTTGGTTGTCCAAGGCAAAAAATGGAAGGTACCCTTCCAACCACTTATTAAGCACCACTAATTGCCCATCTGAGTGGGGATAATATGAGGATCTTCTCATAAATTGTTTCCCTAAGGACCCAAATAACTCTAAACAAAAGTTGTTAGTAAAAGTATGATCTCAGTCACTGGCACCATGAGGCTTTTGAACATTACCCATAATGACACAAGTCATCATGCTAGCTGGAAACAAATGAGCCAAGGGGCAAAAATGAGCATATTTGGTGAGCGTATCAATCATTGCCACAATAACCAACATGACATTTGTAACATTTATTCTTATTGTTGGGTTCATATAGAAAGGGATTGAAGCAATCTAAATGTCTTGCAAATCTATCTTTCTGACTTGACAAGTCATGCATTCAACCATTCTTCACATCACCCTTCAATCCTTTCTAAAAGAAACCCTTTTTAACTTTTCAATAGGTCTTAAGAAATCCTAAATGCCCACCAACTAGCAAGGGGTGCAAATCTCTAAGATTAGCTTCTTCAAGGTTGTCTTTACAAAGGCGGAATCTTCATATCATAAGGACTTATCTTTCCACAAATACCAATTGCAATAAGTTCGATCTGCTGTAATTGCTTGATAAGCTGACTACTAATAAGGTCTTTCTCCTATCAAATGGCATGAGCTTAATTGGTTAAATACCTCAACTTTCAAAGAGACCACCCAAGTTCGAATATTGCCAAGCAACATGTATAATTGCCAAAAATGTTGTTGTAACACCACTATGTCATTATGATGTAATATGGGTGGGGCTCATTTCAATCCCATATAACTAATTAAAAAAATAGTCTTTCTCCCATTTTTCCTTTGCCAATTCTATCCAATCTACTTGCAACATTGATGTAGCCCAGGAAAGTACTTAAGCCTTGTCTTTCTAAGATAAGGCATCTATAGCAAACAATTGACACGTGTACATGAATGCATGTTTAAGCATAGGAATGTATATGCACAAAGTGTTTGTAAAAAATTGTCATGTAGTTTTGTGTGTGTGGCAAAGTGTTTGCAATAACATAATGTAAGGAAGTATTTTTAATGTTTCATGTAACAGGTAGCTCGAAGGTAGTTGGGTTTCCAACTACCTATTGGTCCCACTATATCTATAAGTATACATCTATGTGAGAGATGCAGGAGAAAGAGTACTTGTTATCATTGACCGAAGTGTGCTTTTGGCCAAAGTGTTGCTTGTTGGTAGATTGTTCGTCGAAGTATGATATATTGTAGATAGTTGTTGTGCAGGATACATGCGATGTGCACAGCGTACCCATTTGTATTTGTAAGTATTCCCATTGTGTATTTTGTTATATAAGTGGTAATGGAATTGTATTGCAAAATGTTGTATTCCATTTCTACATTTTGGCAAGCAATGACAACATTGGGATGACTTTAGTGCAGTCAACGAACAATTTAGTTTCCCCTAGAAGAAGTGAAGACTGAATGTTGTAATAGAAGAAGATGCAAACTTGCAAACTTGTTTGTTGAGGCTGATGAAGGACCAACGTACGAAGTAGACATGCCAATTGATGTGCAACCAAACGTGCAAGCAGACACACACAAAGAAGACAGGCAAGTGGACATGCATGAAGGAGACATGCAAGTGTTTGTGCATGTAGTAGCTCGTTACTACCATCACGCTCCAAACGGAGGTCCATCGCACAAGTTGAGGCAGAAGACAAAGCAAGGTAGAAATCAACAGGGCAGGGTAGAAGATTGGCAATGCCCTGCTCAAGGCCACCCCGCTTAGGCCTTCCCGCTTTGGCACCACCAAGCTCGATGCCGCATGCCTGTTTTTGGAAACCTTGTAGTTATCTTATTACCATAGAACATTATATATAGTCCATTCTTTTGGCTGCTCTTTCAAGTAAAAATAAGAGGTCGATGCTCATTGCAAAGGGTATTGTGGCTTTCAAAGCCTACTAGACCTACCATTTAGAGTGAGATTGTAAAATATTGCAAACATTGCAAATCAATGAAAGAATAGTGCGTGGCATTCTCATTCAACTATCCTTGACTTCTTGTTTCATGAATGTGCGAAATTAGTGGCTTTGCCCTTCTTTTCAGTGTTAGTCCTTTCTTTCATTGTTGTTGCGGATTATTCGAGGATCTCATGCACTAAAGTTAATCGGTTGCTACTAAACTTTTGATTGCACCAAACCTAAACCTCACTATGGCTTTGACCGTATTTCCGTTTTCTTTTCGCTTGCATCCCTTTTCTACCAAAACAAAAGTAGATTAGATTTATTTTCTGCCCTTCTAGAATAGTTTTTTTTACCTTGTTTTTCAGCTTATTCGTTATCCACATATTTTAGATTTTCTTTCTTTATTTTCTAGCTTAGCTAGAAGGTAGAAGGGAACCAACCCAAGATCCAGAGGTTGGGAAGAATAAAAACCTTCCATCCATTTGTTGAAATGCAATTACAAGAACAAATTGCACTTGCCAATTTCCATGTTCAACAATTCTAACATGCTTGTTGGAACTCATAAGTATGATTTCAACACGAAATCAATCTTAACTCACTAGCATGTATTTTTGGAGATCTGAACAAGTAAACACATTTTTTCAGATTTGTTAAAAGGGTTTGCGTGCTTCACTAACATGCACAAAATCCACAAATCTTTTTGGATTAAAATTTTTGAGTTGTTTTCTGTTTTAGATTTCATGAAATGGAGACTCCATTTCGTATACAAAATCTTGCCTAGCTTGTGATTTGTAAATATTGCTTTTTCAAGAAAGGACAAAAGCAACAAAAAATGAAGATAGGAGAAGGGGGAACGAGACTGTGTGAAAAACACTAAGTGTTCACTCCAGAGCGCCCTATTGGCAAAACACCTTGCTTCCAGAGCACCCTACCCACAAAGCGTGAACTTACCCCAGCTGATACACCAATTCGCTGCTTTTCAGTGCAAATTTCACAATTTTCTCCTTGGCTTCATTTATGAATACAAAATCCAAATCGCATTTAACAGTGAAAGGGAACAATCCTATCAAACTACTTGTTGTGGCTGATCCACAACACACCCCAAAATTGGGGACCCACCTTTTTTGCATGCTTTCAAAGAAGATCTCAGTGACCCAGATGCTAAAAATCAAGAAAAAGGGGCAAAATTGCACAAGGATAAAAAGTGTCGCGATATCGCGACATGTCGCGCCATCGCTGCCGAAAAATGAAAAGTGTCGCGATTTCACGACGTGTTGCGCGGTCGCTGCCAAAAATGAAAAAGTGTCGCGATATCGCGACGTGTTGCGCGGTCGCTGCCAAAAATGAAAAAGTGTCGCGATATCGCGACGTGTTGCGCGGTCGCTGCCAAAAATGAAAAAGTGTCGCGATATCGCGACGTGTTGCGCGGTCGCTGCCGAAAATGAAAAAGTGTCGCGATATCGCGACGTGTTGCGCGGTCGCGCGAAAATGAAAAAGTGTCGCGATATCGCGACATGTTGCTCCGTCGCGGTCCAGAGAGGAGAGAGAAAGACAGAATGGAAAATTGTCGCGAAATCGCGACATGTCACAAAATCATGGGTCAAACCAGTCAAACAGGGCAAGGCACGAAAAGCGTAGCGATTTCGCGACAAAAAGCAGCAAAGGGGCACAAAGCGAAAAAACGTCGCGATATCGCGACAGGTCGCGTTTTCGCGGCTCCAAGCAGCAAAGTTGTACGGAAAGGAAAATATGTCGCGATTTCGCGACATGTCGCGTTTTCGCGGCCAAATACAGCATAAGCAGCCCGAAAGAGAAAAGCGTCGCGATTTCGCGACAGAAAGCAGCTAGATGGTACGGACTGGAAAAATGTCGCGATTTCGCGACAGAAAGCCGCAAGACAGCTCCGAATGAAAAAGCGTCGCGATTTCGCGACAGGTTGCAGCCAAGGTGTACGGAATGAAAAATCGTCGCGATTTCGCGATAGAAAAACAGCAAAGTGTACGGAGATAAAAAGCGTCGCGATGTCGCGTTTTCGCTGTGCATGAAGACAGAAAGGCTGCTGATTGAAAAATGTCGCGATATCGCGACATGTCGCGTTTTCGCTGTGCAGGCAGAGGAACAAAGTTACATGCTATTTTTTGTCACGATTTTCATGGGGCCGTTACAGAACATGCAGAAAAGTGCGGAACACATGGCGTACTGGCTGCAGAAGCGTTACATTATAGAAGATCAAACGTCTCAATGTCGAGCATAAAGCCAAAACACACGAGTCAAAGAAAGGTGAAACGAGCAGCCACTGGAAGACGAAACGAACCGTCGTGGAAGGGGAATCAATTCAACAGCAAGTATAAAAGCAGAAGCGCAGATTGGCACAAGGGTCGGAAACCGCTGCGGGCAGAGTTGCAGTGCCTAAGGCGAGATGCCATTCTGGCCTTGCTTGGGGCTGTTTTTCTTCCTTTTTCTGGTTTTGAGAAAACCAGATGTTTTGCTATTGTAACAGGATTTATCTTTAATGCAGGAGTGTTCAGAAATTTGCATCTTGTTGGCAAGAAAGAAGGAGTTATTTTCTGCATGCTATAGATTTAATGTTTATTTTTCATTTTCAGATTTCTAGGCTTATAGATGAAGTTTAATGCAAGTTCTCTTGGTTGCTTCATGCGAATGTCTGAAATCTGAAAGATCACAATAAAACCCTAGAGACCAGCACTTAACTTATCTGGATTGTGCATGTTTTGCAGGTCCAATAGGTTAGGTTGCATGCATGGAAACCTCACATCTTCGGTTTTGCCAGGACGGGATAGCATCAAACTGAATGCAATTTAAATTTCTTTTTCTTTACATTTTATTTTCTTTTTGCTGCACTTTATTTTTCAGAAGTCCCAATTTTATTTCTTTTAAGCATTAAAATAAAATAAAAAATTAAAAAACTTCAAAATCCCTAAATAATTCCTTCATGTTATGGCATTTCATTAAATGTTATTTTGAAGTTACAACATGGTCATATAAAAATCAAATCATATTTGCTTTATCAGGGTTCAATGAACAATCACTAAACTTTCACAGTAAAATAAACCACAGTGCCCCTTGTTTTCAGTTACTTGCAACCACTAAGGTGTTCCAAGCATTTTAATTAAATATCTTTATTTGAGATTATTAATACACAGATGCGAGAATGCTAACATAACAGGAACCTTGGAGAAGTTACATGTTTAATTTCTTTGCAAGCAGAGGATTTAGAACCCAAATCCTATCGGAGAGTGTGTTTTCACAATCGGGTGAAAATACCACTCAACAGATTGGCGCTAGAAGGAGGGCCTGAAGCGGGTTTTTTTTTATCGTGATTTTAGATGCTACGGGTTTATAATTATTTAAGAGCCTTACATTGCTAAATATTTCAAGTCCATTTTATTAGCATATACGGCCTCTAACACCACTCAACAGATTGGTGCTAGGAGGGCCGAACGGGTTTATTTTAGTGTTATTTAAATTTAAATTTTTTATGCTTTAGTCCTCTAACACTCAGCGGATTGTAAAAAGGACGGCCTGAATTTATTTACTTGTTCTATTTTAATTCAGGTATGCTGTATATTATTTTAACACTTTTTTGATTGTTCATACAGAAATATGTGATTTGATTTAATTTTGAAAATTTTGGTCTCATGCAATTAATTGACATTTGATTTTAATAAGTACATCTCTTGGTTGATGCTAACTTGATTTTTTTTTTACCTTGCAGGTTGAATATTCAACAGATTTGGTTCTAAAATTACATTTTAAGTTTCACTAATGGCAACACTTGAGGAGCAAATGGTATCCCTAAGAGCTGAAATAATGTCTCTAAGAGAAAGAATGGTATCTATGATAGAGGATCATTATGAGGGTTTATCTATACCTGTGGTACCCTATCAAATTCCTAAAATGTTATTGGATTTTTTACGGTGTTTTAATCAAGAGGTGCCACTAGGATACTTGCAAAAACTGCATGTCTACAAGGATACATTATGTAAATTCCAGATTTTCTATGAGGAGGTGGCTTGTAAGTTATTTGCATACATTTTGGATGATAAACCATTCTTTTGGTACAGCCAACTACCTATGGAGGTTAGGACTTCTTGGATACAACTAGAAGCAGCCTATCTTTATCATTTTGGTAATCAGGTTGACTTAGAAATCTTGAAAAATCAGTTTACCTCCATATGTAAAGAGCCTAATGAATCCTTGAGTCAATTCAATGGAAGATTTCGGGAGTTGCACTCCCAAATGTGGGAAAATTTTAACACATTGGAAGAGGAAGCCATGGAAGTATACCTAGGAGCCATACACCCCACACTTGCTTCACTCATTGAGGAAAAACTGAGTGGTTTGTCCCTAGAGAAAATCCATGAGGTCTTAGAAGAGATAGAACGACAAGGTCTTGAAGAAGAAAAGGCACAACATGCTCACATAAGAGATTGTCCTTCTAAAGATATTGATGCCAACCTACACCAACCATCAAACATAGCACCCTCCACTCCAATGATACCTAAGGTGAATGATCAAGGGGATGAATTTGAATACCCAAATTTTATGACCACCTTAGATGTAGTCCAAGAGGAGGTGCAAATTGCTAAGACAACATCCACTAGTGAGGATCATATAGAGATACACGATTATCTAGATGAAGGAGTTCTAAATTCAACAATGTTTGATATATGTGATAGGATGGGACCCACCATAGAATTGAATGAAGTGGTTGAAAGTGAAATGGAAAGAAAACCAATAAACGAATTTGAAGACATGATAGAGTCTCACCACTTGTTCTTGGAAGATACTATTGATGAGATGTGTAAAATTAAAGATCAAGAAATTCTTCACCCTCCAAATTATGATAAAATTGAATCATGGGTTACTAATTTGGATTATGATGGCCTTACAAATTTGAATTTAAGAAACGACCCACTTTTGGAAATAATTGAACCATCTAAGGAAGGTGAAGATGAATTTGATGAGAAACACATTGATGAATTGGAAGATGTTGAAGAAATAGTTGAACGTCACCACTTGATTTTGGAAGATGATTATTATGATGCTTGGAAGAAGTGGGAAGACTTCACTCATTCCATAACTACTAATGGAACTTGTGTGCCAATTGATATACAGGACAACATAATCGCCTACTCGAAGGAAGACTTTACAACTCCTGTACAATTTGAGGATGTTTTGGAAGAGGGTTTCAAATCTCATCAAATTTTGGAAGATTATAATGATCCTATTGCCAAGGACAAAGAAGAAAAAGAATTGATGAATGAATCAAGAGATCATGTCACAAACATCATGGATTTTCATTCTATGGATTTGGATGACGATTTTTACAATGGTTGGGGGAGATATGATGATGCATTCTTTTCTCACATCCCTATAGATGAAACTCATATTTCACTTGATATGCGGGATGTTGAACCTTCTACATCATACGAAGATCTCATATTCACAAGATTTGAAAAGGTGACAAAATTTGATCATGTTGAATATAAATTCATTGAAGGTGAGGATGCAAGTTTGCATGATGATTTTGAGGATTCAAATGAAGAGATACCATGGATAGTGAACAAAGAATTAGAACCAAATGATAAAGAGATTGATCAATTGGAAGCAACTCAAATGAAGGATCATCAAGATGAGTCATGGGACATGCACTTTGACCAAAAATATTTGAGGGTTGAGAATTTGCATGACCATGTTTTGAATTTGAATGATGAAATGTCATTAAAGGTAAATGAAAAACAAGGTATAATTTTTAATCACACCTTTAATAACATGGTTTTAATGAATGGAAAAGAAGTTGATGCACTTGAATTGTTAAATAAAATTCATCAACAATTACTAATTGAATCTAGGATAAAAACTTTTAATGATCCTAATTTAGTAAATATCCTAGATGCTTGTAAATTGTTACACAAATTTGATTGGCCTACAAATTTGGAAAATGATTTGGCTTTGAAATTTGTAGAAATAGGCTCCTACTTACAAAATTGCATATTGGAAGAGGATAGCCTAATTCTAAATCAAGGAGGGAATTATGAAGTTTACATTTTAAAGAATAGACATGATAAAATTGAAAATCATTTATTGTCTAATCATTTTAGTAATTTGATGCTCACCTATGGGAGTATTATTGGAACTAAATCAAATTGGTATGGTGAGCATGGCAAGTGGAAGTTTGTTGCATTGTTTGGTCTTGTCTTGTTTTTGTGGGATTCCCACAACATTTGGCATGCATATCATGTTATATTTTTGTTGAAATGTTCTAACCATGTTTGGGATCCAGGAAAGTGATAAGCCAAGCTTTGCATCATCTTGTATTATAGTGTACATTTGTATATAGATTTTGGTTTTTGGTTTTTGGTTTTTGGTTTGTGTTTTCAAATTTTCATTTTTGGGATTGCAGTTTGGTTTTGGATTGAATAAGTTTTAATTTAAAGTTGTGTGTTTATTTGACATGTTTTGTTTGTCTATATAAAAAAAAAAAAAATGATGAAAAAGTTGCCTTGAGATGCTAACTTATGTTCTAGATCGGGAGAATATGAAACATTGGAATTGTCTTGTAAAAGCTCCACAAGTAACACAAACAGTTTAATAGTATCGTTTGAAACTTGTGATGCATGAAGTAGTCAGTTTTATATGGCAATATTTCATCTGCATTTCAAAAGACAATGCATTCATATTACATCTCACTTTGCACATACATGCCATCTTAGTTGCAAATGCATTTCAAATACAAATCATTAAAGTGTGTCAAATCCTCTTAGGGTTATGCTATCACATAAATAAGAAGAAAATCCTAAGGTTGGGAACCGAGTCTTGAGATATCTAGAACCAAGCACATTTTATACACATTAAAAAGGATCTTGAGCAAAATGATCAAAACCTTGCTTGGAAGAAAAGGTTGGGCGAAAGAAGTATTTCATGTCTATCCTATTATGCAACATGATCCTTAAAACAGTGGTTTTGACCACTTCCATAAAGCTTAAAGCCTAAAATCGGAGTAGTAAGGATAGGGCTAAATCCTCATCGAACTTAGGTTGAGGATCCAACTCCCCAAAGCTTTGATTTGACCTACATGGAGTAGTAAGGATAGGGCATAAATTCTCATCTCGCTTAGGTTGAGAATCTGATTCCCCAAAGCTCCTATGTCTCATTTCATGATAAATCTTGGATTGGAAGGATCGTACTACTTGTCCTCTACAAAGGATGGGTAGTCATCCCCAAGGTCTAAGCAATAAAATTAATATTTTCCATTTTGTTTCCAAAGCTTGGATTGGAAGGATCGTACTACATGTCCCTAGCAAGGATGGGTAGTCATCCCCAAGGTCCAAGAAGTAAAAAATTAATTTTTCCCATCTCATCTTTATATTGGATTGGAAGGATCGTACTACTTGTCCTCTGCAAAGGATGGGTAGTCATCCCCAAGGTCCAAAGAAATGAAGATAAGTCTTGGATTATGGGGTTAAGTATGCCCATGCATGGCAACATGTCTTGTCTAAAAAACAAGACCACCGATTGTCCAAAGGGTTAGACTAGCATGACCATTTCTTCCATAATTGGTTAAATTATTTTGCTCAAAGTGAGGTAATGAATTCTAAATCGGAATAGTAAGGATAGGGTTAAACTCCCATCTCGGTTAGGTTGGGAGTCTGATTCCCCAAAGTTCTGATTTCACGTTCACTTGCACATGGGTTCAAGATAGTAGGGACTCATAACCAACTTTGGGATATAATAAAGCAATTCATTATACATATAGTTGATCCTAAGAGGGTTTGATAATCTTGAATGTTTGTGTATGATACTAGAAGAAAGACTATGCCTTTTATAAAAGCAAAATCTCTTAGCATATTTATTAGGTTACACAAATCATTCACAATCTCACATATGCATTCATGTAAAACTGACGATGGAATGTTGATCAATTTCAAACGATAGGGAATGAAAACACATTGCACACACCGAGCTGATACTTCATAATTCTGATGATTCATGTATTTTTGATCTATGGGCATTTGTTTATATTTCTTATGTGCTAATGCTGGTTTCCAAGTTTGTATACTTCCAGGTTGGGTTCTCACTAAAATGCTCAAGAGCATTTGACAGCAGAGTCGCCATTTGTTGTGGCTGATCCACAACACACCCCAAAATTGGGGACCCACCTTTTTTGCATGCTTTCAAAGAAGACTGCAGTGACCCAGATGCTAAAAATCAAGAAAAAGGGGCAAAATTGCACAAGGATAAAAATTGTCGCGATATCGCGACATGTCGCGCCATCGCTGCCGAAAAATGAAAAAGTGTCACGATATCGCGACGTGTTGCGCTGTCGCGGCCGAAAATGAAAAGTGTCGCGATATCACGACGTGTTGCGCGGTCGCTGCCAAAAATGAAAAGTGTCGCGATATCGCGACGTGTTGCGCGGTCGCTGCCAAAAATGAAAAAGTGTCACGATATCGCGACATGTTGCTCCGTCGCGGTCCAGAGAGGAGAGAGGAATAATGAAAATTGTCGCGAAATCGTGACATGTCACAAAATCGCGGGTCAAACCAGTCAAATAGGGCAAGGCATAAAAGCGTAGCGATTTCGCGACAAAAAGCAACAAAGGGGCACAAAGCTAAAAAACGTCGCGATATCGCGACAGGTCGCGTTTTCGCGGCTCCAAGCAGCGAAGTGGTACGAAAGGAAAATATGTCGCGATTTCATGACATGTCGTTTGCAAAAAGAGCAGCAAAAGAAAAGCGTCGCGATTTCGCGAGAAGGTGGAAAAGTGTCACGATTTCGCGACAAAAGCCGCAAGAGATGAATGAAAAAGCTTCGCGATTTCTCGACAGGTTGCGAAAGGTGTACGGAACGAAAAACGTCGCGATTTCGCGACAGAAAAACAGCAAAGCGTACGGAGATAAAAAGCGTCGCGATTTCGCGACATGTTGCGTTTTCGCTGTGCATGAAGACAGAAAGGCTGCTGATTGAAAAGTGTCGCGATATCGCGACATGTCGCGTTTTCGCTGTGCAGCAGAGGAACAGAGTTACATGCTATTTTTTGTCACGATTTTCATGGGGCCGTTACAGAACGTGCAGAAAGGTGCGGGACACGTGGCGTATAGGCTGCAGAAGCGTTACAGAGAAGATCAAATGTCTTAATGTCAAGCATAAAGTCAAAACACACGCAGTCAAAGAAAGGTGAAACGAGCAATCACTGGAAGACGAAACGAACCGTCGTGGAAGAGGAATCAATTCAATGCCAAGCTTTAAAAGCAGAAGCACAGATTGGCACAAGGGTCGAAAACCGCTATGGGCAGAGTTGCAGTGCCTAAGGCGAGATGCCATTCTGGGCCTGCTTGGGGCTGTTTTCTTCCTTTTTCTGGTTTTGAGAAAACCAGATGTTCTACTATTGTAACATGATTTATCTTTAATGCAAGAGTGTTCAAAAATTTGCATCTTGTGGGCAAGAAAGAAGGAGTTATTTTCTGCATGCATGTTTTAATGTTTATCTTTCCCTTTTTCAGATTTCTAGGCTTATAGATGATGTTGAATGCAAGTTCTCTTGGTTGCTTCATGCGAATGTCTAAATCTGAAAGATCACAATAAAACCCCAGAGACCAGCACTTAACTTATCTGGATTGTGCGTGTTTTGCAGGTCCAATAGGTTAGGTTGCATGCATGGAAACCTCACATCTTCGGTTTTGCCAGGACGGGATAGCATCAAACTGAATGCAATTTAAATTTCTTTTTCTTTACATTTTATTTTCTTTTTGCTGCACTTTATTTTTCAGAAGTCCCAATTTTATTTCTTTTAAGCATTAAAATAAAATTAAAAATTAAAAAACTTCAAAATCCCTAAATAATTCCTTCATGTTATGGCATTTCATTAAATGTTATTTTGAAGTTACAGCATGGTCATATAAAAATCAAATCATATTTGCTTTATCAGGGTTCAATGAACAATCACTAAACTTTCACAGTAAAATAAACCACAGTGCCCCTTGTTTTCAGTTACTTGCAACCACTAAGGTGTTCCAAGCATTTTAATTAAATATCTTTATTTGAGATTATTAATACACAGATGCAGAATGCTAACATAACAGGAACCTTGGAGAAGTTACATGTTTAATTTCTTTGCAAGCAGAGGATTTAGAACCCAAATCCTATCGGAGAGTGTGTTTTCACAATCGGGTGAAAATACCACTCAACACTACTCACTTAACAAAAGAACTTGAAGAAGATGGGTACGGCCATTTGGATATTAGACAGGACTCAAATTACCCTTCAAAGGAAACCTCAAATTGAGGACATTAATTAGACATAGAGGAAGAGAAAACAGCATCGACCTCAAATATGATACCTGTGCAAACTATCCTATAGCAGCAAAGTCCCAATCCAATTTTGGAACAAGTGCAGCCCTATCCCTAGATAGGACAAACAAGTGGGTCACAAAACTCACCGCAAGATACAAAGGCAGTCAATACACCCTAGCTTGGCCTTTCTCCTAGTCTTTTGGGCATGCCTACCATAAGTGGTCCACAACATAAAGTGGTGCAGCCAGTTCAGCAAACCCCGATGTCTCAACAGATGACACAAGGGTTGCAAACTGTACCCAATCAGCTGCCCAGTCCCCAAAGTTCTTGATTTCAACAGCATGGGAAGCAGATCACGCAAAAAGCATTACAACAACCCCAAAATCCTTAGTTGTTGCAAGGTTAGCAAATGCCAGCTAGGCAAAACAAAGTCCCTAGAGGGCAGATACAACTTATGCTTCGAAGTTCTCAAAGGCCCGCTTTGTCACACCTGCAACAGACAGATGTTGTACAATATCAACAAGTGATACAAAACCCATAACAACAAGGTGCATAGAACTTGCAACAACAGGCTACGCAAAATCTATCGCAACAGGTTGCATAGAATTTAGAGCAACCAACGGCCCAAAATTTGCCATCACAAATGCCCTAGAATACACAGAAAAAAGTTGTGCAAAATCTGTAACAACAAGTGGCTCAAAGTGTGCATCCAAATCTGTTGAAATAGCTCCAACAGACAATTCAGAATCCTAACACTGCTCAGAACCCATAGATACAACTGGGTCAGCCCCTACAAATTACTCTTTTCGAGCAATTCCAACCAAAACAAATTGTTCAAAAGTGCAAAATGCACCACAGCAGTTTGCTCAATATCTGCAGCAACAACCCCAAAATTTGAACCCTATTAGGAAAAAATTTTAGATGTTGCAGAACGTTCCAATTTAGGTGTACAGAGGAAAGTCGGCACACCAAGCACCCTATAGACAGGCGATGGTGCCTTATGGTTAAAATCAACCCATACAAGATGGCCAAGGGCAAAAACCCTACCCAATGTAGGTACAGGCGAGACCTCAATAGTTACCACCAACTCCCCCCATGACCTATGCAACACATCCAACTCCAAGTGCTTCTCCTTAGGCCTAGTGCCTGTCACCTCCTCAATTTGCCCCTGTTCCCATTTCACCATATCTACAAGCTTACCAACAACCTTAGACCATTATTTCACCTCCTCAAGTCACATCGCTCTCCTCTAACACCCCGATGCTGGCTCAATCAAGCACCTTATACACCTTCATGTTTCCAGGCCAGTCTAGCCAAGTTCCATTATTTACCCAAATTAGACTTTGGCATTGCCTACACCTACGCCCAACCTGGCTTACCAAACTCAGGGCCAATGAATGAACTAAAAGTTGTGGTCAAAGACTTGAGTAACAAAATGACGATCCGTCAAAGGCAAACAAGAGGGTGGCAATAGAGAAAGCTTCATATCTGACCAAGGACCAAGTACCTCAACAAGCAAGTGGATCAAGAGTAAATCAATTGCAAAATAACATGGTAAACACCGATCCTGATATTAATTCCCTGTGGTGCTTCACTTGTAACGTTGGGCATAACCCAATTGAGTGTGTTGCTACAATACTTTACACAAGCCCAAAAGGTTGCAATGGCTGGTCAAGAATTGGGGTTGATCCATTGATGACAAATCTGCAAGCCATTAACCAGAATTGGGCAAATCAAGAAGTCGTAGGTGTACCTCTGATGCAGATGGCCCAAAACGCGAATAAAGTTGTACTAGCAAATTTCATGATATTCAAGGATGAGGAATTTTGTCCTCTTGAAGAACAAGCCTTATGGATGAACCAACAATAGGATGTGGTCTCACACAACAAGAGGAGGATTTTCAGACCTTCCCCTCGACCCCCACAATCTGATGCAAGTGCCAAAGCAAGTCCAAATACCACAGTCTTGAAGAGAGATCAGATGTCGATGCAAAACCCAAGTCAAGACCTAACGTCATCAGTACAGCAAGGGAAGCAGTGAGTAGGCCCTCATCAATTGAATGTTGCAACACCACAGAACAAGGCACCTAGGAATGGAGGGCTTGAAGAGACCGCAAATAGGACCCAAGCGGATAAAGGAAAGGCAATGGAAAAAATGAACAAGGCAGCCGATAGGAATATGTGATACCCCTCATTGACAAGTGAGGGAAAGGCGGCTATAACAAAGCATTATCGGCGATTCACGTACGGGGCATACAGGGCTGAACATGGTGAATCAGAATCCAGAGTTAACATCGCCAACCAACTGAGGAAGACTCCTACCAAAATAAGCATGTTGAAGGCCTTGTTGCTACCCTGTGAGAGATATTTGTTGCAGGAAGCTCTAAAAGAGCAAGAAATGACCTATGCCAAGGCTAAAGCCCCACAAGACAAATCTTGACTCAAGCAGCAACTATTGAAGAGAACCTCATGGCAGGAGATCCAGCAGACATACTAGTAAGTGTTGTAGACATTATTAATGCCCGCAATACAAAAGACATGAAGTTGTTACCCTTCTACATCACCCTGAAAATCAAAGGGTATCTTCTTCATAACTACATCATTGACCCAGGAGCTATCGTAACAATAATGCCGAGAGCAATCTACAAAGAAATGCATCTAACGTATACCACTATCACAAGAGAACCAATTCAGATGGATGGCGCCAAGGTGAACGTCATAGGAACGTTGAAAGATTTAGTAATGATAGTAGCCCGACAACCCAAACTAGTGGTGTTACAAGGGGTAGTAGTGGTAGACCTGCCTCAAGAGAATAGAGAATAAACACAAAATCTATCAAGTAGCCAATACCTAGCTATGGACTACACGCATATGAAAGTGCCAATGGATGGCAAAATAATTAGGATTGAGAATAAGCCCTCTTATAACTATTTATCATATAAGTTGGAGGATGATGAGAAAGTAAATTGGAACGAGTTGCCTGAATTTGTGGATAAGGAATTTGACGAAGGGGAGCCAATCTCCAAACAAGATATGATCATCGGCATGATCAAAGAAACTGATGAAAGGAACGACGAAGAGTTAGAGACGGAAATGGTTAATTACTTGGTTTTTGAAGAGCCAAAACAATTAACAACATTGACTAAGAGGCATTTACATGGTAGAGGGCAGCCTTGAGTCATGAAGTTTGATGGAGCAAGGACTTGAAATGGTGTTGGTGCAAGGATTCAATTGAAAAGTCCCCAAGGAGAGTCTCTTAGTTTTGCCTATCAGTTGCCCTTCAACTACACTAACAACATGGTTGAGTACGAAGCTCTATGTATAAGACTACGCAAAGCAAATAAATTCAAGGTCAAGCATTTCAAGATCGTAGGCAACTCTGAATTGGTGGTCAAATAGGTTAACTCTTAGTTTCCAAGAAAGAACAAGCAAATGAAAGCATACAAGCACGGACCTACTAGAGAGCTTTGACACCTATGAAATTCAAGCGATGTCGAGGGAGGAAAACACAAGGGATGATGATTTGGCATCTTTTCCTAACCAATTCGACCCCATGACAGACATATGGACCAAGCCCAGGGAAATAGAAATATTATACAAACCAATAGTGTTGGACAACTCAAATCACTAGAAGGTATTTAATAGCGATGAAAAAATCGTTGAGTTCCTGATTCACGAGGCTCAACATGCAAAGAACAAGAATGAATATGATGATGATGTCAAATACGGAATCATTTTGTTGAAGACCAACCAACTGCCGAAGGGTCTGATCACCCTAAAGAGTTTGTTCAATCCGGATGACAACATGAGAAAGTCCAGTCTCAAAGTGAAGAGACCAGATTACCAACCAGTTGAGATTATTGAAGGGAAGTCCCTCTTGCTTGAGAAAGATTGCACAAACTAGGAAAAGCTCCTATTCAAATAATTATGTGCCAAGTACAATGATCTCATAGCATGGATTTATTAAGGCCTAAACGTTTATGACAAGAATGTGATCGAACACACTATTGACTTGGAACCTGGGGCCAAACCATTCAGGCAAAAGCAAAGGCCGATCAACCCAACAATTGAGGTTGTGATGAAAAAGGGGTTACTGAAGTTGCTACAAGCACAAATCATCTATCCAATCAAATAATCCACATGGGTGTTAAACTTGGTACCGGTTAAAAAGAAGAATGGAGATATTCGACTGTGTAGACTTCCAAAATTTGAATAAAGCTTCATTGAAGGATCATTACTGTTGGTTACGAATCTGCCATGAGGAAAGGATTTGTTGTTATTGCGCCCAGATTCGCCCACCAGATTGAAAGGCCGGAAGGAAGGAATGCCTTCCGTGCCAATCTCCGGAGAAGGCCGGCTTCCTGTGGGGTTTTTAGTGTAAGATAAGAGTGCAGGGAAAGAGATAAAAGTACAGAAAGAGAATCCAAATGAGATTGGAGTTGGCGGTGGGAATAAGCAGCACGATAACGAATCAATCACCACTACTAACAGCATTCATCTACAAACATACGTTGAAACTACAGCTATCATTCATCCTATGTATCCTCTATCTATGCATTCCAGGAATACTTGATCACCAAATGCCAGAGTCCAGAGTTCAGTACAATAGCAAGCAATGACACAAGAAACATGAGGCAGAAATGACAAGGAGAGGCAGCATACAAGATAAAAGACAGTAAGTAGAGCCAAGTGTATGCTTGTATTAGAGGCAAACGCACAGCTACAATTGTTCCCTAGCAATATATTCCCCTTCCACCCTTTACAATGAAGACGAGTAGGCTATTTATAGCCCAAGTTCCCCCCGATTACATTCATGGGTACAAAATCCCAGACAAGACAATAGCTGACACGAGCGGCTGAGGAGCTGCTGATGCTGACTTCTGTCGGGCAGGACTGTACTCGCGGCATGGTCTCCCTGAAGGCTGTACAGCTACGTGGCGGTATATCGGGTCAAACCTTTGGTCAACAGGAATGCGGGTAGGTGCGGCAGATGGCACTTTACATCAACTTAAATGGTGGCAGCTGGCGTAGATAGTGTAGCCCATGCTTTGTCCTTTTCCCGGTCATGCCCTGGCTCGAATCTCGAAGTTGGACACTTGTCAGATGCTGACGAGTGACACATGGCTACCTTGAAAGGCAGTTTATCCAACTTCGCCCAGGATTTGAGCGCTGTCGGGTTGCGCAGCGAGAAAACAAGGTGCGATCATTTTCTGGTTTTACTTCCCCGATCGCAGCACCGGTCGGAGGGCGCGATCCGACTTCGCTGCGAAGTCGGGTTGCGCACCGGCACTTGTTGTCTTCCACCGCTGTTCAGAGTGCGCACGAAGGCGAAGTGCAACAATAGGACAGGAGATGAGCGAAGTTCGACTAACTGCCAGGGCGCAACCCAACTTCGCAGCGAAGTCGGGGTGCACCCTCCTTCCTGGGCACTCTTGGAGAACAGTATGGCAGAAAATAGACTAAGTGCCGGGGCGCCGACTTCGGGTTGCGCCCCAGGTACTCGCGGCATGGTCTCCCTGAAGGCTGTACAGCTACGTGGCGGTATATCGGGTCAAACCTTTGGTCAACAGAAATGCGGGTAGGTGCGGCAGATGGCACTTTACATCAACTTAAACGGTGGCAGTTGGCATAGATAGTGTAGCCCATGCTTTGTCCTTTTCCCGGTCATGCCCTGGCTCGAATCTCGAAGTTGGACACTTGTCAAATGCTGACGAGTGACACATGGCTACCTTGAAAGGCAGTTTATCCAACTTCGCCCAGGATTTGAGCGTTGTCGGGTTGCGCAGGCAGAAAACAGTGCAGTCATTTTCTGGTTTTACTTCCCCGACTGCGCACCGGTCAGAGGGCGCAGTCCGACTTCGCTGCGAAGTCGGGTTGCGCACCGGCACTTGTTGTCTTCCACCGCTGTTCAGAGTGCGCACGAAGGCGAAGTGCAACAATAGGACAGGAGATGAGCGAAGTTCGACTAACTGCCGGGGCGCACCCCGACTTCGCTTCCACCGCTGTTTAGAGTGCGCACGAAGGCGAAGTGCAACAATAGGACAGGAGATGAGCGAAGTTCGACTAACTGCCGGGGGGCAACCCGACTTCGCAGCGAAGTCGGGGTGCGCCCTCCTTCCTGGGCGCTCTTGGAGAACAGTATGGCAGAAAATAGACTAAGTGCCGGGGCGCAACCCGAAGTCGGCGCCCCGACACTTAGTCTATTTTCTGCCATACTGTTCTCCAAGAGTGCCCAGGAAGGAGGGCACACCCCGACTTCACTTCGGGTTGCGCCCCGGCACTTAGTCTATTTTCTGCCATACTGTTCTCCAAGAGCGCCCAGGAAGGAGGGCGCAACCCGACTTCGGCGCACCCCGACTTCACTTCGGGTTGCGCCCCGGCACTTAGTCTATTTTCTGCCATACTGTTCTCCAAGAGCGCCCAGGAAGGAGGGCTCACCCCGACTTCGCTGCGAAGTCGGGTTGCGCCCCGACAGTTAGTCGAACTTCGCTCATCTCCTGTCCTATTGTCGCACTTCGCCTTCCCTACTGCGCTCCAGCCTGAGGGCGCACCCCGACTTCGCTGCGAAGTCGGGTTGCGCCCTGACACTTAGAAACTTTCAGGGAACACCTCTGTTCTGGAAACTCTACTGGGGGGAAAGAAAAGGGAGGAAGGAAGAGGAAGAAAGGGAGGGATGAAGAAAGGGAAAAAGGAAGGGAAAGAGCAGGTTACTTACAAAAACTGAAAACATGGCACCCCGTGCCAAATGTGGCAACAATTACCTTTATCCCTTATGGAACAGATATTACGAAAAGTTGCAGGCTCACAAATGTTATCCTTGCCTGAAGGATTCTCAACATACAATCAAATTCAGGTCCAAGATGAGGATCAATACAAAATGGCATTTACCACAAAATGGAGGACTATAGAAGTTGATTGCTACCTTTGCTTTCAAATCGAGTTCTATCAAAGAAAATGAAATGAGAGATATTAAGAGAACAGGTCGAGACTTCATAGATGCTCCACTTCAGACACATCCCACTCCTTAGAGCTCTCCTCTCCACAAAGCACCTTGCTGCCAAAGCACCCTACTTGATGGAGTGCCCCACTCATGGAGCACCCTACTTGATGCAGTGTCCCACTAGCGAAGCACCCTTCTTGCTAGAGCACACCAGTCCCGAAGCCAAGTGTCATGCTCCGTGCCCATCTTAGCAATGGGATAAGGATGATGTGTCACCCCAATGTATCAACATGACGTAAGGGCCACAGGTTGCACCCAATCAACTACCCAGTCCCCAAAGTTCTCAATGCCAACAACATAGGCAACATATCACGCAACAAGCATTACAACAATCCCAAAACCCTCAATTGTTGCATGTAGGCACTAGTTCTGACATCCCACCTCAACACCAGAAATAAAGTTAGAAATAAAATATGTGTGGAAATCAGGTGCAAATATAATAAAGTTTTGTTATAAGTTTAAATAAAATTGTAACGTTGTAAAATTACATGTAATAATGTAATTGTGTGATAAGCAGGAATCATGTGTGAATAAGTGAGTTATCATGTAGTTTTTCTTATAGTTATGAGGGAAATGAAATGAAATGAAATGCAAGACAAATGTAATGAGAAAGAGGTGAGGTATCAAGGTTGGTAGTTGTCAATAACTACCTTCCCCCTAGTTTAAATAGACCCCCTCATTCATTTGAGCAGGTACACACACATACATTGGGTAGATTCTGTGCATGCCAAGGAGAGAGTTTGTTGGAGATATTATATGCACATGATAGTTTTGTGTAGGAGCAAATATTGTACATGTTGAAGGCAATATGTTGGGTGAAGTCATACACTATGTGACCATACAAGCTCATATGTAATGCAATATCTTGTTAATATCTATTCATCATTCAGCCATTGTTCTACGTGTGTCATTTGCATGTGTTTACATTGATTGATTATAGTCATAGACAAAATATGTTTGTATAGGTCCATCTAGGTTAGTGCCAAGTCATCCCATGCAAGCCTGGGCCATCAAACTTGAAGGCAAGTGCCCAGCCACTGGGCTAGTGCCAAGCCATTTGGACTAGTGTTAAGCCGTCTAAGGAAGCTTGCTAGGCCATTTGAACCTCAGACTGGGCCATCTAACCTATGTTGTGCAAGGTCGTCGAAGTGAGGTTGATGTAGGCCATCTAGCTACATCCAAAGAGTTGTTGAGCAATTAAATTGTCATTCATAATTGTTCCTCCAAGTGTGGAATACCATCACTGTGCTACATTTTGTGTCATTGCCATTTGAATTTCAAACCATCACCGTGTGGAGCTTGGAGACGGGAGAGATGGATGACAGATAACTTACCACGAGGATGTGGGAGATGTGGACATGGAAGAGTGAGAGACTAGTCGACATGAAGGAATTTGAGGATCACACAATAGCAAGAACGAGAAGAACATGGACGTGTTGAGCACGAGGATGACTTGCATGTTGGTGACGAAGACTTGCATGAAGGAAGAATATTGACAAAGCTTGTTGGTGAGGAGATACAAGTGCCAAAAGTTGAATGGGTTTGGAACCCTCAAGAGGAGGGAAGTTTAGACAAGGAATAAGAAATGCGGCAAACATTGTTTTTAACAACTATGGAAAAAGCGCAAGTGGAGGATCAACAAGCAAACAAGGTTCGGGCCAAGGAAAACGTTCGTACAAGTAGTGAAGAAGGTGCCAACAAGGATCATGTGCAAGACGAGGCAGAGAAATTGGTGATGCCAACACAAGTGCAAGTGACAGTGCCTAGAGGTGCAGAGGACGGGAGTCAAGCACAAAGGCAACCGCATGATAGTGTGCTCGAAATACCAGATCCTATGCTTATGTATTTGTGGGGATCATAAGTGTGGGAGAGCAAAGTATCGGCCGAAGGTTGTTTACGGTATCAAACAAAGGTTCGTCATGTGGAGATGAACAACCACCTATGTCTAATATTGCTACAGTTGTGGGCAAGCAAAAAATACCCAAAGTTTATGGGGCAGGGAAAGTAAGACCCAAAACGCCATATCTAAACGTGTGAGACGATATGGAAAGCAAATGGCATAGATGATGAAGATTCATGGCTAAGATTGTTTATAACAACATTGTGTGGAATAGCAATGGATTGGCATCTAAAAAGAGGAACACCCTTCACAAATTGGGACAAGTTAAACACCGAATTTAGTAAAGAATTCAGACTGCTTTGCGATGACAGGGAAATTATTGCGAAATTTACTCAACAAAGCAAAAGAAAGACGAAAATATTGAACATACAATCGTCATTTGAAGGAACTCATCAATAAGATGGAAGCAAAGCCCGCATATGGATTGCAAAAACAATGGTTCACGGATGGACTATTGCCACAATCAAGCAGATGAAGGTAGTTCCACCAACTACCTATCAAGAAGCTTTTGATAGATCCTTGAACTTAGTAAGCGAGATGAAGACAACTGCAACAAGTATAAGAAGTACCAGTCATGATTGAGACAACTCTGATAGTGATCGTGACGACTTGAGTGCAACAATCCAAGCCATGCAGAAGGACCTAGAACATATGATCAATGATGTGATGGAGGAAAAGAAGGATAAAAAGTACATAGTGCTGTGATTGTAAATCATGACACACCAATGTCACCTGTCCAAAGAAAGCATTTTGTAATATTTGTGAACTCGTGGGGCATGTTATTGTTGACTGTATGTTTAATTTAAAAAACGCAAGACACCAGACATTGACGGTGCAAAAGGAGGATAAGGTAGACAAGTGGAGCACTTCAAAAAGCAAACAGAGTGATAAGTGGTAGATACTAGAACAACTACCAAGGAAGATGAGAACCACAACAACGAAATCGACCCATAGGAGGAGAGGGTCTATTGTAGTATGATTTGAACGAGAGGCCAATCATCCAGTGTCGAAAATGTCAAGAGTGGGGACACTTCGCACACAATTGTTAGAATACTCAGACGGGAGGGGGCAATGGAAACAAAACTGCAATGATGTGCAAATGATGTAGACTGGACAATCATAAGAAGGCAAATTGCCCAAACAAGGCAAGTATGAGCAACTCGTAGAATGTCAATTTTACTGACATTGAGGAGCCTCCAAAATACCAGAAACAAAATAAGAAACATGTGCTAGATGTAACTTGGGCACAGGCGAAGGTGGAGCAATACCTGAATCCTACTAAGGAGGAGAGATGGCAGGAAGCACGTGTCTAGCTTGAAGAAGAGACAAGAAAGACCAAGCAGGAGAGATTGCTCCAAGAGAAGAAGTTGAAGGAACCTATCATGACTGAAGAAGATATGTCAACAAACCAGTTGGCTTTGCAAGTACTGAAGTGAAAGCGTCCAATTTACTATGCATAGTACGATAGGAGAACTGATGCAGACAAGACGAGTGGAGGAGTTGCGACGCCAACTAGAAGCAATGCGAATAAAAAGAGATCAGTTCGTTGACCCGATGATCTTAATGATAGATGTTGGGAAGAAACCGGCATTGATCCACATTGGGCTAATGAACCATAAGTTGACATTAGTAATTGTGGATGGGGGTTCAAATGCGAACATATTGCCCAAAAAGATGTGGGAAGATTTGGGGGAAACATTTTGTGGTCTCCCAATTTTTGGTTGTATGGCACAAACTAATACGGAATAGAAATGAAAGAAGTATTGACTGCACAAAAAATAAAGATAGCTCATCAAGTGTTCATCATGGCCATTATGGTGATTTCTATGCAAAAACCAGCCTATGATGTGTTGTTGGGACATGGGTGGCTACGCACAACATTTAAAAAGAGCCAATACAAGTATGTGATTAATCTAAAGAATCAATCCATAAGTGAGGAATTGGCGACATATGATGAGTCTAGAAATTCATCATCAAAGGATGAAAATGGATGTCAACAAAATGGAGGAGTGATGAAATTGGAAGAGTGCATGGAAGACGAGAAGCACTTTGATATCGGCCTTGTACATTGGTAGATGGAAGACTACAAAGTTTTTCAACCAACCTGCACGTGCATAAATGCAGAGGAAGAGAGCCAACATGAACCAACCCAAAGTATATATGAGATCGGCGAATGCAGTCAAAATACCAAGTCTGTAGCTAAGATCAAAAAGAAGAAGTGGACCTTTCCACGGAATTTTGCAAAATATAGTGTTGGTGATGCATTGATGATTGATTGATGAAAAGCTAGCACACCCATTTGATGTGGAAAAAATGGCAATAGAGCTTGATACCATATAGCATGAAGGACCAAAGATGGTGAAGGCGATGAAGAAAAGATGATCCATTGGAAGGACGAGTGGGACCCAATTTTGGAAACAGCAACTTTCAAAATATTTCTGCAGTACAAGGAGGTCTTCACATGTACTTATAAGTATTTGAAAGGGATTCCGCCCGAACTTTGTGTGCATCGGATTCCATTGGTCTTGGGTGCACAACCAGTGAGAAAAAGGCCATACAGAATGAACCCAAAGTGCGCGACCTTAGTCAATGCAGAAATTGAGAAGTGTTGAATGCTGGGATAGTTTTCAAGATGAATGTAAGTGCGTAGGTGTCACCAAATTGTGATCAGCTTTAAGAAAGAAAGAAACCAGGTCCGCATCTGCGTCAATTTCAGGGGTTTGATTACAGTGACTATTAAATATCCCTTTCTTATACCATTATTGATTTGATTTTTGAGGAGGTAGCAAAACATGAGATCTATTCATTTTTCGATGGACTCTCAGGCTACAAGCAAATCAATATCGCTGAGGAAGATAGGTTGAAGACCACTTTTGTAGTGGAAAAAGACAGTTATACATATAATCGAATGCCTTTTGGTTTCTACAAGGCCCCTGCCACATTTCAACGAATAATTTTGTATATTTTTTAACAAATGTCCATGGGCAAGTTCAAAGTATTCCTAGATGATTGGTCATTGTATGGAAAGAAGGACGAGCATTTGAAGGCATTGGAGGAATGCATGAAGTTGTGTATGAATGCTCGATTGTCCTTAAATCCAAAGAAGTGCAAGCTGCTGGTACCATATGGAAAATTACTTGGGCATGTTGTATGTAAAGAGGGTTTGAAGACTGATCCTAATAAGATACAAGTCATCATGAGCATGGAAGAGTCATACAATGTAAGTTCGTTTAAGTCCTTTGTGGGACATGTTGGGTATTATTAGGGCTTCATCAAGAACTTCGCACAAGTTTTACACACTCTAGATGTATTGACGCACAAGAATGTTCTTTTTCAATGGACGAAGGAGCATCAAAAGGCCTTCGAGGAACTAAAAGCAAAGTTGGTTTGCACCCATTATGGTATTTCCAGACTGAGAGGAGTTTCATGTCCATGTTGATGCCCCAATTTTGCAATTGGACGTGACTTGGCCTGGGAGGGACAATTTGGGTTGGAACAACCCCAATATTTTTCAAGTCGGTTATTGTCTCATGGAGTAGGAAACTTTGGGAATGATGTATACGTTGTAGAAGTTTAGAAATTATCTACTCACCAATCCTTTTGCTTTCTATGTGGACCATCAGGCATTGTTGTATTTGATCAACAAGCTGACTATCCACAGATGAGTTAGTAGGTGGTTCGTCAAGTTGCAAGAGTTCGTGTTTTGAGTGGCAATTAGACCAGGGAAGAAACACGTAATAGCATATCAATTGTCAAGGATCGCTCAAGAGAGCCTATAGAGCGAGGAGTGTCAAATGAATTTCCGAACGCTAATTTGTTTGCAAGTATTGTGCTACCATCATGATACAAGTATGTGGGTGAATAATTGTCAACAGGAGAGTTGTCGAAGGAGTTGACGACAGCTAAAAAGATCATTGTGAAATCAACATCATTTCAATTGATTGCTAGATTGTTGTACAAGATCAGACCTCGAGTATTGCAAAGGTGTGTAATGGATGAGGAAGTGAATGCAACGTTGAAGGAAGCTCATGAAGGACTAGTAGGAGGGCATATGGGACCAGGTGCGACCGCGAGGAAGGTGCTTCTAGTAGGGTTGTGGTAGCCCACCCTCTATCATGATGTGAAGGAGTTTGTAACCACGTGCAATACGTGCTAGGGAGTTGGGAAGCCGCTGAGGAGGGACTTCATGCCGTTGCACCTATCACAACCACAAGAGTTGTTTGAGAGATGGGGTCTTTGTTGGACCATTAAAGACCAGCAGAAGATGTAGATACGTTGTGGTAGCTACCGAGTATTTGACAAAGTGGGTCAAGACAAGGGTGTTGCCTAACAAATTGACAAAGAGCACTACACGTTTATTGTACGAACAAGTGATTATAATATTCAGCATACCTCTTTTGTTGACAAGTTATCAAGAAGGACACTTTTCAATGAAATCATTCGGAAGTTGACTACAAAATTTAAGATCTTACATTAATTGTCTATCCGTATTACCCCAAAGCAAAGGGGCAAGCGGAAGCAACGAATAAGGTTTTAGTATGCATAATGTATAAGACATGGAATTGAAGATGTTGATTGGGAGGAAAGATTGCCAACTGTCCTATTGGCGTATAGGACTACATTTAAGTCAACAATGATTGATGTACAGATAGGAGGCAATTGTACCAATAGAGTTTATGGTACCGAGTTTGAGAGTGGCTATACAAAACCATCTTGGTGACCAAAGAACCTAGAAGAGAGGCTAACAACACTCATCAAGCTGGATGAGATGAGAGTGATGGCTCAATGAGCCACGGAGGTTTCCAGTGTCAAAGAAAGTTGTGGTGTGACAAGCACCTAAGGAAGATGGATTTTAAGCCAGGTGACTTAATCTTGAAGTATCATGGCAAGAGAGAAATCAAGGTAGGTAAGTCGAAGACCTTATGGCTTAAGTAGATGAAGTAATGATCAATTGCTCAATAAGATTGAAGAAACTATACAGGACATTGCGCCCCAAAATAGTTAACGGTTCAAAGTTGAAGCCAAGACGAAGGAACAAGTACGGGAAGGTTGATAGTGGCACCAAGCCAATTTTTGAGATCCTTTCAAGAAATATCAATTTAGGAATTTGGGGAGTCGAGTCGTACTAAGGAGGAAGATGGTGCAATAAAGAACAATGACATAGAAAATGAACTTGCAGAGCAGTTGGCAATGTTGTACAGAGAGGAAAACGAAAGTAGGAAAGCGAGGAACATGTAGCCTATGATCAAATAAGAGGAATTGCAGCATCAGTCTACAAAGAATAGATGGATTCAGGTGCATGTCAAATTCCCATACCTAGAAGTCGAAGAAAAACTAAGATCAGTGAATGCAAAAAACATACAGTGGATGGTGATGGTGTATGTTGGGCAAGGAGAACCACTAGAATAGGAGCCTCAAAGTGAGGGCAGTGAGTATGAACAAATGAGTTTTCTTGTAGCTATTGGTCGTGCAAAGCAAAGAATGAGAGAAGAAACAAAGCAATTGCATAGGCAAAGCGAGTAACTGAATAATCGAATTGTGGAGTTGATGGGGCAACGTGCCCAAGAATTGCTAAGGATGCAGCAAGATAATCAAGCAACGGATAGAATTTTTCTAGAAATGAGACAAGTTTAAAGGAGACTCTCGAAGGTGTGCAACAAACAAGTGTTAGGAGTTACTAATGGCTATGTGGAGAAAGTTGAGTTTCTGGGAACAGACTACCAATTCAGCAAGAAGACCTACTGCAAGTGAGGTAGAATGGAGAGACATACATGAAGTACCATTGCCAAGCAAGGGAGAAGTTAGGAACTCAAGACAAGAGTCGAGTAGTGTATCCTTGACAAGTTCAAGTAGTGATGCAAAGGATTGGCGCAGTAATAGCTCTGGCTTGGAACTTGGAAGAAGAGTAAGGAGAAGAACACCACAAAGACACCAAGTCACCCAACCCATATGCAATAAGGATGAACAACGACAAGTAACTCAGAACCAAAATGCCTTCGAGGCAAATAGGCGGATGAGTTGAAGAAATCAGGATCTGCCAAACTTGAACGATTCCTTGGGAAGTCGAAGTAGAATGCAAAGACTACTAGAAACCTAAGGCATGCTTACGAAATAGACTATTCATGGAATTTAGGAGGACCCTTAGGACCATCGAGACGCCTAGATCCGTTGGGCCAAGGGCGGAGGATGTTTGGCCTCTTTCCCGACTGTTTGAGGGGAATTTTTTACCTTAAATTGCCCCTAGGCTGTCAGTCAGCAAAGTGGGCCGTCTAGGCCACCCCCTAGTCGTTTGGGAGATAGCAAACCTCAAATGGCCCTCAAACCATCCAAGCTGAGAGCTCAGCCGTCAAAAGTTGTTGAAGGTCATCCGAGAGGAAGTAATGAGAGACCAAGCGCAATCGGGCCATCTGGAGAACCAGTTTGACTAGCAACAGTACCAAGGTTATCCGGTAGAGGTGAAACGAAAGTAAGAGGGGTTGGGTCATTCAAAGGAAATACTATGTGAGCACCAATTGAAAGATAGAATGGACTCAAACCTAAGCTCAGAAGACTGTCGTGAAGTAACCGGCAAGGGAGAAGGCAATCAGGATGGGGTGGTGAGCAACTAAGCCACCCAAGCCGTATAGAGCAGACTCTTTGACCAAGATAGCAACCAGTTAGACAAGGTCATCCGAGTCAACAGTAAAGGTTGTCTGGACAAATGAGTTATCAACAAGAACAAGTAGAGGCACCGACAGGTCAAACAGACAAGCCGTCTGGCCACCTGGGTGGTTTGCACAAGGCAAAGGAAAAATTAGATTATGGTCGTACAATAGTAAAGTGCAAAATAAATATGCACAAGGTGATAAAAACAAAGTGCAAAATAAACATGCGCAAGGTGTCAAAGATAAGGAAGAAAAGAAGAAAAAAGAACAACATCCAGTTACATGCAAGGCAGTTCAAGGTGGCAAAATGGTAGCTAAGAGGTACTTACCGCATGCAAAATAGTTGTCCCCCTACCACCTTCATCTTATAAATAGGCATTGGGAGATGTCCATGAAGCATTCTAACACAGCACCCAAGATAAGTTTTAGGGAGCGCAAGACAAACGTTGCAACAAGAGGAAATTGGAGACCATACGGATGAGAGCACCCCCAATAGAAGACATGGCACAAATAAAGTAGCAAACCAAAGTTGTAATGCAAAGGGAAACTGCCCTGAAGAAGGACCGCATTGCAAAAGTGAACGGCCAAACTAAAGAAGTTCAAAGCTGCTAGGAAGAAGTGTCGAAGAGGGTTTCTATTGGAAATGTCTCCGCAATGCTGACAAAAAATATTTTTCCTTTGGAGGTACAAGGGTTGTAGCGAAAGATTGTAATAAAGGACAGAAGAAGAGATTGCAATCAGTCTCTGCAAAGGAGAAAGCGCCTAAATGTTGTGAATAATTTTCCTCAATCGTACGGGTTGTATGGACTACCGACAAAAGAAGAAAGTCATAGCTAAGAGCAACTGTATGGGTCGTCCAAGAAGTTATAGACATTGTCCGAACGCAAAGACACTGCACAAAAAGAGTCGTCCAAAATCAAGCCGTCAAGGACAAAGTCGTTTGAGACCAGACCGTCCGTAGTCGAGTTGTCTGAGGTTGGACCATCTTAGGCAGGGCCATCTAGCAGGAGGTCGTCCAAGACCATACCGTCTGGAGGCAAGCCATCAAGAGTTGAAATGTACAAACAGTCAAGGTCGTACAACAAAGATCAAGTGGACTCATGGGAAACGAAGTGGAGTAACAAGCCAATGTGGAGCTGCAAAAAGAAGACAAGCCATCAAGAAGACAGTTATAACAATTGGAGCTAGTTGTTGTCGAAAGTTGGTGAAATTCGAGGCCAAGAAGATTGACAACAAAAGGGATGCAAAGAAAGCCATGAATTTCAATGTGAATCAAACGGGTAGAACTACAAAGAAGGTTTCCACCTGAGGCTATGTTGTAGGCAGGACCTCGCACTTATGGGGGAAGCATCAAAGTTGGCTTCGGGAGAGGCCTAGTTCACCATGTGCATGGTAGAGAGAGAGAACATGGAATGGATGTTGAACAAGGGAGAATGCGGCAAAACGGAATGGAGTCAAGGTCAAAATCATAGACGGGCACCCCTAATGAACATGAACGACATGGTAAGGAGTCAACAGCATCACCTCAAGTAAAGAATAAGGGGAAGAAGGGGATGCAAATTCCCTTGGAAGAAATTACTTGGACAACACCAACAAGAGAGTTTGGCAAAACTCGGTGGTTGGAGCACCTGATGAAAACCGCATTTCAAAATGCAGGAGTGCAGTTTATTTTGCAAGCTTCTGGCTTTGATAAAGATTTTTTCAAGTCGTACCTATTATAATTGGTGCAGACATGATGCTGAGCATAATCGTAGCAGAATTATAATTGGTGACAAAGAGGTATGAGTATTATCCTCCCCGAACAAATTTTGGAGAATTATTGATTTGAGGAATTCCATGAGACCGGTGGTGGGAGTGGAAGCCAAAGCAACAAAGAGGGAGGCTGAGTTAAAGGCTAGGTTGGCAGAAGTCAAGTAGAAGTCACATCATTATGGCTTCCAGTGGGCTCGTTACCAAGCCTATGCCAAGAGGCTCAAGGGAGAGAATGAAGCCTTAAAGTTACAAATCCAAGAGCTTGGAGGAGTACCTATTCCATTGCCTCAACCTCAACAAAGCTAGAGTCCCCAGGAGCAGCAATAGTCAACGACAAGGACGTTGATCAATCTAGAGGGGAGGGTAGATGTAGGTGCTAGTTCTAACATGCCACCTTAGCACAAGAAATAAAGTCCTAAATAAAATATGCATGGAAGTCAAGTACGCATATAATAAAGTTTTGTTATAAGTTTGAATAAAATTGTAATGTTGTAATATTGCATGTAATAATGTAATGATGAGATAAGCAGGATAAGTTAGTTATCATGTAATTTGTCTTGTAGTTAGGAGGGAAATGAAATGAAATGCAAGACAAATGTAATGAGAAAGAGGTGAGGTGTCAGGGTTGGTAGTGCGAATAAGTTAGTTATCATGTAATTTGTCTTGTAGTTAGGAGGGCAATGAACTGAAATTCAAGACAAATGCAATGAGAATGAGGTGAGGTGTCAGGGCTGGTAGTTGTCAATAACTACCTTTCCCCTAGTTTAAATAGACCCCCTTTTCATTTGAGCAGGTACAGACAGAGACACACATAAATGGGGTAGATTCTATGCATGCCAAGGAGAGAGTTTGTTGGAGATATTGTATGCACATGATATAGATATAGACACACACATACATTAGGTAGATTATGTGCATGCCAAGGAGAAAGTTCGTTGAAGATATTGTACACACATGATAGCTCTGCACAGCAAAAGATATTGTATATGCTGAAGGCAGTATGTTGGGAGAAGTTGTACCCTGTGACCATACAAGCTCATATGTAATGCAATATCTTGTTACTATCTATTCATCATTCAACCATTGTTCTATGTGTGATATTTGCATGCGTTTGCATTAATAAATTACAGCAGTAGATATAAAATCCAAACCCTATTATGTTGTATTATGTTCGCACAAGGTCGTCTACGTTAGTGCCAAGTCGTCCCATGAAGGCAAGCTATCTGTGCAAGTTCCAAGTCGTTTGGGCTAGTGCTAAGCCATCTGAGGAACCTTGCTAGGTCATCTAAACTGTGGTGCAAGGTCATCAAAGGGAGGTTGATGTAGGTCATTTGGATGCATCTGGAAAGTTATTGAGCAGTTAAATTGTCATTCATAATTGTTCCTTCGAGTGTGGAATACCACCACCTTGCTACATTGCAAGGTCAGTAGACACCAGTTGGGCAAAACCAACTAGACCTCAGAGGGAAGATACAACATATGCCTTAGAGCTCTCAAGGACTCGTGACCACACAGCTACAATAGGCAACTACTTCACAATATCCACAAAGTGCACAAAACCCACAACAAGTTGCGCAAAATCTATTGCAACAAGTTGCACAAAACCTACAACAATCGATGGCCCAAAATTTCCCATCACAAGTGCCTCAAAATACATAGCAACAAGTGCAGAATCTTCAACAACAAATGGCTCAACATGTAAACAAATCTATTGACGTAGCTCCAACAAATGATTCAAAACATTAACGCTGCTCAAATTCCACAAGTACAAATAGGCCAGCCCCTACAAATTGCTCCTCTCCAACAGTTCCAACCATAGCAGATTGTTCAAAACCAACCGCAACAAGTTGTGCAAAATGCACAATAACAATTCGCTTAATACTCTCAACCATCCCAAAATTTGAACCCCATTGGGTAGAGTTTTCAAATGCTGCAAAACCTTCCACTGTAGTTGTACGGAGGACAATCCGCATGCCAGGCACCCTACAGGCAATCAATAGTGCCTTATGGCCAAAACCAACCCATACAGTATGCCCAAGGGCAACAACCCTCTCCAATACAGGCGCAAGCAAGACCTCAACAATATCTTCCTAATTGAAATTTTCAAGGGCCCCTTAATCTACCAGTATATTCGCACATTCCAACTACAATCCTTAAGTCCCTCCTATCCTTTTCAGGGAATTATAGTCAAACAACAATTGAACACTTGAATGATCTATCAACCTTGAAGTCTATACACCAAATCCATGGACTCTTGATTGGGTCACTGAGAGACAAAGTTGCTACATGGTACCAAAGCCTACACAACAGGTCAGTAGTGAATTGGACCTCGATCGTAGAACCATTCATGAAGCATTTTGGCACTCCATCCAACGGATATTCGATCCTCTTTTAGTTGAACAACATGCTATGGTATATGAATGAGAGAATTCATGACTAACATACAAGGTTCCTTCGAACCGTTCAACTGATACCATTTGATGTTAGACAGTCAAATGAAGTAGCTTTGGTTTATTACATGAGGGCCTTGCATCCAAATTTGGCTATGATGGTGCAAAATGTAAATCCAGTCACTTCCGCAACGACATTTGAAGAAGTCGCCCATGCTGAGGAGATTCTCATCAAAGTTGGTAAGTTACCACCAACTCCCCCCATGACTTATGTAACACATCCAACCCCAAGTGCTTCTCCCCAGGCTCAATACTTGTCACCTCCTCAGTTAGCCCCCATTCCCATTTCTCCATATCTACAAGCTTACCAACAACCTCAGACCACCATTCCACCTTCTCAAGCCACATCATTTTCCTCTACGCTCCAATGCCAACTCAATCAAAGAACCCTATACATCGTCAAGCACCTAGGCTAGTCCACTCCAAGATCCATGGTTTATCCAAATCAGATTTTGGAATTGCCCACACCTACACCCAACCCCACTTACCAACCTTAGAGCCAATTACAGGTTGAGGGAATGCCAAAAATAATGGAAGATATGAATAGACTAAAAGTTATGGTCAAAGACGAGTAACAAAATGATGATCAGTCAAAGGCAAGCAGGGCAGTACCAACAAAAGAAGACTTCCTATCTGACCAAGGACATCACAAAATAACATGGTAAACATTGATCCCAAGATTGATTCCCTATGGTATTTCACCTGTAACATTGGGCATAACTTGGTTGAGTGTGCTATTGCAATACATTATGCGCAAGCCATGCTTTACAATCAGGAGTGCCAAGCCCGACAGGTTGCAATGGTTGGTCAAGCAACGACAAATGCATCAGTTGGAGGTAATCCATTGATAACAAATCAGCAAGTCAATGGCCAGCAATGGACTAATTAGGAAGTAGCGAGTGTGCCTCTAATGTAGATGGCTCCGAACATGAACAATGTTGTACTAGCAAATTTCAGAACAATCAAGGATGAATTCTTCCCTTTTGAGGAGCAAGCCTTATGGATGAACCAACAACAGGATGCGATCTCATGCAACAAGAGGAGAGCTACCAAATATCCACCAAGAATCGGACCTTTACTTCAACCCCCGCAATCCGAGCAAGTTCCTGAATGGCTCTAGGAAGCACTGTCATGAAGAGAGTCCAGACATTGATGCAACTCCCAGTTAGGACTCAACATCATCAACATTGCAAGGGAAGTAGGGAGGAGGCTCTTCTCAACCAAATGCTACAATACCACAAAACAAGGCATCCCTGGAGTAAAGGACCTGAAAGGGCTGCAAATAAGACATAAGCAAATAAAGGAAAGGCAATGTAAGAGTTAAACAAGGCAACTGAGGGGAACACGAGATACCCCTCATTGACAAGTGAGGGAAGAGTGGCTAAAATGATGCACTACATGCACTTCAACATTGAGCATATGGGGCTAAAGATGGCAAATCAGAATCCAAATTTAACATCACCAACAAACTAAAGAAGACTCCTACCACAGTAAGCATGTTGGAAGCCCTATTGCAACTGGATCAAAGAGATTTGCTACAAGAAGCTCTAAAAGAGTAGAAAAAGACCTATGTCGGGACTAAAGCCACACAAGCAAGAAAAACTTTGACTCAAGCAATGGTTGTGGATGAACAAAACCTCATGGCAGGAGATCTAGTAGACATACCACTAAGTGTTGCAAATGTTATTAATGCCCCCAAGCCTAATGACACGAAGTAATTACCCTTCTACATCACTTTTAATAATGGAGGGTACCTTCTTCGTAGCTGCATCATTGACTCAAGAGTTGTGACAATAATGTCAAGAGTAGTCTATGAGGAGATGGATCTAAGGCATACCACCATCACAAGTGCACCCATTCAGGTAGATGACACCAAGGTGAACGTTATAGGAACCTTGAAAAATTTGGTCATGATAGTAGACCGACACCTAGAACTAGTGATGATACAAGAAGTAATAGAGGTAGACCTGCCTCCTTATTTTGGTATGCTCCTATGAAGAGAATGTACACAAAAACTATCAAGTATCAGGTACCTACATATGGATTACATGCATATGAAAGTGGCAAGGAATGGAAAAATAATCATGATCAAGAAAGAGTCCCCTTGTAACTATATGTTACATCAGCTAGAGGATGGTTAGACAAACGGTAAGACAATGAACTAAGGAACTTGACAAAAGGGAGCTAATTTCGGAAAAAGATATGATCATCAACATGAACAAGGAAAGCAATGAAGGTAACAAAAAAAAATTATTGGAAGAGACAAAAATGAGTAATTACCTAGTTTTTGAAGATCCAAAACGATTACCTACATTGACTACAAGGCATATACATGGTAAAGGACAGCCTTGGATATTAATTTTGATGGAGAAAAGACTCGAAATGGTGCTGGTGCAGGAATTCAATTAAAGAGTCCTCGAGGAGAATATCTTAGTTTTGCCTGTCAATTGCTCTTCAATTGCACTAACAACATGGCCGAGCATGAAGCTCTATGCATAGGACTATGCAAAGCAAAAAAAATTGAGACAAGCATTTGAAAATCTTAGACGACTCTGAATTGGTGGTCATATAGGTTAACTCTAAGTACGCTATTAAAAACAAGCAAATGAAAGCATACAAGCATAGATTTTGGGACCTATTAGAGAGCTTTGAAACCTATGAAATTAAAGCGGTGCCCAGGGAGGAAAACACAAAGGCCGACAATCTAGCATCTATGGCCGCCTAATTGAGTCCCACGACAAACGTATGGACCAAGCCCAGGAAACTGGAGATAGTATACAAACCAGCAGTGCCAGGCAACTCAAATCACTAGCAGGTATTCAATAATGATGAGCAAACTATCGAGTCTCTAATTCGAGATGCTCAACATGTAGAGAACAAGAACGCATACAATGACAATGTTGAAGATGGGATCATTCAATTGAAGACCAACCAATTGCCGAATGGTCTAATCACACTCGAGAGTTTGTTCTATCAAACGACAGTGTGAGAAAGCCAATCTTACAGTGAAGACGTCAAATTACCAGCCAATTGAGATCAGTGAAGCAAAGTCCCTTTTGCTCGGAAAAGAATGCACGAACTAGGAAAGGCTCATGTTCAAAGAACAATGAAATTTACACAAGGCTAAGCTTGCAAATGTTATCCCTACTTGACACACTCTCGAGATACAATGAAATTTGGGTCCAAGATGAAGATCAATACAAAACAACGTTTACCACAAAATGGAGGACATTTGCATATTACAAAATGCCTTTCGGATTGTCCAATGGAAGAGCCACTTTTCAGAGAGCCATGGACATTGCTTTTGCAAGTTTGTTGGAAGATATCATCTTGATATACCTAGATGACATAATACTTTTCTCAAAAGACGAGCAACCATTTGGAACACTTGGAAACCATTTTCGAACACTCCAAGGAGTTTGGCATCTTGCTGAACCCCAAGAAATCCATTTCCTTCGTCCAAGAAGAGAAATTGTTGGCTCATGCAACAAGGGATGGGTTGGCTATCAATTCGGATATGGTCAAAGCCATACAACAACTGCCTTTACCATAATTAGTGAAGGGGGTCAGATCTTTCATGGACCACATTCAATTTGTTTCCTGCTTTATCGTAAACTTTGCCAAGATGGTCAAGCCAATAACAAAAATGCTAAAAAAGGATACTAACTTCTCTTGGATAGAAAAAGGTAAGTAAGCATTTCAAAGTATTAAGGATGCGATCACCATGGCCCCACTGCTTGTAAATCCAGATTTTTCGAAGGATTTCAGACTGTATGTATTTGAGACAAATGTCAGTATAGTTGTAGTTCTCACACAAAAAGACGACAAACGGGATGAGCATCCTATATATTTCATGAGTCTGACCTTGCACAACTATGATGAGAGGTACACCTTCATTGTAAATTCAAATATTACCTTTCATAGAGCAGAACCATGGTGTTTGTGGTTCATCCTGATGTTAGCTCCACCATCCTAAAGGAGAATTAGGAGACAAGAGATCTGGTTGGATCAACAAGATTCAAGAGTTTGACATTGAAACTAAACCAACTAAGTTGATCAAGGGCAAAGCTCTATGCGAGAATCTGGCACAATCCTATGTAGAGGAAGAGGTAGTGGTTATAGATGAACCCGTGCAACCGAAGGCTCAGATAACCATGAGAAAGAGGCCAAAATGGATAAGTGATATGATGGAATACCTCCTAACCAGCACAATCCTGAGTGACAAGACAAGAATTGAAAGGAAACGTTTTAGGAGATAGGCAATGAGCTACTTTGTGATGAACATCATCTTGTTTTGAAGAGGGTACAATGGAGTCCTCTTAAGATGTGTTGAAGGGGAGAAAATAGACAATTTGTTAAGAGCCTACCATGATGAAGGGGGACATTACTCAGCATATACCATTGCCCACAAAATTATGAGGGTGGTATACTACTGGCCCACAATCATATTAAATGCTCTTCAATGGGTGAAGGTATGTAATTCATGTAGTATGTTTATGGGGAAGAGGAAGAAGGCTCCAATGCTCCTGCAATCTGTCATGGTCTCAGAGTTGTTTCAACAATGGGGCTTAGACTTCATAGGTAAGATTAACCTCCTCTTCAATGCACTCCATAGGTGGATTCTTATGGCCACGAACTATTTCACTAAGTGGATAGAGACAGTTTCGGTTAAACAAACAAACAAACCAAGAAACGGTGATACAACTGTTGGAAGACATCATAACCCGCTTTGGGGTACCTTCTATTGTCATCATCCATAAAGCATCGGTTTTTACCAAGGGAAATATGCTTCGGTTTGCGCTTCAACATGGTTTCATGTTGAAGACATCTTCAAACTATTATCCACAAGGGAATAGCTAGGCTGAAGCTATCAACAAGAATCAGATCAATATCTTGAAAAGAATCATTGCACAATCCCCGAGGAATTAGTGCACACAGTTAAGGAAGGGATTGTGGGCAAACAAGGTAACCCCAAAAGCATCAATTGAACACTTGTACAAATTAGTGTATGGAAAAGAAGTTCTACCCATCAACTTGGATCTCCCATCTCTGCAACTTTCACAACAACTCAAACTAAAGGACACAAATATGACACCCTTACAAACAAGGTTGAACAAATTGATGTTCCTCGAAGAAGAATAAGTAAAACCATTCGCAAGATGGGCAAAGCACCAAATTGCAATGAAGAGACAATTTGATAGAAAAGTGATGACACTTGACATCAAGAAGGGGACCGGGTCTAGAAGTGGGACGAAAATCAAACCAATCCTAGTCAACATATGAAGTTTGATTCTATGTGGTCCAGACCATATCAAATCATCCAAATGAAGAGTGCCAACACCTTCAAATTGGTAACTCTAGGACTGTTGCCTATCTCAATCAACGAGCAGCATCTGAGGTGCCTGTACAGCGAGTGGAATTCTAATTCAAAAAAAAGAAGTCTGGGAGTGCCACATACAACAAGCGTGGGCCCTCGGCCCCCAACAAAAAAAAAAAAAAAAAAAAACCAACCCAAGAAAGGAAAAAAAGCTAACAAAAATTCCCGCTCAAGCAAAAATACCAAATTGGGAAATTCGATAAGCCCTCCATCAATTTATTTCTAGTCCCCTCTTTTGTTGTCATCTTTTTCTGACCTTTTTGTAAAAAGAAAAAAAAAGTGCCACCAACTATAAAATGGGGTAAAGTGAATTTCAGAATTCACTTTTACTTTTCACACTCCAAGAGCTCCCATTTCCACTTAGAGAACTTCTTTCATTGCAATCAATCCACTCAATGGATTCTGATTCCACAAAAGACCCAATTGAGCACAAGTGAGAAAGATACAACACACAATTTCAGATATCAAGAAAAATGTTTGTGATGCAGTTTTCGAGCAACACGAGGGTTTGGAGATACTCTTTTCACCTCCAACAATCCGCCCAATGGATTCCAACTCCGTAAGAGACCCATTTGAGTACACACAAAAAAGAACTCAGCCCACAGTCTTTTTTTTGAAAGAGGACTCTCAGAATGTTTTTCATGAAAAAAGAAACATGGAGAAACAGTACTCTAAAAGCATAAACTAGTTTCTGATTCACCAGATCGCAAATGTGCAAGTGAAGAGCATACTCCTAGTGCTGCAGGATTTTTGGTTAACTAGATCGCATTACGCGCAAGTGAAGAGCATAATACCAGTAGCAAAAACGTATTAGAAAACAAAAGGAAGAAAAAATATGGACTATAAACTTAAATGAAGAGATGAGTTAGAAAAGGAACAAAAAACATTTGATTGAATTTTTATTCCGAAAAAAAGGAAGTGATACATCTACAAAGGTCCAATCGCGTTTCGACCTACAGGTCTCATTAGCAGAGTGACTTCGAAGAGATACAACCTCTCTTTATAAAGACCTAACTCTAGAGGGGAGCTGAAGAGTAATGCATATGGGATAAAAACACCCAAGCATTGTTACAAACCACAAGTTTATAGACCAATACAATGAAAAGAAGAGAAGTCCCAGGCTCAACCCCCCAACAAAAACACCCACCCAAAAAACAGAAGAAACGCATTAAAAAATGAGAAAATACAAGGTGGGAAGAGTCCCTCAATCAATTTTATTTTTACAAAGATAAGATCGAAGAGGTTTTTGGTTCCTCCAACAAATGATGCCTCGAGCAATGTGCTTGAGCTCTCTATCTTTTCTCCATTTTTCAAACATTGGAGAAATCATATTTGTGCCGATTCGAAGATCTTTGACAAAACTACAGTTGTCCAGCTTCAAAATAAGAGGAACAGTTTTTTTTTTTGTTCCATGTCTGCGTGCTGCTCGCTCCAAAACTCTAGCCAAAAGTGAAGGCCTACCATCAAATTTAACTTTCTCAAACAAAGGTAGGAGATAATTAATTTGATATCCCTTAGCTTTGAGTCTATTAAAAAAATTATTTTTAACATAAATAAATCCATACCTGGAGATTTCTTTAACCAAAAATATGTTGAGTTCACTCATGATAAAGGCCTTTTGTTGATGAACTGGATGATGGGAGGAAGCAGAGATGTATTGATAGGCATTCATCGGCTTCTGAAACAATTTGGTGCAGAGAATTCCAATCTGAGCAAAATCAGGCACCTTAAAGAACGATGTATCTAGAAGTTTTATTTCAAAATTAGAAACTAAGGAAGTAATTTTAATATTGTCATAGAAGGAACCGTAGGCAGCAACAAAACCATTAAGATCCTCCTTAGGGCCTATTGGCATTTCTACTACATGGTGTATATTTTGTTGTTCTGTAACTTCTCCTTCCCTGAAGCTTTCTTCTTTGTACAGTGTTTTGTTCTCTTTCCTGCTTTTTCTGTCAGAATTTGTCGGTTAGGGCTGGTGCAGTTTTTTGTTTATTCAGCATACAGGGTTTTCCCCTTGTCGAGGGCGGAGGTAGTTTGGTGCCATGTCTCAAGGCGCAGGTTTGTTCCGGGGCAGAAGCAGAGAGCAGGCCCATTCTGGGCCATACAACAGCAAAGGCCAGCTCCAGAAAAGAAAACGTAAGAGCGCCCATGCCTTTTCGCCCTGTTTGGAGAGCGCAAGGCATTTTCGGGCCCTGACTGAGCGCAACTGCAATTTTACACAGAAAATTCTAAGTACAGCAAGGTCTTTTCGCCCCGGTTGGAGAGCGCAATGCAATTTCGGAACAGAAAACAACGCTTTGGCCTTTGACCGTTCAGCATGAACCTGTTTGGAGTGATGTGGGGCCCATACCCTTTGCACTCCTCTTTTGGAGCGCAAAGCATTTTCGTTGTCTGCCAGGAGCGCTTGGGGTTTTGACTTTTCAAAGGACACAGAGAGCAACAGTTCGAATAGAAAAATTGTTAAGACAGTTGTTTCGCTCTGTTTTCCAAGCGCAAGGTTGTTTCACTCCTACTGGGAGAGAAATGGCCTTTGACTTTTCAAAGCGCAGCAGCAGGTTCGAGGAAAAAGGGTTAAGTGTGTCCCTAAGGCATTTGCGCTCTAGGCCACAACGCTTTGGTCTTTGACCGTTCAAACTCTGGCTCACCTTCCAAGTCTCCATGGACATTTCGCTCTCATTTCTAGGGCAATCCGCTTTCGCTCAAAGCTAACAGCGCTTTGCCTGTTGACTTTTCCACGCTGGTGCATCTCCCAAAGCTCCCAGGCCGGTTCGTTTCTGTTTTGTAGCACCAAGCGTTTTCGCCCCGGTTTACCAGCGCAATTCCCATTGACTTTTCAAAGCGCAGCAGCAGCTTTTAACAAAAAAATGCTAAGTGTGGCCATAGGCTATTTCGCCCACGCTAAGGGAGAAATGGCCTTTGACTGTTCAAGGCACGACCCAGATTCCGAGGAAGATGCCAAGTGGTGCGGCAAGACGTTTCGCTCTATTTCCCCAGTGCACGGTCGTTTTGAGCCTAAGGAAGGGTGCAAACACCTTTGACCTTTCGACACCAGCACCACTCCCAAGGCACTAAGGTGTTGTGCTTAAGTTTTCAAGCGCAAGGCAAAGTCGAAGCAAAGATGCAGCGCAATTAATTTTGACTTTTCAAACGCTTTCATTGCTCTCAAGAGTGCCACTCGTTTCGTTGCATTTTTGGAGCGCAAGTTCATTTCAGGCCAGGGAACAACGAAACGTAGGTGGGGCCTGCATCCATTAGGCGCCTGTTTCAGTCCAGCCCCCCTTTTTACCTCAGCCAGAGTTCCTCAGAGGCATTTCTCAGCAACGCAGGGTGCATCCTTATCCAAATTAAACACAGTCAGTCTGAGAAGCTGCCAGACTTGACATTTTCGGATTTCAGAATCCTATCTTGCATTGAGGCGGTTCCAGCAAGTAAGGAGATGGCGCCACCAGCGAAAGCTGTCAGAGCATTGGAGGGGTGCAGCTGCATTTTTGGGAGTCATCAGTTTCAGCCCATGCCTGGTTACTGTTTCATGAGTGTTTTCCCTCTCAAATCTTATCTTCTTTGCCACCGCCATGTTTTGTGGGTGTGCATTAAATATTTCAAGCGGCAGAATTCTCTATAAAATCCGGCAATTTTATTGTAAAATCATGGATGTTTTGCTAGAAGCTTGTTGTAACTTGAATTCTGCTATCAATACAGATAATGTTTGGCTCTAACTCTGAACTTCTATTTATGTGTATGTCTTCAATTGCTTATTTTCTATTAAATTCTCCGCTCTGTATGTGGGTTATTTCTATGTCTGGATTTGACTCCCGGTAGAGGGTGAATGCTGGAATAGTCCTGGAGATTACACATGTTAGATGTCTGGTTTTAATTTTTGTTAGTTGTTTGTGTTGAGTGCTATTGATTCAACGTACAGTTAAGTTATCATGCTGCTAGTCCATCACCCCTGTTCTATCTGGCTTGTGGCCATATTTCCCATTCCTTTCAGTCATTTCCATTTCTTTCTTGTTCTCTAATCTAAATCCCCTCAGTTAGAATAGCAAGGGAACCAACCCATCTCTGGAGATTGGCACGGGAGGCATTTCTTCCTCTCGGCCTTTCAATGTTGGCCGGGTCTAGGGCGCATGAATGACATATTTCATACCTAAGGTAGATTCTTGACCAACAGGGCCATGCCAAAATCCAATGGCATCATCAATGTATCTTTTATAAAATAATTTTTTTTCCATAGCAACATTATTAAATACCTATTCCTCTAGATGACAGAGAAATAAACAAGCATAAACCACAACAAAATTACTTCCCATGTTTGTTCTTATTTGTATGTTTTCCCTTTGAATTCCAAGTAGTGTTGTGTTAACACTATCTCTGCAAGCCTTACCACAAAGTTTGTCTTGGCCAGATCAAATTCGTTCCTCAAAAAATGACAAAGGGTTGCCAGTCCTTGAGAGGTGGGGATGCTAGGATAGAGGCTCTCAACATCAAAAGAGAAAAGAATGATGTCCTGAGGAAAAGTACGGTCATGCAGATCTTTAATTAGAGATATGGAATCCAAGAGATGATTTTTCTGCTTCAACAAAATTGGCAAGAGCAGATGATGAAACCATTTGGAGGCAAATTCGAGCATGAAACCATGGTAGGAATAGATGGGTCGACCAGAAAACCTAGGCTTGTGGATTTTGGGGAGCAGGTAAAAGACACACACTCTGGCAGAGGATGGTGTTACTTGGAGCTAATAAGAAATATCTTGCCAGGGGACTCTTCACTTCAGAGTACACACTCTGATCTGAAAGTTGAGAAAAGCCTTCTGAAATGTACCAATCCATGGACAAAACACAAACACCCAAGTTTTTATCTACAAGCCTAATGACAATGGATTTGTCATTGGCAAGGGAACGAATGGCAAACCAGATATGGGGCTGAAAGGCACGTTGGCGGGTGGGATTGGTAGCAGATAATTTGTTATTAAGGAATCTTTCACCCATGCCAATTATTTCTTCCAAAGGCCTGTAAAACTGTGAGGGATTAAAACATGGGTTGGAAACACGGAAAATATCAATGGGCTTAGGCGGTTTTGGAGGGCCACCTCTCAGTCCAAAGAACCATTCGAGACAAAGACGTCTACAAAAAGCTGAAAACTCCTGTTTAAGAACCTCTTTGGCCATGGGAGGAGGAACAAGGAGGAACTTTAAACCCATGCTGAGGGCCTCAATTTCATTCTAGGTAAGTTTTTTGGAGGAAAAATTATGAGCGGCAAGATTTGTGATTTTGTCATCCACAACCCAGACAGGACTCCTGTAAAAATACCGACGACCAAAATCAATTGGGCTAAAAATTGCGGACCAAGGTGTTATTTTTGTTTCCGTCGCCATTTTGGCAACGGAAGAACCCCTGCCCTTGCTGCTTCTAAACAGATGGGGCAAAAACATTTCTTGGATTCTCGAAACCAAAGTTGCGGAAATTTCTTCCATTGTCCTGTTACAATTGCTGCTGCACAGAGGAAGTGCGGTTCTAGAAGTTTCTCCCATTCTTTCATCTTCTTGGAGAAGGGCCCCAAAACTTTAAATTATGCCCTTGTTACTGCTGTTGCTGCCTTTGTTGTTGTTGTTGTTGTTGTTTTGGTTGTTTATTCCTTTGTTGTGGTTGTCGTTGTTGTTGTTTGTTTCTATGTTGTGGATGTTGTTGTTGTGAAAAGTGTAGCAGAGGCTCTCTAGTTTGGCCCTCTACTGCGACTTCTATTCCTGTTGTGTTGTGTAGGAAAGTTCTTGTTGCCTGTGATTAGTTTTTTCAAACAATCGATTTGCTGCTTAATTTCTTTTTTAACCAAGTCGGCTACGCTTTTTGTAGCTTCTGACATATTAACTTTTGGGACTTCTAAAGCAGCATTCTCATGAGCAGCTTTGGCTTTCTCTTGTATGCCTTTTCGGATCTGCATTTCAACTCTCCAGACCGAAAGCTCTTTAATTTGGGATTCCAATTCCGAAGTAATTTCCTGAGAAATTGTCTTGTGTTTATTTACGGAATCTACAAGAATTTCCTTAATTGCAGGCTATAAAATGCTAGGAATATAATCATTGGCCTGAGTAGCTAAATTGTCTGTGAATGTGCAATTTGCCCATTTCCAAGTGAATTTTTTTGTGAGTGCTTCCAACTCATCAGAAAATTTCCCTTTGTAGGCTATGGGGAACAATTCCTTTGCCCAGATTCTCTTCAAGCCGGGCTAGCCTGGAATGGCATTTTTCTACCTTTAAGCTCAGAATCTTGAATTTTTCGAACCTTATTTCCAACAGCTTGTCCAAAGAATCTAGTCGTGGAGGAACGTCATGCATTGCACCGATTCCATCCATGAAAATCCTATCCTGTGTAGAAGGAACTCTTTTGTTCTAAGCAAAAACTTTTGTTTCTATTAGACCTCTACAAAACTCTTCCATTTTATCTATGTCGAAGACCCATTCTTCAAGCTCCCAAATTTGTTGTTGTGAAACCCTCTTGCCATAGACGTTTGTGAGGAAGACGAACAGAGGAACTAGGGGGGTTGTCGGGAACTATGGGAGAAGATTCAGAATCTGAAAGATCAATAACTAGTAGAGCAGCGTGTGCGATTAATGGGTAAACTCATTAATGAAAAAAGAAACATGGTGAGTGAAGAGCATACTCCTAGTTTTTGATTCACCAGATTGCAGATGCGCAAGTGAAGAGCATACTCCTAGTGCTACAGGATTTCTAGTCACTAAATCGCATTACACGCAAGTGAAGAGCATAATACCGGTAGCAAAAACGTATTATAAAACAGAAGGAAGAAAAAAGATGGACTATAAACTTAAATAAAGAGATGAATTAGGAAAGAAACAAAAGACATTTGATTGAATTTTTATTCCGAAAAAAAGGAAGTGATACATCTACAAAACTCCGAACGCGTTTCGACCTACAATTCTTATCAACAAAGTGAGCTTCGAATTGGTAGAACCTCTCTTTATAAAGACCTAACTTTGGGGGGACCTGAAGAGTAATGCATATGGGATAAAAACACCCAAGCATTGTTACAAATCGCAGGTTTATAGACCAAGATGGTGAAAAGAAGAGGAGTCCCAGGATCAACCCCCCAAAAAAAAATCCACCCAAAAAAGAGAAGAAACACATTAAAAAATGCGAAGATATAAGGTGGGAAACAATGTTTTAGCCCTTTAGAACAACCAATCCATCTTCAGGGCATAAAATTCTCCAAGGGGTGCAATGAAATAGAAGGGAGGTTGTGACAGGCTCGATTTGATGCTCTCATATATTGGAATTGCGAGTTTAAGTCGACTTCTCATTTCTCGAACACCCCACTTTCTCAAACCACCCCACTTAGTAGAACACCCTGTGTGCCAAGTGCCCCGCTTCTAGAGCTCCCCACTTGTTGAGCGTCCTCCTCTCGTTTGTGCTCCTCACTTTGCTTGTGAACCTATCTAATCTGCCAAAGTATCTCGTCGAGAAGATCCTACACTGCAATATGGACGCCGTGATAACAAATGATCACTACTTGGCCTAAAATATTGAATAGCACTGGAAGTCAAGTCAGCCCGAGGAGAGCAGAAAAATGAAGATGAACGTTAGCAAGAAAAGAGGGCCGACAGGAAAACCCCACAAGGCCTCAAATCATGATCCATACACCGATGTCCGTCAAGGGAAATATCAGTATCATCTTGGTGCAAGGGAAGAGGCTCTCAAACACTTTGGTCCACAAACTAATTCATGGTCTATCAATAGACTGTGGACCTTTGGACAAGCAAAATTCCAGTGTAACAGGGTTCTCGCACCCACTTGGTTGGGCATGAGAACCCGCACCCGCACCAGGTTTGCGGGTTCACGATCGGGTATGACTGGGCCGAACCCCATCCGAACCCTGTTAGTCAGGGTTCGGAGAAGCCGAACCCTATGATCAATCGGGGTTCACCCAGTCGAACCCAACCCAGTTTGGGCATTAACATAGGAAAAAAATGTTTATTATTATTACTTTTTTAAGGTGGGCCCAACAACACCCAACCCATACGGACTAAAAAACATTAGAGGTGGACTGCCCTCAATTACAAACCATCATTCATCGGAGGACTCACTACTTCACATGGTAGCTTATGCTCTTAACCCAAAGTGGTATGATGCAGAAAAAACAAGGAAGAGGGCACCAAATCAGGATCCAGAGGTGACTGCAAGGTTTCTACAAGCATTCAAGGACATATATGGCATTGGACAGGAGGCAACAAAGATTAGAGAGTAGTTTGCATCTTTTGTTTGTGCATAGGGTACATTCCAGTCTATTGAGGACTTATATGACAGGATTCTGAAGAACCCCATATTTTGGTGGACATTGCACGGACATGAGACGCTACAGTTGCAGCGACTAGCATGTCGTTTGTTGTCTCAGGTGGCCAGTTCCTCAGCTTGTGAGAGGAATTGGAGTACATATGGATTTATCAATTCAGCGAGGAGAGGTCGATTAGAGGCGAGCAGGGCAGAGAACTTGGTGTAATGTCCATAGTACTCTTTGATTCATGTCTTGTAGGGACAAGGGTTATACATAGGGGCCTTTTGCACGTTGGGATGCAGTTCCTGATGACACCAGAGATGACAGTAGGTGTTATGGCTTTTCAAATCTACCACCACCAGATCCACAGGAGGAGGGCCTAGAAGATGAAGATGAGGAATATGACGAATGAGAGTCAAATATCAGATATTTGATGTTATCTTTGTACATGTCCACTACTATATAGTATATTGTTATCTCTTGACTCTTTATGACTTGACATCCCGTCATTTTTTTACATGAATATGAAATATCATATATCAATATGCTTTTATGATGCCATATTTAAATATTTATTATTTTGCAATGTGTATGAATTATTTTATTTTACAACGAGTATGATTTATCATTTATTTAATTATTTCACAATGTGCATATTTATTTTATTTTTTAATTATTTTGATAAATATATACATATTAATTAAAAACTAGCCACAACCGCACCCGGCACACCCTATTTTTGACAGGGGCCACACCCGCACCCGCGATTCCTGCCACACCCACATCCCCGCACCTGGTAACCTTGCAAAATTCCTAGTTCCTCAAGTGTGGGAGTACCCAAAAATCATAGACTTTTGCACCCGGAGGTACGATAATCGAAATAAGATGATCTGAATCCCAGGAGATAAGCATGAGGCACCAATTCATATTTCCACGAAGGCCATTATAAAGATGATGTGTCGAAGCCAGTATACTACGAAAGTTATGGAAAGGAACAATGGGTTGAGTTCTTGAAGACAGCTGAAAAAACTTGAACAAACCAAAAACTTCGAATTTCCACTAGGATTGGCCAATTCAAGGTAGACACACAGATGGCCCTGTCTAGGATGGCTACACTATTAGGTAAGTATGATGACAGAAGGGTGTGGCAGGATCATGTAGCAATCCTAAGTGAGTTTCAAGAATACTCTGGTGTACCTTATACTATAGATTGTGCAAAGTACATTGCATAGCAACTAAGGGCTCAGTTGGAAAATTTCCGAGGTCATCCACTTTTGGATACTCATATTACCTGATTTGGTTAATCATACGCCAAAAATGAGAATGGTTTTGGGATCTTCAACTAGACCAATTTGATGAAAAAGGAAGGCCACAACCAGTGTGTGATTGGACCAGCATTCCTGTCAAGAGTGGAGATTGAGGTTGCTACGAATTTTATGCCAAAATATACACCCCCATAGTGCAAGAATTGGAAGGGGAGGTGCCTAGGCCGTTAAGATTTGCTAGGGCTTTGCTCAAACCCCAAGGGAAAAGACCATTGGGTGATCTCTACCTAGAGAGATACAGTTATTTTGTTCAGATATACAGATATTTAGGACAGTAATATGAGTTACCTATCTATGTATCCAACTATATCTTCAGCCTTGAGGTGGTTCGACAGCTTGACTATGTCGATCAAAAGTTTTTTAGAAAACAAAGAAAGGCCACTCTATACAAAGTGCCAGGGAAGTATATACTAATCAAGGCAGAATATAAAAACTACAATCCGCATCTGGAAGTGAGGCTAACACAATTGGGATTGAAACAAGTGTCTGACTTCTGGTCTTACAACCTCGATACAGTTTTCAGGCAGAGTTAAGATAAACAAAAAGTACACCCACAAAAGAAGGCTAGACCTGGAGGCCAAAAGCATATGGAAGTGAGGCTAATACAATTGGTATTGAAACAAATGTCTGACTTCTGGTCTTACGACCCAGATACAGTTTTCAGGCAGATATTGGCAAGTTGTAGGATAAACAGAAAGCACACCCACAAAAGGAGGCCAAACCTGGAGGTCAAAAGAAACTTGAAAGAAGAACTTATGAGGAATAGAATCAATGCTCAAAGGGCATACAAGGACGAACTAGAAAAATGGTATAGTAGAGAGCCATGGGAATGGCATGCCTTCTATAAAAGAGTCAAAATTGGTTTTGACCCAAATGTTTAAGGCAGGCAAATTGACATGTCTATATAAACAATGAATAAAGTTTTGTTATTTTGTGTTATTTTGTAGCTCGTGTGCAAAGTGTTTGACAAAATGTGCATACGTGTAATTAGAATGTTCATGTAATTCAAATGTCATGTAATTATGATGTCAGGTAATTAGAAGTGTTGTGTCGGGGTAGTTAGGGTTAGGTACAAGGAAGTTGCAGAAGTTGGCAACTACCTGAAGTTGGCAACTACCTTCCCTTCCTAGGAAAAATATAAGTAGACCCCTTACATTTTTCGATAATTTATCATCCATCTATTTGTTTGTATCTTATAGGTGTGTGCATGTTGTTGTTCGAAGTGTGTTGTTTATGGTTCATCAGAGTATGTTGTATTGTCAATAATTGTTGTGTAGGATACATGTGTGCACAATGTATCCATTTGTAATTGTAAGTTATTCACATTGTATATTTTGTTTATTTAAGTGGTAATGGAATTGTATTGCAATATGTTGTATTCCATTTCTATAGATGTGAAAGTCAACTCCATGGTTTTTAAGGTCCTCAATGGGAAATGCAAGTGGAGCTTGGAGAAAATGCTTGGATGGAGACGTATGCATTTCGAGCTTAATGCAGTTGATACTTCTATAGTTGAACATCAAGAAGACCAAACTTTCTCTGTGATCTAAGACTGGTGTCACCCCAATGAGAAAGGACAAGAAAAGGGCAATTTACCTGGAAGAGTAACAAAGACTACATCTAAAACATAGAAAGGTGGTACATCCAAAAGGACAAAGTGAGATGCTTCTCCAACAAGAATAAAATTAAATTTCAACCCGGCCCAGAAGCTAAAAGATGAACAGGGTGTGCAAAAGAGGAAGACTCAAGGAAAAGGAAAGAAGAAACTGCCTAAAAAACCATCAAAAATACAAAAGCAGGCCAGCGAGGAAGGGGAAATACCTCAAGGACCCCGGCAAGCGAACACTAAAATGGCCTAAGGAGCTCTCTTGGAAAACAATTGCACAACTTTTTTCCGATGAAAAAATGGTTGAAGTAGGAACAATTGTTTTGGAGGCTCAAAATTATCCTAACAACTTTTCTCACAACCCCCTCACTCCTACTCCATCCACTTCTTCTAATCCCCATACTTCGTCTTTCCCACCTTCTTCTTCAATCCCCTCTTCTAATATTCCCCTTAATTCTTTTGTTGTGCTCCATCCACCATCAATAAGCGTAGCCATTCCCACAACTGAAGCACGTAGACCAAATGCCTCTCCACACAAACCCGCATTAGTTGTACAACCATCATCCTCCAAGCCAAAAGCAACACGGAAAAAGAAGCATGTTTTCCCTAAATCTACAATAACTACCACTAATGTTAGTGTGGGACGAATTTTCATACAAATTAAACAAGTTGTTTGTCCTTCCACTTCTACCTCACTACCTCTCTCATTTGTCTGTCACATCACAACCCCTCTCTCATTTGTCTGTCACATCACAACCCCTCTCTCATTTGTCTGTCACATCACAACCCCTCTACCTATTGACATAAACTCTAATGTCCTATCACATCAGCCTGGACTAGAAACACCAGTTAGTCGCCCAGACTTTGACCAAATCTCAACCATGGACATCTTGGATATCTTAAAAGTCAGGCAGTTGTAGGAAAATCAGGGAGCTCGACATTATAAGGGGTAGGCCAAAGAGCAAATAGAAGAAATTCACAAGTTATAGATGGTCATTGAACACGAGCACGAATTAGTGGCTCAACTACGAGACCAATTACAGACCACCCTAGCAAAGAAGAAGTCAATCAACAGGCAGAGCAAGAAAAATGGCATGAAAAGGAACAAGTGTAGATGCTCAAACAAGAGAAAAAATAACTTACAAAGCAAGTAGAAGCTGAGAAGAATCATGAGAGCTAGGAAGCAAAGCAACAAATTCATACCCTAAGAAAACAGCTACAGGCAAGTGAAGAATAGGTGGAACAGCATATTGTTACCATGCAAGAACAGGTAGAGGAAGAATGGAATCAAAGGAGACAAAGGCAAGAAGAAAATGAGTGTGTTTTACAAGTGCAAATAAAACAATTGAAAGCCACTATCCAAGAGCTAGAAGAGCAGAAAGATAAATAAATTGCATGGCTCACACAAGCATGGGCCGAGGTAGAAGCAACAGTAACAAATCTCCCTTGGGATGAAATTAGTGCGTAAATGAGTGCGACAGTCTCAAACATTAGTGCCTAAATGGATGAGACTCCCTTGGGATGAAATTAGTAGAGAGATTCAATATGCCAAAGGATATTTTTCTTACCTTAAGGAGTGTAAGGAGCTGATAGACCAAGTGGCCCCAACTTTAAAATAGAATAGGATACAACTAGAAGCAAGAAAAGGACATAATGAGATCATGCAATAGGTTTGGAAAATGATTGTTCATCATGTGAAGCAGCAAGGTCTAACAAATAAAGCTACCCTTATCGAGCAGCTTAAGATCATTCCTTGTAAGCTAAGGAAGTTGGAGGATTGTGAAGAGAACCTCACCAAATTACAAGAAGCGGTAGATGAGGCAAAAAATAAGATCAATCAGATAGCTGAAAAAGGTTGTCATATGTTCTCATGATAAAGCAACTTGTTGTGATCATAAAAAACGAAAAGAAAGGGATGTTCAGCCAAATGACTTCTAGGAAATTATAAGCAGGCTTGAAGAACTACATGAACTAATAAAACAGGTGGCAGCAAAAGCGGAGGATTTTCAAAGAGATACATATGAGGAACCAACCAACAACATTGATGTATTAAACGATTCTTCGATTCCCTCCAACATGGACTAGGAAATCCTACAAACGTTGATCCAACTAGAGTAGGCAGGATACAGGAAGTCCAGCAGAAGACTCCATGGCCCAATGGATAATGCACCATCTAGGATCTCCTGTCAATCAGGATTGATGTCCCCACAAGTCACCAGAATTGTATTAGTTGACTACTACTATCACTTCCAGACTAAGTTCTGTCATACAAAACGGGATGAGATGTGAAGAAACCAGGTCTAGACTTCATAGACACTTCGCTTCGGGCACATCTCACTCCTTAGAGCGATCCTCCCAACAAAGCGCCTCTCTCCATGTCTATTTTTAGTAGTGGGATAAGGATAACGTGTCACCTCGTAATTATCACTAAGGTCATTGTTCGTAGTCCATTTTGTGGCTACATATTCAAGTATAAATAAGAGTTGAATGCTCATTGTAAGGGTCTTTTGGCCTTCAAAGCAATACTAGAGCTACTCTTCGGAGTAAGATTGTAAAAACATTCAAATTGCAAAATCAATAGAGTTGTGCTTGGCATTCATATTCAACTGTATCTCTAACCTTTGGCCTTATGAATGTGTGAAATCAGTGGCTCTGCCCTCCTTTCCCCTATTAGTCCTCTTTTATTGTTGTTGCAAGAATTAGAAGATCTTATGTGCTAAAGTTATTCAGTTTCTGCTGAAAACGCCAACTGCACCAGATCTAAACCTCGCTATGGCTTCGATTGTATTCTGCATATTCTTTCTCTTGCACCCTTACTCCTCAAACAAAGTAGATTAGATTTGTTTTCTGCATTTCTAGATCAGTTTGTTTACTCATTTTCTACATATCTTCTTTCTTTATTTTCAGCTTAGATATAAAGTAGAAGGGAACTGAAGAAACTTCTCTATCCATTTGTTGAAATACAGTCACAGGTGCAAATCACACTTGTCGATTTCCCTGTTCAACAAGGACATTTGTGTATCAGAGAATGCCTTTCGGGTGTCAAATGCACGAGCCATCTTCAAGAGAGCCATGGACATTGCTTTTGCAATTTTGTTAGAAGATATCAACTTGATATAACTCAATGAAATGATAGTTTTCTCAAAAGACAGAAGCAAGCATTTGAAACACTTGGAAACCATTTTTTAACTCTGTAGGGAGTTTGGCATCTCGCTAAACCCCAAGAAATCTATTTTCTTGGTCCAAGAAGGAAAATTGTTAGGTCATGTTGTAACAAGGGATGGACTGGCTATCAATCCAAATAGGGTCAAAGCCATACAACAACTACCTTTACCATCATCAATGAAGGGGATCAGATCTTTCATAGGTCAGATTCTATTTATTTCCTGATTTATCACAAACTTTGCTGCGATGGTTAGGCCAATAACAAAAATGCTGCAAAAGGATGCTAACTTCTCTTGGACATAAGGCAAGTAGGCATAAAAACATCAAGGATGCAATAGCTAGGGCTACAATGCTTCTAAATCTAGGTTTCTCGAAGGATTCTAAACTGTATGTATTCGGGACAGACATAAGCGTGGCTACAGTTCTCACACAAAAAGACGACAAAGAGGATGAACATCCTATATCCTTCATGAGTCAGACACTGCACAACTATGAGAAGAGGTACACCTCATTGAAAAGCAGGTGTTTGCGACGATGAAGGCCCTAAGGAAGTCAAATATTACCTTTCATAGAGCAAAACCATGGTGTTTGTGGTCCATCTCAATGTCAGATCAACCATCTTGCAAGGAGAATTAGGAGAAAAGAGAGCTGGTTGGATCAACAAGATTCAAGAGTTCGACATTGAAATCAAGCCAACTAAGTTGATTAGGGGCAGAGCTCTGTGCAAGAATCTAGCACGATCCTATTTAGAAGAACATGTAGCATTTATAGATGAACTTGAGCAACCAAATGGGCAGACACCATGAAATAAAAGCCAAATTGGATGAATGATATGGAGTACCTCCTAACCAAGTACAATCCCAGGTGGCAAGACGATAATTGAGCAAAAGTGTTCCAAGAGACGAGCGATGAGTTACTCTATGATGAAAAACATCTTGTTTCAAAGAGGGTATGATAACGTCCTCCTAAGATTTGTCAAGGGATAGAAAATAGACGATTTGTTAAGAGCCTACCATGATGACGTAGAATACTACTTAGTATATACCACCACTCACAAGATTTTGAGGACAAGATATTACTAGCCCACAATCATATCAAATGCTTTCCAAAGGATGTAAGTCATTTTGTTTGTTTGTGGGGAAGAGTAAGGTTGCAATACCCCTGGAGGCAGGCAAATTGATATGTTTGCAAAAACAGTGAATAAGTTTATTTATTTAGTAGTTGTATCCATAGTGTTTGACGAAATGTGCATACATATATTTACAAATGTTATAAAGTGGCAATGTAATAATATGTGATAAAGTGTAATGTTAAGTCATGTAATAGTTGTCATAAGTTAATACCAAGGAAACAGAGTTCGTGCACCCGGTTGGCTGGGTGCACGAACCCGCTCCCGCAACCGCACCGGGTGCGCGGACGAGGGAACAGGTGTGGTTGGGCCAAACCCTGGCCGCACCCTATCTGACAGGGTTCAGCTCAATAGGGTTTGGCTACGGCCAGTTAGGGTTCGGCCAGCCGAACCTTGCCCTATTTGGATATTAAAATGCATAATTTTTTTTTTTTAACTTATGTTAGCTATTAGGTGGGCCCAGCCACACCCAGCCCATACGGGCTTTAAAAAAAATTGAAAAAAAATAAGAATAATTAAAAAAGTTTATATTTTAAATTTTAAAATTTTAAAGGTTTTTACTTTTTTAATTAAATTAACTTTATATTTTAAAGTTTTTTAATGTTTAGGTGGGCCCAACCATGGGCCCACCAAGCCCATATGGGATTTAAAAAAACATAAAAATTAAAACTTAAAACTAAAAGTAAAAGTTAAAAACTTAAAACATTTTAATTTTTTTAATTTTTAAAAGTTTATGTTAAACTTTTTCGTTTTTAAACTTTTTTATAATAAATATTAAATTATAAATTATAAAGTGGACTCTAATTCATTGTAAAGTGAATTGGAGTCCACTTCTCCTATATAAACCCTTCTCTAAGGTAAAAAGGCTTTTCAGATCTACCACCACCAGATCCACAGGAGGAGGGCCTAGAAGATGATGATGAGGAATATGATGAATGAGAGTCAAATATCAGATATTTGATATTTGATGTCATCTTTGTACATGCACTACTATATATTGTTATCTTTGTACATGCACTACTATATATTGTACATGCACTATTTGAGGAGGGCCTATATATTGTTATCTTGATGCCAATGTGTATGATTTATTTATTTATTTTGTAATGCGTATGATTTATAATTTATTTTATTATTTTGGATAAAAAATACATTATATATATAGCTGCACCCGCACCCGGTGAACCCTATTTTTGGGGGGGTCCGCACCCGCACCCGCACCCGCACCCGTGATTCCCGCTGCACCCGCACCCGCACCCGCGATTCCCGCCGCACCCGCACCCGCGATTGGTAACCTTGGTTACTACATTGCATATAATGTAAAGTTGGCATATGTGTCTAATACACGCTAAAGGGGGAATTAGTTATGTGTTGAGGTGTCCTGGAAGTCATTGTTGACAACAGCCAAGACCGTGTTATAAAAGAGACCCCCTTCATTGTTGTATACCAACCATTGTGATCATGAGAGGATAGAATAGATACCTAGGTGTACCATATATGCATATGTGCAAGTGCAAAGTATCTTGTGAGTCAGGATACAAGTGTTGTAATCTGTAAATCTCGTATGGGCAGATTATCAATGCAAATCCATTCTCCATTTATGTATTGGATGTTTGTGATGTCAGTATGTTAGATCAATAAACTTGTGCATTGTCAAGGTGTTGTGTTGCAGGATGGAATATGCAGTTAGTTGTTGTAGGCTGGAAGACGCAATCAGAGGTGGTCAACAATAGTTGTCGAGAATAACCGTTGTATCGGGATCGTCGTCCTGTTGAATGCAATCGTCGTCTGAAGAGTGTCGTTTGGAGATCATGTCATCAACCCTTGCAACCTATTATGGTCTATCGTTTTAGCAATGGGGCTTAGACTTCATAGGTAAAAGCAACCCCCTGGGGCTCTAGTGCACTCCACGGATGGATTCTTACAACCACTGAATATTTCACTAAGTGAGTGGAGGCAATTCCCGTTAAAGAAGCTAACAAGGAAACGGTGATACAACTGTTGGAAGACAGCATAACCCGCAAAAACAAGGAAACGGTGATACAAATGTTGGAAGACATCATAACCTGCTTGGGGTCCCTTCTATTGTCATCATCAATAAAACATTGGAATTTACTAGGGGAAAGATGATTCAGTTCACACTTCAACATAGTTTTTAATTGAAGACATCTTCAAACTATTATCCATAGGGGAATGGTTTGGCTGAAGCTACAAACAAAAATTTAATCAAGATTCTAAAAAGAACAATCACAAAATCTCAAAAGAATTGGCACACAACGTTATGAAAGACATTGTGGGAGGACAAGGTAACCCCGTAAGCATCCACTGGACACTTACCATACAAATTAGTGTATGGAAAAGAAGTTTTGCCCATCAATTTGGAACTCCCATCTATGCAACTTTCTCAACAACTCGAACAGGAGAACACGAATATAACACCCTTACAAACCAAGCTAAATGAATTGCATTGCTTCAAGAAGAAAGAGAAACAACATTTGCAAGGTGTACGAAGCACCAAGTTGCAATGAAGAGGTGGTTTGACAAAAAAGCGACATCACTTGGACCTAGTTTGGAAATAGGGCAAAGATCGAGCCAAACACGATCAATATACGAAGTTTGATTCTCTATGGTCCAGACTTTGAACCATATCAAGTCATCCAAACAAGGAGCGCCAATGCCTTCAAATTGGCAACTCTAGAAGGATGTTTGCTGCCCATCTCAATCAACGGGCAACATCTACGGTGCCTATACACTGCGCTTGATTCAAAAAAAAAATCCACTCCTAGGAGCACCTCGCTCTTGGAGCACCTAGAAGGAAGAAATAAACATTCCATTTGAGTGAAAATCCCAAATTGGGATGTTCAATACGCCTCCATCAATCAATTTCTAATCTTCTCCTTTTGTTGTTGTTGTCTTTTTCCTAAAAGAAAAAGAAAAAAAATAATATATCACGAGTTTCGTCTTTCTATTTAAGGTTGCCTCCCTTGCCAAGTGAGGAAAAAACTCTGATATAAAAAATTTTAAAAAAGAGAGAGAATTGTCTTGCCTAAGCTAAAATTTCACAAGAGACACTCAGGTTTCCACTTCTTCTCATCCCTTCTTCCATCATCTACCTCACGATCACTTCACTTCCACCTCCTTCATTTCTTTTACTGTCACTATTCTCTCTTCCCCTCTTATTTCTTTGTTCCCACTTTTCAAATCCCTTTCACTTCTTCTATTGTGTTTATCTCACCTCTAATAAGTGTAGCCTTAGTCCAAAGGTCACTAGCAAGCTCACCTATTCTAGTCTTAGGGCTATCCTATTCGTCATGACTCATTACCACGAAACCACATCCCATATCAGTTTGTCACATCATCGTTAATGTCACTATCATCAACTATTCCACCATCCTCTATGCTTCTTTTGGTCTTCCATACCGCAAATATTGTCGTATTGCCTCATGGTCCTCATCTCAACCCTTATCATTATTTTTCATCACCTTATTCATGCCATCTCCTATGTCGTTGCATCAGGCTAGTATCCTTACCTTCATCAATCCATAGGTTGCTACAGGCATACTAACACTCTTCCCTCCAAAAGCATCAGTTTTGTTGCGTGACTACCTCAATTTTGACTCCATGCCCAATACTATGGCACAATCTAAGATATCCTGTCATTTAGGATTTACATCCCTGTAAGTCACCAGAATTGTAATAGCTTGTTGCTACCATCACGCTCCGAACAAAGGTTTGTCGTACAAGTTGAGGCAAAAGATAGAGCAGGGCAAAAATCAGCAAGAATTGGTTAATTGTTTGGAACTGGCAGCGCCCCACTTGAGGCCACCCCACTCAAGGCCTTCCCACTCTGGCATCGCCCCGCTTGAGGCTGCCCTGCTCCCAATGTGCCCCACTCGAGGCTACCCCGCTCCATGTCTATTTTTGGCAACCTCATAGTTATCACCACGGTACATTGTATGCAATCCATTTTTTGGGCTGCCCTTTCAAGTATAAATAAGAGCTTAATGCTCATTGTAAAGGGTCTTTTGGCCTTCAAAGCATGCTAGGGCCACTCTTTAGAATGAGATTGTAAAAGACTGCAAACATTGCAAATTAATGAAAGAATAGTGTATGGCATTATGATTCAACTGTCCCTGACTTCTTGTTTCATGAATGTGTGAAATCAATGGCTTTGCCCTCCTTTCCCCTGTTAGACCTTTCTTTCATTGTTGCTGCAAATTATTCGGGGATCTCACGCATTGAATTTATTCGGTTGTTGCTGAAATACTGATCACACCAACCCTGAACCTCTCTATGGCTTTGGTCGTATTTCCGTTTTCTTTTCTCTTGCACCCTTTTCTCCCAAAACAAAAGTAGATCAGATTTGTTTTCTGCACTTTTAGATTAGTTTTATTTCCTTGTTTTTCAGCTTATTCGTTTTCTGCATATTTTAGATTAAGCTTCTTTCTTTATTTTCAAGCTTACCTAAAAAATAGAAGGGAACCAGCCCAAGATCCTGAGGTTGGGAAGAGGAGAAACCTTCACATCCATTTGTTGAACTGCAGTCATGGGTGCAAATCGCACTTGCCGATTTCCGTTTTCAACAATGCACGAAGCAAACATGCGAGTGTTCGTGCATTATGTTGATGTGCAAGTGTTCGCACAGGAATATAACATGCAATTGTTTGCACATGAACCAGACATGCACGTCAACAAAGAAGTTTGTGCAAGATAAAATGTGTGCACCTACGTGGAAGTGCGCCTCGATGAAGGTGTGCATGCTGACAAAGAAGTCTACCAAAGTGAAGATGTTCACATAGACATGTGTTGACAAAGAAGTTTGCACAAGTTGGCAATGATAATAATTCAGGCCTTGATCTATATTGAATGTTTACTGCATACTTGGTTGTAAGTGATCTTTCATTGAGCTGCCTTCATTTCCACAATATACTATTTCATGGTCTATTCCTTTATTGCATTATTGTATTGGGTGGTATGATATTGTATTTTGTGACTTAAATACTTGTTATACTACACAAAGCTTTAGTGTAGTCCTTGTAGCCCAAACCACTCTTCATCAGACGTCATCAAGACTTTTTCTTGGCTAATTCATAGTGATTGTTGATGAGTTCTTACATAAGGACATGGACCAGTGATTACAACAATTTCAACACTCTCCCTCCTCTTCATAGTAGGCCTCCCGTGGCAATTTGAGCATTGGTTGTGTAAAACTTGAACAATATTGGTCCTATATTTGATATTTACCTATATCACATGTTACCTTATTATATGTTACACACAACTAGACTTTGTAGTATCTCGTATTTTCGGATTTGCCCCCCTCTTTTGGCTGCCTAGATGATATTCTAACCAAACAGATTCTTCTATCGACCTACTTTGCTCACTCATGGACATTAATATAATTTCTTTTTCTCCCCATCTCAAGTAGAAGTTGACTACATGGGATCTAAAGATTGGATATAAAACTTCCAATAGTTATAAGAAGGGCCACTCCCTATGATCAGAAAGTACACCATCAATTGATAAATTAATGAGCAACATATAAGCAGCGCTATTGACAGCTATCTTACACCTATATCTGTTTGAACAACTCAACACTCCTTTACCTAGCTTCTCAAAGTCTATAGATGGACTATGCCTGCAACTTACTACTCCAATCATGTGCAAACTTGCAGAAGGGTGATTTGTTTTAAATCCCAGCCTCAAAATAATATCCAGATGATTTTGAATAACCATCTAAGCCCTCAAAGGATTTCAGTGAATTTTTGGAGCAAATGTTATCATAGTCCCATGGCAGTTAGTCTACCTCCAAGAAGCTTTTAGTTATTCTTCAATGGAATATCCACTTTTTACATGGTACATAGATTGCTAATTTACAATTCCATGGGACAACATTTGGGTGTTAATTATTATTTTTCAGGATTTTCTTGGTTAATTAGAAAAGAATGAAGTCTAGAGTTTATGAATCACTAGGTGCAATAACCCTCATAGTTTTAGGGTTCATTTCATTTATGATCTACGTCTATCCTCAATGTTTAAATTTATCCAGTCACATTACATAATAAATATGTATAAAGTTGCCAAATACAAAGTATAAGTCAAACAAGATAGGGCCATTTGGATTCTGCTACAACTGCTAACCTCTGAATGAATACTTCACAAACAAAATTATCTTGCATGATGGTTGAAAGAGTCACCTTGTAAAGGTGTTCTCGTTTTGCATCTACTCCAAATGATAGAACTCCTTCTGATCAATTGGAAACGAAATCAGATATGGTGCCTTGAAAGTTTAAACAGAAATGGAAAACAACTTCAGGCATCTAATGATTAGTGACTAAATCTATCAACAGAAAGAAAAAAAAGATGAAACTTTATATAAATTCACAAATGCCAAGAAAACAAATCCATGTAAGGAAAAAGCCCAAGGATTCACATTTGCAATATAAATATAGAACTAAATCCAAAGAACTAACCTCGACTGGTGAAACCCCAACCAAGAACGTCAACAGCCCAAGGCTCCATGCCAGCAGCCTCAAGCAAAGGATATGTGTATCGCCACTCTAAACAAGAACTGGATTCTCAAAGGTGGAAATTAAATATATCTATCCACAAGATGAGCCAAAAACTCATCCTGAGTCATCAGCCTCTATAAGTAGCAAGATTAGAATAGAGATATATTAAGTAGGACAATGTAAATCTACAGCACCTGTCAAACCCATGAAGCAAAACAACCGGAGTTGCCTCCATATTTTGTCTTTTAGGCATCACACAACTACTCATTATTGGCTGCTCCGAAATGTTTGTCTGCACTCATTGGAAACAAGCAAATGTAATCCACTGTATGGTATAAAGAACTATATAGACTTTAAATATCTTTTTGAAAAATATATGCATCATATATTTCATTAAAAGAAGGAAGTGATTTACATAGATATACAATAGCATTATGAGAAAAATCATTCCTATGAAAAGCTAGCAGAGAAAGCACCTTAGACTAGCACCAATATATAAAGAAATCATTTTAAGAAACCCACTAAAGTTGGCCTCAATGAGTGTGGCCAAATTTCATTTGAACAGCTTTAAATTTCTTAGGTTAAAAGAAGACATATTGTCTTGGAAGATAGCCTTGCACTATGACTTCCACAAAAGATCAATAACATGTAATGAAGGACCTTCTACAAACATTTATAGCTCTCTGTAAATGGTACCCTTTTATGATTGTTTATAACCTAAACTAATAGGGGTGACCTGTAATAAGTCTACTTGTGACATTGTAGGGCATTGTTTGATCTGCTTTCTAAACCGTAATACTCTTACTAGAATCCAAGAAACAGATTATAAGAGACTCAGATTTAGAATAAAGAAACCAAACTTGTTTTGCTAAGGTCACCATGCCATCAACCAAACTTGTTTTACTAAGGTCGCCATGCCATCTTCTATACAGATGCCAGAAATTAGAAACCGTATACTGTTTTGCTTACTTACTCATTCTTGTCTGTGAATATGGATATGCATATATGTAGGAATGGACCAAAACAACCAATAGTTTGTGAAGCCAGAAAGAACAAGAGAAGATAATGTAATAAATGGTAACACATAGCCCAAGAGATGAAGCATAAAAGCATTATAGGAAAAAGACGTTAGAAAATGAGCCAACCTATTTACATCTTATTTGGCAGCTGAAATGGCTACCTATTTGGAACTAGATTGAATTTCCCCTTCATAGGAGATTAATTTCTGTAGAAGAAGACTATGTAATAGATAACATGGAAGCTTGGAACCAAAGACATTTTCCAAACTGTGGTCAGACTGCATTTTTGCATTTTATATATACACCATTACATTGCATACAATTGAAGCCACCAGCTCTTGCTGCAATGACACTTGTACATAGTCCATAAGCAATAACAATCCAGCTTCTACAATGATATTTGCATACAGTGCCACTTACTACTAGTAATATAATTTACATAATAATAATAATATTAATGAAGTATGTGATTTTGAATTCCTAGTGGACAGCTTCCCTGAACCACTCTCTGCAAATGAAAACTTATCCAGGACGATAAGGAGGCTTCCCCATTCAAACCTGGAGAGACCTTAGAATGGTTAGGTCTTGCACCTCTAACTTTGGTGATAATCCCAGACTTCATCTACAGACAACGATTACAAATGCCATTATGTATGTTTATAAAAGTCTTCTGCATTACCCCGTAAGGGGAGCGGAGGTCCAAGGTTCAAATCTCGGGCCTCGCCGGACTGAACGCTTGTCCCTTTCCTGGTGCTTTCAACGGCGTAAAAGGTTTAAAATGATTGTGGCATGGTGGTTATAGGGGCGGACTGCGCGAAGATCTGTGTGGCGGCTTCTGGGGTGGACAGTGCAGAATACTGTGGCGGCCATAAAAAGTTGGACAGCCTGCCCAGATTCGTGGCGGCTACCGATTCCACCATGTAAATTAAAAAAAAAAAAAATCTTCTGCATTTTCTGTGTGTACTCATTATATCTCCAATCAAGATGGACTTGAAATTTAATAAATAAATAAAAACATTGTAACGTTTTTCGTGCCATTGTTGATCTTAGTGGGCATAGTAAGAGTTGTTAGAGATGATCAAGGCATGGATTATATGTAGAATTTATGCAGGGATATCTACAAAGGAGAGACAAATAATTGATGACTCTTAAGATTTGCTACACTTGCAACAGAAAGGGAAGAGAAGATCCTGATCACTTTGGAGATGTTAGTAGAATCATACAACGGGGAGGCCATAGTTGAGGAAATAAATGGGGATATATTGGAAAGCCGGAGTAGTAAAAGTCTGGAAAGATTAGCTTGCAACAGAAAGGGAAGAGAAGATCCTGATCACTTTGGACATGTTAGTAGAACCATACAACGGGGAGGCCATAATTGAGGAAATAAATGGTAATATATTGGAAAGCCTGAGTAGTAAAAGTCTGGAAAGATTAGCTCATTAAAAGTTTTCAATATTGGACCATTCAAATTCATTAAATGTTCACCCACACCAAAGTAGTGTAATCAAGAGGAAATTCTACTTTAACCAAAGGTTGCATGCGGAGTTGCAAAGTGTAGAGCAAAGGCCAGTGTTATGCTGAGATCCCACAAAGTCCAACTTTCATGGAACATTGAAAATGAAAAGAAAATACAGATTATCATAATAGGTGCATTCACATAAGATGAACACAGTCACATTAAATAAATGATAAAACTACATCATGTGAATGGTACAAGCACATAACATGAATAACACAATCACATAAAGTGAATGAAATATGTGATAATGTTCTATTAATATAAGCCATTTGATAAAATTGAACAAGGGGTCATCAAAATGGGACTCAATGCTCATATTGAGACTAATCACCTAGATAACTTCTAACAGGACCATGAAATCACAATTGGATGAGGGCTCTCTTTATAGACTTGGAGGTCCCATGTAACTGACATAGGACACAGTAGTTGCCAATAACTAATAACCAACCGCCACCTCATTATAATCACAATACTTATTACATTCCTCATCACAACATATTATTGATTGCATAATTGCTTCACACACAATTACATTAAATGTTCTTTACAATAGAACTTCACCCCATATAACTGACGTAGGACACAGTAGTTACCAGTAACTAATAACCAACCACCACCTCATTATAATCACAAGATTCACAACACTTATTACATTTCTCATCACAACATATTATTGATTGCATAATTGCTTCACACACAATTACATTAAAAATTCTTTACATTAGAACTTCATCCCATGTAACTGACATAGGACACAGTAGTTGCCAATAACTAATAACCAACCACTACCTCATCATAATCATAACACTTATTACATTCCTCATCACAACGTATTATTGATTGCATAATTGCTTCACACACCGTTACATTAGAACTTCATCCATGTTACTGACATAGGACACAGTAGTTGCCAATAACTAATAACCATCCCCCACCTCATTATAATCACAACACTCGTTACATTCCTCATCACAACATATTATTGATTGCATAATTGCTTCGCACGCATTACATTAAAAGTTCTTTACAGTAGAACTTCATCATATATGTTACATTTTAAATACTCTTTAAATTACTAAGTGTATCATGTAAAGACTCCATCACAAGACTTTGCTAATAGTTGAGATAAAGAATGCTTGACTCAAGGAAGTTTGGAAACATATAAAAGAGCAAGAGATGGGTGATTACTGCAACATAGATCATGGAAAAGAAGATGCAGAACACAAAAAGAATTTTCAAAGGATTACATAATAAAAACACCGAAGCAGCAATGGCAGATGTCATTGAAAAGCAAAGTCTTCTTGCATTTAGTGAAAGCAGAAATGAAGACCCTATAAGAAATTGCAACATTTGTGAGAACATTTGGATCATGAATGGCCAAGATGATCAAGAACTGGAACTCCTCCCAGCTACTTCAAGACATTGCAAATAAATGGTGCAAAACATTCCATTCTGATCATTTTCAGAAATGAAAAGACAAAAGAAAAAATATATATTAAGAGAAATTTCAATTATTTCAAAATAATAGTCAGATAGTTGTTAAAAGATATAGTTCAAAACAAAAAGGATGGAATGTGAGATTGTACACTTACAACTTGAAATATCCCATGAAGAAAATTAATAGGAAGGTCATTAGCAGCCTTTAAAAGCAACACTACCTTGAAGGGTTTTGCCCAAGCACAAGAACAAGATGAAAGTCATATCCCTCACTAAATTATTGAAACTGTGAACACTCAAGCTGGAGAGTGAAGACTCTATCCAGCATACTAGATGCCCTAGCCAATGTGATAGCGTGCAAAGCCGTGTGATGTTTTTTTATAAAGACATGGCAAAGCTTATTAAGTGGTAGAATCAAAGAAGAGATATTTAAGGGAGTTGTGGTGTAACAATTGCAGGTAACAATACAATACTCGGTTGGAGTACCTAGAATGTGATCACAACCATTAGAATTGCAAACTCTTTTATCTTAAAACTAAGTGTGTAAAATGCCTGTAAAAGATGGACCATCAATCAGAAGGTGGTGTTCACCAATAAGAATTCAGAGAAGTTCCAGCTGCCTGAAAATGTGATCAACTACAAATTGGAATTCCAAAGAACAAAAGTATAAACAGGAACAACCAATGGTAAAGTGCTATAAATAACAAGAATAAATCCATTATTAGTGGAGATCATAACGGCAAAACCTGCTTACAGAAGCCAGTCAATTTCATGGGCAAGGAAGAGATGAAGCAGGATTTTGATCCAGAACTAGAATCAAAGCAGAGAGGTTGTGCACCAAACCTTGCTACCAAGAAGAGAAGGAACGAAGCAAGCACAAGAATTTATCAATTTTTTTGAGTAAAAGAAGCGAGAGAGCGCAACAACAAATTCGAGATTGATCGAGATCCTGTGTGTGTGTGTGCGGGTGTGTGGGTGGGTGTGTGTGAGAGTGAGAGAAAGAGAGAGAAAGGTGGTGTTGTACTTTATGTACCCAGTATGCATCGTACTTTTTGTTATTGTAAATAGCATGTTAAGTAACTTATAGTATCTTGTCAATTTGACAGCATTTTAAGTAACTTATAGTATATTGTCAACTTATTACCACCACACATATTTGGTATTTTGGAGTTTTGTAACTAATGAGTTAAATTGCTTTCAATTACAAAAGGACAAAGCCATATGGAAGCTCATTTAACCATAAAGAGACAACATTCTCAGATGTATGACATTACTTTATGGTTTTGAAATAGACCCCAGAAGATGGTATCCAAAAATAAAGTTTATGATATGGTGTGAATTTGAAAAATGCCCCAGACCTAAAGTGTACATCAAAAACAAATGTGAAGACATACTGATTTTGATTACTTCTATGTTTGATGAAGTTTTCAGGATGGGAACAATGCAGTACAATGGGATACATTCCTAGAATTATGAAGGGTTGGCCTAACTGCTGAGGATGGTAACAAGACAGCAAGGACACAACATATATGATTATGCATCACTGCACAATGTGAAGGATGAAAGATCAAAGATTCATGACATACATGCAACATGAAAAAATATAAGGGGCATACATATAATGCTAGATGCTAAATTATCCATAATCCATGGTAATAAAATTAAAACCACAAAATTTAAAACATCCATACAGATGGTCAATATTTCCATCACATGGTAAAATGAAAGAACGAAGTCTGAAAATACATATATGATATAACATATAAACTATTACCATTGATCATCTTCCAACTCATGTGTTCCCATGGGAAAACCACATGCCTCATCATCAGTGTTTTTTGAATCATGGGGCTCATGTAGTTGAACCCCAGTCAATCCTACTTGCATTTCCTCATCCTCACATATATATCTAGCATCCTCAGGGTCAACATGATGTCATGTTAGTGGACTCTCATGATATTCAGGTGTCTTTCAATCTTGGAGATGCAAGGCACTATATAGTTTACTACAACTAGTATCTCCACTCTTCTAGAGGTGAGCCTATTCCTCAAAGCTGTAAATTTACTCGTTCCTCCAGCACCAAAAGAATTAGCAACCTCCTAAAGGTGGCAAGAAAAAGCATTCTTAACAATAGAGCTCCATTCCCATGTAGTTACCACCATGCAGTGGGGTTCTACTTCACAATAGTGATTCTATCCTCTCTAGCCTCCCTAGTAAAGAATCCTTTTCCTTTAAGCTTTGAAAAATTGACCCCATTGTTCATGAAGTTACTGTGTCCCTTCTCTAGTGTCCGTTACTTTTATGGCCTTAATATGTAATGTCCCAAAAATAAATATTTTTGTAAATGTCTCCTACACTTAATTATAAAAGTGAAAAAGGGGTTCATGTGACTAGGAGACATAACTTAAGTTGTGTTTATTTATGTTTTATGTTTTTATGTTGTAATAAGGCACTTTAAGTGATTTTAGGGTTGGGAGATGTCAACTCCAAATTAGAACCTCACCCTATATAAGGGAGTGAGACGTCCCATTTTGGGCATGTTATGTTGATATCATAATTGAATATTGAAACCCTAGAGGTTCCATGAGTTGAGATTGCAGGTCTTGCTCATTCCCATAGTGCATTGGAGGTGCATGGTTGGGGTCTTGGCAATATCATTGCAGGTGTTATTGCCCTAAAATATCAAAAATACAAAAAAGAGGCATCCGTGAGGAGTTCGTGGCATTTTTGGGAGCATTTGTGTCATGTGTTTCAGATCCGTTGGCAGCCCCAAACCCTACGCTTGTATTTGGGGTCATTTTTGAGGAGTTTTTGCATCTGTTCAGCCTTGGGGAGCTGTTGTATTGGTTTGGCAATATTTAATATATGATACTGGCTGATTTCTCCTCATACTTGTGTTATTTTATGAGCAATTTCTGAGTTATTTCCTTGCTGTACTTAATTTCTGCATTTTCGTAGTAAGGGTTTGTTGTTTCTTAAAAAGGGACATTACAAGTGGTATCAGAGCTGGAATCTTGCCAGCCTGTGGTTAGTTTCAGCATTTTCAGTGTTTTTTCAGTTATTCGTGGTGATAAGTGTGTTTCTGTGGTGAAAAGTTGTGCCCTAGTGAAAATCGCGGATTTTTAGGGGATTCACGGATTTTTAGGGATTTTTTTCAGAAAATAAAAATTGCAGATTTGGATACCCTTTTGACCAATTTGCAGTTCTGTGGTTTCAAAAAAAATTTTTTGGTGGTCAGAATTTTCAGAATTTCAGATTTCCATCTTTTTAGGGTTTGATAGGGTTTTATGCATCGTCCTCCTGTTCATCAGTATTTTACTAGGAGAAACAGACTCGCTTTGGAAATGTCAAACAGGGAAGAGGTTGAGGAGCCCCAAAGGCCAGTTGATAGGACTGAGCAAAAATTCGATGCCCTACTTGACATGCTGCAAAGAATGGTGTCCTTACAAGAGACAAATCAGCAAGAATTGAGGGCAGCTTTGGGCAACCCAAATGGCACAAGGAGGGAAGGAGAAAGGGGAGGCAACAACAATGGGCATGAGTCATCATCTAACTCACACACTCCCTTGCCTAGGCCGTCCAAGCCTATGTTCCTTGTTCCACCACCTCCACGGGAGGAAAATGAGGTAACTGATGAATTAGATGAATGGTTTCTTGCTTATAGTAATAAATCTGAGGGTTTTAGGGCAGCAGTTTCTTTTGATAAATATTTGAAGATTGTGGGTAAATCTGTTGTTGAGGCTAAAAAAGAGAAAAAGAAGCCCTTTTTGCATCAAAAGGTGACCATTCCCTCATTTAATGGTCAAGATGGTCTTACAACTAGGGCATGGCTTCAAAAATTGCAGACTTATTTTACCTTGGAGCCTATTTCTGAAGCTGATGCAGTTCAGATTGCTACACTCCACCTTGAGGGTAGTGCTTACTCATGGTGGCATCATGGGTTATTAACCCAAGGGCATGGTGATATTGATACATTTGATGAATTTTGTACCGGGGTTTTGAACAGGTTTGAAAGGAGGAATGTGGAAGAGTATTTCAAGGAGCTTGCCACTTTGAAGCAAACTTCATCCATTCATGCCTATGTGGAGGAGTTTGAACAACTTTCAGTTCAGGTACAAAATATTTCACCCAAGAGGGTAATTTTTCTTTTTATGGATGGTTTGTTGGAACCCGTGAAGGGATTAGTTAAAGCTTTTGAACCAGCCACTCTTGAAGATGCCATTAAGAGAGCTTTAAGCTTAGAATCTGTTTTACCTCCTAGACAAAAATATTTTGCACATAATCCACCTGCTAGACCACCTTTTGCAGCCAGAAAAATAGTTTTTGGACAGCAGTATGGGCAGCAAGGAAACCTCACGCAGCAAGGTGGAAATGAGAGAAATTTTTATGGCAGGAATCCCACGCATGGAGAAGGTTTCAGATCTGGTTTTCAGCCACCTAATAAGCCCCCAAATGGCCCACGCTTGACACAAGAAGAGAAAGATGAGCTAAGGAAACAAAACAAGTGTTTCATTTGCAAGTCTCCTTGGCAAAGAGGTCATAAATGCAGAGAAGGAGGTATGAAAATCATTGAATTACATTCTGATTCTGATTCTGATAATCCTGATTTTTATGAGGCAGATGAGACACCCTTGGAAGAGGAAGCACAAAGGGAGTATGAGGAAGTTCCTGAAGGTTCCCTAGCCACTTTAAGTGGGCTGAATCAGTTTCGCACTATTAAGGTACCGGGTAGATCTTTTGATGAAAAGGTTATTGTTTTAATAGATGGTGGTGCTACTTACAATTTTGTTGATGAGAAGTTTGCCACTAGAAAGAATCTTCCTACAGCTATCATTCCTGGTTTTAATGTTGCTATTGGCAATGGTGATCTTATCACATGCAACAAAGTGGTAAGAAACATAAAAATTAATTTTGGCAACATGGAAGTAGATGAGCAATTCTTTGTTTTTCCCTTAGGAGGTATTCCACATATGGTTTTGGGTGTGCAATGGTTGTATTCACTTGGTGATTATGTTACTAATTATCAGAAATTAGAACTGAAATTTGTGCTTGAAGGGAAAGATGTGGTGTTGCAAGGAATCAAGGAAAATGGGTCAAAAGATTCTTGCAAAATTTTGGAGGTTTCATACAAAAGAATGGAGAAGATGATAAGGCATAAGGACGTTGAGTGGGCAGCTGTAATTTTCAGTTCAGAAGGGAAAAAATCAGCCACCTATCATCCTCAAATTCAAGGTTTACTACAAAAACATCTTAAGGTTGATCAAACTAAAGTTTCAGCTGTACAAAGATGGCCTATACCATCCAACCTAACGGAATTGAGGGGTTTTGTGGGTTTATGCAGTTACTACAGGAGGTTCATTAAGGGGTTTTCTTCTTTGGCTGCCCCCTTACTGAATTAACTAAGAAAGGGGCCTTTTCATGGTCCAATGAGGCTCTTTTAGCTTTTCTAAAGCTGAAAGATGTAATGACTTCCACTCCTTTACTTGCTATTCCTGATTTTTCTGTTGCTTTTACTATTGCTTGTGATGCTTCAGGTGTTGGAGTTGGAGCTGTACTTATGCAACAAGGACGCCCCATTGCTTATGAGAGTAGAAAGCTCTCAAATGTGGAGAAAACTTTCAGCATCTATGATAAAGAGATGCTAGCTATCATGCATGCCTTGACCAAATTCAAGCAATACTTAGTGTGTGGCAAGTTTGTGGTCAAAACTGATCATAACAGTTTGAAATACTTCTTGGGGCAAGTTGAACTGAATGAAAGACAGCAGAAATGGGTAACAAAGTTGCAATCATATGATTTTGAAATTGAGTTTGTAAAGGGTAAGAAGAATTCAGCTGCTGATGCACTTTCTAGGCACCCTACTTTTCATTCTCTTTCCATTATTTCTGCTGATTGGAAGGTGAAAATTATGGCTGAATATGCAAAGAATGATTTTTGTTCTAAACTAATAAATGGGCAAGTTGAAGATGACAGGTTCAGCCATAAAGAAGGACTGATTTTTTGCAAGGGAAGAGTGTTTTTAGTACCTGAATCAAAGCTGAAACAAGCTTTAATTACAGCCATGCATGATGCTCCACTTGTAGGCCATCCAGGTTTCTACAAGACTTACAAACAAGTTAGAGAAAGATTCTATTGGAAGGGTTTGAAAAGGGATGTCTTCTTGCATGTTCAGGAATGTGTTATTTGCCAAGAAAACAAGGGGGAACATGAATTTGCAGCTGGTTTACTTCAGCCACTTCCTATTCCCAATCAGAAATGGGAAAGTATCTCCATGGACTTCATTACTGGTTTGCCCAAGGTATACATGAAGGATTGCATATTTGTTGTTGTTGATAGATTGACAAAATTTGCTCATTTCTATGCCATTTCAACAACTTGTACAGCCATACAAGTTGCTGATTTGTTTTTTAAAGAAGTTTTCAGATTGCATGGTTTGCCTAAATCCATTGTGAGTGATAGGGACAGCAGATTTTTGAGCATGTTTTGGCAAGAATTGTTTAAGCTATGTGGTACTAAATTGACTCCTAGTACTAGCTACCATCCCCAAACTGATGGGCAAACTGAAATTGTTAACAAATGGCTTGAAGGATATTTGAGAAATTATGTTTCAGGTCAACAAAAGGCATGGGTTAAATGGCTGCACCTTGGTGAATATTGCTACAATTCTACTTATCATATGTCCATAAAAATGTCTCCATTCAAGGCACTTTATGGTTATGATGCCCCACACTTTTCAGATCTGATTTTTGGTGATTCAAGGGTCCAAAAAGCTAGAGACTTTGCAGCAGAAAATCAAGATATTCTTAATGCTTTGAAGGACAATATTCTTACGGCACAAAATCAGCAGAAGAAGTATGCAGATCAGCAGCGTAGTGAGCGCTCATTTGAGGTGGGAGACTTGGTTTATGTTAGGTTGCAGCCCTACAAACAGTCTACATTGAAAAGAAGTGGAGCAGAAAAACTCAAACCCAAATTTTATGGACCTTACAAGGTGTTGAGTAAGGTTGGACAGGTTGCATATGCTTTGGAACTTCCAAGTGGAAGTAAAATACATAATGTCTTCCATGTTTCTTGTTTGAAGAAGGCCTTGGGCCAACATATTCAGCCATCTTCAGATTTGCCACCCCTTGATGATGAAGGAAAGCTCATTCTTGAACCTGAATTGATCCTTGAGACAAGGGAGAGAAAGCTTAGGAGTAGGACTGTCAAAGAATATCTTGTGAAGTGGAAGGACTTGCCTATGGAGGATGCTACTTGGGAAGGTGCAGAAATTTTAGATGCTCCAGCTTTGACTTTGCTTGAGGACAAGCAATTTGAGGAGGGTGGACTTGTAATGTCCCAAAAATAAATATTTTTGTAAATGTCTCCTACACTTAATTATAAAAGTGAAAAAGGGGTTCATGTGACTAGGAGACATAACTTAAGTTGTGTTTATTTATGTTTTATGTTTTTATGTTGTAATAAGGCACTTTAAGTGATTTTAGGGTTGGGAGATGTCAACTCCAAATTAGAACCTCACCCTATATAAGGGAGTGAGACGTCCCATTTTGGGCATGTTATGTTGATATCGGAATTGAATATTGAAACCCTAGAGGTTCCATGAGTTGAGATTGCAGGTCTTGCTCATTCCCATAGTGCATTGGAGGTGCATGGTTGGGGTCTTGGCAATATCATTGCAGGTGTTATTGCCCTAAAATATCAAAAATACAAAAAAGAGGCATCCGTGAGGAGTTCGTGGCATTTTTGGGAGCATTTGTGTCATGTGTTTCAGATCTGTTGGCAGCCCCAAACCCTACGCTTGTATTTGGGGTCATTTTTGAGGAGTTTTTGCATCTGTTCAGCCTTGGGGAGCTGTTGTATTGGTTTGGCAATATTTAATATATGATACTTGGCTGATTTCTCCTCATACTTGTGTTATTTTATGAGCAATTTCTGAGTTATTTCCTTGCTGTACTTAATTTCTGCATTTTCGTAGTAAGGGTTTGTTGTTTCTTAAAAAGGGACATTACATAATAAACCACCTCTTCACCTCAATTTCCTCTATATGAGGTACTCTCTTAAGCCTTGCAACATAACACCAAGGATTAAAAGCATATTTTGCCACATGCAATGGAGGGTTCATTCTATCCCACCTCTTTTGAATGACTGTTAAAACTTTTCTACAAAGAATGCTGCTGTGAGATCCCTATCTTAAATTGCTTTCCTCATGCAACCATGTATGCTGTCAAATGCCTCATACATCTCTCCAAGATTAGGTGAGATTGTGTTAGCATATTTAATGACATCCACAGCAGTTTCCAAAACAAATAGCACCTACTTAGCATAACTCCACTAATCATCATTACCACCATTTGTTCTACTCTTCTCCATCATCCGTTTTTGACTTTCCCTGCTCAATCCACTTGCTATGCACAACTATAAACTGCAATGCTTCCTACCCTCAATCATTCTCTCCAACAAAATAAAGTAGCTAGCATAACTCACCTCTATGGGCTTGAGAAATTCCTTGAGAAGACCTGAGAAGTGCTAAAGAGGAGTGATGGTTGCACATGAACATTTACATGTCTCTAGCATTAGCCACCATCTATTTAACCCAGCCAATTTTACCTGTCCTTTAATGCACTGTTTAACACATGAACACAACATGGAATCCAAAAACTGTGCTTGTAGGCATGTTGAATCCTCATCTTCTAGTAGCTCACTACTACCATCATGCTTTGAGCGGAGATCTGTTGCACAAGCTAAGGCAAAAGACAAAGCAAGGCAGAAATCTGTAGCAAGGATCAATGCTATATGCCCAAGCTCAACCACATGAAACAAGAAAAAAGGAGAAGATTTCCAACAATGGAGAGAATGAAAAATCACATCTCTCCCTTTGTGTTATGGAATTATATATTGAGAAAAATGAGATTAGGGTTAGGGTTCCCAAATTCATATTACATGAAATTCAAATGAACATGAAATGACATTACACATTAAAATAACCTATTCTAATGAGGTCTTATTAAAACCTCATAACAATTAATTTGGAATCTAACTAATAAACATGACCTTGTAGCATTAACATGTCTTCAATCCCCCCTTAATGGTAGGTGGTCATTTTATTTCAGTAGATGAGTGGCTTAGGTGGCTCTTTGTATAGCCAATTAGTCAATTGTCCATGAAATGTGGCTCCAATCCGCTAGGTCTCCATATATCGTTTGGTCATCCCCATGCCCTTTCAGGATTTCACAGGTTCCAATTTTCCAAAACTAGTACAACCCTTATCCTTTCGCACCCACAAGGGCTTTTCACAAATGGGATAGAGCAGAGACCGACCAATACTTTCCACCCACACAAAGGTGGTTTTACGAATAAGCATCAGCCTTGCTGGTCCTATTGCATCTCCATTGTTAGGAGGAGATGGAGGCTCTCAAGCCTATCTGCTGTCTGAATTGTTCAAACTTCACCCTCTGGAGTGGCTTGGTGAAGATGTCGGCAATCTGATCTGCTATTGGATAGTAGTGCATTTGTATTGTGCCATCTTGAACAAGTTCTCAGATCCTATGGACTTTTGTACTGATGTGTTTGGTTCTGTTGTAAAACAGAGGATTCTTTGCCATGTGGATTGCTGTGTATAAGCGGGTGTTTATGCCCATGTATCATATAACTGGTGCTGGTGTCTATGGGATGATTTTGTCGTCTAGAGCCAGCTTGTACGTTGAAATCTCCCAAAAGTATAACAAAAGCCTTTTTTAAATTTGAATATATAGGAACGAAAAGTTCAGCTTAAATAATCAAAAAGGCCATAAAACTCATGCAACCAATAACAAGACATGCCACACCTTTCCCTCTGAGAGTCTAAACCATGTACTCTGCCAAATTTCCTAGTTTCTGCCTGAAGGGAAACACTGAACAATAATCCACAAGAGGTGGCAATGAACTCTCAGAACTCTCATAGATTTTATTTATTCATTTATTTACTTAACTTCTCAATCGAGAAGTTACCTACAGCTCAGACAACTCCCGAAGGTGCCCTTATGTAACTGTTTCAGGTCTGAAAATTTAGTACTTATGAGTCCGCTAGTAAATAATGTTTGATTGAACCCATATGCTCATATGGTGGTCTTTGCTTCAATAACCAGTTAAAGATGCAAAACCCTCTAAACCTTACCTGAAATGCTCCAATTTTAATCCCGCCAATTGCATGAACAGTCTTGACAAAAGGGAGCCCATTTGAATGTAACATACATGATTATGGAGGCAAAAACCACCCTGAAGCGCAGTGCTGAGTCCGCATTGCAAATTCAGTGCCATGTACTAAAAGAAACTTGTAATTTGCAAAATTCACATGACTTCGAGAAGGAACAGGCATAAACCTAGTCAGCAAACATTAACTTGCATGGAAATAACAAAGTTTATATAACATATTTGGAAACTTGACCACAATTAAAGACTTCAAACTCCAACAATGAGTCTCATCTTTACGCATATGTCTACAGAAGCAAAAAAAAAAATTCACAAACTTAAGCACGACTCTCAAATATATGATTACGATTAAGAGCTAATCACGAAAGAATTACTTGTACAGGAAGTCTTTGAATTCTTTTAGCCATCTCGCGGGCTGCTGGGTCCTTTATGTTCGCCACCTCCCGAGGTAGAAACGGAGGGAATTCCTCCACATTTTGCGTTGTTTCCGAACTGATTGCCCGCACGGTGACCATGCACATTTCAGACTGTTTTCTCACCCGCGGAATTTCCTGTCTTTGCAAAATCGAACTTCTCCTGTTTGCAATCCTGTTTGCAACCAATGTGGGTATGGAAATCATCTTCTACGGGTTTTGGATTTTGTTTTGCTGCTGCTTGGTTGTGGTTTTGATGCAGAATACGTCTCCCACGCATATGGTACTGCTGAGATAATTCTGATACCGTGGACTTCTATTTCAAATCACATATCTCTCGGCCAACTTATCTATACTTTGGTGAACTTTCCTTTTCGTTTTAATTAAAGTTGTTGTGCTAGTAATTGCCGATGTGCTAACAAAAAGATAGGCTAGTGATAATATTAGGTTGTCTTAATTTATTTTTTAATTAATGTTATTAATTTTATTTATTTAAGGGTGTAGACTGGTAAGTTATAGGATTTATGTAGAGAATTAAGTTTAAACTTTAATTTAATTATTTAATTGATTAATATGTTATTAATTTTATTAAGGTTAATTAGTTTTAAGGTTAGATAGATTGGTAAGTTATGATATTTAACAAGTTTAAACTTTGAAGACAAAATTCTTTAAGATTAGTAGTCGATTCTGATTCCCATAGATATCCTAAGACATTGGTGGTCTTCCTTACATCAGGTCACTAATAATAAGATGATATTAAATTATAATAATAGTTCCAAAATTTGAACTTAATTCCAATAATAAAATATAATAAATAATTACCCTCCTTTATATAAAAAAAAAATTACTTTGTCAAAAATAAATAAAATAAAGTTGGTGATTGTTAATTTGTTTTTCTTTCGGTTTTAAGATGTTCCACATTCGAATTTTTGACATGGTCACATTGCTTGTGAAACAACCATGGCATAGTAGCACCTAAAGTCATATGTCGTCGTTGATTGTAATCTCATTGATTAATAGTACAATAGTGTTTAAGTTAATACTGTGAATGAATGAAAGATTTTAATTACGTTTGCGATATTCAAATATAGTTTATGGGACTTTAAATATGAAAGTACAATTATTCAAATTATATCATATGATCTTTAATATCTTTGAGAAGGTTGTTCCTTCTTCTTATTTGTGTTAGCAATTTTCCAACTTTTTTTATTTTACTGTTTTCAAATAAATCTGCGATAAACTCGTTCTCAAGTGTTTCTTTGTATTTGTCACGGATATCTGAGAAACTCGAGCATTTATAAATGAACTGTTTCTCTGTCTCTACTGCCCCTATGTTACATAGAGTACATTGCCTCTCTTCCCATTGTTCTTTGGGCGTTGTCTATCTCCTTGTTTCACATCTAAGCCTATGAGAGCTAGTCCTTATCTGAGCAATAAGTATTCTTTTCTTCCACTTGATTTCAACGCCTATATATGCTTTTTCCTTGTGGTCATACGTTGGGTTAAAATTTGCAATATAATATTGTCTTTTCTTACTTGCATTTTTCCACATTCCACTTCTAAACTTTTCATTCACATAATTTTTTATGTCTTTGTTGGGTTAAAATTTGCAATATAATATTGTCTTTTCCTACTTGCATTTTTCCACATTCCACTTCTGAACTTTTCATTCACATAATTTTTTATGTCTTTGTTGACATTTGGGCATTCATTTATGTTGATTTCCCAACGTTTCATCCATTGTTGATTTTGTTTAATCCATGTATTCTTTCGCATATGCAACTCTTCTTCCCTCGCTGCCCTAGGCCATCTATCATCTTTCATGTTTTCTGTTTTTTTCAAATAACATAACAGCCTGGTCATAGCAATTGGTTCTAAAGGGAACATTCTAGTTTCAACTAGAATAATTTCATAAGGGGTTGTGGCCTTAATTTTGAGAAAATTTGTGATTAGATCTTTTTGAATCCTTTCTATTTGCCTCCATTTTGCATTTGTTGTGCCACTAGCCCACACCTCGCAACCATACAACAAAACCGATGTAACAAGTAGGCCAAATAAGACCTTGGTGGTCTTCCAATCCCACAACTCGGCATTCTTACACCTATTTTGAAGTGCATATAGTGCTCTCCAACCACTTTGAGTTCTTTTCATCCTACATGTATTCCAATTAAGTTTATCATGAAAGTCTATGCCCAGGTATTTGTATTCTACTACTACATCAAGCGGTTCTCCTGCAAACTGAAATTCAAGTTGTTGCTTCTTCTTTTTTGCTAAAAAAATCATAATTTTTGTTTTGCTCATGTTCACCTGCATCCCAACTTCTTTACAAAAGAGTTCTAAAGCTTGAAGGTGATCTTCTAGATCTTTGGTTGTTTTGGCCACAAGAATTACATCGTCTACATACATGAGGAGTTCTACCACATATTTGGCTAAGTGCACACCCTCTTCCCCAAATTTTTTTATCCATTCTTCTAACTTGTATGTACAGCCTAAATAAGGTCGAAGATAGAGGGCAACCTTGTTTGACACCTATGTCACTACCAAAACATTTAGATAACCAATCCTGTGTTTTGATTCTAGCCTTTACATGCTCATATAATCTATGAATTGTTGCCCTGTAGTGAATTGGAACCTCTAGCTCTTCCATTCTGCTCCATAATTTTTTCTTTGGCACTGTGTCAAATGTCTTTTTGAAGTCTACAAAACAACAAAAAGCCTCCTCTTTTTTGTCCCATATTTTTTCTGTGTCTGAGCGTGATACAATGATCAATAGTTGAGTGCTTGGGCCTAAACTTGCTTTCCCATTTGCTCTCTTTCCCTTTTCTTCTGCCAATATGATGATCCTACGCTCTATCATACTCCCAAACAACTTTGCAAAGAGAGGGTTGATCATGATAGTTCGATAGTTTGAGGGATTATTTACATCTCCACTTTTAAACAAAGGAATGGTCAAGCTAGTTGTCCACTTGGTAGGGAAGCTATTTTGTATGACCTCATTAAAAATTTCTTTGATCTGCAGTGCCAAGATATCTACCCCATATTTTATATGCTCTGCTTGAAGATTGTCTATGTCACGGGCTTTACTAGTTGCTAACTTTTTTATCCTTTGAATAATGTCTTCAATTGTGATTGCGATTTAGATCATGATGTGTCTTTTCTATATATTGATTTGTTAATTTGTTTTTAAAATAAAGGCTACTATTGTAATATGAATTATAAGTTAATTAAATCGTTATATAAATTTTGTTAAGTATGTGAGAGATTGAGAACAAAGAGTGAACAAAACGAAAGGAGAATAAGTAATAAGTAGAAAGTAAAGTATAAGTAAAGGAAGAATGGTTTTCTTTTTTTTATTTAATTTTAAGATAAATTTAAAAATTAAATGATTTATGTAAAAAAAAAAGTATTACAGCAAGAAAGTTATTTTTTAAAGTTTTTATTGAAAATAACGATATTGTTAAGAACTTTTTAATTAAAATAAGCACACTTATATAAATATTGTAATAAAAGCGTAAATTTATGAAGAACATAATATTGCAATACAAAATGTAAATGCAGAAATATAATAATTTTACAAAACATAATATAGAATTATGAATTTCTTCAAGAGGACAACCTTTTTCAATACTTTCATTCAATATGCAAAAAAGATACATTTGTTTATGGACCCTTATCTCTTAAAGATACAGTTCAAGTAACCCTAACATAATGCTTAAGAGTTGGATTACATGTAAAGTGTCACTTGAGCTAGAATCTTCTACCAAACAACAGGTGCATTCATGATAATGGTTACATGAAATAGCTTCACTTTTCTAGGTACCTTAATATTACAAAATATCATTATAATAGTGTCCCCATGTTGGAAATGGGTCATTATATAATAATATGAGAATTACATAATAATGTTAGGATGGGGTCCCACCATGCCCTTGCTCTTCAAAAAGCTTTTTCCTCAAAGATATAGATAAGAAAATTATTGTTGTAATTGTTGGAGACTCCCAAATGGCATCTTCAAGATGTGATCCATGCCATTAAACAAGAACCTCAATGATGACATGGTTTCGAAGGGTGTATGATCTCCAGTCCAAAATTTGTTCAGGCTCGAGCAATATGGAATCCTCTTCATACAATTCTGGTAAAGCATATTGAACCTATACTTTATTACCCACAACCTTCTTAAGAGAGGAAACATGAAAAACCGGATGGAGCTTGACATAGTCGAAAGGGCCAATTTGTAGGTCATTGCACCAATCTACTATAATACCTAGTAGTTTTTAACTTATAGGGTTGCAAGCGAAGAAAAACCATATCTTGTATTTCAAAGTTATGCACAGAACGGTGTTGATAAACTTGTTGATGCATACGATTATGGGCCAATTCTAGATTCATTTTCAATTGACGGATAACTATGACATGCTAGTTGAGTGTAGTGTCGATAATATAAATTGAAGCTTCCTTGAATGTAGGAGGAGGGTGTTGATGGAGGATAACCATAGACTGCTTCCAAAGGGGTAACCTTGGTTGCGATGTGATATGAAGTATTATACCACCATTTGGTCAAGGGATGCCACTTCGTCCACAATGTAGGATGTTCAAAGGAAAAACAATAAAGGTAGGTCTTTGAGAATTTGTTAACAATTTTTATTTGGCCATCTATTTACGGATGATAGGATAAACTCATTTTGACTTGAGTTCCCTATAACTTAAACTATTATTACCAAAAATAACTAGTAAAGGTAGGTTCTATGTCAAACACAATAGATGTGAGCATGCCATGAAGGGGAAAGATGAAGTCTAGAAAGATTTGGGCTACTATTGAGGTTGTGTAGAGATGATAGAGGGAACAAAATCAGCATACTTGGTGAGACAATCCACTACCACCAGAATAACTGATTTTCCTCTCGACTTAGGTAACCTTCAATAAAAACCATTGAAATATTTGTCCATACTTATTCGATAATTAGCAAGGGCTAAAGAGTTCCAAGGGAATGCATTATTTCTCCTCTCATTCTTTGGAACATGTCATATTCAACCACAAAATTTTGAATATCCTTCTGCATGTCCTTCCAAAATAAAGTATGCTTAATCCTTTCATAAGTCTTTAGGAACCCAAAATGTCTAGTGATGGGTGACGTATTCATTAAATTCAAAATGAATTCCTATAGTTGTGAAGTTTGGGTAATAACAAGGTGGTCAAGATATCTCAATTCTTTTCCATCCCAAGTGTATTTTGGGTATGAGTTAGGCTATGTTTGAAGTTTGGGGATCAAAGTTTACAATCTCAAGTCCTTAATCACATCCTCTCTAAGAGAAGTAATCCACTGAGGTATGGGAGAAGAGATAGCATTTAAAATACTTTGATATTCAAACTATCAAGAGAGTGCATTAGCCATGATGTTCTCCTTTCCTTTTTTATATGTGATCTCATAATCATAGTTCATTAATTTAGAGATCCACTTTTGTTATTCAGGTGTGGCAACTTGTTGTTCCAGGAAGTACTTGAGATTTTGGTGGTTTGTTTTGATTGAAAAATATGCCTAATAAGATAGGGCCTTTAGTGATTAACCACATGCAAAATAGCTAGCATATCCTTTGCATAAGTAGATTTTCCCAAATTGTGGCCTAAAAGTGTTTTACTAGTGAAGGCCAATGGTCTTCCCTCTTGCATCAACATAACCCCTATGCCATTTCTTGAAGTATCACTTTCAATTACAAAAGGTTTAGAAAAATTAGGCATTGCTAACACTGGGATGGTTGTCATGGCATGATTTAAGTCAAAGAAAGTCTTCTCAGCTGGGTCTAACCAAGTAAAAGAATTTATTTTAACACGGTTGTTAAAGGGGTTTCTATTTTTCCATGGTTTTTGATAAATTTGCGATAATACTTTGTTAGTCCCAAAAATCCTTGAATTCCCTTGATAGTGTGAGACTTTGGTCAATCTTGAACAACTTGAATCTTTTTAGGGTAAAATTTAATGCCATATTGGGTGATAATATGATCCAAATACTCCACTTCAGTCATCCCAAAAGAACACTTCAGTGGTTATGCATAAGGGGTCGGACCCAAAATGTACTTGTAAAAAAATGGTGAATCTATTGCAAAACCCTGGCGAATCCTGACCAACTTCATGTAGGAGGACATGGCGAATTACCTTATTTTTCACAAAAAAATATAAAATATTGGCGAATTTCAAATTTCTGGTCGAACCGGGTGGAAAACAAGTTTTGACCACGGACCGAGTACAAATCATGGTCCGATCTCGGACAGGATCCAAAATATGATTCGGCCAAATGCAGAACATGGTCTGATCTCAGATCAAATCCATAATATGGTCTGACCTAATGCAAAATCTAGTTTGGTCTCAGATCGAATCCATAATATGGTCTAACCTAATGCAAAATGTGGTCCAATCTCAGATCGGATCTATAATATGATCTAACCTAATGCAAAATGTGGTTCAATATCAGTCATGATGTAAAATATTGTCCAACCTAATGCAGAATGTGGTCCGGTATCGAACCTAATATAGAATGCAATCTAGTATCAATCCTGATGTAGAATATGGTTTGGTATAAGGCTTGATGCAAAATATGGTTTGATATCAAGCCTGATGTAGAATATGGTCCGATATCGGACCTAATGCAGAATAGGGTTTGGTATCAGGCCTAATGCAGAATATGGTCTGCTATCAAGCTTGATGTAGAATATGGTCTAATATCAGGCCTGATGCTAAATATAGTTTAGTATCAAGCCTGATGTAAATTTTGGTTTGGTATCGGGTCTGATGCAAAATATGGTCCGATATAAATCTTGATGTAAAATATGGTCGATATCGGGCCTGATGTAGAATATGGTCTGGTATCAAGCTTGATGTAGAATATGATTCGATATCGGGCCTGATGCAGAATATGGTTTGGATGCAAAAAAACATTTGGCTTTGAAAATATTCCCCATGGATCGGCTACCATGTGTCACATAATCGATCACCCATATTACATGTCCAATATAATGTTTCCATGTGTCACATGATCGATCACCCATATTGCATGTCCAATACAATGCTACCACATGTCAACCCCATCTATTCTCTCTATAAAATGGCATCAACTATCATTTTTCTAGTTCATTTCTATGATTACACCTAACCAGAGCGAACCATTACCCAACAACCTTCCCAATCCAATTTCTCCTACTTCCAACTTCTAGCAATGGCCACCACTTCCACCCCTACTCCAAAGTTCAAGAACCTTTCTTGCACTTTAATTTTAGATTTGTTAACAACCCCAGGTTTAGAATTTTCATGGTTAGATGATGCAGGTTTGAAAAACTTGGTTTCAATACCACATTTCAAAACTGATAAAGTCCTCCTGCAACATATCATAGTCTGGTTATGACCATGACAAGGCCACAATCAAAATGAAAATATAAAATAGAAATCTGTCATTCACCATCACGCCTGTAGATATTAAGAGATTGATAGATCTTCCTTTTGGTGATTGTCCTCCAGTGTCAATGAAGTTCCAACTATCTCTAGATGATAAAGGATACCTCGAGACAACGTACAATCTCAGATCAGAATATTTGGTAGGTATAATTCTTGTTACTTAGATTCTATTAATGTTCAAAATTTCAAATTTGTAAATTGTTATCTAATTTTTTTTGCAGCTTTCACCACCAAGACAAAAAGAGGGTTAACAATCATCGATGTTAACCATACAACTCTGAAGGCCATTATTGAGTTCTTCCAGGCAAGATTGATTCTTCTTGGAAGATCAAAAATTTTGTATTGGGCACTGGCCTATGTTGTTCACTGTGAGAAGCATGAGAGGTTCGATTGGTGCATGTATATTTCAGATCGGATCAGGGTTGAGTTGCATGGCATGCAATTGCAAACCAACAAGACACAACCCATTGTGGGCAGTGTTAATTACATTTTAGCACTCTATTATGAAAGTTTTCATAATTTGCAAAATACTCTTGTACCAACTGTAGTGCATGCAACACTACAAGCCATTGCCATGACACCAGAGGAATTGAAGGTAATAAGTCCATCTTTGACCATGAAATAGTATTTTATATTTTAGCACATTTTCTTTTTAATTTTTCTTTTCATCTAAATGTAGGGTAGGGCAACCACCACAAGGAATAAATAGGATGCTACCATGAGGGGTTATAGGCTAGAACAAACTAGTGATTCTAAAGACATTGGATCAGAAGTGTCACCATTGTAGAGGCTACATAAATGTTTGAGGCAAGTTGCTTCTCCTAGGGGTTCTCGTACACCTAGGTTTGCACAAAATGTGTAGGCTGAATCTAGTGCGGTCAACCCCTCCCCCATCGGCACCCAAATTCAATAGATTTCATCATCTTCAGGTAAATCAATGTGTATTTACTTTGAATTAAGATTTTTTTCTATTTTATTTTTTGAATAATTCTAACAAAAAAAATTGACTTTTTTCAGTCGCCTCTCAATGACAACCTATGAAAATGAGAGGCCATATGTTGCCACCACTTCCACCATAACCATCACTTCCACCACACACAACAATGATAACCTACACAAATGAGAGGCCATATGCGGGTTGGAGGTGGAAAATAACTTTTTCATAGAGATTGCAAGGGGCAACACAAGTTTTGGGTATGGGTTCTCATAAATATCATAAGGGCCAACACCAAGTTCTGGGTATGGGTTCTCATCTTTTACATTTCACACAACTTCATAGGCACCAAAAGTTTCAACCATGGGATTGGATAATATCCAACTCGATGATGATTTTTTGTTGTAGGGCAACATTTTAGGCTTCAAGGCAATGAATGTGCTTCATGATCCATAGGGTGAAGCAGAACAAACAAAAGCCCCTATAGTTGAGCAGACATCATTGCCATCTCCTCAAGGAAATGACCCTCATCCTCAAATTGAGGATGACATTGTAAATTTTGATGAAAATGTTTTAATGATTGAAAATACTGAAGCAACCGTAAAATAGGTTGTGCTTAGAGATTTGCAAGTGATGAAGGATTGGGAATATCGGGCCAAGGTCCTTATAAAGGAAATTAATGCTCGGTATAGGAATTTTTCAAAAAGAGATTCAATTTATTCTTTGGTTCAGTATGAACCAGAAAATCTTGGTGGCCTGCTACATCAGGCCACATCAGGATCAGTGAAGTCAGATGTTGTGTATGATGATGATGTTTTAAATATTATGGTTAGTAGATTAGAGAATATTAATGTTGAAGCCCAAGATTTTTATAACCAATGGGATTTCGATAAGGAAAAGTTGTAGTTGTTGAGGTTGCAAGGGATGTGGTTGAGGTAAGAAAATATTTTTTTATGTTTCAATTTTCTTTTGCAGTTAAATTTTTATATTTCATTAAAACAAGTAATAATTTTTCATATAACTCTTTTGAATTATGTTTTTATTTTCTTTTTGTAGTCAAATTTTGATAACTTAAAAAGACAAGTTAAGAGCATGGAAGTCAATATCAATGGGGTGAAGATATTTTTGCAAAATGCAATGGAAATGAAGAAAAAAATGCAAGCAAAAGTGGTGGATAATAATCATTTAAGAAGATATATTAGGGATAGGCTCAATGAAGATCTAGACCTCGTACTAGAGCAGTAGAAAGTGAAAGAAATACTTCCAACAATACTCGAAGATCCAAACCAAGAAGAAGCCGCATTGGTGGGGAGTATTGTGAAAGTACAGGAAAACCTAGTCAGAGCTGGAGCACTGCTAGAATAGGGTGTCAAGGAAGGACATAAAGGAAAAGAAAAGGCAACTCCAAGCGAAATTGAGGCAACAAACCCCCAATCAGATATTTAACAAAGTGTAAAATATTTTCAAGTTGATTGTAGTCAATAATTTTGTACGATGTAATATATTTCTATTCGAATTAATGAAAAAGATATTTACTAATTTTGTGTCTTCCATCATTCAAAGGTTGTTTGCATTTATAATTTTGTGTTGCTTTTTTAGTTTATTTCTAGCCAATATTATTTACTATGTTCATCTCAAACAACAAAAGAAATATTATTGTTGGTTAATATTCATACATTAACAATACAATACCAATACTATGATATAAAACATAAAACATAACGATTTATCAATGAAGGCAGTTGAGACACTATGATATAAAACATACAATTTTTAAAACAACAATGTGATATAAAACATACAATTTATAAAATAATAGTGTGATATAAAACATACAATTTATGAATAAACAATTTTTTTGAAATCTTATAAATCTGAAACAATATTGTGAAATCTGATAACAAAGAAATTCAAATTTATCATTGTTGTGAAATACTAGAAAAATCACAATTCAGGTAGTTGAAACAAACACTTCACAACTTGTCTAGTATCACTATTAAGCATAGCGGATATCTATGTCTCCACCATCTGATCACTGAAAGCATCATTATCCTCCTTATCGATCGTATTCGTGGTACCCCTTCTTCCTACAAGGGAATTCCAGTATGCCAATGCTCTATCATACGAAAATTTGTCCAACTGATACGATGACACATAAATTCTTAAATAATTTTCTAAATTTTTGTCTAGCCTATTGCGGAGCTTAGATTTAACAAAATATAGTGCACTGAAAACCCTCTCATCTTCCATAGATCCCAAAATCATTGTTTGACATAATTCATATAAACAAAAGTATTCACTAATCGTATCTTGTAAGACACTACTTGGATACAATTTTTGCCACAAACGTGCAATGGAACCAGTCTCATGGATGTTACTCAAAAGTGATGTTTGCTCAACCATTGTTCTTCCAAAATGTGATGACTATTGTTTTAAAAGATCTTTGTTGAGTATACCTTTGATTTCAACACCATTGACTTCCACACTTTTACTAAAATGCTTAATAAGGATACCCATATATTTAATAAACAACTCATGTGTAGAATTGTAATCAATACAAGGACCCCAAAACAAAGGGTTAACCACACCCATGGCCTCAAGCAACTCATCTCTTTGAAACCGATCTCTTATCTCACTTGTCAATGATTCTGCTATTTTGAACAATTTTTTCTTAGTATTGTGTAAAACAACTTCAAATCTATTGTGTGTTACATGAACTTGTTCAACATCATCCGTAACTATACTTGACTGCCTTTCATAACAATATAGAGTTATCATCTTTCCATGAACATTAATACAAAGATGATCATTGATGTCAAACTTCAAAAAGCTATTTGGATTGTTCACGTTTGTCAATGTATTCCAACTATCAAACAAGGGATCTGTAAAATCTGGTTTGGACACATATAACCTATCAATAATCATACATATTTGCTTTCTCATCCTCATGAAATCAATGATATAGATGGATCTCTCTTGTGCAAGTTTAATCAATCTATTCATTTCTTGTAACATTGGAAGAATACCACATAAGGTTAAAAGGGTTTCCAAGTTAGTCAAATGGAACAACAAATCTTTTGCCTTATCAACTGCCCTATGATTTGCATGCATAAACCCGTTAATGATTGATATTCTATAAAAACTCTGTGTGCAGGTTGATATAATGAAATCCACCTTGTATCCACATCTTTTAACAATTTTTTTCCTTTTGTAACTCCTAGTGCAAACTATTGAAACTCTGCAAACCTTTTTGGACTGCAAGAAAAATAAGAATGTATTTCATGAATGAGGTCTTCCACTCTAGCAACATTTTCAAAAGTGCTCATGATTTTATATGCAAGATTCACTCTATGAGCCATGCAATGAATGGGTATCATATATGGGGTAACTGAGGTTTGGAGTCGAACACAAAGACCATTCTTGTGCCCTTGCATTATAGCAACACCATCAGCTCCAACGCAAATTAACTTTGTGGCTATGTCTATATCATTCATTCCTACAATATCCTTTAAACTAGTCACAACAACATTATAGATATTTTCTGCATTTGAACTTTCCACCATCTTATGTAATCCTAGCAAACTAGGCCTCCTTACATGATTTTGAAATGTGTACACATGCATGCAAATCTAGGATGTGTTATCCACAACCATCACCTCATCAATAGAAAGTGAAATGAATCTGGCAAGTTTTACTTGCTCCCTCAGGTCTTCCTTCTCAACTAATGATAGACATTTTACCATTTTCCAACCACTTCGATCTGACCAATGGGAACTAGGAAGGTTTTGCACATCAACTAGTTGAAATAGGTGCTTATAATCAATAAAATCGGACATGGGTCTACCCTTTTTGAGAATACTATATACAACAACAAACTATAAACTTTTTGAAGCTAAAGTGGTCTTATGAATTTTATGAAATTGGGCTTCAATCGTTCCACCTTTCTCAACAAGAGATTGTTGTTGCTTTAAGTGATTGTCATATTCTATTGCATATATGACATGCATACATTCTGATGCATCCTTCCACCTAACTTCTTTATTAATTTTACCATCACTTCCTATAACTTTTACATAAGCTTTGCCAACATGTTTTTCTATTGTATCTATCTTATTTTGTAGCCTGTGATCCTTACCAAGTTTCCAACTACAAATTTTGCATCTACATACTTTTTGATCGACTTGGTTGTCCTCAGTCAGGACAGGCTCAATCCAAGGAAATTTTTCTGCCCATTCATTCTTAAATGCCCTTCCAATAGCCCAGTTAGATGCCTTTCTCTTTTTAGAATTTTTGCTTGAAGATTCATAAGAAGTTTGTAATGTATTTGATTTATCACTTTCATTTTCAACTGGCATGTCATTTTGAGGAATATCTTCAAGTGTTTTTTGGATGTCATTGTTAAGAGAATTTTCATTAGAAGGCATCTCTTGGTGAGGAATATCTTCAAGTGGAGGCATATCAGGGTCAATAGGGTATTCTGCATAGTAGCATACAATAATATTCTTTATCATTTTTGGATTAAACAAAATAAACTTATAAACAAAAAAATATTCATATCATCATGCACATACTGAGAACTAATTGTTTGAGGAAGAAAGCAGTATTTAAAATAATTATAGAATATACAACTAACTATTTAGAAGTCAAAAATCATTTGTACCTTGAATTTGCATGGATGTCGATGGCTCGTTGCATTTCGACATATGGCTAAAATATTTGAGGATACTCTTTTTAGTAGAATATTTGGCCCCCTTCTTTCCATCGCCAGTAGGTGACATTTTACTTGTAAAGAAAATATTTTTCATTTTAGAAAAGTAATAAAATGTTGAAGAGGTCTTACTTCTGTTAGGCCTCAAGATAATATTGTAACTAGAATAAATAGATGGTTGGTTGGTAGAAAATACATACTTATTTCCTACCATGCTTTATTGTGATTTTGTTAGTTTATGCCACTACTCCATTTTTTGGTGATAACACTTGTAATTGATAAGAGCACAAAACTAATCAATATACAAATTCAAATCAATTTAAGAAAAAAAGTTGTGTATGCAAAAAATAATTAGAGATACATATGTGGAAAAATATCATAAGAATCACAATGTCTTTAGAGAAATAGAGCATCACAATGTCATTAGAGAACCAAAGCATTTACCTATTTATAATATTATAATAGAAAAGCAGATCTGAATAGAAACAGAGAATCAAAGAGTTTTAACAGAAAGAGAAAATAGGAGACAACATGCAAAACAGGAAAAATAGAGAAAAACATGGGAAACAGAGCATTGACCTATTTTCAATAAATGATAGAAAAATAACAAAAGAAAAACCCGCAATTAGCTGATAGAAAAACATATCTTATTACTACAACTACTTCAACTTATATTCAGAATGTCTTAAGAGAAATAGAGAACCTAGTGTAGAACACGGTCCGATAGTCTATTCTGGTGTAGAACAAGGTCCGGATATCGATCAAGATGTAGAACAAGATCTGGATATCGATCTAGTGCAGAATAGGGTCTGGTAGTTCGCTAGAAGTAAAACAGGGTTCAAAAATCGACCTAGTGTAGAACAAGGTCCGAAAATTGACCTAGTGCAGAAAAGGGTCCAGTAGTCTGATCGAAAGCATAACAAGATCCAAAAATCAACCTGGTGTAGAATAGGGTCTAAAAATTGACCTGGTGTAGAAAAGGGTCTAGCAAGATAGGATCCAAATATCAGTTTGGTGCAGAATAGGGTTTGGTAGTCCGGTTGGAAGCAGAAAAGGGCCCAAAAATTAGCTTGGTTTAAAATAAGGTCCAAAAATCTTCTTTATGCAGAGTAGGGTATGGTAATCGACCTAGTCCAGAACGGGATTCAAAAATTGGCCTGGTCTAGAACAAGCTTCGGATATCGGTCTTATGCGAACGTGGTCCAATCGGTGCATAACAAGGTCCGTGATGTTGTAAAACAGGGTTTGGATATCCATCTGGTGTAGAACAAGGTTTAGATATCGGTCTAGTGCAAAACAGGGTCTGGTTTGGGTCTGAGTAGAGTTTTATTCCGGATCAACTAGTTTCTACACAATCGAAGTTCGGTGGAATTCTCGATTTTCTAATAGTTTGAATGTTTTAAATGAAAAAGTATCGTTGGCATGTTAATTATATATAGTGGTATACTTGGCGAATTTGGTGAGATAATTTAGAAATTTTAAAATTTTATGGCAAAAAGGGTCCTCTATTTAGGCGGGATTGCTGGCAATTTTAAAAAAAAATCGTAATACTATTATCAACACACGATGAACCGACACCTAAAAATTTTTTGTCCCAAAAATTTTGGGCGAAAGGGCCGACGTCCAGGGTCCCCCAAATTCACCAATTTGCATTTTTGAAAATGCAAATATTTTCCCAATTGGTGAATATTAGTCGATGTGCATAACCCTAGACCACTTAAATCTCTTGGTATAAAGTTTATTATGAGATAAATGTTGCAGAGTCAGATCCAAATGTATGAGGTGCTCCTCCCATGAGTGCCTATAAATCAAAATATCATCAAACAAAACAAGAATAAATTTGTGAAGGAATGAACGAAAGACATTATTTATGAGTTTCTAAAATATGGATGGTGCATTTGTTAGGCCAAATGGCATGACCAAAAATTGATAATGGCCCTCATGAGTTTGAAATATTGTTTTGGGCATATCTTCCTCCTTGAGTCTTATCTAATAATAGCTCGAGCGAAGATCCAACTTGGAGAAAAATATTGCACCATGTAGATCATCCAACAATTCATCGACCATGATCCATATTTATTTCTAACCAATAGAACTAGAGAAGAATAATGACTGTTACTAGGTCGAATATCTCCTACTTATAGCAATTATTATGTAAATTTATCAATTTCTAACTTAAGGTTATATGGGTACTGATAATATTTGATGTTAGATGGCATGCTATCAGGTACCAATGGTATTGCATGATCATGGGAATGATGTGGAGGTAATTATGTTGGTTCTAAAAAATGCATCATGCTTAGTTATGATGAGTTGTATATATTCTTGGGGTTTGTCTTTGTCTTAAGTTTCTAGTTGAATTACAAATATTTGAGCTACTGCTCTAGGTAAAGACTTTTTAAACTTCTCCATACAACTTGAATTGATAATATGTGTAGATCTTGTTGGTGAACCATGGAGAGTGTAGGACTTATCATTCTATGAGAACTGCATCCACAATTTTGCAAAGTTTCAAGCTATTGTTCCCAAGGTACCTAACCATTGAGCTCCTAGCATAACATCACATCCTCCTAGTTGAAGAGCAAACATATCAGTTTTGAGTTCATAGTCCCCTATATTCAACTTAACATTATGACATTTACCCTTAGAAGAAAATATTTGTCATTTTCCACCATAAGCTCAAAGGAGTTGGAAGCATGTATGTAACAATTTGCTTACTTGGCTACTTAGGGATTAACAAAATTATGCATACTGCCTAAATCAGTGAGAATTGTAATATTTTTTCCTTTCAAGAATCCTACAACTTTCATCGTCTAAGGGAAAGAAATTCCTGTAAGTGCATGGACAAATATTTTTTATTGTGGTTCTTCTTGTGTTTCATCCTCATCCTTAACCTGTTCCTCTGGTGGTTCTACTTTTTCATTAAGTTAGTCACAACTTACTGATTCCTCTACATCTAACAAAAATAACTTCTTGTGGGTGTATTTATACCTTAGTGAATATTTTTCATTACAATTATAACATAAGCCTTGTGCTTTATGGGCATCCATTTCTTTCGTAGTCAATATCTTGAATAGGGTAGACTTATTGCCAATATTTCGTGTGAACTTGGAATGAAATGTGGGTCTGGCCTATGGAAATTTAGATGGTCTCCTTAGAGCTAAAAATTGCTCTTCTGCAAATCTAGCCAATCCTATGACTTGCATCATAATCTTTGGTTTGAACATTTTTATCTTAGACTTGATATCATATTTCAATCCACTAATAAAATAACTTTGAAAAAATTCTTCACTCAACCCCTTTGTCCTATTAGTCAGTTTCTAAAATTGGGCTTGATATTCATAAACAATAGAGATTTGTTTTAATTTGGTCAAGGCTCCTATAAAGTCCTCATACTCACCAAGGCTAAAATGACTGAGTAATTATGAATCAAAATATTTCCAAGAAGGTTTTTGAGTGGTGTTTTGTAACCATTGATACCATTGTAAGACTTCATATTCAAAGTTGAAAGATGCCATGGTGACCCACAAATATTTAGGTACATTATGAAGTTTGAAGAATTGATCTAATTGACATAACCACCCATCAATGTCCTTTTCATTGAACTTAGGAGAGTCTAATTTAGGCATCTTAAATGGAGTATCTATGTCAAAAAGATAATGATAGCCTTCCTTTTCCTTATGGACTCCCTTCTCTTTATTGCCTAAATTACCACCCATTTTTTTGGTCTTAATATGCTCAAACACCTTAGGACCTTCCCTTGTCTTGAACCTTTAGGAATTTATCTACAAATGTAGCATTGGATCTAAGTTAGTCACTTATCATAATCGATACTTCTTCCCTCATTTGTTTAAATTTATTTCTAAAGTTAGTGAGTGCGACACTCACTTGATCCATAAAGTTACTTTGATCTAACTCCTTTTAGTGTCCTCTAGGTCCACCAACCATCTATGTATGATTTGAACCACTCCTACTGACCTACTAAAAATAGAAGTGTTGTTTCATGAGTTATTATTTTTAGTAATGGACACAAAAAGAGTTTTTGGGTGCTATATATCAAAATGATAAGCTTGAAAATACGAATACAATAGGCCAAGTCTCAAAATAATGTTTTCCAACTCTTGATAAAAAGTGCATGGAGGTTATATACCAAAATGATCAGCTAGACAATATGATCGCAATGGACTATATCCCACAACACTATTTTTTGGCACCCTAGATTTTTTTTTTGGGAGTGTTGTCGGTTTTTCTCCTAGATTCTTGGTTCACTCAAAAAGTTAACTTTTGTCTGATAACCCCTTATTAGACTATGCACTATTTTTTTTAACTCTATTTTGTCTGACACTATTTTATCACTAACATTGTAGCTCACTATCTCTAACAACTATCAAGGCTAACTCTACTACTAACAAATTTCCTGTCTATTATGATTCCTGAATGTTATAGGTAATTGTTACTGATGCTAACAGACTCTATTAACACTCCAAAATAGTAATGAAGATAGATGTTATTTTAGAATCAAAGTTGATAGAAAGGGTGAAAGAGCAACTAGGTGTTGGGTCATCAACAATGGAAAAGGTGCCCAAATAGGCTCCTCCACCTTATCAAAGGTGTATCCTAAAATCATCCAATATGGTTTCCAAACTGGCTACCAAGACAAGCTCTCCTACAACTTCTCGATGCTCTCATACTCTAGGGCAAAATGTGAAAGCAGGGGAGTTTTTACCAAATAAATAACTCCACTATCCAATTTTTAGTTGAGAAGTTACAAACTTGACCTTGAGACCTTTAACAACTTTGGGTGTTGGAGCACCTTGAATGTAAGCAAGACAATGAGGCTATATCATTCGAATTATTTTCTCTATGAATGTCCTCCCTTGGAATAATTGGGGTTTTACAGGAACATATATGGTTTATGGTTCATTAAAAAAATTTATATCTTGGTCTCCTATGTTTCTAGGAGTAGGTTTTTGTAGTTTATCAGTTCATTTCGCTAGTACACCACCTTCTTTGCAATGACCATGAGTTGAGTTGAGGTGGCATTACCCCCTCATTGATGGCTCTGCCTGGTATCTCATGGATGTGATCCCACCACTCTATAGGTAATTTTTTTCTTAATTTTCCAATGGTTATGGTTTCATCAACATTGTTGATCATGCCCATTCATAGCTTTGGATTATGTATTTGCATCCATCTTCCATTTGGTTTAATGGAAAGCAAAAGTGATAACCGCTAGATGCATTGGACAATGGGCATACTTATAGTCTTCTTTTTGGCATGTGTGGTCCAACATGCATGTAAAAACTATCAAAATTAGCGTTGTTTTTTAATTTTATTTTTCTAGCTATGATTTTTGCCTTGTATTTGTGTTTAAACCCTTAGTCCTTATACTAGACTATGAGGGGTCTTTTGGTTTTACTTTTTAAGGTGTGTTCCCATACCACCTACTTTTTCTTGTAAATAATGTACCTAATATTATTCTAGTAATATAAGTCATTTTTCAACCAAAAAAAAAACTATAAAAGAAAGTAAACAATTCAAATAGGAAATAAAATTACCCAATGAAAATAAATTATATAAAAAATATATATATAACTACTTTGGAGGAGATGCAACTAATTATTGGACTTCAAGAGTGGACCCCACCTCAAGAGGCCAATGTGCCAATTCTCTTTATGCTAAAACTCTTTATTTACTCGATAATGGAAGTTCCAATTGTATTATTGAGGAAATTTAAAAGTACATCAAGTTTTCTATGCTTTTTACAAATGGAATGCCTCCTTACTCCCACAACCATGAGGAGAATGGGGGTTTATATAGCAATAAGTCCTTGGAAGAACCTCCAAAAAATATCTTAATATAAGCTAGAAGGCTCTAACAACTTATGGAAAGAGAAAATTTAAGTTACAACCACCATAACAAGATCCCTTATTGTTTACTAAGAGACGATTCAAGATACAACAACCATAATAAGATTTTTTATTATGAATAAGAACTAATGGATTATTCTTCAAGTGGCATGTTGAATGGTTAAAGATGAGTTATAGAAATTTGTCCTTTCTCCAAAGAAGAAACAAAAGGAATCCACATATATTTGTAGAATTTAGTTATAGCTACCATGGACTACTGCACATTTTGATTATATGTAGGGACAATAGCTTTTGTCTCCATATTAAATTCTATTTTGAACTTTCTATATTCTTTATAAAGTAGTTATATCACATTATTTTGGAACATCTTTTTCAATAAATCCTTGTTCTATATCTCAATAATTTAGGTATTTAGAATCCACATACTTATATTTGGTCATGCATTACCTTGTTGGATGCTACAGTAGATCTTACAACAAACATTCTATAATGATTATATATAGACTTTCTACAACAAATCTAAAATAAACATTCTATAGAAAATCTAGAACAAACTCTTTAGAGCAATGTTGTGGCAGTTTTTCTTTGATAAGCCATGAGTAATAGGGATCTGACAAGACCTAGACAATGCATTTTGATGGTGCAATAATAAAAAAAGGTGCAAGCATTGGCATTGAATTTATCGATCCACAAGGTGTGCAAACCAATTTTGCATGTCAACTATTGTTAAATTGCATAAACAATGTGTCTAAATATGAGATATTGTGCACTAGCTTGAGGAACTATAAGATAGGGATTAATAACCTAAAAGTATGTAATGATTATTAATTAGTCATAAATTAGGTTAATTCCCAATGTGCAACTTATAATAAGCACTTGAAGTCATATTAGCATTGGGTCTAGGATCTGTTAGAAAGTTTCAATACTTATGAAATAAAAGCAACCCCTAGGGAGTTGAATTCAAAGGTGGGTGACTTGGAAACAATAGCCAAAAAATTCAATCCCACTATTAACATTTGTGATAAGCCAAAGGAACTAGAAATGGTATTAAAGCAAGTAGTCTAAGATAATATTGATCATTGGTAAGTCTTCAATGATGACAAGTAGATCATAAAATCCTTAGTCAAATAAGCTCAATAGGCTAAAGATATAAATAGATATGGGGATGATATCAAATACAGGGTAATCTAATTAAATCAAATAAACTTTGAAAGGGGTTAATTACTATAGAAAGCATGTTCAATCTAGACAACAACATGAAGAAATCTAGTATCAAGGTAAAAGCCTCTTTATATCAACCTATCAGAGCCGCTAAAGGGAAGAACTTATTGCTTGAAAACAAATGCACCAAAGAGGAAACCGGCCTATTTATGGAGCTTTGTGGTAAATATGGGAATATCATTACTTCATCCTATGAAAATTTGAAAGGTCTATGACAGATTTATCATAGAACATACTAATGATCTAGAAACTAGTGGAAAACCCTTTAGATAGAAATAATAGCCAATAAACCCTAAATTTAAAGTGGAAATAAAGAAAATCCTATTAAAGCTTTTATAGACCTAAATATTTTTAATTAAGCATTCCACTTAGGTGGCCAACCTATTCCTAGTTTAAAAAAAGAATGGTAATATTAGGATGACATGGACTTTAGAAACCTCAAAAGATCATCATTGAAGGACCACTATCCCTTGCTTATTATAGATCAGATATTATATAAAGTAAGAGGGTCATAGATGATGTTTCTCTTGGATGGTTGCTCAAAGTACAACCCAATTTGAATAAAGGATGATGATCTACATAAGATAAATTTCACCACTAAATAGGAAACCTTTGCTTATCATAGGATGTTATAGGGCTATCAAATATAGAGGTTATCTTCTAAATGACTATGGACATTGCCTTTGCAATATTGGTTAGTGATATTATTCTTATATACCTTGATAGTTTAACTGTATATTCAAAATATAGGAGTAAACACATTGAATATTTAAAATCTATCTTTTAGAGGTGTAGGGAAAATGGTATTTAAGTCAATCCTAAGAATTCTATTTTTATTGTCCAACAAGGTAAATTATTAGGTCATATGGTCTCAAAATATTGTTAAGCCTTACACCTTGATAGGATAAAGGACATTCAACTAGACACATCGATGAAAGGAATTTGATCCTTCCTAGGTCAAGTCTAATTTTTTGCCAAGTTCATGAAAATTTTTATGCAACTAGTTAGGTCAATCACCAAAATATTTTTAAATGGATACAACCCTAGCCTAGACCAATAAAGGAATAAAGCCTTTCAAGACATTAAATTTGTTATTATGAGAGCATTGCTCCAAATACTTTAGGTTATATGTATTTGGAAGAGATGAGAGCATTGCTATGACTCTCACCTAGAAAAATGATAAATATGAACACCTATGTAATTTATGAGCCAAGTCACCCATAATTATGAAGATAAATATACCTCAGGGTTATGCATAGTGGCGAATATTCATAAATTGGGAGAATATTAGGATTTTCAAAATTGGAAATTGGCAAATATGAAGACCCTCGACATCGGCCCATTCGCCTAAAATTTTTGAGACTAATTTGTTTCTTAGGGTCAATTCACCATAATATATATCCAAATATAGGCATATTTGTACTCATTGGAAAATGCTTTTCGAGCCTGATCTAATGGTGGTGGTGTTATGAAGTTATAAGGTGATTTAATAGGTCAAAATGTACCCCAAAGATGACCTTAATTTTTAGGGCTTCAAATACCCCAAATTTTAGTGTGAAGATGATTGATTTTATTTTCTTAGGATTCACCTTGATTTCTATTAGTATTCACTATTTTTTTACAAGTACATTTTGAGTCCAACCCCTTATGCATAACCCTGATATACCTTCATGTAAAAATAGGTGTTTACTATTATTAAGTCTCTTAGAAAGTTTAAATAGTACTTATAAAACAAGATCATTATCTTTGTAGTTCACCATGATGTCTGATATATTGTACTTCATAATGAATTGGGGGAAAAGAGAGCTAGATGGATAAATAAAACTTAAGAGTTTAACATATATATAAAACCCACCGATCTCATTAGGGGTAGGACCTTGTGTGAAAAACTAGTAATGTCTATTCCAAAATATGAAATTGCCGTGGTAGATGAAATTGATCTTGATGATATAATAGGATGGATGGGTGATATTTGTAGGTATATGAAAACTAGATATGACCCAGAAGGATTGAAACCCAAGAAAAATATTTGATTCAACTAAAAAAGTAGCACATTATGTATGGATAGACAATGTCCTATTCAAAAAATGATATGATGGTATTGTTGGCAATTTTGACAATATGCCAAATTAAAATTTTGATGTCATTTTATTGATGTAAAATCGGTAAATATATTAATACTATGATACAGTGTTTTGGCCTATATGATATGTTACAATTTTTGTACATATTGTGCATTTCTTTCTTGGAAATAATGGTCATCACAAGGCAAAATATTTATGGATAACAGTGTGAGAAATTTTAGTAAACGTCACCAAATAACATCATGAAGAAATGTCACTTCAAGGTTCAGAGTTGGGTGAAAATGATTCCTTTGTTTTAAAATCGGGTCATTATGCAAGAGAAATAGCAAAGGCATGTTCGCATCTAAGTTGAGGCGACTGACACGTTTACCCCATTTCAAGACGAACGTGATCTTTTTACAAATAAAATGGAGGAAAAGGGCTAAGGTTCGAATGGAGGTGCTTCCGCCCCAAATGAGGGGTGAAAGTCCCTTTTACCCCACTTTGGGGCAAAAGGCCATTTAAAATATTAAGTAAGGAAGGTGACCAAAGTTGAAGCACAAGCAAAATAACATAGAGCGTGTTCATCCCAAAGTTGGGGCGAAAGCTTCATTCATCCCACTTTGGAGTGAACGTTATTTTAAACTTGCTTAACAAAATATGTTGATAAGTCAACATCGCTTTCACCCCGGTTGAGGGACGAACGTTCCATTCGCCCCTCCCAGAGGCAAAAGCGCAACGAAGGGAGAGTTTCAGTGAAAACAAAGGACAACAAAGTGTCGAAACAATGTTGAATAGTCAATAGCGTTTTCACCCTAGAATAGGGGTGAACGTCATATTCACCCTTCATTGGGGTGAAGCTATAGAAAACGGTCGATGATGCATCTAAAATTTTATTCTAAGGCAAATGAGAAGAGATTAGGCGTTGAAAAGTCAACGCAAGGTTTGTCCTAGGTGGAAGACGACAATGCCTTTCGCCCATTCTGGGGGCGAACATATATTTAAAAAAAAAGATAAGTGATGCTTTGTTGAAGGTGCTTGCACTCTGGAAGGAAGAAATCTCTTAATCGTTCCTTTTAGGAACGAAACAACACAAAAGTGGTTCAAAGAAGTCATTTTGCTCATCTCTTTGCTGCTACGACAAGGGAGAAGGGTGTTGTGCGATGAATTTTAATTCGAGAGAAGTTAGTGGTTGTGTGTAAATGCAAAAAAATTTAAAATTCAATGAAGACTTTTATGAGGCACTGAGACCAAATGACATATTTAATGATTAGGGTAGAAGTTACTGATATTGTTGATTTCATGTAGAAAAGAGTTGCAGTTTTTCAATCACAAGGCGATTGTTATTAGTTCTAATATATTTTGGACAAGGATAAATTTTTGAGGTGTAACAAGTTATCGATTGTCTTTACAAATTTTTGTGCATCGACACCCAAATATGTCAATTTCTGGAGGTTCCTCCTTGGAAGCTGGATTGTTGTTTTGAAAAAATAAATTTTCAAGGATTTTGAAGAGGAATTTCCTCGCTTGTGTTCCTGATTTGAAAATATTTTATCTTCTTGTGCATTTAATAAAAGAGGCGGAATCCTCTATAAATACTACTCAATTTCCATTGTAAAATGGGGGAGACATTATGCAGAAAAGCTATTCAATTTTTTTACATAATAGAATAGACTTGGCTTCAAATTTTGCAAGCAATTTTTTGTGTGATTACTTTTTGTTTTAAGAATTTCTATTATATATATTCATGACTATTATCTACTACTAAATTCAAATTCTGTGCCAGAATTTGAATATTTCCAGTGAGGGAGTGAGCGCTGGAATGCGATCTCGAAGGTTATTTTTATAGAACTTGTAGACACCTAAAACGTGTCATGTCGAGGTGACTACTCATATGGGACATGCTAGAAGACCATATGGAAGACCTTGGACAAATACCAAGGTATAGTAGTGGTTTTTACCACTCATTTGGGCACCTTTGCCTAGTCAGTACTAACCCTTGCTCACACCCACGATTAACAGAGTTTACTGCGCTTGTCAGTCGTGGTCAGGACTCATAATCAGTTGGTCTTCATCCGATCCAAAATCGGTTGAAATGGTCAATTGGTTGTAGATTGGAGTAGTTTGAGCGAGGAAGGTTATGGATACTTCCATCCAACAAGCTCAACCGCCCAATATTGATCTTAGCTTCCTCATGAAGCCACCCCTAGCCCTTGGCAATTGCTATATAACCCCCCTTCAAATTAGGGAAAAGTCTAGAGAGAAGCTTTCAATTGAATGTAGTGAAGCCCTATCGAATTGCATACTCATTCACATACATTGAGAGGGACACTTTTGCTACCCAATTGAAGATTGAATTGCCATGGAGGTCCTAAGAGCCTAGGAGAGCCAAGAAACGCCAATTCATGCAATCCATGCACAATTTGATCAATCCTACTGCCAAAACTGTTAGAGGACATAGAGGCGACCCTTGACCATCAATTTGACAAGGAGAATCAGAGATTTGGCCCTGATTTGGAGGGCAAACATACTTCAATCTTAACCGCGACTATTAGCCACGATGAACAGTACCCACTGCTTGAAGGACCCGCGGTCAGAGGGTAATCCCTGATATCTTTGCTCTTTGTTTTGTAATTTGTCTAATTAGGTTAGATTAATCATGTTGTAGGTTTAATTCAATTTTTAGAGACTTTTGACCGATAGATTAGGAGTTAATTACAATTTCCTTTCATTATTGTAGTTTAGGCATAATGAATATTTTTCATGCTTTCATGTCTTTAATTGATTAATTAGAAGCTTAGATAGATGCATCTTAGTTTCTTTTATGTTTCTAATGGTAGATTATCATGATTTAGGTCAATTTACATGCATTTAATTAGTTTCTTGATTTCTTGTTATCATGTTATCTTTTTATGCAAATGACTCTTAAAAGCCTCATCAAGAGAGGCCTCCTTTGTTTTTAATGTTTATTGTTGCACGTAGGACTAACAGGATTTTGGGATACAAGGCAAAAAATTCCTTCAATCGTGGAGAAGAGGGTCATCAACACCCTAGAGCAGTTCGTGTCATCCTAGAAGGCATTTGGAAAATCACACCTACCCTTGCGAGGGAAACAATTACATTCCTATTGTAACTATTGTATCAAAATGATTATTCCTGAGAGGGATGTACTTGTAATCTGAATTTGACTTAAATATAATGGAATAAAGTGTAGTTTTTTGTCAATTTGTTTTCAATCTCTTGTTCTTATATGTAGTGTGTTTCTTTTCAATTATTGCAATAGGAATCAATAGGTGTGAGCCTTTTTGGATCGTACAGAAGGCGATCACGACGAAATCTCTGCAATTCATGCCTCATATTTTTGACTTCTACTATTTTTTATGATAGGTGCTCATCGCGGTTAACAGTCATGGTCAAAAGTTATCATTGTTGCTGACACACACGGGCAACAGTGGTCACTGTGAAATAGAGTCGCGGTCAGAATCTAGCCAATCAGACAGTAGAAAGATAAAACTTGATCGAATGAGGATATGAGGTAGGTCCCACTGTCATTCTATTTTTTTTTTGTTCTCTGTCTGTATTTTCCAGAAAGTGCAAAATATTAGCATAATGAGGGAATGCAATGGAAAAACATTAAATGCATTGAGTCCTTTAGGTCTTTTCTTAGGATCTACTAGTCGCTTCTAGGAACAACAAACCTTTGAGTGTAGTCCGCCCTAGTATCCAACGGTCTAGGCCCTTATTGTATGTTAGTTTTTCTTGCATGAGGCCCATCTAGTGGCCACCTTGTCATCATCATTAGTGTGCATATTCTAAAAATCATGTAGATTAATCATGCATACTTCTAAATATCAAACGTTCCTTTTTGCATAGCATGTAGAATCATTTGAGTGTTGTTTTATGCATTTACTTTTCATGCAAAATTAAAAGGAACCACACACACCACGTTACATAGTAAATGCTAGTGAATTGGAAGTCACATCCAACCACTAGTATGGTCTCAACGACGATGGCAATGATTTCCACCCATTGGCCCAACTATCGCGTACCTTATGTTCTAGACCAAGGTCAGACTCAAGAACCTTTCATAGCTTGGAAAATTTGCATGTATTTCTTTTCGTAGGGTATAATGCTGATTGGGTGAAAATGGGTGAGAGTCTAGTAGGACTTGTGCTCCCTGACCGTGTGTGGGCTTCATTACCACACATTATAGGTTGGTTTACGTGACCATGCATTTCATTTCCGGTTGTCGAGCTATGAGTATACAGGTGAAAACCCTTTAAAAAATGAGTATATCATCAACACATTGAAAACATGATGAGATTTACATACTGATACAACATATTTGCAAAACACATCAAATAGTTTAGGGTTCACAAGAAAAAATTAAAATAATATAATCATCATTGTTTACTTTGCTTGCCTTAAAATTTACTCATAAGATAATACAATGGTGCAAACACGGAGGGGTCGATCTAGTCATAGACCTGAGATCGAAGCCCAAGCTCCACCTAATGCACAACATGATGTAGAACACCCTCAATCATAGAATCCTCTTGGATGATGTTTAGTGAGTATTAGAGGGCATAACTCTACACAAGGGGATTCCATTGAGAATACCTTGATTAGAGGAAGTATTGTACACTCTATAGACACCTAAAACACATCATGTTTAGGAGAACTACTCACACGGGCACATTCCTAGATCATGTGACTAAACCTTGGAGCCTTCCAAGTACCAAAAGTGGTTTTCACCACTCATTTGAGGCAGTATTAGCCCATCCAAGCCTAGCCGCTGTGAACCAGAGTGGTTGGATCTCGGTCGCTGAAGCTTAGAGCGTCCAAACCCTAGCCATTTCATATGATAGTGACTAAGCATTAAATAGCAACTTGCTGTCAAATTAGCCTAATCTCATGTGAAAGTGGCAGTTTACATGCAATAAATCGGAGCGGGGATAACTTTGCATTCCTCCTCACAGCCAAGACTCCAATCCAAATTTAGACTTCAGTTAATTGACCTCCAAACAACAAAAAAGACAATTTCTCATGCTAACATCCAATGCGCATGCGGGATTTAGTCCTAGGGTTTAAACATTGACCTAGGGCTTCAAACACATTATAAGGTGCAAACCTAAAGGTACCAAGGGATCAAATCATTTATCAACTCAAAGACTTCTTGTAGGGATACCAAGGAGGAAATATTTTGGAGACTTGGAGAGCTTTTCTTGAGAACATCTTTGCAGCAAAGCCCTATCGGATTGGAGAGCAAATTGGAGTGCCTTTGAGGAGCAACAAAGTGTTAGCTAATCTTAGGTTTACCATCTATAGGATATTCAACACAAAAAATATAAACAATAATCATTTCAACATCGAAAACAAGCCTAGATCCATAGCTTTGGATAAATAGATATAGGTTTACATCTAGCGGCCACTGTCTTGAACATTGGCCCGCAGGACTAGTCTAGGATTTTTAAGCATCAATTTACTTTATTTATCTAGTTACATGTTTTCACACCATAAGCATAGATCTGATCTCTCTCATTTATTCACATTCATAGCATTAGTTTCTATTATCATTGAGCATATTTTTGTTTATCATTAGGTTATTTCTAACAACCTCATTTGAGGAGGCAATCTCGAACAGCTAAGCATTTGTTGTTTTCATGCTTGCAGGACTACAGGTTCATTGGAAAGGTTATCAACATACGAAAGCAAGAGGACCCCTCTAGGAACTAGACCTAGAGAAGGAGGTATCTGTAAGCCCTCATATAGTTTTGTGTGCATCATCGGTAAGCCTATGAGAGTGCATCCCCCCTTATGAGGGGATACCATACATCCGCTACCCTATTTTGTAAAATCGGTATCAAATGAAGGGAATCCCTTAGAGGGATCTATATGTAACCAAACTTGAGAAAAATCAATAAAAAACATTATCTATTCATTTCTTTGCATCTCAGTTGTATCTCTTATTTAATGCATGATTGAGTATGAATTGATCAAATAATATTCGCAAATAGAGTAGTGGGATGGTGTGTTGCTTCCCCAAAACCCTATCCACTGTAGACGATAACGGCTAAGAATTAAATAGCAACTTGCCATCAAATCAACCTAATATCAGGTGAAAGTGGTAGTTTGCATGTAAGGCCGAGCAGGGATAACTTTGCATTCCTCCTCATAGCCAAGACTCCAGTCCAAATTTAGACTTCAGTTAACTGGCATCCAAACAACATAAAAAGATAATTTCTCATGCTAACATCTAGTGCGCATGCGGGATCTAGTCCTAGGGTTTTAACATTGACCTAGAGCTTCAAACACATTATAAGGTGCAAACCTAAAGGCACCAAGGGATCAAATCATTATCAATTTAGAGACTTCTTGCAGGGATACAAAGGAGGATAGCTTTCAAATATTTGGAGAGCTTTTCTTGAGACATATTTGTAGTGAAGCCCTATCAGATTAGAGAGAAAATTAGATTACCTTTGAGGAGTAACAAAGTGCTAGTTAATCTAGGGTTTACCATCTACATAATATTCAACACAGTAGACATAAACACCAATCATTTTGACATCGACAACAAGCCTAGATCCATAACTTTGGAGCAATAGAGATAGGTTTTCATCTAGCGGCCACTGTCTCGGACAGTGGCCTGTAGGCCTAGTCTAGAGTTTTTTTTAAACATTAATTTCCTTTATTTAGCTAGTTACATGTTTTCACGCCATTAGCATAGATCTAATTTCTCTCATTTATTCGTATTCATTGCATTAGTTTCTATTATCATTGAGCATATTTTCGTTTATCACTAGGGTTATTGCTAACAACCTCATTCGAGGAGGTAATCTAAGACAACTGATCTTTTGCTATTGTTTTCATGCTTACAGGAATACAGGTTCATTGGATAGGTTATCAACATACAAAAGCAAGAGGATTCCTCTAGGAACCAGACCTGGAGAAGGAGGCATCAGTGAGCCCTCATACAGTTCTGTGTGTCATCGGGAAGCCTACGAGAGCACATCCCCCCTTGTAAGGGGATACCATACATCCGTTGCCCTATTTTATAAAATTTATATTAAATGAAGGGAATACCTTAGAGGGATCTATATGTAATCAAAATTGAGAAAAAGCAATAAAAAACATTATCTATTCATTTCTTTGCATCTCGATTGTATCTTTTATTTAATGCATGATTGAGTATGGATTTGATCAAATAATATTCACAAATAGAGTAGTAGAACGGTGCACTGCTTCCCTGGGGTCTCTATAGATGGCGATCATAGTGGGACACCCGCAAATTTTTTTTTACCGAATTACTGACTCGGTTTTTTGTGTGTAGGTTTAGACGCTTTGGTCTACACCAACCATAATTCAGTCGCTCTAGTCGACAATGGTCAAAAATGGAGTGCAGAAGAGGAAAAAATATTTATTCCCTGAGCTGTATTAGAGGTTAGTACAAGTTTTTTGGTATTTTATAATTTTCTGTCTGCTTCTGTTTTCCTAAAATAGTGAAAATTAAGACACATTTAGATTTGGAAACTAAAGAACTAAAAGGAACGAACTTGCATCTTGTGCATCTTAGGGTTTCTTTTTAAATTTCTACTAGGTGTTGCTAGGAACAACGACTTATGCTTGTAAAGTCCTCCCTAGAATCCAACATGCTAGAAATCGTGTGTTGGTTTGCTTTCTTTGAGGCCCTGCTAGAGGCCATACTTGCACAAAATAGAGTGCATCCATAAAAATCATATTAGCTGTGCATATTTATAAAAAGTGAAACATCTTTTGTATTAAGCATATAGGAAAGAGTCATTGCTACTATATGATGCATTTTACTTTATGCAAGTTTAAAATGAACCCCACACACACACACATGTTTTAAACATTGGGGAGTTGGATTTCATCACCAACCTTCAATTCAGTCCAGTGACGTTGGCATTCATCTCCTTCCACTGGCTTGCCCCCTATATTCTCCTAGAATAGATTAAGAAACTTCTTTATAGTGGTACTAAGTTACTTGTGTTCAAATTGTCTCCCACTATTGGAACAATCATTGGTTTAGAGTGGAAGAGCTAGGCGAACCCCCCACTGGGATTTAAGCGGTGTACCCTAGTCTCTTTTTGAGAAAATCATGTTTGGCATGGGTGTTATTTATTCCCACTATGGATGAGTATCCTCATTCTAAATCTAAAACAAGAGCAAGAAAAAAAGAACAATAACACATCAAAACATAACAAACAGTTTAGGGCACACATAAATTGGTAATCAAGATAAACACTTACTTGATATTTCTTGGTTATATTTAATTTCAAAGCAAAAGATTAAATTCACAAAAACAATGGTTAAAACCAGAAGTAAGCATCCTCGGTCTAATTTTGAGGGAGAAACTGAAACAACATGCACCCATAGGTGGAGTCGTAGTAACATTGAACCACCTATTCATAAGACTATGGGATGCAATTCCACGAGCCTAAGGGGTGATAACTCAACTCTTGGGGGTTCTCCTCAAGAAATCCCAATTAGGGATTCACATCATGGAACTAAATCTAAAAAACACAAAGAGACTTCATGGCCATCATCATCAAGGAGACATGATGAGGCCTCAAGGCCCTCATTTAAACACATAGAAACTTCTCAAAGACAGGAGGAGGCATCAAGAGCTTCCTCCCCACATGGACATAAAAATGGTTCTAGACCTCGCTCTTCACATAGGGATGACAAAGTTTCTACATCTCCATCCTCATGGAGAAAAGGTGGGGCCACAAAACCTTCATCACCAAAAAGACACACAAGAGCCACAACATCTCAAGCTTCACATGAGACACATAGAAAAAAATTGCCCACTGAGGGGTATGAGGCTAGAGGTGCATCCAGTCATAGGGACCAAATAGAAGAAAAACTTCACACAAGAGGAAGGATTCCAATAGACTATGAACTTATTGGAGTAAATGGTACCCCACAAGATCAACCATAGAAAAGAAGATATTTGGATGAGTTGGATCAGTTTCATTCAAGGCTAGCTCCCAGAACCATAACCACAAAAAATTATACATATGGAAGTTCATGAAGCATGACTTCTAAACACACCTATCAACCTGGGTATGCTTCAGAGCGACCCCACAGTACACATACAAGGTCTGATCATGGAGACACTTACAAACACACTAAATAAGTTACATTAGCTAGCAAGAGTAAAGAAACAACAGAAACCTCTTCGAGAAATCTGTGAATCAAAACCACTTAGAAAATGCATTATGCAAAGAGCGAGAGGTAGTGGAAGCTCTCGAACATTACAAACAAAGAGAAATTCTTTTGCACCAACATGAGCATCATTTAAGAGAGCAAGCTTAGCAGCTAGCTCATCTTAATTTACAAGGAAATGGTGATGACCACCAAAGAGATAAACGTGTTGAATCACCAAAGGAAGGGTGCACTAGGTAATAAAATAGCCCACAATGAAACCACCACTCAAGTCATGAACAAAATCAAATTGGTGGGGAAAGGGTAAACATGATAAATCAATATCAAACACATCTTGAATCCCCTCGTAGGAGGGAAGAGAATATAACAAGTCAAGTGGATAAAGGGTTACCTCCATTACCACCATGAGTGGGCCTGCAAGAGGAGGAACTCCTTGCTTCAAAGGCATTCAGGGAGCTTGCTAAAAAGATGAAGTCCTTTGAGAAACAAGAGATGACTGGGAATCAACCAACATTGAGTAAGATACATAACCAACCATTGTGCCCATCAATTCCTAGCCCTCCATATCCTAAGTACTTTGAGATGTCTAGGTTAGATAAATTCAAGGGTGAAGAGGATGCACAAGAACATGTTACCAATTTCATCAATGCATTTTTTCATCTTGAAGACAACTATGCTCTTATGCTAAGAACTTTCATTATGAAATTTTTGGGTGCTGCTACTGAATGGTTCAACCAACTTACCAAGCACAACATATCAAGTTTTGAACAACTAGTAAACACTTTCTTAAAATATTTCTCCTTTGGTGCTAAAAATAAGGTGAACCTTTCAGACTTGGCCAACTTGAAACATTATTATGATGAGCCAGTAATGGAGTATGGGGACAAGTGGAGAAAGGTCATGGCAAAGTTATCATTCTCCGTACCCACAGAAGATATTGTCCGCATGTTCACCAAGAGTTGTACTAAACACATATCCCTCTTGTTACAACTTCAACAATATCCTTCATTTGAGGAAGCCTTGGCACATGCCACACTCATTGAGGACATAAAAGTAGATGAGATAACCATTAAAATTTGAACCAAGAAGGAGTGGAACAAGAATGGCAAGAATGACAAATACAAGCAAAATTAGGCCAACCCTGCTCTAGTTTAACAAGTCGTATTGGCTTCACCTAAGGATGGGGCTGCACAGCAACCCAAAAATTATCAAACATAGCCCCCACCAGCAAATTATGATCAAAAGAATAATCAAGGGAAAAACTGAGAATGTAAACCACCTCACTATTATACACCTCTATCAGAATCAATGCAATCAATCTTCAACCAGTTGAACGAGGCAAGAAAGATAAGGTTCCTTGATATACCTCTTTTAGATCCCAATCATCCTAAACCAAAAGGATATAGAGATGATCAATTTTGTCCTTATCACAAAATATCGAGGCATGACATTGAAGGGTTCTATGGTTTCAAGAACCAAGTGCAAAATATGATCGAAGCGGGAGAACTTAAAGTTGACAACCCATTGGATCCCGATAACAGAGATATGAGCATATACAAAACTTGTTGCCAAACCATGAGGTCCCTAGAGGACACAGTGCCTAATTCAATCTGGTTTGAGTCGATGCACCTACCCATGGATACATTGGGATGGTCAAAATTGTCAACATAGCAACTAAGAGTAGACGATATGGTCAATCATAGCCTCCTAGGACTCCCATTAATGTCCCAACTGCACCTGGGCAGAGGCAGGGGCAAAACAACCTTCCAAGTCCACCAACTCGACCTGTGGTAACTGTTTGGAGTAGACTAGAGCAAAAATTACAAATGACTCCAGCCAAGTTATCTATCTATGAGATCATACAATAGTTCCCGAAGCACAAGGAGAATTTGATGGATATTTTGAGATCAATTGAGCTCCAACCACAAGATGTGAATGCATTCACTCATTTTGTGGGACAAGTACAACAATGCCAAGAACTTGTAATTCTATTTTATGACCATGAGATTAAGATAGTGCCTACTGCTTTACCAAACCCTCCGTTGCACACTATTGCATCAGTCAATAATTTACATTTCAAATGAGTCTTGATCGATACAGGTTAATCAATCAACATCATCACAACAACAACAATAGGGAACCTTAAGATCCCCAAATCCAATATCGTTCCAGGAGCTTACACGATAAGAACTTTCAATGATGCTTTGTTCTCTACTGTGGGAATGATAGTCCTACCCATTAAGGTGGGGCATAATACCATACCTGTGATGTCTAATGTCTTATAATGGGTTATGTAATACAACATCCTCCTAGGGCATCCTTGGATAAAGGACATGAAGTGTGTTCCTTTGATTTTACACCAATGTGTCAAGTATGTGCATGATGACAAAGTATACGTGGTTCTGGCTGATGAAGATCCATTCAAATATGTCCATCAGATGGATCTCCTAGGAGATTTTTTGATTCCTTCTACCCACCTATATGTAGGACCTTCATATCCAACTACACAACTAGATGACAGAAACAAAGGGGTACGAAGAGACCCATCCACATTAGCACTTCATTTTGCACCCAAAACAATTGACGCTTCTAAGAGACCATCAATGTCTAAACCTAAAGACAATCAAAAGCTAAAGGTACCCTTAATTGAGGAAGAAAAACCCAAGGAATTGCCAATTATAGCCATTGTTGAAATCCCAAGTCCTATGGAAGAAGAAGATCTCCAGGATCAAGTCGAGGAACTTCTAGAACCCGCTTCGCCAGTGTCGTCTATAGGGTAATCCACATCACATGCAAAAATACACTTGGAAAGTACAGGGATAGGAGAGTACCTTTTGTAGAACATAACATTCATGCCCATAATTGAGTCAGCACAAGATATGGGATGACCAAAAGTCCTAAGACCACCAGTGGGGATAGTGGTTCTGCTCGGAATCCCTCCCAACCATACCAACTTTATCTATGTTGGCCTCGATTGCACCCATAAATATTTAGACATAGAAGAGGATAATGATGAACTATTCATTGTTAATGTTCATTACCTCTCTAATCCCGAGTTTGCTCTAAGCTACTTTGAATGTTTTCATTGGCATGGCTACGGTTTTGGTATATATGAGCAGGGGCATAAACGGCCATATGAGCCGCAATACCAGCTTCCCACTGATAAGTTTGTGTTAGGTTACTACATCATAGGTCAAGATGACTCTCTAGCAGTAGCTCTGGATAGATTAATCTTAGATTTAGGAGAAGATATCGATTTTATTCTTTATCACCCCCCAAGAATAAGGCATCTGAAACGGACAAGTGGCGGTGGCAAACATACCACCACCCGAGACTTATCATCTGAACTTCTCAATTGATGCCACCCCAATAGGATGCACCTTATGGGATGAAGAGAATGAATATGTGGCAAGATATGATGAAGCGTAGGCAAGATTAGCCTACCATGGGCCTTGCTATTTACAAAACCTCACCTGGTCCAACCACAATGACAGTGGATACATATCAAACGAAAGTAGCTATGAGTCAGAGAACTCAACAGAAAGAGCCTACCTAGGGCCGAGATAGTTGCACCATAGCTTGGGGTAAGAAACTAATGCAAATGGCATCTTCATAAGTGACGAATAATATGAGGATGAGACGGAGATGGTCTACTTGGAGCCAATACGCGTACCCCTTATCGTAGGGTCACATACCAATGCTAATGGTTTTTGGATAAGTGATAATGAATATGATGACGAGACCAAAATGGTATATCTAGGGCCTCACCACTTATGATAAGTCAACATGCTGGTAGAGAGAGAAGCGACACTTCATGCCATAGACCGTGGCTTGTAGTTTTTGGGAAGACCTATTGAATTAGGTGCCATTTACCGTGCAATAAATCCCCTTTGTTTGTGTTTAGGAAGCTCTTGGAACCTAACTATCCTATTATCCACCCTACTCAGCGACCAGATGTAGAGATTCCTTTTCCTCTAGATCCTCATCGTGAGTATGGAGGGAAAACCTTTGAGATAAGATTTCACCCATGTGGTCCTGGAGATTTCATTCCATCCATCAACACAATCTCCATTGATTTAACCACTCCACTTCATAACCCAGTAGATACTACTAGACCATTGCACCTTAATGTAGATGATATCGATTGGGATCACGCTAATTCACCCATAGATCTTGAGGATCTCTTTCCTAATGAAGAGATGTTACAACCGTTTCAATTTGCATCAGGATGTGCATATGATGTATTCCATGCTAGTTTGGATCCTTAGTCATTAGGACCTGTAAATCCCATCGATGATATTCATCTAATACCCACACCTCATCAGTTAGAGGATGGGTCACATATGGCTATAGAAGCAACTTTTGAGGTGGACATTAGCGAAGATCCTACTAAACCAAAGAAAGTCAAGTTCAGAGAAAGTCTATCTCTAGAGGAACAAGCCATCATAATTCCACTCCTTAAGGAGAGGCCAAACATTTTTGGTTGGACCTACAAAGACATGCCAGGTCTTGATCCAAAGTTAGTTGTTCACAACCTTTCATTGGATCCCATGGAGAAGCCGATCAAGAAAAAGCTAAGGAAAATGAATCCAACCATCGCTTTGATGGTAAAGAATGAGTTGTAAAAACTATTGGATGTGATTATCATAGTTCCTATTAATTATCCTAAGTGGGTCTCGAACATGGTGCCCATGGGAAAGCCTGACAGAAGAGTTCGTATTTGCACATACTTAAGAGACTTGAATAGGTCAACTCCAAAGGATTCGTTCCTATTACCGAATATAGCTACTCTAGTTGATGCCACTGCAGGCCATGAAATGCTCTCCCTAATGTATAGATTTTTTGGATACAATCAAATCTGAATAAAACTCAAAGACCTGCATAAGACCACTTTCATTACTCCATGGGGGACATTTTATTACAAGGTGATGCCATTTGGCATAAAGAATGTTGGTGCTACATATAAACGGGCCATGACATACATATTTCATGACTATATGCATAAAATATTAGAGGACTACGTGGATGAATTGTTGTCCAAGTCTTTGTTGTGGCAAGAGCATGCTAAAATTCTTACAAAAGTCTTCAATCGTCTCATTGAGCACAACATTAGATTGAATCCTAAGAAGTGCGTGTTTGGCATAACTTTTGGTAAGCTCTTAGGATTCATCATTTCTAAGAGAGGTATTGAAGTCAATCCTACACAGGTTAAGGCTTTATTGGAAATGGCCGCCCTTACCAACATTAGGGAGCTAAGAAGCCTACAAGGCAAGGTAGCATCCATCAAATGATTCATTTCTCAGTTATCAGACAAATGCCAACCCATGAATCGGTTGCTATGTAAATGAGTCCATTTTCATTGGGACGAAGAGTGTCAACAAGCCTTTGCAAAGATCAAAACTTGCCTAGCAACACCACTAGTATTATCTCAACCAAGGCCAGACGTACCATTTTTACTATACATATCAGGTACTGATTTCGCTTTGGATACCATGTTGGCACAAAAGAATGCGTAAGACAAAGAGTAAGTCGTATATTACACTAGTCGCACCTTGGTGAATTATTAGCTAGGGTATGAGTATGTAGAAAAGTTGTGTTTGGCAGTGGTCTTTGCAACCAAAAAGTTGTGACACTACATGTTGAGCCATACAACATACGTTATATCCAAACAAAATACTTTGCAGTACATGATGAACAAGACCTATCACAATACATGTATTGCAAAGTGGATCATGCTATTGACATAATTTGATCTAGAGTTCATAAGCCAAAATTCCATCAAGGGATAAGTCATAGCTGATCAACTAGCAGAGGCACCTCTTCAAGATAGCAAGCCTCTCACCATAGAATTGCCTTATGATGCAGTCTTTGAATTATCAGATCCTTCGAAACTTGAAGAACCTAAAAAAGAAAGAGATATGAAATTTTTCTTCGATGGTTCGAAGTGTGAGCAAGGGGCAGAGCAGGGATTGTCTTCATCACACCATAGGGTGCTTCATTACCCTTATCATTCAAACTAGACTTCCCTTGCACAAACAATAACACAGAGTATGAAGCCCTGATATTGGGACTCCAAACAACCATAACAATAGGCATTAAAAGATTGAATATCTTTGGTGACTCCAAACAACCATAACAATAGGCATTAAAAGATTGAATATCTTTGGTGACTTCTTGCTCATAGTGAATCAGGTCAAAGGACTATTCCAATGCAGGTGCCCACTCCTAAAATATTACAAGGAACTTGTTGACACCTACCTAGCTTGACTGGAATGGTACGACATTGAGGCAATCTCTCGTACATTAAATAGATTTATAGACACCATGGCCTCTTTGGGATATTTAATCCTTCATAATTCATCTACCGATTTCACAACCATTCATGTCAAAGTGCTCTCGCACTCGACCATACAGCGTGAGGCATTTTATAATCAAGAATCAATCAACATGGTCAATATCAAACCAAATCAGGAGTGGTCCTTTAGAGCTAGAGAGTTCCTACGTATAGCACCTTGGGAGTCTTTGATCTCTCAGGGTCCAATGGAGTGTGGCACAACTACTCACCATAGGGTTGCTTCTCAATATGTATTCGCAAGTTTCAAAATGCACGAAGAATAGACCGTATTTTCTATAGAGAATGTGGCTTATCAAGATTGGATATCCTAATTGTGGGATTTCTTGAAGCTTGGATTGGTATCGCAAGGCCTATCGCATCCTGAAAGAAGAAAATTTAAATAGAAGGCAACAAGGTACATCTTGTTATAAGAGATCCTTTATAGGCGAGGTTATAATGGAATGCTCCTCTGTTGCCTTGAGCTCTCAAAAGCATCCTGGATAATTTCACAAGCTCATGATAGTGTGTGTGGCGGTCATTTTAGTGGCATGGCTATCGTTAAGCGCATCTTGAGAATGGGTTACTATTGACCCACTATGGAGAAATATTGTTATGAGTATGTCAAGAAATGAATTAAATGCCAATATCACACAAACCTCACACACTTGCCATCACAAACCCTGCAACCCATCCAAGCATCATGGCCCTTATCGTAGTGGGGACTAGATTTAGTTGGAAAGGTCTCATCCCCGTCCTCAGGCTGACACACGTTTATCATAACGACCACTGAGTACTTCACCAAATGGGTCGAAGCGATCCCCTTGACATCGACAACTAGACCAAGGATTGCGGAGTTTATACTCCACAATATAATAAGTCATTTCAAGGTCCCTTCGAAGATAATATTGAATAATGGGTTGTATTCAAAAATAAAAATGTGCATGCTTATCCGCAATCAAATGGGTAAGTAGAAGCCTAAAAAAAAATAATAGTCTCCATCTTGAGGAATACGATGAAAGATGATCATAAGGATTGGCATTTGCAATTACCTCTTGCATTATGGGTATAAAGGACTATTGTACGGATGCCCACTAGGGCAACGCCATTTTCACTTGTATATGGTGCTGAGGCCATCATGCCCCTAGAGTTGGAAATTCCAACCTTGCACGTGGCATTAAAGGAATTCATAAATGATGACACCACACGACAAGACCGATTTGATCAATTAACACTTCTTGATGAATTTCGAGTCAATGCCTTGGAGCATCTTCATGTTTATTAGGATCACCTTGCTCGAGCTTACAATAGAAAATTCCACTTAAGAGAATTCAAAGTTGGATATCTTGTGCTCAAAGAAAACCAACAAAAATCAAATCTGCTGCGGCACCTATGAGACAAATTAACGATAAATTGGATAGGCCCCTACATGATTACAGAAAAGGTTGGGCCTGGAGCATATTGCCTCACATAATTGGAGGATGTTGAAGAGCTTGAACCTCTCAATATCATCCACTTGAAGGTGTTTTATACATAAAACATAAAAATATTCAAATGAACAAAAACACAAAAACATTCAAATATGTCAAAAATTACAAACAAATCATAAAAATATTCAAAAAAAAAAATGCTTCAAGGATATCTTCATGCCACTTGGTCAAATTCAATCAAAAATTCTCCAAGGGTATATAAGTTGCTTTGTCACCTTAACCAAAAATGCTCCAAGGGTACCCTCACGTCGCATGGTCAAATTCAATAAAAAAATGCTCCAAGGGTATCTTCACACCGCTTGGTCAAATTTAACCAAAAATGCACCAGGGGTATCTTCACGCCACTTGGTCAAATTAAATCAAAATGCTCCAAGGGTATCTTCATACCGCTTGGTCAACTCCTAAAAAGCCCCAAAGGTGCAATAAGCCCTTTGGTCAAAATAATCAAAAATACAAAAACAATACAAAGTAATCAAAAGTACAAAAATAACGTAAAAATAAAAAAATAGAAAAACATTTGCATCCACATAGTTGCATTGCATTAAACACTCATATCCATTACACTTGCATACATTATGATCACAATCTTGCAAATGATGCCACAATTTGTATCATCACCATCAATACTTAGATCCATCTTCATCCATCTATCCATGTGTGTAACTGTATTTTTCAACACAACCATTTCCTATTGCTATACAAAATAGGCTAAGGTTCTCCGGTCATTCAACCATACCTAGTGATCTTATCAATTTTTGTGGGAAGCCATATCGATTAGTAGAGGGTAAGGTCAAGTAATGATAGTGCCTAGCATATTTCAAGATCCCATCACTAAGTAAAAACACTAAAATCCTAGTTGGAACAAGAGAAATATGAAAGTTGTAAAAGTGGTATAGGTTACCTTAAGCAAAAAGGGTTTTCCTTGCTTATCCCCTTGTGTGACTGGTTCAAAAGTGCTGAGAATTGACAAAAGGACAAGTTTCACCCTACCTAGTTAAATCCTTGCTTTTACCAAAATAAGCAAAAATACCAGAATCAAGCAAAAGTCAAAAGAAAAATAAACAAGTGATTATCATCACTACATAAATCCCTTGCTCAAAAGAAAAACGAAAAAATAAAAAATAAACAGTGATTGTCATCACTAAGCATGACAAGTATCCCAAGTAAAAATAAAGAAAATAAGGGAATGGAGCTTGAATACCTGGAATTCTCAGTATTTTACAAACTGGAAGGTGATCCCCATTAAAAGTTTGGCACATAGCCAGCTTGGCAATGATGATATCCTTACACATGATGATATGTCTATCACAATAGCATCCTGCATTTGTGTAGACCAATGTTTGCATGTGGATGAGCTACCTTTGGGTAACCCAATACTGCTTAGTGGTATAGTCCAACTAAGTCCAACATAGGATCAGATGAACACTTGAGGATCCTCAATCTTAGCAATGGGTTGAAAGAATCCTGCCTGACATCAAAGGAAATGCTTGAGTTATATCTAAATATATTCATTTACACACACAGGGATAATGAGTATCTGGGTCCATGATGAAAGCCTTTTTTTTCAAAAGTCGTGCATGGTTAGTACGCAGCTGTTGATAAGGTAACTAGAGTGTTTAAGTCTTAGGAAAAACCTCAAAAATTCCTACATAGCAAGAAATCATATCATAAAAACACATCATCATTTTATTTATGAGGTTTTGTGAATTATGTGGTATTAAAAAATTAGGCTAGATATCGATTAGATGTCAGAAATGATATTTACATGGCCACTGGTTATTTTGGATCTTTTAAATTACAGAAGCTTTTCAGGAAAATACATACATTCCACATCATTACATTTCATATATGGATGCTTAAATAATTAGTTCTTGTGATAAGAGTGATTATTTACATTCATAACTAATATACTTTATGTGGTGTCATCCAATAGATTGTTAAAATCATATCATGTGCATTCTATATGTTTGAAGTGATTAAAGCATACATGTTCATTTACATCAGATCAAAAACTATGTAAATAATGCATTAAAATACATTGCATTTACCATATCATGACATAATTTAAATACATTGCATTATAAAGCAAAATTAAACATGCATTTAACAATAGCATTGCATCCATAAACCACATAGGTCATCAATCATCCATATACACCCATAATCACATCAGTGCATCCACGTACATTACATCATAAAGCAATAATCAGAGGCAATATCCGCCTATGCATACAATCATAAATCCATCATTAAATCAACTCATGATACATCACATCAAATCATATAAGCATCTACATAAGCATCCATATAAAACATCCACATCATCATAAATATTACCTGTCATCTAACACATATATCAATTCATCATAATGCCATCATCACATTGCATAAATAAAACAAAAATATGGGAAATAAAAGATACACATAATGAATCATAATGTAAAGATCTCATATAAATATGTGTCCAAATATTGGGATGTATAAAAATGCCCATAGGCTACAGTCATATGGGTCAAGCTAACCTAAAAAATAAAACCAAGTACATCATCAATCAAACACAGGGCCTGCAACCCCTGCAAAACCTCTCCCTATGGCTGGATCATGAGTAGAGTGATGTGAGCCTATTGGTCTCTTTGAATGAGTTCGGGTCCTCTGGCTAGGTCAGACAGAAGACTACCCTGAGGTAGACTGCTCGATAACCAATGACCCACTTGCACCTGGATTATCGTTAGGAATGGCTCCTAGCCTCTTGATCTACATCTGGAGAATAGAAATGTAGGAGGCATTATCAATAATTTGTCCCTTATAGTTGTTTAACAAGGTCTGCATATGTACAATCTCTACCTTTGGATCCATCATTGTAGGATCTTGTGATGTGGGAGGATCAACAACAAATTGCATCCTAACAGCATCGCCCCCAAAAACAACTTGCAAATATTGTATTTGTGTCGTGATTTGTGCTATGGTAGCATCCCGTTGCTGTACCTGGATCTTGGTCGATCGGAGCTCAACCTCTACCTCATGCAGCTTTGCTCTCAAAGGATAATATCTCTCCTCGAGGTCCAAATCCTCATCCTTAAGAGCCTCCTACTCCTCTGTTGCCACCTGCTCTACAGGCTAGCCCCATCCCTCAGTCCTAGCTTAGACTTTGTGCTCTACTGGATCTACCCCTCCATCACTACCATCATCCTCGTGGCCCATACTGCCATCACCATGTCATAATAGATCCCCCACCATTGGGCAAATGCATATATAACTCCCCTAGCTACTCCTGGGTCAACTGTTGGGCCATCCTCCTCATCAACAAGCTTCGTGATCCATGGTAGTGGAAGGTCCCTCTCTCCTCCAATACGCCTGTACAAAATTGGGACAAGCGACACATCCTACTGTAACCCATACTGATAAAGAATTCAAGAGTAGAAGAAATACTCCTTGATGTCGACCTTGTGGTCAATGAGCTACCGCTCGTGCTGCATCCTAGCTGTAAAATTGGCTAGATCATCCCAAGCCAGACACTCGTGGTATGAGTGCCATACGATATCTCCAGCCTGTAGCTTGGTGAAGGTAGAAATATAGTGGGATTTCTCCCCCACAAAAGGATGGCTCTTGCGCTGCTCGTGCTCTCGAGCATATTTGATAGCATTGCATTGCATCCAATCATAAATAGATGTGATCCTAGCAGGAAGACCTCTAGATCGATCTACTGATGTGCTCCCATACCCATACCTAAAGGAGTAAGCTTCAAGCGATGCCAATGTGATTTTGCCTATGGATGTGGTACAAATCATCATAGCACTATACCAGAATATACCTCCCCATGCATATATGATAGGCTCCACACTACCCATCAAAACCTGAACCATTGCAAGGAGATTCCATGGGAACCTCAAGCTTGAGTAGTCTGGGATGAGAATATTGTTGATGACCATCAGCAACACGACATGTCTATCTGAGAAGACCCTTGCCATGTACCATTACAAAATAGACACACCTCCAGATTTGGTGTCCTTGAAGGCAACCACAACACACCTCTCGAACACCCGAGCAAAAACTACATCATGGTCATTAGTGGCCGAAGAGACAATGGCCACTCCATCGAAGGGAATCTGAAAAATCTTGTATACATCCTCCAGTGTGATAGTCATATCATCGATAGGGAGGTGGAAGGTATTGGTTCGAGGATCCCATCGATGAATTAGAGTCGTAAGGTAGGCTTGATCCGACATGATTTGGGGTAGCCTAGTCACATACTATAGCCCGCGAGCCTTAAACCAGGTGCAATTCATAGCATCCATAAGTGGAAGAAGGTCATTCAAGATCTTCAGGTCTTGAGACCAAGCAGTAAGAATCTAAGGACAAAAAAAAATTAAAGGCGTAACTACAATGAATCTAAGGCATAAATCACAATAAAACATGTAAAACGGTGTAAGTAATGATAGACTATCCTAAGTCTAAGTAAAAGAACAATAAATGTACCTAAAAATGCAACAAATATCAATTAATCACCTCAAAATCCAAAAAAATCAATTAATCATTTCTAAAATAAAAAAAATCAAGAAAATAAAATTTTTGCCTAAGGTTCTTGGTCACTTTCGTCTATAGCGACCAGAAATCGATCGCTGAAGCTGGCAGCGGCCAAACCCTAACAATTAGATTTTCGATCGTTGGGATTTGAATCGGTCGCTACCATTGATAGTGGCCAATCCACAGGCCAAAATGGCCACTCTGAGTGGCATCGGTTGATGGGCAATGCAAAAACCGCATATGCCCTAGGCCAAAATCACCAAAAAAATTGACAAAAATAAAAAATGTTGGCTAACCCACCTAAAGTAAACCTAACTATGGGTTTGGTTTGTTGTCGGAGAGTTTAATGAGATTCATTTACCGATTACTTAGTGTGGTTCATTTTACCAAAAACAAGCAGGGTTAAGGGTTTTGAAAAATACTCGAGAAGCTCCGGCTCCTCCGCACGTAGACGCCTCACCCTACGCAGCCATAATCCTCGACTTGATCGCACTCCGAATCAAAAGTGTCGCTTTATCTCCAGAGCTCTAAAAAGTAAATCGCCAGCTGAAAGAATGAAAATTCAAAACCCTAGTTGCTTTTATATTTCCCCAAAAATATTGTGCCCGTTGCTATCATCAGCGACCCAAACTTCTTGGCCGCTCAAGTCGAGAGCGACCACAAACAGGCAATTGGGGGTCGCTGGATCTAACAACGGTCTATAGCATAGGCAAAACCAGAGAAATTCCTTCCAAGGGGATTGTAAAAAAATCAAATAAACACATTTTGATGGTTCATAATCATCATAATGATCAAAATAACAAAAAAATCACATAAAAACAAAATCTCAAGTAAGCCTCGTATCCAGTTACTTACTCTATCAACTCGATGGTTGCAACGATTTACACTCCATGCAATTCGATGAGATGAGTAAGTTACCATAGGGCTACTTGGGGTAAATAATTCATTTTGGAATCATGATGTGCCACCTCAATCCCGAAGAATACCAAGATGGTCAGACTGCTCCACGGGTGCGATAGAACCATCCTAATTCCTTTATGACATTAAAAACATCAAGCAAAGTGATTCAACACAAAGCCTAAGTAGATTCGCTCATCCTAACTCCCTAAGAAGGCTATTTATGGCCGGACCGCTCCTAGGATAGGTATGAATGATCGTTATAAATATTTGGAATCACACTTGGATGGGGGTTTGCCCATTAAAAGAACAAACACTAGAAAGGAGTCAAACTAGTCATGTGGTTAAGTGATTTGTCACTTCATTCATTGCCCTTCCCTCATCAATTCGTTGTGTGAGGGGGTAGTTAAAATATTCAAATAATCATAACAAAAATCAACTAAAGATCGTTCAATCATATCAAAATTGTGCTCGTCCTACGAATCATTGAAGATAACTATTACAAACTTTCCCCTATTTTCTGGTTTCATAAGTAAAATGTAACATGCCAATTTGTAGCTCTCCTCCGGGTGATTCTATTATAGTGACATAAGCTACCCGATTGCATTTGAGGAATGAGTGCAAGTGAACATGTGCAAGCCTTGTGCTAAGTTAAAGCCTTCCATACATTGAAGCAATGATTCAAGGATGTGCACCGTCTTGCGTGATTGGGCCATCCAGCGTTGATCAGACCAATGATCATCATACATCTTGCAAACATAGCAGTCTACATTTTTGCTCTGTGCTACATTTTTCACACAACGCATCCCAAAAAGGGGCATTTGTAGACACCTAAAACACGTCGTGTTTAGGAGAACTACTCACATGGGCACATTCCTAGATCATGTGACTAAACCTTGGCACCTTGCAAGTGCCAAAATTGGTTTTCACCACTCATTTAGGGCAGTCTTAGACCATACAAGCCTGGCCGTTGTGAACCAGAGTGGTTGGATCCTTGCCGTTGAAGCTTAGAGTGGCCAAACCCTAGTCGTTGCAGATGACAATGGCTAAGCATTAAATAACAACTTGCCATCAAATCAACCTAATATCGGGTAAAAGTGATATTTTGCATGCAATAAAGCCGAGTGGAGATAACTTTGTATTCCTCTTCGCAGCCAAGACTCCAGTCCAAATTTAGACTTCAATTAACTAGCCTCCAAACAACATAAAAAATATAATTTATATGCTAACATCCAGTGTGCATGCGAGATTTAGTCATAGGGTTTGAACATTGACCTAGGGCTTCAAACACATTATAAGGTGCAAACCTAAAGGTACCAAGGGATCAAATCATTATCAATTCAAAGACTTCTTGTAGGGATACAAAGGAGGAGAGCTTTCAGAGACTTGGAGATATTTTCTTGAGAACATATTTGCAGCAAAGCCCTACTGGATTGGAGAGAAATCTGGAACTCCTTTGAGGAGCAACAAAGTGCTAGCTAGTCTAGGGTTTACCATCTACAGGATATTCAACACAACAGACATAAAAAAAAATCATTTTGACATCAGCAGCAAGCCTAGATCCATAGCTTTGGAGCAATAGAGATAGATTTCCATCTAGAGGCCACTATCTCAGACAGTGGCCCGCAGGCCTAATCTAGGGTTTTTTTTAAGCATCAATTTCCTTTATTTAGCTAGTTACATGTTTTCACACCATTAGCATAGATTTGATCTCTCTCATTTATTCGCATTCATAGCATTAGTTTCTATTATCATTGAGCATCTTTTCATTTATCACTACAGTTATTACTAACAACCTCATTTGAGGAGGCAATCTCGGATAGCTGAGCATTTGCTATTATTTTCATGCTTGCAGGACTACAGGTTCATTGGATAGGTTATCAACATATAAAAGCAAGAGGATCCCTCTAGGAACCATACCTGGAGAAGTAGACATCTGTGAGCCCTCATACAGTTCTGTGTGCGTCATCAGGAAGCCTGCAAGAGCACATCCCCCCTTGCGAGGGGATACCATACATCCATTGCCCTATTTTGTAAAATTTGTATCAAATGAAGGGGATCCCTTAGAGGGATCTATATGTAACCAAACTTGAGAAAAAGCAATAAAAATCATTATCTAATCATTTCTTTGCATCTCAATTGTATCTTTTAATTAAATGCATGATTGACAATGGATTGATCAAATAATATTTGCAAATAGAGTAGTGGAATGGTGCGTTGGTTCCCTGGGGTCGCTACACATTCCTCTAGACATCGATTACAGCATGGGGCTTCCTAGCATGGGGGTCCCAAATAGGGTAGCCATTACCGTGACCGCATCCCACATGGATAAATGGGATCAACTAAAGAATATATCATTGAGGTATCCAGGCTGGTACCCCTTCGACCTATATTTAGGGGAGGATTATGACCTCCACCGTTCGAGTATAGACAGGCTCGAGATGATGGGATAGCTTCCAAGCGTAGGTCCATGCAGACTCCCCATAGGAGTGAACCTTGCAAGTTCACCATAGACATATTAAAAGTGGGATCTAGAGGCACACCACCGCATGAATTGTGGCATAGTAGTCAGTTAGATGGTCTAGACAGAGTCCTAGGACAACTAGGATATAAGCCTATGCCCGTACCCTATCGACCTATGAGTGTGTGTAGAAAAAGCACCATTAGGACCGCCCGAGAACCTGGAGATTGCTCCAAGCGTTCTCATGATATGCGCACTCTTGCATCTCATGTAGGCACAAAGTATAGGAGACAACCCAACGTGAATGTTGTCTTTATAGATAAAGGCAAGAGCGTGGTAAATTAGTCCATGGGGGGACATACCCATAAAGTCGCTCGAATAGAGTGCATACACCAGAGGCCTCAGACGATCGATCATGTTGAAAAATCTTATAAAATGGTGTCAAAACAGAGATGATAGATTCTCCAAGACCAATTGGAGGATGTTTGTGCAGAGAAAACACATCTAAAATGAGAATAATCAGAGGTAGAGGTTCATAAGACAAAGATTACATGAACAACACATGCGTGAACAACACATCCTTGATCAGAAGGAGTGTGTTGAGAGGATCAATTGGCTAGCATCGATCTACCCCCTCATAGTGCTAGTAGGGAGCATGTCGAGAGACGAGTGGCTTCGCAGCCCGAGTTAGACCCTAAGTACATAAACACACATACTCGCCACATGACTCAATATAGAGATTTGCATCCAACGTTTGAACATCGTGAGCATAGGCAGTATGAGGAAGAAGTGGGAGAGGAATTAGAACAAGAATAACTTGAAATCTCCCAATTCGAGGAGGAAGACAAGCCTAGTCCACCGCCTTGACTAAAGAATCTACCTTCGAAGGTGCCTCCAAGGCAATCTCAAGAAGAGGAGATCTTGTCTTCACAGGCCTTCAAGGCCTTGGCAGAGCAGGTCCAAGCCATAGAGAAGCAAGGGATGACTTATCAAAAGCCTACCTTGAAAAAAATTCATAATGAACCTCTATGCACATCAGTGCCCATTCCAACGTATCCCAAGAATTTTAATATTCCTAGGCTGGAAAAGTTCCAAGGAGAGTAAGATGCACAGGAGCATGTGACTAGTTTTCTAGATATGTGCTTTTAGATCGAGAGCAACAATGCTTTGCTCCTACGCACCTTCATAACAACCCTCTTAGGACTAGATCAAGAGTGGTTCAACCATTTAAAGAGGTATATCATCACTAGTTTTAAGCAACTAGCCGATGCATTTCTTTAACGTTTCTCCTTTGGCATCAAGAAAAAGATAAACCTATCCGATATGGCTGCATTAGCGCAACACAACGACGAGCTAGTGATACATTATGGAAAATTATGGAGGAAGATGATGGTAAAGCTGCCATTCTCCATCCCATTCTCTGAATTAATATGAATGTTCACAAAGAGTTGTGCCAAACACATCTCGTTATTGCTACAATTGCAGCAATACCAGACATTCGAAGAGGCTTTGGTGCAAGCCAAGGTGATTAAGGACATAAAGTTATAGGAGGGTAACTTGAAGCTCAAAAATAAGGAGTGTAACAAGAAAAGCACTAAGAGCCAATAGGTCAAAACGACCCATATTAATCAGGTGGTGTTGAACCTTCAGAAAGGGATAAGGGGCAACAATAATGAAACTATCAGGCCCAACCTTCTCCTGCGTAATATGAGCAGCACAACAATAATCGGAGGGGTAAGGATAAGGAAATATGCCCTCCTCATGTATTCACTCAATTATCGAAGTTGTTGGCTTTGATTTTTCATCAGCTATATGAGGTGAAGGCTATAAACTTACCCGAGCTTAAGTTAATGGACCCAAACCAGCCCAAGCCTAAGGGCTATAAAGACTATCAATATTTCATCTTTCATCGATTGAAAGGCCATGACATTGAGGTATGTTGGTCTTTCAAACATATTTTGCAAAATATGATTGAAAAAGGCACGCTTCTTGTGGATAACCCATAAGCACCTGATAATAAAAATATGGGGATTTACAAAAATCTTCTACTGAATCATGAGGCATCACAAAATAATATTGACCAAGTCAACCAAGTGCACATCGAACCTCCAACCCATGGGTTTGTAGCCATGGTCAATGTTGTCACGAGACAAGTGAGGTATGAGCAACCGAATTGGCCTCAAGTGCCTATTAGAGTCCAAGTTGTGCCTCCTCCAAGACCAACATAAAATGTGCCAGCCCCACCAACTAGACCAGTGGTGACAATTCAAAGTAAGTTAGTTCAGAACCTATAATCAACTCTAGCAAAGTTGTCTATATATGAACTCATCCAACAACCTCTTAAGAATAGGGAGACAATTATGGACATCTTGAAGTCTGTAGAGGTGCAGTCCCAGGATCTCGAAGCATTTGCATACTTTGTGGGACACGTGCAACAGTGTAGCGAACCGATCATACAGTTCCATGATCACGAGATTAAGATGGTTTCCACTGTAATAGTAGACTCGTCTCTTCATATTATCGCATGTGTGAATCACATACCATTCAAGCAGATTTTGATCAATAAAGGATCGTCGATAAATATAATTACAACCAAGGCATTAACTTACCTTAAGTTACCCAAGACACGTATTGTACCTTCCACCTTCACGTTGAGAGTTTTCAATGAAGCACTATGCTCAACGGTCGGTACTATAGTTCTACTTATTTAGGTAGGATTGAAGACCATCTCAATGATGTGTCACGTAATCGAAGGTGCTATGCAATATAACATACTTCTAGGGAGGCCTTGGATCCGAGAAATGTGTTGCATCCCTTCTATTTTACATCAATGTATCAAATATGTGCATGAGGGATAGGTTCACATAGTGCCTTCAAATGAAGACCCTTTTAAATACGTGAATCTAGCAGATTTGCCAAGGAAATTCATGCTCCCCTCAACGCACCTGGATGTGTGACCATAATCGCCAATTCAAGGACCAGGAGGTAAAATCAAAGAAGTGTGTGCTAAACCTGCAACGTCTGTATCTCAACGATCAAAGCACACAACAATTGCTTCTACTAGACTGTCGACGTCCATAATACAGCGCGATGATAGGAAGTTGAAAGAAAGTATGGGCAAGAAAGAAGTAGTACAGGTGCCCAAGCCAATTATCATTGAGTCCCCTACTCCCATGGAAGTAGAGGAAATTCAAAGAGAATTAAAAGAGGCACCTCAGCCTACTTCGCCTGTGTTTTCAACAGGGTCATCTGCATCGCAGGTGACCATCCACTTGGTTAATATTGGATTAGGGGAATATATCATGCAAAATGTGATGTTCATACCAATTATCAAGAATGCATAGAACATGGACCGACCACGAGCCCACCGCCTTCTCGTAGGGATGGTGGCACCATTAGGGGTGCCGCCTAACCAAACCAACTTCATCTATGGAGGGATAGACCAGCTTGCATCTCCCATGCCCATGCATGAGGATGATAATGAACCATTCACTATAAATATTCATTATCTGGATAACCTAGAATACGCCATGTGATACTTTAAGCGTTACCATTGGCATGGTTACGGTCTCAGTCTATTCGAGTAAGGGCTTAGGAGATCATTGGAACTACACTATCAGTTACTAACTAATAAATTCATGGTAGGATATTACACTAGAGAACAGGATGAACTCCTTACGATATCTTTAGACTACCTATACCTTAGTATGGGGGGTGAAGTGGATTTTAATCCCTATCACCCTAATCCCTTTGCATTTAGAAGGGATAACCAGCTAGTGACCTACGTCACTATAGAGCCACCCGAGAGATACCATGTAAACATCTTGGTGGAGATCGGTCCATAACACATCCCAAGAGATAACTTGGGCCAAAAAATCTGTGGGATAGCCGATGGCACAGACGTACTAGATCAAGAACACACATATCATAGAGGATATCGAGTCAGGAGATCACCTTGATGAAGGTATAATAGAGTGCATCTCTAAGAGAGGTGGATCGAGTTGTAATTCTTATAGTGATGACGATAATGAGTCCTCAAACGACAAGAAATATGAGGATGAAATAGAGTTGGCTTACCTAGAACCTCTGCATTTATGATACTTATTACCAATGGAATCAACAAGCATGAGTGAAGAACCCCTCGATGATGATGATGGCTATCAAGAGATAGCCTACATGGGGTCGCATTTAGAGAATCATCTGATTCCACTAAGGAGCGGTGAAGATCTACATTGTGATAGTGACAATGAAGATGAAACGAAGAGAGCCTGTTTAGGACCTCCCTACTCACATCCTCACAATGCACCTTCCACGGTTAAGAACATATACAGAGAGATAAACCTCCATCATCGTCTTAGGGGAAGACCACCGAAACTCGATATGATTTATCATATGGTGTTTCCTGATTTGTCAACATATATGGAGCTTCTTGAACCCAATGATCTCATTTGACAGTCTATTCATGGAACAAATCCAAAGATCCTCATACCCCTAGAACCTCATCTCAAGGATAGAAGTTCTATTAGTATTGAGTCACATGCCCGTGGTCCTGGAGATATGATCCATTCCATCAATATGATCTCTATTGATTTGACCACACCAATCCGTAATACAGTAGATCCTTCCAAGCCATTATGTTTTAATGTAGATGTTATTGACTGGGATTACACTGATTCACCCTTAGAGCCTAAAGATTTCTTTCCCAATGAAGAAATGTTACAATCATTTCATTTTGTGCCAGGCTGTGCATATGATGTTTATCATGCTGAGAATGCTTCTGATGAAGAACCAATAAACCTAGCGGATGACATCCATTTGATCCCTATGCCTCACCATCTTAGGGAGGGGTCCCATATGTCAGTAGAGGAAACCTTTGAAGTGGATATCAGTAATGATTCTACCAATCCTAAGAAGGTTAAATTTGGAGAAATGTTGACTCCTGATGAGTGTGCCAACATCATACATCTACTGAGAGAGAGACCTTATCTCTTTGCTTGGACTTACAAGGACATGTCGGGTCTAGATTCGAAATTGGTTACTCATAACCTTTCACTAGATCTATCAAAGAATCCTATCAAGCAGAAACTCAAGAAGATGCATCCAATAGTAGCATTAATGGTTAAAGACGACTTGCAAAAGTTGCTAGATGTAGATTTTGTTATTTCCATCGACTATTCAAAATGGGTATCCAATATGGTGCCTATAGGAAAACTTGATGGAAGGATTCGTATCTGTACAGATTTCAAAGACCTAAATATAACAACACCAAAGGATTCATTTTCATTGCTAAACATAGATTCTCTCGTAGATGCAACTGCAGGTCATGAGATGCTCTCCTTAATGGACATTTTTTTTGGTTATAACCAAATTTGGATTAAGTATGAAGATCAGCATAAAATCGTGTTTATAACACCATGGGAGATATTTTGTTAAAATGTTATGCCATTCGGTCTTAAAAATGTTGGTGCCACTTATTAGCGGGATATGACATATATCTTTCATGACTACATGCATAAGATCTTAGAATATTATATCGATGACTTGTTGGCAAAGTTATTTCTACGTGAAGAGCATGCTGAGGTCCTGAAAAAGGTATTCGATCACCTGATAGAGAATAATGTCAGGTTGAATCATAATAAGTGCGTATTTGGTGTAACTTCAAGAAATATCTTAGGATTCATCCTTTAAAAATGAGACATCGAAGTCGACACAACAAAGGTAAAGGCTATTTTAGAAATGCATCATCCCATAAACATTAAGGAATTAATAAGCCTACAGGGCAAAGTAGCATCCATAAAGTGATTTATCGCATAATTATTGGATAAATATCGACCCATGAATTGACTGCTACACAAGGAGGTCCCATTCAATTGGGACGAGGACTGTCAAGCAACATTTGCTGAGATTAAGCAATACCCGGTGACGTTGCCAATGCTAGCTCCACCAAGACAAGATATACCATTTTTTCTATATATATCGGCAACTGAATTTGCATTAGGGACCATGTTGGTCCAAAAGATTGTGCAATACAAAGAACAAGACATATATTACATTAGTCGAACCTTAGTGAGTTATGAGCTAGGATATGCATACGTGGAAAAGTTGTGTTTAGCAGTAGTGTTCACTACAAAGAAATTACAGTACTACATGTTAAGTCATATGATGTATGTCATATCAAAACAAAATCCTTTGTAGTATATGATGAGCAAGACATATCATAACACATGTACCGTGAAGTGGATCATGTTACTGACATAATTCAATTTGGAATTCATAAGCCAAAAGTCCATCAAGGGACAAGTCATAGCTGACCAACTGGCTGAGGTGCCTCTCAATAATAGTAGGCCTCTCATCATATAGCTTGCTGATGATGTAGTCTTTGCCTTATCAGAAGCATCCAAACCTGAACAACCAGATAACAAAGCCGATATGACTTTGTTCTTCGATGGTTCGAAGTGTGAGCAAGGGGGTGATGTAGGAATAGTGTTGTTCATGCCATAAGGTGCTCCAATGCCCTTGTCGTTCAAGTTGGATTTTCCTTGCACTAACAATAATGTTGAATACAAAACACTAATTTTGGGTCTCCAAACAGTTGTTGCCATGAAGATCAAAAGGCTAAATATATTTGGTGATTCCCTTCTCATTGTTCATCAAGTTAAGGGACTATTTCAATACTGATGTCCAGTATTGAAAGCTTACAAGGATCTTGTTGACACCACCTTGAGGTAATATCTCGTTCATCTAATATATTTGTAGACACCATGGCATCTTTGAGATCTTTAATACCTCAGAATACATCCGCTAATTTTACTACCATCAACGTAAAGACGTCACATTCTACTGTGCAACACAAAGCATTGGATAACAAAGAATAAATCAACATAATTCATGTAGAACCAAATCAAGAATGGTTCTACAGAGCCACAAAATTTCTCAAGAAGATGTCCTAGGGGTCTTTGATCTTGTAGGATCTGAAGGGGAATGGCACTACCATTCACCATAGGGTGGTTTTCCAGTCTACATTTTCAAATGTAGAACTACAGGGGGAGCTTGTCGTCTTGTTAGTTGAGGCTAAAGCTTATAAAAATTGGATGTCACAGATATATGATTTCCTTAGACTTAGTCTAATCCCTCAGGGATTGTCGTGTGCCTAAAACACACATTCAAATAGAAAGTGACAAAGTATGTCTTGTTAGCAGACATCCTGTACTGTAGAAGTTACGATGGAGTTCTCCTTCGTTGTCTTGAGCCCCAAGAGTCATCTTGGGAAGTTTTGGAAGCTCATGATGGTACATGCGATGGCCATTTTAGTGGTATGGCTATCGTCAAGTGCATCCTTTGCATGGGTTATTATTGGCCCACTATGGATAATAACTACAATGTGTATGTCAAGAAATGCGTTGAATGTCAACATCATGATAATCTTATGCACTTGCCATCACAAGCCTTATAGCCCATTCAAGTGTCTTGGCTATTTGTTTAGTGGGGATTCAATCTTATCGGTATGATCTCTCCTTCATAATCGGGCTGGCATACATTTATTGTTACGACTACTAAGTATTTTACTATATGGGTGGAAGCCATTTCCTTAACAATGCCAACTAGAGCACGTATTATTGAGTTTATACTCACCCATATCATAAGTCACTTTGGGATACCATCCAAGATAGTTTTGGATAATGGAACATCATTTAAGAAAAAAATTGTGAGGGCTTTGACGTACAAATATAATATCAAACACAGTTTTGCAACTCCATATTGTTCGTAGCAAACAGACAAGCTGAAGCTTCAATAAGACAGTGGTTTTCATCTTGAAAAATACGGTACAAGAACACCAAAAATATTGACACATCCAACTACCCCTTGCATTATGGGCTTACAAGACTAGCATTCGGACACCCACTGGGGCAACTTAATTTTCCCTAATATATGGCGTTGAGGCTGTTATGCCCCTAGAGTTGGAAATTCCAACGCTATGCATCACATTGAAAGAGTTCATTGATGATGACACTGCACGACAAGCTCACCTAGATCAACTAACGCTACTTGATGAACATTGTGTTAATTTTCTTGAGCACATTTGCATTTATTAGGAGCGCATAAAATGAGCTTACAGTAACAAAGTCCATCTGAGAGACTTTGAGCTTGGTGATCTTGTGTTGAAAGAGAACCAACAAAATTCAAATTTACCGCTAGAAATGTGAGACAAATTCGCAGCTAACTGGTTGGATCCTTATATGATATTTGAGAATATCAGACCTAGGATGTATCGCTTGACATCGTTGGAAGGAATTGAAGAACCTGAGCCTCTCAGTATCCTTCATATTAAAGCGTTCTATGCCTAGAACCATAAAAGGCTCCAAGGGCATCTATAAGCCCTGTGGTCATCCCAAAAAGGCTCCAAAGGCATCTCTAAGCCCTTTGGTCAATCCAAAAAGGTTCCAAGGGCATCCATAAGCTCCTTGGTCATCCCATTAAAGGATCCAAAGGCGTCTGTAAGCCCTTTGGTCAAATCAAAATGTCAAAATACATAAAAATTAAAAAGTAATAAAATCCAAAAAAATAGAAATATTAAAATTCAAAAACATTGTGCATCATTGCATTTTCAATTACATGTTGCATTTCATTTGCATCATTGCATTTTCAATTACATGTTGCATTTCATTTGCATCATTGCATTTCATTTTATTGCATTTCATCAGGAAATTTCATCCGTTGCACTTGTATTAGGATAGGTTATGTTCACAATCTTACAAACAATACCACGTTTGTGTTTCAATCATGCATCTTTGCATTTTCATCGTTCATCACCCTTGTGAGTAAATGTGTTTTTCAACACAACCCATCTTGTTGCTATGAAGAATATACTAGGGCTTTTCGGTCATTCAACCATACCTAGTGGTCTTCTCAAGATTTTGGTAGAAAGCTTGCTTTGATTATGTAGATGTGGTCTAGTTATGATAGTACTTAGCATATCAAGATCCTACAACTAATCAAACACATTTAATAATCCTATTTAGGGCGAGGAATGACATTGCGAAGTGATCTAGGTCACCTTGAGTGAAAGGTTTTATTACTTGCTTGTTTGTGAGGAGCAATGGTCTAGGGTAGTGGTCATTGGCAAAAGGACGAGCACCTCCCCTACTCAAATAAATCCCTTGCTTGCAAATGAAGGAGCAATATCCCAGCTGGATATCCCAAATCGATATCCTAAGATTGATATCCCAAATTGATATCTCAAAGTCAAATCCCATATTCAAAATAAAATCAAAATTCAAATCCCTTGCTCAAAATAATGAAAAAGAAAAAAGAAAGTTAAAATAAACAGTGATTATTGTCAATAAAAAGAGAAAATAAACAGTGATTTTTATCACTATATACATGAGCAAGTATCTCAATAAATGAAGAAAAAAAGGGGGGAGCTCGAATCCCTGGAATGATCATTACTTGAAAGCCATAGGGTAACCCCCAATACAACAATGGGATGAACAAATTCTATTTGGCATTGGGGTAGGTCTAAGAAATTTACAAATGGGCTAGCTTGTGGTGGCCTGGATTGATTAGTGGTCTAGTCTGACTAAGTTTGAAACTAGGATCAGATAAAACATTTGAGGATACCCAATCAAACAATGGGCTAAATGAATCCTGCCTGGTACTGGGGTATGCTTATGCATTATCTAATATATTCATTTGCACACACATGGATAATGAATAGTGAAGAACACAAGCTTATACTGAGAGGGGGGTGAATAGTAAGACCACTTTTTACTTTCTTTTTCAATTCAATATTATGCAGTGTATAGATAGCAGTATCAATAGCAGTAATCAAAGCAATTTACAAAACACCATACATAATAGAGACATAAAATTTAACGTGGTTCACCCAATGTGGGCTACCTCCACAGAGAAAATATTTCTCAAATAATCTCTTGGGAACCCTTCCCAATTAAAATGTTTTGGACCTCTGTCTAAAGGAGATGTTGATCCCCTAAATCTCAAGTTCATGGATCTCTTCCATAGGAGAACTATTTCCCCTTCTACACTGGCTAGTGATCTTCTAGAAGACTCTATCTCTCTGCTACACTGATTGGTGGATCTCTCTCCACTTGAAGAATCCTCAATCATAATATTTATCTTCAATTATCCTAGTTGCTGGATATCTATCCACTGAGACTCTGTCCTCTATACTCTATCACCTCTAAAGCTCTATCAATAGGTTCACTCAGAACCTTCTAAAATGTGCTCAATAGGTTCACTCAAAACCTGCTCAAATCTACTCAACAGGTCCACTCAGAACCTGCTCAAATCTGCTCAACAGGTCCACTTAGAACCTGCTCAAATCTGCTCAACAGGTCTACACAGAACCTTCTCAAATATGCTTAATAGGTTCACTCAAAACCTGCTAAAATTTTCTCAACAGGTCCATTCAGAACCTGCTCAAATATTCTCAACAAGTCCACACATAACCTGTTCAAATATTCTCAACAGGTCCACACAAAACCTACTCAAATCTGCTCAACAAGTCCACCCAGAACCTTCTCAAATCTGCTCAACAGGTCCACTCAGAACCTGCTCAAATTTGCTCAATAGGTCCACTCTAGGACTTGCTCAAATATGCTTTGCTAGCTTCCACAAAAGTTTACACAAAATCAGTCCACAAGCCTTCTCAAAGACTTACCTCAAATCAGCTTAACAAGTCCACACAGAACTTGTTCAATCTCATAGAATCATAAAGAGAATTTTTAGAGACTCAATATGTTCTATACTCAAATCTCAATCTCAACTCAAATCAATCTCATAGAAGCATAAAGATAATTGTTAGAGACTCAATATGTTCTATACTCAAATCATAATCTCAACTCAAATCAATCTCATAGAAGCATAAAGAGAATTTTTACAGACTCAATATGTTCATACTCAATTCCCAATCTCAGCTCAAATCAATATCATAGAAGCATACAAATAATTGTTAGAGACTCAATATGTTCTATACTCAAATCCCAATCTCAACTCAAATCAATCTCATAGAAGCATAAAGAGAATTGTTAGAGACTCAATATGTTCTATACTCAAATCCCAATATCAACTCAAATCAATCTCATAGAAGCATAAAGAGAATTGTTAGAGATTCAATATGTTCTATACTCAAATCCCAATCTCAACTCAAATCAATCTCATAGAAGCATAAAGAGAATTGTTAGAGACTCAATATGTTCTATACTCAATTCTTAATCTCAACTCAATTCAAAATATAGAATATGTTCTATACTCAAATCCCAATCTCAACTCAAATCAATCTCATAGAAGCATAAAGAGAATTGTTAGAGACTCAATATGTTCTATACTCAAATCCCAATCTCAACTCAAATAAATATCATAGAAGCATAAAGAGAATTGTTAGAGACTCAATATATTCTATACTCAAATCCCAATCTCAACTCAAATCAATCTCATAGAAGCATAAAGAGAATTGTTAGAGACTCAATATGTTCTATACTCAATTCTCAATCTCAAATCAATTCAGAATATAGAATAGTTTATTTCATGGAACTTGAACAACCACTTCACACAATCACTTGACTAGGATCAATCAACTCTACTCAACCAATCACCTCAAGGAACAATCCTTTCTCACAAACCCTAGTCCAAGCATGTACCAACCAACTCAAAATGTTTCCAACAATGCTCAATAATAAATCTTACATAACAATGATACTCATGTTCTTTCCTAACTCAAGTTCAAGTTCTTTGCATAACAATTTACTTCAACACCCATGTTTATAAAACATCCTTCACATAACAATGATACTCATGATCTTCTCAAACCCTAACTCAAGTTTTCACACAATCAATGGCTTCAACAACAATGCTTATAAAACAAGGTTTAATCACAACTCTCAAACCAGAAAACCTTGAAGCATTTAAGCCAACCAAAAAGGAAACCACAATCAATCCTTTTCTCTCCAATGATATTTTCAGAAATCAATCACCCAAACAAGTCAATGGAGAATATTGCCCACACCTTTTTGATGCCAAGTAGTTGTCCACAAAATCTGTCAAACTAAACACACTTTCAAATATTTCCTTATCAACCACAAGGAGGTTAGAGGACTTGAGTAATAACACAACAATAAAAATAATATCCCAATAACACCTTATTACTCCTACTCAGTAAAATTCACCATGTCCTCTTATGAAAGAAATCATCCCCTTTGAAAAAGAATAAATCAAACTCAGTTTTTAACCCCTTTTACAAAATCAAAAATATCTCTTTACACACACCTTATTTCTCCTTCTAAGAAATCTAAACAAGTAGCTCTCAAAAAGAGCTTTCCAATGATATATAATATGATATACTTCCAAAAAGAAAATCAGTAGAAATCTCTATCTTTCCTAGGGCATACCATATCCTTATTTCTCCTTAGGCAACCTTGGCAAAAATTAAAATATTAAACAAAATCAAAACTTAAATCCACTTGCCTTGCCCTCGACGGGATTCAATCCCCCGATGCCTCCTCTGTCAATGCCTTTCCCGTGGTCAAGCCGCCATTGGGCCACAAGACCTCACATGCATCAAAGGGCACAAATTAACACAAAAGCTTTCATCGCCCTTTAAAATCTCAAAATGCGCACCATGCGCTTTACAACTCTTCCAGCATCTTCGACTTGATTCGAACGTAGGACCTCCTGCTATTCATGCAACACACAAGCCGCTAGGCCACACCCACCTATGTGATCGAAACCTTCATGCAAACCCTTTTTTAGCTGCTTTGAAATTACGAAAATCTTTTGCATGAGCTTTATTTCGCATGCCCTTCTCTCATGAAATATTGCAAGGATAATTGTAATGTTTCGAAGGGGGGCTTTAAATAAATAAAGTTTTGTCCTCCTTTCATAATGTCGGTGCTCGAAAATCGAAAGCATAAGGTTTTTTTAAAACCTTTGTTAATTAATTATTATTTTTAAAACCCTTAGGTTATTTAAAAATAATAATTAAACCTTACCTTTTTAACCTTTGCAATAACCCATCTTGGGTTTTTATGGACCAATCGCTTAACCTGTGCTCCCAATAATATTAAAATATTATGGAGCCTGTTTCCTTTCACTTTTACATTGATGAAGCTTTTTCTTGGATGACTTGGGCAACTTTATTTCTTGTTGAATTCCTTGAGATGAGTGATAACTCTATCAGGTGACATCAATGACAAATTTTACTTAGAGGACTCAAAATGTCCAATAATATCCCCCTTTATCATTGATGGAAACCCTTATCCTTTTACTAAAACCTGACCTTATTTTTTGCTCCCCCTGTCTCAATGCTCTCTCATATATCAAATCTCTCCCCAGTATACACAAATATCTTCCCCTTTGAAATTAATGGCAAAGGATCACCTTTGGGGCTCAGGGATAAGAATGAGCCTCTTAGCTTAGCCCCTCCCCCACCTCCACATGAGGTGGTTAATTCTGGGGTGGGTGTATTTCTACTCCCCGAAAGCACTATTTTTTGCCTTTATATTTCTATTCTTTTTCGAGTCTTCTGAATCCTCTTACTATTTTTTCCAAGTCATCATCCCTGTTCCTGTCATCACTTCTATTCCTATTCTTGTTCTTGTTCTCATCCATGTTCCTATTCATATTCTTATTTTCATCCATATTCTTGTTCCTGTTCATATTCATGTTCCTGTTCATGCTTGATTCTGGAATATTTTCTCTACACCATATTGCTATGTGACCATCATTATTGCACTTATAACACTTAATGTTATTATTCCTTGGAGGTGCAACTGTCGTAGGACTTCTTCTAGTGAAGCCATATCCTCTTTTGTCATGAACCATGCAATTCATTGCCTTGTTACCAAACTCATTGTATGAGTAGCAATATCCTTGAAAAAGTTGTCCTTTTCCATAATCCTATCTTTCATGTGTCCTGCACTGTGAAGCCATGTGACCAAACCTGTGACATGAAAAACATCTTCCATTGAAGAAACCTTGCCTAGACCCCACTGGTCTTGTAGTTCCTCTTGATATGTTATGATTGTTGTTCCATCTGAATCTTCTTTGCCCATTGTGCTTGTTCTTGCTGGACTCACTGCAATTTGACTCATCCTTAGGAGTTTCACTTTCACTTCCACTCTCATTTGAGAAACCCTCTTTTGAAGTATCATCTTCTTCTGAAGTGTCTTCGAAAATGATACTTAAATTATCTTCTTGAACCTGTTTGGAACCAAGACCTGTCTTGTTTGTTGCTCTTCTTTGTATCTTGACTACTTTATCCACATTCTTTACACTGTTTATATACTTGTATAGCTTATTCATGGATTCCTATAAATCTTCCTTTAGTAGGTCCACTTCTTGTATTAACTTTTCGTATTCAAAGATCTTTGCTTCTAAATTATCTTTGAACTTGCTTGCCTTAGCCTTTGACTTTTCTAGATCCTCTATGAGCAATAATATTTCTTCATCACATTCTTGAAACTGTCTTTCAATCTTAGAGTGTTGTTTTTTTACCTTCTTTACTGTGTCAAGGGCATAGATAAGTTCTCCCTTGAGATCATATCCATTCTCTACTAAATAATCCTCTATTTGTTTTCCTTTGTCCACATCATTACTTCCTTTTGGCTTGTTTTCTATAGGATCACTCACTTCCTCTTCTAATTCCATTAGAAGATTTTCATCTAGTCTATCAAGTGCATCTTCAAAATCATCATCACTGAAACTACAACCATCCCTTGTGAAATCATCTTCAAGATGTCCAAATTTGCCACTTCTAAAACACTTGAGAATAACTGGAGTATTTTTCTTAACTGGATATTTTTCAACCATAAATAAGACTTCATCCCTATCATTGTCTGAAAAGCTACCATCACTATCATTTGAGTACTTACTTGCATTATCCACATAGTAGCTTCTCTTTTGTCTTTGTAAGAACTTACCTTACCTGTTTTGTCCATCCTTGCTTTTCTTTTGGTACCTGTGTCTTTCTCATTCCTTATACCCGTGATCTTGTTTTTCTTCATCATTATTGTTCTTTGATTCTTTGCACTCTATGCATAATGCCCATACTTTCCACAATTGAAACACTTAATAGATCTTAGATCTATAGGTCTTCTTGAACCTTTATCTCTTCTGCCATAATTTGCTTCCTCATCACTAGATGACTTATTGCTTGATTCTATCTTCTTACCCTTTTTATTTTTTTCCACTTTGAATGCAACTTCTTTCGAAGGAATAAGATATTTTGTTCTTATCTCAAAAGTAGTAAGCATGCCAAGCAAAGAATTCCTTGTCAAAGAATCACTATTAATTGATGTTTCTATAGCAGAAACCTTTTCACTGTACCATTTTGGAAGAGTTCTCAAGATCTTATCACAAGCGTCAGATTCATCAACCTTCATTCCAAAACCTTTCATATCATGTATAAATTAGTCAACCTTGTTGAAATAGTCATGAATATTTTCATCATCTCTCATTCTTAGGTTCTCAAATTCTCCTTTGAGATTTCTGATCTTAGCTTTCTTAACACTTTTATCACCTTCATATATGGTATGCAATAGTTCCCACGTCTTTTGTTGTTGTATATTCCATAACCTTCATAGATTCTGATCTATGCGACCCTTTTATAATTGCATTCATAGCTCTTGAATTTGCATACATGAGAAGCTTACCTTCCTTATCTGTAGGAGTATTGGTTGTTGAATCATATCCAAATTCCACTGCATCCCAAACTTCATTGCCAAGTGCCATCAAGTGAAATCTCATCAGCACACACAAATACAAGAAGTCACTTCCATCAAATACTGGTACTGCATTATTGAAGGACCCATCATTTTGATCCATTGTGGTCTTAGATCACTTTTCCTTTAAGTTGTCAAAATCTTCTAAAGGAACCCGCTCTGATACCAATTGAAGAACATAAGCTTATACTGAGAGGGGGGTGAATAGTATAATACCACTTTTTACTTTTCTTTTCAATTCAATATTATGTAGTGTATAGATAGTAGTATCAATAGCAATAATCAAAGCAATGCACAAAACACCATACACAATAGAGACACATAATTTAACGTGGTTCACCCAATGTGGGCTACCTCCATAGAGAAAATATTTCTTCTAAATATTTCTCAAATAATCTCTTGGGAATCCTTCCCAATTAAAATGTTTATGGACCTCTATCCAAATGAGATGTTGATCCCCTAAATCTCAATTTCATGGATCTCTTCCATAGGAGAACTCTTTCCCCTTCTGCTCTAGCTAGTGATCTTCTAGAAGACTTTCTCTCTCTACTACATTGACTGGTGGATCTCTCTCCACTTGAAGAATCCTCACTTAGAAGACCTATCTTCAATTGTCCTGGCTATTAGATCTCTATCCATTGAGACTATATCCTTTATACTCTGTCACCTCCAAAGCTCTGTCAATAGGTTCACTTAGAACCTGCTCAAATTTGCTCAATAGGTCCACTAAGAACTTGCTTAAATCTGCTCAATAGGTCCACTCAAAACCTACAAAAATTTGCTCAACAGGTCCACACATAACCTGCTCAAATTTGCTCAATAGGTTCACTTAGAACCTACTCAAATTTGCTCAACAGGTCCACATAGAACCTGCTCAAATCTGCTCAACAGGTCCACATAGAACCTATCCAAATCTTCTCAATAGGTCCACACAAAACTTGCTCAAATCTGCTCAATAGGTCCACATAGAACCTGCTCAAATTTACTCAACAGGTCCACTCATAACCTGCTCAAATCTACTCAACAGGTCCACTCTATAACTTGTTCAAATCTGCATTGCAAGATTCCACAAAAGCTTACACAAAATCAATCCACAAGCCTTCTCAAAGACTTACCTCAAATCATATTAACAAGTCCACACAGAACTTGTCCAATCTCATAGAATCATAAAGAGAATTGTTAGAGACTCAATATGTTCTATACTAAAATCTCAATCTCAATTCAAATCAATCTCATAGAAGCAAAAAGAGAATTGTTAGAGACTCAATATGTTCTATACTCAAATCCCAATATCAATTCAAATCAATCTCATAGAAGCATAAAGAGAATTGTTAGAGACTCAATATGTTCTATACTCAAATCCTAATATTAACTCAAATCAATCTCATAGAAGCATAAAGAGAATTGTTAGAGACTCAATATATTCTATACTCAAATCCCAATCTCAACTCAAATCAATCTCATAGAAGCATAAAGAGAATTGTTAGAGACTCAATATGTTCTATACTCAATTATCAATCTCAAATCAATTCAAAATATATAATAGCTTATTTCATGGAACTTGAAAAACCACTTCACACAATCACTTGACTAGGCTCAATCAAATCTACTCAACCAATCACCTCAAGGAATAATCCTTTCTCACAAACCCTAGTCCAAGCATGTACCAACCAACTCAAAATGTTTCCAATAATGCCCAATAATAAATATTACATAACAATGATACTCATGTTCTTTTCTAACTCAAGTTCAAGTTCTTTGCATAACAATTTACTTCAACACCCATGTTTATAAAACATCCTTCACATAACAATGATACTCATGATCTTCTCAAACCCTAACTCAAGTTTTCACACAATCAATGGCTTCAACAATAATGCTTATAAAACAAGGTTTAATTAGAACTCTCAAACCAGAAAACATTGAAGCATTTAAGCCAACCAACAAGGAAACCATAATCAATCCTTTTCTCTCCAATAATATTTTCGAAAATCAATCACCCAAACAAGTCAATGGAGAATATTGCCCATACCTTTTTGATGCCAAGTAGTTGTCCACAAAATCTGTCAAACTCAACACACTTTCAAATATTTCCTTATTAACCATAAGGAGGTTAGAAGACTTGAGTAATAACACAACAATAAAAATAATATCCCAATAACACCTTATTACTCCTACTCAATAAAATTCACCATGTCCTCTTATGAAAGAAATAACCCCCTTTGAAAAAGAATAAATCAAACTCACTTTTGAACCCCTTTTACAAAACCAAAAATATCTCTTTACACACACCTTATTTCTCCTTCTAAGCAATCTAAACAAGTAGCTCTTGAAAAGAGATTTCCAATGATATATAATATGATATACTTCCAAAAAGAAAATCAGTAGAAATATCTATCTTTCCTAGGGCATACCATATACTTATTTATCCTTAGACAACCTTGGCAAAAATTAAAATATTAAACAAAATAAAAAATTAAATCCACTTGCCTTGCCCTCGATGGGATTCAATCCCCCGATGCCTCCTCTGTCAACACCTTGCCCACGGTCAAGCCATCGTTGGGCCACAAGCCCTCACGTGCCTCAAAGGGCACGAATTAACACAAAAGCTTTCATCGCCCTTTAAAATCTCAAAACACGTGCCACGCGCTTTAAAACTCTGCCAGCCTCCTCGACGCAATTCGAATGTAGGACCTCCTGCTATTCACGTAGCACACAAACCGCTAGGCCACACCTACCTATGCGATCGAAACCTTCTCGCAAACCCTTTTTCATCTACTTTGAAATTGTGAAACTCTTTTGCACGAGCTTTATTTCGCATGCCCTTCTCTCACGAAATATTGCAAGGATAATTGTAATGTTTCGAAGGGGGGCTTTAAATAAATAAAGTTTTGTCCTCCTTTCATAACGTCGGCACTCGAAAATTGAAAGCATAAGGTGTTTTAAAAACCTTTTTTAATTAATTATTATTTTTAAAACCCTTAGGTTATTTAAAAATAATAATTAAACCTTACCTTTTTAACCTTTGCAATAATCCATCTTGGGTTTTTATGGACCAATCACTTAACTTTTGCTCCCAATAATATTAAAATATTATGGAGCCTTTTTCCTTTCACTTTTGCACTGATGAAGCTTTTTCTTGGATGACTTGGGCGACTTTATTTCTTTCCGAATTCCTTGAGATGAATGATAACTCTATCAGGTGACATCAATGACAACTTTGACTTAGAGGACTCAAAATGTCCAACAAATAGTTGGGTCATTTGGAGTGAAAGCTTCGTTTTCAAAAGCCTATTTAGTCAGTATACAACTTTTGATGAGCTAACTAGGGTGTTTGAGTCTCATGGAAAACCTCACAAATTCCCAAATAGCAACAACCAATTTTCATGCAATAATCAGAAATATATTTTTTATAAGAGTTTGTTTATTATAACTATGCATGATATAGGCTAGATACCGGATGGATATCATAAATGATATTTATACGACCACTGACTATGTTATACATTCTTTTAATTTACAAAAGCTTATGAATAGAAAAAATACATCATTGCATCTCAAATAAGGGTGTACAATTTATCAAATATTTATAAATATATAACAATTACAATTCATGATTGTTATACATTATGTGGTGTCATCCATTAGATTGTTAAAATCCATTACATTCATACATTATGTTTTAAGTGATTAAAACATACATGTCCATTTGCATAGCATTCATCATAGAAAAATTATGTAATACATACATGGAATAAACTGTCATAAGCAACATAAATTAAATGCATACAAGTGAAGCAAATTATATATGCATTTTAACATCAAAAAATAGCATTCATATGCATCCATCATAAGTAGTCCATCTACATACATAACTCATAACATCTAATCATCCATCACATAACTATCTAGTGCATGTCATCTATACATCACATCATGTAGCATTAAATCAATATACGCATTGCATCAATGTGCATAACATAAACATAAAATACCAAAATTAAAAGTACACATGTAATGAGATGAACTGTCATATCATATATGTATGTGTCAAAATGTACATAATAGTGGGGTATATCAAAATGCCTGTAAGCCACAATTGTGCAGGTCCTTAGACCTTATACCAAAATAATACAAAAAGTAGCAAAAATCTGTGCTATGACGATGTGCTAGCTCTGGCCTACACCCCCTTATCCACCTACACCGAAGCTCTCTGCCTCCCTCAGCTCTATCCCTAAGGGCCTGCTCTAGATTCTATTATGGGACCTGCTATGGATCCTGCCCTCAGCCTAGACCAATGGTACTCAGTGTACGTGAGATAGTCCTCTGACTAGATCGTGCATTGGACTTCTCTGTCTCCCCGGTCCTAGTTTTGCTTCAGTGTGACCCTATAGTAGTGGGCCTCTCCAGAACCTACCCACCTAGCAATCTAATGACACCCTCCAGTTGGGCATTACGAGCTACATCCACTGTATGTTGATCATTACCCTCCTCCATGAGGGTACGTAGCCTCCTAATCTTGCCATAAAATCAAAATCTGCTAGCATTGAAGTTGATGGTATCATAGGAGGTGCCATGATAGCCTGTTAAGGTGAGGAATCTCCCCTTACTACCCTGAGTAGGTCTCGCTCTGTAGTCACTGCACCTAACTATGCCTGTAAAAGATCACGCTCGCCAATGATATTCCCAATATGGGTGTTTTTTGTATCCACCTATGCCTGGAGAGTTGCTCTCTCTTCCTTGTAGCTGCACCACTACCTCTGACCATGAGCTAACTCCACCTCTAGAGTGGCGATAGAAGTGTCCCTATGCAGGAGTTGGGTGTGGAGTCTCCCAATTTGTGTTTGGAGGTCAACAATATGTGCCCTTAGCTATCCAAACTCACTATCAAGAGGTGCCTCACCCTCCTCAGATGCCTCCTCTTCTACCTCTACTGTGGGCCCTCCTCTGCAGTGGCCCCTGCACCCCATGCACCCTCGATTCTCTAATGGACCCTTCATCCATGAGGGTCTACCTCTGTGCCCTTTGCACCCTCTACTATGAAGCCATCCACTATTAATCCTAGAGATCCCTCTCCATGCCACTGTAGGCTAGACCACCATACATTATAGTCATCAGTAGTGCCTACGTCCGCTAGGCCCGACTCCTAAAAATCATCATTAGCATCCCCTAGTGGATGCACCTGGGGCCAGGTCAAGTCTCTCTCTAGGACCATACATCTATAGATAGTAGACACATCTGGGACATCTTGTTGAATCCCAAAATACCTCAATATGTGAGAGAAATGATGATACTCGTGCCAATCAATCTTACGGTCGACAATCCACCTGTCTCTGCACGCTCGATACAGGTATCTATCCACATCTATCCAGGCTGGGCAGTATATATATGGTTGCCACACTATCTACTCGGGATGAAGCTATGCAAATCGACCAATGTAGTGGTACAGGTCTCCTACATGATACCTACTCCTGAATCCCTCCTACTCCCAATGCCAGTAGGCTGCGTAGCACTATCGATCCTCAAGGATAATAGTGATATCTAGTGGAAAATCTACAGGGTTCTCTATCAAAATATGTTGCCAACCCCAAATTTGGAGAAGCATACTACAATCGATGCCCACTCTACTGCGACGTGTAATCTAGAACAACTTGTGATAGAGCTGCGCTAGAAGGGCACTCTCCTATGACAAAATGAGAGACCACTCAGTCATGCTGGTTATAACATCTCTGGTCCTAGCTAGGAGGTTCCATGGGAACCTCACACCTGATGAGTCTGGAAGGACTATCTGGATGATCAGGTGCATGAACACAGCCTCCCACTATGAAAATAATCCTGCTCGATGCCACTCCTCGACATGGATGCCTCCATGATCAATATGCACCTGTGCTAGGATGCTCCATCCACCAAAACTAGCATCAAACATGACCTTCTTAGCCGTGGTAGGAGAGGAGGTGATGGGCTTGCCATAAATAGGTAACCAAAAGATGAGGTAGACATCCTCCAAGGTCACAGTCATTTCACCCATCGATAGGTGAAATGTATTGGTCTGCGCATCCCAGCGATGGGCCAATGCAGTCATATACACATGATCTGCTTGGATGGTGGGGAGGTTCAGGACATATCCAAATCCCACAACAACAAACCACTCTCGCTCCCTAAAAATGAGAGTGTGGCGTAAGCTATGAAGGAGATCGGTCTCCCTCGCTCTGGAAGTCAAGGGCCGAGTAAAAGCAATCAAATAAATAAGAAAAACAATTAAAAATGACTAAAAAATGTCAAACAAATCTAAAAACTCATAAAATACAAAAACATGTATAAACATGATCAAAAATTTCAAAAACAATAAAAAAAGTACTTCAAAAATTCAACAAATGGCATTAATTGCGTAGAAAATTCAAAAAAATTAAAAAAAATGATTTTTTTTTTAAGTTATCAAACCGTGGGTCGAAACCGCGGTCAAAGTGGTGGCCAAAAAAGTGACCGTTGGGATTTAAATCCCGTCGCGGCTGACAACCGCGGTCCCCAATCTGCCAATTGGGAACCGCGTATGCCACCCACGACTAGGGAACATGACCTTTTTAGGGTCATTTCCCTCGTAGAATAATCCCTAAAAATTAAGCCCTCCCCTCTAACCTAACCTATGCTAGACCTAACTAGGGTGAGGTTCGTTATTGACAGTTTAATGTGATTTGTTTCACCCATTATTTAGTGTGGTTAATTTTAATCTAGTAATTTGCTTGTGTGGTCTCGATTTTTGAGTTATCTTAACGACATCGGTTCCTCCACTGGTCGAAGCCTCCAACTGGTCAGCCATCTAGATGGGTGTAGAGTGAATAGGTCAAGTTTATGATAACCTTCCATGTAAGAATTCACCTTTTACTTCTCAGAGCTCTCAGTTTTACTATCAATTTTAGGTAAATAATGAAATTTTTTAAAAGGAGAAAACCTTATATAATTTTTGAATTTGATTCAAACTGCGCCTAGCAACTATGGTCCCCAAATTAGGGTTTTCACCCATGGATCTAAGTTGCGGTCAAGTAACTTAATCGCTTCTGACAAACGTGGTCAGAAAACTATAATAAAGACTCCTAATTCCCACCATGGAGAGCCTTAAAATGTCAAACTAAAATTTTTCATCAGACCAGAATTGCCAAAAATTCAAAATTAATAAAAAAATCAAATAATCAAAAGCCAAATGCACCTCGTATTCAGTAATTTACGCTACACACTTGGTGGTTGCAGTGACTTGCACTCCATACAATCTGGCAATATGAGTAAATTATTATAAGAACATTTGGGGCAAATTAGTCATTTTGAGTTGATATGATTCATTTCAATCCCTAAGAAGGCCTAGACGACCGGACTACTCCAAGAGAATGAGATATTCATCACAATTCCCCTATGACATTTTCAGTGAATCATCAATATTATGATTCAACATAAGAATAATTGACATTATTATCATTTTGATTCCCTAAGAAGGCCATCGTGGCTAGACTGCTCCATGGGATAGAAATATACAATTATTATTAATAGTTTCAATCATTGCCGATTAGGCCTTGCCAAGTATTCAAATGCTAAATCTTAATTTGTTCAAGATCATTCAGTGGTCAAGCGAATCGTTGCTTCATTCATTGTCATTACCCTCATCGACTCGTTGCTTGAGGGGGTAGTCATAATATCAAATCATAATCAAAACCAATAGAAGATCCCTTGATTGTAGATCCCTAGATCTTGTCAAATTGCGTTCGTCTTACGAATCATTGCCAACAACTATCATAAGTTTACCCTCTACTAGGGCAAACAAAAAATATGACAATTAAGTTAGTAGCTCTCCTCATTTCGGAATCTATATGGTTCGAAAGCCTATAGTAGCCCTATGCAAATCGATCGCCACTGGAGCTTGCCAAAGCTTTTTCAAATTAAGCCTTCCATCCAGTTGGAAGCAATTATTCTAGGATGTGTGTCCTCTTTACAGGAATTGGGCATCTAATGTTGATCAGATCAATGATCATCATCTAACCTATGACATTGTATTAGGAGGTCTATTTTTTCTCAGCATTGTTCCATATCACAATGCATCTCAAAAGGGGCCTCTGTAGACACCTAAAATGTGTCATGTTGAGGTGACTACTCATATGGAACATGTTATAAGACCATATGGAAGACCTTGGACAAATACCAAGGTATAGTAGTGGTTTTTACCACTCATTTGGGCACCTTTTCCTAGTCAGTGCTAACCGCTATTGACACCCACGGTTAACAGAGCTAACCGCACCTGTCAGCCATGATTAGGACTCAGAATCAGTTGGTCTTCATATGACCCAAAATTGTTTGAAATGGCCAATTGGTTGTAGTTTGGAGCAGTTTGAGTGAGGAAGATTTTGGATCCTTCCTTCCAACAAGCTCAACTGCCCAATCTTGATCTTAGATTTCTCATGAAGCCACCCTTAGCCCTTGGTAATTGCTATATAATCCCCCTCTGAATTGGGGAAAATTCTAGAGAGAAGCTTTCAGTTGAATGCAGTGAAGCCCTATCGAATTTCATACTCATTCATATGCATTGAGAGGGACACTTTTGCTACCCAATTGAAGATCTAATTGCCATGGAGGTCCTAGGAGCCTAGGAGAGCCAAGAAACATAAATTCCTAGGAGCCTAGGAGAGCCAAGAAATGCAAATTCATGCAATTTGTGCACAATCTGATCAATCCTATCACCAAACCTGTTAGAGGACATAGAGGTAACCCTTAACCATCAATTTGGTAAGGAGAATCAAATATTTGGCCTTAATTTGGAGGGCAAACCTACTTCAAGCTCAGCCACGATTGTCAACCGCGATGAACAGTGCCCACCGCTTGAAGGACCTGCGGTTAGAGGGTAATCCTTGATCTCTTTGCTCTTTGTTTTGTAATTTGTCTAATTAGGTTAGATTAATCATGCTATTCAGTTTTCTAGAGACTTTTGACCGATAGATTAGGAGTTAAATGCAATTTTCTTTCATTATTGTAGTTTAGGTATAATGAATCTTTTTCATGCTTTCATGTCTTTAATTGATTAATTAGGAGTTTAGATAGATGTATCTTAATTTATTTTATGTTTCTAATGGTATATTATCATGATTTAGGTCAATTTACAAGCATTAAATTAGTTTCTTGATATCTTTTTATCATGTTATATTTTATGCAAATCCCCTTTAAAAGCCTCATCAAGAGAGGTCTCTTTTGCTTTTAATGTTTCTTGTTGTTTATTGCACGTAGAACTAACAGGGTTTTGGTATGAAAGGCAACAAATGCCTTCAATCATGGAGAAGAGGGTCATCGACACCCTAGAGTAGTTTGTGTCATCCTAGAATGCATTTGAAAAATCACACCTACCCTTGCGAGGGAAAAAATTACATTCCTATTGTAACTATTGTATCGAAATGATTATCCCTGAGAGGGATGTACTTGTAATCTAAATTTGACTTCAATATAATGGAATAAAGCATATTTTATTGTCAATTTGTTGTCAATATCTTGTTGTTGTATGTATTGTGTTTCTTTTCAATTATTGTAATAGGAACCGATAGGTGTTAGCCTTTTTTGGATCGTACAAAACTATAAATAATTTTTTTGCCTTGTCTCTGCCTTATGCTGCTACCATGCTTGGTTGGAATTCCTATTGCTAGTCTATCCCTAATCCTACACCTTCGGTCTACAACCATATTCACCATTTCTTTATGTTATTTCAAATTTCCTTCCTACAACTCTAGTCTCAAACTAGTGTAGGATTTAGTAAGGGAACCAACCCTCTCTAGATATTGGCATGGAGGACATCTCTTTCCTTCAGCCTTTCAATGTTGGCCATGTCTAGGGTGCACAAATGCATGTTTGTATAATTAGGCAGATATTTGACCAATAGTTTTTGGCATGCCTAGTGGGACCTCGAAAGTTCCACTTTCAATAGTATTGAGGTTTGATGTTCACCTTCATGTTGTATAATTAGAACATATAGTAACTCAGTTATACCCAGAAGCCTCCGAACATGAAGGCATCAAAATATATACTTCATGATCACAAGATCGAAGGCCAAAAATCTTGAAGATCCCATTGAGTTCTACGAACTTGACACTAAAAGATTAGGTGAACACCCCAGGTTAGTTCCTTCACCTTACACATCATCCACAACATCCTCACAAATAGCTAGTGTGTTCTTCATTCCTTCAAGTCTAGCTAGTACTGCTACTAGTGTTCCACCGCCTCAACCCCACACACCAGTCCAAATGGCTTAGAACCCACCACCACAATAGCCACAACCACCAAGGTAGTTCCCAACATGGAATAGCTCAGGAGACTTGAATTTACAAGCACAAAATCTAGTTCCCCAAGTAGCTTTGAAGGCTTTGCCTACCTATGATAGAACTGAAAAAATTGCTTATGAGCATATTCAAGATGTAGCTTCTTTGGCAACAATCCATGGCATTACTGATGAAGACATTATGGTAAGGTTGTTGGTGTTGTCACTCAGAGGAAAATTGTTGTATTGGTATCGATATTTGCCACCCGCCACCATTACGACATGGGATCAGTTGGCAGAATTGCTAATCAAGAATTTTCATGAGCAAGTTGATCCATTCTCCTTGTTACATCAATTCATAAATATCCAAAGACATCCATAGGAGGAGATAGTGGACTTCAATGTCAGATTCGCCCGAAGCTGGCAAAGGGTTCCTGATGGTCTTCAACCCACCCATGAGCAAGCTACATTTTATTATCTTAGAGCCTTCAACTCTGACATTGGTATGGTTTTTCGATAGGCCAATGTAAATACATTTCTAGAGTTGTACACGCAGGTGTAAAAGATTGAAGCAGACTTGATCACCATAGGTAAGCTTCCCCCAAAGGTAACCATACCCATCCTTCTCGATCTTCCATAACATTTGTATTCAAGTATGTTTTTGTAGCCCATGCCTTCTATGTACCCAGTTCCCTCATGGAGCTTGGGTCCACCTCAAATCACTCTAATTTTGGTTCCACAACTTCCTACTCCAATATTTTCGTAGTTACTTACACCAACAACATCATAGTTTCCAACATTTGTTCCTTTCCCAACACTACCAGCACCACCTATTCCACTATCATTCCTACCCCATCAGCCCTCTACCTTTACCGACACCTCCTACAGCCTTCAAATCCTAATCCTTACATGAAGTTATTACAAGAAGTGCAATCTATTAATTCGGCCATAAGGACAATGTCAAATGAAATCACCACAGTAAGGAAGAAATAAGCTGAAGCTAATTTTTGGTCAAGGAGATTTCAAACACCATCGATTACTAGGGAGCAAGAAACCACTAGCAAGGGCCCTCAAGAGGAGCACAACTATGTTGACAAATGAAGAAACTAGTACATCAGAGAGAGCATACTGGTGCTCCACTTGTAATGATCCTCATGGAGAAGACACATGCATGGTGCATTTGAACTATGTACAAACATTAGCAAAAATTTCTATTGGTGGACAAGTTAATATGATAATGGAGGCTGATCATAATTTGATGGTCCCATATTTGGAGTAAGTTTTAGTTCTTACAAGGGCTAGAAAGAAGTCGGTGACTATAGATCCAACAGAAATGGAGCCCTTGAAAGTTCCTACTGAGTAGAAGGCACAAAATGAAAAAGTGCAACCACAAGCGAAAGCACCGAAAGTGACAATAAAGCAACAAGATTCTATCTTATTGAAGGATCTATTGCCCAAGCAAGCTCAAGAGAAGATGAAGGCATCAACTTCGTAGCCTACAATTACTCAAGTGCAAATGGAAGCAAAAGAGCAAGCCAAAGAATGCCTCAAGTACCCATCATTGACAAAGAGATAAAGGGTGGAGGCTACTCAACAATATCAGAATAAGTATGAGCAGGTTGTAGAAGAAAAGGTTCTTGGTACTTCCAATTATAATATTGTGGAAGAAATGAAGAAAATTCCTATGAAGGTAAGCTTATATGATGCTTTGTAGTTACCTGGGCAAGTTGATCTGCTACAAGAGTCTCTCAAATCAAAAAAAGATCAAAAGAAAAGTCATTCTCAAATAGTGTTAGCACAGACACTACCTACTTCAGCCACTGGAAATAATAGACCACCCCCATTCTATTTGTCACTCAGAATGGAAGGATGGATAGTGCACAATTGTATGATCAATTCTGGTGCTGCAACTACTGTCATGCCAAAGGTAGTATGCGAAGTCATGGGAATGGAATACACAAGAAGTAGTCCAAGAGTATTATAGTTGGATGGGACCCCAGTCAAAATGGTGGGAGTAATCAAGGATATTCCTATTGTTCTACATAGCATACCTCAAATCACTGTCATTCAAGAAGTGGTGGTGGTTGACTTGGAACCATACTTCAGCATGTGTCTTTCAAGAGAATTCACAGTGAAACTAGGAGGGTACCTTTCCTTGGATTATTCACATTTGGAGATACCATACAAGGGAAGAAGAATCCGCATCTATAATGAAAAGCCCTCCACTTTTCATATAGATAAATTGGAAGAAGAAGAAAAACCTACTGGTATAGTCAACATGATGACGGAGGAATTGCAAGAAGTAGACTTGATGGAGGAAGCTCTTGGTGAGCTTCATTTGGAGGATGAATTCTCACTCATGGATTTCAATGTGATGGTGGAAACTGACATCGGTTGTTACACTATAACTAAACCTGAGTAGACTGAAGAAGAAGTCTTAGACTCCCCAGATCCCTTTCTAGGATCAGCTATGGAAATTGTATTTTTATGGTGCAAGGTGCAAGAATGGCGCAGGGGCTGGTATTGTTCTTGTTTCTCCTACAGGGTTGTAGAAAACTTATTCTTATTAGTTAACCTGGAGTTGCACAAATAATGTTGCCAAATATGAAGCATTGTACCTTGGTTTGAAGAAAGCAGAGAAATTGGGCATAAAACAACTACAAATATTTGGAGATTCTGAGCTCATTGTCAACCAGAATACAAACAAGTGTGTGTCAAAGCAACACTACTTGAAGGCCTACCATAACAAAGTATGGGACTTGTTTGAGTCATTTACTGCATTGAATATCTAGGAAATTTCATGAGAGCAGAATAGGCATGCAGATATTTTAGCTTCTCTTGGTGCTAATTTCTCTCCTATAGAGCAAGTGGTCAGGAAGCCCAAGACTATCAGGGTTATTTACAGACCCTCAGTCCCCGAAAAGAACCTCTATTGGCAAGTTTTTGACAATGATGAACAAATAATCAATTTTTTTATTAAGGAAGCTGCAAGTGCAGACAATAGGATACTTGCTAAAGAGGAAATGGAAGGAATGATCCAATTGAAGAACAATCACATTCCTAGGGGATTGATTTCGCTTGAGAGTTTGTTTGATCAAAATGATCGAGCAAAGAAACACAAAATCAAAGTTGATGCAAAGGAGTACAAGGAAATGCAGTTGGAGCCTGAGAAAATCATTAAAGTCGGAACAGACTATACAATCGAAGAGCTTGAAGATATCAAAAATTTGTGCTATGAATTCCTCGACATTGTTGCCTGGAGCTACCATGATTTAAAAGGATATGATAAAAATATAATCCAGCATACCATTGAACTGCAGGAGGGAGTCAAACCTTTTTGGCAAAAACAATGGCCAATCAATCCAAAAATAGAGGTGCTCATGAAAGCAGAGTTGTTAAAAATGTTGGAGGTAAAGATAATCTATCCGATTAAGCATTCAACATGGGTAGCGAACTTGGTTTCGGTTCGAAAGAAGAATGGAGATATTCGCTTATGTGTGGATTTTCAAAATCTGAACCAGGCATCGTTAAAAGATCATTACCCCCTATCATAGATTGATCAAATCCTCCATGTGGTCACTGGAGCCCAAATATTTTCATTGTTGGATGGTTTCTCTGGTTATAACCAGATTTGGGTGAAGGATGAAGACCAACACAAGATGACATTCACTACAAAATGGGGCACTTTCGCCTATCTGAAGATGTCATTCGGTCTATCCAATGCCGGTGCTACATTCCAGAGAGCTATGGATATTGCTTTCGATGAGTTATTAAATAGAGTTATTATAATTTATCTTGATGATATGACAGTTTTCTCACATTGAAGGGAAGAGCACGTCTCTCATTTGAGGCAAGTGTTTGAAAAATATCAAGAATTTGGAATTTCCATTAACCCGAAAAAGTCCATATTCATTGTCAAGGAGGGGAAACTCTTGGGACATGTGATTTCATAGGAAGGACTAGAAATAGATCCTGCAAGGGCTGAGGCACTCTTAAAATTGCCATTACCAGTTAACAAGAAAGATCTACAATCATTCTTTGGCCAGATCAACTTCATTCGAAAGTTCATTGCCGATTTCGCTCAAATTGTAAAACCAATGACCGAGCTTCTAAAGAAGAATGCAGATTTTAAATGGACCAAAGTAAGAAGATAGTATTTTTGGGAAATCAAGGAGAGGATCACTCAAGCGCCTGTATTGATCAATCCAGATTACTCAAAATATTTCATCCTCTATGCAGTTGGCAAGCAGGAGAGTTACGTTGTTCTCACTCAGAAGCAAGAAGACAGAGAGGAAAAGTCGATTGCCTTTTTGAGCCAAGTAATTTTACCACACCAAGAAAAGTATAATTTTATTGAAAAATAGGTGTATGCGGTTATGAAATCCTTAAAGAAGTTCTGACATTTTGTTTCACAAAGCAAGACTATAGTCTATGTTATTCATCCAGATATTCAAAACTTCATTCTCCAAGGAGAATTAGGCGACAAAAGAGCAGGTTGGGTCTCAAAAATCCAAGAATATGATGTGGAGATCTGATCGACTAAGTTGGTTTGTGGATGAGCTCTCTACCAAGAATTGGCCAAAAGCGTAGCTTTAGAATCATTGGCTCCAGTACATAATGAAAAGCTTAGCGAAAGCATTTGTGCAAATCGTGCTATAGGCGATCATGACTGGACAGAGGACCTTGTCAAATGTTTTACATCTGGGAGATGTCCATCATACCTTGATGCTTCACAACGGTGAAGATTCATATTGCAAGTACTTAAGTATGTCTTGTTACCAAGCGGATTGTTCCATAAGAATATAGATGGTGTACTCCTTAGATGAGTGAAAAATTATAAAAAGGAGAAGATATTGGAAGAGTTTCACTCTGGTTTATCCGATGGACATTATGTAGGGAGGCCTATGGTATTGAAAATCATCTGGACTGGTTATTTATGGCCTACTCTTTTTGTAGATGTACACAAAGTGAGCCAGAGTTGCGATAATTGTCAGTGGTATGTTGGCAAGACTAAAAATGCATCGTTGCCTCTGCATCCGATTCAAGTTGAAGCACCCTTCCAAAAATGGGGATTAGATTTCATTGGGGTTATTGATCCTCATTCTTCTGCTGAGCACAAATATATCTTAACGACAACTAGATTATTTCACCAGATGGGCAGAGGCCATCCCAACCAAAAAAGCTGATCAAGCTACAATCATCTCCTTTCTGGAAGGACTAATCACCCGTTTCGGTGTTCTAGATGTAATTGTAATAGATAATGGGACTCCATTCATAGGGGCCAAGATCATCGAATTCATAAGCAAGTATGGGATCTATCTAAAAATATCCTCCAATTATTATCCATAGGGAAACGACTTGGCTGAATCCACAAATAAAAACTTGCTACGAATTCTTAAAATAACATTGGGGAACAATAAGAGAAGCTGGCACTTACTACTGAATCAGGCTCTATGGGAAGATAGGATATCAATGAAAAATTCTATTAAAGCCTCTCCTTATTCTTTGGTGTATGGGAAGGAAGTGGTTCTACCCACTCACATTGAGCTCCTTGTCCTCCAGACCTTGCAGTTGTTCAAAGATGAAGATGATGAGTATGATCCAATGAGTGCAAGGTTGGCTCAATTACTGTAGCTAGAGGAAGAAAGAGAAAAGGCATATCAATATTTCATCGAACACACCAAAGTGACACAAAAGTGGTTTGGAAAGAATATAACAGAGCGCAAGTTTTAGGTGGGAGATTTAGTCCTCAAATGGAACGAAAATAAAGCCAAGCCGAGAAAGCACCACAAGTTTGATGCAATTTGGGAAGGTCCATTTCAGGTTTCTGCTATGAATTTGGAAAATGCATACTATCTTCGAGATATGAATGGTTGGGATCTTCCAATTCTAGTTAATGACCTTCATTTGAAGGCCTATTTTCAATGAGGTGATCTAGAGGTACCAGTTTGTAAATATGTACATATTCCTTTTATTTCATTGCTTTACGTATATTTAAAAAAAGAAAGTTTTAACAGGTCACTTTATCTTGCAAATATTTAAGTTTAAATGTTTTAGTGAAGCAAAACAATATTTCTTGAAAGCACAAGGAAAGTGTTTTAGTTGAAGAATCAAATCACGAGGCCTGATTTTGGAAGTAAGAACCACAACAAATTGAAAGAACTTTTGCCCCAAGAAGGGGGTAAAAAGTCCCATTCACATCCTCGAAGAATGAATGAATTTAAGAGCAAAAAAGCACCGAATTTCATGATTGGATTGCCAAAAGCCCCTTCACCACAAATAGGAGGTGAAATCCCCAGGCACCTCCCAAAGAGGTGAACATATATATGCTCCAAGGCGATCTTGCAACCTGAGTGTAATTTTAAAATAAAAGTTGCTTTCACCGAGCGAAGGAGACGAAAGCCCCATTCGCCCCCAAATGGAGGTGAATGTATTATAAAAAAATAGAGGTCAAAAGGGCTTTCGCCCCAAATGAGGGGTGAAACTCCCATTCGCCCCTCATTGGGGCGAAGACATTGGAGAAGTTTACAACTCATGCTATTTTATTTAAAACACACACCGACAGTTAAAGGGAAATAGAAGGTGACCAAAGGAACTTTCACCTTGTGTATGGGATGAGGATATTTTTAAATAAATAAATAAATAAATAATTTATATTATATTATATTATTATATTTTTTTTTTTATTATATATATTATTTTTATTTTTTATATGGAGGTGCACGTGCCAGCTCTTTCGACGATTGCATTAAAATGTAAGGCAAAAATAAAAGAAAAGAAAATGCAAAAGAAAAGAGCGTTGAAGTTTTTTTAAGGCATGCAAGTGTAAACGAAGAAAAGAGGAAAATCAAAGAGAAAAAGCCCTAAAATCAATCAAGTTTTTAAAATAAAATCTATGCTTTTTCTAAATTTGGGCAAAAAGAAAAATAAGTTGTTTTAAAAGAAGGACATTCGCCATGGAATTACATCAAGCAGGTAAAGAGCATTTTCGGAGCGAAAGAGAAGAAGAACAAGTGCACCTCCATAGTATTTTCACCCCCATTGCTTTTTTGGAGTGCTACGATTTTGTAAGGGCATTCTTTTGAAGTGATTTTTCTCTCCAGCACGTGGAAAATATTGGGAAGTATGCATGCAAGCTAAGACACATTTTTGGGGTATTTAATTTAAAATGTGCGCTCGGATTTGCATTGGAAGACGATTTGGTGTTCTCGAGGAGCGAAATCTCACATTGGAAAAAATGAAAGTGCTCATTGGTCCCCAGGCGACGAGTTTATTTTTCCAAGATAGTTTTAATAGCCAGGGCATGCTTTTCAAGGGTGTAATGCAGCAAGAAGGGCACACTTTTTGAAAGTGATTTTGCAGTGAATAACATTCAATTAGCGTTTAGCATTGGGATCAGTGTCGATTGAGGGAAACAAGGTGCGCCTTCCTCCCTAATTCACCTGAGGAATTTACTGCATTTACTTCGGTGGTTGGCTCGCGTTCTATAAATAGAGCACAGGTAAATCCCTTCAGAAGTTAAAATTTTTTTAAAGAATTTTCTTATCGGTGCATTTTTGGGTGTGTTGCTTGCAGAAGTTGCAGAGCATCTTCAAAATTGTCAAGTCATCAGAGTTGACAGAATGGGAAAGAAAAGCAAAGAAGCTAAGGAGGCTACAGAGCCCAAGCAGTCTAGAAAGAAAACAGAAGGTGGGTCGAAGTCCAAGAAGGCTCGAAGAAATGAGAATGTGGACTTAGACCCATACTCTGACACCATGGCAGAGGTTGGAGATTGCTTGATAACAAACAAGGGCATAGTGAAGCTCCGACAAGATGTAGAATTCATAGTAAATCAAGGAGTGTCAGTAGAGAGCCCATTAACTGTGTCATTTCATGCATAGTTGTTTTGGTATTTGTGTACGCCCGTACACCCTTGCCCAAAGCTGGTAAATTTAATTGCCAGACATTATAATCCACTTACCAGGGCCATTCGAAAAGCCAATGGGGAGGTGTTTTTATCTATCTCCATCGCTAAAGTGAGGGAAGCATTTGCATGTGGGTTAAAACCCCCATCCAATCTAATTTTCAAGAAGTTGCATATCAACGAGCAAGAAGAAAGATATATATCAACAGTGATAATGCGTCAGTTCATGGAGATGCAGTTGATTAAAGAGCCACAGTTGGGGCAGTTGCCAAATCTACCAAAATCATTGTCAAAATTTAAGAGCCTTGACTTATTCTCGATGTTGGCATGGGTCGCTGGTCTTTCAACGGATTCTACAGTCCACAAGTGGCAAGCGGTGTTGGTGCAATGTATATCTCAAAGAGAGTTTTATGCTCCAAGGGCCATGAGAAGAGACATAAATCTGATTTATTTTGATTGGGCCGATTTTATCAAAAGATGCATATCCAACTAGAAAAAATGCATACAGGAGAGGAGACGTCCTTCAAACATACATCCTTTCTTGTATGGTATTTCTTCTTTCACTTGCACCAGCATTTTTCATTTATAGCCGTAAGACAAGTTGATGAGAAGGATGAATTATTGCCTATTTATGCGTGGACTCCTGCTCTATCAAGGAGGGAGTCATATTATAATTTTAACCATCTATTTTTGGGGCCCGCAATTGAGTTGATTTACGGCCAAAGTGAGAGAGTTCCACGGGTGATGAAGGAGGTAGTCATCACAACGGAGAAAGGTGACATATTTTTGTTAACACAAGGTATGGTCATAAGAATTTATGGCTTCATAGGTAAGCCATTCCTGCTCCCATACTTTTCCATTGAGCATGTGTTCACCATGGAGGTGGTGCAACAAATAAATTATACCAATGATGTATATGGAGCAGGGCATGGTAAGAGGACCACTTGCAATATGCCTTTCAAGTTTGGCAGTATAGAAGTGAACTAGGTCGGGCAGAACAAACTACTCACGGTGGCACTTCAAGACCTAGGGCTGATAGAACTACCACAATGGTGGAGATATGACCCATTGGGTAAATTTTTGGAGATAATCAAGGCCAAGACTTTCCATTGTTGCCTGCAATCCGATATTCAGGAGAGGCGCAACAATTTTGATGGGCGCGACTTAGAGTGGCATATTGAAGATATGATGTCGCTCCCACCCTAGCATGATTTCTACGAACAGGAGGCTGAGTATAATTTGACAGTATACAAAGATCAGATCCCTCCACCCAAACTATTTATCTAGGTGAAATAAGCTCACTCCTTATGGACCGAAGAGAAAATAATGAACTGGTGGATTATGCGGGTCCATAGGGGAAAAACTATGTCCGATTTTGGGTTGAAAATGGATGAGGTATTTTTAAAAGCCTATGATGAGTATGTCAATGCCTATCAACCCATCGCTTTCACCAAAGTTTTACCTCAAAGCTTTCAAAAATCTGACAGTGGTGAAAGCATGGCAAAAGTGACGTGCCCAACAGCTGAAGAAGAGACACCTGAGGAAGAAGAGCAACAATACATTTTTCAACGAAGATCTAGGTGGGTGAAGTGGAATATAGAAGAGGTACCTTTGTTGGAGAATCAGATTATTAAAGAGGCACCTCCATTCCTGAAAGCTATGAAGAGGCCAAGGACTGGTGCTACTTCCTCTTCTACTATTACAATTTTGACTATTTTAGTTTCTACAGTTGCAGTTGCTACAACGACTGATTATTCACCTCTATTGGAGCCAGCTACTTTGGTTAGTGTTGCTCAAATATTTCCATTATTTCATGAGCAGCCAATGGACCAACAAGAGGATATCATTAACCTTGAGGTGGAAGCGAAGGAGCCATAAGAAGAAATTATTATGCAGCTACCTCCATCACCAGGACACATAGCGCCCACACCTAAAGGTACATTTTTCCTTCCCTCTTCTTCTACTTCAGAGCATGTAGTGGCTATTAGTTCATTTCCATCAGTTACTACATCAGTCGCTCCTCCATTTGGTATGCCCTCCGTGTCTATTTTACTCCCTTCTTCCCATCTATAAGTCACTACTACTCCTACTATATCCCCCTCTCTTCGACCTCCCTTTCTTTCAGTTTGTTCATGTCAGGGCCAAATCCATTTTTGCATCCTTCCCCTTCCATTACTACCACCACTTCCACTGAGGTTGTAAGTATGCAAGCTCCTCCACGAGTGAGCATAACTGTAGCTGAACCTGGTTCTTCTATCCACTCTATTATTTTAGTCCCCCCTCTTCTTGCTATCTCCTCTACTTCCTTTGAGCTTGACCATTCACAGATCCTAATTCCTTTCATGCTATTTTTGGAGTTGTAAGTACTCCTCGAAGTCGAGGTAGCACTAGAACAGTCAAACACAGAGAAAATCAATCGAGCGCACCTTAGTTCATCACAATGGTTGAAGAGTCACAGGCAAAAAGAGGCACTTGCCCCAACCCAACCTCTCAAGAAATTTACCTTTGATCCGATTGCCATGGAGGTTCACACGACCAAGATCACTCCCCTAGTCCGAAAGCCGCAAGGAGAAATGACACCAAGCGATTACACTTATGAGACTCAGACGGAGGACCTGACGAGGATTAACCCCACTAAAAAAATGGAGAATATACAGGTTGACATGAGTTTGGTCTACTTGCACGACGAGTATTATAAGCAAAGATATTTTGACACCAAAAATAAAATTATCGAACTCGAAGATGCCTTGGCCACTAGAAGAGCATAGCAAGAGAAGATGGTGGTAGAGATGGAACACTTGCATCAATAGACGAAGGCACATCAAAAGGACAAGGAACGATGGAGCAGTAGGTACAAGCATTGAAGGCACAAATTGAGTCTATCTAGAATCAACTAGTGGAGAAGGCCACTCAAGTTGCAAGATTTTCCCATAAGACAGTGAAGGAGGCCCACCTTCGTTTGGCCTAGAGCTATGAAAAGTTAGCAGCCAGAGTAGTCCAAGTATTACAGTATCTCTACGAGGCTCGGATTCAGATTTAGCCAAGTCAACAAATAGTGGACAATATTGAGGAGATGTTGGAGCCTCACCTAGAAATGGCTATAAAAATCCAAGCATTGGCTCAGTTCAATATACGCATTCACCCCATGAGTGACATGGACCGAGCCTGGTCAACCACCAAGTTCATGCTATGTAGCTATTTTCAGCGGTTGGATCTAGTGAGAGAAGGCAGAAATCTCCTCAACATGATGGAGTGAGAGCACACTATTTCCATGATCCATTTTGATGCTCTCGCCGATATGGGCTTTCCAGATTTCACCAATGAATGGGGAGAGCCTCTGCCAAAAGAATAGTTGGAAGTAGCCTAGAAGAACTTTATGGAGGATGGATCCAAATTTGACAAGTGAGAGTAGCCGATCATAGAAGAGCAAGTGTTATCGCTGATGAAAAAGTTCACCCGCATGGAGCTAGCCTTGTTTGAGTTGGCCCAATGAGCTAAACACCTTAGCCTAGAGGATGTTGAACACTTGTGGTTTATCTATGAATCACTTAGTGTTCCCTCCATGTTTACTACTCATGCCTAGGCCGACGTGATACAAATTTATGAGGTCATTTGTGCAAGTTTGAAAGAGTAGGAGGAACGAGCTGAAGTAGAACGTGTAGCCACAGAACAAGTAGCAACCGAAGCAAAGCAGGCAAAAGTACTGAGGGTAGATGCAGAGGTAGAGGCGGATGAAAAGGCAACATAACAACAGGATCAAAAAATGCATCCACATCAAGAGAACCAACTAAAGCAACCGACAAGAAGACTCAATGATGTGCCCAATGGATAAAGGCCTGGGATCGCTTGCATCCATGCGAGTTGGATACCCCGTGAGCCACCAAAAATGTTGGCAATTTTGAAAATATGCCACATTAAATTTTTGATGAAATTTTATTGATGTAAAATTGAAAAATATATTAATACTATGATATAGTGTTTTTCGACCTATATGATATGTTACAATTTTTGTACTTATTAACTCCTTTGTTTTTTATGCATTTCTTTCTTGGAAATAATGAACTTCACTAGGCAAAATGCTTATGGATAACGGTGTGATAAATTTTAGTAAAATTCACCAGATAGTGTTATGAAGAAATGCCATTTCAGGGTTCAGAGTTGGGCGAAAATGGTTCCTTTGTTTTAAAATTGGGTCATTATGCAAGAGAAATAGCAAAGGTATGTTCGCCTCTAAGTTGAGACGATTGACGCGTTCGTCCCATTTCGGGGCAAACATGATATTTTTACAAAGAAAATGGAGGCAAAGAGCTAAGGTGCGAATGGAGGTGCTTTCGCCCCAAATGAGGGATGAAAGTCCCTTTCACCCCACTTTGGGGCAAAAAGCCATTTAAAAATTGAAGGCACTCGAAGTTGAAGTGCAAAAAAAATAATATAGAGCACATTCACCCCAAATTTGGGGCAACAGCTTCATTCACCCCACTTTGGAGCGAACATCATTTTAAAATTGCTTAATGAAAGATGTTGATAAGTCAACAACACTTTTTCCCCGGTTGAGGGGCGAATGTTCCATTTGCCCCTCTTGGAGGTGAAAGCACAATGAAGGGAGAGTTTCAAAAAAAAAAAGGACATAGCAAAGTTTCGAAACGACGTTGAATAGTCAATAACACGTTTGCCCTAGAAGAAGGGTGAACATCACATTTGCCCTTCATTGGGGCGAAGCTATAAAAATGGTCAACGATGCATCCAAAGTTTTATTTTGAGGCAAATGAGAAGATATTAGGCATTGAAAAGTCAACACAAGGTTAACCCCAGGTGGAAGGTGACAACGCCTTTCACCCATTCTGGGCCTGAACGCATATTTAAAAAAAAAGAGGAATGATGCTCTATTGAAGGTGCTTGCGCTTGGAAGAAAGAAAATTCTTAATCGTTCCTTTTATGAGAGAAACAACACAAAAGTTGTTCAAAGCAGTCATTTTTCTCATCTCTTTTCTACTGTGACAAGGGAGAAGGGTGTTGTGTGATGAATTTTAATTCGAGTGAAGTCAGTGGTCATGTGTAAATGCAAGACTTTTTAAAATTCAATGAAGACTTTTATGAGGCACCGAGACCAAATGGCATATTTAAAGATTGGGGCAAAAATTATTGAGATTGTTGATTTCCTACGAAAAAGAGCTAAAGTTTTTCAATCACAAGGTGATTTCTATTAGTTCCAATATATTTTGAACAAGGATAAATTTCTGACACCTTTATAGATTTTTGTGCATCGACGCCCAAATATACCAATTTTTGGAGGTTCCCCCTTGGAAGCTGGATTGCTATTTTGAAAAGATAAGTTTTCAAGGATTTCAAAGAGGAATTTCCTCGCATGTGTTCCTGATCTAAAAACATTTTGTCTTCTTGTGCATTTAACGAAATAGGCTGAATCCTCTATAAATACTACTCAATTTCCATTGTAAAAGGGGGGAGACATTCTGCAAAAAAGCTATTCAATTTTTTTGTATAATAGAAGAGACTTGGCTTCAAATTTTGCAAGCAGTTTTTATGTGTGATTAATTTTTGTTATATATATTCATGTCTGTTATCTGCTACTAAATTTGAATTTTGTGTCTGGATTTGAATACTTTTGGTGAGAGAGTGAGTGCTCGAATGCGATCCCGAAGGTTATTTTCGTAGAACTGTAAGTAAATTCTTTGCCTTATCTTTGTCTTATGCTACTACCATGCTTGGTTGAAATTTTTGTTGCTAGTCTATCCCCGATCCTACACCTTCGGCCTATGGCCATATTTTCCATTTCTTTATGTTATTTCAAATTTCTTTCCTGCAACTCTAGTCTCAAACCAATGTAGGATTTAGTAAGGGAGCCAACCCTCTCTGGAGATTGGCATGAAGGACATATCTTTCCTCTGGCCTTTCAATGTTGGCCATGTCTAGGGCACACAAATGCATGTTTGTTTAGTTATACAAATATTTGACCAACAAGTATCTTGCTATAGTTTTTTGAAGAGGAAAGGATGGAAACCTTGATTAAGAAATATCACAATGAGGGAGGGCATAATTTTACACCAACCACAACATACAAAATCCTAAGAGTAGGTTACTATTGGTCTATCATATTATCTGACTATTTCCAATGGGTCAAGAACTACATACCATGTTGTATGTTCATGGGGAAAAGAAGAAAAGCACCCCCTAAATTGTGTTATCATCATGAAACATTTATAGAAATGGGATATAAAATTCATCAACAAGTTAATTCCTCTATGTAGCATAGCACATGGGTGGATCCTCAACCGCTTTCCAAAGACTTTATGTCTCAACAAACCAACTATAGCAAGTTTACATGAATGATAATTATGTGGAGTCAAAATCATGGGCAACTTAAATTCATCCATTATATCAATATAGTATATACAACCAATTTATACATTTAAACTTTTTATTTATGTTTTAATGTCATTAAGAACCAAATAGTAAGTGCTTAGGACATAAGTGAAGCACTATCAATATGTGCCACCAAAATGTAAAAGGCACAAGTAGAAGTCAAAGAAAGAGATTAGCAAATGAAATATATGCCTTACAATCCCCAATTTTTTTCTTAAGCACTAACTAGTGCAATATGAAATCCCTTCATAAATAATAATAATAACAACAATAATATTAATCCAATTCTAATTTTATCATTGAAAATATATTATTCCAATAGTAGTAATTAATAAAATAAACAACATATTTTTACTAATATTTTTATATGGAATTGAAAAATACATAAAATTATATGCTACAAAATATAGTGATTGCTAACTCTTCTAGATGAAGAATTTATGGGTGTTTGAAGTTATAAAATTGGAATTAGAAACTTAATATAAAATACTAAAAATATACTATCAAGATTAGATAATTTTCTTTTCATAGCTTGAACTTTCATGATGGCTATAAAAACATTCAAATATGACTCTATATGTAAAAATGAATAATAAAACTACATGTGTTGAAAATCACTAAATAATAGTGAGGGCAAACAGATCAACCCCATTGGCTATGAACAATTACTCTAAAGCCTTACTCAAGTGTAAAATTTACATGATTTTTCATTCTTAAAAATGGGACATGTATGTTGTTTTTAAATGTCGAGGTTAAATCCCTTATGCATAATGTATCTCGAATATTTCCAAACAAAAAAATACAAACAAGAGCAACCTATGCCAAGCTTATAAGAAAGCACAATAGTGTCATTTCTAATGGATTCACATGCATTAGAAACCATTAGGTTCATACAACATTTAATATATTTGATTAAAAATGAAGTCTACTAAGTTGAAAAGATTGCAAAATATCTAGATAACACTTTTGAATAAGACTACAATAAAGGAATTGTGGAGGCCTCTCTAGCAATGCATTTTTGCTTCATTCCAAGTTAGTTCTACAAGCTACTTTGTTGGAATAGTTATTTAATTGGAATTCTTCAATAGATTTCCTACGTTTAAATTTTAATAGGGACTACATAGTGCTAAAATTCAAATGATTTTTTTCTTTTGAGACTCCAATGTTGCTTTACAATTCATGGTTTCAACCTCATTCATGTCCTAACATGAAATTGGCCATAAGAAATAACTATAAGTATTAACATAGACCACTTCTTTTATAGAAGTAGTGTTGTATAGTTAATGCACTTCTTATATGGGAGGTAAAGAAAAGACATGATAACAAAGAAGGATATAGAAAGGGAAGAAGATCAAAGATCAATATGAACAAGCCATAAAGAAAATAAAGGTTATCAATAAAAAATTAATCACTTTTCCCTTGCATGTCTTTCTATAGCATGTTATGGAAAATAGAAATAAAATTAAAAATATTGATTTCTAAAAGAATGTAACATAAGATGCACTATTTGCAATTTTGAGCTCAGATTTATAATGATTTATAATTTGATAATAATTTGGTGCTAATAAAACTAGATATTAAGAATCTTGTCAAGTTATCCTTACAAATCCTAACAAATTATCCCTAAAAATATCAAAAACTAATCCCTATAAATCTTAGCAACTTATATCCACAAGTTTTAACAAGTTATCCCTAAAAAGTTGTAATAAATAATACAATAATATAATTCCCTATTATATATGTTTATTCTAACCCCCTCTTACTGACTAACCAAGACACACTCCCAAGCTTATCCCTAAATTTTATAAATTTTCTCTACCAAAGGGTTTAGTCATCACATCAATAATTTATTCAAAAATTGGAAAATAAGTTAGGAAAATTTCTTCATGCTCCACCAGCTATTGGTTATAGTGATGACAAAATTCAATATGTTTTGTTATGCCATGTTATACTCGATTCTTCACCAATTTTATCAAAATTTGAGTATCACAAATAAATGATAATAATATTATATGGTCTATCTAGAGATTGTATAATATGCATTGCAACCAAACAACATTACAACGTACACTGCATGTTGCCTTATATCCTGCTTTAGTTGATGATAAATCAACTATTTTTTAGAGTTTTCTTTACCAAGAAATAACCTCTAATCTAAGAGCAAACATATAGCTAGTAGTAGATTTTTAATCATCAATTGATCCTACCCAATTTGCATTAGTATAACAAACCAATTGAATATTATTAGATGACTAGTATAATATACCAAAGTCAAGGGTACCTTTTGTATATCTGAGAATGCATTTTAAAGTTTACCAATGGTTTGTTTTGGGATTTGATGTGGAACAAGACAAATAACTCATTATAAAAAATAAATCTAGTAGAGTGGTCATAAGGTAAATCAATATGCCCACTAGTTGATGATATACTAACTTATTGACTCAAGATGAATAAGAGTAGGTTGACAATTTCATCCTAACTTCTATAGGTGTAGACATTGAATTATAATTTATCATTCAAAGTCTTTCCAAAGTGTTTTGGCATACTTGCTTTGTGATATAAATATACTATGATCAAGTTGTCAACATTCTAGACCTAGGAAGTAATGAAAAATTCTATCTTTGAGGGATAGGTCGATTGGTAATAAGTTGGACACTTACCATGAGGAGACGTAGGTTCAAACCTCACAGGTATGCCCAATCTAGGGTAAAGGTAGTAGTCTAACTTGAGTCCACTGAGTGTGTGCCAACTTGATGATGGCGGTACAAACCCTAAGCTATAGGGGGTCTCTCTCACTTCGGGTCATGTTTACTGAGGCGAGATAGGGGTTATAGTGGTAGTACCATGATTTGACGCTACAATCGAAGGCAATGCAACTTGACCCTATGATCAGTTGTTCAAAAAGAAAAGGTACTTACCGATTCCTCTATGTATCAAAAAATAATAATGAAGAAGTCCTAAATCTATCATATCAAAATTGAACATAAATTAGATTTTACTTGTTGAATCAGGTGGGTTCCACTACCAATAATAACAAGGTCATCAACATACACAATGAGAATGACAATATCATTACTCGTAGTATTGATATAGAGATTAGGATTAGAAAAGATTTGGTTGAATCCATAATCTCTAAGATGTTGATCAATTTTGAAATACCAGGCTCAAGGAGCTTTCTTAAGTCTACATATGGACTTAATCAATGTGCAAACAAGATGTTCTTTTTGTGGCACCTAAAACCCTTATGGATGCACCATATTGACCTCATATTCTAGATCTTCACTTAGGAATGCATTGTTAACATCTATTAGATATACCTACCAATCAAATTATACTACAATAGAGAGAACTAACCATTATATTTGTAGTTGGAGCAAATGTTTCACTCATAATCTATACCTTCTTATTATCCATACCCTTTAGCAACAAGATGAGCTTTGAATTTTTCAATTCAACTATTTGACTTAAATTTTACCTTGTAAACCCATTTACAATCAATAGGTTTATTTCCATTGGAAATGCATATAGCGCTCATGTTTTACTCATCATCAATGATTCAAATTATGCTTCCATAGCAACTTCTCAATCTAGTTTACCTCTAGCCTCTTTGTATCTATTGGGTTTAAAAAAGTGTAAAACTAAAGAAGAATTCATATGGTTATTCATTTGTCTAGGCTCTTTTCTAGCTTTTCTGGATCACCTAACTACCAGTTTCTAATCCTACATGACATATTTTATTGTTTGTGTATACCATTTTGGCTATTGATGTCACTATAGTTGGTGAACTTCACTTGGGTGTACCTCTATAAAGCTCTATTCTCCAAGTTATCCCAAGGTAGATTTGTAACGCATCCATATGGTTGAGTATTCACATTTGTTCATTTTATCATCAGTATTTGATGTATTTGAATCCAAGTGAACTTCATTACTTGTTGCGATAGAATCAGTAGTTCTAAAACATATAGAAACCTCAATAGGTTTACCCATAATATGAGAAGAAAAGAGTATTCTCATGTACAATGATATCTCTACTAATTAGAATCTTGTATAGATACATCAAGAAATTTGTATACCTTGGATTGTTCACTACAACCAACAAACATGAACTTTTTGGTTTTGCATATAGATTAGTCCTTTTCTCCTTAAGATGTTAATGCAAAAAATATATAACCAAAAATACTAAAATGACTAATAGAAGGATTTCTTTTAAACCAAACTTCTTCTAGAGTAACATTCTACAAACGTTTATATGGACACTTATTGAGAAATAAGAGTATTACATTTACTACTTCTATCTAGTAACAATATGGTCCATTTTGGCTATGCACCATGCATCTATCCATATCCATGATTGTATTGTTCCTCCTTTGTACAACTTGAGTGGGTCTAACAGTAAGAATTTTAAACTTTGAATAGGATGTTTAAGATCCAATAAGAGGTATAGTTATACACCATACTTCGATAATTGGAGTTTGCTTGGATAAACATATATTGGCTCAATAACATCTTCGATGATGGTCATCTCATATGGCATATTGTCTCATGGATGTTAAGTACTACTTTACTTTTTTACATTTATCTTTACCAAATTATTTCTCTACAAATGCCTTAAAAGTTTGAAAGTATGGACAACATTTAGACCTATATTTGAGGAAGTATACCCACATTCTCAAATAATCATTAATTATCAACAAAAAATATTTCTGCATGACAAATCGAAGGTGTATTCATTAGATCATATATCAGTTGCACTAAATCCAAAACACCTTGTTCATGCCAAGACTTACCCATCTCAAATGGTTGGTGACTATATTTTCCATGTCAAAATCCTACAAATGAATTTTCCTACTCCTAAATGGATGGAAATCAATGAACCATGTTACTAAGAATTTATAAATATATATAATTGAGGTGACAAAACCTCTTATGCCAAAGAACAAAACCATTATTTCAATTGCCAAGGCAAGTAAATTTGTAGATTTTGTATCAACTAGCTTGTATATCCTATTTTGATCTATACCTAAAGCAATGAGCTTGTTTTATCCACATGCATCACATCATATATGTTTTTTATAAAAATACCTAGCAAGTCCTGGCGATTTCACTAATGGATAAAATATTTTATGTTATATCAAAAACATGCCAAACATTCTTGAAGGTAGATTTAACATTGTTGTTCAATGTCACACTAGCATCACCACACCCTTCAATAAAGTATGATCTACCATCACCAAGTGAAACAAGCTCATTCATACTTAGATCTTAAATAAAATTAACATACCAATATTTATAACATTTATAATGTTTGGGTGCTCTGGAATCAAATTTCAACTCAATAGATTGACCATATGAACTCAGTTGTTACAAAAATAAACTTCTCTTATTGATCTTTCTCGATAGCATTTACTTATTTATTCCTTTGTTTATTCTTCAACATATTGTAATCCTATTTGAAATGATCAGGTGTCTTATAGAAAAAACAAATGACTTGGGACTGATTTATATTAGAAGTTTTACCTTAATTGTCATATGATGAGAGATTGGCACTATGATTGCCTTTGGGTTTGGTTTTAGTAGTAAATGTACACTCTGTAATACATGAGGTGAATATTGCCATGTGTGGTTATCTCCTCTCTTTGTGTAAAAGTAAAGAAGACATATTTTCAAAATTAAGAGTTTGAGTTTCAACAAGTAAAGGCAGAGACTCAATAAAAGACACATATGAGTAAGGTAAATCTTGTAGAACATATTAAACTATGTTCTCACCATTGACTATATCTTCAATAGTAGTCAATTGATCTCTTAGATCATTTAGATATGTAGGGTACTCATAAATAAACTCTTCTTCTTCCAACTAGGAATAATAGAGAAGATTCTTAAAAAACATAGCATGTCCTACTTTACATGTTTGATCCTTATTCTACAAATATATCCACAAATAATTTGCAATAAAATTTTTGAGGAGCATTACAACTTCTCTATGTCACTTATTGAAGTCATCAACATCATTGTCTAGTCTAGTTTCTTTCTTGAAAACTATATTTGTCAAATCTTGTTACTCACAAATTGTAAGTACCTTATGGCTCCACACACTATAATTTTTCTAGTTAGTTTCTATGAAATTAGAAGAATTAGAGTTTGAATATTTATTGTTTTTCCACTAATGACAAACTTGAACAACAAAATGTCAAATGTGAAACATGCTTTGAACACCAGACTTGGAGCAACAAATGCCAAACATTGGAATATGCTCCATATAAGCTCAAAAGTTGGCCAAACTCCAAGGACCACTTTTCCTAAGCTAGAAATTTGAACAACCTCCAACCAACACTTTGCCCAAGCTAGAAACATTTGCAAACTCCAACCAATACTTTATCCAAGCTAAAACTTGGATAAAATTCAAGTTGCACTTTATCATAGCCTGGTAGAAATTTGAATTTTGCAAGTAAAAACCATATCAAGCAAGAAGGAAACCATCAAATACGAAATATCAAAACACTAAATGTTATCTGTAAAATCCAATAGATATAAACACAACGCAAGAGAAAACCTTTATTAAAAATGTAGCAACACCAAGGGTAATTACAAAGTAACATTATATAGGGGCATTGATTGCCTAAGACAAAAATTCAATTTATCTAAAATGAACGATGTGAGACAAACTCCTTTCTTGTTCATGCGGCATTAATACAATAAAAAATGTAACATAGGATGCTCTCTTTGTATTTTTGAACTTTAATTTCTAATAATTTACAATTTTGTAATCAATTGGTGCTAATAAAGCTAGATTCTAAATATCCTAACAAGTTATCTCTATAAATCCTAACAATTTATCCTTTAAAATATCAACTTATCCCAACAAATCTTAAAAAGTTATCTCTAAAAAGTAGTAACAAAAAATACAATAATATAAATCCCTATCATATCTATTTATTCTAGCAATTTCCTATCCAAAGTTAAAAAATCATTGTTTGATTCCACTTAGATAACAACTCCAAATCTCTCTTTGTTGAAGTTATAATTAATTTCTCCACAAGACTGACCACCATTAAATATTTGAAGAAGTTTATGTACAAAGCATAATAAGATTTATCCTATGGCATACATCAATGCTACTAACCTCAACCTTTTTGGATTTTAGACATACATTTCATAAAACATAAGAAGTATGATATTTTTCTTATTTTCTTGAAGGTTTACAAGTTCACATGTATTGTATATCTTGAGCGGCTCCTTAATCGATCTTGCTTATGTGGGATTCCTCACTCTTATTAACTTCGAGCTACAAAATATTTATGCAAGAAGTTGGCCCTCTTGATTTATAACTAGTCATTGTGATTCTCTTAATTTTTATAATTTCTTATTTCTAGTGGTATATTGATAGAATTTTGTTCTGGTTAATACCTAGTCCTCCTTAATTAGTATAGTATCCACATATGTTATAATCCCACATTGATCCAATTATAGGACTTGAGTGGTTTATAAGCCCCATTATTGCCAAGATCTTTGCCAATGGGGTAGCAAACTTAGATATGCAAGTCCTCGATCCCACTTATGTGGGATTCCTCACCCCTATTAACATCAAGCCACAACATTGTTGGGGGTAGTTGTTTTGCTTGATTTCTAACTAGTCATTGTATACTTAGCTAGTCATTATTTAATTAGCTTCATGGGGAATAGTTGACCTCTTGATTTCTAATTGGTCATTGTGATGGTCTCGTGTGATATAATTCCTTCCCACTTTAATACATATCTCTACAATATTCTAAGTGATTTGAAAAATTACTTAGCTCCTTGCAATAAAAGCTTTCAAGTCTTAGTAATATGGTTTTAGGTTTTTATTTAAATCAAGTTGTGAACACCGAGAGTTTTGGATGGATTCCTTGAATGATAAAAACTTTCCCCCGTTTGGACAAAATGGTGAAATTAGAGATCCAGATGGAAGAGCTAGAAATCTAAGGAATGTTGATCGATGTGTAGAAAAGGGAATGACAAATGCAAATTATATTTTACAGGAAGGATCGGGAAAGGATTCTTGGGTATCAATTCTCAAAGGAAGAAAGGAAGCAATTAAAGGATAAGTTGGTACAAAGATATCTCATGAAAATGGAAAGGTATGTATTGCTGACTCCCTAATCAAAAAATATTGACAGATAATGAGTTTAGCATGGTAGGCAAATTTCTAGGGCCCATACCAGATTTAGATGTGCTTAGAATATGGTTTAATTCTAAAATTAAAACAAAGGGTTCAATGAATGTTATTGGTCTGTAAAAGGGATACTTCTTAATCTGGTTTAATATTGAGGAGGGTTTGGTGGTAGCTTTATCACGAGGTCAAATTTTCTTTGGGAAAATGTCAGTTTTCCTAAAACATTGGCATCAGGGTTTCAACCCTCAAAAGGAAGAATTTTTTTCTATTCCCATATGGATTAGGTTCCTAGATCTGCCTATAAAATATTGGGATGATCAAATTATTAAGGATCTGGCAACACAAATTAGACAATTTATAACCATGGATCCACCCATCCGCAACAAAACAAGAATGTTGTGTGCAAGATTCTGTGTTAATATGAAGCTAGAACAAGACAAAGTGGAAAAAGTGAGTATCAAATCAATGCTTGGAGAATGGGAACAAAAAGTTGAATATGAAATTTTTTTGGTATACTGTAAGCAATGTAAAGTGTTTGGACATGTGGAGGGGAAATGTCATCTACAAAGACAAACCAAATTTACTAAAAAGTGGCAAAAAAAGGAGAATCAAATAAACCAGAGGATCACAAGCATGGAAAAGAAAACTTCTAGCCCATAAGAAAGGGCACAAGAAAAGGAACAATATTAGGAAAATTACCAGAAGGTAAATGAAGAGGCAAAAAGTAAAATTAGTAATGGATATTCTATACAATACAAGAAATAATAGCAAAATCCTAACAAGATAATGGAGTACACAAGTAAATGCATAGAGCTAAACCAACAAGCAGACGAAGAACATAATGAGAAACAAAACTTGAGTGGTTTTGGAAATAACACTAATCAACAAGAGATAGTATCAATCAAGAAAAAGAAATTAATTATGAAGATGGTAACCATAAGATAAAAATAGATATGATTGAAAATCATATAAATCTAGATACCAAGACACATCAACAAAATGTGATTGCGATCAACATAGAGAATGCATACATTAATTTGGAAGTTGAAGAAGAAATATTAGTAGATGATGCTAAAATGGTAGAGGATACCCCATCCACTCAAATGGACTCAGAACAGGAGAAGGACCAGATTGAAGGAGTTTGAGGGTTTAAAATCAAATAAATAGAGGGATGACAAGGATTAGATCAAGTTTTAAGTTCAAAGAACAAAACTAAACAATTTGAGGAACATAAGGATCTAAGCATAATAGAAAAATCAAAGCAGTCTAAGGAGGGTATGCAAACAAGATTCAACAAAAGACTAGATTTGAGTAAAACAACTCAATAAATAGTAGAAGAATCTTCGATAGGATGTAACCAAATGGGAGAGAATGTTCCTTCTGGAAAACGTACAAAAAATACAAAGAATAAAGGTAATTGTAGGAAAAGAAAGAAAGGAAGACCCCAAAACAAGAACAAAAAGTACCAAAGAATAGGGGACAAGAATTAGATCCAAATAAAGAATGAATGCGTAAGAGTAAAAGCCCATCAAACCAAAAATAAATAAAAATCCTTTCCTAGAATGTGTAGGGGCTAAATTCCCCTGGGAAAAGAAGAATTGTTAGAGATCTACTCATGGAAGTAAAACATGATATTGTTTGTCTTCAAGAATCTAAAATTGACACAAAAAAACTTGACATTATTCAGAAAGAGGTTTGGCCGAATGTTGAATGGATCATAAGCCTAACACAAGGTACTGTTGGAGGTATTTGCATATTTTGGGATAGAATAAATTTTGAGGGCACTTTAATTGTTCAAGAAGAGATATTTTGCATAGTCAAATTTAAGAACAAAAAACTAACTTTTATTGGGTAATGAAAGGGGTTTATGCTCAAAATGATGACCGTGAGATATTCCATCTGTGGAATAAGCTATATTTTCAGAGGAGTCTCTTCATTAATTTGTATTGGATGGTTTTGGGTGACTTCAATACAGTCTTAAGAACAAAGGACAAAAGTGAAGGGAGGATTAACATTACTCAAGGTATGCAAGATATTAACGATTTTATTCAAAAAAATAAGTTGATTGACCTAGATATGTGTAAAGGTAAGTTTACATGGACAAACAAAAGGATGGGGGATAATCACATTCAAAGGTGCCTAGATAGAGTTCTTATTTTTGACATTTGGCTAAGTATTTACAGTATTCATAGACTTAAATGTATGCCCAAAATAGGATCAGATCACAATCCCCTTTTTTTGAACATGGAAAAGAAGGGGAAGCATGGAGTAGCACTCTTTAGGTATGAGCTCGTGTGGAATATGCACCCAGAAATTACAAATAAAATTCAATCTTGGTGGCAGGAGGAGGTTCAAGGATCAACAATGTACAGAGTTACCCAAAAATTAAAGAACATCAAGTATCAAATAAAAATTTGGAATAAAGAGGTTTTTGGTAACATCAATTTAAGAAAATAATAGCTTAAAAAGGATATCCAATATATAGAGAAAACAATGGAGAGGGAAGGTAGAAAACCAGAGTGGCATGAAGAGGAAAAACAACTCCTCACGGAGTATCATAATACCATTGCCCAAGAGGAAATTCATTGGAAATAGAAATCTAGATTTTTGTGGCTCAAGGAAGGTGATAGAAACACTAAATTCTTCCATGTTTTGACTATGAGACATAGGAACAACAATAAAATCCTCTACCTTATGGGGGAAGATGGTAGAAAGTATGAGGATTTAAATTATATTAAAAATTTGGCCATTATTTTTTTTAGAACCTTCTTAGCAAAGAAAAAACAGAGTGCAACATGGAAATAGAAAGCATTATTAACAATGTTCCCAAAGGAGTTAATGATAGCATAAATGAATATCTATGCAAGATAATATATAAGGATGAAATTAAAAGAGTTGTGTTCTCTATGGGAGCATCCAAGGCTCCGAGACCATATGGTTTCCCACCAGGTTTTTTCAACATGATTGGGATATTGTTGAAGAAGATGTAGTCAATGCAATCTAAGAAGTCCAAGAATCTGGTAAGTTTATGAAAGAATGGAATAATACCTGTATTGTTCTAATTCCCAAGAAATATTTAGACTAATTAGCCTATGTAATACAATTTATAAAATTTTTACTAAATTTTTGGTCAATCGGTTGAAAAACATCATCCCCTCAATCATTAATGAAGATCAAGGAGGTTATGTGTTAGGTAAGCAGATTACTGAAAGCATAATTTTCATTTATGAAACAACACACTCTCTTCAAAGGAGGAAAGGGTCAGACATGTTCTTTAAGTTGGTCGTGAACAAAGCCTATGATAGGGTTTCATGGTCCTTCTTAGATAAAATAATGGAGCGAATAGGGTTTAGTGAAAATGGAGGGTATGGGTTGGTATGTGTATGTCTAACCCCCGCTTTTCAATCTTGATCAATGGACAATCTACTGGATTCTTTCCTTATACCAGAGGAATCAGGCAGGGAGATCCGTTGTCTCTATATCTCTTTATCATTATGGCAGATGCCTTGGGAAAACCTTTGGAAAGAAAGAGAAAGGATGACAATATCAAAGGTCTAAAACATTCATCCATTGGTGAAGCTTTGTCTCATCAATAATTTGTGGATGATAACTTTTTCCTAGGGGAAGCTACAGAGGAAGAAGCTTTGGAGTTTAAAAAAGTCCTTAATTCTTATGAAAAATCTATAGGCCAAAAAATAAATTATGAAAAAAGCAGGATTATGTTTTTAAACACGGAGGAAAGTATAAGAGATCAAATAGTTAAAGTGTTGGGCTGTAAGGAGGAAAAGTTTCCTATCACCTATCTTGGTTTACCTTTGTTAATAGGCAAGATTAAATATGAACTTTGGAATCCAATTATTGATAAATTTAATAGGAAACTTCAAGGTTGGAATGGATCTCTGTTATCCTCTACGAGGAAAGTACAACTCATAAAACACATGCTTCAAAGCCTCCCTATTTATTTCATGTCTTTCCTAAGGATGTCAAGGAAAGTGGAAGAGACTTTAGAAAGAATACAAAAAAAATTCCTATGGGATGGCATTGAATGCAAAAAATGTATACATATTGCCAGCCTTTACAAAATGGGTAGCCTGGGATACCTATTGCCAGCCTTTACAAAATGAGGGTCTTGGTTTGAGGAAGTTGAGAGATCTAAATAGAGCCCTTATAGCTAAACATGGTTGGAGGCTTTGCATTGGAGAATCAGGGAAATGGACTAGCATTATCCAAAACAAATACTTGGAGGGCAGAAACCACTTTATCAGTTGTTCTAATCCTCCATGTGGGTCTATTTTTTGGTAAAATATAATCAATAGCAAGAAAGTTCTATGGCAAGGTCTAAAATGGAGAGTAGGCAAGGGAGACAAAATTAACTTTTGGAAAGACCCTTGGATTCAAGAGGAGCCTTTAGAAAACTACAAAAAGTTCAAAGATATTAAAGAACATTTAACCAAAACCTATGGTAAGAAAATTAATGGTTACATTCATAGGGTGGGTGATTTTTAGGTTTGGAAAATTATGCAAGAATATATGTAAGGCCCGGGGGTAAAGATCTACAAAACCTCTTAAGGAGTTATTGTTTAGGTAGAGGTTGAGAGGAGGATCAGATAATTTGGGGAAGAACCCAGCAAGGCCAGTACTTGGTGAAGGATGGATATAGAGTCTTGGGCAAAGTAACCTCAGAGAAACCCAAGCTTAAAAGAATTTGGAAGCTAAAAATCATCCCTAAGGTTGCTATGTTTTTTTGGACTGCCATTCTCTAAAATATCCCTACAAATGACAATATATTCAAAAGAGGAATTGTGGTTCTAACTGTTTGTGTCTTATGTAACAAAGCGGATGAGTGTGTGGACCACCTGTTTGGAACTTGTGATTTTTTTCGTGATATCCTAAATATGTTATTGAGAGAAGTTAATGTTGCTTGGGTCATTCCAGATTCTCTAATAAGGATTTGGGAACAATGGCACTTAGGAAACAATATTTTTTGGCAAAAATGCATTCCACATATCTGCTGAAGGATTTGGTTGGAAAGAAAAAGACGAGTGTTCAAAAATAAAACCAAAGGAATAATTGGGGTTTATGTCAGGATAAAAACAACGCTATTGGAGGATTGTATTAAAAATATTATTGGCTAGGAAAATCTTGCAATGATCCTCTCTAGAGAGAAAGACATCTTAAATATAGAAAAAATCAATAAGGTGAGACTAGATACTAGATGGGAACGTCCCCACAAAGACTGGGTAAAAATTAACTTTTATGGAGCGGCAAAAAATAATTTGGGTCATGTTGGTGGTGGGGGCCTCATTAGGAATGATAGAGGTCGGGTAGTGGCTGCATATGTTGAGGATCTAGGAATTACCACAAATCACCAAGCTGAAGCAAGGGCAATGCTTACAGGCCTTTGAATTGCAGTGAATTTAGGTTTTAGGAGAATTGTTCTTGAGGAGGATTCCAAGAATATTATAACTTACCTTCAAAAAGAGGAGTTAAATAATTCTATCATTTTCCAAATAATTACATATGCGATGACTATCTTGGAAAACCTAGAAGAAAGTCAAGTTAAACATATTTATAAAGAGGGAAGCCTAGAAGTATTGAAAAATTAATGTTTTTTTTTTTTTTTTAATAGTAGATCTTTAAAAATAAAACAAAAATTATTTACATACGCAATACGAGGTGGTAGCTTCAATTGATGCCTTTCACACTAATACTTTTGACAAATTCTATTCTCCAGGTTGTTGAAGAAAGATTAGAAAATATTTTTATATTTTCATTGTAATCATTTAACCATATATCCAATAAGTTAGGATCCATTATTAAGTAACTATTGGAAAATCAATGTTTTCTTTGGTAATGGAAGATCCTTAAAAATAAAACAAAAATTCAATGAACAAGGAAATCTTCAAAGTACATATATCATTTGTTACATCTAGTGGAACATATTAAAATCCTTGCTTGTCTGAAGCATATGCAAATTTATATGGAAATAGAAATCTTGCAAGCCTTCAAATCCTCCTTAACCTTTTATTATGCGTAAGTTTAAAATAATTTTCACATAAAAACATATCATATTATATTATGATTCAGTTTTTTTTTTTTTTTTGGTTTATTAAGCTTGTAGTGATTAAGGTTTTTTTTTTTAAATCCTATAGAAGAGAAATTGAATTTGCAACTTTGAAAAATATATGGTTTAAGAACAGCACAGCAAGTCATTGTAATTAAGCCATATACTTATAAGCAATGCCAAAAATAATAATTTGTAACATTACTATCTGTAAGTAGATTTTCAGTATTATAAAAATACCAAACATTATGCTTTAATCCAAAGACAGATATATATATGTATAAGAGTATTTACTCAAAAAAAATAATACCAAACCCACCATTATAAAAATACCAAGCATACGTTTTGTATTGTGGAGTTAAAGCTCCGTCTCCTTCGGAAAGGCTGAATGTATGTCATTGTAGCACAAAGGTGAAAGAGTCGAGGTTAACCTTTTTTCTTGAAGATGTTACAGATCTTGAAGCCACTATATCTGCAAGTGTTTGCCCCATGTTGTTTTCGCTGTATCACCCAACATTCAATATTCTCATATCAACCCCTTTTGATTTGGCACAGATAGAGAATAGGATATGTCTGCTTTAACATATGAATGGCTCAAAAGATTCTTGGATGATGAAAGTAAGCTTTAAAATGTATCATTTACAAGACAATGGATTCCTCCATAACCAGCTCATGGTTCTTAATGTTACTTTTTTAAAAGGTTTATCCTTTTTCATTTGTTTAGTGCGAACTTAAGCATGTATATGTATGTACCAACTGTATTTTCTTCTTCTAAACAATCCCAAAAGCCAGTAATAAATAACACTAGCAGAATAAAAGCATAAAGAGGCATTTAACACGAAAATGTTATTCAAATTCTATTGCAATTCTCTAAAGAATACATTTGGCAATTGTACAAGTTGTAGATAATTCTCTGCAAATGGAATCATTTACACATACAGTCTCAGACTTCACATTTCCTCCTAAATAATCTATTTGTGCACATAACGTGAAGTTACCAAACATTGCTTTGCAGGACATAACCACAATCTTCTTCATGAATTTGAAATATCTTCCTGCCTGATGGAGAAATTTCCCCACAGACCCCACCCTTTGTTCTAGTAAATTTGATGACAATTTGTATAAGGTAGGTTATTTACCCAATTCTGCAGGGTGAAAATTTGAGCAAATGTCAAATACAAGTTCAGCATATTGCAAAAACAAAGTAAATAGTTATAGAAATTTGCTTACCTTTTCACTATCCTTTGGTTTGACTTTTGTGTCCTTGTATATAGCCTTAAGCTGCCTTAAACTAAGTTGGGTTTGGTCATTGGGATTCTCTTCCATGGAAGATGCTTTATCACTGATGTAATCTGTCTGTCAGAGTCTGCAATCTGTCTCAAAGGCTATGAGCAGAGGTTATCTTAATACAAACATGTCCCCCTCAACAAACTGACCTGGTTCTGCAGAATTTTCAAGCAGGAGAGACTATTCTTCACAAACCCTACCCTCCCTTTTAACAATAAAAGAAGTATCTGCCAACATTGGTAGTTTCTGAGAGACATCACTATTTCCTGTGAGGTCGGGCTGCTTTAATACTATAAAGCACTCCTCGTGCTTAACATAGTCCTCTGTATGTTAAGGCTTCTTCAATGGAGTACTTGCTTCAGAAGGCTTCTTATTTTACTTGACAAACTTCCTCCTTATGTTCCTGAATGGAATCATTCCTCCTTGAAGTACATAAACATTGGCTCTCTAAAGGTCCCCCATTTTGACTAAAATGTCAAATTTATAATGGTCCTCTTTGGAAGCCTCTGTTTGGAGGATTTCCAAGCTCTGCTCCAAAAAAGAGAGATCATGTTATGGCATTTTCCTCCATCAACGAATCACAAATAAAAATAACAAAAAAAATTTAATTTTTCAAGGATGGCATGCCCAGCTTTGGGTCATTCTTTTTACCACGCCCTTGTGCTCTTTAGCAGAGGGGAGTTCTCCAATTGCTATCATCAAATGCACGCGTTCTGTTACCTCTGCCACCTCCTTTTTCTTGGTCTCCTGTATTTCTGCTTTCCACTGCAAAAAATTCCAACACAAATAACATAAACTACATGCTGAATCATAAAACACAGATATAGATCTTTCAATTCGACTGCAGAAGCAGGAAATAAATAAAAATAAAAATAAAAATACCCTTTCAGCTCTAGTGTAAGCATCTGCAATGATCTTTTCTGTCTGCTCGCTAGCATGGGCTCTTATTTTAAGAGCACCCTCACGACCTTTTGATAAAATCTTTTCAGCTCTAACCTGCACCAACCAAAGAATTCCACACCATTTAAGTTCAATCCGGATATATGCTAGTCCATTCAAAGGAATCAAAATGCAGTTGCCAGAGAAAGGAGGCTATGTGCAAAGGTTGTCTTAAAGATCTCCAAGGGAGTATCAAATTGAGAGAGATCATGTTCACGAAGCTCCATTGGAGGGATCACCTGGCTCCGTTTTATGACAGAACCAATATTGTCTATAGGTCCAGGCATTTTCATTGAAGTGTCAAATTCCTCTACAAAGCAGGCCTCTGTAAGCTCAGGCATCTTCCCTGAAGTAACAAATCCCCAAATCTCCTCCTCTTGAACCTCCATCAGAACCACCTCATGGATCTGTTTCACAGCAGAAGCACCATGGCGTTCTCAATGAAGCACCAAAATCCTTTGCAAACAAGGTGTGCAAGCAAGGAGACGTCTGGTGGCCCTTTGCATGCTTGGGCACCATTTATGGTGTATCGAAGAAAGCTTCTGCTCACAAACCTTCATTGCTACAACTTTCTTGTTGTGTCTTATGACAAAATCAGTATCATTCATTGGCCCATGCATTTACCCCACTCTTCAAGCAAGGTGTTGAAACAAGAAGACATCTCAGTATCATTTATAGGCTCAGACATTTTTTAAGAAGCACCAGACTCCTCTGCAAACAAGGCGTTCAAGCAAGAAGACATCCCATGGCCCATTGTAAACTCAGTCATCTCTCTAATGGACTGTCAAGGCGAGAAAGACTCTGATCATAAACCTCCATTGGAAGAAGCTCATGGCTCCTTTTTGTGACAGAACCAGTATTATTTCTAGCATCAAGCATTTTTAGTGCAATAACAAACTCCTCTGCAAAGAAGGTGTCCAAAGCAAGGAGACATTCCATGGCGCAATCAACCATACCTGCACAAGAGGACATATCATTATGATTTGTAAGCTTTGGACGGATTCCCGGGAGTAACAGTCCTTTATGAACAAGGTGTGCATGCAAGGAGGTATTTCATGGCCCTGTGTCAAATCATACATACCTGAATAAAGGGATACATTAGTACTGCTTGTAAGCTCAGGCTATAATGGAGAATGCTCTACAAACATCGTATACAAACAAGCAGATATGTCATAGCCGTTGGGTAACATAGACATATGCAATGCAGTATTCAATTCAGACAGTTCCTGCATGCAAGGCTACTTAAGAGGACCTCCTCTTCGTTCTACGACAGAATGGTCCATTCCTGAATAGGAATATTCATTAGTACTGTTTGTTAGTTCAAGCCTATTCTACAGAGTACCGTAGTCCTCTATAAAAACAGGTGTTCAATCAACGATAAACGCAATGACAACTTGTAAGATCAAGCATACCGCAACATGGACCATCTCACTCAAAAACTTCTTCTTCCTAATGTTCCTTCAGATGGACATCATGGCTTTGTTCTATGGAAGAGTTGTTTTTATCTGAACAAGGGGGCGCACCAGCACTCTTTGTAAGTTAAGGTTACTTGAATGGAGTACCAAAGTGCTCTACAAACAGCGTGCTCGAACAAGGAAAAAATGAAATGGTACATAGTAAGACAGGCATACCTTAACATTAAGAATCAAATTAAGAATGTTCCTTCTTGCAAGGCTTCACTGGAGAGATCTCTTGGCTCTGTTCTTTAGCAGAATCATCCATACCTGAAGAAGGGGATACACGATTTATAACATCAATGCCCTTTAAAATATTATTATTTGTTCAAAGAAGAAGCACTAATTTTATTTGAAATTTTAAATTGCATTTATGAACATAAACCATCTATAATGTAAGGTGAGTACTTACAGTATTTGCAAAAGAGCTAGGATGTAGATGTAGAACAACTTTCTAACTTTTTATTGCCTATACCTCTTGTATTCTCAAGCAAAGAGGAAATATCTATCGGCAATTGAAAAGCTCTTTGTATCTCAAAATAATCACTTTTGATTATTTCCAATCTATTCACAATCTCCATCATACTTGGTCGTTCTTGTGGTGATTCACTTGCACAAACCAATCCCACTTGCATAAGATGAGTAAGGCATGTCAATATCTTTGGTATTTCAGATGTACTCACATCTTGAATCAGGTGGTTGTCTACCACTTCTACTATTCTATTTGGTAAATGCATGTCCACCCACTTTTGTATATTCATTCCTTCCACAAACATATCATCTGTAGGCCTTTTCCTTGTTAACAACTCTAGTAATAAAATCCCGAAGCTATAGACATCTCCCATTGTCCAAACTTTTCCACTTATTCCATATTCTACAATACAACACAATAAATGAATATTAATTCCCAGATCATCACAAGTACTCATCTAAAAAATATAAAAAAATATCTAAGATATAATATAGTAAAAAAAAAAATTACACCTGGTGCTATGTAGCCAATTGATCCCTTGAGTGCATTTGTAGAAGTGAATGACTCCATAGAACTCCCAAAGATCAATTTGGAAATGCCAAAATCTGCTATATATGCAGTCATATCATCCCCTAGAAGAATATTACTTGGTTTTAAATCACAATGAACTACTTGCACAAAAGAGTAGTGGTGTAGATATGTCATTCCTTGTGCTATCTCCATGGCTATTCTCAATCTATCATTCAAATTCAATTCACAATCATCTTCTTCCAAGGGATATAACCACCTTTCCAAACTTCCATTTGACATGAATGGAAGAACCAAGGCTTTGAAGTTAATATCAAAATTAGAACAAGAGGTTATGATTCTAATCACATTGCGATGTCTGACTCTTTTCAATGCATTGCATTCTCTATGAAAATTTCTGTGGGCATCATCATCTTGTAAATAGAGAATTTTAACAGCAACATTTGTACCATCATTCAAAGTTCCTCGATACACAGACCCAAAACTACCAATTCCTAGTAGATTGGCCTCATTGAAACCTTGAGTTGCAGCTACAAGTTCTTCATATGAAATTCTTGGGGGCCCAACTCTCAAGGCAATGGCATTTGGAAGACTTCTTTTTTTCTTCTTGTAAAATCTCATGAACAAAAAACACATTATAAGAATTGCAACACCAACCACAACTGGAACCATCACTATCTTGATAAGTGAGGATTGTTTATGTTTGGAATAAGAGCATGGTGTCAAATTTATCCATGTGCCACATAGACCAAGATTTTCTATCAAAGCTGAAGCATCAAGTTTGGCAAAAATTCCACCCTTAGGAACCTCTCCAATTAACTTGTTTGAAGACAAATTGAGATGTTGAAGCATTTTCATGTTTTCCAAAGCCACTGGTATTGTACCTGACAAATTGTTATGAGAAAGATCTATAACTTGAAGATTTTTCAGATTATCCATTGATATTGGAATTTGGCCCTCAAAAGCATTCCAAGAAAGATTTAAATATTGCAAATTTGCGCAACTTAACAATGCGCTTGGAATGTGATTGGAAAGTTGGTTCATAGATACATCTATAGCTTGGACCATTATCATTTTACCTATTTCTAAGGGTAGAGAGCCTTCTAATAAATTGTTGGAGAGGTTGAAATAAAATTGAAGATTTTGAAGAGCTGCAAGCTCTCGAGGGATGTTTCCTATTAATTTGTTATAAGCCAAGTCCAACAATTCTAATGTTTGACAACTCCCTAGATTAGAAGGTATTTTACCTGACAAGTGATTATGATCAAGATAAAGATCTCTTAGTTGTGAAAGGTTACCAAAACTAGGTGGAATTTGCCCCGAAAACATATTATAGCTAAGATATAACAACCCAAGTCTTTTTGCTTCACTCAATTCTCTTGGAATTTTTCCATGTAAATTGTTTCCCGCTAAATATAACCTTTCAAGATTTTGGAGCTGACCTAATTTTCGTGGGATAGTCCCATTCAAACTATTTTCACCTAAATCAAGCAATGTTAAGTTCGTAAGGTTGCCAATCTCACTTGGTATGCTTCCCTCTATGTGATTAGAGTCCAATGTTAAATAAGAGAGCCTATGTGAGAGCTGACCAATTGAAGAGGGCAATATCCCACTAAAATAATTTAAACTCAACTCTAAATCCTCTAAATTGGAGCAATTAGTTAAGGCGGTTAGAATAAACAAGCCTTTGGTTCCACTCACAAGATGATTGTCCCATAATCGAAGTTGTATGAGATGGAGTAATTTACCAATCTCTGTAGGCACCGTGCCGCTAAGTTTGTTTGACTGTAACTGAAGAATTTCAAGTTGGCTACAATTACCGAGGGAGCTAGGAATTGATCCTCTAAGGTTGTTTTGGTGAAGAAAAAGAAGAGTGAGTTGAGTAAGCATACCAAACTCAACGAATAGCCTTGAGTCCCCCCGCCATATACCCAATTATCTTAAGTTATGGTCAAGATAAAGAACACTGAGTTGAGTAAGCATACCCAACTCAACAGGAATAGGACCATGGAGTGTGTTGTCACTCAACTCCAATTCAGTCAAGTACGACATATTACTGAAGAAGCTAGGAATCGATCCTGTAAGGTTGTTACGGTCAAGATAAAGAACACTGAGTTGAGTAAGCATACCCAACTCAACAGGAATAGAACCGTGGAGTCTGTTTTCCCCCAATTCTAAGTCAGTCAAGGAGGACATATTTCCTATGGAAGCTGGAATGGTACCCGTCAGTTGGTTTGCTCCTAACGCCATGATCTCTAGATGAGAAAGCAAGCCAAGTTCAGCGGGTATGCTGCCACTCAAATGATTATAAGACAGAATGAGACGCTGCAAAGAATTGCAGTTCCCAAGAGTGGGTGGAATGGATCCCTCCAATTCATTTTGAGACAATCGAAGGATCCTTAAGCGAAAAAGCCTCCCGAGCTGATATGGAATTCGGCCCTGGAAGCTGTTGTTCTTGAGAGCAAGAACTTTGAGGAAGGAGAGATTGCCGATGAAAGGGGAGATGGGACCGAGTAAAGACATACCGGTGAGATTGAGTGAAACCACGCGGTGATGACGAGGAGAGCAGGCGACACCTGTCCAATTGCAGAAGGGGTGAAGGGGAGTCCAATCGCGCAGGGAATGGAATGGGTCGAGGGCGAGGGAACGCTTGAAAGCCAAGAGAGCTTCCTCATCGGAAACAGAATCATGGCCGTGTTTGTGGTGGAGATAAGAAGGCAGTTGGGCAGAAAGTGCGATGTGGAAGAGGAAAAGGAAAGAAAGGAGGAGACGAAGGGGAAACATGTTGGCGTTGGACATTGCCTTTGCTTCTCTTCAAACAGAAAACCCAGATAAGAGGGAAAAAGCAAGAGACTGAATTCTGCTTTGGCGTTGGATGTTGGCTCGTAAATACTATATATCGTCTGTCTGTCTGCAAGAGAAGGCAGCCGAGTCAAATCATTTTCCTCCACTTAATACAAAGCCAGGCTGGCCAACCGTGATTGAGGGAAAAATAAAAAGTAATGTTTATAAAATAATAATAAAAACTGAAGTCCGGAGAAGGGTGGGGCCAGAGATAAGGGGTGCGGGGCCAGAGAATAAGGGGTGGGAGGACCTGTCCTTCAACAAATTACAGTCATTTTTTTTTACACTAGTGAAAGTTTATAAATAAATTTAATTCTTTCATTTTTATTTATAAAAAAAATAAATTTTTAATTTTTGGATCTTCAATTGTAAATATAAATATTTTAAAATTTAGCATCTTTTTTCTTGACATTTTTTTGTAATAGCTTTCACAATATCAAAACTCCACTTTTATTGTCTCTTGCATATTAGTAGAGTATGCATGCATTGTATCTTAGTGGAGGAATATTTTCAAAACTTTGTGCTATCATAGTATAGCATTACCAAATTTGGGTTGCTAGTTTTCTCTTAAAGCGCAAGTGCAACCACAATAATTATAATAAATAGTTTGTATGAAAACACATTAAAGTTATAAAATATAGCAAATATTACCAATAAAAAACATTAAAGCAAATTTTAATAATTATTTGATTTAGGCAATCAACATGTTAGTGTTAGCTTGAGCCAAACTTACTACATCCTTTAACCTTCGAAGAGAGAATTTAACTTCACTATCCTTTATTAAAACCTTTCTATTGGCTAGCCTATCTGCAGATTTGTTCCCTTCCTTTAATGTATGTGTAAACCTAATTTCTTCAAAATCTATAACATGATCTTAAATTTCCACAATTATCTCTTGTGTGTTGCATGGAGCCTTTGCTTTCCTTAAAATTACATTTATTACTATTAGTAAATCGCCTTCCTTCCATACTATGTTCCATTTGGTTTTTTTGCATATTTTTAACCCTTCTAAAGCCACCCAAGCTTCAGCTTCATTATTTGTCTTAAATCCACTATTGAAAGTGTAATAAGACAAAATATCTCCCCTATTATTTCTAATTATTCCTCCTCCTCCTACTAGTCATAGATTTCTTTTAGATGCTCCATCAAAATTCAATTTGACCAACTGCATTTCTGGTGGTTTCCTCTTTACATTTTACTTTCCTTTTGTTTCTCCCTATACCTAACATCATGGTTCCATTTGATGATTTGAATCCATCTATCAAGGGTATTTGTTTCAAGATTAGGGATTAGGTGAGTTGATAGTGTTGGATTAGACTCCTTTATGGTTAAACAAATCTTTCTTTTCATTACCTCCAAATCGTTTCCTTTCCTTTAAATATTTTTTTGTTCCTTCCTAGCCATATAATCCAAAGTATTGTATCTTTCGATATATCCTAGATTTTCTATAGTGCCTCACTTTTAAAAGGGATCTACGATTATTTTAACCATTCTTCAATTTTACCATTCATCACCATACATTTACCCAACATATTAAGAATTCATTGCCATAGCTTCCATACTATTGAATAGTGTCTCAAGGGATGGTTTATACTCTCCTCCTCCTTTTTACATAGTTCACATTGTGATGGGTTATAAAAACTCTTTTCATTAGGTTATCCCAGGATAAAATTTTCCTATGACTACTAGCCATACAAACATCTTGACTTTTGGAATGCTCAAGCTATCTCAAATATTTGTTCATATTCTTATTTTTTGGTGCTTTACTTTATATCTACTTCTTGTTGTGTATTCTTCTAAGCTATTCAAATCTTAAATCAACTTATTTGTAACTCTCCACAAAATAATCACTATTGTTATCTTTTTCCCAATTACCTCCTAGCAACAATGTCTAGTATACTTGGAAAAGAATCTTCTTTCAATTTGTATCTTCCTTCTTAATCCTTGTACATAATGTTTGAAACCCTGTCACCATATTTATCTTGAAGTAATCTTATCCATGGTTTCAAAATTGGATCTAGATTGAGTGATTTTTTATCACACCAAGTATCCATCCAATTAGTTTTTTTTCTCCAATTCCCACCACCCATCTTAGATCTTTTTTCACTATATCAGTTGACTTTTTTAAATCATTCCATAGTGTAGAACCATCTAGTAGTGAGAATGCAATAAAGATTAAGCTTGGGTGATTGGGCTCAACATATTTAGAATAATTCTTGTTCATTGTCTTTGATTCTCTTAATGTAATCTCCAAATCACTTTTTCCCTTGAAGCTAAGTTTGCATCCGTAATAACTCTTAATCTAAGACCTCCCCTAGTTTTATCATCACACACCTTGCTCCATTTCACCAAAGAAAAATTCCTTTTATCATGTAATATTTACCATAAAAAAGATCGCAAAATATATATTAAAAAATTTTCTATTGATTTTGACATAATATACAAGGACAAATGATATGTTGGAATGACCTATAAGACCGATTTAGTTAGTTGCACTCTTTTTGTTAATGATAACCATCAACCTTTCCATGCCAATAGTTTATTATGAATTTTATGATTCCACAATTCTATCATCATTCTCCCCTCAAATAAGGGCATCCCTAGGTATGTTGCTAGAAAATTTGCCTCCTCCATTTGCATCCCTATGTATGTTGCTAAAATTATCCATTTGAGGGGGGATAAAATTTTAGCTAAGGGGAGGGAGGATGACATGTAAGTGACTTGAAAGCTAAGTGGCAAAGGTAGGTGGGTGGAAAAATCTGGGAGATCCCATGTGGAGGATGGTGCACCCACCTCCATAAATGGTCTTGGGTGGAGAGTCCTTGGGGGAAGCAAAAGGAATTTAAAATTCCTTTTATGTGCATCTTGGGTGAAGAGCAAGCGAATTTTAAATTATAAAAAATATGAGGTGGAAGAGGATGTACATGTAGGATTAAATTATTTTAATTATGGGAAAGTTGACTTCAGATCTTATTTGATTTTTTAACTCCTTTGCAAATAGAGGGAAAGGGGGTAGGAGAGTTTAGGCATTAAATAGTGGGGGCTTCTAAGAGATTTTATGGGGATTGGGAGAATATTTAGAATTATTAAGATTTACCTTGGGATTTTGTAAATTAAATGCCTTTGCTTAGAAAATTGCCAAAAAGGGATTAGGTACTTAATGAGGGGGTAATTAAGCTTAAGGGGTATTATGGGGAATTTTGGGGATTTTAAAAATTGTTTAGGATTTCTAGGGTTTGGGTGGGAATTTATTATGTACTTCCTTTGGGATTTGGAAGGATTTTGGGATATCTAGGGATTTGCTTAGGATTTTTAAATTTATAATGTAAATCTCCTAGGGATTGGCTATGGGATTAAGGATTGATGAGGGGCTAGATTAGGGGGATTAGAGGGGTAAGCTAGATTATGGGAATTTTGAGAAAATTGGGTGGAATAAATGAGGGATTAGATGGAAATTAGAGGATTAGGGAGGCTAAGAGGGGATTAGAAGAATTAAATAGGAGTAGGGGAAAATTAGGGAGATTAGGGGAAAATTAGAGGAATTTGGGGAATTAGAGGAAATAAAAAGAAATTAAAGGAGAATTAGAAGGCTTAAGGAGATTTTAGAAGAAATTAAAGAAATTAGAAAATAATTAGAGAGAATTAGAGCCAGTTGGAGGAAAATTAGGAGAAATTAGAAGGAATTAGAAGGATTAGAAGGAAATTAGAGGAAATTGAAGAAATTAACTAGGAATTAGAAGGAATTTGGAGGAATTTAGAGAAATTGGAAGAATTGGAGGTAGAATAGGGGAATTTTAGAGGAAATTAGGCAAATTAGATGGGATATTGGGATTTTGGAGGAAATTATATAATCAATCAAAATTGATTAAAATTATTTTAGGGCATACAAAATGATATATTTTTTGTGTTTATAGATGCCCTTTTAGACCGTGTTGTGTGTAAACACAATGCGGTGCAAAAATAGATGACACCAATTGTTGAATTGATGATAGATAGTGATGCATGGATGATTGATGAAAACCACTTTTGACTTGAGAAGGGGGATGTTAGATTGCCCCAAATCAAGAGCAATGTAGGATGCTCCAACTATGGATTGAAAATATATCCTTAAATCTTTTCCTTCGACAGATTGATAAGCTCACTTTGATGTGGTACATTGACCAACCATATGGTAGGTGTCCTCACGATACTATAATCGGTTGTAAGTGGGCTTCTGTTTTGCCACCTCAATGTAGCATAGGCATGTAGAAACCTTAAAAACATAGGCATGATGCATACCAAACTAGATGTGACTAGAGTTTTTATTGAAGGAGATAAATTCTATTGTTTTTCCCAATAGAAGGGGTTTAATGATAGCCTTGGAAAAAGATCCTTGGACACATGCAATTCCAAAATTGGGTGTTAGGTATTGGACTTAATTTCGGATAATTTATGGATATTGTCTACCCCCTCAAGATATGAGTCGATGGAGGAGGGGATGGATGACAATGACGAAGTGCTTGACAAAAAAGGAGAATGGATGAGAGAAGAATGAACATGATAGTTAAAGAAGGAAGCTTGAGATGGTGCATTGTGGGTTTGTTTTGGATAAGTATGAGTGTCTTTATGGTAATCTACTCATCCTATCAAATTGCATGGATAAACAGTCATTGCAACTGCCAATTGTATAGAGTAGATCATTGGGTACAAGTTGCACTTGGAAACCTAAACTAGGGCAGAAGACATAAATGCTAATCTATGAAAGCGATAAACTTCTAAGCTATGAAAGCAAATTTTTTTATGAAAGTAAAGGATAATCTATGAAAGCATGAAATTTAAGCTAGGAAAGTAATAAAATCTAATCTACAAAAGCAAGAAATTGCATGAAAGTATACAAAAACAAGAAATTGTGTGAAAAGAAATCTAATCTACGAAAGCGAGAAAGTGTATGAAAGTAAATCTAATCTACAAAAATAATAAATCTAATATATGAAAGTAATAGAAGCTCAATCTATGCTAGGAAAGCAAACTCTATGTGAGGAAAGCGATAAAGGACATGAAAGGTAAAGCTAATCTATGAATAGGAAAGGAAATGCTAATCTAAATATAATCTAAGACAAGAAAGTAAATCCTAAGCTAAATTTAATATAAGACATGAAAGGAAATGCTAAGCTAAAGCTAATATAATACAAGAAAGTAAATCCTAAGCTAAAGCTAATCTAGGACATGAAAGTAAATTCTAAGTTAGGGCTAAGCTAAAATAGGAAAGTAAATCCTAAGCTAAAGTTAATCCAGGAAAATGGTAAACAAAATCTACACTAGAAAAACAATAATATATGGAGGATTGATGATTGGTGATTGGGGATTTATTGATTAATTAATTGGTGATAGATTATTGGTGATTGATTGATGATTGATTGAGTGATTGATTGAGTGATTGATTGGTGATTGGTTATTGTTGTGAGAAGAATATGGCTTGGAGGGTTAGAGGATGGATATGGGGGTGAGCTGATGATAATTGATGAAAAATGGGTCAATGTATAATATTTATGTAGATGGTTGATAGGAGGGGAATGACATGACAACTAAAGGAGGGCAACAAGGATGATTGTTTTTGTTAAGATAAGAGAAGCCAGTAGTCACCATTTTGAAGTTATTTCATTTTCATTTCATTCTTTATTTTTAGGATGAGATATGTAGAGGGCTATGTGGGAGATATATTGATTGATTTAAAGGGATGATATGATGAGGAGGGTATGGTTGGGATGTATGGTCGATATGAGACATGTGTTTAGGATGCTCAAATTATGGTGCTTGATGGGTGCATGTGGTTGTATAAATAGGATATGATAGATGGCATCAATTTGATATATAGATATAATGGATGATGATGTATAGTGACTTATAGTTGTGTATTTGATCATGTTTTAGATTGGTGGATATGTATTTCTTAATCAGAATTAGTTAAATTAATCAATGATACAATAGTGATCATGATGACATAGGAAGGAGACATGAGACATGATAAGCACAATGAGGATAAGGTATAAGATAGGGATAATGGTACGTGAACCTGGGAAACGATGACGAATAACAATGATACAAATGAATACATTAAGACACAATGTGTGTAACGAACTATGTAGGACTAACATATTTTGTTGCCCTAGATATCTTAGGATTTTTTGATCCTAGAAGTGTTTCAGGAAACTCAGACACTCAAGTAGCACAAATCAAACTCATCTACTAACCAATCAATGTCCCATAAATATCAAGGCCATCCTAGAGAATTCAAGCCACTCCTGGATCATGTGTGTGTAGTGAAGTTCATTACCAATTTTGAGTGAGATTGGACTAACCAATTGTAACTCAAGCCATTATAATCTAGCTCATCTACAAGCATACATAGGTATGTATAAAATAATGTTGTTAATGTGATAGATATGTCATCATGTGGAGGGCATACTCTACTACCATTCAAGCATCTATAGCCTCGGTGGAGATAACCCCATGGTCCTTTGATGTTGCTTCATTACTATGTGTCTATAGCCCAAGTGAAGACGTCTAAAATGCCCAAGGATCCAAGATAATATATTATTATTATTTTTTTTTAGCATAAGGGATCCTTAGGTTCAGACCATGTGCATGATAGGATGAGCAGGAGAAAATGTTTGCTATATGACGAGAGTGACACATGGCTTTATCTTCCATAGACTCAAAATAAAATTAATATATGATATGTGCATGGTCCAAGAGAGGACTTGAGGTAGCTAGGGGAGGCTCGTATCTCCTTAGGATATGATGACATTTGATAAAGGTTGAGTGGAGAACTAGGTATGGTTGAATAACTAAAACAACCACTATGTCTAAGCAACCTAAGATATTGGGACAATGGAAACAAGTAGGGCATGTGACAAACAAACAAATGGGGAATAATGGGTCGTTAAGACAATGGATAAGACAACATAACACATGATCAAAGATGACACGATGAACAAAGAGAGAATAAACAAAACATGAGAGACATGAATGGATACAATATGTACAATTGTTTAATGTCATTGATTAATTATATCAATCAAAATTAGGAGACACATATACACGAAACCAAAAAGAGATCATATTAGCATGCGAGAAGCCTTATGCAGGATTGGAATGGATGAGAGAGGGTGATCAACATAATGAATGTATGCAAGACGATGATATTGATGTCAGGGAGTGAACTTCCTTAGGCACAAAATTGGATGGAAGGAGGGGAAACTCTCCCTATTCAAGAAGAAATGGTTATGAATAGGAGAGGAGGGATGAGGAGGATTGGAAGGAGGATACTAAGGAATGGGAGAATAAAAATGAAGAATTGTGAAGGAAAGAGGTGATGAAAAATATGTGAGGAAGACATTAAAGAATTTTGAGGAATGGTTGGATAAAATTGAAGAAAGGAAATGAGTACTTGGGAGTTATGTGACATGATAAATTTGGAGGGATTGGAACTCCCCCAAACCAAGAGGAAGGTAGAAGGATAAAGAAAAAAAAAAGAGAAAAAAGGTATAAGAAAAATATTGATAAGAAGAAGAAAAAAGAGAGGAAAGAAAGAAAATAGTAACACATCATTCCATGGTATGTAGCCACTTGAAGCATGACCGAACAACTAGGAGTGGTGTGGGAAAGACAGAGGAAGAGAGAAGGGAAATGGAAGAAGAAATGAGTCATTGGAAGAGGGTCATGTGGATGAGATAGTTAATTCCTCGTGATCTAGAAAATCATGAACTTGAAACTGGAACTATCAACATTTCTTGATGTCATGACCCTTTTGATGATGATAGATGCGATGGTGATCTACTTTGTACTGTCTAGATTTTGGCTTGTTGGTTTTCTTTGGATAAATTTCAAGGAGATAAATTTTGCATCATATAATATTTGAAAAATACTTGACAATAACTTTGATAAAGACATCCAAGGATGTGATGGATGGTGAGGATACCAAGGTTGATTGAAATGTTGAGATGAAGGAGGGATGGAGGAAAAGGTTCCTTAATGGCTTAGTTTTAGAGTTAGGTTTGTGAGTTGATCTGAGATTTGTTGGAGATCATTAAGAGGTGGAGTTGGAATGGATAAGATAGGTGGAGATGGTTTGACAACATGATGAGGGTTAGGTTGGTAAGCATAAGAACATGAAGAAGGAAAAAGTGGAGGAAGGGCATATGATGGGTGGCAAGGGTGAGAGTGTTGGATCATATGAGGGGTATGAGGTGAAGAATAGGGTATCGAGAGAAAAAGGTTGAATAAGTTGTATTGAAGGTATAGGTGGGAGAGGTGGAGTTGAAAGACTAGGTGGAAGACACGAGGTTGAGGGGTGCAAGGAGGATGAAGGAGGCCTCTCAAGAGGGGTTTGAGTTATGGTGGCTTGTGACGTTGGGCTTAGATCAGGATGTGGTGGTTGATGGTAAACCATGATAGATGGGCATAGGATAGGACAAATAATGAGGGAGGGACAAGGCGACATGAGAGGCATCTCCCCTAAGTGGGTTGGATAAGGTAATATGCCTAGACAAAAATGTGAGGGGCAAGGACGAACCTCAATAGTTGGATGAGGAAGAGGGTGCATGGTGGGAGAGATACTAGGAGAGGTATTAGGCATCTCCCCCAAATGGGTTGGAAGAGTAGATGAGGTAGGAGGGATATGGTTAGAACGATCCATGGAGAGTCGTTCAAAAGTGGATAGGGATATGATAAAATGGAATGGAGGTGATGGAATTAATGGAAGGTAAAGACAAAGGTGGATTGTGGTAAAGTTTGAAAGATTTTGGTGATGGGTTAGGTGGTGTTTATGGAAGGGAATATACAATCTATACAAACAAAACTACAAGCAAGCAACCAAACAAACAATTAATGTGGTTTGATGTGTTGTGTTGATGTTTTGGGATGTTTTACTCGAAATAGGGAATGTTTTGTGGACTGTTTTAATTTTTGTTGTTATTATTATTGTTTATTTTTTGGGGGTGTGTTTGATGTATCCTAAATGTAGGAACTACAAAGGGAGGAGTGGAATGAAGTCTACAAAAGGTGTGTGTATACCCACCAATCTGATGAGAGGTGGTACACAAACGGTTAAAGTGGCTTCCTAGGATGGAGGATCGACTTTAGGTAGGGGGAAAAAAGAACATATCAAGAGAGGATGCACTATCTAAATGTTGCTACTTGCCTAGCTAGGCTTTCGCTTAACCCTTGATCGAGATCGGACAAAAATGATAGTTGTGATCCACTAATTATTAAGCCCCATGGTTAAAGGGTGTCTAACCTAAATATTACCCCAGGCTAGTCCCAAGGGTAACCAATTTTCCAATGATGAAATCTAGGAAACTATGCATTCTAACTAAAATGTCTAAGGGAAACCGATGGTTGGGGATGAAGTCCAACTCACTAATTGGTTTTCCTTGCAAAATTTTTGCGACAAATAGTGTGCAAAATTTGTTTTTGTTGTTTTGTGTTTTTATGTTATGCAAATGCTTAATGTAAAATTAAGAGCAACTCGAGAAATACAAAATGTAAAATTTGCTTATTCTAAATGTGATAGATGCAATGATTAACCCTAAGGATGTTTTTTTATTGGTAAGAATGCCTACTTATAATGCAAAATTACTACTTATGATGCAACCAAATTATGTGTTGGAGTCAACTGTTGAAAAAGCACTCGACATCAGCTCCACAATGCAACTTTCAAAGCTAAAATTGTGTGCCCCAGGTGAAAGTTATGCTAAAACAAAGGTGCAAATACAAAAATAAAATAATGATTTGTCTTTTTGATTAAAAATGGTAATGTCTGTGAAATTTTTTATTTTTTAATTTTATTTTAAATTTCAAAATAAGCATGCCATTTGTTTTGGGTTTTTTATTTTTATTTTTTAGTTTTTTAATATATATATAGAGAGATTTAATATTTGAATTTTTGTGTGGAGTTGGACTCAAGGGTTGCATGTAGAGAGGATATTACATCATTCATTGAATAATATAAAATATATTGCATGCCAATTTTTTTTGTGACAAAGAGTCCCTATTAGAACTTTTACAAAATAATACAATGGTATAATATATTATGGTATAATAAGAAATTTTCGTTTGGGTGGGTTTTTAGTGACCACCCATGGTTGTATGTGCCTCCAAAGATCCTACACAAGCAACACAAAAATTGGTTAGTAGCATCTATTTACACAATAAAAAAAACATTAATGAAAAGTTGAGCCAATGCACTAAATATAACTTAGAACAAGTTAAAAAAACATACTAAAGCATGTTACTCACAAAGCATAAATAAATCCTAAAAAAATTTCAGCAGCATTTTGGCTTATGAAAAAAGGTGTTCTTAAAATGAGGAAAGGGGAGGATTTATAAAAAAAAAAGAAAAAAAAAAAGGATGACATGGAAGTGACTTAGAGAGAGCTGACAAAAGCAGGTGGTGGAAAACTTTAAGAGATGAAAAAGTTGATTTGAAGTTTTATTTGAATTCTTAATTCTTTGCAAATGGAAGAAAAAGGGGTCGAGAGAGTTTAAGCATTAAATAGTGACAGCTTTAAGAAATTTCGTGGGGATGGAGGGCAGATTTAAAATTATTAAAATTTACCTCCCACTATTCGGTTCCACTTTAATACCTCTTCTAGTCTTGTACGTACGCCGTCCATGACTTTCTCCGACATCGTCAATCCGCGTGGTAGAAAAAAAGAAAAATAGACGGGAAGTGCAAGTGGACGTCCGCGTCGATGACATTGTCAGCACACGCATTCCACTCATTTCTCGCTCGAATGCCCTCTCTCTGGCCGAAAGCTGTCTCCTTTAACTTTCAACCGTTTTTGTAGTCTTCCAGCGCCGTCAATTATTTTCCATATTATTGTTACGACATGGTGTTCTTGGGAATTTGCAAACTTGTATACGCCATCATGTGTAGGCAGGTTCCAGATAGTAAATATTAACACGAATAAACGACAGCGTATTTTATAGCATGTAAAAGATGTAACGTGAACATAAAAAAAGAACGAAGACGAGACTCTTGCTAAAGAATTCAGGAAAGAAATAAGGAATGGGAAAAGGTGAGGGCAGCAAGGAATGAAGGGAAACAGACATATTTAAGAAATGGAAAGGTATAGATCACATTTAAACAAATCCAAAATAAATAGGGAGTATGGTCCGCCTGGGAACATCTTACAATGGCAAGTTGGAATTGTAGAGGTTTCCCTTGGAGAAGAGGACCCGGGTTAGGGCCCATTGCTAGAGACAAAGATATAATCATATTGACGAAAACACATGAACACGATGGATGTAGGACTCCAGAATTTGTGGGATACAAAAAAAATAGCAATATAGAATAAAGCAACAGAAAATGGCAAAGGGCATGGGGGTATTATGGTTTTAATAAAAGAGGAATGAGATAAGGTCATTAAAATTGAAAAACAAGATGAAAACAAACAATACATCTGGATAAAGATCTTAGAAAATAAGTTAGTTATTAGCATAGCAACATGTTATTTTGCTCCAAAGAATTCTAAATTCTATAAGAAACATGACCTTAAGAGAGAAGACCCATACTCCTCCCTAAAAAGAGACATTTCAATATACAGTAAGTTGGGGGAGATTATATTAATTGGAGATTTCAATGCAAGGACAGCAAATAAGCAAGCTAACATTCTAGAAGGTAACGAAGATATTGAGATTAATCCTCTTTGGATGCTGGAAGAGGAAAATCAACAGTGGACCAACACTTCAGAAGATGAGCATGGGGCTATCACGCAATATGGAGAAGAGTTGTTAGGTCTTTGCAGCATATACAATTTGATTATTTGCAATGGGATGAACAAATGGAAAAATTCAGGAAAGTATACATGCAAAACATATAAGGGACAAAGTGTAATAGACTATGTAATATGCTCACGGAATTACATACCAAAAATAGAGGAGCTAGAAGTGGAAGATTCTCCGAGTTGAACTTAAGTCGGATCACAACCTAATTGTTATGAAACTTCGAATGCATGGAGACAAACCAAGGGAAAAACACTTGCAAGGCAATCAAAATAAATATCCTCACAAGGGAAACATTCTCTTAACAGATGAAAATCGACAGAATTTTAGAGCAATATTAAATAATAAGTTACAGGAAAGGGAAGAACTACATCACAGTAGTAGAGATTACAGTAAGAGTGAATGGTTAATGCAAGTTATTCAAGAAGCTCTAAACAAATGCAAGAGAGCTAAACCTAAAAAGAAAGAAAGGAATAGCTTCCCAACCAACCCATGGTTCGATGAAGATTGCAAAAAAATGCGAAGATTACTAAAGGAACCAACGGGTAAAACAAAAGCAAACAAAAAAGCATATGAGAAACTGGTAAGGGCAAAAAAAAAAAGAATACACTAAAACAAGGAGGAAAGAATTGATTTATTTAGGGAAGCATGAACCAAAGAAATTTTGGAAGGAACTAAGCGTGAAAAAGATGCAAATTGAAAATAACATAACAGTTAATCAGTGGTTGGAGTATTCAAAACAACTGTATCAGTGTAGTAACCAGCAAGAGACACCCCCTACTATCATTGTCAAGAAAGAACTTTTCACAATTGAAGACATTATTCAAGGGATAAAAAAGTTAGCAACTGGTAAATCCCGTGACATAGACAATCTTCAAGCAGAGCATATAAAATGGGAGGTAGATATCTTGGCACCGCAAATAAAAAAAAAATTCAATGAGGTCATACAAAATGGCTTCCCTACTGAGTGGACAACTAGCTTGACCATTCCTTTGTTTAAAAGTGGAGATGTAAATAATCCCTCAAACTATCGAACTATCATGATCAACCCTCTCTTTGCAAAGTTGTTTGGGAGTATGATAGAGCGTAGGATCAACATATGGGCGAAAGAAAAGGGAAAGAGAGCAAAGGGGAAAGCGGGTTTTAGGCCCAAGCACTCAACTATTGATCACCGTATCACGCTCGGACACATAGTGGAAAAAATATGGGACAAAAAGAGGAGGCTTTTTGCTGTTTTGTAGACTTCAAAAAGGCATTTGACACAGTGCCAAGGAAAAAATTATGGAGCAGAATGGAAGAGCTAGAGGTTCCAATTCACTACAGGGCGGCAGTTCACAAACTATATGAGCATGTAAAGGCTAGAATCAGAACACGGGAAGGGTTATATGAATGTTTTGGTAGTGACATAGGTGTCAAACAAGGTTGCCCTCTATCTTCGAACTTATTTGGGTTGTATATTGACAAGTTAGAAGAATGGATAAACAAATTTGGGGGAGAGGGTGTGCATTTAGCCAAATATGTGGTAAAATTCCTCATGTATGCAGATGATGTAATTCTTGTGGCCAAAACAACCAAAGATCTAGAAGATCACCTTCAAGCTCTAGAACTCTTTTGTAAAGAAGTTGGGATGCAAGTGAACACGAGCAAAACAAAAATTATGATTTTTTCAGCAAAAAAGAAGCAACAACTCAAATTTCAGTTTGTAGGAGAACCGCTTGATGTAGTAGTAGAATACAAATACCTGGGCATAGACTTTCATGACAAACTTAATTGGAATACATGTAGGATGAAAAGAACTCAAAGTGGCTGGAGAGCACTATATGCACTTCAAAACAGGTGTAGGAATGCCTAGTTGTGGGACTAGAAGACCACCAAGGTCTTATTTGGCCTACTTCTTACACCGGTCCTGTTGTATGGTTGCGAGGTGTGGGCTAGTCGCACAACAAATGCAAAATGGAGGCAAATAGAAAGGATTCAAAAATATCTAATCACAAACTTTCTCAAAATTAAGGCCACAACCCCTTATGAAATTATTCTAGCCGAAACTGGAATGTTCCCTTTAGAAGCAATTGCTATGACCAAGTTGTTATGTTACTTGAAAAAAACAGAAAACATGACAAACGATAGATGGCCTAGAGCAGCTAGGGACGAAGAGTTGCATAGGCGAAAGAATACGTGGATGAAACAAAATCAGAAATGGATGAAATGTTGGGAAATCAACATAAATGAATGCCCAAATGTCAACAAAGACATAAAAAATTATGTAAATGAAAAGTTCAGGAGTGGAATGTGGAAAAATGCGAGGAGGAAAAGACAATATTATATTGCAAATTTTAACCCAACGTATGACCACAAGGAAAAAGCGTATATAGGCGCTGAAATCAAGTGGAAAGAAAAAATACTCATTGCTCAGATAAGGACTAGCTCTCATAGGCTTAGATGTGAAATAGGGAGATGGACAACGCCCAAAGAACAATGGGAAGAAAGGATATGTACTCTATGCAGCATAGGAGCAGTAGAGACAGAGGAACACTTCATCTATAAATGCTCGAGTTTTTCAGATATCCATGACAAATACAAAAAAACACTTGGAAACGAGTTTATTACAAATTTATTTGAAGACAGTAAAATAAAAAAAGTTGGAGAATTGCTAACACAAATCAGCAGGAGAAGGAACAACCTTCTCAAAAATATTAAAGATCATATGATATGATTTGAGTAATTGTACTTCTATATTTGAGGTCCCATAGACCATATTTGGGTCTCGCGGTCGTAATTAAAATCTTTCATTTCATTTCATTTCAAAGTCAAGATATGGAAATCTCAAATATGTAATAAAATATGACAGCAGTAAAGAATTCAAAGTCAAGATATGGAAATGTCAAATATGTAATAAAATATGACAGCAGTAAAAGATAGGCTCCAAAAGAATAATTCAACCAAAAAGCCGTGGATTGTGCGACACGCATTGTACACAAATAAAATTAAATTCAATGAACAAGATTGTCAACACGTCCTATCCATTTAATAATAAATTAAAAATATTATGCGGAATGCTAAGTACAATGACATTTATTTTAACACAAACATTAACATCACCTTCCTTAGCGCATACGAAAGAAACCAGACTTCCGATTGCCATCCTGAAAGTGATGTTATCTTCCCCTACGAAAAAATTAAAAAAGTTAAGAAAGTGGAAGAGTAGACACTTTGGTGAAGAGGACAAGCACCCGACTTTAACGGGCATGGCAATTTCTTTCATATCTAAATAGACGGGAAGTGCAAGTGGGCATCCGCGTCGCTGACTTTCGCCGACATCGTCAAATCCGCGTGCCAGAAAAAATAAAAAATGGACGTCAGCCGTTCATAACTTTCCCCCATCGTCAAATCTGCGTGTGAGAAAAGGTCGGACAGCAGTGGAAGTGAACGTCAGCCTCGACATGTCATGCGTTAGAAAAAAAAAACGAAAACGGACGGCAAAGCTAATGTCATCTGCGTTAGACATATTTAGACTTTTATTTTATTTTTTAAAGTAGTTTCACTAATGATTAAATTTTTTGAATGATGAAGGTAGCTTCACTTTATAAATGATATATAAATGATTTTTTATTTTAATAATGAAGGTATATCTATTTAATAATTGATATATATATATTATCAAGAGTAAATAATTTAAAATTATTTTAATAATATTTGACATAACAATAAAATATTTAAAGAATAGATGTTTCTTTGAATATGATGATAAATGGTATTTTTTTATTTGACATAAAAAGTAAGATAATAAATAATTAAGGAACTAAAATTTAAAATTCACTATGGGATTGAAAGAGGTCATGGTTTTTCTAAAGCTAAGCAAAACAAGGACTTAATTCAAACTCTTAAAAATAAAGCTCTGATCTATTGCTCCATGAGAGTTAATCTTCAACTTAGAGTAATTGAATCTTGGATAACCAAGAACTAAAATATCAACTTGGAGTAATTGAATCTTGGATAACTAAGAACTAAAATATCAAAGGAGAAGTGGATATCTAACTTCTACCCAAATTATTATTCATTTGTTATATTTTCTATAGAGGACCATGATCAAGTTTTTTTAGGCAACCCCTAGTTTTATGGCCATGTAGGGTTTTTTATGAAGCCTTAGCACACTAGATTTAAGCTAGATGAAGAAATACTATCCTCAACCATAGTTTGGCTGAGGCTTTTTGCCCTTCATGTTGAATTTTGGAATGAAAAAACCTTCAAAGCTATCAAAAATACCCTAAGGGGATACATAGGGGCATCAAACAAGACATGCATTTAAGTTTCTCACCTATGCAACGATATGCTTTTATTTAAACATAGAAAACCCTCTTCCAAAGAAGATCAAGCTAAAGACAATAGACTAAAATGGGATCAATCAATTGGCTAGAAGAATCTTCTTTTTTGGTGTCAAATATACCAAGAATATGGTCATCTCTTCAACAATTATTCTTAGAATCTACAAAAGGATACAAGTGAAGAAGGCAACAAGGAGAGCTTTTAGTTACCTTAAAGGAAACAAACAAGTTATAGACAAGAAAAAATCAACATGAATGTTGGGAGTAATAACAATTTTGAAAGCTTACCAATTAAAGAAGAAAGCAATGATGGGAAAAATTTTGAGTCTTTGAAAACCCCAAGAGAAGGAAATAATGACAAGGATCAAACAAGGCTCCAAGATAACCCCACAAGGATGGAGATCAACAACATGCTAAACGAGGAGGTCCTTATTGAACATACTTCTAAAGGTGAAGAACTTTTCCAAAGATAAGGGAATGATCAAATAATGGAAGATCTTCATTCTATGGGAACTACCTATAACGAGAAAGAGCACAATTTGGTACTTGCAACACAAAAATTAAAGAAATTTTTTTAAGGCAACCCTTGGTTTTATGGTCATGTAGGGCTTTCTATGAAGCCTTAGCACTAAATTTAAGCCAAATGAAGAAATACCATCCTCAATAAGAGTTTGGCTAAGGCTTTTTGCCCCTCTTGTTGAATTCTAGAATGAAAAAACCTTCAAAGCTATCAAAAATACCCTAAGGGCATACATAGGGGCATCAAACAAGACACATGCATTTAAGTTTTTGACCTATGCAATGATATGCTTTTATTTAAACCTAAAATACCCTCTTCCAAAAAAGATCAAGCTAAAGGGAGGAGACTAGAATGAGATCAATCAATTGACTATAAGAATCTTCCTTTTTGGTGTCAAAAATATGAAGAATATGGTCAATATATTCAAAAATTGTTCTTAGAATCTACAAAAGGATGCAAGTGAAGGTGACAAGGAGGGCTTTCAGCTACCTTAAAAGAAGCAAATAAGTCATAGACAAGCAAAAATCAGCATGAATGTTAGGACATAACATTTTTGAAAGCTTACCAATTGAAGAAGAAAGCAAGGATGGGAAAATTTTAGAGTCTCTGGAAACCCCAATAGAAGAAAATAATGTCAAGGATCGAACAAGGCTCAAAGATATCCCCATAGGGATGGAGATCAATAGCATGCTAAACAAGGTGTGCCCTGTTGATATGGCTATTAGGATCCACACACGAAGAATGATGAGTGGAAAATAAAAGCTTGAAGATGAAAGCCAAAGATAAACTTGCATTATGATATGGTGCTTAAATAAGCACATTTACAAGCACATGAAGCATCTAATATTAACAGACAAACAATATTAGATGCTACTTGTAACCAACTAAGCATAAGTGGCTAACACGAAGCTAACAAAGGTAACACATATTTATCTAAAGATAAAGATTGCTAACTAGCTAACAACTTAGGAGGTTGTCTAAAGCAACCTACCAACTAAGAAGTTAATGTGAGCAATGTAGGCTCACACATTATTAACATGATATAATAAAATGTAATAAAAATATGCCTAAGCTAGTACTTAGGCTAATTGATGTTCTCATCATACCACCTCACAATAAGAACATTGGACTCCAATGGTTTTAAAATGAAAGTGGGAGTGTGAGACACCAAATGTTGAAAACATATCTTGTTGGCTGGATGGATATGATATTGAGCTTCCACATAATCATTGGCCTCGACAAGGTCGATGAAGTCCATTGATGCTTGTGTTGGAATGCCATGCTTGGTCACAACTCTATCACCACCCCTAGAAGAAAGAGGAATCCAACGAGGACCAATAACCTACTGCTGAGGCTGCAAAGTCTTTTATAAAATAGGAGCAACAAGAGGAGGAGTCAATGATGGAGTCAACTTCTCAAGAGGAGGAGATGGTGGATCTGGTGTCGATGTATCTAGTGGTTTGTTTAAGATTAATGCAATCTTCTATGGTTGAATGGAGCACATGAAAAGTGTGTTATAATTACTAATTTGAATACGAAAAGTATTATTCTCATGATACAATATGTATGTATTTTGAAAAGTATTATACATAGTCATCTTATCATACTGATAAGGCTTACCCAAAAGCATACCATAATAATCTATTGAAGTCACATCACATGTGACCCTATCCACAAAATACGAACCAAAAACAAAGGATATCAGACATGTATCGTTGATATAGGAGGTGGAAATGTTATCCTTACATCCTAGTGAGTAGGAATGAGGATGAGGTTCCACTGGCAATTGTAACCTATCAACAACAAAATTTGTAATTTTGTGATCCATTATTGAGGATACAATGTATAGAAAACTATGAGTCAAGTGGACCCTCATGACGAACAAATTATCATGGGTGCCCTCAATAAAAGGATGATATATTAGGGTTATATTATTAAGCTTTTCCTTAAGCTCATCATATGCTCTATCCTCTATTGAAACCCTAATGGGACCATCTTGTGGTTCCTTGTTTTATGATTGTACAATTAGGGTTTTCTTCTTCCTAAAACAATATGTCTCTACATGACCTCTTCTTTTGAAATGATTGCAAAATTTCTTGCCATTGAAATAAGGAGAAGAGGAAGAAGAATGAGGAGAGAAAGAAGAAAAGGAAGGTGTCTTTGCATTATATGACTATTGTTGACTTGGTGTCTTGGAAGTGCATACATATTGAGAAACCACTTTATCCTCCACTAAAAGTGCATGATTAAATGCAACATCCAAAGTAGACAAGGGAGTGAACTTCACCTCCCTAAATACCTGTTCTTGCAAACCACTAGAAAATTTTATGATTAGTGCTTCTACTGGATATTTCACTTCGAGAAGAATCCTTAACCTATTGAAATCAAAGATGTAGTCTTGGACCGATATATTATGAGTTTGCCTCAGTCTATACCATTTTATTTTGAGATCATTTTGGTAATTAGGTGGATAGAAGGTATTCTTCAAGGCTTTGACGAGGTCATTCCAAGTCTTGATTGGATTTTGGCTTTGTTGTCTCTCCATGATCAAGAATTTCACCAAACCTATGAGCTTAAGTTTAGAGAAGGAAACTTGTTCATTGATAGAGTTTTAAAATAAGATAACCAAGTCTCCATATCTAAGATCCAACTAGCCAGGACATCGAGATTTCTAGATCTATCATAAGGCTTTACTTCAGATTTAATCTTATTCTAAAACTCATTGTTATACATTTTTACATCACCAAGAGCAATTTGCACTGTAATTTCCTATACTCTATCCATCAACTATCCAACTATATGAGCGAGATTTGTCATTGCTTTTGTTAGATCAAAAGCCATTCGAAATCTGGTGTAAGCCAAACTAAAAGGGCACTAAGAGGGTTTGCAAATGTATTTCTAGGCATTTAGGAGGAACAATTTGGGAGGTTTCTAAATGCAACAATTGCCTAGACTATGAGATATACAATTTTTCCTTCAAAGTTACAATAAGGGTGAATTTTAGTGCTTTCAATGTTACAAAAATTTGTGTAATTACAAAAGATTTTACCCTTCAATTGTGAAGTGGTAAAAAGAAATTAGCACCAAAATTGAAATATGACCCTTAAAATTGTAAAAACTGATCTTTTGGAGGTAAAAATTGAATTTCACCTTGCAAAAAAAATTGGTCCAAAGTCAATGATGCTCAATAGGTCAACTACGTTAGGAATCAACTAGAGTCAACAATGCTCAGAAGTTAATGACACTCAATAGGTTCAACAAAGTCAAAGTCTACTAAAAAAGTCAACAAGTTCAACAAAGTCAAAGTCTACTAAAAACATCAACAACGCTAAGTCAATAGGTCAACAATGCTAATCATCTACCATGTGGTAATAATGCCTATGCCCATAACTGACACTTTTAGGTGGCCCCTTATGGGAGGCTCCTTGACCACCACTGATGGCCAATTCAAAGGGAGCACCTCCTCCATTTTAAGACACTATTTATCTATCCCATAATAAATGTGGGATATTATGTCTAAGCCAAAACACTATGAAACCTACTATCTGATGGGCTGTCGTTAAGCACATCATTAATTCTCAATGAATTTGTCAATCCAGGGTGGTGTCCAAGGCTATTTACGAGAGAAAGTTCAAGTAGGGTTGTAGTTCAGTTCATTTGGAAGCAACAGGTCTTATTGGTGGAATTGATTGTGTGGGGGTTTTGTGTCACTTCTACCCCTAAATTGCATAAATTGAACTTTAATCTATTTGCAAGAATGAAAAATAATTGCTAATTGCATAAATGAAACCCTAGTTACAGTTGCAAGAATGAAATCTAATTAAATTGCAGAAATGAAACTCTAGTTATAGTTGCATAATTGAAATTCTATTTAATCTTGCAATAATTGAAATGAAGCATAAAAACTAGATCCTATCAATGCTCTATAACAGAAGGTCGTCAATCTTCTATGCAGGGTTTTGACAACAAAAACAAGAATGCAAGGAAATTATAGAAAACTTGTAAATTGATGGAAATGGAATTTTGTAGTGAATTGAAAAGTTGTTGGGAATGAAAAGAATAACTAGATCTACCACTAATCATATCACAAAAACATTATGAATAAAAATTAAACAACTAAGAATGTTAGCCATGCAAAAGAATGAAAATGACAAGTTCACAACTTATTCTGCTGCAACAAAATCAGAATAAAACCTGTCTGTCGATCCTTCTCCTAGGTCCGGAAGTGGCCAGCCTCCTTTCTCAGAAAAAGGTTTGAATTCTTCTTTAAGTCTTAATCACACTTAGACAACAAAATAAATGGAATGAAACTGCACTTTTATTGCTTCAGAAACATAATTACAATTCTGCTGAAATCTGTTATAGATTTGAAATCACTATTATATTATCTCCCTATTTATTTTCTATATCCTCTATCTAATAACTCAACCTGGATGGGAGCTATCTTTTATAGATGCCTAAAATAAAATTACAAACAAAAAATATGTTGTTCCTGATATCTTGCAGAATTTCTTGGGTTTATCCTAGAAGAAGATCAATTTGATCTTTTCCATAAATGGTGGCTTTGGACGACAAGGACGACAAAGTTAGATGGGAGATATTTTCCCTTAACTTTATCAACCTTCTTATCCCATTTTCCATCGCCAAAAGTTAGTCAACAAGTCAAAAAGTGCTTTCTATTCTCATTCTGAAGAAACTGTGTTCATTCCGAAGACATTGTGTTCATTTCGGAGACACTGTGTTCATTTTGAAGACACTGTGTTTATTCCAAAGATCTTTAGAATGACCAACTATGTTGACTCCAAATGGTTTTGGTTGCATTTCTCAGGTGGATTATCCATCAGGATCAGATTGCAATAGTCGTAATTCTTCCTTGGATGTGAATTTCATGCCTTGCCATTCATTGGCAGCTGGCTGGAATTTATATGGAAAAACTAGTTTTTTGCTACACAGTAATAAGTCTTTGTACTATTTGCTGAATTTAGAGAAAATAATGCTTAATGATCATCAAAATAATACTACTGAAGTGCTGCTGTCAACCTAAGCATGACAAGATAATATAAAACTATATAAGAACTGTTAAAAATCAGAATATAATGTCCTTAACACTTCAATCATGCAAACAGTTAATACACATCATATTAAATTAAATTAACTAGCATATAAGATAATTCACAAGAGTTTTAGGTAGTTTTAACTATTTAAAACATGCTATAAATGAGGCTTATCCAGGCCTCATCATTCCCCCCAAATTATATTAATGCATGCCCTCATGCATTGCAATGGGATATGGAATCACAAATGTTCACTCATATTCCATGTTTCATAGAACAATTTAGTGCCTGTGTAATTTCTCATGAAGGTTTTTGAGTCATTTTTCAAACTGATCATCTGGTTGGGAATCCTCTTCAAAATAGGAGGGAACCAGAGTAATGATGGTTGGAGGCCTGAATCTGAGATCCACCCAATGATGTTGCATAAAGGTATTTCTATGGATTGAGAAGGCAATGCCTCGGAATGGAAGGGCACTCGCTTCAAAGTGGAGGGGCACTACTTCGGAATGAGCACTTGTGTCTTCATATTCCCTAGATAATCCAAGCAAGAATCGAACCAAATCCTCCTATTTATTTGATGTAGTTGATTGTTCATCAACTTGTGACAGCTTGCTTTTTAGTTTCTCCACTTTTCACTATAATTCTCTAATTTTCTTTTCATGTTTTTCAATAACATATTTTCTTTCCTCAATCCATCTCATTTGTATTTTTATAACACTCTTGGCTACTCTCGCTTGTTTTGTGATGTCCACCTCCTCTTCTTTGTTCGACTCGGAACCTAATACCGATAAATCAACTACAGCTTTGTCGCTCAACAACGATCTCATCCTATGCTTTAGACCCCTACTCCTCGTACGAGAGGTTCCATGAAATTATCTATGATTACATCCAAATTCTCAGTGGCTTGTTGCACTTCTATGACATCAGGGCTATCCTATCTGGTCTTCTCTTCAATCATTTGTTCTTTTATCTCTTTTTTTTGGAGTCTTGCAGACCTCCTAGTCCTTAATGTATATTTTCTCTTCTTGCCCTATTTTCTTGTGGTAACAGGGGTTGTAGGGATAGCTTCAGGCTCTTCACTGGGAACTTAAATCTCCTATTCTAATAGATAAATAACATCTTTAGAAAAATGAACCCTCTTCTATTTTATTTTTCTACTGTCAGTTTCAGCCCTTCTCTTCTTAGTCTGTAAGGTTGATGGTTCTAGAGAAAAATGCTTTGTTGCTTTTGCTTGGTGTGTTTCCTTCTCTACAATAGCATTTTTTTTTTTAGCCTTTTATTCTTCCTCAATAGCATATTTTTTTATAGCAACATCTGTATCCTATTCTCCTTCATCTTCTTCTTCAAAAAATACATTAGTTAGGGTAGAATAAAACCTATTAAAGCTTCTAGGGTTTCCCCTAAAATGATGTTGGCACACCAGTTTAATAAGACCATGATGATGAGGGCTCATTTTTTTCCTCTTGATAATGTTTTGCCATGCTCTGTAGTTCTCGGTGCAGGTATGCTAGAAAATTCACTCTAAATTTAGGCTATTGCCTACCATGCCTGAGGTGGTTTAAAATTTTGAAATGATGCCCTGATAAAATTACATACTACCCTTCACAGGTTGAAAAATTTGGTAACCCATGTGGTTATGTTATTCTAGGGTTCTTGTAGGCTGGCCCTTTTTCATTTTTCACTTCATTTCTATGTTCTGATGTTGAGAAGACTGCTCTCTTCTACTACTACAGTCATCCGCTAGGTCACTGATTTCTGGTTTCTACAGAATTATAGGGTTTGCTCTTATTCTTCTTCAGAAAGAACTTTTAATTTTAATTTTTTTACTTTTCCTTGTAATAATTAGCAAATATATCTTCAGAAAGAAAATATGGCACACTTCCTTATTCTGTGCTTTGAACACTTGGCTATCAATCATTGGACATCCTTGCCATCAATTTTTCTTTACTATTTTTAGCTCGTCCATTCTGCATGCAAATTTTCCCACATGAGTGGTTATTAGCAATGAATGGTGGTGGCATGTTTGTTGGTTATTTTCCCTATGATTCTTGTACTTCCTCGATGGGTGCAAAATATGAGATGAATCTAACCGTAAGACAGCTGACATGTGTCAATGATCACATGGAGTAAAAAATTTTGCTGACTATGTCTTTTTCTCCCTCCTTGGATGCCACATGGAAACAGACTGTCAAATCTTCATTTCGAAGATTATGTTTCATTCCGAAGACTAAGTTGGGCATTTAATCCGAAGATAACCTCATTCCGAAGATAAACCTTCATTTCAAAGACACACCTTCATTCCGAAGACAAACCTTCATTCCGAAGACAAACCTTCATTCCGAAGACAAAGGCTTCATTTCGAAGATACCATAGTTATTGAAGATACACCAGTCATTCTGAAGACAAATCAAAAACCAACATTTTTCTCTTTCTCCAAGAATGTTTTGTTTATGCCAACTCTTATGAACACTTTTATACTAATGGTTAATTGTCATACACTATATATCAAATATTTACAATGAGAAAAGTGCAAGAAACATATATACCTGGTTAAAAAAAGTTAATGCAACTTTTGAAAGATGATTGCTTCTATTGATATTCTGCTGAGGCTTCCTGCAACACTTCAAAAACAAGTGCAGTTGGTGAATTTTTACAATGGTGACTCAAAAATTTCAAGGTTTTGCATGCCAGAAAACTGGTTTTCATGCATACCAACTCAATAGCGCCTTAGAAAAAGGTTTTCACTGCTGAGCTATTCATTTTTCTATTTTTTTTTTTTGTCTTTTTGATTCTGATTGTGCTCGTGAAGGAATTCATGACTTCCCTGAAATCATGCCCATGAAGAAATTCACAGCCAGAATTTATTCATCTTTTTGTTTTCTGTTTTTTCTAATTTTTTATTTTATTTTATTTTTCTTTTAATATTCAAAGATATGATCATTTGGAATCTTCATAAGAAGAAGAAGCCTCTTCTGTCAAATGTAAATGTGTGAAATACTGAGCAAATTCCACCTTTGTTAGTGGTTTATGGTACAACTATAAAAGATATCCATTCACCACTAATATCCTCCTTAAATCATCAACTAAAGAAAGTTGAACAACTTCATTCTCAAACTCCCTTGGTTCATCCTTGCTGCTCTTAATGTGATCATCATGCCACATTTTCCATTTTTGTTGAGTGAACTCTATTCAGTGAAGTGCTTCCAACCAAAGTTCATCAAATGCATTCAACTACAAAATTTATTTTTTTTGTACCTGCAACAACTCAATGCCAAATGCTAAAGATGCATAAAATGTTAGTAAAGCATTAGGATGTTGCACCAATATATCAAAAAAATTTGCTCCCTGGTTTTTAGTCAGCCAACTATTGTTGTTCAAAGGTTTTTTTGGTTGTATTTTAGTTTGTTTTGTACCAAGCTAATTTGAATTGGTTCTTAGAGAATGATGCATTAATAAATTAAGAGAGTAATTATATGGTGGAAAAGAATGAAAAATCTGTATATGTTTACCAAAAACAATTCTTGAAAGAATTAACTTTGATAAATGATAATGAAAATATGAGAAACAATAATGACATCTATGTGGTAAATAAAGAAAATGGTTTTGTACTGGAATGAGTGATAAATTTTCAGAATTATGTTTTTCATCAGTCTGTAGTAATTGCTGAACAATAATTAGTTCATCTTAAAAATATGGGTTTTGAACATTTTCAGCAAAAACAAACTTTTTGGAGGAATCCAACTCTTCTATATTTTTATTTACAACAATGGAGGCCAAAACTAAAGTATTCTTTTCATTTTCCTTATGTGTTCTAAGAAACTGTGGGCTTTCTGTACAATCATACTTAGGTGTAATAAGTTTACCTGAAAGCAAGTTAACTAATTTTCCACCTTTTTGTATGGTTTTAGGATATACTTTCTTTTTTTTCTTGGTTTGCTACAACACATTTCTTGAACAATCCTATTAATGATTGGTACAACTTGAGGTAAAGGGATTGTAACAGTTAAATGTTCTAATTCCTTTATCAAATCTGATTGTGAAGATGTTATTTTTGATATCTCAATCTGTTCAAAATATGATATTTTATTTGATGAGGTATCTTGTTCTTCTTGATGTTGTTTTAGTGTGGATTTGTTTTCATGTTCATTTTTTTTAACTTCACTTTCTACACTGATAAGTGGAACAGGTTCAAGCAGTGGTTCACTTGAACACAACTGAGTTTTAACACAGTCACTAACATTTATTAGGGCTATATTTTTTTATTCAACCACAGAGACAAGGGTTACCTATTTAACACGATTTGGACTGACCACAGGTTGAGTTGAAAACAGAGGTTGTTTTATTTTTTGTTGTTGTTGTCCATGATAGAAATTATGGATATAATTAGGCAACAAATTTGATTTTTGTTTTTGACAATGTTGCTTCCCTTTGTACATATTTTGATGTTGTACCCATTGATATCCCTGTAATTTTGGCTGCAACCATGGTGGATGTTTTTGATTCCATTTTTGTTGCATCCATCAATGTTGAGACCATGCTTGGGAGTATGCCCATGGTGGTTGACTCCAACATTGTTGAAGTGGACCTGAAGCAGACCATGGCATATACCAATGATTATTTCCCCAATGTGCAAGAAATTGAGAAGCATTATGATATGGAAATTTATGAAAATTATTCCCTTGTCCTTGTCCTACAAAATTGATTTTTTTCATAGGTTGAGAATGTTTTTCAAAGACACTTGTAAGTTCTGGCAATAAACTACACTGATCTGTGGTGTGTCCTAATTGACAAATGTTACATGTAGCAGGTATAAATATTTTGTTCAAAGGACAATCATGAAGATAGTGTTGCTTTTTACATTCTGAACAATAGATGGCTAAAGATTTAGTAGATTTATTTTTTTCATCCAATGTTCTATCATGTACTAAAATATCAGCCTCTTTCATGCATTATTTCAAATCATGTTTTTCATTACCAATTTCGTGTTTTCTATGCCTTGAATGAGAGTAATTTTTACAGAGTTTAATAATTTCCTAAAATTTAAGTGCATTTGTATCTCCTCTTCCCAAGATATCCAATGCATCCTTAGATTCATCTTGTAGTCCCCTTAAGAATATGACTTTGCAAATTTCAAGTTCAACACTTCCACATCTCTTATGAACAAAAGAAAATCTGTCTAGATAATCTTCTAAGGTTTCATTTTTCTCTTGTTTCATCGTAAGAATTTCATCATTTTTATTCTTGACTTGACAATATTCTTGGTATCTCTCCAAGAATATGTTTTCCATCTCATCCCAAGTTCTAATTGAGTCAGGTTCTAAGGTGATAAACCATCGTAGAGCTAACTCTTTAAGAGTGGAAGGAAATAGTTTGAGCTTTTGATTGTCATTAGTGTAATCATGAGCTTGACATACAATTTTAAACTCAAACAAAAATATATCAGGATCTTCGGATGTAATTCCATTGAAAGTTGGTAATACTGCAGGTGAAATGACCTTCATGGGAGCATTTTGATTAAGATCTAGTTGGATGGGATTTTGAAAAGTTCTGGCAGGTGCACTAGTTGCACTAGGGTGGAGCACATTGTTGGCTCTACCTTGATTCTCTTGTGAGCCTTCCATTGTAGGTTCCCAAAAAAAATTATAAATCTTGTCAAATTTTCCTGATTGTATGGATTTATCAAGAGAAAATGGTTTTGAACTACTTAATTTTCCTCCTTGTAATGATTTCTCAAAGGATCTTACAGTGCTGGAAGTGGATGATTGGGATTCTTTCAAAATTCCAACATTTTTGGAAATAAAAAATTTAGACATTTTTGACATAATTTCAACCTCTTGTGAAATTTTTCTTCTTGTGGTTTCTTGCTTATTTCCTAAATGGACTGAAATACAATTTACCAATAACAATTACTTATACCAGTCATTACATTCGGATTTTACTCTAAAATTCACAACTTAGCATATTTAATAATTATTGGACTGCTTTTCACCTTCTAACAACACTGTGTTCCCCGACAACAACACCAAAATGATGGGCTGTCGTTAAGCACATCATTAATTCTCAATTAATTTGTCAATCCAGGGTGGTGTCCAAGGCTATTTACGAGAGAAAGTTCAAGCAAGGTTGTAGTTCAGTTCATTTGGAAGCAGAAGGTCTTATTGGTGGAATTGATTATGTGGGGTTTTGTGTCACTTCTACCCCTAAATTGCATAAATTGAACTTTAATCTATTTGCAAGAATGAAAACTAATTGCTAATTACAAAAATGAAACCCTAGTTACAGTTGCAAGAATGAAATCTAATTAAATTGCAGAATTGAAACTCTAGTTATAGTTGTAGAATTGAAAGTCTATTTAATCTTGTAATAATTGAAATGAAGCATAAAAACTAGATCCTGTCAATGCTCTGTAACATAAGGTCATCAATATTCTATGCAGGGTTTTGACAGCAAAAACAAGAATGTAGAGAAATTACAAAAAACTTGTAAATTGCTGGAAATGGAAATTTGTAGTGAATTGAAAAGTTGCTAGGAATGAAAAGAATAACCAGATATACCACTAATCATATCACAAAAATATTATGAATAAGAATTAAACAACTAGGAATGTTGTGCAAAAGAATGAAAATGACAAGTTTACAACTTATTCTGCTACAAAGCAAAATCGAATAAAACCCTGTCATCAGGTCCTTCTCCTAGGTCTGGAAGTGGATAGCCTCCTTTCTTAGAATAAGGTTTGAATTCTTCTTTAAGTCTTACTCACACTCAGACATAACAAAATAAATGGAATGAAACTGCACTTTTATTGCTTCAGAAACATAATTACAATTCCGTTGAAATCTGTTACAGGTCTGAAATCACTATTCTATTATCTCCCTATTTATTTTCTATCTCCTCTATATAATAGCTCAACCTGTATAGGAGCTATCTTTTATAGATGCCTAAAATCTAATTACAAATAGAAAATATGATGTTCCTGATATCCTACAGAATTTCTTGGGTTTATCCTAGAAGAAGATCAATTTGATCTTTTTCATAAATTGTGGCTTTGGACGGCAAGGATGACAAAGTTAGATGGGAGATATTTTCCCTTAACTTTCTCAACCTTCTTATCCCATTTTCCACCATCAAAAGTTAGTCAACAAGTCAAAAAGTGCTTTCTATTCTCATTCTGAAGAAACTGTGTTCATTTCGGAGACAATGTGTTCATTCCGAAGACACTGTGTTCATTTTGAAGATCTTTAGAATGACCAACTGTGTTGAATCCAAATGGTTTGGCTGCATTTCTCAGGTGGATTAGCCCTCAGGATCAGATTGCAATAGTCTTCATTCTTCCTTGGATGTGAATTTCATGCCTTGCCATTCATTGGCAGCTGGCTGGAATTTATATGGAAAAACTAGTTTTTTGCTACACAGTAATAAGTCTTTGCACTATTTGCTAAATTTAGAGAAACTAATGCTTAATGATCATCAAAATAAGACTATTGAAGTTCTTCTGTCAACCTAAGCATGACAAGATAACATAAAACTATAAAAGAACTGTTAAAAATTAGAATATAATGTCCTTAACACTTCAATTATGCAAACAGTTAATACACATCATATTAAATCAACTTAACTAGCATATAAGATAATTCACAAAAGTTTTAGGCAGTTTTAACTATTTAAAACATGCTATAAATGAGGCTTATCCAGGCCTCATCACTATCAACCTTGCTTACACCCAAACCCTCCACTCTACTACTACCATGTGTTAGGATGACATTGGTGAGTTGTTTTAGTGCATCTTAAATCTTCCTTACACCACATGTCAATCTAGAATTGGTGGATCACAATTCTAAGGTTTGGTTCATTTTTTTTCCTTTATGCGATGCTTTCAAAGGCTTTGGTCTACGTTTTCTAAGTTGAGAGCCACATACATCTGTTATCTCCCTTGATGCAACAAAATATGTTTGCAGGAGAACAACATATGCATGTATAAGTTGGATATGTCATGCTTCTAAACATGGATTAATGAAAGTCTATTCTAGCCAATATTCGGTGATTTACTCGAGGATTTATTTTAGACACATCACTAAGAATATCATGCAATGCTTACATTTATTTTGTGGTGCTTATTAAACTAGATTTCATGTTTAAGGCTATACTAGCCATGCTGTGTGGCATAGATCATTGCATTCCTCTAAAGAAGAGATTGTTTGTGTCCTCAGTGCTTCATTGATGTCAAATTCTACTTTATGTGCTTCAAAATAAAAAAAATGTTAAAACTATCATCATCATGATTTAGGGTCTATCAACACCGTTGGGGTATAAATGACCAGAGAAGGAGTGGTTCATCATTGGGAAGGCAAATTTTTATATTGTTAGAGTTGAAAATTATTGGAAGACCTCAACACAAGACTCATTTGCCTATGTCATTGTATATTATAGGAGGTATGACAGATATCAAGTGCCTAAGAGGTTTGATTGAAATGACTAGGACATCTTTGATGAACGACATCACAAAGATGAGACACAACTTATGTATTTTGTAATATACGATACCTAAATTAGCAATGCTACCAGGAAAAATCATGTTGAGTGGGAGCAGGTCACCTTCACACCAGTTAAGGCATAGATGCATGAAGAAACATTATCCTTAACAAGGTGGCTAGAAGCATGCTAAAATAGAGAAATTTATTACACAAACATTTTGAGACAATAGTCTCCAATCCCTGAACTAGATCATCCTAGGGAAATGATACCAGTGATGTGGCTATTAGGAGCCACACACAAATAATGATGAGTGGAAAACAAAAGATTGAATATGAAAGCCAAAGCTAAACTTGCATTATGAGATGGTGCTTAAATAAGCACATTTAAAAATACACTAAGCATCTAATATTAACAAATAAACAAGATTAGATGCTAGTTGTAACCAACTAAGCATAGGTGGCTAACAAGAAGCTAACAAAGGTAACACCTAGTTAGCTAAAGATAAATATTGCTAACAAGCTAACTTAAGAGGTTTTATAAAAAAACCTACCAAATAAGAAGCTAACATGAGCAATGGAGGCTCACACATTATTAGCATGAAATAATAAAATGTAATAAAAATATGCCTAATCTAGTACCTAGGCTAATTGATGCCCTCATCACCTGTTGAAAATGCTTCTAAATATGAAGAACTTCTCCAAAGACAAGGAATATCTTCTATCTATATGAACTACCTATACTAGGAAAGAGAACAATTTGGTACTTACAACACAAAAAAAAAATGTAAAAATATCAATAATCAAACAAATTCCAAACAAACTAAAGGTCGAAGATGTGGGTCCTAAAAAAAAAAGTTGGGAGAAAATACAATCAAGAAATTCTCTAGAAAATAACATTAATGAAAATAGACGAGGGTTCCTAAAACCAAATTGATGGTCTCTTCGATACCAATAGGTAAAATTAATATTCATGAAGACCATCTCCTAGAATATAAGGAGTCTCCAGTTCTCCTTCAAATCTATAATGATCAAGAAATGGGTAAGTAATAAAAATCTCGATGTTATTTTTATTCAACAGTCTAAATTGTCATCTCATGAAGCAAATAAGAATAAAAGAAAAATGTGGCCCAATAGTCTTGTCATTTCAAGTGACACCATAGGTTTCCTAGGCAGGATGCTCATCATATTTGATAGCTTAAAAAGAGTGTGCCATTGATAGAACAAAGAGAAACTAGATTATTATCAAGATAAAATGGCTGGACATTGGTTGGCAGACTAGTCTCATTGATGTTTATGGCCTAAACATTCCTGATCAAAACATAGAGTTTTGATAGAATATTGCTAGCTAGTTATCATTGTAGGTAGGCTTATGCTACATCATTGGGGGTGACTTCAATGCAATAAGACACCTTGAAGAAAAACAAAGGGGAACCAAGAACCTTGATCAAGCCACCAAGGATTTTAACACCTTTATTGAAGATTTGGATCTTATGGAACCCTTATATTCTAAGGGCATCTACACCTAGAGAAACAAGAGACCCAAGAGACCCAAGAGACCCAAAATAATTCCATTTTTCTTTAAGAGAATGTGGCTCAAACAAGGAAAATTTGATAAACTAGTAAAGGAATGGTGTAAAGAGGAATCTCATATTTATGGAATAAAGATGTTCAAGTTCATAACCATACTTCAATGCTTAAATCAAAAATTAAAAATGTAGAATAGAGAATATTTTACAAATGTAATTGAGGAATAAACTCAATTGGAAAGTGACCTTTGACAGATTGAGAAGGATCTATAACATGCTTAGGATGACTCTCTTATAGAACAAGAAAAATATTTGTTGGGTACCTAAAATAAAAATTACATGAAAGAAGAAATATTCTGGCAACACAAATCTAGAGTACAATGACTGAAAGAAGCTAATAAGAACATAAAATTATTTCATCATACCACCTTGGATCATAGGCACATAACAAGATCTCAACACTAGAATCTCCCGAGGGTTGGATAATCTCTGCTCTAAGAGATATTAAAAGTCACATCATATCCTCTTTTGAGTCCTTGTTATTTGAAGAGGACATCAATAGGGCCAATGCTCAAAATTACATGCTTCAGTTCATCCCAAAACTAATCACTCTAGCCCAAAATTATTGCTTAACAAAGGAAGTGGAAGAAGAGGAAGTGAAAGAAGCCTTGTTCCAAATGAAGAACTTTGGGGCATTTGGTCCCAAAAGATTTCGTAGGCTTCTTTCAAAACTTTTGGTACTTGTTGAAAGGTGAAGTTGTAGGTGTGGTTCAAGAATCCTTCTCAAGTAAATAATTACTAGGTGAATTAAATCAATAAGTCCTTGGAAGAACCTCCAAGAAACATCTTAATATAAGCTAGAAGGCTCTAACAACTTATGGAAAGAGAAAATTTAAGTTACAACCACCATAAAAAGATCCCTTATTATTTACTAAGAGACAATCCAAATTACAACAACCATAATAAGATTTTTTATTATGAATAAAAATTAATGGATTATATTTCAAGTGGCATGTTGAATGGTTAAATATTAGTTATAGAAATTTGTCCTTTATCCAAAGAAGAAACAAAAGGAATCCACATATATTTGTAGAATTTAGTTATAGCTACCATGGACTATTGCTCATTTTTATTATATGTAGGGAAAATAGCTTTTGTCTCCATCTTGGATTCTATTTGAACTTTATATCTTCTTTATAAAGTAGTTATATCACATTATTTTGGACCATCTTGTTCAATAAATGCTTGTTCCATATCTCAATAATTAAGGTATTTAGAATCCACATACTTATATTTTGCTCATGCTTTACCTTTTTGGATGCTATAGTAGATCTTACAAAAAACATTCTATAATGATTCTATATAGAATTTCTACAACAAATCTAAAATAAACATTCTCTAGTAAATCTAGAACAAACTCTTTAGAGCAATGTTGTGGCAGTTCTGCTTTGATAAGACATGAGGTATAGGGATCTGACAAGACCTAGACAATGCATTTTTATGGTGCAATAACAAAAAAGGTGCACGCATTGGCATTGAATTTATCGATCCACAAGGTGTGCAAACCAATTTTGCATGTCAAATATTGTTCAATTGCATAAACAATGTGTATAAATATGAGATATTGAGAACTAGCTTGAGGAAATATAAGATGGGATTAATAACCTAAAGGTATTTAATAATTCTTAATTAGTCATAAATTAGGTTAATTTCCAATGTGCCACTTAGAATAAGCACTTGAAGTCATATTAGCATTGGGCCTAGGATCTGTTAAAAGTTTTCGTCCTTATGAAATAAAAGTAACCTCTAGGGAGTTGAATTCCAAGGTGGGTGACTTGGAAACAATAGCCAAAAAATTTAATCCCACTATTAACATTTGTGATAAGCCAAAGGAGCTAGAAATGGTATTAAAGCAAGTAGTCTATGATAATATTGATCATTGGTAAGTATTCAATGATGACAAGTAGATCATCAGATCCCTATTCAAATAAGCTCAATAGGCTAAAGATATCAATGGATATGGGGATGATATCAAATACAGGGTAATTAAATTAAATAAACTTTGAAAGGGGTTAATTACTATATAAAGCATGTTCAATCTAGACAACAACATGAAGAAATCTAGTATCAACTTATCAAAGCCGCTAAAGGGAAGAACTTATTGCTTGAAAACAAATGCACCAAAGAGGAAATTGGCCTATTTATGGAGCTTTGTGGTAAATATGGGAATATCATTGCTTCATCCTATGAAGATTTGAAAGTTCTATGATAGATGTATCATAGAACATACTATTGATCTAGAAACTAGTGGAAAATCCTTTAGATAGAAATAATAGCCAATAAACCCTAAAATTAAAGTGGAAATAAAGAAAAAACTCTTGAAGATTTTACAGGCCTAAATATTCTTTATTAAGCATTCCACTTAGGTGGCCAACCTAGTACTAGTCTACAAAAATAATGGTAATATTAGGATGGCATGGACTTTTTTTTTTTATTTGTGGAAAACATCCCAAAAGGGATGCCACTTTCGGGTAAGACCCAAGGAGGCAGGGGTATCCATTCCGCCAAAAACGCCCAGGACTCGGACCTGGCCTACCACCTTTGACATACTCAAGGAGCAAACAAACACACAAAACCAATTTAAAAATAAGTAAATAACAACAAAAATAATAAAATAAAATAAAAAACATGCTCCTTGAGTGTGTCAAAAACAAAAGCACAACCAAACACGCACAATAAGATAAAAGAAACCACAACACAAACCACATAGAAAAACACAAGAACCACATAACAAAACACAAACAAGACAAAAACAACAGAACACTACAAAGACATAACCCAAAAAAAACATGAAAAATAAACACAACCAAAACCTAAAAAATAAAAAATAAAATAAAAATAAAAAACAACCAACAACAGACAATAAACAAAAACAAAAAAACATAGAAAACACTCACACATAAAAACACGAAATAACACAAACAAAGAGAAACCCAAGAACAAGAACGAAAAAAAACACAAGAACAATAACAAAAAACATTAAAAAAAAAAAAAAAAAAACAAAACAACAAAAACACAAGAACAACAAAAAACAACACAAAGAACACAAAAACAAAACAAAATAAAAAAACCCACCCACCTTAAAAAACTAAACAAAAAAAACAAAAAATAAAAAAAAGATAAAAAATGAACAAAACAATGACCTATCTAGACCAGAAGACTATTAAGGCAAGAATCAACAGAGGAAACAAAATAAAGAATAGAATGAGCTAGGGAACTAAAAAAAATTGAATGAACCAAAGAGAAGCAAAAAAAAAAAAAACAAGAAGAAACTAGGTACCTTCAGAATTGGAGCCATCCAAAGAAATGATAGAAAGAAGAGCTTCCCTAATTTGAGAAGCCCACCATATAGGAGGGTGGCCATAACAAGTAAGATCACCTTTGTCCAAAGCCCAATTAGCTAAAGCATCAACACTCTTGTTTTGATCTCTCGACCACATGATTGTAATCAACTTTCAAAAATCCCATCCGGATTAACTCGAATCTTCTCAATAATTCTTTTTATTCTCCAATCCACCTTATGATTCTTAGAAGGATTCTTCAAGAGATTAATCATAAGTTGAGAGTCAGACTCAACTAACACCTTTTCCCATCCAACCTTAGTAGCCTCCTCGAAGGCCTCTCGAGGATACCATACCCCTCAAGAAGGTTATTGGAAAGAATACCCAAATTCTCAAAAAAGTAAAAACCAGGGAGCCATCTGAAAGTCTACCAATTCCTCCCACACTAGCTTTTCCAGGGTTCCCTCTAGAGGCTCCATCAGTATTGACTTTTCCAAAATCCTTAGGAGGAGGTTGCCAATTTCTATTCCTATCCATCTTACTAATACTCACATTCCCTTTAAGTTGGTTGCCCTTAGAAGGTTTAATCTTCAATATTTGCATCACTTGATCCCATCTTTGGTGGGAGTTTTGGGGGTGATTAAGGAGATGATGGACTGATTCAACTAAGTTGGCTATGGTATTTTGCCAAATATAGTGAATATCCTTCCTATCTTGATTAAAAATTCGGTTGTTCCTTTCATTCCAAATATTCCAAAGAAGAATGGTAGAACCCATCCAAACTAACTGCCTAATAAAATGATCAACACCCTCTTGATTAGGCCAATCCCTCCAAAGTTGTTCAAAAGTAAAAAAATTGGACCACTGTAAGCCAAGTAAAGTGGCCATTCTCCTCCATAGCTCAGAGGCTAAAGTACACTCAATAAAAATATGGTTGATATTTTCTACATTCTCTTCACACATTTCACATCTAAAAGGGCCATGAAAACCACGCTTCATAAGTTGCTCACCAAGAAGCACCCTACGATGCAATAAAAGCCAATTAAAGAACCTCACCTTAGGCCAGAGCTTTTGAGCCCACAATCGAGAAAATATGTCAGAAGAATGGTTGGGATTATTATGGCATAAGGTCAAATAACCTTGAGCAACCGAATACTCACCCTTAGTAGTGTTGTTCCATCCAAAACAATCTTTTTCATGGGACCAAGAGAGGGATCTCATATGAAGGATGCCTTGGATATCTTGTCTTTGCCTTTCTGGGATTTGAATAGGCCACGTCCTCAATAGGGATCCAATATCTACCAACCTTTGAATTACCAAGATGGTACCGACAAGTAATTAGCCACCTTTATCCAATTAGCTCGGTGAAGCTCCTCCATCCAAGGCCTCCAATCGGGAAACCGAGTTATCAAAGGCTTGTGACCATCCCAAGAATCTATCCAAAAATTTGCATGTTGACCATTATGAATGATCCAAAATAATTTTTTCTTTATCAAATCCTCACCAGTCTTAAGAACTGCTAAAATGGGAGAACCTTTGGTAGGAAGTTGATAGCGAACAAGGTCTTCAGGACTTTTGTTCTCAACAATATTTAGCACGAAGATTATTGGCCCAAAGAGCATTGGGGTTATGCAACATCCTCCAATATAATTTAGCAGCTAAAGCTTTGTTGTTATTAATTGAAGACCGTAATCCTAACCCCCCTTCACTCTTAGGAAGACATAAAGTATCCCATTTCACCAAGGCCCATTTTCTTTTCTCCTTAGTACCACTCCAAAGGAAACGATGACCGATTTGATCCAATTCTCGAAGAACAACCTTTGGGATATTCAAAACGGAAGAAACATAAATAGGAATAGCTTGAAGGACTGATTTTACCAAGGTAATTCTACCCCGTAAGAAAGCCACTTGTTGGTCCACTTTCCAATTTTCTTCTTGACTTTGTCCAACAACCAATTCCAATATTTATTTTTCTGCCTTTGAATATTTATGGGAATACCTAAATAAGTGATTGGAAGAGAGGTCTTCTTATATCTTAGTTTATCCAAGACCATGGATTCCTGTCTAGCAGAGCGATGAAAGAAAATAACTTTAGATTTGTCTTCATTGATCAACCGCCCAATAGGCCTTAGAAAAATAGCTAATGATTTGCTTAATATTAGAAGCTTCCTTAACTCGTAGCTTTACCTAAAAGAGTAGAGTCATCCACAAATTGAAGATGAGAGATAGGTCTAGCTCCATGAGCAATGGTAACTCCCTCAAGGGTTTTGTTTTCCCTCTTTTTGGTTATAGTCCTACCCAAGCATTCAACAAGAATGATGAATAAATAAGGGGATAGCGGGTCACCTTGCCTAATACCTCTAGAAGTAGGGAAAGACCTGAGAAGGCCTCGCCATTGATAAGAACTAAGTAGGAAACTGAAGAGATACATCCCATAATCCAATCCATCCAATCCTTAGAGAAACCAAATTGCCTCAAAACTTTGATAAGGAAGTGCCAATCCACTCTGTCATAAGCTTTGGATAAGTCTAACCGAATGAACATGGAAGGAGAATTTTGCATATCCATGGAATGGATGGCTTCCCGAGCAAGAACTATCTCATCTACTATTTGACGTCCTTCCACATAACCCCCTTGCTCTGGGGAAATAATCTTATGCAAAAGAGGCTTCAACCTTCTTGCCATGATTTTAGTAATGATTTTGAGAAGAACATTACATAAAGCAATAGGTCTAAAAGTCGAGATATGATCAACCTCTTGAGCTTTTGGAACAAGAGTAATATAAGTTTTATTGATAACCTTCAAAATTTCTTTGGCTTTCCCGGCTTCTTCCACCACCTCTAATAAATCAACATGAAGGATATCCCAGAACTCTTGGTAGAACTCAATAGGAAAACCATCAGGACCTGGGTTTTCCCTTTTTGCATTTTAAAAACTACTTGTTGAAGCTCATTGATAGTAACAGGAGCAAGTCAAAATAGAGTTCTCCTCAGAAGTGATAAGAGAAGGGATTGCTTGAAGAACATTATGTTGTGAAGCTGAGTCAAGGGGAGTAGCAGCAAAAATATTGGAAAAGTAATCAACAACAATAGAGTTCATGCCATCCCAAGTATAAACAACATCTCCAAAATCTGATTTTAAGGAAGAAATAAAGTTGTGAGATCTTCGAGCTAGAAGAGATTTGTGGAAGAAATTTGTGTTTCGATCTCCTTCTTTGAGCCATTGAATTCTAGATTTTTGCTTCCATAAGATTTCTTCTCTTTTTTCCCATTCCTCTAACCGAGTTGTGAGTTTAATTTCATCTGCACTTCTCTTCTCTGTGAGGCCATCTAAACGGATTTTCTTATTCAAATTTTCAAGATGAGCAATAACTTCATGTTTTTTTTTATGAACATCCCCAAACTCTTTCCGGCTCCAAGTCTTGATTTTGGATTTAATGTATTGCAGTCTTTTGGCAAAACAGAACATCTTAGTCCCATGCCTAGGTTTACCTTCCTTCCACCATTGTTGCACACGAGGTCTGAAGGAAATGTCTCTAAGCCACATTAATTGAAAATGAAAAGGAGAGAAACTCACATTGGTTTTCCACATTTCCACCATGACTGGCCAATGATCCGAACCAACATTATTAAGAGTCTTCACTTTAGGAATGTGACCATGGATTAAGAAATTTTTAGAGAGCAAAAACCTATCCAATCTCTCCATTATACAAGCTAAGCCTTGCCTTCCGTTAGACCAAGTCATAAGGCCATTATCTCGTTGGATATCCACAAGATGGAGGTTTGCAATATATTCGCTCATGAGGTCGGTGCTTTTGTCCAAATTTCTATTTCCCCCCCTTTTCTCATCCAGAGAGAGGATGGTATTGAAATCTCCTCCGATCAAGATCCAAGCTTTAGGAAAATGAGAGATAATATGAGTAATATCCTTCCACTGTCTTCTTTTTTCCTCCAAAGAAGTCGGAGCATAAACAAGTAATGCAGAGCATAATCTGGTTGGAATGTCTACTTTGAATAGCTATAGCCAACAAACCCCAACCGCCAACCATATGGTGAATAACTACCTCTTTTGGGTCCCAAAGACAAGCAATGCCACCCGAAGTCCCTTGGGAACCGAGGGAAACCACTTTTCCAGCTGGCCAAATTTTATCGGCAATTAAGTCCATATCCTCCATTGACATCTTTGTTTCTTGAAGGAAAACAAGATGTGGATGATTTATCCGAATCATTCTTCTAATTTCATTTTGTTTTGAAAGACTCCCTTTGAGTCCTCTAATATTCCAAGTGATGATCTTCATTAATACCAGGGCTAAAAAAGTTGGGAAGGGCATTAATCTTACCTTCCTCTACAAGCTTTTCACCTTCTTTTACCATATGATATTGATTGGTCTTGCGACCTACTTTTTGATTAGAATCCATCTTCAATTTTTTTTCCCTGTTTCTTGACTTATTCCAATTGAATCTGAGATGGCTTCTAACCTTGAAGAATGCTCGTACACAACCAAAATTTTACTAGATGGTTCAACGGAGTCTATATTGGGACCTGCATTATTTGAAGTTTTGACATTTGAAATATTGTTTTTCTTGTGTAAATTTTCTCCTTTTTTTTTTTTGTTGAAAACCTTTGATTTGTTGGTTTGTCTCTGAGTTCTTCCCTTCATATTTAAATTGTGTTTCTAAGATTTTAGTTTCCATTATTTCCTCTTCCTCACTTGGGACATCATTTGTGGAAAGGATTTCAAACATATTAGCAGATGACTTTGATTGATCCTTCATAACTCGGTTTTTTCTAAGTGTTCTTCTTCTTAGGTATTTGGAAACCTGCTGAGTTTATATCTTCTTTCTTTTGATCAAGAATTTTATTTGGGCAAGCACTGGCCAAATGACCATATTCATGGCAAATTCTACAACGAAAAGGAATGTTCTCATAGTCCACTACTTGCTCCCAAGTGTCTTCCCCAAATTGTAATGTGATATTTTTAGGTAGGGGTTTGTCAAAATCCATTAAAACACAAATCCGAGCATAAATAATATGTTCAAAATTTTGAGTACAATCAACAATCATCATAAAAGTTCCTAAAGAGTTTCCAATTGAAGAAAAAATAGTAGGATTCCAAAATTCAATAGGGAGGCCAAAGAGTCTAACCCACACGGGAGCTATAGAAGGCATCTCTTCTTCGGCTTTAAATTTAGTATGCCAGGGCTTCATGAAAAGCCCCGCCCTTCCAAAAAACCAAGGACCCCCTTGAAAAGTTTTCTCTCTATCTTCATTATTAGCAAATAAAACAAGAAAATAACCATTTGGATAAATAGAGATTTGTAACTCACCTTTAGTTTTCTAGATTTTTGCAGCCCAGACTTTGAAAGCAGATAGACTCGAACGAAAACCCACGAACCGACAAATTAGTCCTCTTTTTTCCAAATCTTCAATGCCAGTCTGAATGTTACCCATATCAAGCTTAACAATAGGAGTTCCATCACCTACTTTAAGACATCCTGACTCCTTTTTCCTGGGATCAATCTTAGGCATTCTTAGAGGTTTATGGGAAGCCCTAATATTGATATTAGCATTGGGCTGAGGCTGTCCACCATGAAGGGCATCCCTAAAATTCATTTTTGGGACTCGAGTCTTCAAAATTCTTACCCTTGATAGGGGTTTTCACAATAGAATTATTTTGTGGGTGCACCTTAGCACCAGATTCACTTGAGATATGAGCCATTTTTTGATCAACTACTTGAAACTTGTTTCGTGATCTCTTTAATCCTTGCCCTAGACGTCGTGGAAAGGTATGGTTTTCACTTTTCTTTTGTGCAGCAAATTGGAAGCCGTTGTCACTCAAGTTCACAGTATGATCTGTTGAAAGACAAATTTCTAACCCATCTTGTATCCCCTGCAACATTTCCTGCTAAAATATTGAGCATAAACCACAAAAATATTGGCCGCTAGGGCCCGAAGGCCCTAAAAACCAACCTCTGGAGCTGCTTGCACTCAACCCAAATGAAACCCTCGCATAGCCGCTTGCCAAATATGTCGTTCACACATAGGGATGCGCTAGGATCTGTGTTGCTCCAAATGATATGAAAATTGGTGGAGACGTTCTAGGGTTTTTCAGGCATCTACCCTCAAAATTTTAGCTCAATCCGAGTCCGGATGAGTGAGATATGGCCAAAACGAGTTCGGTAGTTTGGGCAGTCCTGCGAAAAATGTCTAATCCTGGAGCTTGATCGTTATGCTCTAAAAAATAATTTATAGTGGAAAACACCCCTTTCGAGGTGCCACTTTCAACAGGTTGGGCATAGGAGGAATGGAGCCTTGTCGGCCTCTACCAAAAACATAGGACATTCCTAACTATACCATATATCTACAGGATGGAGACAAGGGGAATGGAACCCGGGTTGGCCTCTACCAGAACCCAGGGCATTTACCACTGCACCACAACAAGCAGATGGATGGCATGAAATTTAGAAACCTCAAAAGATCATCATTGAAGGACCACTATCCATTTCTTATTATAAATCAGATCTTATAGAAAGTAAGAGGGTGATAGATGATGTTTCTCTTGGATGGTTGCTGAAATTACAACCCAATTTGAGTCAAGGATGATGATCAACATAAGACAACTTTCACCACTAAATAGGAAACCTTTGATTACCATAGGATGTCATTTGGGCCATCAAATATAGAGGCTATCTTCTAAATGACTATGGACATTGCCTTTGCAAGATTGGTTAGTGATATTATTCTTATATACCTTGATAGTTTAACTGTATATTCAAAAGATAGGGGTAAACACATTGAATATTTAAAATCTATCTTTTAGAGGTGTAGGGAATATGGTATTTAAGTCAATCCTAAGAATTCTATTTTTATTGTCCAACAAGGTAAATTATTAGGTCATATGGTGTCAAAATATAGTTAAGCCATACACCTTAATAGGAAAAAGGACATTCGACTAGACACATCGATGAAAGGAATTTGATCCTTCCTAGGTCAAGTCTAATTTTTTGCCAAGTTCATGATAAATTTTATGCAACTAGTTAGGTCAATCACCAAAATATTTTTAAATGGATACAACCCTAGCCTAGACCAATTAAGAAATAAAGTCTTTCAAGACATTAAAAATGTTACTATGAGAGCATTTCTCCAAATACTTTAGGTTCTATGTATTTGAGAGAGATGAGAGCAATACTACAAATCTCACCTAGAAAAATGACAAAGATGAAGAAAACCTATGTAATTTATGAGCCAATTCACCCATAATTATGAAGAGAAATATACCTTCACTAAAAAATAGGTGTTTACTATTATTATGTCTTTTAGAAAGTTTAGATATTACTTATAAAACAAGACCACTATCTTTGTAGTTCACTATAATTTCTGATCTATTGTACTTCATAATGATTTGGAGGAAAATAAATCTAGATTGATAAATACAAATCAATATTTTAACATATACATGAAACCCACCAAGCTCATTAGGAGTAGGGCCTTGTGTGAAAACCTAGTAATGTCTATTCCAAAAGATGAAATTGCCTTGGTAGATGAAATTGATCTTGATGATATAATATGATGGATGGGTGATATTTGTAGGTATATGAAAACTATATAGGACCCAAAAGGATTGACACCCAAGGAAAATATTTGATTCAACTAAAAAAGTAGCACATTATGTATGGATAGACAATATCCTATTCAAAAATGATATGATGGTATCTTTCTTAGTTTGTTGAAGAGGAAAGGATGGAAACCTTGATCAAGGAATATCACAACGAGGGAGGACATAATTTTGCACCAATAAAAGTATAAAAAATCCTAAGAGTAGGTTACTATTGGTCTATCATATTCTCTAACTATTTCCAATGGGTCAAGAACTACATACCATGTTGTATGTTCATGGGGAAAAGAAGAAAAACACCCCCTAAATTGTATCATCATCATGTAACCTTTCTAGCAATGGGATCTAAAATTCATCAGCAAGTTAATTCATCTATGTAGCATAACACATGTGTGGATCCTCAACCACCCTCTAAAGACCTTATGTCTCAACAAACCAACTATAGCAAGTTTACATGAATGATAATTATGTGGAGTCAAAATCATGGGCAACTCCAATTCATCCATTATATCAATATAGTATATACCATCAATTTATGCATTTAAATTTTTTATTTATGTTTTAATGTCATTAAAAACCAAAATTAAGTTCTTAGGACACAAGTGAAGCACTATCAATAGGTGCCACCAAAATGTAAAAGGTACAAGTAGAAGTCAAAGAAAGAGACTAGAAAATGAAATATATGCCTTACAACCCCCAATTTTTTTCTTAAGCACTAAATAGTGCAATATGAAATCCCTTCATAAATAATAATAACAACAAAAATATTAATCCAATTCTAATTTTATCATTGGAAAGATATATTCCAATAGTAATAATTACTAAAATAAACAACATATTTTTGCTAATTTTTTTATATGGAATTGAACAATACATAAAATTATATGCTACAAAATATAGTGATTGCCAGCTCTTATAGATGAAGAATTTATGGTTGTTTGAAGTTATAAAATTGGAATTAGAAACTTAATATAAAATACTAAAAATATACTATCAAGATTAGATAATTTTCTTGTCATAGCTTGAACTTTCTGATGGCTATAAAAACATTCAAATATGACTCTATATGTAAAAATGAATAATAAAACTACATGCATTGAAAATCACTAAATAATAGTGAGGGCAAACAGATCAGCCCCATTGGCTATGAACAATTACTCTAAAGCCTTACTCAAGTGTAAAAATTACATGATTTTTCATTCTTAAAAATGGGACATGTATGTTGTTTTGAAATATCGAGCTTAAATCCCTTATGCATAATGTATCTCAAAGATTTCCAAATAAAAAAATACAAACAAGAACAACCTATGCCAAGCTTATAGGAAAGCACAATAGTGTCATTTCTAATGGATTCACATGCATTAGAAACCATTAGGTTCATACAACATTTAATATATTTGATAAAAAATGAAGTCTACTAAGTTGAAAAGACTGGAAAATATCTAGATAACACTTTTGAACAAGACTATAATAAAGGAATTGTGGAGGCCTCTCTAGCAATGCATTTTTGCTTCATTCCAAGTTAGTTCTACAAGCTACTTTTTTGGAATAGTTATTTAATTGGAATTCTTCAATAGATTTCCCAAGTTTAATTTTAATAGGGACTACATAGTGCTAAAATTCAAATGATTTTTTTCTTTTGAGACTCCAATGTTGCTTTAAAATTCATGGTTTCAACCTCATTCATGTCCTAACATGAAATTGACCATAAGAAATAACTCGAAGTATTAACATAGACGACTTATTGCATATAAATAGTGTTGTATAGTTAATACACTTCTTAGATGGGAGGTAAAGAAAATACATGATAACAAAGAAGGATATAAAAAGGGAAGAAGATCAAAGATCAAGATGAACAAGCCATAAAGAAAATAAAGGCTATCAATAAAAAATTAATCACTTTTCCCTTGCATGTATTTCTATAGCATGTTATGGAAAATAGAAATAAAAGTAAAAATATTGATTTCTAAAAGAATGTAACACAAGATACACTATTTACATTTTTGAGCACCAATTTATAATGATTTACAATTTAATAATCATTTGGTGCTAATAAAACTAGATGTTAAAAATCTTGTCAAGTTGTCCTTACAAATCCTAACAAATTATCCCTAAAAATATCAACAACTAATCCCTACAAATCTTAGCAACTTATATCCACAAGTTTTAACAAGTTATCTCTAAAACATTGTAATAAATAATACAATAATATAATTCTCTATTATATATGTTTATTCTAATCCCCCTCTTATTGACTAGCCAAGACACACTCCAAGCTTATCCCTAAATTTTATAATTTTTCTCTACCAAAGGGTTTAGTCATCACGTCAATAATTTATTCAAAAGCTGGAAAATAAGTTAGGAAAAGTTTTTCATGCTCCACTAGCTATTGGCTATAGTGATGACAAACTTAAATATGTTTTGTTATGCCATGTTATACTGGATTCTTCACCAATTTGAGCATACTTTGAGTATCACAAAGAAATGATGTTGATATTATATGGTCTATCTAGACATTGTATAATATGCATTGCAACCAAACAACTTCACAACCAACACTGCATGTTGCCTTATATCCTGCTTTAGTTGATGATAAAGCAACTAAATATTGAAGTTTTATTTACCAAGAAATAACCCCTAACCTAAGAGCAAACATATAGCTAGTAGTATATTTTCAATCATCAATTGATCCTACCCAATTTGCATTAGTGTATCCAACCAATTGAATATTATTAAATGACTAGTATAATATACCAAAGTTAAGGGTACCTTTTGTATATCTGAGAATGTGTTTTAAAGCTTACCAATGGTCTTTTTTAGGATTTGATGTGGAACAAGATAAATAACTCATTATAAAAAAAATAATTCTAGTAGAGTGGTCATAAGGTAAATCAAGATGCCCACTAGTTGATGATATACTAACTTATTGATTCAAGATGAATAAGAGTAGGTTGACAATTTCATCCTAACTTCTATAGGTGTAGACATTGAGTTATAATTTATCATTAAAAGTATTTCCAAAGTGTTTTGGTATACTTGCTTTGTGATATAAATATACTATGATCAAGTTGTCAAAACCTAGGTAATAATGAAGAAGTCCTATTCGTGAGGGCTAGGTGGATTGGTAAGAAGTTGGGCACTTACCAGAAGGAGACCTAGGTTCAAACCTTATGGGTATGCCCAACATAGGGCAAATGTAGTATTATGACTTGAGTCCAATGAGTGTGTGCCAACTTGATGATAATGGTACAAACCTCGAGCCACCAAGGGTATCCCTCAATTCAGGTTGTGTTTAACGAGGCAAGATAGGGGTTATAGTCGTAGCACCATGATTTGACACTACAATCGAAGGTAAAGCAACTTGATCCTATAACCAGTTGTTCAAAAAGGAAAGGTAGTTGCAGATTCCTCTATGTATCAAAAAATAATAATAATGAAGTGTTGGTCAAATATCTGTTGGATGTGTCTCATCCTTTGTCGAGGAAGTACTGTACGATGAGTACAAAAGGGTAAGAGGAGGGGAGATCCTCAAGGGGAGGGTGAAGCCCTCCCGAGGTGGGCCCCCATCGGATACGTCGAAGGCGTAATTCCAGAGTGAAGCATCAAAAAAATTTCCCCTTTTTTTTGGAGCGATTTTCGAGATTCCCATGGTTGGTGGGTGTGGGTGGTTTAGCCCACGGTGTTGTGCCCATTGTATTCTAATACCACATAGTGGTTTAGGGTTGTGATAGTTTCCTTTATATTTATTGTAATGTCCCATTTTTGGGTAAGAAAGAGAATAATAATATCAAGGAATAGCCCATATTGAGTGAACCAGGGTAAATCTCATGAGTTCTATGTGCATTGTGTGTTGTCATTTCTTCTAAGTTATTTATTTCTACTTTATTTTTGGAATAAGTTTTTGTAAATCTCTTCATTTAGTATCAGAGCCAAGTTGTTAGCCATAGGGGGACGCCTTTATTTCTAGGGTTTCATTTCATTTGAAAGGTTTCTAGGGTTTCTAGGAGTAAGATAAAACCTATTTCAGAGTGAGAGTTTTTTGTAGAAGGAGCTTGAAGGAAAATGATGGGAAATCATTCAAGGATAGAGATCGAGAAATTCAATGGAAATATTTTTGAGCTATGGAAGTTAAATATGGAGGATCTGCTCATGGACAAATATCAGTGGGAGGTTATCTCATAAGAACAATTGACTAGTACAATCGATGAAGATTGGGAAAAGTTGAATTAGAAAGTGAGGAGTCTAATTCGATTGTCTTGCAGATTCTGTCCTAATCAATGTTTCTGGAGAAGCTAATGTAAAGGATATTTGGGACAAGCTAGGGGCTCTATATCAATCTGAGTCCCTGGTGAACAAATTATTCCTTTGAAATAAACTATATAGTATCAGAATGAATGAAGGGGATTCAGTTGCAGATCATATGAATGCATTAAAGATAGTGGTAAGTCAGCTTACATCTGTTGATATTAAGTTAAGTGAGGAAGATAAATGTAATACTTTGCTATGCTCTTTACCAGATTCATATGATAACCTGGTTGTAGCAATTGGTAGTACAACTTCATCCACATTGAATTTTGAATATATTGTGGCATCTCTAATATCAAAGGATATGAGGAGAAAATCCATGGAGGGAACTTCAAAAGATGCCAAGGAAAAGGATAAAACAATATTTGGTGATAGATCTAAGTCTAGAGGTAGATCCAAGTCTTGTGGAAAGTTTGAGAGAAAATGTTGAAAATGTGGTAAGCTTGGTCATATGAAGAAGGACTGCAGATCAAAGAATATTGATTCTAGAAAGAGGTCTGATGAATCCACTTCCACAGAGATACATAAATCTAATGATGAATGAGGGGATGTATATCTGGAATCATGCTTCACATGTTCAGATAAAAATTATTGGTTGATCGATACGGGTGCCTCTTTTCATATGACCCCTCATAGGGGTTGGTTCAAAGAATATGAAAGATATGATGGAGGGGAGGTATTTTTGGGAGATGATTCACCACTCAGAATCATTGGTCATGGAAGGGTGAGAATATTGTTGCAGGATGGTAGGGTCAAAACCCTTATAGGTGTGATGCATATTCTGAATCTTGCTAGAAATTTAATTTTTGTAAGCAAAATGGCAATACAGTAGTAAACATTAGTTTCAGAAAAGATTCATGCAAAATGGTTCAAGGATAAATGGTGTTAACAAGAGGAGTTCGTATTGGAACTTTGTACAAGCTATTGGGAAGCACTATGACGAATGAGTGTAATAGCTCTACTATTTCTAAGGTTGAATCAGATAAAAGCTCAACACTTTGGCATAAAAGAATGGGACACATTGGAGAAAAGGGATTGCGTACCCTATACACAAAAGGTATGGTTCATGGTATCCCAAACTGTTCAATGTTTTTTATTTTTGTGAACATTGTATTTATGGCAAGCAAAATCATGTAAGTTTCCCATCTAGTGCTACAAGAGCTGTAGGGATATTAGATCTGATTCACAGTGATATCTTTGGTCCTGTTCCTGTACCATCACTTGGAAAATCATGATTCTATGCTTCTTTCATTGATGATTTTTCAAGATATGCATGGATTTATTTTCTTAAAAGTAGATATGAAGTGTTTGATAAGTTTAGATAATTTAAAGCACTTGTTGAAAATCAAACTGAGAAAATATTAAGGTGTTGAGGTCTGATAATGGAGGAGAGTATTGTTCAAATAAATTTGAGGATTTTTGTAAGCAATGTGGTATTGCAAGACAGAAGACTACTCCATATACACCCCAACAGAATGGAGTTGCTGAGAGATTGAACATATCACTCATGGAAAAGGCTAGAAGTATGCTTAGTGGTGCAGGTTTGGCACAAGAATTCTAGGCAGAGGCAATGAGTGCGGCATGTTACTTGCGAAATCGATCTCCTACATCAACATTGTTTGATCAAACTCCATTTGAAGCATGGTTTGGTAAGAAACCCTCTCTTTCACATCTTAGAGTTTTTGGCTGTGATGCATACATGCATATTCCAAAGGAGAAAAGAAGTAAGCTTGATAATAAGGTAGTTAAATATATCTTTATTGGTTATAAAGATGGTGTTAAAGGATATAAAATTTGGAATCTAGAAACTAAAAGAACAGTTTATAGTAAAGATGTAATGTTTAGAGAAAGGAACAGTGATCATAGGAAGGAAGTAACAAAAGAATCTAAAAAGGTGTAATTTGATCTCATGGAAGAAGATCAGACAAAAGAAGATCAGACAGAAGAGGATCATACAGAAGAGGATGAACTAGAGGTTCATACACCTATGTTAAGGAAATCAACACAAAAAAAAAGGCAACCTAAAAGGTACAGTCCATATTATTTTCCTACTTATTTTGTATTACTGTTACTGATGAAGATCCTAGAATAGTTAAAGAAGATGTTAATTTTTAAGAGGTAAAAATTTGGGAAGAAGCCATGGATGAGGAAATGATGACCTTGAAAAATAACAAAACATGGGATCTAGTGAAATTACCTGATGGAAGGAAAGTAATAGGTTGCAAATGGATCTTCAAGAAGAAGCAGAATGCCATAGGTAAAGTGGAGAAATACAAATCTCATCTAGTTTCTAAAGGTTATTCTCGGTAGAGGGAATTGACTATGGTGAAGTATTTTCTCCTGTTGCAAAGCTAACCTCAATAAGATTTTTGTTATCTGTGGCTACTACATTTGATTTTGAAATAGATCAAATGGATGTAAAGATTGCATTCCTTCATGTAGATTTAGAGGAAGAAATCTATATGAGACAACCTAAAGGTTTCATTATTGCAGGAAAGGAGGATCTTGTATGTAAGTTAAAGAAATATTTGTACGGACTGAAACAATCACCTAGAATATGGTATCAAAAATTTGATCCTTATGTTTTAGGAATTAATTTTGTTCATAGCAATGCTAATCATTGTGTATATTCAAAGAAAATTGGTAATATACTTGTCATTATAGTTTTGTATGTTGATGACATGTTACTAATTGGAAACTTCGATGTAGCTGATGGGGGCCCCCTCGGGAGGGCTTCGCCCTTCCCTTGAGGAGCTCCGCTCCTCTTACCCTTTCGTACCTACCATACATTACTTCCTCAAAAAAGTATGAGACACATCCAAAATTCTACCACTTGTTGAATACTTTGCAAGACCCATTTCAACTATACAAAATTTGAAATTTTTAGTGCTAACTGCCTTGGTTAGAGCATCTGCAACATTTTCCTTTGTATCCACTTTTTCCAGCAAAAATTTCTTTTGTTCAATCATGTACCTGTTGAAATGGAAATTTGTATCAATGTGCTTCATTCTGGAATGGTAAGCAGGGTTCTTTGCTAGAAATATAGCACTCTAACCGTCATAATTTATCTTCATAGCTCCTTGAAAGAACCTAGTTTTAGCACATAATTTTTGTAGCCATACTGCTTTCTTGCTGGAATTGGTGGCTGCCATGTACTCAGCTTTAGTGGTTGAAAGAGCAACAATAGTTTACCTTTTGCTCATACAACTAACATCTCCTCCAAATAATTTGAATACATAAGCACTAGTAGATATTCTATTGTCTAGATATCCAGCCCAATCTGCATCAACAAACCCTTCTATATCCAAGGATCTATCTTCTTTACCTGTACCCTCATAACAGATTGAAAAATTAGAAGTATGACATAGATATCTAAAAACCCTTTTTACAATAGTCCAATGCTCTTTACCAGGTTTAGACATATATCTGCTCAAAACTCCCATTGAATGGGCAATGTCTGGTCTAGTACAAAACATGGCATACATTAAACTACCTACATCATTTACATAAGGAACATGGGACATTTCTTCTACCTCTTCTTCTATATTTGGAAATTGTTCAGCAAATAATATTGCACCCAATGGAATAGGTACCTTCACTCGTTTGCAATCATGCATATTGAATCTCTTCAATATCTGCCTAATTATGTAAACATACGTTTGTGCACCCTAGAAATAGCCAACATTGAAAGATCAGAGGAAAGAGATGTCCTTTGTGCAAATATCTAGAGAAGGCTGGCTCCCTTACTAAATCCTACACTGGTTAAACTCTAGAGTTGTAGGAAAGAAACTGAAAGAAATGGAAAATATGGCCACAGGTCGAAGATGTAGGATCAGGGACAAACTAGTAGTAGGAATTCTAACCAAGCATGGTAACAACATAATATGGAGACAGGGCAAATAATTTAATTTCAATTCCACGGAGATAACTTCTAGGATCGCATTCCAGTATTCACTCCCTCATCGACAGTATTCAAATCCAGATGTAGAATTTGAATTTAGTAGCAGATAACATACATGAATATATAATAGAAATGCTTAAAACAGAAAGAAATCACACATAAAAATTGCTTGTAAAATTAGAAGCCAAGTCTCTTCTATTACGCAAAAAACTTGAATAGTTTTTCTGCAGAATGTCTATCCTCTTTTTCATCACATAAAAATGATTAGTATTTATAGAGGATTTTGTCTCTTTCATTAAATACACATGAAGAAAAAATGTTTACAGATCAGGAACCCATATGAGGAAATTCCTTCTTCATATCTTTGAAATAGCGATCCAGCTTTTATGGAAACACCTCCAGGAAATCAATATATTTGGGTGTTGGTGCACAAAAAAATGCAAAGGTGGTTGGCAATTTGGTACATTCACTGCACCTTGGAAATTTATCCCTATTCAAAATATCTTGGAACTGATAGAAATCGCCTTGTGACTTTAAAAAAACTACAACTCTTTTCAGCATGAAATCAACGATCTCAATAAATTTTGCCCCAATCATTAAATAATCTCTATTCATTTGGTCCAGATGCCTTTTAAAAGTCTTCACTAAATTTTTAAAATTAATTTTACCCGAAATAGTGCAATGAGCAAAAACAATATCTGCATCACTACTCATTCATGCTTCCTGGTAGAGAGGGTGCCTATTGCATTCACATACAACCACTGCCTTAATTCAAATTAACCTTAGGCACATTTCATTCATCTCTTGGTCACAACACGACTCATTCCAATGATCTGAAATATTTTTGTGGTGTTTTTCCCCTTAAAGGAATGAAAGTTTTCTTTCCCTTATTCTTAGAGCGAAAGTGCCTCCCATGTGATGTCGTTCCCTTTTAAAACATACGTTCACCCAAGAAAGGGTGAAAGGCATTATCGCCTTACATCCCAAGCGAACGTAATTTTGACTTTTCAACACTTTTGATGGGTTCATCGCTATTCTCCTGTAGTTTCACCCCAAGGAGGGGCAAACGGGACGTTTGCCCATCTTTTGGGTGAAAGCCTTTCAATTTCTATTTTCCATTCTTGCACCAAAGTGGGACCACATATTACATGCACGTTTGCCCAAAGGAAGAGTGAAAGGTATCTTTGCACTTCTCTTTGGGGTAAATGTGAAGTTGATTTTTCAACGTCGCCTTAGCGCTTTTGTCATTCACTTTTTCTTTCATCAAAACTCGCCATTCGTTGTGCTATCACCCTCAGGAGGGGTGAATGGGGATTTCACCCCTCAACCAAGGTGAATGTGTTGTTGACTCGTCAACAATTTTTTCTAAATTAAATTCACCCCGAAGGGGGGCGAACGAAGCTTTCACCTCAACTTTGGGGTGAATGTGCCCTTTCCTTAAATTGCCAAATTTTCTTTTGGGTTCACCATAATTTGAAGGTGCTTCAATGTTATTTTACCCCAATGAGGGGCGAAAGGACTTTTACCCCTCATTTGGGGCAAAAGAACTTCTCTATTTTAAACTTTTGTGTTTTCCATAGAGAGGCAAATGGGCCCTTTGCCCATTTTTAGAGGCAAACATTATTTTAACCCTTAGCATTGCCTTTCCTTGGGTGCCATTTTCTTTACAAATGTTTTAGGTGAAAAAACATTTATATTATGATTTCCCTTATGATTTACACTATTTCGAAGCACATAATTACGTGAAAATACACAAATATGATTACACACAAAAATATTGCGATGAACGCTAGAACACAATTTTATTATAATTGCCACTTTTACAAATAAAAATACTTCAAAAAAATTCATCAAAAATCCCAATGTGGAATAGTGTCAAAATTGCAAATATTTTTGGTGGCTCACAGGGTATCCAGCTTGCATGGATGGAAGCGATCCCAAGACTTTATCCATTGGGCTTGTTATTGAGTCTTCTTACACGTGGCTTTGGCTGGTGCTGCTAATGTGGAAGCCTTTTTTTGTGCTTGCTATTTTATTGCCTTTTTAGCTACCTCCACCTTGTTGCTACTCGTAGCACTTCTACTCTCTCTGCTTCGGTTGCTGCTTGTTTTGCTGCTACTTTTTTTGTTGTGGCATATTCTTCCTAATCCTTCAAACTTTCAAAGGTAACTTTGTATACTGTGACTACATCGACCCAAGCATGCGTAGTGAACAAGCAGGGAACACTTAGTGAATCATAAATATATCATAGGTTCTAAACGTCCTCCAGGCTAAGGCGCTTTACTAGTTGGATTAGCTCGAACAATGACATCTCCATGAGGGTAAAATTATTCATGAGCGGTAGCACTTGTTCTTCTGTGATGGGCTCCTACCACTTGTCAATTTCTATAGTGTCTTCCACAAAATTATTTTTAGCCACTTCTAACGGTTCCTTTGATAGAGGTTCGCCCCATTCATCAGTAAAACTTGGAAACCCCATATCGATGAGAGCATCAAAGTGAATCATGAAAATAATGTGCTCCCGCTCTATGGCATTAAGGATATTTTTGCCTGCTCTCACTAGGTCTATCCTTTGAAAGTAGTTGTGCAAAGTGACCTTGGTGGCAGACCAAACATGATCTATTTCACTTAGGGGGTGAATGTACATGTTGGACTAAGGTAGAGCTTGGATTTTTACAACCATTTCTATATAAGGCTCCAACATCTCCTTAGTAGAATCTATGAACTTCTGGCCCAATTTAATCTATATCCAAGCTATCCAAAGATAATACAAAACCTAAACCACATTTGTTGCTAACTTCTTACAACTTTGAGCCGAGAGAAGGGGAGTCTCCTTAATGGTTTTCAAAGAGAAGCTTGTAGCCTGCATGGCCTTCTTTGCCAACTGATTCTGTATGGACTCAAGTTGTGCCTTCAGCACCTGCACTTAATACTCCAATGCACCCTTGTTATTTTGATTTGCCCCTACCTGCTGATGCAAGTGTTCATTCTCTATTGCCATCTTCTCCTATTGCGCCTTACTTGTTGCCAAGATATCTTCAAGTTCGACAATTTTATTTTTGGCTTCAAGCTTATAATACTTGTCGTGTAGATAAAAAAACTCATATCAACCTGTATATTCCCCATTTTTTTAGTGGTATTGATCCTTGTCAGGTATTCTATCATAGTCTCACAAGCGTAATTGCTCGACATCATTTCTCCTTGTGGATTCTGGACTAGAGGAATCAGCTTGGTGGTGTGAGCCTCCATGGAAATTGGATCGAAGGCAAATTTCTTGAGAGGTCAAGCTAGATCAAGTACCTCTTTCCTTCTATGGCTCTTCAACCATTGTGATGAACTAAGGTATGCTCGATTGATTTTATTTTTATTTGGTTACTTAGGCACCACCTCGACTTCAGGTAGTACTTCCAACTCTAAAAATTATGTGAAAGGAGTTAGAATCTATGAATGTTCTAGCTCAAAGGATGAAGAGAAGATAGCCATGAGAGGGAGACCAAAATAGCAGAGTGGATATAAGAACCTGGTTCAACTGTAGTTACACTCACTCTTGGAGGAGCTTGTATACTTACAGCCTTAGTAGAAGTGATGGTAGCATTGGAAGGGGAAGAACACAAAAATGGATTCGACCCCAATGCAAATGAACTAAAAGAAAGGGAGGCTGAAGAGAGGGGAAGAGAAGGAGTAGTAATGACTTGCAGGGTAGAAGAGGGGAGTGAAATAGACATGAAGGGCATACCAAAAGGGGAGCAATTGGCATAGGGACTGATCAAAATGAATTAACAATAACTAAGAGAGAAGGGAAAACGTACCTTTGGGTGCAGGCACCGTGTGTCCTAGTGATAGAGGTAGCTGCATAATAAATTCTATTTGTTTCTCTTCTACTTCCAATTCTAGGTTAACAATATCCTCCTATTGGTCCATCGACTGCTCATGAATAAAGGGAACATCTGGGTAATGATATTTGAATACATCGACACCAATAGAGATGGATCGATAGTTACTGCAACAATCATAATTGTAGGAAATGCAACAGTCGAAACTACAATAGTAGATGAGGAAGTAGTGCCGGTACTTGGCCTTTTTGCAGCTCTCAAAAATAGAAGCACTTCTTGAACAATCTGCTTCTCCAACAAAGGTGCCTCATCTATTTTTTGCTTTACCTACTGCAACCTTCATTGAAACACATATTATTGTTTTTCTTCCTAAGGTGTCTCTTCCTCGATTATTGGGTGCACTTCTTTAGGCATGCTTTCACCACTGTTATACTTTTGAAAGCTTTGAGGCAAGAATTTGACAAAAAAAATGGGTTTATAGGTGTTGACAAACTCATCATAGGCTTTCAAAAATGCTTGATCCATTTTCACCCTAAAATCAAACATAGTTTTATCCCTGTGGACCCACATAATCTACCAGTCCATGATATTTTCTTCGATTCATAGGGGTTGAATATCTTTCACCTAGCCAAATAGTCCCAGTGGAGGTATTTGATCTTTGTGTACTATCAGATTATACTCAGCTTCCTACTTGTAAAAGTCATGCCATGGTGGGAGCGACATCATGTCTTCAATGTGCCACTCTAAGTCATACCCATCAAAATTATTTTGCCTTTTCTAGATGTTAGGTTGTGGGCAACAATGAAAAGTATTTGCCTTGATTAGTTCTAAAATTTTTCTCAATGGGTCATACCTCCATCGTTGTGGCAGATATATCAAACCCAGGTCTTGAAGTACCTCTGTGAGTAGTCTATTTTACCCAACCTGGTTCACCTGTATGCTGTTGAACTTAAATGACATGGTGCAAGTCATTCTTTTGTCACACCCTACTCCATACACATAATTTGTGTAGTCTATTTAGCATACCACCTCCATGGAAAAAACATGCTCGGTGGTGAAGTATGGAGTAGGAATGGCTTACCTGTGAAGCCATAGATCCTTACAACCATACCTTGAGTTAGCAAAAATATGTCACCCTTTTGGGTTGTGACGACTGCATCCTTCATTTCCTATGGTACTCTCTCACTTTGGTCACAAATCAAATCAATTTCAGGCCCTAAAAATTGGACGGTTAAAACTATAATACGATTCTATTCTAGATAGAGCAGGAGTCCATATATAAATAGGCAATAGTTCATCCCTTTCATCAACCTATTTTACTACAATGAATAAAAAATATTGATGCAAGTGAAAAAATAAATACCAAACAATAAAGGAGGTATGCTTGGATGAAGTATCCTCTCTAGTATTCAACTTATCGAGCTAAACATGCATCTTCCATTAAATTAAATTGACCTACTCAAAATAAATTAGATTCATGTTTCTCCTCATGGTCATTGGAGCGTAAAAATCCACTTGTGCTATGCATTGCACCAGTGCTGCTTGACACTTGTGAACTGTAGAATCAGTCGAGAGACCAAAAACCCACGTTAGCATTGAAAATAAGTCTAGGCTCTTGAATTTAGACAGAGGCTTAGGCATATTTGGTAATTGCCCCAACTGTGTCTCCTTAATGAACTACATTTCCATGAACTGGTGCATGGTCACTATTAACACATATCTTTCCTCTTGCTCATTAATATACAGTTTCTTAAAAATTATATCGAAGGGTGGTTTTAATACATAGGTAAACACTTCCCTCCCTTCAACGATGGAGATGGAGAAAAGCACCTCCCCATTGGCTTTTCGAACAACCCTGGTAGCTGGATTATAAAATTTGATAATTAATTTTACCAGCTTCGGACAAGGGTGTACAGGCATGCACAAATACCAAAATATCTATGCATAAAATGACGTAGTCAAAGGGATCTCTACCATAACTCCTTTATTTATGGCAAATTACACGTCTTGTCGAAGCTTCACCACACCCTTTTGTATGATCAAGCAGTAACCAACCTCTACCATAGTGTCAAAGTACGAATTCAAATCTACATTTCATTTCTACGAGCTTTCTTAGACTTTGACCCGTCTTCTACTTTTATTTTAGACTATTTGGGCTCTACAACTTCTTTAAATTCTTTACTTTTGTTACCCATTCTATCAAACCCTGCAAATTCTAAAAGCGCTCTACAATTTCTACAACAAAACACTTGACAATACACTGGCAAAAAATTTTAGAATTATAATATTTGAGCAAATTTACCTATGCTCTATTTATAGAATGCACACCAAAAACTACAGTAAATTTTGCACTTCGTCTTGACAAATCTGGATGGGGTGCCCTCGTTTCACCTAACTAGCACTATTCCCAATGCGTAAATTGCAACTGAATGATATTCACCAAAAAATTGTCTTAAAAATATGTGCCCTCCTTGCCGCATTATGTCTTCAAAAAATGTGCCCTTAAAACTGCCTCAAAAAAATAAATCCACCACTCGCGGACCAATGAGCACCTTAGCTTTTGATATGGTGAAATTCTAGCTTTCAAGATGGCAAAAATGTCTCCCAATGCAAACTGGGCGCACGTTTTAAATTAAATGCATTGGAAATATGCTCCTAAAATCTGCCACATGTTGGGACAATACCACTTGGGGGACGCTCTAAAAATTTGACTTGCAATTTAAAACATCACTTTGCTCAAAAAATCAAAGGAAGGGTGAAAACACTTTTGGGCGTACTTGCTTTCTTTTCCTTTCGCTCTGAAAATCACTTTCACCTGTTTGTTCAAATTCATGGCGACGTCTCCTTTTTAAAACAGTTTTAAGCTTTTCTCTTTCACCCCTTATTTAGAAAAAGCATGGATTTTCTAAAAAAAATCCCCTGATTTTAGAGCTTTTATTTTCTCTCTTTTTCCCTTTTTTTTTTTTCTATTTTTATCTTTAATTTTTCCATTAGAAAGAAAATTGAATTAAAAAATATAATCCTTGTTATCCAAAATATTTGAATAAAACCTTACTTTTTCTCTTCTTTTTCTTTTTAAAATTTGACTTTTAATGAATTCATCAGAAACGTAACGCTCTTCCATAATATTTAAGCACCTTTATAACACTTGACGTGATATGCTTTCAAATTTTTTTTTTATGAAATTATTTGTACGCGTAGTCCCTCGAAATGCTAAAGCACACCCTTTTGCACCTCAAAAATCCATATATACTACTTCACCCCTATGAGAGGAGAATAGGAGATTCGCCCCTCTCATGGGAAAAAACCATTATTGACCAAATTTGACTTTATAAATACGTTCAAGGCGCAATCGGACTTGTACCTACATTCACTTCACTAAGAGGCGAATGGGGGATTTCACCCTCCCATTTTCGGCGAGAGAGCTTTTAATTTTTCAATTATGAATTTTGGTGCTCTTCATATAATTTTCTTGTCTTCAAATACGTTCACCCCACTGGGAGGCTAATGGCACTTTCGATATTTTTCAGTTCATCGCATTTGCAATTACGAAATTAATCCCTGCGCTTTGATTTCCAACTAAGGCACTTTGTTTATAAACACCATAACTTTCGCCAAGGGTCTCCGAACGCCTTATCTGGAACATCTTCCTTTTTGAATTTGAAGACTTGTAAAGAAAAACAACCTTTTAAATTTCGGGGCTTTTATATCTGTTAAAACTTTCCAACACAACCATTAATTTCGCTTGAAAACATAATATGTCTTTGTGAAACCATTTTGAGATGAAATCGATTCTATAAGAAAGATGGAGCTTATATTTTCTTTTCCTCTTTTTTCTCTATATCTTTTTTTTTGCTATAAAACAATAAAATACTTGTAAATAAAATATGTACATATTTACAAACTAGTACCTCTAGATTACCTCATTGAAAATAGGCCTTCAGATGAAGACCGTTAACCAGAATTGGGAGATCCAAACCATCCATATCCCAAAGATAATATGCATTTGCCGAATTCACTATAGAAACCTAAAATGGACCTTCCTATATCACATCAAACTTGTGGTGCTTCCCTGGCTTGGCTTTGTTCTCATTCCATTTGAGGACTAAACCTCCCACCTGAAACTTTCGTTCGGATGTCTTCTTTCCAAACCACTTCTGCATCACTTTTTCATGTTTTATGAAAGCTTGATATACCTTTTCTCTCTCCTCCTCTAGCTACAACAACTGAGCTAGCCTTACACTCATTAGGTCAAACTCATCATCATCTTGGAACAATTGTAATGTTTGGAGGACAAGAAGCTCGATGAGAGTGGGCAACAATACCTCTTTCCCATACACCAAGGAGTACGGAGAGGCTTTAATAGACTTATTCATTGATATATGATCTACCAATAAAGGCTAATTTAATAGTAGGTGCCAACTTCTTTTATTGTTCCCAATGTCCTTTTCAAGATCCATAATAAGTTTTTATTTGTGGATTCGGCCAAGTCGTTTCCTTGTGGGTAATAATTGGAGTATGTCTTGAGATAAATCCCATACTTGCTCGTGAATTCAATTATCTTGGACCCAATGAATGGGGTCCCGTTATATGTTATAATGGCATTTGGAACACCCAAACGGGTAATCAGTCCCTCCAGGAAGGAAATAATTGTAGCTTAATCTATTTTTTTTGTCGGGATGGCCTTTGCCCACCTGGTAAAATAATAAGTTGCTATCAAGATATATTTGTGTTTGGAAGAGAAATGAGGATCAATAACTCCAATGAAGTCCAGTCCCCACTACTAAAAATGCACTTCCACTTGAATCAAATGCAGAGGCAATGATGCTTTCTTAATCCTACCAACATACCGCTAACATTTATTACAACTTTGGCTCACCTTTTGTGCATCTGTAAAAAGAGTAGGCCATAAGTGTCTGGCTCAAATGATCTTCAAGGCTATAGGCCATCCTGCATAATGTTCACCAAATAGGCCATAGTGAAATTCCTCCAAAATGTTTTCTTTCTCTGACTCCTTTATACATCTGAGGAGTACTCCGTCTATATTTTTATGAAATAGCCCATTGGGCAACAAGACATACTTGAGTGCTTGCAGTTTGAATCTTCACCACTATGAAGCATCAAGATGTGATGGATATTTCCTAGAGGTAAATAATTCAACAAGGTCCTCTCTCCAGTTATGATCAAATGTAGCTTGAATTGCACAATTGCCTTTGCTGATATCCTCATACTGTACTAAAGTCAGTGATCCAAAAGCTACGCTTTTGGTCAATTCTTGACAAAGATCTCGTCCATGAACTAGCTTAGTCAATCAGATATCCATGTCATATTCCTAAATCTTTGAGACCCAACCTTCTCTCTTGTCACCCAATTCACCTTGAAGAATGAAATTCTTGATGTCTGGATGTATGACATAGACTATAGTCTTGCTCTGTGAAACAAAATTTTAGGACTTCTTTAAGGATTTCATAACTGCATATACCTATTTCTCAATGAAATTATACTTCTCCTGGTGTGGCAAAATGACTTGACTTAAGAATGCAATCAAATTTTCATCTCCATATTCTTGCTTCTAGGTAATAATAGGAGCATAACTCTCCTTCTCGCCTATCGCATAAAGGATGAAATATTTTGAGTAGTCTTGTTTAATTAATACTGATGCTTGAGTGATTCTTTCCTTAATCTCCCAAAATTCATGTCTTCTTACTTCCATCCATTTGAAGTCTGCATTCTTCTTAAGAAGTTTGATCATTGGCTTTACTACCTAAGCAAAATCAACAATGAACTTTGGAAAGAAATTTATCTGGCCAAAGAATGATTGTAGATCTTTCATGTTGAATGGTAGCGGTAATTTCAAGAGTACCTAAGCACTTGTAGGATCAATCGCCAGTCCTTCTTGTGAAATCACATGTCCTAAGAGTTTCCCTTATTTGATGATGAATATGGACTTCTTTGAGTTAATGGAAATTCCAAACTCCCGGTATTTTTCAAACACTTGCCTCAAATGAGAAACGTGCTCTTTCCTACAGTGTGAGAAAATAGTCATGTCATCAAGATAAATTACAATAACTATGCTTAAAAATTCATCGAAAGCAATGTCCATAGCTCTTTGAAAGGTAGTGCCAATATTCGAAAGACCGAATGGTATTCTTTGGTAGGCAAAAGTACCCCATTTTGTAGTAAATGTCATTTTGTGATGGTCTTCATCCTTCACCTAGATCTGGTTATAGCCAAAAAATCATCCAACAACGAAAACCTTTGTGCTCTAGTAACTATGTGCAATATCAGATAGTGATCTTTCAAGGATGCTTGGTTCAGATTCCAAAAGTCCATGCACATGCAAATATCTCCATCTTTCTTCCAAGTTAGAACCAAGTTTGCCACCCATGTTGAGTGCTTGATTGGGTAAATTATTTTTGTGTCCATCATTTTTAACAGCTCTGCCTTCATAAGCACTTCAATTTTTGGGTTAACATGCCACTATTTTTATCAAAAAGGTTTTACCCCCTCTTGCAATTCAATAGTATGCTGGATTATGTATTTATCATATCCTTTTAGATCATGGTAGCTCTATGCAACAATATTGAGGAACTCATAACACAAATTTCTAATATCTTAAAGCTCTTCAAGGGTATAGTCTATTCCAACTTTGATAATACTTTCAAGTTCTAGCTGGATTTCCATGCACTCCTTCGAATCTACCCTGATTCTGTGTTTCTCCACCTGGTCGTTCTGATCAAACAAACTCTCAAGTGAAATAAATCCTCTAGAAATGTGATTGTTTTTTAATTGAATCATTTCTTCCATTTCCTGTTCGACCAATGCTTTATCTTCTACACTAGAAACCTCCTTAATTAGGAAGTTCATGATATTTTCATCACTATCAAGAACTTGCCAATAAAGGTTCTTATCAAGGACTGAGGGTCTATAAATTACCCTCACGATATTAGATTTCCTAACTACTTGCTCCACTGGAGAGAAATTAGCACCAAGGGAAGCTAAGATATATGCATGTTTGTTTTGCTCACACAAAATTGCCTGAATGTTCAATGCAATAAATGACTCAAACAAATCCTATACCTTGTTACGGTAGGCCTTCAAATAGTGTTTCTTTAACACACACTTGTTTTTAGTATGATTTATGATGAGATCATAATATTGAAATATTTGCAAGAGTTTTATTCCCAAATTTTCTACCTTTTTCAATCCAAGGCACATCACTTCATATTCGATGACATTATTCATACAACTCCAAGTTAATCGATATGAATAGATATTTTGTAACCCTATAGGAGAAAATTGAATAATACCAGCCCTTATGCCATTCTTACATCTTGCACCCTCAATATACAACTTCCATAATTGATCAGAGATAAGGTCTGGGGAAGCAGTGACTTCTTCTTCAGTCTACTCAGGTTTAGTTATAGTATAACTACCAATATCCATCGTGTTGAAATCCATAAATGAGAACTCATATTCAAGGTGGAGCTCATTAAATACTTCTTCCATCAAATACACCTCTTGCACTTCCTCCATCATCATATTGATTGCACAAGTGGACTTTTCTTCCTCTTCCAATTTTTCAAAATGAAAAGTGGATGGTTTTTCATTATAAATGCAGATTCTTCTCCCCTTGTATGGTATCTCCAAATGTGAATAATCTAAGGTACCTTCCTAGTTTTGTTGTGAAATATCTTGAAAGACACATGCTGAAGTACGGTTCCAAATCAACCACCACTACTTCTTGGATGATAATAATTTGAGGTATGCTATGTAGAACGATTAAATTGTATTTGATCACACCTACTATTTTAACTAGGGTTCCATCCAAATGTAAGATGCTTGGACTACTCCTTGTGTACTCCATTCCCATTACTTCACATACTGACTTTGGCATGATAGTAGTCACAACATCGGAGTCGATCATGCAATTATGCACGATCCACCCTTCCATTCTGAGAGTTAAATAGAATGGAGGTGGTCTATTATTTCCAGTGGTAGAAGTTGGCAACGACTGTGCTGATACTATCTGTGAATGACTTTTATCTTGATCTTTTGCAGACCTACGAGACTCTTGTAGTAGGTCAACTTGTCCAGGTAACTATAATGCATCATATAAATTAATCTTTGTCATAATCTTCTTCATTTCCTCAACAATATTATAGTTGGAAGTACCAGGGAATTTTTCTTCTGCAACCTGCTCATACTTGTTTTGATACCGTTGAGTAGCTTCTACTCTTTGTCACTTAGTCAATGATGGGTATTTGAGGCACTCTCTAGCTTGTTATTTTGATTCCATTGCACTTGAGCAGCTGTAGGCTATGAATATGGTGCCTTTGTTTAAAACTTCTATTGAGATTGCTTAGGTAATAGATTCTTCAATAGGATAGAATATTGTTGCTTCGTTGTTACTGTAGGCACTTTTGCCTCATATGATCTCACTTGTGGTTGTTCCTTTTCATTATGTACCTTCTGCTCAGAAAGAAACTTTAGAGGCTCCAATTATGTTGGATCAACGATCACTGGTTTCTTTCTAAACCATGTAAGGACTAAAAATTGCTCCAAAGATGGGACCATAAAGTTATGATCAGCTTCCATTATCATGTTGACTTGTCCACCAGTCAAAATTTTCATCTTCATAAAAGGTATGGGCACATTCTCCTATTGATTGTTTATGGTGGTTGATTTCTGAAATATCATTGGAGGGAAAAGGATTGTTTGTGGTTTCCTTTTTGAAAGTGGTTGGTTGAATGCTTCAAGGTTTTATAATTTGAGAGTTGTGTTTAAACCTTGTTTTATAAGCATAGTTGTTGAAGCCCATTGGTTGTGAAAGAACTTGAGTTAGAAAAGAACATGAGTATCATTGTTATGTGAGATTTGTGGTTGAGCATTGTTGGAAACATTTGAGTTGGTTGATACATACTTGGACTAGGGTTGTGTGAGAGAGAGTTGTCCCTTGTGGTGATTGGTTGAGTTGAGTTGATTGAGCCTAGTCAAGTGATATGTGAAGTGATTTTTCAAGTCCTATGAAACAAACTATTCCATTATTATGATTTGAGTTGAGAGTAATATTAGAACATATTGAGTCTCTAACAATTCTCTTTATGCTTCTATGAGATTGACTTGAGTTGAGTTGAGATTGATTTGAGTTGAGTTGAGTTGAGATTGAGATTAGAACATATTGAGTCTCTAACAATTCTCTTTATGCTTCTATGAGTTGATTTGAGTTGAGATTGAGATTAGAACATATTGAGTCTCTAACAATTCTCTTTATGCTTCTATGAGTTGAGTTGAGTTGAGATCATTGTGGATCATTGTTGTCATCCATTGAAGAGTACATTGCCATTCATTGTTGAGTTCATCTTTGAGCTTTGCCTTGATATATTTGTGGATGATATTTGAGTGCTACTTGAGCATGATTGATTGAGCCTTTGAGAAGGCCTTTGGGACAGATTTGAGGATAGTGTTGGGACAGATTTGAGGACAGTGTTGGGACAAGATTTGTGGATAGTTTTAGAGCATATTTGGGCAAGTTCTTGGTGAGCTTGCTAGAGCAGATTTGGGCAAGTTCTTGGTGAGCTTGCTAGAGCATATTTGGGCAAGTTCTTGGTGAGCTTGCTAGAGCAGATTTGGGCAAGTTCTTGGTGAGCTTGCTTGAGCAGATTTGACAAGTTCTGTGTGAGCTTGTTAAGCAGGTTCTATGTGAGCCTATTGAGCAGGTTCTTAGTGAGCCTATTGATAGAGCTTTGGAGGTGATAGAGTACAGAGGATAGAGTCTCAGTGGATAGAGATCCAATAGCCAACATAGTTGAAGATAGATCTGAGTGAGGAGTCTTCAAGTGGAGAGAGGTCCACCAGTCAGTGCAGCAGAGAGACAAAGTCTTCTAGAAGATCACATAGCCAGAGCAGAAGGGGAAAGAGTTCTCCTATGGAAGAGATCCACGAACTTGAGATTAGGGGATCAACATCTCCTTTGGACAGAGATCCATAAACATTGTAATTGGGAGTGATTCCCAAAGAGATTGATTGAGAAAGTTTTAGTAAAATATTTTCTCCGTGGAGTAGCCCACATTGGGTGAACCACGTAAATTGTGGTGTCTCTATTGTGTATGGTTTCTGTGCATTGCTTTGATTACTACTATTGATACTGCTATCTTTACACAACATAATATTGATTTGGAAGAAAAAGTAAAAAGTGGTCTTATACTGTTCACCCCCCTCTCAGTATAAGCTTGTGTTCTTCAATTGGTATCAGAGCGGGTTCCTTCAAAAAGGCTAACAACTTGAGGGTAGATTCTACAAAGAACACAGATGGCTTCACAGAAAGGATTATCTTCAAATAAGGCTCCATTGTTTGATGGTAACAATTATGCTTTCTGGAGCATGAGAATGAAGAACTACTTGATATCACAAGGATATGAGGTATGGCAGATGGTTGAAAAAGAGTATAAGGTTGAAGGTGATCCCGAGGAAGATAAGACTACCAGGAAATTGGTTGAGATCAATGCAAGAGCAATGAATTGTATTTTGAGTGGGCTACGTGAGACAGATTTTGCAAAGGTCATGGTATGTACTTCAGCTAATGAGATGTGGACCAAGTTGAGGAATACTTATGAAGGAGATTCCAAGGTAAAGTTGGCAAAACTACAAACTCATAGAAAAATATTTGAGGAATTGAAAATGGAAGATTCTGAAGATATTGCAAAGTTCTTACTTCGAGTTGATGAGATTACTAACACTATGAGAGGCCTAGGTTTTGAGATGAAAGAATCAGAAGTTACTCAAAAGGTTTTGAGATCACTTCCCATGAAATATGATGCAAAGGTTTCAGCAATAGAAGAAACAATGGATATCAACAAGTTAACAATGGAAGAATTGCAAGGTACTCTCACAGCTTATGAGATGAGGGTAAGTAAGCATCAAGCTCCAATAAAAGAGATTGCATTCAAGGCTTCAGAAAAAGAGAAAGGGAAAGTTTCAGAAATAGATAGAGTTTTAGAAAATGATGAGGAAGCTAACTTCATCAAAAGGAATAAGGACTCAAGGAATTTTAGAGATATAAGGAAAGTCAGGTGCTACAAGTGTGGTGATCTTGGTCACTATGCATACAAGTGTCCACATGAAGAAATCAGTGATGATGAAAAACAGGGTCACAGAAGAAAAGAAGATGGAAAGCATAAGCATGACAAAGATGACAGATTCAAGCAAAACAGGTATGAGAAGAAGAAAATTTTTCGTAAGGCAAAGAAATCTTACTACATTGTAGAAGCAAGTGATAGCTCAGATCATAGTGATAGAGACAATTCAGATGATGAAAAGGAAGAGCATTTATTCCTAGGAATAGAAGGTGAAAGAGAACAATGTTTTGTGTGTGGTCAAAGAGATCACAGATCAGGATATTGCAATGGTTTCAGTGATAGTGAAGATGAGATGACACATCAAGGAAACAGGCATGGTCAAAGAAATCTTGAGAGTTTGTTTGCTATAGAAGATTATAATGATCTTAGTGATAGTGAAGATGAAGAAGGGTTTTTCTATGGAATAAGAGAAGTAGAAGAAGAACATTCACTCCAAACAGAAGAAGTTAAACAAGAGGATAATGTCTCAGTTGATCTAAAGGAAGACTTCAATGTTATCCATGAGCAACTACAAGAGGTTAAGGAGAATCTAAAAGAATTGAGATGTTCCCTACATGAGAAGTTTGATCCATCACATGACTCAAAAGGTCAAGATATTTGTACTAAGAAGGAAACATGTATTTCAGAGGCTATAGAGATGGATGCCAAGTTGCTACTTGACACAAATGAAGAGAAAGAAGAGGAAGATTCCAAAGCACCAAAGGTCCCATATTTCAGGTTTGGGGAATCACACTCAAAAGGAAAGGAAGTTCTAAAATATGAAAGCAAAGAAGCACCTAAGATTTGTGAGGAAAGTTCCAAAGTTCCTATGGCTCCAAATATTCAGTTTGGTTCTTGTTTTGAGATAGGTGAATCAAGATCAAAGGGAAAAGAAATTCTTGAAGAGAAAGGCAAGGAAGAAACTAAGGAAGAGGTTTTAGATGCTACAAAGAAGGTTCAAGAATGCAATGCACAAGTTGAAGATGATCATAAGGATAATGGTCAAGAAAGGTATGAGGAACCAAGGCATGAACAAAGGGCTTTTCAAGGATATTGTTTTTCTTGTAATGGATTTGGACACAGGGCTATACATTGCAGGATCCATGGATCAAAGAAGTTTGATTTTTCTAGAAGAAACTTCAAAGGAAGAAGGTATGATTTTCAGGGACATTGCTTCTCATGTAACAGGATTGGTCATAAAGCTTTTCAGTGCAAAGGAAATGAGCAACATGGTTTTGGTTTTAGAGCTACACATTTCAGAAGTCATGGTCATAATGGTCATGAAAATAGAGCTTCACAATACAGGGTTCAGGAAAGGAATGAATATGGAAATTACTTCAAGAAAGAATTCAGGACATGGGCACCAACCAAAGGCTACAATATCAAGTGTTTTAATTGCAATAACTTTGGGCATATTGCAAGATGGTGTAGGACTCAATTCCAAACAGGTTCAAGGCAAGAAGGTCAAACAGGTTCTAGACAAGAAGATCAAGTAATTCATCAAGAGAAGGATATCAGAAAAACATGGAAGGAAGTTGATAGAGGAAAGAAACAAAGTGATATGGGAGTAAAAGTACTCCCACCCCAAAATTAATCACCTCAAAAGAGAAGGGGGTGAGGGGGCTAAGCTTAAGAGTCATATCTTTTAGCCCCATAGGTGTCCCTTTTGCCATTGATGTCAAAGGGGGAGAGATTTGAGTAAGGGGGAGAGCATTGAGTTAGGGGGAGCAACCTCCAAAGAGAGCATTGAGTTAGGGGGAGCAGCCTCCATAGAGAGTATTGAGTTAGGGGGAGCAACCTCCATAGGATGGTTTTTGCAGTGATTGTGGTGTTTGCATTAGAGGTGTTGCCATCAATGACAAAGGGGGATATTGTTGGAAATTTGAGTTAATTTGAGGCATTTTATGTTGTCATTGATGTCACATGGATCACATTTGGTTTTGGTGGCCAAAATATTTCATAAATAAGCATTTATGATATTTTGGAAAGCATGGCTATTTACAGGGTTTTTATGAAAACCAAGGCAGGCAAAATAAAAGGTTTTATTTAAAACCATGGTGGGCTTATGTGGAAAGGGCTTTTCTTAAAAGCCAAGGTGGAATTTTGTTTCATCGAAAAAGGACCTCCGGTGATGAAGATATTAAAGTTTAAAGTTTAAGTTTAAATTAATGGAGGGCCGACCTATGTGCAATTAATGGAGGTTGGCATATATATATATATATATATATATATATTTAAAGGTTTCAATTTATTTCGAAAAGTGGGCATATTATATATCGTCGGAAAGCTTATTTCGAGGGCTATTTGACTAACTTATTTAGAAGGAGAAATAAGGTGTGTGTAAAGAGATATTTCTGATTTTGCAAAGGGGTTCCAAAAGTGAAGTTTGCCTTGTTCTTTTTCAAGAGGATTAATTCTTTCATGAGGTGACAAGGTATGCAATATTGTGATTTATTTTATTTTATGGTATAAGTGGTTTTGGGAGTGAAAAGGTTATGCAATGTTTTGATTTATTTTATTTTATGGTACAAGTGGTTTTAGGAGAGATAAGGAAGTTGTGCAATTAAAGGCCTTGGTGATGATTATTGAAAAGTGGAGTAATGTTGATTATTTTGTGATCTACTAACCCTTGTGAAGATTGGCAAAAGAATTTTGTGATTGTGGCAGATTTACAAAGAGGTTTTTTCATCTTCATAAAAGGTATGGGCACATTCTCCTATTGATTGTTTATGGTGGTTGATTTCTGAAATATCATTGGAGGGAAAAGGATTGTTTGTGGTTTCCTTTTCGAAAGTGGTTGGTTGAATGCTTCAAGGTTTTCTAAGTTGAGAGTTGTGTTTAAACCTTGTTTGTATAAGCATAGTTGTTGAAGCCCATTGGTTGTGAAAGAACTTGAGTTAGAAAATAACATGAGTATCATTGTTATGTGAGATTTGTGGTTGAGCATTGTTGGAAACATTTGAGTTGGTTGATACATACTTGGACTAGGGTTGTGTGAGAGAGAGTTGTCCCTTGTGGTGATTGGTTGAGTTGAGTTGATTGAGCCTAGTCAAGTGATGTGTGAAGTGATTGTTCAAGTCCTATGAAACAAACTATTCCATTATTCTGATTTGAGTTGAGAGTAAGATTAGAACATATTGAGTCTCTAACAATTCTCTTTATGCTTCTATGAGTTGACTTGAGTTGAGTTGAGATTGATTTGAGTTGAGTTGAGTTGAGATTGAGATTAGAACATATTGAGTCTCTAACAATTCTCTTTATGCTTCTATGAGTTGAGTTTGATTTGAGTTGAGATTGAGATTAGAACATATTGAGTCTCTAACAATTCTCTTTATGCTTCTATGAGTTGAGTTGAGTTGAGATCATTGTGGATCATTGTTGTCATCCATTGAAGAGTACATTGCCATTCATTGTTGAGTTCATCTTTGAGCTTTGCCTTGATATATTTGTGGATGAGATTTGAGTGCTACTTGAGCATGATTGATTGAGCCTTTGAGAAGGCCTTTGGGATAGATTTGAGGATAGTGTTGGGATAGATTTGTGGATAGTTTTGGGCAAGTTCTTGGTGAGCTTGCTAGAGCAGATTTGGGCAAGTTCTTGGTGAGCTTGCTAGAGCATATTTGGGCAAGTTCTTGGTGAGCTTGCTAGAGCAGATTTGGCAAGTTCTGGTGAGTTCTATGACAAGTTCTGTGTGAGCTTGTTAAGAGGTTCTGTGTGAGCCTATTGAGCAGGTTCTTAGTGAGCCTATTGACAGAGCTTTGGAGGTGACAGAGTACAGAGGATAGAGTCTCAGTGGATAGAGATCCAGCAACTAGCACAGTTGAAGATAGATCTGAGTGAGGAGTCTTCAAGTGGAGAGAGGTCCACCAGTTAGTGCAGTAGAGAGACAAAGTCTTCTAGAAGATCACATAGCCAGAGTAGAAGGGGAAAGAGTTCTCCTATGGAAGAGATCCATGAACTTGAGATTAGGGGATCAACATCTCCTTTGGACAGAGATCCATAAACATTGTAATTGGGAGTGATTCCCAAAGAGATTGATTGAGAAAGTTTTAGTAAAATATTTTCTCCGTGGAGTAGCCCACATTGGGTGAACCACGTAAATTGTGGTGTCTCTATTGTGTATGGTTTTTGTGCATTGCTTTGATTACTGCTATTGATACTACTATATTTACACAACATAATATTGAATTGGAAGAAAAAGTAAAAAGTGGTCTTATACTGTTCACCTCCCCTCTCAGTATAAGCTTGTGTTCTTCAAGTATCTTAAGCTAGTGGTCAAAGAAGCACCTTTTACATAGTGGGAAATTGATCTTATTGGTGAATTTAACCCTAATACTTATGGAGGTCATGGGTAGATCATAACAACTATTGACTACTTTACTAAGTGTATAGAAGCAACTCCCATAAAGAAGTCAACAACAGATATTGTAATAAAATTCCTTGGAGAAAACATATTGACTAGATTTGGGGTCCCTAAGAAGATATTATAGATAATGGTAACTACTTCACCTTCTTTGAAATGATTGAATTCTATGTCAAATATAGTATAGAAATTTCTCATGCAATAAATTACTATCCTCAAGGTATTGGTCTAGCTGAGTCCTCAAATAAAAATTAGATTACCAAAATCAAGAGATCACTAGGCAAGAACAAAAAATGTTGGGATAGCGAGTAAAAATATGCTTTATGGGTTGATAGGTTGTCTGCTAAAAGAAACACAAGAAAGTCTCCATATGAGCTAGTGTTTGATGAAAATGCTTTGTTGCCTCAGATAGAAATAAATACCTTATATCTAGTTCTCTAAGATCATGAAAATCCAGATACTTTGCAAAGGAGATTAGATCAAATTGCACAATTACAAGAGAATAGAAGGAAATTTCTTATAAGAATGATAGAGCAAACACAAAAAATAGTGTAGCTTTTTAATAATAAAGTAACAGGTATATCATTCCTAAAAGGATATATAGTGATATACTAGGATCCCAAGAATGATAAGCATGGTAAAAAGGGAAAACTAGAGCCCAAATGGATTGGGCCATATAAAATAATTTAGACTATTGGACAACACACTTACAGGCTATAGACTCTGGAAGGAGAACAAATGCAGATTCCAATCAATGGCCAACATCTAAAGTTATATCAACCTTGTTTTAGGGTCAAAAGAGAATGAAGTACTTATATCTTACAAAAAATAATGTGTTTCAAGTCCTTTCATTTTTTCCTAGGTGATTAGGTTAAACAATGTCAGTTTTGTTTCTAAGTTTTAAGACCAACAAATTTTTCTTTCAATCTTCATTTTATAACATTAGGTGATTAGGTAGGAGAATTTCTATCTTCCAATATATTTTTCAATTTGTTTTAGGTTATTTTTAGAAAAGTGTAACAATATATTTTAAGGTTCTCAAGTGCTTCAAGTTTTCATCACTTGTCCTATTCAGAGCTTATGTTGGATCCTCAAAATCTAACTTAATATTTACCCCTAAATTCAAATTTTTATAGGTCTTATAGAGCCCTAGGTCTAGGATGTTTTGTTGAGTCAAGGTATTTTTACTCTCAACTTGGTGACTTTCAAATTGTTGCAATAATCCCTAAAGTTACCACCATATTTCAAAGTTTTCCTTTTTGTCTATGGTCACGTCTAATAGTCCTTTACAAATTTATGCCTTGGCTAAGAGCATGTCCTTCCTAAAAATATCCTCAAAATTCTATTTTAGAAAAATTGTAAACAATTGGTCCACCAAAATTCTCCATGGTCCCTAAGATCACTTTTAAAAATTACATGGTCATTGGCCCTCTTTAATATTGCCTTCATAAACCCCTAGGTATAAGCTTCATTGGATGTTATTTCAATATCCTAAAGCCTAAGATCATCCACACATCATTTTCCTCCCTTGCACACTTTGCACTACCATATAAAATTCATGTCTAAAGGAGTCACCCAAAAAATAATGCCTTTGGTCACCTAAGGTTCATATCACATGGGCACATAGATAAAATTCTTCTTTTTTTGCCTTAGCTTCTAAGTCCGAAAGATAGGTCCTTGAAGTATAATATTTACCCCATTTACTAAGGCCTAAAGTCATTGCTCCCACAAAAATGAATGTGTGATCTAGATAATTAAAATTCCTCCTAAGGTTATATTGAAATAAAATGAGTGGTGTGAATTAAAGCAGAGAATTCAAGTATTGCAATCTCATTGGAGCGGGGAATTCAAGTGTTGTAATTTCATTGGAGGAAAAATGAGTGATGCAGATTAGAGTGGGGAACTCAAGCGCTGTGAATTCATTGGTTAAAAAATGAGTGGTGTGGATTACAGTGGTAAATTTGATTGTTGGAATCTCATTGGAGCAAGGAAATTCACCGCTGTAATTTCATTGTCTAGAAAACATGTAGTGCAGGTTTGAGCAGGCAAGAATGAGTGCTCTACTCTGATTGGATAAAAAATAAATTACTTATTTTCCTAAGGTTTGAGGGCCCCGAGTGCATAAAGAAAATGTTCCCCCTTTCAACTTTAAAATTAATATTGCTCCATAATATTTTCACCTTTAGAAAAATTTATCTTCCATAATGTCAAAGGCCAATAATTCATGCATTGGCAACTTAGACTACAATGATAAGTCTAATATCCATTTAATTTTTTCAAAAGGTCCTAATTTGTGCATAATTTCCTTATATATGGTTAAAAGTCAAATTACTCATTCACATCCCCATTAAGAGTCATATCAATTCCTAAGGTTAAAGTCTATGTCACATGAAATAAATCACAAGTCCCTAGGTTTAAACCATATGGTTACCATATTTTTAACCCTTAGGTCCTTCACACATCTTCCTTCCCCTACATAATTTATAATATCCATTACTTTGGAAGCTCCTCGAAAAAATAATGTCCTTGTCATATAGGTTTAAGGGTTGTCAACACATAGACTCCAATTTTTCCCCCTTTCCCCTTAACCTTATGGTTGGATATAAATCCTTGCACATATTAAAGTCTAGGCTTATGGACTCCTAAAAAATAAATTTCTTGAATAATTAAAACTCTACCTAAAGTTTTTGTTAAAGTAAATATGTGGCATGGATAAGAGTAGGTAACTTCACCGATGTAATCTCATTGGATTGAAAATGTGTGTTCTGGATTAGAGCAAAAAACTTTTGCCTTGCGATTTGGCTTGAAAATGTGTGTTGTGGATTAGAGCGAAAAAATTTAGTGTTGTGATCTCACTGGCTAAAAAATGAGTGGTGTAGATTCAAGCAGAAAGATGGAGCACCTATTCCAATTGGCTACAAAATGAATGGCTCAGATGGTAATGCTAAATAGAAGATTAACAACTCAAATCTGAGCAAAAAAATCAAACGCTGAATTTTGATTGGCTATAAGATGAATGGACTAGATAACAATGCTAATGAAGGTGTGCATGATCCATATTTGCTCGATAAAATGCCTATACCCTAACGAATGACTATAGGTTCATTTGTTTGAATTTTTGTTGTTTTCAACTAATGCCTTAAAACTCAGCTTGTGTAAAGATGAATGGCCAAGATATCCACCAAATGATCCAACTTTGTGAATTAGAGTGAGAAAACTAAAGCGTTGGATTTTGATTGGCTTGTTGACCGTGCATTTGCTAATTAAAGATAAAAAAATAGAGCTGCTCTAACCAAATTTGGAAAGAAGTTTAGTGTCATATCCTAGTAAACAAAATGGCAAAAAGAAGATGTATAATGAGGAAGTCATGACATAAGTACCTTTTTGAGAAAAATATAGATCAAATTGATTTGGCATGCATATTAAAAAATAAGTGACATAGGATAGACACTCGATAATGAATCAAAATTAAACATGTCACAACACAGTGAACATGGATTCTTCTTACCAATATCAAATATTAAGTGTTTATCATAATCATTAATACAATTGTGAAGGTGAAAGCACGAGGATACGAAAACAAAAAGGAAAAGCCAAGATGCGATGCAAAACGAAACAAAAGATAACGCTAAATCCTATGAATTGAAAGTGCATGAAAGGAGAGAAGCATAAACGAATCGAAACCACATAAAAAGCCAATATGGAAGACAGCCCTTTTTATTAATATGCTTTAGAACTCGGTTACAATTCGCCTCCTCCCTTTTCAGGGGCTAGGAGCGTTAAATGTGTTCTTGTCACATCCATAGATGGTATTCCTTCTTCCGCGTGCCCACATGTAGAATGGGCGGACCAAACATCACCGCCGCTTGTGTTGATGAGTCTTGACTCCTTGCTGCTCCTCTAATGTCGAGATCCTACGTTCAAGGAAACATAAAATAGTCAGTAGCACCTGTAGATAAAATAAAACATGCAATCCCCAAGCCTACGATTAGTGAATGCAAGAAAATGAATAAAACGATAACTAAAATAGATCCAAATGAACTGAAAACTTGATAGGGGCATGAAGACATTACCAGGAGGGCACTACAAATGGAACAGTCAAAAAATTCGCCACAGATTCGTATTCGCTCCGGGGCGGGACGAATAGACCTACAACAAAGTGTCAAAAAGCACAGTCCCAAATGTCACATCCAGGAAGCTCCAAATCACCTGCAAAGTTGGGGTTAGCTAATTGGGGGTATTTTGGGAAGACCCAGAAGGTCAGATTTTCCCAATTTGGCCTCTATCACCAGGAATTTGATGATGCTACCTGCATGTTAGTAAAGGCGGGAAATGATAAAAACATGATCAAAAATGCTCAAAACGATGTGAAATTTAAATGACAACCTATTTAAGCAGCATAGAATCAGATGCAAAAATAATAGAAAGGAAATCTACCATAGATTTCTATTCACTCCGGGGTGGGGCGATTAGAACTACGACAGTTTGGGGGGCACCCGGGGGCAGGACGCCCACCGTTTGGGACTCTGTTTCGGCACCAATCCACTTGGGATGGGTCCAAAACCTCTTATGGGGTGTTGTCAAAAAATTTGGTGGGATATTGTGGCCAAATGTTTGGGTTTGGGTCTGGATTGCGCTTCCAATAATCACCCAATAACCTCCCTCCAAAAGAGAGATCAAGGATGTAAAAGCACAATCGATGGGTGAGGATATAATTTGGCAGCACTTCATTGCTCCAAAGGCTCCTCTCTGTCTCTTTTTTGGGTGAGAAGACTCACCAATTTATAGACCTAGGGTCTCTCTGTTTGAATGCGCATGCGAGGGCGCCACTTGAGTTGCTTGTCCTATTTTGAGAGAAAATATTATTCCCCGATTTAGAGTCTCCTTGCATGAGGCCTCCAAAATCAAAGACATGCATGACTGAAGTCTCTCTCCTTGATTTGAAGTCGTTCCTCGCAATTGCATGGCCTGAAGTTGCAGTTAACTGGCGGACCTGTCGAGGTTTGACTTTTTTCCAATCAAACCTGCTATTCGCCCCACCCTGGGGCGAATGCTGCTAATCATCCCTGGGTGGGATGAATACCAGTTTGTAATCATCCCAGGGTGGGACGAGTAGGGAGCAAAGTGCCAAAAAGGTGCCAAATTGACCCTTGACCTTCCAAACTACTGTTGGGAGTGGTTAGGACCACTGTTTAACCTCTAGGGGCTGCCCTAGGGGTTGTGTGTGTCAATGCGATCGGTGCTTGTTGTCACATAATCGGATTGGTGTTGTTTTGGTGTCTACAGATGCCCCTTTTTGGGAAGCATTGTGCAAGGCACAACGCTGAGCAAAAATAGATAACCAAAGCACTAATGATTAGGGTTTCTCAGTAACCTAACCAACTCTTGATGCCCCAAGTATGGAAAGGGCACGCATTCTTGAATCCTTGCTTCTGACGAGCTAAGGAGCTTAATTCAAGTGTTAACCTTTTTCGGTGAGGTGTTACTTGATCTTGGACATTGATCAGTCATGAATAGGCAAAGGGCGCAACCTTTTGTCTATGGGAACCTTGAGTTCATGATTCATGAATGCCAAGTGTTTGATCAGCTTGTGATTATTGCTTGTTTGCTGCCCCAAGCAGGAGCGTGATTGTCTTTGTCAATGATCCTTTGAATGCGTGTCATTTCCTTGATTGGGTGTGTTTTTGTTGATTGGTGACTAAGTGTGACTACCCCCTCAAGCGACGAATCGATGAGGGAATGACCGACATGAGAAAAGTGATGAGTCACTTGACCCAAGATGACTTAGGTAAGGGTGCCTTCAGTTGTTTACCGTTGAATGCTTAAGCAGTTTTCGAACATTCTGACCTATTTTTGGTGGGTTTTAACCCTTTTTGTGACGCATTTTGGAGCTGAAATTGTCAAGAATTCGTCCTCCCGTGGAGCGGTCCGGCTATGGTAGCCTTCTTAGGGAGTAGGATAGTGACAATTTGTGACCCCAATGTCTATTTTGGATGCCAAGAATGTCAGGCACAAAGGCGCCTTCGTTCGGCAATGTTATTGCTATTTTTGGTTGGGTTTTGACCCTTTTGGTGACGTCGTTTGGGGATGAAATTCTCGAAAATCCGTCCTCCCGTGGAGCGGTCCGGCTATGGTAGCCTTCTTAGGGAGTAGGATAGTGAGGATTTGTGACCCCGATGTCTATTTTGCATGCCCGGAATGTCAAGTGCAAAAGCACTCTTATCGGACACTTTTATTGCTTGTTTTTGGTGCATTTTGGTGCATTTTTTGTTTTTGAAATTTTTGCTCTATAATCGTCCCTGGGTGGGACGAATACTAGTTTAGTAATCGTCCCAGGGTGGGACGAGCACTAACTAGAGTGCTCATCCTAGGGAGGAATGATTACAGGCTCAAAAAGCCTATTTAAGGGCCAAAACTGGGTTTTGGGCTCATTTGCATTTGTTTTTCCTGGCGATTTGGAGCTCTGAGGAGGAGGAGGTCAATTCTGTGAAGCGAAGCGCTGCCAAATTTTTCCCGCCACCATGAGTTCATGGACCGGATCATCCAGCGGTGGAGCCGAAGCGAGACCAGTGAGTGCTCTTCCTCTTTATTTTGTGCAGTATTAAAAACCACAATTTATTTGTTTTTTCTTTTTGTATTTTGTTTTTCAAATTAAAAATGAAACCCTAAATAGAAGTTGTTGTATATGTTAATTTTTTTGGGTATGGCTTCATTAAAACTTAGGTTGAAACCCTAGTGGAAACCATGTTGTTTTGTATTTGTTGTAAACTAAAAGAAACCCTAGTCTATCAAAAATTAAAACTTATCTTAAAACTTAGTTTAACCCTAGTTAAACAAATATCAAAAGTTAGTTTAAAACTATAGTTAAAAACTTAGTTTAGAACGTAACTTAAAAACTTTGCTTAACCCTAATTTAACAAAGATCAAAACTTAGGTTAGAAACGTAGGGTAAAACTAAGCTTAACCCTAGTTATTTTTTGTTGTTTTTGTTTGTGTTTTTAATTTATCGTACCTTTAGAGTGAAAACCTTAGGTACTGAAAAATGTTTTTTTTTTTTTTGTTTTTAATTTATCATTTAGAGTTAAAAACCCTAGGATTGAGAAATTATTTTTTGAATTTTTTATTATAGGTTAAATAGAAAATTTTTTTTTGTTTTAATTTATTGAGTTAAAATAGTAAATGATTTTGTTTGTTTAATTTATCGGTTTAGAGTTAAAACCCTAGGATTGAAAATTATTTTTGTATTTGTTTTTTTAATTTATCAGTTAGAGTTAAAAACCCTAGAATTGACAAATTATTTTTGAATTTTTGTTGTTTTTAATTTATCAGTTAACTTAGAGTTAAAAACCCTAGGACTAACAAATTGTTTTTGAATTTTTTTGTTGTTTAATTTATCAGTTTAGAGTTAAAAACCTAGAATAAAATTATTTTTTTGTTGTTTTAATTTATCGATTAGAGTTAAAAACCCTAGGATGACAAATTATTTTTGAATTTTTTAATTTAGTTAACTTGAGTTAAAAACTAGATAAAAAATTTTTTGTATTTTTGTGAATTTTGTTGTGTTATTTGTCTGTTTTTAGTTGTACATTGTTTTATGCATTACTGTATATTTTTCATGGTTTTAATGTTTTTGTGTTGTTTTCTTTTGTAGGTTGTGAAGAGCCGGTACCGTGTGCCCATGATTTTCATTGAAGCGGGAGGCGCTGACTTTGGCTGACTGGGAGTGGCTTGATGCCCTTGGGCTCAAGCAGGTGACTCGACTGGAGCCTATGGTCGGGGATCGGGCCTATCTGATGGCCCTGATCAACTTGTGGGATCCCCGGACCAATACCTTCCATCTCCCAATAGGGGAGATGACAGTGACCTTGGAGGACGTCTATCGGATTCTATGAATTTTGATAGACGGACTGCCGATCAGGATGATGTCATGGGATCAGAGGACAGAGTGTTGACATGCTGCTTGGGCATGGGGAGGAGTTGGGTGTGGATAGCCCAGTGGAGAGGGTAGAGGGCGACTGCCAGATTGGTGGAATTTTGGTTTGATGGTGGTTAGAGATGGGTGTGTTGGGAGTGAGGCACGCCGTATTGATGGGCCTCATTTCCAACATGCTGCTACCCGAATCTTTAGGTGTGAGGTTCCCGTGGAACCTATTGGAGGTGGTGTTTGGTTGGTGGATTGTCCTAGGAGGCACCTATGATCATGAGATGGGGATAGACTTTGGTGGCATAGCTCTATGATGAGTTGTATGAGGTCTTGAGGTAAAAGGGTATTGGATGTAGCTATTTGGAGTTGGGCTTGGAACATAGCGATGGAGAGGTCGATGGGTTGCCATGGATGACTCGGGTGAAGATGGTAGATCGAGAGATCGGATACGGAGAGGGATCTCCTACGAACATAGCTGGCGGAGTGGGAGAATGCATTGGCTGCGTATCATCGATGGGATGGGGATACGATGTTGCAGGGAGATGATCTCTATGGACAGAGAGGATAAGGCATGGTGATGAGAACTTGGCATGTTCTCAGTGGGAGATGGACTTGATTGCATCGTTGAGATGGAGGTGGAGATTATCCACCTTGAGGGGTGGATTCTTGTAGCTAGTGTAGGTGGATCATCGTGTCGCATGAGAGGGAGCGATAATGAGTAGTCAGCATCCTCTCAATGTAGGTGATTGGATGAGGGGGCGCTAGTAGGCATGATGCGAGGGCTAGCAGCAGTTGCCCTGAGGGGTCCCATAGGACCCACACCATGGGGGGTAGTTCTCGTCGCATCGATCCTGCATGATCATGGTGGCCGATGCCCTAGGCTTGGGGGTTTTTGAGTTTTTGCTTTTTGTTACGAGGTCAGAGGACCGGTTCATTGTAGCCTATGGGCATTTTTGATGATATATATATAGATGACTTTCTTTGTGTTTATACACTTTTCATGGTTTGTTTTCTATTTATGCATATTTATTTATGATGATGTATGCATGTGGTATTATGAATGCGATGTGTCTAATTATATGATGTATGCATATGGAATGAATGAAATGAGTTGTTGATAACTTGTCGATGGCACCATAGACTGTACAAGATTTATTGGATTTTTGTACTTATGTGATGGCTTTGTGGAATGACTTTGCATGTGATAACTTTGTTTTTGTATTTTTCATATTATTTGATGGTGATGTACGTAATGAAATGTACCAGTTGTTTTAAAATGTAGTTAAGCTTTTCTGAGATTCAGATATTTTAACTAACTAGCCAAGACTGTACATTTATCTCGCAAGACTTTTGAACAAGGTATAAATCCGACTTGAGTTTGACCAAGTTATTTCACATCCTTGTGTGTGCAATTGAGTTCATTTATGTGGTATTTGTCAGGATACCGCCAGTGCTAGATAGGTTATCAACCAAACCTGTACTGAGGATCACCTAATTAGCTCCACTAACTCCGTTGTTGTATTTAGTAAGATTAATCCATGGGACAATCTAAGGTACCATAAGCTAGCTCATCCACATGCAAACATTGGTCTGCTCACACGCAAAGCTAATGTGATAGACATATCGTCATGCGTTTAGGATACCGCCATTGCCAGGTAGGTTGTCCACCAAACCCGTAATGAGGATCACCTAGATGGTTTTCGAATGCTGAGAATTCCAGGGATTCAAGTTCAGGATTTTTATTTGCTCAATGTGTTAGGATACTTGCTCGTATACATAGTGATGAAAATCACTATTTATTTTTCTCTTTTGTTTTTCTTTTTGAGCAAGGATTTTGAATAGTGGTGATAACCACTATTATTTGATTTTGCATTTTGAGCTTCGTAAGGTTGAGCTTGTAGGTTTGTGGCTTATGAATGACATTGATCCTTTTGGCCTTGGGGATGACTACCCATCCTGTTCAGGGACGTGTAGTATGAATCCTTATGACTTTGGGAACCAAAGGGGATTAGGGATATTATGAAGTAAGGGCATTGATCTTTTAGGCCTTGGGGATGACTACCCATCCTTGTCAGGGCGTGTAGTATGAATCCTTATGACTTTGGAGACCAAAGGTGATTGGAGATGGTCATGATGATGGCTTGTTGGGATTTTGCTTTTGAATGGCATTGATCCTTTTAGGCCTTGGGGATGACTACCCATCCTTTTCAGGGACGTGTAGTATGAATCCTTACAACTTTGGGGACCAATGGTGATTGGGATTTTTGCTAGTGGTGAAAACCACTATTTATTAGGGGGAATTGATGGGGAAGAGCTTGTCCTTTTGTCAATTCTCAGCACTCTTGAACCATTCGCACAGGGGGATGAACAGGCTAATCTTTCACCTATGGTATCCTAGACTGCTTTGTAGTTTTCATCTTCCATTCACACAACTTAGGAATTATTTTATGTGTTTTAACTTGTGTAGGGATGTTACATAACGAGGCGTGACCCAAGTAAAACTTTCCCTTGTAAAATCCGTTTAACTTTGTACAGTTTTTGGCTAGAAATTTAAAGACAATTGAATGACGAAAACCCTATATACATTAGGAGACAACTGACTATGCTAAAAATGGGGATGGTGTTATTCTGGATGTATGTGTTTATAAAATGGATGGAATGTGGAAAATGATGGAATTGTCGAGCAATTACAGTCTATGGTGCTTGTGACATGTATGACCAGCAAATATGCAATGTATGGATGCGATGCCTAATGCAACTTATATTTTTGTATTTTGATTTTTACGAGTATGCATGGAATTGAGATGCAATTTTTTTGTTATTTTTGATGATTTTATTGTTTTTGTTTGTTTTTGAATATTTATTTTGACCAAGCGGTTATGGTAACCCTTGGAGCTTTTGGTTTGACCAAAGGGTTTATGGATACCTTTGGGGCATTTTGGGGTTGACCAAGCGATTGTGGGAATCCTTGGAGCTTTTGGTTTGACCAAAGGGTTTATGGATACCTTTGGGGCATTTTGGGTTGACCAAGCGATTGTGGGAATCCTTGGAGCTTTTGGTTTGACAAAGGGTTTATGGATACCTTTGGGGCATTTTGGGTTGACCAAGGATTGGGGAATCCTTGGAGCTTTTGGTTTGACCAAAGGGTTTATGGATACCTTTGGGGCATTTTGGGTTGACCAAGCGATTGTGGGAATCCTTGGAGCTTTTGGTTGGACTATGGCTCTCTAAATGTGGAATGGCCTCAAATGACTGATGTTCAAGGGTTCTAGCTCCTTGATTCCTTCAAGAGAGGTGAGCCGGTATGTTCCAGGTCCTATTTTACTATCAATCACATAAGGACCTAACCAGTTTGCCATGAACTTGTCCCTTAGATGGGACGGCAAATTAGAATTCTGTTGGTTCTCTTTTAAGACCAAGTCACCAACCTGAAAGTCCCTTAGGTGAACCTTCATGTTGTATGCTTTCTTAAGTCACTCTTGATAGATACGCAAATGCTCGAGAGCATTGACGCGTCGTTCATCGAGCAACGTAAGTTGGTCTAACCGGGCCTACCGTGCAGTGTCATCATCGATGAACTCTTGCATTGAAATGCGTAGGGAAGGGATTTCCAACTCGAGAGGCATGACTGCCTCGGAGCCATACACCAACGAAAATGGAGTTGCCCCAGTGGGCATCCGAATGCTAGTGCGATAAGCCCATAGGGCAAGCGGGATTTGAATGTGCCAATCCTTATGACTATCTACGATGGTCTTTTTGAGGATGGCGACTAGCATTTTGTTTGATGCCTCTGCTTGCCCATTTGCCTACGGATAATAGGGTGTTGAAAAACTATGCTGAATTTTGTACTTTGTTGTCAAAGCATGCACATATTTATTCTTGAATGACGTCCCATTATCCGAGATGATCTTGGATGGAATACCAAAATGACATATGATGTTATGTAAAATAAACTCCGCAATGCGGGTTCCAATCGTAGAGGTTAGCGAAATTGCTTCCACCCACTTGGTGAAGTACTCTATGGCCGTTATGATGAACGTGTGATGACCTGACGATGTAGGGGAGATCTTTTCGATTAGATCAAAGCCCCACTATAAAAAGGCCAAGCCGATTGGATCGGTTGCAAGGCCTGAGAAGGTACGTGTGTCAAATTAGCATGGTGTTGACACTTCACGCACTTCTTTACATATGCACAACAATCTCGCTCTAAATATGGCCAATAATAGCCCATGCGAAGAATGCGCTTTGCGATGGCCATACCATTGAAGTGGCCACCACATGTACCATCGTGGGCTTGGGTGATCACCCAAGCGGACTCCTACTGGTCCAAGCAATGGAGGAGGATTCCTTCATAGCTTCGATGATACAAAATGTCTCCTAGCAAGACATGTTTTGCCACTTTCTATTTAAATGATCTTTTTGTGGCTTGTGTCAATCCAAGTGGGAGGTTACCTAGCTTGAGGTAATCCCTTATGGGTGTGTACCAATCCTGCTGATCAAAAACCTCGATGGTATGAATGGCCAATCCCTCTTGAAGTTCATCCCTAGCAAAAGTTGAGCGGGAAAGAACTTGTAAAAATAGCGTTGTGTTGCTATTAAGAGGGGTCGGGGAGAACAAGGACCCCTAGTTGGCTTGAGTCAGACAATCATGGATTCGAGAGAACCTATCCTGAGATGGTTCAATCTGGATCAGGTGGATTCCTGGCGTTAGGTCAGAGCTTGCATGCTCCATCATGGATTGCGATAATGTTTTGACCTGAATGGTTGTCATCTCACCAGAAGGGTCTTGCGGGATTAGTGACCCCAAGGAGGCCATAGTGTCCACAAAATGATTCGATGATCGAGGGAGTGCCTCGATGTCATACCATTCAAGTTGTGCCAGGAATTTGTCCACAAGGGCTTTGTAGGCCTACAGAACTAGGCATTTACATTGGAATACCCCTTTGACTTGATTGACAATTAACAATGAATCACCAAAGATGTTTAAACGTTTGATGTTCATGGTGATTGTTGTTTGAAGACCTATGAGCAAGGCTTCGTATTCTGCATTGTTGTTGGTGCACGGGAAGTCTAATTTAAATGATAGAGGCATTGGAGCCCCTTGCGGTGTGAAGAATACAATTCCCATGCCACCTCCTTGCTCACATTTAGAACCATCGAAGAATAGGGTCATGTCAGCCTGTGACTCAGGCTCATTAGAATCTGGCGATTCTGAAACATGGAAGACCCCATCATCCGGTAGTTCTATGGTCAGAGGTTGATCATCTTCAAGAGGAGCCTCTGCTAGTTGATCGGTGATGACTTGACCTTTTATGGATTTCTGTCCAATGAATTCTATGTCAAACTCCATCAACAACATGATCCATTTTGTCGTGCGGCTACTATGATAAGTATGACTCATCATGTATCACAATGGATTCTCCTTAGACACAACATACGTCGTATTGTTGAGCATGTAGTGGCATAGCTTTTTGGTAGCAAACACCACTGCCAAGTAGAGCTTCTCAACGTATGCATAGTTAAGTTCATAACTGACCAGGGTGCGGCTAAGATAGTAATTAGCCTGTTCTTTGTGTAGTTCATTTTTCTGGGATAGCATGGCACCCAGTGCCACCTCAATAGCTGAGATGTATAAGTAGAATGACACTCCTGGTCTAGGTGGTGCCAATACTGGCGGTGAAGCCAAGTATTGTTTAATGTCATCAAAGGCTGACTGGCACTCGTCATCCCAGTGAAATGCTACCCCCTTGTGCAATAATTTATTCATGGGTCGGCACTTGTCAAATAGCTGCGCTATGAAGCGCTTGATTGACGTGACCTTTCCCTGTAGACTTCTGAGCTGCTTGATGGTAGTTGGGGGAAGCATTTCAAGGATTGCCTTGACTTTGTGTGGGTCTACCTCGATTCCTCATTTGGAGACTATGAAACCCAAGAGCTTTCCAGATGTGATGCCAAATACGCACTTCTTGGGGTTTAGTCTGACTTTATGTTCAATGAGGCGATCGAGGATCTTGCTTAAGTCATCGAGATGATCTGGGCGCAAAAGAGATTTGGCCAACAAATCATCCATGTAATCTTCCAAAGTTTTATGCATGTGATCATGGAAGATGTATGTCATGGCACGTTGGTAGGTGGCGCCAGCATTTTTAAGGCCAAAGGGCATGACCTTATAACAAAATGTCCCCCAAGGCATTGTGAACACCATTTTTAGTTGGTCCTCGGGATTAATACGAATTTGATTGTATCTCGAGAAACCATCCATGAGGGAAAGCATTTCATGGCCCATTGTAGCATCTACCAATGCATCGATGCTAGGCAAGGGGAAATCATCCTTAGGACTCGCTTTGTTTAGATCTCAAAAATCGGTGCATATGTGAATCCTCCCATCGAGATTTTTGATGGGCACCATGTTAGACAACCATGGTGGGTAATCCATGTAGATGACAAACTGTGCATCCAACAACTTTTGTAGCTCGTATTTGACCATTAAGGCTACTGTTGGATGCATCTTACGTAGTTTTTGCTTTACTGGCTTGACTGTCGGATCAAGCGTTAGATTATGCATGACTAGCTATGGGTCTAGCCCCGACATGTCTTTGTAGGACCATGCAAAAACCTCCTTCTTCTCTTTGAGAAGGGCAATGTAGTCGGCTTGCTCTTCGGGGGATAGACTTACCCCAGCTTGATGATTTGCAAATTCATTGGATCTGAGCCGATGTCTACGTCAGTCGTCTCCTCGACCGACATGTGGGACCCGTCCTCCAACTGGTGTGGAGTTGGGATCAAGTGGATATCATTTGCTAAATTTAGATCATCGTTCGGAATGTCGGGTTCCTCTTCAGCATGGAAGACATCCTGAGTCTGTCCTGGGGTGAAATGGAACATCCCATCGCAAGGCCAGTACTCTGATGGGGATGGCGGTGTGTCAGCGCGATCCCAGTCTATAGCATCTAGGTCTAGATGCAATGACCATGTTGGGTCGGCTGGATTATGGATGGGGGCGGTTAAGTCAATGGAGATCATGTTAATGAAATGATTTTGGTCTCCATTACCATGGGTGTGGTTACTCGGACATCCTAGATGATCTTTGTGCTCCGGATCTGGCTCTGTGGGTACTGGCACAAATGGATCGGCCCTATGTGTGGATAAGAGGATAGGGTCTACCCTAGGCACTGATGGCTCTATAGGGTCTCCAGGCGGAAGATGTTCTCTGTATACCTAGAGTGGCGGGTGCAATAATTGGTCCAACTACGCCTGGTTTAGGTGCCACCTATGCCTTGGCCCTATGTGTAGTTGTTCAAACATGTCATCTATGTCCAAGGGATATTGTTGTTGTCGCATATGATTGAGATAGGCCATCTCAGTTTCATCTTCATAATCACTGTCGGAGATCCAAAGGCCTTCGTTGGCTCCAATAGCTGTTTGCGACATATGAGGCTCATCTTGCTCGAGCAAATTAATGTGGTCCCATCGAGGTTGTTCCGCTCTCTATGGGGGACCTGATTCTCTTGAGGTGGCATATGCTCAATTGGAGCATCCAAAGGGAACATTGTCAGGAAGCTCTCCTAATAATCATCCATGGGAGTCACTTGTGAATGATTGCTATCAGACTCGAAAGGATCCCAAGGTGCTACCTCGTACTTCGACTCATCTTCTGAAGACCCTTCTTGGTCTTGTCTATATCCCTCTTGTAGGTGAGTCCTCGAACTTTCTCCCTTTTCGACCGAAGGGAAAGGGTTGTTAAGGTCAACAAGGTTGGTTGTTAGCAATGGGAGATAATCCCCCAATGTATATGTTGTGTTAGGATTGGCATATGGATCTAATGCCAACCCATCCTTGTTGCCTATCCCTAGGCCTTGCATGTTCTCTACCAAGATGTCCAGGGGCAGGGGGTGGTTGAACCCTACTCCTGACTTGTCATACGACATTTGATATCTTGGTTGGCAAAGAACACGCACTCCTTGCTCATACCTGCCCAACCCATATCCATGCCAATTACATTGGCCAAGATATATCAAAGCGAAATCTGGGTTGGACAAATAGTTGACGTCCTCAGCAAAGGGCTCTTCATCTTCGTCTTCTTGCATGTAAGGTTCAATGCCATTATCCAGGCCCCCATAAACAAAGTTTGTCTGATTGGGTGGGTAGCCTAGAGGAACCATAGAGCCGATGGGGAGTCGAGGTCTCCCCATGTCCTGCATGGACTCAAGTGCGGGTGTTGCTACAATGTTTCACACTAGATACTCCCCTAGGCCCATGTTGGCCATCTCAATGGTGATCGTTGGCGGTTGAGGGGGAGCGAATGGGAGTTCTTCCTGAGTCCACTCCATGTAGGGTGAACTAGGCATCTCGACTTCCATTCGGCTAGGCATCTCTTCGGTAGAGATGGTTGAGACTAGGGGTGGTTCCTCTTCTAGGGGTTTCTTTCCCTTGTCCTTTGGTGTGGCCACCGTAGGTGGCATCGTTGTTGAAGGACCAGATGAGGAAGATGGACCCGACTGGGGATTTGATGGACTTGTCAATGGGGATGCCTATGGAATCAGACCCTGTTTAGATGGATTCAACTAAAAATCCAAATGCGTTGATGGAAGGGTCGACTATGGCATTAGCTGCACCGTATTGCAGTACTTGAAGGGCTCTAAGTCTATCGGGACTACATGCACCTGTCCTTCAAATGTATACTTTAGGCACTGATGAGCTATTGAAGGGACACACTTCATGTCCCTGATCCAAGGCCGCCCCAACAAGATATTATAGGCCATCTCACCTTCCAAGATGTGGCACAATGTATGAATAGTCTTTTGTCCCACTTGGATGGGTAGGACAATTGTGCCAACCGTCGAGCATATTGCATCATTGAATGCTCGAAGAGTATAGGTGGAGGCCACGATGTGAGATGCCGACAACTTTAGATGTTTCAATGCTGTTGTTGTAATGATATTACTGGATGAGCCAGTGTCCACCAACACCCTCTTATACGGAATCCCATTGACCCATGCAATGACGTGCAGGGGTGGATCCACCACATCACCAGTCACTGATTTCAATTCATCTTCTCTAAAGGTGATGACTAGTTCTGTACATTGTTTTACATGTCCCACAAAGTTGTTGAAAGAGTTTGCTTCATGGGGCTGCAGCTCGATGGCTTTTAATATCTCCATTAGAGCCTCCCGATGGGGCACTGATTGTTGAATGAGCTCGTATATGGAGAGCCTAGCCGACGTGGTCCTTAGACTTTGGGTAAGTCTAGTCCGAATCATGGCCACTGGTCTAGGCGGGGGAGGTTGCGTAGGGTGTTGTTGAGGTTGTGACATCGATGGAACTTCTTCGATGGCCACCATGGGGGCAGCTCCTGGGTACCTCTTGTTCCTAGTCACTATGCTTATCATCCCTACATACCCCTGCATGGGGCAATTCTGTGTCACCTCATTGACTTGAAGGGGTTTTGCCTATGCATCATGGGCAGGCAGGGGGTCTCTGAAGACTCCCATCTATTGGTTGTTTGGCGCTACGGGGTTGTCCATCGCCAACGTCTTGTTGTCGATTAGGTCTTGCACCAAGCCTTTAAACTTCCAACATGCATTAAGGTCATGTCCCTTCCATCTGTGGAACCTATAGTACAAGTCCTCCCTGTACCCCTTAGGCTTTGGCGCATTGGGGTCTATGGTTTGAATCTCTGGTAGGTTGATCAAGTTTGTCACTGACAAGCGGTCAAACAAGGAGTCCCTGGACTCTGTGTAAGGTGTGAATTGTCGCCTAGGGCGAATGCTGATTTTGTTCTTGCCTCTGATTTTCTCTATCATAATTGTTAAGAGGCACCACCTGATAGTTAGCCTTTTGAGGTTGTGTTGCTTGTGCAGGCTTAGGGACGTTTATAGCAACTTGATTGACCACAATGGGTTTCTGTTGCATGGTCCCTATTTTGGTGTTCTTAGACCATTCTTTCTTCTTTGGCTTGGCAATCTCACCATCCTGTATCTTGATCTCCTCAATGATTCTGGCTTGCGCCAGAGCTTCCTCAAGAGTGGCATATTGCTGCAGCTACAATAGCATGGAGATCGATCTCAAATAGCTCTTTGAGAACATTTGGGTCAAGTCGGACATGGGAGGGAGGTAGGGCAGCTTTGAAAGCAACGTCCTCCATCGGTTCCCATATGCCACCATGGTTTCTTCCTCATACTTCCTGAGGCTAGCTAGGTCACTTAGTGATACCTTTTTCTTGGTGTTGAAGGTGAAGCGTTCGAGGAACACGTCCACTAGCTGATCCAAGTTACTGATGCTATGTTTTGGCAATTGAGTGAACCAATCCGAGGTAGGGCCTACGAATGTGGTTATAAATGTTCTTAGCAACAAAGCATCATTGTCCTGAATGCCAAAGCATTGGCTCAGGAATCTAGTCACGTGCTCTTGGGCATCCTCCTCCCCTCTAAAGAGTGCCAACTGGGGTAGTTTAAAGTGTTCAGGGTATGGAGGTGCCGACACTGACGGATGCACAGGGTGACTATGGAGTTGGCATAAAGTGGGCTTTTGGGGCCCAGAAGTCTTGGTCTCCATAGACTCTAAGCGCTCTAACAGCGCTTTATATGCATCGAAGGATTTGATCTCTTCCTCCTTGGTTTTCTCCCATTGTGGGTTGCGGGGAACTTGAGGCCTATGGAGGGGTGGCTGGATAGCACCCCCTCTACCTTGGTAGGGCATTTCAGCCCACTCTTCTTCTTGCTCATACTCCTCATAGGCTTCTTGAGGAGTGCTCTGGTGAGACCTATAAACATGGGTGGGTGCCCATGGAGGGTGCCCATCATTGTTCTTGGGAGTGGCCTCCCGCTCAGGTCTAGGAGGTCTCGGAGGCAGCACTTGGTAAGGTCATGGGGACCTATCTCGCACCAAGGGGTTGTGCCTCTCATACACTTCTACTTTATGCATGAGGGGTTGGGACCTTCTCAGGCATAGTGTTATGAAGCAATTCGGTTGTCTTACGTTGAATGCGCTCTTTGCTAAGGTGGTATAGATGCTCTAACTATTGTTGATCTTGCCTGAGCTACATGATTTGCGCTTGGCGGGTGGCATGTTTGGCAAATGCCAAGTCAATTTGTTCTATCGTCTTATGTTTAGGAAGCCTAGATGCCTCTCCTACATGTCTATCTCGATCATGGTGATCCGAGATCCCTATGGGTTGCTTTCCTCTATCGAGGTTAGCGGCATTCACCCGAGGCTCTGGCCTCAATGGGTGATCCTGATACATAGCAGGTGTGGAGGTGCATTGCTCCCATGCTATGTATTGCTCTTGAGGAATGTAGTGGTCTTCCTCGTACTCCCTTTCGTATGTGTGAAAGGTGCGGGCAGAATTGGCTTGCCCTTTCTGGAGAGCCTTGTGCTCTGGATTTTGTCTAGTGTTTCTAACAGTAATAAGGGGTAAAGGAGGGATGATGAAATCATGTGGCCCCTCCTTATGGACCCTATGTTGCTCTAGCACTTCATCACTAGGCCACTCATAACGAGCATCTAAGGGAGGCCTCCTGTCTATGTTGAGTGCCACGTGTAGGTCCTCCTCTTGAAAGGATCTATGCTGAGTGGGGGTGCCCCTCAAAGAGGTGCCTCTATAGTCCTATTCTGTAATGGCATGATGTGGACTATCTTGTGTGTCAAGCCACCAAGGCGGGATGACCAAGTCCTCAGGACTATATCGGAGGTGACTTGTCCCCCTTTGTGCACTCTCTACAGCTCCTACCCGTGATTGGGCTCGGCTACGGGTGTACACCATGGTGATGTTTACCTAAATATGTGTAGATTTTTATCTTCTTTTAGGATTTCTTATGCTACACTAAACAGAAGGGAAACACACACACACAAAGCAATGATTATCTCGTTTAAAGATTAAAAGTGTGCCCTAAATCTGGTTTAGTGTGTTTTGATGTTTGTTTTGAAAGCTTTTGTAAAGAATGTTTAAATGCAATATGATGGCTCTTATGACTCCCAAAAATGGTCGCCCCTTCGATATACCATTGCCAGGCCGATATACCAACCTCTCTATATACCCGCCCTTACGTGAGGGAAACTATTGGTACGTGAGAGCAGATGGTACATGGAACATAGGCGGTACGAAAGGGGAATCACTCTATTTATGACACCTACCATAGAAGACTTATCCTCATGCACTGGGAATCACCCCCACTACACTTGGTCAGCTTTCATCAGGATTTACGTCTAGCAATAGTCACGATCGGGGTTATGTATGCAATATCTCAAGCCAAGGTGGTGATGAAATCCACCGTTGGTCTTGCTCAAGGGTTGGGGTTTTACGACCAACTCCTTGTTGTTTTAAATTACCACGTGGTGTGTGGGGTTCTTTTTAATTTGCATAAATGAAGAAAACAAGCATTCAAACTCTCCTATGCAAGCAAATAACCAGAAAACAGAAAGCAAAAAATGATAGAAGGTGTTTAGGACCCCTACCTCTTCTCTGCCCAAATCGGATGTCTCTGAATTTCTACCCTAAAATTGCATAGAGAGCTATTCATCCCTGGGTGAAATGAATAATAGAATTGTATTCATCATAGGGTGGGGTGAATGCCCATTCATCCCTGGGTAAGATGAATTCCAGCTCTGTACTCATCATAGACTGAAACGAACAACAGTCCAACGTTTGAAAACTTGGTACCTGTAAGAAAAAACAAGCAACTTTTGATCAAAAATTTAATCTTAAAATCAAGGGATAGATGTCCCACCATGATCACCACTGAAATCATGAGGATACGGAAACAAAAAGGAAAATCCAAGATGCGATGTAAACGAAACAAAAGATAACGCTAAATCCTATGAATTGAAAGTGCATGAAAGGAAAGAAGCATAAACGAATCGAAACCAAATAGAAAGCCAATATGGAAGACACCCTTTTTATTAATATGTTTTAGAACTTGGTTACAATCCGCCTCCTCCATTTTAGGGGCTAGGAGCGTTAAATGTGTTCTTGTCACATCCATGGATGGTATTCCTTCTTCCGCGTGCCCACATGTAAAATGGGCGGACCAAACATCACCGCCACTTGCGTTGATGAGTCTTGACTCCTTGCTGCTCCTCTAATGTCTAGATCCTACGTTCAAGGAAATAGAAAATAGTCAGTAGCACTTGTAGATAAAATGAAACATGCAATCCCCACGCCTTCGATTAGTGAATGCAAAATATGAATAAAATGATAACTAAAATAGATCCAAATGAACTAAAAACTTGATAGGGGCATGAAAACATCACCAGGAAGGCACTACAAATGGAATAGTTAAAAAATTTTCCACAGATTTGTATTCGCTCCGGGGTGGGACGAATAGACCTACAACAAAGTGTCAAAAAGCACTGTCCCAAATGTCACATCTAGGAAGCTCCAAATCACCTACAAAGTTGGGGTTAGCTAATTGGGGGTATTTTGGGAAGACCTAGAAGGTCATATTTTCCCAATTTGGCCTCTATCATCAGGAATTTGATGATGCTACCTGCATGTTAGTAAAGGCGGGAAATGATAAAAACATGATCAAAACTTCTCAAAATGATGTGAAATTTAAATGACAACATATATAAATAGTATAGAATCAGATGCAAAAATAATATAAAGGAAATCTACCATAGATTTCTATTCACTCTGGGGTGGGGCGATTAGAACTGCGACAGTTTGGGGGGCGTCTAGGGGCAGGACGCCCACCGTTTGGGACTCTTTTTCAGCACCAATCCACTTGGGATGGGTCCAAAACCTCTTATGGGGTGTTTTCGAAAATTTGGTGGGATATTGTGGCCAAATGTTTGGGTTTGGGTCTAGATTGCGCTTCCAATAATCACCCAATAACCTCCCTCCAAAAGAGAGATCAAGGATGTAAAAGCACAATCGATGGGTGAGGATATAATTTGGCAGCACTTCATTGCTCCAAATGCTCCTCTCTATCTCTTTTTTGGGTGAGAAGACTCACCAATTTATAGACCTAGGGTCTCTCTCTTTGAATGCGCATGCGAGGGCACCACTTGAGTTGCTTGTCCTATTTTGAGAGAAAATATTATTCCCTGATTTAGAGTCTCCTTGCATGAGGCCTCCAAAATCAAAGACATGCATGACTGAAGTCTCTCTCCTTGATTTGAAGTCGTTCCTCGCAATTGCATGGCCTGAAGTTGCAGTTAACTGGCGGACCTGTCGAGGTTTGACTTTTTGCCAGTCAAACCTGCTATTCGCCCCACCCTGGGGCGAATGCTGATAATCGTCCCTGGGTGGGACGAATACCAGTTTGTAATCATCCCAGGGTGGGACGAGTAGGGAGCAAAGTGCCAAAAGGTGCCAAATTGACCTCTGACCTTCCAAACTGTTGTTGGGAGTGGTTAGGACCACTGTTTAACCTCTAGGGGCTGCCCTAGGGGCTGTGTGTGTCAATGCGATCGGTGCTTGTTGTCACATAATCGGATTGGTGTTGTTTTGGTGTCTACAGAAGGAAAAAGGTGATGAAGCTCAACTAGCCAGCCAAATAACATGGTTGAGAGAAATTAAAGTTAGTGCATGCAATAGTTACCATAAATATTTGCATAAAGTATTTAAATTCATTTATAGAGAGCACTTATAGTCAAGAACTAAAAGTATAGAAGAGCTACCTAGACTATAGAATTCCAAAGAGCTATCAAAATTATAAAAATGGCATCTGCAAGCACTTCTCGCATTGCCCCATTAACGTTAAAGCTCGAATTGAAGGGTTGGTGGAAGCTTAGCCTTACGAATCATTGAAAGAAAAATTCATTGGAAGAGACCCTAGGAATTTTCAACAAAATGAGGGCCAAGTGGGAAAATTGCATTGCGATAACAAGAGGAACTTGAGAATATGATTATTTACAAATATGAGCCCATGAAAGAAGACAACAAACATCACACAACATTAATGAAAGGTTTATTTAAGAGAGTACAAAGAGTCCAATTAAAAGAAATTACTATCTACAACAGACGGACAAGTACCTTAGAGAAGTTGATATGCCCTAAGGTTTACTATTCTTTAGACCTGTTGTCTTTGTTAGAAGTCACATATGATTCTAAGACCAGAATGATGAGAGACCACACCAACCAGGCAACCTTCAAAATTACATCGAACAAAATCAAGGTCTTCCAGATGAGTGCCTCCACACTAATACTAGACAAACAGGTAATTTCTGTGCAAGCCAAATACATGCTTGGTACTTATTTTTACACTAAGTTGTTTAATTACGACCAAAAAATACCATGCAAATTTCCCATCCACAAGTCTACTCTTCACCCTTGGGCCAAATATTATGTAGATATGATTAACATAGTACTAGGAAGCAAATATTTAGAATGGATCAGATAGGAAGTTATAATTTTGGATGTTCAGTGCAATACAATAAGGTAGATGCCGATGTAGAGATGGGAAAATGCCATAAGTGACAATATAAATACAAAATTAGTAGAATTACAAAAATCCATCAAAGAAAAAAGAGAAATAATGCCTCCCTTTTTGTATTATTCTTTCTTGATTCATCTAATAGTGGGACATATGGAGCCACCCTTAATCAAGAAATTGGGAGGGATAGAAGTTGTAGATGTTTAAGATAGACTCCCTTGCATCCATGAAGGTTGGTCTAGTTATACCTACTTCTTCGGTAGATTTCTTCCAATCATTTATGAAAGACTTTGTGGTTATCACCTTGGAAGAATTGATAGTGGTGTAGCTACATTTTTACATCAAAATAAGATAGGAGACTTCTTATTTGTAGAAGAATTCACGTATATCAGATTGTTTGGAGCTAAGCTCCCACCAAAAGCATTGCCCAAATTTTATCCTATGTCCATTGCCATCTTAGAAATCACAAAATAGGTTGTAGAGGAAGTGAAAATAAGAGCAATAAGGAAAAAATTAAAAATTTCCTTGGCTAGATATTCCTTGCAGATTAGGGCACTATGTATATAAAGGCCATTTTAGCCTTTTGAGGGCTATTTGGAACATGGATTCCTATGGATTTTTTGAAGTTACTTGGAGGTCTTATGACCCTGTCGGACATTACCATGAGTCAATAAAGAAGCCAAGATTTTCCCAAATCAGTCACATAGAATAGATCCCTTTGAAGATGCAATGTAGGCAACAATCAAAAGAAGAGAATCACTAGAATTGGTATGGAAGATGAGAGATAGGCCCCATACATAGATAGAAATGGTGGGCAACTACCCTAGTGATTTGAGATTATTAAGAAGTGCTATAGTAGAGTCAACTTCCCCACTAGTTCCCACTATTTCTCCTGAAGATCTACATGAACCTATCTTAGAAATCATAGATCGAGAGCCTGAACAAATGGAAATATTGATGAGAATTGACTCAACTATATCCCAAGCAGAAGAACTTGAAACTATTCATCATGTTCCTGATACTCTGGTAGACACAATAAAGGGTAAGGATATAGTCCTTATTTCATCTACACTTGTTTAGGCAACTCTCCTTGAGCTCACTAAAGCACTGATGGCTCCAAAGCAAAGGCTTGAACTTACAGTAAACTTACCTCAAGTGATCCCCACGAGTAAATTCATAAATATAGAGGAGCTCAAAATATCCTCACTAGTGCTCGAAAAGATCCAAGAGGCAGGAGGATTTTCTAATTTTCTTAGAGGGCATCAAATTAAAATTGCTTCTCCTCCAAGTTTCCAAAGACATAAAAAGTCCTAGATTTGAAATATCTCCTTTAGATACTCATAAAAGTCTCACTTTGATGCGAGTAGAAGAAGTTGTACAATTTGAACTTGATGAAGAGAGACAAATCCAAGATATGGAAGAGGGAAGGGATCCCAATGTAGGATGATATATAGTTGAAGAACTTGGGGAACAAAGTGCTTATGATGCATCTACTACCACCATTGAAATACCTTTGCCAAGGGATGTGAAAGAAGCCTATATTGACCTGGAAAAGGGAGTAATAGAGGCCATAGGAGAACTTAGTTGCCATGATGAAGTTAAAAGTTATTGCACATGCACAAATTACACTTGTAGTGGAGAAATAAGTTAATGAACTAAAAGCTAAAGCAATGAGACTAGATCAGTTATAGGTAGAAGTTGACAGCCCCAAACAACAAATATCATATTCTCAAGCTAGAATTTCAAGACCAAAGTACCAAATCATAATAAAAAATATTGATTGCTATGACTTCCTATCTAAATACAAAATAGAAATGAGAAATAAAATACAAGATAAGTTAGAATATCTAAGAGAAATATTTTGCAATACCCATACGATCAATAGCTCTACAAACAACTTGAAACATCTTTTGGAACAAGCAAAAAAGAGAGTGAACAAAATATATCCCATATTTTAGCAATTTAAAAAGTACTATGATCAAATAATTGTAGGAAAAGTAAAATTGGAGGATGGAACCATCATTTTTTGTGCTAAATATTTTATTAAATATCAATATTTCTAAGAGATAGGCCTGGATGGCACAAATGAGCCAAAGAGGTAGCCACATGCGACGAAGAAATAAATTATGAACTAAACGAATTAGGATTTTTCCTCAAAGAATGCTTATAGGTGTTTGACATCAAATATCTAATACTAAACATAATCCAAGACTTTCACTATGATCTAGATAATGAGTTAGACTTTGCAGTTTTTCATAGGAAAGCATAGAATGGTCCAAAAGTCAAAAGATCAAAATCATGCAAGATTTGAATATGTTGAAATTTACTATGACATTTTGTGAAGAAGCATGGGAAATCATTGATATGGTGATAAAGTACCTCTAGGAGGAAATAAATAAAGGGAAAAGGTATCAAGGAAAGTAAATTCAAAATATCCACAATAATCGCCTCCTAGAAAAAGACAGTGGAAGAGGGGCAGTGCTTAGAATAAGATAAGACTGAAGGGGTTAGCCATAATAGTGTTGGTCCCACCATAGAGGAAGGAAAAGATTCAAGAGAAGAAGACAAAGACCCAAGGATAGGTGAACTATAAAGCCTAAAATACATACAATTGTACTCCATTTTGAGGATCTAAGATCTTGGAGCAGCCAATTACTAATTTTAAAAATAAAATAGTTTAGGACAATTGTAATTGTACTGCAACATACCCAACCAATCAATGGTAAAGGATGATGATAGATGGAGGGCTTATATGAAGGTAGTTATAACATAAATAGGGCACCTAGAGGTTATAAAAGGGACTCCTATAGTCAAGAAAGATATCAAGTTTTTGCATAGCCATACTATTGCTAGAGGTATACTAAGAGCGCCCTTGTTTTTGCCATTGTGTTCTTTTGTCTTCTCTCTAGTTGTAATTTCTTATTCCTCCCCACTACTATGCAGGTTTTGATAGGGAAGCTTTTAGGAAACTGCAATTATTTCCAGCCACTGAATTAGAAGCTTGGAGGCCTATTATTACCATATACAAAGGTTGAGTTTTTATTACATCATTTGAACAAGAATTATAATTGTATTCATTTAAAATATATCTATGGCAATTTAAGCCAAGCTCTCATTGTAAAATATTTTGATATTAATACACTTCCAACTTCTTCCCTTGGGTAATTATCTGTGTTCAGTTTTGTATGTGTCTCTTTTACATATTACATGATTTGAATGTGTAATTGACACTTTCTTTTGTTGATAATCAATTATGCTTGTTACATTATTTTAATGAACATAATTGACTCAACATCTTATTTCCATTTTTTTTTGTTACATTAATGTATTTAAAATTTTGCTACAATTAGGCACCAATCTAGTATTAAGGTATAATTAGAGATTTATTGCAAATCTTGGCCAAAGAACATCAACTATTTTACAATTTTTTATCTATATGAGCATGGGCATATAAATATATTATAAGTACACCTCAAGGGTATCCTTATACACTCGATCTGTTTAGAGTCATTAGATAATTGTTTCCTGAATTAAAGTGGTAGATCCACTAGAGTCTATAATATTACTTGTGATCAAGAAATATCTTGTGGCGTGACTAATATTAAAGGACACAAAATATTTCCACAATAGGTCCAAAAAAAATTGTGGAGCTAGTAGTTCAACCATAATAAAGGATGAAAGGGTGGGCATAGAAGCTTCACCAGTTAATGACTTAGTCCTTTGGATATCCTTTTTCTTTTTCTTTGGTGTCGAGGACTTGGTTATTACTTTTTCCTTCCATTTCTCCTTTATTTGAATCTCTTAGTGCAAGGTCTCCTATATGGAAGTTTTTTGTGCTTGTGATGGTGGCACAAAAGTTCTTTTGGAAGAAGTAGTGGTTGGGGTATTTTTTGGTACTTTAGATGGAGGTTCCTTAGCCCCCTTCCTTTGCTTCTCTTGCCCTTTTTATCTTCTAGAGTGTTTCAATGCTTATTTCTTCCTCATTCCATTACTCTAACCTTATGCTCTTGACATCTAAGTTCTCTTCATTGTGTAACTTGTTGAATTCCTTATTTATAGGTAATGAGCCATTCTTTTTCATTTTCACTAATCCCCTATCATATTACCCACAAAGCATTGATCTTAGGCTCTTTCTAGTGCAATTTTCTCAGCATATTTCTTCTTTTTACTAATTTTTCTCTATGGATTGACCTTACCTTTTTCTTGGTAAAATGCTTCATACAACCTAATCTTAAAAAGAGGTTTGACAAGCATTCTCAAGGGGTGTGTGTCAGTTTCATCTTTTGGATTGCTTAGAACCTTGACATTGGTTCTATGCTCATGTTTGAATTGTGAACCCATGATGCTTGTTAACTATTTGGAAAATTATCTATTAGGGTGATAATTCCAGTTACCTTCCACCTGGTTGAGCCTTAGCTCCTTCAACTTATCATTTGCAATAGAAAAAACTTCTCTCCTTTGCAAGAGCATCCCTCTCAAGCTAACAAGAGTATTGTAAAGAGATGTTTTTACCTTCTTGTTTTAAAATTTGCTATCAATAAGGTCTAATTGCTCAAATACTTCTAATGCAAAAATCCTATTTGGGATAAATTTAGGAAGGAAATGCGCAATAAAATTGAAGCCATGCATTCTACTAATTGTGCTTTCTTCAACAAAATACCAGTCCCCAAGATGTACCTCTTGCACAAATGTGCAATAGGTCTTTGATAGGTGCTCAAGATGAAAACCTCTTAATACTACAATAGTAGGAGCAAACAAATGTTTTATAAAATAATAATAAGAAGATTTATTATTCAAGGTCCCTATCTAGAGATACATAGATAACCATTGACCCCTCTTATTTTTTCACCTTTTATTTAGACTTAGGAATGCTCTTGGATTCTAAAATAAAATTAAATGCAATAAAAATGATGAATGTTTGAACACATGAGTGGTTTAAAATTGACTCAACCCTTCATGTATTTGTTTAGAAACCAGTTCAATAATATCTAGTGGTATTCGCTCATCCTTGGATGCATGCTTCATTGTATATAGAATGCCAAATTAGACAAAGACCATATTCTTGTCATTTTCCAATCCAAATATGAAAGCTAAAATACTCAATGTATATTTTGTGCTTTCACCAAACATGTTGATATTTAGAGGATCTTTCGACAATGACTTATTTGGGCTCAAGTCCTTGCAATCGATGCACATGAAGTTCATCTTTTCTTTTCTTTATAACTCCATAAAATGATGTCGTGTCCTCCATGTGAATTTATGTTGCCCTATTGGAAAGAGAAATATTCATGTGATGATATATCCCATAATACACACCTTAAAATTCCCATCGTGGGATTTGATTTCTTAGAGATTAGGGTCATAAAATTCTGCATGTTCTATAACTAGTTCAAAATAGTTGTGTACTTCAAACACTAGGTATTGTGCGAGATAGATGCTCTAAAAATTATGGGTTGGCTAGCTTCAAATCTCTTCCATGCACCTTCCTTTAAATTCTTCACCCTTTTTTAAAATTTGGGTTCCAAGAAGTTTACAATTGGATCTTTCAATATTTCAATATTGGAGGTATAAATTGGTGCCTTTGAACTTACTGATGAAGGGACCACCTCTGATCAGGAACCACTTGCTTTGGAAGCAGTTGTGTAGTTGGTAATATTCTTATTTTCTATTTAGTTGGTTGGTTGCTTGCAATTCTTCACCTCTAAAACTATGCTTTCTCATTCTCCAAGAATTTTTCAAGTGTTTTAGATACAATAAATAATGAGTTGAATGGGGAGAGTATCCTTTATAGAAGGTTTCCTTTTGGACTTACACATTTTCCACCTTCATTCATGTACAATGCATTTATGACTCCACATTTTTTAGGTTGTCAGGGATGCTTACCACCTTGCATAATAAATTCTACTTCCTTGCAAATCTGCCTCCAGGAGATCTTTCTATTTTTTGAGACTAATTCACTCATTTATCCTTCTTCTAGCATGCCATGCTTTTCCTCTATTCTAGGTTGATGTGGTAATTATTTCAAAAAATCGAGGTACTAATTTATGCATGGATGCATTGGTTTAGCCTTGTAGGAATGATTGAAGAGATTTCTTGCTCCTTGCAACCATAAAACTATGAAATGTTTTTATTGGTTAGTTGGGGGTAAGCACCATTTTGAAGTGTTGCTTTTAGTTTGAATTTTTATTGTTGATAATCTTGATTGATCAACATTCATTTACATAGAAATTCATTTGTCATTAATGCTTCTCATCGAATGGACCAACCAAGTTCAAAATTTTTTAGAGATATTTAGCTAATTTAAAATCATGGTTGATATGGATATCTTTCACCATCTTAGAGTTATGGGTTATTGATCTGGATGGTCTGATGATTCATAGATATTTGGATTTCTTCTTTTGATAAAAATTTCTTGTAGAATTGCTAATTGTTGATGTTTTAAATTTCATAATTCTTTTGACAAAATCTCCTCATTAGTGTGACTTGATGGTCCACGATCCAATGTTCCCTTAATACCTTTAATCCTAGATAAAGAGAAAGAAAAACCAAAATTTCTTATAAAATACAACTTGATACAATTTTTTTTATGTATACGACCTAGGAAGGGTCAAAAAATTGCTTATGCTTTAGAATTAGTCCATGCATGTAGGTATGTATGTCTTAAGAGGATTAAAATCATAGACTTTAGTATTCCATTGGTCCATTTAATCAATGAGAATGAAGGAGTGTAGCTCATCAATGAAAATTTTCAACTTAGACTACTCTTTTGATATTAGAATTTGATTGGTACTCTCCTTAAAAGAATGTAAAGGTTTAACATGACATAGGTAGAGTGGTTCTATCAGGATATTTACTCTGGTTCCATACCAAATCCTTAGGATCATAAGGGACCAATCTAAATACAAATAGCCTCCTAATTTAGTAGTAAAATTCCTTGATAAGAAAATACCAAACAACACAGTAAGATCAATTACTACTACATCTTATGACATTGTAAGGCTTGGACATGCATACAAGGTGAGAGGTAGACCTTCAATTACCCCTAATATTTAGACTTCACTTCTATTTAGATGCACCACCCTTTTGTTCATAGGTTGATTATTTAGGCCTAATACATTTGCCACCCTTTTGGCATGACTGAGGTGCTTGCCCTATAATCTATCATATAATTATGGATCAACTTGCCTTTGTATATTAGGTATAGATAGAAACGAGTGGGTTTAGTCCTACTCACTCTCGGGCCAAATATTTGAACCATCATAGGTGATTTTTACTATATCAATTTTTTTGTTCCTCCAATACCTTCTTCATATTTTCTTTCTACTTAATAATGAACAAAATATCCCATATGGGAATTGCCATCGTGAAATGTTTTAGATGGTCAACCATGCTAAACACCTGAATGAAGTTGAACTTTTGAGGAGCACATGGCATTGGTTGAGTCTTGAGCTTGTTCATAGTTGATTAAGAAATTTTCATCTATTAGAATTAGGGCATGTACTATATTGGGACTTCCATAGTACTTTGTTTTCTAACCACTAGAGTTTTCTATGTGCTCTATTTTAGTGATAATACAAAAAATGGCTCCCTTTTAGACTCAACTATCATTCTCTAAACATCTAGGGTTACTTGATTGCTCTTATCTTGCTCCTTTATTGCATGCTTCTTAGATCTTGTCACATAGTCCAATCAGACTTGTCTTGTTGGCTGCTACAATGCTCGCACTGTTAGTTATCGCATACACTTCCTCCTCATCCCAAGTGATTAGAATTTTCTCTATAGGTGCACCACTCAACTCAATGAGGGATGAGGAAGGGGTAGGTTAGCTTGTTACTTGTGCTTCAACCTCTTAATAAGATGTATATGACTACGTGGGCATCATTTCACTTGGTATTATTACGGTTGATTGGAGTTATCTCCAAGATAGATTTGGATAGGGCAGACATTTTGAGGTGGGAAGAACCAAGAAGTGGACTCCTCCACATAATTATTTTGGAATGTATGGGATCTATCTCCTTAAAGAGTTAGAAGGTATTTTTGTAAAGGGGTTGGTACTAGAAATATTTATTGGTTATGGCTTGTGTCTGATCTACATTTTGATTGGCCTAAAACTGGTGTTGACAATATTACATTATTTGGTAGCTTTAGTATAATTATAAATATTTATATTAGGAGTGTGTTTATTATTTATATCAATAGTAGGTGTCAAGTTGTGAAGTGTGTTTATATGCCATGTATGTAAGTGAGAGTTATGTGTTAATTATGAGGTGTCATATGTATAAGTAAAGAATCATGTGGGATGTGTTGAGATAAGAAGTAGGAAGTTATATAATCATGAGAGACTTTATCATTATGGAGGAAAGGTATATGAAAGGTTGGGTGTCTCATGATTTTGAGGAGAGCAAAAGTCAGGATTATTGAAGAGTCTTATGTAGAGTTATATATTGGAGACAAAGCTCCATGCCATGTATGAAAAATTGAATTATCAATAAAGCTTTTATTTTGTGAAATATTGGTGTTATTATGGAATGAGATTATGATATCTTGGAAAATATATGCGTATGATATTTAGGCTTGTTTGCTAATAGTGATATCAAATTCACTTTAGTAATCCTATCCAGGGTGGAGAAGGAGGAAGATATTGTGAGAAGAGATTGAAGTGATATTGGAGAATAACTAGTAGTGTGAATCTATAGAAGAGAAGATGAAAAGGATATTGAACATGAAGATTAATATTGGAGAGGGACAAATGTGAAGATATCGAAAGGATGAGTGTGAATTTGGAGTGAGAGGAAGAGAGATATTAGAGTTGAGGAAAAATTACTAGAGTGATAACCATTTGCTATGTTGAAGAAGAATATTCGAAGAAGATGAGATTATTGAAGGAAGTTTTAAAATAGATTATTGGAGAACTAAGCATTGGAGGTCAAATATTGAAGTGGTGGAGAAGGTTATTGGAGGGAGGTCAAATATTTAAGTGGTGGAGAAGGTTATTGGAGGACGCATATTGAAGTGGTGGATAAGGTTATTGAAGGAAAAATATTGTAGCATTGAAGGAATTTGTTTTCAGTGAAGATTCAAGCAAAGGTCAGAAGGTCGAACAACCATGAGAAATTGAAAAGTAACAGAAGGCCGAACAACCATGAGAAATTGTAAGAATATTAATTAAAGAACTATTGAAGGAAGTTAAGATTATGGGAGTCATAAGGTTAAGGGAAGAAAATAAATAATTGAAGGAAATTGTGGGAGTTATAAGGGGAGTTTATTTAAGAACTTGAAGGAAATTGTGGAAGTTATAAGGTGGAGTTTATTTAAGAAGAAATTGAAGGAAATTGTAGGAGTTATGAGGGGGAGTTTATTTAAGAAGAAAATATTAAGGAAGTTATAGGGAGGGAAAAATAATTCAAGCTAGAATTTGGTGAAATTGAAATTAAATTAATTTAAAAATATTTAATAGTTAAGATGGAATTTGAGAAAATAAATAATGAAGGAGATTGTAGAAGTTATAAGGGGAGTTTATTTAAGAAGAAATTGAATGAAATTGTGGGAGTTGTAAGGGGAGTTTATTTAAGAAGAAAATATTAAGGGAGTTATAAGGAGATAAAAATAATTTAAGTTCGAATTTAGTGAAATTGAAATTAAATTAATTAAAAAATATAAGAAGATTGATTGTGAAATTAATAAATTGTTAAGATTTATAAGGAATTAATTATTAAAAAAAGGAGGATTGTTTTGAATGAAACAACACTAATAAGGGTGAGTATATTGTTGTTCAATATTATGTGGTCTTATGCCATAATAATCCCAACTAGTATTACGACATATTTATACAGTTGTGGGATCAGAAGATTTGGCCTAAGGTGAGGTTTTTTATTTAGATTTTATTGCATCAAAGGGTGCTCACCGGTGAGCAACTTATGAAACATGACTTTCATGGCTTGTTTAGATGTGAAATTGTGGAAAGAATGTGGAAACTCTTAGCTATATTTTTATTGAGTGTTCCTTAGCTTGTGAGCTATGGAGAAAATGGATATATTACTTGGTTTACAATGGTCCAATTTTTCTACTCCTGAACAACTATGGAGGGATTTGCCTAAAAAAGAGGTTGTTGATCATTTTGTTAGGCAGTGAAATACCATCCTGCCTTGGAATATTTGGAAGGAAAGAAACAATTAGATTTTCAAACAAGAAAGAAAATATATTCACCATATTTGGCAAAAGATCATTGCCAAATTAGTTGAATCAGTCTAGTAGCTCCTTAATCACCTCCAGGACTCCCACCAATGATAGGATAAAATAGTGCAAATTTTGAATATTCACTCTACTATTGGTAACTGACTTAAAGGAAATTAAGTAATCGAAATATTGATAAAACAAGGAATTGATAGCCTCCTCCTAAGGATTTTGGAAAATTCAATACAAATGAAGCCTTTAGGAGGAACCCTAGAAAATATAATGCAGGAGGAATTTGTAGATTTTCATATGGTTCCATGGTTTTCACTTTTTCTAAGAATTTGGGTATCCTTTCCAATAACCTTGTTGAGAGATATGGTATCCTTAGAGGCCTTCAAGAGGTTTCTAAGGTTGGATGGCAAGAGATGTTGATTGAATCCAACTTCCAAGTCATGATTAATCTGTTAAATACTCCTAAGAATCATAAGGCTAATTGGAGAATAAAAAGAATTGTTGAGATTTAATTAATCCAGATGGGTTTTTTGAAAGTTGGATACAATCATGTGGTCAAAGAATAGAATAGAATTTGTGATGCTTTAGCTAATTAGGCATTGGACAAAGGTGATCTTACTTGCTATGACCACCATCTCAAATGAATGCTCTTCTTCTAAAATCCATGTCTAGTTGAAATTTTAAAACTCTATTACCCTTTGCTTCTACCGATGGATCTTCGTGCTTTAGAGGTCTTAAAAATTTCAACTATCCATGGCATAATGAGGAAGACATGATGAAGGGAATAATATTAATAGGCTTACCACTAATGTGCATGCACAAAGCTTTCATTTTTTTGGTTTGTGGGAATGACTATATTCTTTTCTAGGCCAATGTTCCCATTGATTTGTGTGCCCCATTTATGATTATCTAATTTTTAATTTACAGCTATAACACCATCAACCATTAATTCATGCTAATAAAATTTTTAATCTCATTTTTTGAATATTTGATTAGATATTTTGGTGTTCCTTGCCCAAGTTTCTCTTTTGGACATGATATGTAACTTGCCAAGTGTCCCTTTTTTTTGGTCTATGGTGTCTATCTTGAAAAACCTTTGCAAATATAGGTAGACTAGAGAGTTTGATGGTCTGTATAAGTCTTGTCCTAAAAATGCTCTATTTGTAAGTATTTTTTATTATTTTGAAGTTGTCCTATATATACCATGAATGATCACACTAGTGTGCAGCCCTAGTTGGTATATTGGTCATGTGGCTCTAACCAATAGAATTTAAGCCATAAAGTTGACATGACAAACCTTCATTATGAGCTTATGGAGATTGAATTTGCTTGTAGCACTCAATTGTAATGAGAGGTCCATCGTACCTTGCTAATGAGAATTGAGTTTACACCACCTTGGAAACTTCGTAGAGTATGTGAATATCCCCTAGTATTACTATGAGTAAGTTTTCTGGCTTGAGAAGCTTTACCAACATTTCCAACCTCCTTTCTACTTTAGGCTTAACACCATAGGGTTGTGCATGACAACTATGGATGATCCTTCAAATATTTGTATAAGAGCAATCCCTTCACTTAGGCTCTCCTAGGGACATCAGCTATAAGCAACAACCTCACCACTTGCTTAATTTTTTGGTTTGCAAGATACGTTTGAATCAATAGTGAAGAGTTGCATTTAGTTGTTCCCTAAGAGAACTTGATTGGTAGGATTGGTGCTTTATGCAATTTTCCTAGTTTAAGATACTACCTATAGAATAATAGAGTACAAATTTGTAAGTCAAGTTGTATCTAAATTTTCTCTCACCTGCATGAACATTGCACCTCTTTCGACCATGCTTAAATAATATGCGAGCTCATGCATTTGAGGTAACATCAACCAAATCCCAATATCATATGAAGTCTTATTTTATAGCACATAAAGTCCATTTTTTTATAGGTTCCAAGTAAGGCTGAAATTCATACCATGTTTGTTAGCTCAAAATATTCATTAATATTTGGATCCCAAGTTTCAGCTACAAATTGATCCATCTGGTCATTGTGAATGAAGGGATGCATCTCGTCCATGGATATTTCTAACTTGGATTTCTTCTTAGTTTAAAAATTTGGTCAATGCTTGCCTCAAATACAAACAAGTGTTTAACATGATGCATATGGAACAAATTTGATATAATCTTGACCTTGGTCCCATATTTGGTTCTCAAAACCATAAGCAACGGATTCAAATATAGATAAACTCCTAGTTTAGTGATGAATTCCTTGGATAGAAAAATATTGAATGAAGTCAAGAGATCAGTCATCACTATATCTTGAGATACCATGAGGCTTGAGAAAGCATACAATATGAGCAAGATGTTTTTGGCTACTCTCAATATTTGAACTACACTCCCATCCAACTTCACCACCCTTTTGATGATAGGCTAATAAGCTAGTATTAACGCATCCGCCACCCCTCTTGACATCATCAAAGTACTTGTCCCATAATATAATATGCAATTATGGATCAACTTATAAGGGCATGGGTTTGACTTTTCTAACTTTTAAACCACATATTTGCAAGACCACCAATGTGTTTTATTGTTTGAATTCCTTCTATTCCTCCAAGGTCTTCTTTATGTGCTCCATTTGTTTGGGGATGGACAAAATTTCCCATAGAGGTATGAACATTATGGAACTTTTCTATTGATCCACCACATCAAAACATCCTAGAGGATGAGTCTTTGGAGGGGTTTTTAGTGGTGGATGAGGTCTAGGTTTCTTTATAGTCGATTAAGGAATTTTAGTAGTCTTTGCCATGAGTGCACATTGTTGGACATTTTGAGTTCATAAAGTTGTCATTGATGTCAAGGCATGAAGTTTTCATTGATGCCAAGAAGTGAACCACCACTGAAACCAAGAGCAATGTGAGAGGTTGATGGAAAAGATGTCATAATATTATTTTTATATTATGTGAGGCAAAAATAAAAGGTTTTTTATTAAAACCATGGTGGCAAAATGATTTTTATTAAATCATGATGAGCAACAAAAAGGTTTTCATTTAACCCCCAAGGAGACTTTAATTTTTATAAAGCCAAAGGTTACAAAGTTAATTTATAAAATTTAAATTCTAAATAGAATTTAAATCATTTATAAATTAATTATCTAAATTATAAATGCCCCGACATCCAAATTTAATTCAACCGTCGACGTGCAAAATATGGAAGGCAAAAGGTATTTAAACCTTAGCCTAAAACTCAAAACAAGGCATTCAAATTTCCTCTGATTATTTTGCATCGAAAATTGTGCTAAATGTTTGTGGAGAAAGTGCTAAGGAGCAACAAACAAAGAGGCTTGTGCATTCAATAAGAGGGGAGCGCATTGAAAGCACTACATGGCAAGAGGATAGAAGGGATCCTAAGGCTCTAAAGGATTCAGTGAAATATTAAAGTGCCTTCTGCACTTTTGGTGAGCACGTGAGCACTTGGCTCACATGGCTAGGAAGCCATGAGCAAGGCACTTAGCAAGGAAGAGAGTGCAAGTTCGAATCCCGTGAAATGCAAAGCGGTAAAAATAAAAATGTTTTTATAATTTTTTATTTAATTTCTAGTTAAGTTGCTAAGGTTGTGGAGTGATAAGGATTTTTAATAAAAATAAAAAATATTCTTTGCTTTGCTAAGGTTAGGGAGAGATAAGGGGTAAATTGGTTATGATATTTACCTAAGTGGTAAATGGAAATTTACTAGGGTAACATTGTTTTTACCTTGGGAATTTAAAATTGATTTATTGCATATATTGGAAAAGTGACTTAATAAAATTTTGCAATATTGAGAAGAGAAAAGTGTCATATTTTTGAAAGGGTTTTTGATGAAATTATTGATGTTGAATATTACTATTGAGATGGAGCAATAAGGTGTATTATGAAATTGATTTATCTTTGTAAATTGTGAAGAGTAACCTTTGTTATCTAACCCTTGGCACTTGGCAAAGAAAGAGGTGTTACTTGAAGATAGTTTTGAAGATATTTCTCCATCAAAGAAAAAGGTATGGGCATATTATTCCATGAGTAAAAGTGATGATTGATTGTGTATTTCTGAAAAACAAGATTGGAGTGAAAAGGACTTTGCTAAGTTTCCTTATTGAGTTGATAAGCTTTTTGAAAAGGAGATAAATGCTATGAACCTTGTTTGATTAGCATTGTTGTTGAAGTGACTGTTTGAGTGGAAACTTTAGTAAAGGTTTTGAGTATCATTATTATGTGAAGTTTGCAAGGTGAAGCTAGCATTGTTGTTGAAGCAATTAGCTTGGTGACAAACTTGAACTAGTTTTGGCAAAATATCTTGAGTATCATTGTTATGTGAAATTGAGCATTGTTAGAAATATTTTGAGTTACTTGAGTAATTGGTTGAGTAGAGTTGACTGAGACTAATCAACTGGATGCATTGAGGTGAAAGTTCAAGTTCCATAAAATAAATTGTACTACATTCTGAATTGACTTGAGAAAGAGATTGTGAACTATTATGAAACATATTGAGTATCTAACAATTCTCCATATGTTTATATGATTGAGCATTGTTGTGGATAGGGAGCATATTGAGTCTCTAACAATTCTCTATATGATTCCATGAGATTGTGCAAGTTCTAGTGAGGACTTGTTGAGCAGATTGTGCAAGTTCTAGTGAGGACTTGTTGAGGAGATTGTGCAAGTTCTAGTGAGGACTTGTTGAGCAGATTGTGCAAGTTCTAGTGAGGACTTGTTGAGCAGATTGTGCAAGTTCTAGTGAGGACTTGTTAGAAGATTGTGCAAGTTCTAGTGAGGACTTGTTAGAAGATTGTGCAAGTTCTAGTGAGGACTTGTTGAGCAGATTGGACAAGTTCTATAGAGGACTTGAGGACATATTGGTGTGAGCTTTTGTGGAAGATTACAAGGAAAATTTATGAAAAGCATTTGAGAAGAATTATGAGTAGAATTTATTTGATATTGATCAGGCTTTGTGATAAAGCTTAAAGATAGATTGAATACAGAGTTTGATGTAGACCTAAGGACATCTTTGTACCAGATCAGATATAGATATTGATCAAGTTTTGTTCTAGACCGAAGGGTTGTGTTTAGTACATAACAAAGATAAATATCGAGTAGATTTGTGCTATATTGAAGGATTATGTTTAGTATATATTTGAGAGAGAGTTGAAGCAGAGCTTTGGAAGGTTATAGAGTATAGAGGACAATAGTCTCCAGTGGATAGAGATCCATTGGCCAAGGCAACGAGGACCGGTGTCTTCAGTGGATAGAGATCCATCAACCAAGGTAGTGGAGGCAATAGCTCTTCTAGAATATCATTAGCTAGAGCAGAGGAGAAAGAGTTCTCCTGTAGATAGAAGATCCAAAAACTAGATTAGGATATTGGTGTCTCCTATGGGTTGGTGCCCACAAACCAGATTAGGGGATTGGTTTCTCCTGTGGGTTGGTGCCCACAAACTTGATTAGGGGATTGGTGTCTCTTGTGATTTGATGCTCACAAACTTTATTAGGGGATTGGTGTCTCCTTTGGATAGGTGTCCATAAACATTGTAATTGGGAAAGGTTTTCCACAGAGAATTATTGAGAAAGTTTTAGTGAAATATTTTCTTCGTGGAGTAGCCCACATTGGGTGAACCACATTAAATTGGTGTCTCTATATTGTGTGGTATTTTGTGCATTGCTTTGGATATTGTTATCATTACTCCTATTGATACATTGCATAATTTTGAATGGAAAGAAAAATAAAAAGTGGTCTTATACTATTCACCCCCCTTTCTCAGTATAAGCTAGTGTTCTTCACACGTTGCTTTGAGACCTCATGAACATTTTGTTTAGCAGTAATTGGAAGATTGGTTTATTTTGAGTCAATGAGGCCATGACAAAAATTTCCTTTGTAGAATTGGTTGACTTGCTTTGTATGTTTGGGGTCACTTGGTTTTCCTTCTCTTGCTCTTCTACTACCCTCATTTTAGCCCTTGTAATATAGTCTTATTGGACTTGTGTTTGCTAGATGTTGAAGTATCTACCCCATTGGACACAACATAACTGTAGAGAAAGGGTGTAGTATTCCTAGAAAGGGAGGTGATTTAGAAGGCCTAGAAATGATTGCCAAAGTCTCAAACCCAACTTACCCAAATCGTACAACTTGTACGGTTTGCTTTGTGCAATATGTCAATTTGCCAAAATAGCTTGTACGATCACCAAATCGTATAGTTGTATGATCCAAATCATACAAAACTATAACTTGTATGATTTTGTACTTAGTCAATTCACTAGAAGAGGTTTTGTAAGTCAAATCGATCAGTTTTGTAATCGATTTCCTCAAACTAGCAATTATTCCTTATTTGGCAGGTTTTGTCTTGCAACTTTATTACCAAATCGGGTAAACGATCAGTTTGTACGATTTGGTATAGCACTTGTACGGTTTGTACAAACCCTTGCTGCAACTTACACTCAGATCTATCAACCTACACAACCATTCCTCTCAAGACAAGTTTTGGGATGTTTCTTTATGACAATTGCTCACTTTCCTTCCAACATGCAAACCCTAATTCACTGGCAATGAATTATAATCATCAAGAGCATTTCCAGAAATCATACAACTATATGGAAATATAATTGTACAACCATAATCCATCATGCAATCAATTCATATCCTCACACCAGGTTTGTAGGATGATCAGAATCATTCATAATGCAATTCCATCAAATTAACATAACAAGTTATGCATCCAAACATCAATTACACAACCTGCAATAACCAAAACATACAATGGAATTCACAAGGACATGGAAATAAAGAGAATTGTTGTTATATTCATATTATAAGCATTCTTGTACAATACATCCATCATCATTGATCACAACAATAGACTCAACAACAATAGACATCAACAATGAACAATATGCAACTCTACCATGAACAATCAATAACTCCATGAATCAATGAACAACCTAAAAAATTGAATGGGGGGCTATATAATGCATGCCTAGACCATTCCAAAGTAGTTTCTGAGACATCACATTACTTACAACTGCCATCCCGAATTAACTCAAAATAATTAATTACAAGGTTTTACTAAGTCTAATTTGATTTTTATCAAATTCATCCCAAATGCACATTTCACCTAATTTCATTGACATTTCAAGTTGTACATTTGCAACCTTGTACATTTACACCTACTTGTACATTTTGACCACTTGTACATTTTAATAAAAATTGAGCAAAACTGAACAAAATTATGCAAATCCAAAAATCATTTCTTCTTCTTCTAGGAGGTGGATTTGTTACCTACATCTACCCTCCCCTTTAAATCAGTCGATGTCCTCATCGACTCAGTCTTCTTGGTCTTGGTCGATGAACCTTGGTGGTACTCATCAAGTTGCATACGCAAAGTAGTACGCTCATCCTTCAATCGAGCTGCGTATTGATTGACTTCTAAGGCTTTTAACCCATACTCATTGGCTTTCTCTTCTGTAGTAGCTAAAAGTGCAGCTAGCTCCTTCTCATGCTTGGATGCTCCCTTGCATAACTTCTCTATCAACATGGCTTCTATTCTGGCTACTATGGATAACTCCTCATTCTTTTCTATAATGACCTATAGATTCTGATGAATATCAACTTCATAAGCTACAATACGCTCATCCTTAGCCTTAAGTCGAGCCTTATGATCCATGATGATCTCATTGTAGCGCTTGGCATCCTTTGCCATCTCCTCAATCTTATGGTTCTTCTCCTGTAGTTGTTCCTCTACTACCTTCAATTGATTTTCTTGTTTGGCCAATTGTTCATTTTGTGCTACCAGTTGAGCTTCCAACTACTTCGTGCGCTCTTCCACTTGCTGGATCACAAGCTGCTTTTCCTCCTCTTGTGAGCGTAGCTTATCCTCATAAGCCTACTTGATGTTAGCCCATTCTATTTCTACCTTCTTCAATATTTCCTCAACCTCTATTTTGTTGCATACTAATTCTTCTTCCATCACAACCATTTCCTTTTGAGTAGCTTCCACTTCTTCCCTTGTGCTTCCTTGGCTTGATAAATCTGTTCAAGACCCAAGCTGAGCCACTCGATCTAGTATGTTAGGAAATTCAATTTCCTTAGGGTGAAGGCCAATTTCAAAGGTACTCTTCAAAATTTTGTACCCACTGTATTCAATGGACAAGTCTGATAGGTTGCCTTATCCAAGTATACTCGTGGAAATTCATGGTAATTGGTCTTCACTCCCTCTAGTAAATCTTATCTTCCTAACATCATAGTTACCTCTCCCCTAGGTAACAACCATGGGTGTTGTGCATGAATGTGTGCTATCTACCTTGTATGATCTTCATTGCACACCCACTCCACAATATTCTCTAATTTAGTGAAGGTTTGCTCCCTCCACTATTTCAACTATCCAATACCACCAATACAAAATTACAACCTGGCATTGGCAAATATTTCACTAGCTTGTCGGAAGAAGTGCTCCACCTGTTCATCAGTATTTTCACCCTCATCTCCCTAAAATACCAAAGTGAGGTACTTCAACTAAAAAGATTGTATGAAGCTCTATAGTATTATCTTGTGGTGGGGTCTGTCCTTCCTCTTCTTCTTCCTATGGATTTGAACTTCCTCCAACTTCTTTGATCACACTAGCTACTTTCTCTTCTTGTAGCGGAATGTGTGCTACTATCTTGTTTGTCTCTCCTTCTTCAGGTGATCTAATCTCCTCAACATTGATGATCTCCTATAGAGATTGTTGCTCTATCATCGGTGCTTGGACTTCCTCTTGTGGGTTAGGTAAGTCCTCCTATTGCATTTTTACCAACCCTTCCTCTTGTGGGTTCGGTTGCACTCCCCTTAGTGCTGCAACTATCTAGTTAGGAGCAAACTCTTCCTATGGTGGTTGTGTACTTGCCTACTCTTGTTGACTATTACCACCTCTCATCACAATATTTATTTTCTTTGTTCCCTTAGGTTCCTCAAATGGAACTTCCACCACTGCTTTTGCTTTTGGAGCTGGTGGTACCATTGTTTTCCTACCAAATATTTGGATGAATCCAAAAATTAAAATTAGAGGTTTAAAGCAATGTCGGATATCCCATTGCTCCTCCTACTTCTTCTATACTAGGTATATTAAAATTTAGCAAATCCAACCCTTTCGAGTCTGAGTACCCTTCCTCTAGTACTAGCTCGGGTTGCTCTTTCTGCATGGGATTCTTCTGTTTCTCCTATTGCCTATGTGTTTGAATATTTATAGGATTGGATTGTCATTCTACTCTCTCCTCCTCTTCAAAAGAGGTTGGCTGCTCCTATAGTTGTTGGTCCTGTGCCTATTGTTCTAAGGTAGGTTCCAACTATCTTCTTCTTTTCCTCCTAGGATGAACATCTTCATCAGATGCAGTCTTTACCTCTTCCTACATCGGAGGTATTGGTTGTTTTGTGCCCTTCTTGGCCTTCGATTTCTCTGGAGTTACCTTTGATAGAGGCATAGTATTTGCCCATCATAGTATGGTAGGTTGATCTAGTGATAATTCTTGAGGTTGTGTCCTACTAGGAAAAGAAATACCCATTCTAGATATTACATCTAATAAAAGAGCAATGGCATGAAAATTCATGGTGAATGTCTTCCTCCTAGTTGTCAATAACTTCTGCATCCATTCCTCTAAATAGGTTCCCCAATCATACTTCATGCCATTGTAGACACCTTCCACATACTGTGCCATCCAGATTGGCATTTTAAAAGCTCATGATTCTCCTAAAAAATGAGCCATGACAATATTCATTGTACATGCCAATTCATCAGTCTTCAACTAGCTCTATTTAATTCCATGAGTTCTAGAACCAAAAATCTTGGCTGCCATAGGTGACTTCACAGATGTGAGTGTCGTAATCAACCTGTGAGCCTCAATTGGATCTACTATCTTCTTCAAAATTGGAGCTCCCTCCTTGGGCAATCCAAATGTTCTTCGAAATACCTCCATCAAAAACTCCACCTTGATGTACCTATTACCCACTCTCACAAAGGTGTGATTCTCAATGGGTTCATAGGACTGAAGAATTTGTAGCAAGTATTCATTGAAGAATACTTTATCTTGTGGTGGGATTTGCATGATGGTGCTCACTCGAACCTTCTTTAGTGCAAGATTTAATGGATATTTTGCCTCATTCCTTTCCCACCATTTCCTACAAAATTCTATTGTTGGCTGTCCAAAAGTGATATCATTGATATCCACTTGCTCTTCTACTTCACTGAGCAGTTCTTCCTGCTCCTCTGGAGTCTTCTCTCGATGAACTTCACTATGAAGTTCCCTTCTATGTGCCCTGGGTGGCTCCATATCCTCCCTCCTAAATTGTAGTGGTGCACCACCTCTACCACCATACCAATATCTCTGACCCCTCCATGGCCTATACCCTCTCCCTCTCCAAGGATGATTACCATGCCTCTCATGTGATTAAAATTGATATCCTTGGTCTTGAATGGGGTAAACTAAGGGAGATATTCTAGGTCATGAATCTCTCTGGTGTAGTGGTCTTAGTGATATTTCCACCCTAGTTGTTACAATGTGATCAAAATGAGCTCAAAACTCTCACTTGGAGCTCATGCTTCTACCATCATCGAGTGGAAACCTCGTTCGCACACTCTCTGGTCAACTTGGTAATTCAGGACAACTCCACACAAAATCACTTCAAAATCTATATGACTACTTCCAAAATGTACAAGGGCTATCAAAAATTATATAATGTCTTAGAAAATCATACATGTACATTTTGAAATCGTACAACCCTTTCCAAATCGTACAACTCCACCCAAATTGTTCAATTGCACCCGATTCCGTACAAATGCATCAAATTGTACAATTGGAGCTTCAAATCATACAATATCAATCTAAAATCATACAAGTAGCTCCCAAATCATACAAGGGCATCTCCCTTTCATACAATCTCATCAAATTGTACAACTACAAAACATTTTGTATAATCTCTTCCAAATTGCACAAATCGGGTCTTTAGAAGCCTTGAAATCGTACAATCTACTTCAAAATCATACAATCACACCTCCAAATCATACATACACCTAGAAAACTTCACTTGGCTAAAAACCCTTGTTTTTGTCAAATTGGTATGATTTTTGGGAAACCCATTTGTCGAAAGTGTGCAATCTTCTTTTGTAATTTGGTGCAATTATGCAATTTCTCCTTCAATCGGTGCAATTTCTCTCCAAAAAATTTTTTTGGTAGTATGGCAGTGTTGTATGACCATCCTTTCATAATTTTTCACACATGTAAAGTTAGAAAAATATCTTTGTGCTTTTATGGTTGATTTTCTGTACTAGGGTTTATCATTTTGCCTCCTTGCAATTCCCACACTTCACTATTTCTAGGAAAATCAAACCCTAGCCTTACTTTTTCTACAATAAGGGTTTCCTTGGGTGCCTCCTTCCTTCAAACCCTCATTTTTATAGTAGCTTTTCTCCACCTGCAACATGATTTCTAAAAAATCTAGCTTTTTCTGGAGTAAAACCCTATCTTTGGTAGCTTTTTCTCCAATCTGGTTTGCTTTTTTGAAATAAAAAAGGTTTTGTGGTGCAAATATGGAATGGGTCATGAAAAATTGTAGCAAACTATTGAATTCAAATGCCCATATAGAATAAAATTATCTGGTTGCACCCTTTTTGCTCTCGAATCCTTCGAATTTCAATTGCATGTGTACGATTTGTCAAAAAGCTTGTATGGTGCCTACTTTTTATTTATTTTTGAAACCCTAACATCTTAATGCATGAAATTCTACCACCTTAGCCTCCTTTGCATGTAATTTTATCCTCTTGTATGGATGATTGACAACTCATCTTCCTTGTGCATGCGATTTTATCTTTTTCTCACTTTTGTCCTTTTCTTTGCCTTTTTATTTATTTTATTTTTCTTTTCTTTTCTTTTTTTTTTTTTCTTTTTTTATTTTTTTTTTTTTTTTTTAGAAGGGGCCACCATTTCTGGTTTTCAACCACCTTCCATCTTAATTGCATCCTAGAGGATTTTCACAATTAAGATATTTTCTATTTTTTAATATCCTAACACTTACCATTGTAAAAATCGTATAATGACATTCACTTGTATGATCCCTTCTATTGACTCATCAGTTGGGGGTCCCACTTCTACATTGTGAGTAATCATATCATTAGGTGCCAATCGATCATTTGTTTGATCCCTTCCTCTTTGTAAGGTTGTATCATTTACTATCCTTTGATTGCCATGTGTACAATTTGGAATTGTACAATTACAAATTGTAGGACTTCCTATTGGTAATACTTCATTTCATCATTCTGGTGATTGATCATGAGGTAGGGGTGCTCTTACTGGTCTACTATCATTTGAGTGACTCCTCTACCTATCTCCTCATATCAAATTAGCTTCCAAACTTGGTGAATGAATCCTTTGTCATCCTTGACTTCTTTCATCTATAAAGCGTACTCTTCCCCTATCGACAAGTCCTCTTCCTTGCATATGTCTTCCATGACCTAGTCCTCTCGACATAGGACCTCTTCGAACATTAAATGGGACTTCTCTTTCCTAGAGCAATCCTCTTCTAGCTTCAATTCTTCTTGGTCCTTGTTGGATCAATGGAGGTCATCCATGTGGGTGTCTTCCTCTAAGGTTTGGTACATACCCTCTCAACCAGGGGATACCTTGTAGGTTTTTGGTCTAGTTCAAATAGGCCAATGGTGTATCTCTCGACCATCTAGGAGTAGGGGGTCGAATCCTCCCTCATCCTCTACCTCCTCTAGGTGGGATATCTCCACTACCCCTTCCAATATTTAGTGGATGTACTCCTCCTCTATGGCCTTGTTGTTATCTTGGGGATCCTTGTTGGTTCCAGTCAAGAGTTATATCCACCAATTCTATGTTGGCCAAGTGACCTTCATTTCTTTGCGTTCTAGGTGACAATTATCGGAGTGCTTGCATTCGATGATCTACATGTAATAGCTGATGTGTCCATCATCTTTCCTCAAAGCATCATTGTGGAGACAAGGTTGCTAGAGTTTCCCTATATGGTTCTAAAAAGTTAGACTCAGAACTAGAATCATTATGATCATCATCCCTTTGTTCTGACCAATTTGTTGGTAAATTCATTAACCTTTGAAGTCTCCGCACTTCTCTTCTTTGTCACCTCAACTATCGATAGGCTATTGCATAGGTCTCAGGGTCAGGATGAGCATGAGGTACCTATGGTTGCCTTAAGAAGTCATCACCACTACTATCTAAACTATCATCTCTTACTAACCAAGGTAACTCTCCATCATTGGATTCACTTGAATCCTCATGTACATTACCTTATGGTTCAGGTGATGTAATATCTTCTTCAATGTCTCACCAAACTATCTCTGCATCTTCTTCTATCATTGGTGGGTCATTCGGCATGCCATGTGGTGCTATTTGTGATCTTTCTCCCCTACTAGTACTTGCACCCTCATGGTGTGTACCACTTACTTGTGGTGTCACCTCATGTTCTTCTCCTCTGACTTCTAATTCTTGTAACCTAACTATCCTTTGCTCATCCATCCTTTGCATCATCTCATCCAAATCTTGGATAGTTTGTTCATGGAGTCTTGTAGTATGACCTTACAATATTTCATACTCCTCTTGCAATTATTGGATCTGGTGTCACATCCTTTGCTACAATAATCCTATTTGAGCTAATGGAGTAAGTTCGATGAGCTCTTCATCCGTGGTTTCATTTTTATTCCTTTCTGGAGCTTCCATATCAAAGGTATCCATCCTATCTTTGTATCGTACCATTAGTCGTATCCTTCATCGATCTTCTATTGGTTGAGGTAATTCTCTATACTCCAACTATGGATACACCATTCCTTGTTCTTCTTGGTTCCTTCTCTCATTTGGAGGAATCCCTTCTTCATCTTCTTCCTTGATCCATTCAGTCCCATCTATGAACCTTACATGTACTCGCATCCTTCTTCTCTCATCGGGTTGAGGTACCAATTCTTGTTGTTCGATGATTGGCCTTGCCTCCTCCCCTTCTATGAATAGGCGTGCAAGTCCCATGTCAAGGTCCTCCTATAATGGACCTTGAATTCTTCTCTGTGGTTCATCGGATTGAGCTTCCTCTCTTCATTCAATTTCTTCTAAAGAAATAAATAGACATTGCACTTTATATGGCTTCAACTTCGAACCATTCACAGTGTCTGGCACTTTAGTTCCATTCAAGTTTTGTAGTTTGACTACCCCATTATCCCTCACTTCTACAACTCAAAAGGGACCAAGCCACAAGGTTTTTAACTTTCCTAGCTTGATTTCTCATTTCCCATTAAATTTTAGAACTAAGTCACCTTGCTTAAGTTCTAACTTTCTAAGGTGCTTATCATGCCACAACTTCCTTCTCTTCTAGGCCACTTCGATCACCCATTATGCCATGACTCTTCTTTCATCCAACTTGATTAGTGTCATTAGTATTTCCTCTAGACTTTCTTGGTCACCTAAGTGATGCTCCATAACTACCCACAAACTTGGTACCAAGAACTCCACTGGCACTACTACCTCTTGACCATACATTAGCTGAAATGGTGTATGGTCTATCATTGGTTTAAAGGTAGTTCGATATACCCAAAGAATAGATGGTAACCTTTCCTCCCAATCTGCTCCTTCTATCCCACAGGTTTTGTACAAGGTTGACACTAGGATTTTGTTAGTCGCCTCCACTTACCCATTGGCTCTAGGGTAATATGAACTAGACAAGGAATGCAAAATCCTGAAATCAGTTGTCAACTTTTTGATAATCTCATTCACAAAGTGACCTCCTCGATCACTTGTTATTTGTAGTGGAATATCGAATCTTGTAATTACTTGCTCATACAAGAATCGAGTTGTACTCTTTGTCATGTTATCTGGTAGTGCTCTTGCTTCGACCCATTTTTTTAGGTATTCAGTAGCTACCATGATGTATCGACACTTCCACCTATGAGTAGTTTTTAATGGTCTAACAAATTCCAACCCCCATCTCTCAAATAGTTCCTAGGGTTGTGATGGGTGTAAGGGCATAAAGTCTCATCGTACTAGTTTCCCTACTCTTTGGCAAGTATCACATGCTCGTACATATTCCTTTGCATCATTATACAATGTGGGCCACCATAATCCTACTAAGAGTACTTTTCAAGTAGTGGCATCTGGCCCCATGTGTCCTCCTACCAACCCTTCATGAGCTTCTCTCAATGTTGCTTTAACTTCCTCATCCATCACACATCTTCGTAGGATACCATCAATACCCATTTTGTACAACAATCCAGCTATCAACTGAAAAGGTGTTGACTTTATGATTACCTTTTTCTTTTCTGTTGTCATCAAATCTTGTGGCAACTCACCTGTGGATAAGTATTATCCAATTAACTTGTACCAATATGGAACAACATTAATTATAAATAATTAAGCATCAGGGAATTCATCTAGAATCCCCATCCCTGTAGGTTCTCCTGATCGTATTCGAGATAACTGGTCTGCAATCACATGCTTCTTACCAGGTCGAACTACTACTCGAAATATAAATTCTTGTAAAGTGATGAGCCACCTACTGACCCATCCTTGTATGATTGGCTTATTTATCAAGTACAACAAAGCCTGATGATCTACGTAGAAAGCAAAAGGGTTTACCAATAGGTAATACCTAAATTTTTGTACAACATATACCATCCCTAAAGCTTCTCACTCCATTGTACTATAATTCCTCTCCACCCGTGACAATAGGTGACTTGCAAAAAAGATAGGCTGATCTAGCCTAAATTATCCCTCTTGTGCCAATGCACATCCAATCACAAAGTTTGAGGTATCAATATGGACATGGAATTCCTTATCCCAATTAGGGAACACCAAAATGGGACTACTGACAAGTTTAGCTTTCAACTCTTCAAAAGCTCCTTGGTGCTCCTCCATCCATCTGAAAGGAATATTCTTCTTAGTCAAAGAATCCAATGGGTAGGACACATGTGCATAGTTCTTGATAAACCTTCGATAGTATCCCATGGATCCAAGGAAGGTTTTTAATGAGCTCACATCATATGGCTCCTCCATGTGTAATATAACATAGATTTTATCAGGATCAGTCTTCAACCCTTCACTGCACACTATATGTCCTAAAATTTTCCCATAAGGTACCATCAAAAAACACTTTCTCAGATTTAGGGAGATTTGTGCATTCCTACACCTGCTCATACATTCACTGAGGCTAGGTAGATGATCCTTGATCTTACCATAAATGGACCAATCATCCAAAAATACCTTAAAATTTCCTGTGGCCAATTGATCAAAGATATACAGAATAATGCACTGAAATGTGGTTGGGGCATTACATAGCCCAAATGGCATTCGATTATATGCATAGATGCCATTTTCCACAATAAATGTGGTCTTCAACTTATCCTCCTCGGCTATACTTATTTGATTGTACCCAAAAAATCCATCCAAGAATGAATAAATTTCATGTCCTACGACCTCTTCCAGAATTGAGTCTATGAAAGGAATAGGGAAGGGATATTTGATCGTCACTGCATTCAAACTCCTAAAATCTACGCATATTCGGATCTTATCCACTTCCTTCTTCAGGGTGACCACAATAGGTGAAACCCAGTCACTAGTAGTGACTCTAAAAATGATGCCTGCATCTAGCATCTTTTCTATTTCTGCATTTACCAATGCGGCATACTTAGGGTTCATCCTATAAGGTCTTCTTCTCACTGGTTGTGCCCCAGGCATTAGCGTGATCTTGTGGACACATAACTCTGGTGGTACCCCTTTCAGGTCCTTATACGTCCAAGCAAAGACATCCTTGTACTCCAAGAATATCTTGAAAGTTGTTGCTTTCAATACTGGGTTCCAATCATCGCCATAGTGGATCATCCTAGGCTCCTCCTTTGTTCCTGTAGCACCCTAAAATTGGCGCAGTAAAATTGGAATAATTACATTCACCTTAGTAAATAAATTTAAATTCAAATTTAACCTCCCAAACCGCCCGTTAACCATCGAGAAACCCGTTTCCTCATTTTCCATGCCATTTTTAGCAGTTGTTTTGACAGTTTGACGATATCGTCTCCGATCAGACGATATCGCCCCATATTTGACGATTTCGTCTGGACTAGAACGTCCAGACGATTTCGTCGCAAAACTGAATTTGCATAGTTGGAATCCATTCCAACGGGTCTCCAATCTGGGCAAAAGCGTGTCTGTGCCGTTGGGACCCTTCCCCCATTGGAGATCTACCAAATTGGGATGATCTCCAACCTCCCAACAACTATCCTATGCCTATTTAACTCTAAGACTTTTCCCTCCCCAACCCCTGGCTGAATTTTTATGCAAATTGAACCCTTATGCTCTAAAACATCGTAATTCATATTTTGCATTAGTCCTATAGTCATTTCATTGCAGGTACACCACTAGTTTTCAATCGGAGCCAGCACCTATCGCAGTCGACGAACCTGTCAAGATCGGAGGTGATCTCGTCAAATTCGGGACGATCTCGTACTGATGCGAGACGATTTCGACTGCAGCACACATCGAGGCAATCATTGCCTGGAGTTTGCTCTTCTATCTCTTTTATCTATCATTTTATGCTATAAATTAGATTGTCTATTCAGTTTTTATACTATATTGCATCTGGAGTTCACCCATTTTGTCTAGTTTGCATATTAAGATCATATTCTGCTATTTAAACACTGTGATTTGAATTTACTTTTGTTCTTGCATATTGTTCGATACTCATATTACTGTTTCATATAGTTTGCCCCTATTTGCAAAATAGAATTTCTTGTATTTCGCATCTGTTTTTCGTTTTGGGAGTCTCTGATGAATTTGTCTGACGAATTCGTCATATTGCAGACGATCCTGTCAGTTTAGACAATTTTATCAAATTGAAGGCGATTTTGTTGAATTGCAGACGATCCAGACTGCTTCAAGCTTCAGAAACTCCATCAGACTTTCGGATCAGGTAATCTTCATTGGCATCCTACAAATTCTCTATTTTTGTTTTTCTTTCTGTTTGCTGTATTCATTTAAATTGCATTTTCATGTAGTTTAAGTTAGAATCATTCGGCAAAACCTAGGATGAATGCTTAAAAATAAAACGAACTCATCTAAAACTCATTCCAAAACCTAGGCATGGAAACTGTCGTCAAATGTTTCCTGGTGAACCCACCATCCATCGAAAAATCACCAAAATGCACCTCCCTTGAGAGGCGGGACCTTCGCAAAGTCCTCTCGTTCGAGGTACCGCACCATCCTTTTCCCATCCTCCTTCCCGACGCGGATCCAATAGCCTGAAGGTAGGGGTGCAAAATTTTTGGAGTGATACAGTTCCTATATTTATATCCACTATCTGAGGTCCTTTGTACTTAATGTTCATAGGTTCTAAAACTACTTTTTCCACATTCATTGGATGCACTAGTCTTGCATCAATTTCAACATCTCCCACTATGAATTCTGTAAAACCTTTAGGAAATATCCACTTCTCCTATTCTTCTTTCTTTGGTTTCGAACTGACCTTCATCTCATCTTGTTTTTTGTGGTATCCTCTATATTAATATAGAGGCAAGTGGACTAAAAAACCTTGTACTCCTCCATCTACTAATGGAGAAGTTCACTATCAGATCGAGCTTTATCTTCACTATAGTTATCTATGTACAACATCCCTTCTCCCTTAGGCTCATACTCCTCTTCACCAAAAGAACTACCTGACTCATCAATCGTATCCACATCTTCATTGATCCTCTGGTTATTCAAGTTGATCATATATTTGTGTTGTCCCTTCTTGAAGATGATCTAGTCCTTTCTCTAGTTGTGATTAACTTTGGCTATTCGTAGTCATCCTTTCCCCAACAAAGCATCATATGCTGGCTTTTGTATGGTAATCACAAAAAAATCCAATATGAATTCTTGGTTAGCTATTATAACTTTTTGTGTGGTCAAAACATCCTTTGTCTCTATTCCATACTGATCAACACCATAAAATTGATAGGCACCCATAATAATGGAGCACCAATTTCTTGCCAAGTCTTCTCGGGTAACACATTAACATTGGATCCTCCATCCATAATAACTTGTGTCAGCTTGTGTCCCAAGATCTCCATATGGACTAATGTGGGTTTCTTCCCAATATCAATCATCAATATGGTTGGATCCATAAAATAGTTCTTTTGTTCTTCTTCCTTGATTGGCTAGCTCTGGACTTCCATCACCTTATGAGGTTGTATGTCTTCCTCCATTGCTTTATGCAACGATGGGATGGCTTCTAAAAAACTCACCACCTTAATTTTAACAGTTGTATTCAAGACTTGTGCTACCAAATTTTTCACAACTATCTTACCTTTTAATGGATTCTTTAACTCCTTTTCTCCTGCTAGTCTTAATTGCTTTGCCTTCTATGCTTCTTCCTCAAGCACCCTCTTCGCAACTTGCCATCATTTATTTTCTTTAGAAGGTTTAGGATACTTGCCCTTCTTAGCATAATTCCTTTTCAAAACTAATACTTCTTCAGTTTCCTCTCTAATTGGAGGTACCTCTATGTCCAAAAAGTTCACATTCTACAAGTTACTAGAACTCGCTTGCTTTGGATAATTCACTTCTTTTTGGTTCCCTAGACCATCTACACATGTGTGTAGTATTATTCTATGGTGTTTCTTGTTTATAATAGGAAGGATAATTCTTCTCAAAATATCTCCACTCTTGGAAATTGGAGCACTATATGATTGGTCTTCCATCCAAATAATACTGCAAGTGGCTCTATCCTCCTTGTCGATTACCTTGGTATTATCTTCCTCCTCTTTAGTTATTCCTATAACCACCACTAGTGGCTTGTTGGCCACTCCCTTGAGGTTTTAGTTTCTCTTCCTGTTCTTGGATTGAGAGAACCTATGGGCGCACCTTTGAATTAAATGTACAATATATCACTTAGAGGCCAAGTACATTGTACAATATGGCAATAATAATTTCAAGGACAAGTCACATTCATGTATCCTTCAGACTTGAATTATGTACACCAAATGTATTTCCTATATTGCTTCACTTTTCCTTTCACCTATTCTATTATCTTATCAAATTCCTTCATAAATGATTATACAATTTATTGTATTGTTTCATCTTTGTTACTATATGATTCATCACACCTAACATGTGATCATTCCTATGATTGTTTCTTTAGCCTCGCTTTTGAAATTCTTCACATTCTCCAAGGCTTCTTCATATGCATAGGATGGAATTGCCTTCATATTTTTCTTATATCCGTGTAACAACCCATCTACAAACCATATTTTTACTAGTACATCTGCTAAAGGTATTTGCATCTTGTCCACAAACTACTTCAATCGATGATTATATGACTTTACATCATCAAATTTCTACTTAGTGGCACATAGTTTGGTTATAATATCTCCATCATCCTTCAAAGGATAAAACTCCTCAATGAATTCATCCTTCATTGTGTTCCATGTCTAAAAATTTGGTGTGTTTTTTCTTTTCAAATACCAATATATGGCAAGTCCTCATAATGTAGAAGGAAATAATCACAACCATTCATATGATGGATCCAAACCATTTTCTCTTCAAATAGTTATGCATGTCCTCGTGTATCTCGTTGGGTCCTTTTTTCCTTCATCCATAAAGGGTGGGCATCATTTCTTTCCTACTTGATTTCCTACGTGGGCCATTATGGGTGGTTCTTCTTCTTCACTTGACGAAGTATCTCCTAGAATCCTTTATTGATTCCACCTTGTAGGTGACTCACTCTATTGATCCTCATTAGAACTATCTACTTGAGGAACCTTATACTCACCAAACAGTCATCTACCAATCTCTTGTGCATCTTCACTCCACGACCTCCTTCGTTGGTGTGTAGGTTGTGGCCTTGGTCCTCCCTCCTGAGACCTCATGTTATTTTGCTTTGGTGCTTGAATTCCATTCACCACATTCCTTTGCAACCTATCTGCCACTTTATCAAGTGTTACTATCCACTCATATTGACCTCTCACAACTTACTCATTAACATATTTACTTACATCAAAGTTCTTCTTGATTCTAGGTGCTTCTTGCTCCTCTTCTTTTATTTCAATAAACAATGCATCCAACCTCTCAATATCTGCTTCAACAGATGTCCATACTTTTTCTATCACTGGTTCATGTGTATTGTGTTCAACACTATTCACATTCCCTCTTTGATCAATTCTTGTGCTCCTCCTAACTAGGTGTAATGACCCAAAAATCAAGAAACAATAAAACACACAAAGATAGAACAAAATTTTTATTTTATTTTAAACTAAGGAGAGGGATTCATAAATCCCTAACCAACCTTAGACTAACTTAATGTTTTAACAACCCCTAAGTTTCTCAAGAACTATACCACATGAGATTCCCCTCATGCAAGTCCCTTCTACATAGGCATATCTCATGTTATGCACGTAAGTCCATCCTTCTCATCAATCTTGATGATCTAGACTTACCACCTTCAATCATTAGAAGGTGTACACGCATCTCCATATTCCACACAAGCCATTATGCGTGGGTATGCTACGTGCACTATGAGTTAAGCTATCAATATTGTCCTCTAACAAGCTATCTTAACTTAGGTACGATCTTCTAAACCTAGTACCAATATCCCTAAGGGGGTCTCAAGCCCTTAGGTTAACCTCTAAGTTCACCCTAGAACTTACTACTAAATTTTATGAAAGTTATTCAAACAAGAATATAAAGAATGGGTCTAGATACTAAATCTAACAAAACATGAATCATTAAACAAGCAAAGATAACTAAAACATAAAGCAATGATTAAAGGATAACATGCAATAGAAAGGATATAAATACAATCACATTCAATTAATGGAATACAAGGTGCATCAACCATATTGTTCATTTATTACATAAGTATGTATGGTATACCCCATACCTTCAAACAATACATTACATCAATTTCATCGGGGAAATCTCCCCACAAATCTAATCTATTTGCATAAATAAGCAAGATGTAAGGTAGAGAGCAAACTTGTGCATTGGTCCATCTCATGACTTTGGTCCTCCCACTCTTCCATCGATCAAGTGAGGATAGTAGGGGATCAAGACACTCATAGTTCAGGATAGACATGCTTCTAAAATGTATTTTTTCATTTTATTTCCAAATTGTAACTATACAAATAACCCAAGCAATTCAACTTTCTAATGCATAGTTGACATCATAGAAAACTACTCTTTCTATTTCCCCTCTCATCTCCTCATGAGAGCTATTCAACCATGCATCAAACCACATGCTCTACTTGTAATAAATGGTCTAACCCTTATTTAGCAATCAAAGTCCCATACCCTTAATTGCTAAATAATACATAGGTTCACATTCATTACCCAATTAAAGCCAACTACTTTAATCTTCAAATAAACCTTTTTCTTCATTTCATAAATTAAAGTCCCATACCCTTAATTTACAAAACAAACCATATTTCACATTCATTATCCAATTAAATCCAACTACTTTAATCTTCAAATAAACCTTTTTCTTCATTTCATAAATTAAAGTCCCATACCCTTAATTTACAAAACAAACCATATTTCACATTCATTATCCAATTAAAACCAACTACTTTAATCTTCAAATAAACCTTTTTCTTCATTTCATAAATTAAAGTCCCATACCCTTAATTTACAAAACAAACCATATTTCACATTCATTATCCAATTAAAGCCAACTACTTTAATCTTCAAATAAACCATTTTCTTCATTTCATAAATTAAAGTCCCATACCCTTAATTTACAAAACAAACCATATTTCACATTCATTATCCAATTAAAGCCAACTACTTTAATCTTCAAATAAACCTTTTTTCTTCATTTCATAAATTAAAGTCCCATACCCTTAATTTACAAAACAAACCAGATTTCACATTCATTATCCAATAAATCTAACTATTTTAAATAATGAAATAACATTTCTTCTTTCTTTTCATTACCCTAAAATCCAACATTTTAGATAATGAAATAACCATTATATTCATTACCCTAAAATCCACCATTTTAGATAATGAAATAACATTAAAGATTATTTCCATTCATTACCCTAAAATCTACCATTTTAGATAATGAAATAACATTAAAGACTTCTTTATATTCATTACCCTAAAATCTACCATTTTAGATAATGAAATAACATTAAAGATTCTTTATATTCATTACCCTAAAATCTACCATTTTAGATAATGAAATAACATTAAAGATTCTTTATATTCATTACCCTAAAATCTATCATTTTAGATAATGAAATAACTATTATGGGTTCGGTTCAACCAACATAACCTACACTCCCTCTCCTACGCAATGGAAAACCAGTGGTCGACTCAAGTGAAAGGAGAGTAGATCACCTATGGAGTGGTTTACAACAGAGGATGACAAGGGTGCGACTTGAAATGATTTTGTTCCATAGTGCTAGATTACAAGTGCGATATTCAAGGTTCTTCATGGTGTTACCTATAGCCACAGTGTGGTCAGACATCCCAACATTGACGTAGCCCAACGACACTACGCTAGCTATGCTCGAGGGTGGTTATCGAATGGATGAGGACCTACTATGCAAACCATGCACTACTATGAACGTTGGGAAAGGTTATCCTGGTGAACAATAGATGACTTACCTTGAGGTCCTCCTAATCCATGTTATCTACACTCACCTACCTTGGTTAACATCCGTAACAATGGACACGATGGTGAGCATGGTGTTGCACAACCAATAGACTAGATAAGGTTTACCATGGACCGATTGACCATGCAATATCTGATTCATGGAGGTAAGGTGCTAAGGCTTGGTCAAGGAGGTCAACATGGTCATGAACTCACAGTGGTTTCAAAAATAGATAACCGAATAACGACCAAAGGCCACCTTACTAGTCTTAACATTACACTCTTATGGAAGTGGGGTTTACCATAGCTTAAAGGAGATATCACAAACAAGCGAGAGCCCACCACCTGAAAACATTCTATACCAACGAATGAAAACATTTAAACATATTTTATTTAGAGTTCCATGAGTCCAACCTAGTTTTGTTCATTGTTGGCTGGTTATCTGAGTCGCACTCGGATGCCCATAATCTACTTCCTCCTCCTCCCACTGGACTTCTCCCTTAGCTTCGTGGTGCCTCCTCCTTTCCCCAGTGCTCTCCTCTCCTTGTCCTAGCACTCCCCTTTCTCTTTTCCCTCCCATCCGCGTCCTCTTCCCAACACACCTCTCACATCGTTCTCCTTGGCTTTCGTCCACCACCTACTTGCCATAATTTCCCATCTACATCCATCATATGGTAGGGGAGAACGTTCCTTCTTCCACCTTCCCAAGATATTTGCCATAAAGGAGCCATCCCTTCACGTCAGAGGGAGCCTCACATAGTTGGTCCGATCCCATCATCTGAAGGTGGTCTTATCGTATTTAATACCAATTTTAGTTGGTCAATTTGATTAAGTGAATTCTCCATCAATTCGATAGCCAAATTCTAATCTCCATAAGTTCAATGGAATGCATTTTTCATAGCAATTAGAGTGGTCATTCACTTATGATGGGGTTATTTTATTATATAAAACAACCGTTTCTTTTCCCCTTTAGGAAAGGTTTTCATAATCAATCTAAAATAAATCATATATTTATTCAAAATAGAAACTCTTTATTATCATAAAATAAATCAACCATTTATTTAAAATGAAATGTCCTCAACATTCTAAAATAAATTAATTATTTATTCAAAATGAGATCTCTTCATTATTTAAATAAATTAACTATTTATTTAAAATGATATCCATTTACTATTTAAATAAATCAACTATTTATTTAAAATGATATCTCTTTACTATTTAAATAAATCAACTATTTATTTAAAATGATATCTCTTTACTTATTTAAATAAATCAACTATTTATTTAAAATTATATCTATTTGCTATTTAAATAAATCAACTATTTATTTAAAATGATATCTATTTACTATTTAAATAAATCAACTATTTATTTAAAATGATATCTCTTTACTATTTAAATAAATCAACTATTTATTTAAAATGATATCTATTTACCAGGCATGCAAGGAGTTGTGAAAACAACCTATTCATTCATAGCTCACAAATTATTAAGGCAAATAGTGCTGAAGTAAAAGATAATCAAGCATGTGTAGCAAACAAAGAGGGAGTCTTTCCATCAATCTAGTCACCTGTCTCAGCCTCTAGAACTTACAATAGCTACTAGGCTATCAGTCTGGGGCTCAAGGTGACTAGTTATTGATGATTATCCCTTAATCGAATGCATGTCTATATGAAGGTATCCATCCTTGTTACCTCCGAGTTGCCTTATCATCACTTCCCCAACCTCAAGTACCCTCATCTTCGATGGATGACTCAACTTCTTCCACTTACGAGTGCACCTGATCCTACACATTGACAATTTGTTAGCAGTATCATGCTCTTCAATATCTATCAATATCGCATAGCTACTTAATTGCACATAATCAAGTATTAAAGCATCATTAGTTAATACATTGTCTTCCATGTCAACAAGGTCCATATGGGAGGGTCATGGCACTAGTATATCTTCTCCTTGATCCCGTCTCCTACACCTTTGCAAACTTGTGTCTATAATTCAACTCTAATTTATGTACTCACAATTTGTCACTTTGTAGTATCTTCCTGACTGTAATAATTTTGACTTGTTTTAAAAAAATACCAAAGTTCAATAAGGCAACAATACCAAATGTAGAGAAAGGATATAGTATTCCCTAGAAGGGAGGTGATTTAGAAGGACTAGAAATTATTTCCAAAGTCTCAAAAAACTTACCCAAATCATATAGCTTGTACGGTTTGCTTTGTGCACTATGACAGTTTTCCAAAATAGCTTGTACGATCACCAAATCATACAAAATTGTACCTTGTATGATTTGGTACTTATTAAATGCACTAAAACAGGTTTTGTAAGTCAAATTGATTAATTTTGTAATCGATTTTCTCAAACTAGCAATTTTTTCTTATTTGGCAGGTTTTGTATTGCAGCTTTGTTGCCAAATCGTGTAAACAATCAGTTTGTACGATTTGGTATAGCACTTGTACGGGTTGTACAAAACCTTGTTGTAGCTTACACTTAGATCTATCAGCTTGCACAACCAATCCTCTGAAGACAAGTTTTGAAATACTTCTTTATGATAATTACTCAATTCCTTCCAACATGCAAACCCCAAATCATTGACAATGAATTATATTCATCAGAAGCAGTTCCAAAAAGCATACGACTATCTAGAAACATCATTGTACAACCATAATCCATCATGTAATAAATTCCTATCCACACACCAAGTCTTTAGGATGACCAAAATCATTCATAATGCAATTCCATCAAATTAGCATAAGTTATGCTTCCAACATTAATTACACAACTTGTAACAACCCAAACATACAATGGAAATCATAATGACATGGAAATAAAGAGAATTGTTTTTGTATTCATATTATAAGCACTCTTATATAGTAAATCCTTCATCCTTGATCACAACAATAGATTCAACAACCATAAACATTAACAATGAACAATATACAACTCTACCATGAATGAATGAACTATCAATGAACAACTTCAACTATGAATGAAAAACCTAAAAAATTGAATGGAGGGCTATATAATGCATGCCCAGACCGTTCCAAAGCAATTTTTGAGACATTGCATTACTTACAATTGTCATCCCAAATTAATTCCAAAACACTTCATTACAAGGTTTAACTAAGTCTAATTTGATTTTTATCAAATTCAATCCAAATGCACATTTCACCTAATTTCATTGATATTTCACATCATACATTTGCAAACTTGTACATTTTACTCATACTTGTACATTTTGACACTTGTACATTTTAATAAAAAATGAGCAAAACAAAATAAAATTGTGCAAATCGAAGGATCATTTCTTCTTCTAGGAGGTGGATTTGTTGCCTACAATAACGTCTTCCTCATCCTAGGTGACTAGAATCTACTCTATATTAGCAAAGCCTAAACCAAGGAAGGATGGAAAAAAGGAGGGTTAGTTTTGTGTTTGTTCTTGTGCCTATGAATGAGAAGTAGATCCCTAGATGGACATTCCTTCATTTGGTATTATTATGAACTGTTAAGAGCTTCCTTCAAAATAGGTATTGGGAGGGTAGTCATTCAAGTATGGGTAGTACACATAGTAGAGGCCTCCACATAATTGTTTTATATGGGAATTATCTCCCTAGTGGGGTTAGGAAGCCTTTGCTATAGTGGAATTGGGATAGGTAGATGTACTATTTGTTTATTATGGTTGAGTCTGATTAGCATTGGGTTTGTTGGTACTCATTAGGAGGAGATATATAGCCCTATTTATTTTTGTGGAAAGGATATCTCGGGTTATGTTGATAATGAAATATTTGGGTATTTTACTATCTCCTAAGGACCATGACTTCGTTAGATACCATACTCAAAAAAAAATTTATTTCATCTAGCTCATAAGAGTAAGGGCTTATAGAGGTATGATTAGAAGGATAGAGATTGGGACTATGATTGGGTTTGCAAATAGATTTGATTGAAAGGTTATAAACTACATAATCGAAGGAGGCTGAAATGTTGGTTGGACATTTGGAAACAGAGGCATGGGGGCTTACATGCTAGCCTTCTTATCTAAATGAAATTATTCTCATATTGAATGGCTATCACATAGGCCATTGGCAAGGAGTTTTATCTCCTAGAATTTGCAATATTAGAATTGAAATATTTCAAATAATATATAAATGCCATACTTGGGGGAGGTAAAATCTCATTTAGTATTCTATACCAAGTTTTAAGAAATTAGGTATTGAAATCATCCATTGTTTTTATGGGTGCCCTCTTGATTGTTGTCAGCTACTCCATGAGAGATACTCCATCAACCTTCTCCCCATATCTATCAACCAACAAGTCAAAGATTTGATCCCAATTATTGATTTATTGTAAAGCAAGAATTATATACCATTCTTGAGCCTTATCTATGAAATATGTCACTAGTAATATTAATACTACGATTTTTATCCAATGTTGTGTAGGGTGCATAGGTTAGCCATGTGATGTACATTCTCCATTGGTGTAATTTCATATTCTCTAGTAAAGTAAGGTAGGTACCTTAAGACCAAGCCCAAAATTAGATCCCATGCGGTTCGAAGGACAGGTGGAATCAAGGGAACCTCTATTATTCTAGGTAAAATTCCTTTTATGAGCTCGATTTGGTAATACAACCATGTTCTAATGTCCACCTCTCCTTCTTTGAATTGTATTAAGAGGTGGCATCAATGCTTGAGGATTTGCAATTTTAAAGAACCTAGTTCAGGTCTTGCACTCATAAAATTTTGGGTCCTTTGTTGTGAGAAGAGTCGCTAAGTGAAATTTCAATATGCTTTAGCAAGTTGAGAAACTAAGATTTTTACTAGAATTTCAGTCTCTATCTAGGTGGACCTTTCTAGGTATTCTTCTTAAGTGGAGTCATCAAGTAAAGTTTAGATGTTTCAAAATGTAGATAAGCTAAGACCTTCACCAAAATCTCAACCTAATGTGTGTTGGTCTGATTGGGCATGCCATTAAACTATTATCATCTCAGAATATCAAGTTCACCTATTACAATGGTCGATGCACCCAACACTCATACCTCACGTAAAGTGATATAGTTGAAAGTTCAAAGCATGAGATGCAATCCTCGAGATAACCTCCAACATTTTTTTAAGGTTGACTCCTTATCGAATGTGATCTTCAATGCTCATCTTCCTAATCTACTTCTAGTCTATTTGTATTCATCAAGGGAAAAGAAAAGAGAGATAACATAAAATTAGATGATAGGAAAACAAACTCCTAATCTAGGGGAGGTGATGCACCAAGATTTGATATTCTCTATGTATCAGTGGGATGATAAACACTTTGAATCACTCATCGACAACTAGAGAGTGAACACTTTATTGGTCTAACACAAGTATTCATACACAAAAAATATTTAAGAACTAGGACATAGAGAGGAATAGTCACAACTTTATATGTATATATATCAAGATTTATACAATATGCCAGCCAAGAGGGCAAATATTTTATTAATAAGATGACTCATGTTTAGATTCCAGATTGATACATAAGAGAAAAGGAAAGGAAAATCACCAAGAGAGGCATGAGCAAGCAACTTTTTTTTCCTTTGCAATGAAGAAGAAACTATTACTTATAGGAAAATTTGGGAAAATTTTCCCTCTAAAATTATGTAGAAAAATCAAAATGTTACCTTTTTTATGTGATGTGCCACACCCACTTTGGTTTTTTCAATTACCTTGAGGTCTTTGGATATGAAATTTTTAATGTTGAAGGGTTCTAGGTATTTGAATGTGCAACTACCATGACTACTACCAACGACCGCTCTTGGAGATCACCAATAGCTGAGTAGGAAGCTCTTCTACAATCAATGTTATTGGGATTGAGGCTACTATTACTACAACTTTCATTGTTAATATCTTTAAGACACCAACTACCTCCTTGGATTGTCAAACCTGAGTAAGGAAGGTAGCTCTAGAGGTTTCTTATCATGGAAGGAAACCTCTTCAAGTGCTCTTTTATGCATGGTCTTCTCTTTGTTTCTAACTGAAACTTTGGTTAGTGCTTTTTTTTGCACATCATTTTAAATTCTTACTGAAGTTTCATTTTTTTCCTTTTTGCATACCTCACGCTCTGATCAATGTTCTTTTATACTTTAGGACTTCAATTCGTTCTCTTTTGCACTTGGCTTTGCATTAAATTTCCTTTGGATTTTCAAATAGTGTGCTTCTCATTAAAGTCACTTTACAAAAATGACAAAGGAAAAGTATAGCCACCCTAAAAAATTAACTAAGGCAAAACATCTACCCAATTGTGGTGAGAATCATCATAGTATCAACATTCATTTTTAATGACTACTTTATTTAATTTAGAAAAAAATGTATAAAGGAACCCTAATTCCAAAGTAGTATGTAATATTTGATTATGGAATTTTATAAGGAACAATAACACCTAATTCAAATAACTAATGCACCATTTAATTGAGAAAAGTGTTCGACAAGTTGTTTTGATTTTATTAAGGATGATATGCTATGATGATGATTTTAATAATAGATTGTTTGATTGTAAATGAAATTGAGGACACTTAAGATAAGGGAGAGATGACCTTAGATATAAAGGAGATATGACCTTACGGATAAGGGAGATATGAACTTACAATTTTGAGTTGGTGATGACATAGACTACAAGCTCCTAGTAGCAACTAGACTCAGCTATGTGGTTATGATGACTAAAGTAGAGTTTGATAGGGTACTATTGATACATTTGAAGGAAAAATGGTATTCAAAGTCAAATACTTTTCAATTAATGATAGGAGAGATGGTCATCATAATGAAGAACATCTAGCAGATCCTATGTACCAATTCATGATGCTTCGTTCATGAGGAGCTAGTCAAGGAATAGATGATTAGAGAGATTGACAAGCTTTGAGATATTTTTATGTTTTGATTTGGCATGCATATAAATGTCATACTTTAGGCCATGGTCATTAGGATATAGGAGTATTTATTTATATTTTTGATATATGACATGGTTTTATTGAATAAAATCAAGAGGGTTCTTCCATGGATACTTGAGGAGGTTGTAGTTGGTATGGGCTTGGGAGCATATTTTTATGGCTAGACTACCAAGATTTTCAAGGGACCATAATGATCAAGAGGCCCTTAATGCATAGTAGTGACTATATGCTTTTGAGGTAGGATACACTTATCCCCATAAGGGGACCTAGGATGGGCATGTTGATGCATCGATGAGCTCATGAGTTATGACATCATAACGACATCATATGGTGCCTATACAAGGACCACTTAGGTTTGGATGAGCATGAGATGTATATTAGGTCAAACAATGATGATAGTTTATTAGCCTTCATGGGTATTGTAGATTCAAAAGCACAACACTACAACTATTGCTTAAAATAAATGGATACACCAAACCAAAAATGCACAACCATGAAATATAGATATTATATTAATGGGAGGGAGCTTATAAAATCTATTTTTATAGATCAGGATGATGCACAATCCTTTGTTGATACAATATTACAATATTTAGGGTTCTCTGAAACCCTAATGGCAAAGTTACAATGTCTTCAATCGTGCTCTTGATCCCAACAATGGTGAGTGGGCTTTGTGCTTATCCAATACTGGGCCACTCTAGCTTAATCAACTACTTAAAGCTAGTAGATTTATAGACCTGCACACATAACAACAATATCAAGGGTTAGTAGTAACAATGAGGGCTCCACTATGTGAGACCCTCAAACATTAACAAAAACCCTAGCTATTGTAAACCTGCAATGCATACAAAATCTAAAGATAATAACATAAAATAAACAGATTGATTTACCTTACTCAATGTTCTGTTTGTGGACAACTTGATTTGATGCAGATTTGATGGTGAAAGTGTGTTCTAGCATCGCACGAATGTAGGAAGTCTCCAGAAAGGTTTATGTAAATCACCCATGGGCATTTGGTAGCTATAGGAGGTGCCCATGGGCACTTGGGATGCACTTGTAGGAGCTTGAGAGGTGCCTGTGGGCACTCGAAAGGTACTTTGGGCTGAGGTAGAAGTCTGTATAAGCAGATCAAGCGAGGGTGAAAGATGGGATGGCTATGGCGATGAACGAGGGTATGCGAAATGTAGCATATGGATGAATATTAGGCAACAGAAGGTTGTGTGGTAGCCTTAGGGCACTTAAGAGGGTTAGGGTTTAGAATTAGGGATTCAAGGGACTTAGGGAAATTTGACCCTTAGAAAACTTAGGGTCTGGGTAAGACTTAGGGGTTGATTCATCAAAATAGCTCCTAATTATAGTCCAACCTAGGGCATGCTAGGGTTTAAATGACACTTAATCATGTGGTTGAGATTAAAGCACATCCAATGGTGGATAATAATTTTAGGGTGTGAAATGGATTAAGTCAGATGGAAGAATGAGATTAAATGAAATCTAATGGTTGTGGTTTATTTATATATAAATATATATTTATTAAATATATATCAAATATAATATTAAAATATTATTATTTAAATATATATATTATAAATATATATAAATAAATAAATAGGCAAAAATGGTGGGAAAGTTAGAATGAAGGGTAAATGGCTATATTTAAGTGGTGGAAATTACGGGAAGGCATTTATGGACGACAAGTGGCTAGATTTTGGTGTCTACAAATGCTCCTTTTTGTACCATGTTGCGTGAAGCACAATATGATGCAAAAATACGAGGCACCTGCTCGATCTTGGCATAGACGTAGCTTCTCTTTCTTGTTAGAATGCGGAACAAACTTGAAGACAAAAAGAATAAAAAAAATTGGAGTTGTTACATAACTTACCCCCTCAATTGGCGAATGAGTTATGGATGAATCTCACGAGCCAATTGAAAAATAATTTATGGAATAAATGTTGTGCAAAGAAGGAATGATGGAATATGTGTTTATTTTTACCCCAACAGATGAAGGGTTTGGGGAGAAATAGGTAGTAGGTGTCTGTTATTTGCCCCAACAGATGAAGGATTATGGGAGAAATGAATGATAGGTGTCTGTTATTTTCCCCAACTAATGAAGGGTTTTTTGCCAAGTGCAGATGCCATGATCATGTAAGATATATCCCTTTGAGGGAAAGTCAAAACCAAAATGTGGTTGCCCCAAATTTTGGGTGATTTGATGTTGTTGAAGAATGTGCCTTTTGATGTCATTGAAATGCAAGTATGAAAATGCAAAAAAAAAAAATAGTCTATCCTTGGGGCCACTCATGATTGTAGCAATTCCTACATGGAAAACTTGAACGGTTGCTCAATCACTTTACCCGGCCTATATCCTCAGAGACTAGTGTAAAATGAGGTGATGATGAGTTATGATTTTGTTTGTGTTTCAAGCCCCACGATTAAGGCCATCAATGACAACTTTTGAGCAAATTGGTCTTGGCATAGTTTCACTTTAAAAATGAGGTACCAAAAATGATTTTATTTTCAAACAAGGAGATAGTGGATGATGAAAATGGCCAAGTTTCCTTATGGTGATTTATTCATCTTACCAAATTACATGGACGAAAATCGCTACAATCGCCAAGGATTTAGAATAGACCACTAGATACGAGGTTCACTTGAATTTGTACTTGAACTTGGAAAATGTTGAATGTAAATATAATTGTTGATGGATTGGTGGTGACATGAAGATGTGATGATGAGAAATGTATTGATGGGTGCAATGTGGAATGATTTTGTGGAGGTAAGTTACCTATTTTGACTATATGGATTCAAGTTACTAAGTCTATTTTTGCCCCAACAGATGAAAGGGATTTTTTGAAATGGGGAAAATGCAATGAATGGGTTTGTTCTTTGCCCCAACAGATGAAAGGATTTTTGAAATGGAAAAATGTTCTAAAACATGTCTGTTCTTTGCCCTAAAAAATGAAGATATTTTTGAAATGGGGAACAATGCAATGAATGGGTTTGTTCTTTGCCCCAACAGATGAAAGGATTTTTGAAATGGAAAAATGTTCTAAAACATGTCTGTTCTTTGCCCTAAAAAATGAAGATATTTTTGAAATGGGGAACAATGCAATGAATGGGTTTGTTCTTTGCCATAACATATGAAGGGTTTTGGGAGAAATAGATGATAGGTGTATGTTATTTTTCCCAACATATGAAGGGTTGTGGGAGAAATGAATGATGGTATATGTTATTTGCCCCAATACATGAAGGGTTGTGGGAGAAATGGATGATAGGTGTCTATTATTTGCCCCAACAGATGAAGGGTTGTAGGAGAAATGAATGATAGGTGTCTGTTATTTGTCCCAATAGAATAAAGGATTACGGGAGAAATGGATGATAGGTGTCTGTTATTTTCCACAACAGATGAAGGGTTGTAGGATAAATGAATGATAGGTGTCTATTATTTGCCCCAATAGATGAAGGGTTGTGGGAGAAATGGATGATAGGTTTCTATTATTTTTCCCAATAGATGAAGGGTCATGATCATGTTAGATGGAAAAATGTGATGAAATATGTATGCTCTTTGCTCCAATATATGAAGAAATTTTTGAAATGGGTAATGCAATGAATGTGTCTATTCTTTGCCCTAAAATATGAAGGGGTTTTTGATATGGTGTAAGTATCCTTATGGTGATCTACCCATCCTACTGGATTGCATGGATAACCAGTCGCTCCAATTGCCAGGTTAATAGGATAAACCACTAAATACGAGGTTCACTTGTACTTGTTTCTGTTCTTTACCCTAAAAAATGAAGGGTTTTTTTGAAATAGGAAAATGAAATGACTGTGTCTGTTATTGCCCTAATAGATGAAGGGGTTTTTGATAAGGAATGAATGCAAGGCAAAGGGCACAACCTTTGACAAAGGGACACAACCTTTTGAACCTGGAAATTGACTTGTTGATGATGTGATGTGATTGAATGATTGAATTGATTGTTGAAATGGTGGGGAAGGTGTGATACCTTGAACACCCCAAGTTGTGATGTTTGCTTGATTTGGGAGAAAGGTGTGAAACCTTGAACACCTCCAAGTTGTGATGATATTTGCACTTTCTAGTGATCTTTGCATATGCAAGTTATATATAGATATATATACATACATATCTTTGACTTTTGTGTTATGTCTATGTGGATGCTTTTGTGTGAATGCATGTGTATATGGATGACTAATGCAAAATAGCATGTACTAATGATCACTTATGGTTTAGATCATTGCTTTGGCCATGTTTAGAATTGTTTCTTAATCAAGGGCATAAAAATTGGTGGCTTATGGTGGAGTATGGCTAATGAAATGACATGGATGTTGACACGAAAGAAGATATGGATGTTGATACGAAAGAAGATATGGATGTTGATATGGAAAACTAACTATTTTTTTGAGACTCAAACATCCTAGTATATCAAATAAACTCACTAAAATTACCCAATTCTTCTAGGACCAAATGTGTGTGCAGTGAATTCATTTACCAAATCAAGAGCATGGTAATGACCTTAGACAATCAAGAACCAGTGTGTGTGCAAGTGAGTTCATTAACTCGTCTGGAATAAATTGGGTAAACATGTTATAGTTGGAACCAAGAAGCTAGCTTGTCCATATGAGCTGTCAAAGCTCTATTTTTAAAAGAGACATATCACCACTCATGAGCGTACTCCACTACCAGTCAAGTTTCTATAGCTCTAGTGGAGGCTAACTCCATAGTCCATGATTTTTGTTTTTGATTTCTTAAATCTTGGGGATGACTACTTAATCATATGACTGGAAATGTAGTACGATCCTTACAACCCAATTAATCAGTGGTGTGTGATGTAAAAGATTTAGAGCTTTGGGAAATTGGATTCTCAACCTAAGTGTGATAAGAATTGTATCCTATCATTACTACTCTATATTTTTAATTTGAAGCAACTGTGATAGTGGTGCAAACCACTATTATTATGGACTATGTTGCATAATGGGACAAACAAGGATGACCCTTTTCACTTCAAGATTCATACCAAGGATGGTGTTATCCCTCTTTGACACAAGATGTTTTTAAGGTGTGAAATTATGCTTGGTTCAAGGATGTTTTAGATTCAATTCCCATAACTCAAGATTTTCTTAGTGTATATATGTGTGATGGTTCTAAAAGAACTTGACATGTTTTTAAAAGGTTGCTTAAAACACTAGGAGTGGCTGAGTGACTGAAAACACTTAGGATTTATGAATGTGTGGAGGAAAATGACAATTTAACTTGGTGAAATTGTGTGGATGACTTTGTGAGGGTGCTTCTAATTAAGGCAACATGACTTGATTGGTCCAATTCAAGACCTTGAACCTAATAAATGATCCCTAATATGAAGTGTGAAATGTGGATGCAATGTATGAAATGCATTTTGTGAAATACAATGTTTGTGATGCCAATGTGTAAAAATAATATGTGTGAAATGCAATACTATGAAATGAAATGTGTGCAAATGAAATATGTGAAATGAAATACAATTTTTTTGTGTATTAGCCATGTATATATATATATATAAATCACAGTAAGCATGGAATGCTTTCAAGTGTATGATGTTCAGTGGCTTGGGTTCATCTACTCCCCCTAGCTTGGTAAGCTTATGACCAAAGGGATTAGGTACCTTTGGAGCCTTTTTAAAATTGAAATGTGACCAAAGGGATTAAGTACCTTTGGAGATTTTTGAAAAATTGATATGTGACCAAAGGGATTAAGTACCTTTGGGTTTTTTTTTTTTTTAAATTGACATGGGACCAAAGGGATTAAGTATCTTTGGGGATTTTTTTGAAATTGGTATGTAACCAAAGGAATTAAGACCTTTGAGGCTTTTTGAAATACCTTTGGGGCTTTTTTTTTTTAAATTGACATGGGACCAAAGGGATTAAGTATCTTTGGGGATTTTTTTGAAATTGGTATGTAACCAAAGGAATTAAGACCTTTGGGGCTTTTTGAAATTGACATGGGACCAAAGGGATTAAGTACCTTTGGGGATGTTTTTGAAATTGACATGGGACCAAAGGAATTAGGTACCTTTGGGGATTTTTTTGAAATTGATATGTGACCAAAGGAATTAAGACCTTTGGGGATTTTTGAAATTGACATGTGACCAAAGGGATTAAAAACCTTTGGGGATTTTGAAATTGATATGTGACCAAAGGGATTAGGACCTTTGGGGATTTTTGAAATTGATATGTGACCAAATGGATTAGGACCTTTGGGGCTTTTTGAAATTGACATGGGACCAAAGGGATTAAGTACCTTTGGGGCTTTTTGAAATTGACATGGGACCAAAGGGATTAAGTACCTTTGGGGCTTTTTGAAATGGATATGTGACCAAAGGGATTAAGAACCTTTGGAGCTTTTTGAAATTGAGATGTGACCAAAGGGATTAAGAACCTTTGGAGCTTTTTGAAATTGAGATGTGACCAAAGGGATTAGGTACCTTTGGAGCTTTTTGAAATTGATATGTGACCAAAGGGATTAGGTACCTTTGGAGCCTTTTGTTTTGTTTTTGTTTTTGTTTTGTGAGGAATGTGTGATACCTTAAACATCCTCAATTTTATTGATGGTTGATTATGTGAATGACTGGAAGAATGTGATATCCTAAGAATCCCCAGTATGATTGATGATTGATTTGGTACCAATGTCAAGATCATATGGGTTGGATTGACCATTTATGGGAAAGAATTTCAGATCAATAAGATATCGGACATCTTTGAATGCATAATAATGGTTGATGTCATGGCCTACATATTGATGATAAGGACAATACAAGTGTTTATTATAATACTTTCCATGTGGTTGTTGTTGGATATGTCTCATTCTTTGCCGGAAAAGAATTGTATGACAGGCACTACAGCGCAAAAGACGACGGGTAGGGGGGGTCCGGGGATTCCCACGGTTGGTGGGTGGTTAGTGGGTGTGGGTGGTTTAGCCCACGGTGTTGTATCCACGGTACCCTAATACCACTTGGTGGTTTAGGGTTGTATGAGTTTCCTTATATAATTATTGTAATGCCCCATTTGAGGGACAAGAGAGAGAATAATATATCAAGGAGGATAGACTCTTGTTTGCTGGACTAGCCCAAATCGGGTGAACCAGGGTAAATCTTGTGTGTTATATGTGCATTGAATGGTGTCATTATTTCCTTAGTTATTATTTCTGCATTATTTCTAGAATATGTTTCTGTAATTCTCTTCATTTGGTATCAGAGCCAAGTCATTAGCCATAGGGGGACGCCTTTATTGCTAGGGTTTAAATCCGTTTGAAGAAGATCTAGGGTTTCTAGGAGTGAGAGGAAACCTATTCTGGAGTGGGAGTTACGCAGAAGGAGTTTGAAGGAAAAATGTCAGGAAATCATTCAAGGATAGAGATCGAGAAGTTTGACGGCAAAATTTTTGAGCTATGGAAGTTAAAGATGGAAGATATGCTCGTGGACAGAGATCAATGGGCTGCTATTTCAGAAACAACAAAACCTACGGGTACTTTCGATGAAGATTGGGAGAAGATGAATCGAAAAGCAAGGAGTCTGATTCGACTGTGTCTTACAGATTCGGTGCTCATCAATGTTTTGGGAGAAGCTACAGCGAAGGATCTTTGGGAGAGGTTAGGGGCTTTGTATCAATCGAAGTCCCTAGTGAACAAATTATTCCTCGTAAAGAAACTCGTACAATCTTAGGATGCATGACGGGGATTCGGTTGCAGATCATCCGAATGCATTCAATACAGTGGTAAGTCAACTAACATCCGTAGAAATTAAGTTGAGTGAGGAAGATAAATGCATTACTTTGTTATGCTCTTTACCACATTCATGGGATAACTTAGTAGTAGCAATTGGTAGTACAACTTCATCCACATTGAAGTTTGAAGATATAGTGGCATCTCTATTATCTGAGGATATGAGGAGAAAAGCCATGGAGGGCACATCTAAGGAAGCCCTAACAGTGAGAGGGCGTGCCAAGGAGAAGGACAAATCTAGATATGGTGATAGGTCTAAGTCTAAAGGTAGATCCAAGTCTCAGGGGAAGTTTGAGAGAAAATGCTGGAATTGTGGCAAGCCAGGTCATATGAAGAAGGATTGCAGATCAAAGAAAGCTGAGTCTGGAAAAAAGTCTGATGAATCGACTTCCACGGAGATGAATAAATCCATTGATGAAGCAGGGGATGTATATTTGGCATCCCGCTCATCATGCTCCACACGATCAGATAAAAACGATTGGTTGATTGATACTGGTGCCTCTTTTCATATGACTCCTCATAGAGGGTGGTTCAATGAATATGAAAGATATGATGGATGGGAGGTACTATTGGGAGATGATTCACCACTCATAATCATGGGTCGTGGAAGAGTGAAAATTTTGTCGCGAGATGGTAGGGTTAAGACCCTACCAGGTGTGATGCATATTCCGGGACTTGCTAGAAATTTGATTTCGGTAAGCAAAATGGCCGATGCAAGAAGTTGAATGTCGGCTTTGGCAAGGATTCATGCAAAATGGTTCGTGGATCAATGGTGTTGGCAAGGGGAGTTCGGATTGGAACATTGTATAAGCTATTGGGAAGCACTATGACAAATGAGTGCAATAGCTCAACCGCTCCCGAGGTTGATTCCGATAAAAGCTCAACACTCGGCATCAAAGGATGGGACATATTGGAGAAAAGGGATTGCGTACCCTATACACAAAAGGTATGGTTCATGGTATCCCTAATTACTCAATGACTTCTGAGTTCTGTGAACATTGTATTTATGGTAAACAGAATCGGGTTAGTTTTCCATCTAATGCCACAAGATCTAGTGGGGTACTAGATTTGATCCACAAGTGATATTTTTGGTCCTCGCTCCTATGCCGCCTCTTGGAAAATCACGGTATTATGCTTCCTTTGTTGATGATTTTTCAAGATATGCATGGATTTACTTTCTTAAGAGCAAAGATGAAGTGTTTGAAAAATTTAAGGAATTTAAAGCACTTGTTGAGAATCAAACCGATAAAAGGATTAAGGTGTTGAGGTCTGATAATGGAGGGGAATATTGTTCTAATATATTTGAGAAATTTTGTAAGCAATGTGGTATTGCAAGATAGAAGACTACTTCATATACACCTCAACGTAATGGAGTTGCAGAGAGGTTGAACAGATCACCGATGGAGAAGGCTAGAAGTATGCTCAGTGGTGCAGGTTTGGCACAGAATTCTCAGGCGATAAAGTGAGTGCAGCATGTTACTTGCGAAATCGGTCACCTACATCAGGATTGCCAGATCAAACTCCATTTGAAGCTCTATTTGGTAAGAAACCATCTATTTCACATCTCGTAGTTTTTGGTCGTGATGCATACATGCATATTCCAAAGGAGAAAAGAAGTAAGCTAGATAATAAGGTCGTTAAATGTATCTTTATTGGTTATAAAGATGGTGTTAAAGGATATAAGCTTTGGAATCCAAAAACTAAAAGTACAATGGTATAGTAGAGATGTGGTGTTTAGGGAGATGATCAGTGATTCTAGGAAGGTAGTTACAGAAGAGGAACCTGGAACGGTCCAATTTGATCTCATGGACAACTATCAGATAGTAGAGGATCTGGAAGAGGAGCATACAGATGAGGATATGGAAGAGGAGCATACAGTGAGGATCTGGAAGAGGATGAAGAAGAGGTTCATACACCCGTGGTAAGGAGATCAACACGGGAAAGGAGGCAACCCGAAAGGTACACCATCCGCTTTTCCTACTTCTTTTGTACTATCTCACTATCGATGAAGATCCTAGAACAGTTAGAGAAGTCATTAATTCTGGAGAGGCAAACCATTGGGAAGAGGCCATGGATGAGGAAATGATGTCCCTGAAAAAGAACAGAACATGGGATTTAGTGAAATTACCAAGTGGTAGGAAAGCAATAGGTTGCAAGTGGATCTTTAAAAAGAAGCAGAATGCTGAAGGTAAAGTGGAGAAATATAAAGCTCGCCTAGTTGCTAAAGGTTTTTCTCAAAGTTGAAGGAATTGATTATGGTGAAGTTTTTTCTCCCGTTGCAAAGCTAACATCAATTAGATTTATGTTAGTCGTGGTCGCTGCATTCGATCTTGAAATAGAACGGATGGATGTGAAAACCGCATTCCTTCATGGAGATTTGGAGGAAGAAATCTATATGAGGCAGCTCAAGGTTTCACTATTGGCAGAAAGGAGGATCTGCATGTAAGTTAAAGAAATCATTGTATGGACTGAAACAATCACCTAGAATGTGGTACCAAAAATTTGATACTTATGTTTTAGGAATTGGTTTTGTTCGTAGCAATGCTGATCACTGTGTGTATTCAAAGAAAATTGGTAATGTAATTGTCATTATAGTTCTTTATGTTGATGACATGTTACTAATTGGAAATAGCAAGAAACTGGTCATGGAAGTAAAGTCTCAGTTGGCATCACAATTTGACATGAAGGATCTTGGCCCCCGCAAATTTTATATTGGGTATGCAAATAAAAAGAGATCGCTCTAACATAAAGTTGTGGCTAGATCCGAAAAAGTATGTTGAGACAGTGTTGAAAAGGTTCAATATGCAGGATTGCAAACCGGTGAAGGTACCTATTTCTTTAGGTGAAAAATTGTCTGCTGAACAATGTCCAAAAATAAGAAGAAGAGGTAGAGGAAATGTCACATATTCCTTATGCAAATGCCGTAGGTAGTTTAATGTATGCCATGGTTTGTACTAGAGCAGACATTGCCCATGCAGTGGGAGTCTTGAGTAGATATATGTCTAAACCTGGTAAAGAGCATTGGACCGTTGTGAAAAGGGTGTTTAGATATTTGCGTGGCACCTCCGATTTTACAATCTGCTATGAGGGTACAGGTAAAGAAAATAGACAATTGGATATAGAAGGGTTTGTTGATGCAGATTAAGTGGAGATCCGGACAGGAGAAGATCTACTAGTGCTTATGTATTCAATTTGTTCGGAGGGGCCATTAGTTGGATGAGCAAGAGGCAGACCGTTGTTGCTCTTTCAACTACCGAAGCCGAGTATATGGCTGCCACCGATGCAAGTAAGGAAGTCGTATGGCCGCAAAGACTATGTGCTGAAATTGGGTTCTTTCAAGGAGTCAGTAAAGATAAACTCGTGATGATCGTAGTGCCATATTTTTGGCAAAGAACCCCGCTTACCATTCAAGAACGAAGCACATTGATACAAAGTTCCATTTCCGTAGGGACATGCTTGAACAGAGGAAAGTGTTGGCTGGAAAAGGTAGACACCAAGGAAAATGTTGCAGATGCTTTAACCAAGGCTGTAAGCACCGAAAAGTTTAGATTCTGTTCAAATGAAATGGGTCTGGCAAAGTATTCAACAAGTGGGAGAATGTTGGATATGTCTCATTCTTTTCCGGAAAAGAATTGTATGACAGGCACTACAGCGCAAAATACGACGGGTAGGGGGGGTCCGGGGGTGCCGGAGGCACCCAAGGACCCCCGGCTACGGTAAAGGTGATTACGTAATAGGTGATGGCTCGGGGTGCGTAGGGGGACGCCCTCGGATGCGGTGAAAGAGAAAGATGCTGGAGAAGACTAGCTGAGAATAGGTGGCGGAGCCGCCTAAAATTTTTCACCTACTTTTATCGCTACTTTTCACCTACTTTTATCGCTACTTTTGGAGCGGCCCTCGGGATTCCCACGGTTGGTGGGTGGTTAGTGGGTGTGGGTGGTTTAGCCCACGGTGTTGTATCCACGGTACCCTAATACCACTTGGTGGTTTAGGGTTGTATGAGTTTCCTTATATAATTATTGTAATGCCCCATTTGAGGGACAAGAGAGAGAATAATATATCAAGGAGGATAGACTCTTGTTTGCTGGACTAGCCCAAATCGGGTGAACCAGGGTAAATCTTGTGTGTTATATGTGCATTGAATGGTGTCATTATTTCCTTAGTTATTATTTCTGCATTATTTCTAGAATATGTTTCTGTAATTCTCTTCAGTTGTTTAATATCACTTGATTTGATTTATGAAAGTATAATATGTTGTGCTTCATAAAGTCTTTGAAAAATGGATGAATAAGATTCTACAAGCACTGTGTATTCTCAACGGGGCTTTGTAGGATGCTTGGTACATTTGTCCAATTGTGTTGAACTTTGAAATTGTGGTATAGGTATCAAAACCTGAGATGTGGATTATGAAACTAAATGTTGCGATTGTTGTGTTTGTTGACATGGATGATGATGATGACTCATTTGTAACTTAATGTTAGTGAGTCAAGTTAAAATTTGTTGTTGAATTTTTGTGTTTTGACAATTTGAATGTAGGCCTTGGTTGGCTTATTGACTGTTTTGAGAGGTGGTGAATGGATTGATGAATGGATGAGATTGAGTGTGTTGTTAGAGGTGTGATGAATTGGGGGAAATGGAATGAATTTGATGATGATGATATTGATGAATAAATTATTGTGAATGAAGAAGAGGATATGATGTATGAGGACTATGGATGGGTGGACTCATAGGAATGGAATGGGTTTATGGAGGTATGGGAATGGAAACCACAAAATATTATGGTACCCAAGAGGGGATTTGGGTAATGAAGATGGGCTGAGTGGAAATTGGTTGAGGCATAGGGTTCACTTGAACTTGTTGTTGAGCTATATACCGATGCTTGAGCAATTTTTTCAAATGTTCCCATGCTTCAATAATTTGCATATCATCAATGGATGGCATGGAGGAAAATGGAACAAATGGTGTGGATTGGGGACAAGTGGCAATGGAAATTGCAACTTGATTGGATGAAATGGGTGCTGGTGAAGCAACACTGACTTGTGCTTCATACCAAGGGAGGGTCCATGAATGGGATGAGATAATTTCTTGTTTTAAAGAGGGATCGTGTCTAGGTGAGTTGGGGATAGACTTTAGAACATAGTTATAAGACTTCATAAAATTTTCTACTTTATCTAAGTCTATATGGGTGATATGGTGGCTTATTGTGGAGGAGGTTGACTCCTCCTGGGGATGGTCATATGGTAGGTTGTGGAGGGAAAGGAATGTGAGGGACCTACAGATAAATTTGCTTGTGTCACATTCAAGGTATCTACCACAAAAGTGGTGGGAAATGTGGATGATGGTTCCATTAAGTTATCTTGAATTATTGCTTTATTTTGATTACGTGTTAATACCATAAGCAAAATTAAATCAAGATACTGACTAAAATAACAAATATAACAAAACTAGAATGTTTCAAGGAAATAAATAAACAAAGCTAAGTCTCAATTAGTGTGGCTTACCTCGTTCATTAATTATCTTATTTTTTTTAATGTATGTACATTTTTATGTGCTAGTCTTGTGTGTTTTGTTTTTCTAATATTTATTAATGGAATAAAAGGTGAAAATCTATGGCTAGGATAGGACAACGCGATTCTTGTTGGTGATGAAATCCAACAATTTTGCTCGGGGGTATTCCTAAGGTGACTAAAGGCTAATATTGGTGGATGGATATGAATGCCACCATCACCAAAATTCAAGCAATGGTTGGTGATGAAATCCAAGCCATGCTATTTATTGATAGTTGGATGGAATTTGTATGACTGTTTCCAGATTTTCTACAATTCAATATTTTTGACTGGTTGCTCCTGTTTGGATCACGTGGAAGTGTTGGCAAGTGGAGAAAGAGTCACCCCTAGCCTCCCTCAATTATTTACAAGTGTTTCTTGCATATTTAATTGAAAAATTTCATGCATTCCTTCATAGTGACAGGTGGCTAGAATTTGTATGGACTGTCACCTATTTTTTTACAGTAGTCAAAACATGCCCATCTGCCCTTTTGGAGTGCTTATAACTTTTGTCTCGTAACTCCAATGTATACAAAATTTTACCCACATGTTATTGGCTGTATTAATTACATCTGGTTCAATTTTCAGCTTTTAAATCCTCAGGAATTACTCCCAAAATTGTTGTCAAGTTGGCCTCTAACACAAATTTTTACCAGAATTTCCAGCAGTCAAAAAGTGTGAAACTGCCATTTTGTGGGCCCCATATCTTCCATATTATTTGTCCATATGCCTTAAAATTTGGGTAATGTGTTCTCTCTACTATGAACTATAATTTGTATGAATTTGGTTCTTTAACTTGCTTTGGATCATTCCTAGTAGATCCACCAATATGCCCCTTAACAATATTTGCACCTGTTAATAGCTCCAGGAAAAACATTTAAGGCATGAGCTCCAGAATGATGTAACCTTCATAACTTTTTATCTACAACTCGGATTGACTTGCTTCAAAAATCAAAGTTGTAGTTCTCGATGAGAGGAATCTATCCATGCCATCAGAATGTAATTTTACTGTATTATGACATCAAAATTAACATGATACTCATTTTTGACCTTTTACAAGTAAAATGCTTAAAATAGTCAAAACAAGGGTATAATGTTTCTAACATAAAATCATGTAAAAAATTAACAATTAATATATTCTAATCAACTATTTGGAAATTTAACTTTGTATATTTAATAATATGGCAGTTTTTATATGTTAACCATAGTGCAAAAATGAGGCATTTCTCGGCCTCATCATTCCCCCCCAGCTTGAACTGATGCATGCCCTCATGCATCCCAGTAGGCCATAGCAATATGCAGGTTTTATCCTGTTAAACATCTTTTGCCACCTGAGAATTTTATTCTTGTTGTACTAAACATTTTCAATTAGCACAGGTATTTCATTTTTTTTTGTATACAACCTTGTAGATTTTGTAGTTCCTGCAATTTTTTCTTTTCTTTCCTTCCTTTTTTCTTTTTCTTCTTTTTTTTTATGTTGCTCTTTATTTTTTCCTTTGCAATTTTTAATGTGCCCTACTATTCTGCAATATTTGCAAGAATTTCTGGCACCCTTTGTCTCGGTTTGAAGCCTGCTTTGGAATGAGATTGTTGTTCTAAAGAGGCTTCAGAATTTATTGCAGTAGGAGTAAAACAAAATCTTCAGATGTTGAATTTTCCATGCAACTAAGGGCAGAAGGGGGTGTTTCTTGACATTTTTAACTTGCCAATATTATATGAATAGTTTATGCCAAATGCTGATTATCATACACTAAATGCTAAATGCTTACTATGACTTAAATGCAAGAAACACATACCTTACTATTCTGAAAATTGATCATGCATCTTACAAACTGCTTCTGATGATTCTTAGCATGCTATCTAAAAATATAAACATAACACATGTGTAGTGTGAGATTTGTACAATGGTGGAACAATGATGGGTGGATCAACAAGGCAATGCACGCCGAAAAACTAGTTTTCATGCAAGCCAATTCAGCAGCGCCTCCGAGAAGGTTTTCACTACCAAAATATTCATTTTTTTTTCTTTCATTTTTTTCATTTTTCTTTTCCCTTTTTTCATTTTTTTCTTTTTGTTTCATTTTTTTTTTCATTTTTTTATCAAAAGAGGCTGCCATTTTTGGTTTTCAGCCAACTTCCATCTTTTCAAGGGCTTCAATGAGATAGAATGTATCTCATGAGGCTGCAATGTGAGAGAATTTCTCTCATTCTTGATAAGAACAATCCTTATTCTGCAAAAACATGTCAATTTTTCTATATGAAAACATCTTTTTCAGCTAAAAGCTTGCAACAATGATGCAACCTTCCTTCCATTCAAGTAGTAAGAATCTTCTTGTGTCATCATTGTCTCTGTATTTTCGGAAATGAAGTATTGACCTCATTAGTTCTTCTCTCTGCTGAAATTGATGCATATCCTCATGTATCTTCATTTTATGGGACATGCCTTATGCTGCAATTTTTCTCTTTTCTTTTGTTTTTTCTTTCAATTTTTTTCTTCTTTTCTCTCTTTTTTTCTTTTTTCTCTTTTTCTTTTCTTTTGTTTTTTCAAGATTCAAAGATATGATCATTTGGAATCTTTGCCAGAAGAGGAAGCCTCTTCTACCTTATGCAAATGTAATTGTGTGAAAGATTGAGCAAATTCCACCTTTGTTAGTGGTTGATGGTACACCTGTAAAAGATGTCCATTCACCACTAATGTCCTCCTTAAATCATCAATCAAATAAAGTTGAACAACTTCATTCTCAAACTCCTTTGGTTCATCCTTGCTGCTCTTAATGTGATCATCATGCCACATTTTCCAGTTTTGTTGAGTGAACTCTATTTGGTGAAGTGCTTCCAACCAAAGTTCATCAAATGCATTCAACTGCAAAATCTGTTTTTTTGTACCTGCAACAACTCAATACCAATTGCTAAAGATGCATAAAGTGTTAGTAAAGCATCATGATGACATTCATGTGGTAAATGAAGAAAACTATTTTGTACTGGAATGGGTGACAATTTTTCAAAATTTTGCTTTTCATCATTCCATAATAATTGTTGAACAGTAGTTGGTTCATCTTTAAAATCTGAAATATAAACATTTTCAGCAAAAACAAACTTTTTGGATGAATCCAACTCTTCTTCATTACCCTTTACAACTATGGAGGCCAAAACTGAAATATTCTTTTCATTTTCCTTATGTGATTCAAGAAATTGTGAACTTCCTAGACAATCATACTTAGGTGGAGTAAGTTTTCTTGCAAGCAAGTTTACTGATTTTCCACCTTTTTGTATGGGTTCAAGATATACTTTCTTCTTTTTCCTTGATTTCTTAAAACACATTTCTTGAACAATCTTATTAATGATTGGTACATCTTTAATAGCTTGAAGTAAATGGATTTTAACAATAAAATGTGTTAATTCCTTTATCCAATATGATTGTGAAGATGTCAATTTTGATATTTCAAATTGTTCAAGACATGGTACTTTCTTTGATGAGTCATATTTTTCTTTTTCTTCTTCTTGTTTTAGTGTAGATTTGTTTTCATGCTCATTCCTTTTAGCTCCTATTTCTACACTGGTAAGTGGAATATGTTCAAGAAGTGGTTTTGAACACAATTGAGTTTTATCACAGTCATAAGCATTTATTATGGCTATATTTTCTGATTCAGCCATAGATACAGGGGTTACCTGTTTAACATTGTTGGGATTGGCCACAGGTTGAGCTGAAAATAGAGGTTGTTTTTCCTTTTGTTGTTGTTGTCCATGAGAGAAACTATGGGTATGAGTGGGCAACAAATTTGATTTTTGTTTTTGATAATGTTGCTGCCCTTTGTGCAGTTTTTGTTGTTGTACCCATTGATATCCTGTAACTTTTGGTTGTAACCATGGTGGATGTTGTTGATTCCATTGTTGTTGCATCCAGCCATGTTGAGACAATTCTTGGGAATATGCCCATGGTGGTTGATTCCAACATTGTTGAAGTGGACCTATAGTAGACCATGGCATATACCAAGGATTATTTCCCCAATGTGTAGGAAATTGAGAAGCATTCTGATATGGAAACTTAAGAAAATTATCTCCTTGTCTTTGTCCTACAAAGTTGTATTCTTTCATAGGTTGAGACTGTTTTTCAAAGACACTTTTGAGTTCTGGTAACAAACTACATTGATTTGTGGGGTGTCCTTTTTGACAAATGCTACAAGTAGCAGGTATAAATGTTTTGTTTAAAGGACAGTCATGAAGAGAGTGTTGCTTCTCATTACATTTTGAACAATAGATGATTGAAGGTTCAACAGGTTCATTCTTTTCATCTACTGCTTTATCAAGATGTACTAAAATATCAGCCTCTTCCATGCATTCTTTCAAATCATTTGTGTTACTACCAGTTTTGTTTTTTCTATGCCTTGAATGAGAATAATTTTTACAAAGTTTAATGATTTCCTGAAATTCAAGTGCATTTGCATCTCCTTTCCCTAAGATATCCAATGCATCCCTAAATTTATCTTGCAATCCTCTTAAGAATATGACTTTGCAAATTTTAGGTTCAACACTTCCACATCTCTTATGAACAAAAGAAAATTTGTCTAGATAGTCTTCTAAGATTTCATTTTCCTCTTGTTTCATTGTAAGAAATTCATCATTTTGATTCTTGACTTGACAATATTCTTGGTATCTCTCCAAGAATATGTTTTCCATATCATCCCAAGTTCTAATTGAATCAGGTGCTAAGGTGATAAACCATCGTAGAGCTGACTCTTTAAGAGTGGAAGGAAATAGTTTGAGCTTCTGATTGTCATTAGTGTAATCATGAGCTTGACATACAATTTTAAACTCAAACAAAAACATATCAGGATCTTCAGATGTATTTCCCTTGAAATTTGGTAACACTGAAGGTGAAATGGCCTTCATGGGAGCATATTGATTAAGATCTAATTGAATGGGATTTTGAAAAGTTTTGGCAGGTGCACTAGTTGTACTAGGATAGAACACATTACTAGCTCTCCCTAGATTCTCTTGTGACACTTCCATTATAGGTTCCCAAAAACAATTATAAATCTTGTCAAATTTTCCCGAGTGTATGGATTTGTCAAGAGAAAGTGGTGTTGAACTACTGATTTTTCTTTCTTGTAATAATTTCTCAAAGGATCCTGTAGTTCTTGAAGTCGATGATTGTGATTCTTTGAAAATTCCAACATTTTTGGAAATAAAAAATTTAGACAATTTTGACATAATTTCAACCTCTTGTAAAAAAATTTCTTCCTGTGGTTTCTTGCTTATTTTCTAAATGGGCTGAAATGCAATTTACCAAAAATTATTACTTATACCAGTCATTTATCCAGATTTCACTCTGAATTTCACAACTTAGCACAATTAATAATTATTGGGCTGCTTTTACCTTCTAACAACACCGTGGTCCCCGACAACGGTGCCAAAAATGATGAGTGTCGTCAATCACACCATTTAATCATTATAATTGTCAATCCAAGGCGGTGTCCAAGGCTATATACGAAAGGAGATATAGGCAGCTTGAAAATCAGCTCATTCAGAAAATAGGCTTTATTGGTGGGACAAGTTAACCTTGGGGGTTTTGGTGTCACTTTAATCCTATAAACTGAAATTGAATTCTAATTACTCTTGCATAATCAAAATTATAGGAATAGAAATATTGCAAAAAAAATAAAACCTAATTACTTTTGCAGAATGAAACCTATTTACTATTGCAGAATATAAATGACAAGAAAAGGTAGTTGCAGGAAACTGAAATCTAACTAAATTTGCAGAAATGTCACCTATTTTACTCTTGCAAAATGAAAAGAATAACAAGAAGATGAAATAGCAAAAAATGAAACACACAGACTAACAACTGATCAATAGAATGGATTAAAGCAGGAAATAATCTGCTGGAAACAAGGGAAATTCAATAATGCTGCAAGTTGATGAACCAATTAACACTCACACTCATTAACCTAGGTTCAAATCACAAATATCTATGCACTATCAGCTAATGAACAGAAAATAAAATATGACAAGTCTCTGCTTAATCTGTTGCAACAAAAGTTGCAGAAAAACCTATCACCAATAAGCCTTCTTCTAAACCTGGAAGTGGCCCTTGCTCCCCTGTTCCAGAAGAAGGCAAAAAAACTCTCTCTTAACTACTTAAACACTCAGACATTTAATGGGACAAAATATGAATGAGAAATCCTGCACTTTATTTAGTCTTAAGCAACATTACAATATTTGTAGGAAAACCTGCTAAAAACTACAATTTGCCACAGATCTACTTTCTTACCACAAGTCCTATCCTTATTCTCTACTTCTCTACTTGGCTCAACCAACATGGGAGCCTATTATTTATAACATTCTATTACATATGCCAATCCATTCTGTTGCTGCCTTTCAGGGATTTAGCAACTGTTCTGAAGAAGTCTTCCTAAAATGCAACAAATTGTTATGTTGCAGCATATCCATTTTCCTTGTTGTGTGTCATCCATTGGGAGAAATGCATTGGAAGGGGTGAGAAAACTCCTCATACAGCTGGATCCATCCTCATCTCACCATTTGCCACCTTTCTGACCATTTTGTTTATAGTTTTGACCAAAACTGGTCCTGTTCTACTCATTCCGGAGCTGCTCCGAAATATCTGGCAGTTTAACCATTTTGACCCTTATCCGTACACCAGATGCGTAGAAAAGCGAGTTTGACCAGCTAGGTAGTCTTCCTAAGTCCTTAGAAGACCAATTCTATAGATTTTACATGCTGGAATTGACAAATTCCAAGCCATGCTATTTATTGATAGTTGGTTGGAATTTGTATGACTATTTCCAGATTTCCTGCAATTCAATATTTTTGACTGGTTGCTCCTATTTGGATCATGTGGAAGTGTTGGCAAGTGGAGAAAGAGTCACTCCTAGCCTCCCTCAACTGTTTCCAAGTGTTTTCCACATATTTAATTGACAAATTCCATGCCTTCCTTCATAGTGACAGGTGGCTGGAATTTGTATGGACTGTCACCTATTTTTTTACAGCAATCAAAACATGCCCAACTGCCCTTTTGGAGTGCTTATAACTTTTGCCTCGTAACTCCAATGTACACAAAATTTTACCCACATGTTCTTGGTTGTATGAATTACATCTGGTTCAATTTTCAGCTCTTAACTCCTCAGGAATTACTCCCAGCATTGCTGTCAAGTTGGCCTCTAACACAGATTTTTACCAAAATTTCCAGCAGTCAAAAAGTGTGAAACTGCCATTTTGTGGGCCCCATATCTTCCAGATTATTTGTCCATATGCCTTCAAATTTGGGTAATGTGTTCTCTCCACTATGAAATATAATTGGTATGAATTTGGTTCCTTAACTTGCTTTGGATCATTCCCAGTAGATCCGCCAATATGCCCCTTAACGCAGATTTGCACCTGTTAACAGCTCCAGGAAAAACACTAAGGCATGAGCTCCATAATGATGTAACCTTCATAACTTTTTATCTACAACTCGGATTGACTTGCTTCAAAAAGCAAAGTTGTAGTTCTCGATGAGAGGAATCTATCCATGCCATCAGAATGTAATTTTATTGCATTATGACATCAGAATTAACATGATACTCATTTTTGACCTTTTACAAGTAAAATGCTTAAAATAGTCAAAACAAGGGTATAATGTTTCTAACATAAAATCATGTAAACAATTAACAATTAATATATTCTAATCAACTATTTGGCAATTTAACTTTGTATATTTAATAATATGGCAGTTTTTATATGTTAACCATAGTGCAAAAATGAGGCATTTCTTGGCCTCATCAAAACATGTAGTGTGTGTGTTCCTTTTAAGGTTTACATTTTCTATTGTATACAAACAATTTCAAAAATAATAAATTTCATAAAACTAAATCAAAAGCCAACAAAATATTGCCAAGTTCTCCAAAGGGTGTGAAGTACACCGCTTAAGACCCCATACCTAAATAGCAACTGAAGGGTTTGTCCACCCCTCTGCCTAGAATCACCCAATGGAAGGGATACTTTTGATAATCAGATATTGTTCCAACTTAGATAAAATAAAATTGCTTTTAACCCTAACATGCAACACTAAGTTATGCAATTTATAATTCAAATGCATACAAAATGTAGCAATTCATATTTAGAAAACAAAAACCCTAAACTGAATATGAGGATGAAATGCAAATCTAAAAATGCAGACTATATGATTTCATTTCCAGATTTATTAATGATGATTCATTTTAATATTTAAAATCTAAAAAATAAAATAAACGGTACAGAATGCATAAATAAACTGAATATGTGAAAAAAATAGACTGTATTATTTCATTTCCAAATTTATTAATGATGATTCATTTTAATATTTAAAATCTAAAAATAAAATAAATAGTACAGAATATATAAAATAGAGATTTAGGTTTAATATGGTAGACTTACAAACAGCCTACATTTTTTCTCCAAATCACTGTAAAACCCTAGATCTGCAAAATTCGAGCTTCTGAAGCACCTGCAAGATAACAAAAATAGCAAACAATTTAGTAAGATAAATCATAAATGGAAACCCTTAGGGGGTCCCACCATGATCGCCATTTGTAGATTCAAAAACACAACACTACAACTATTGCTTAAAATAAATGGATACACCAAACCAGAAATGCACAACCATGAAATATATATTATATTAATGGGGGGAGCTTATAAGCTCCATTGTTACATATCAGAATGATGTACAATCCTTTGTTGATACAATATTACAATATTTAGGTTTCTCCAAAACCCTAATGGTAAAGTTGCAATGTCTTCAATCATGTTCTTGATACCAATAGTGGTGAGTGGGCTTCGTGCTTATCCAATATTGGGCCACTCTAGCTTAATCAGCTGCTCAAAGCTAGTAGATATACAAACCTGCACAACAACAATATCAAGGGTTAGTAGTAATAACGAGGGCTCCATTGTGTGAGACCCTCAAACATCAACAAAAATCCTAGCTATTGTGAACCTGAAATGCATGCAAAATATGAAGATAACGAATAAATAGATTGATTTACCTTACTCATTGTTCTATTTATAGATGGCTTGATCTGATGTATATTTGATGATGAAAGCATATTTTGGCATCACATGAATGCAATAAGTCTCTAGAAAGGTTTACATAAAGCACCCGTGGACACCTAGCAGCTACAGGAGGCGCTCGTGGGCACTTAGGAGGCACCCATGGGCACCTAGGACTAAGGCAAAAGTCTACAGAAGCAAATCGGGTGAGGGTGAAAGATGTGGTAGCTATAGCAATGACTGAGGATATGTAGCAAATGGATGGGGATTAGGGCACATAAGGTTGTGTGGCAGCCTTAGGGCACTTAGGAGGGTTAGGGTTTGGAATAAGGGATTCAAGGGACTTAGGGAAATTTGACCCTTAGAAAACTTAGGGTTCGGGTAAGACATAGGGGTTGAGCCATCAAAATAGCTCCTACTTATAGTCCAACCTAGGGCATGCTAGGGTTTCAATGACACTTAATCATGTGGTTGAGATTAAAGCACATCCAAGGGTGGATAATAAGTTTAGGGTGTGAAATGGATTAATGTGGATGGACGGATGATATTAAATGAAATCTAATGGTTGTGGTTTATTTATATATATAAATATATATTTATTAAATATATATCAAATATAATATTAAAATATTATTATTTAAATATATACATATATATAAATAAATAGGTAAAAATGGTGGGAAAGTTAGAATGAAGGGCAAATGACTAGATTTAAGTGGTGGAAATGGTCGGAAGGCATGGATGGAGGACAAGTGGCTAGAGTTTGGTATCTACAAGTATTATGAGTTATTTCACTATGAGAGGCTAATGAGACAGATTGGGTTGGTGTAAGACACACCATTATATGTGACTTGATACTGATAAGAAGACAAGGATGTGGAATTTTATGATCATCTAGATCCAAACTCAATGTAGGTTCTAAATGTAGATGATCCACAAAAATAGGATTTGAAAGTAGACAATTTTGAATGCAGAAATTAATACACTAGTATCATGGATTTTGGCCTAAGTATATACCAATGGGATTGGGTAAGTAGATAAATGATATGAGAAACTACTCCTATACCACCATTGATGATATATGACAACAATAGATATGGGGGAGGAAGATCCAGAGTTAGCTCATCCTACATCACCATTAATAATGGCTTAGGTGGTATCTGGTGAGTGACTAGTTGCAATGACCTAACATCCTATTATTGTTGCTCCCCTTGGGGTATGAGAATTGTATTGGTAGACAAACAACCCAAAATGACAAGTTTATTTAAGATTATGGTTTTATTTAAGGTTTAAAACTTGTGGTTGTAGGTATTGACAATAGATCGATCTATATATGTAAGGATGGTGATAGAGTGGCACAAAGTGATGGACATAGCTTCCCATGAAGAAATCCAAGACATAAATCTAGATACAAAGGATCTATTACCCCTAATCATAGTAGTACAAAGGCACTTGAATATATTTGAACTAATTTATGGTGTGGTGATGGGATTCCATATCATGGAGTATAAATCTCAAGAGGGAAGAATGATGACATCATAGACAATGATAGAGCAATATTAGAGGGTTATTGACCATGATGCTTTAACATAATAGAAGGATCAATTGGTAGGTGAGGTTATAATATTATGGGCTACCATAGTGACACTATTGAGTAGGACCAGGATAATAAGGCTATCATATAGGAGACACATAGTTGATGAGTTAGTTACAAAACCAACTCGCCACTAAAACAACTTATTAAGCAATGGAGTAGACTCATTGTAATGAGGATATCTAGTTGTAGGATGATTTGGCTACTACAAGGGGGTGATGATACACTACATGATGAACTAATATGGGACAATACTTATAGTTTAAAAAGGTCGTACACCACCTATTGTCACACTAATGGAATCTAGAGCTTGGACTTACACAAGCTTATAGTTTTAGAGGACAATTTGGATGCCACCACTGTAAGGGGGTGGTGGAGGTGGTCCTACATCGGATACAACATCTAGAACCTAATAATTGTGATATCTATGATAACATATTTCAATGATGATATTTTGTTATAGATGAAAAATGATATGATTTTCATTTGTGATGTATAAATGATACTATTTTATATGTATGATATTCATTTTCCATATTTGATATTTTGATTGAATATGTTGTGATATGATTTGGTTATGCTTTTTATATGTTTAGTTAGGACTAAGATTTTGTGAGTAATTCATGGGTGATAGTTTGATAAATAATGCATAACAAAATAACCATGCTTAATTTACAATGTGATCAACTAAATTACATATGCAACCACAAGCAAAAATAAAATATTATCTTAAATGAGATATTTAAGAACACAATTGCTTTTAAATACCCCATGTTTTTTGGGTTATGAGGGTATGGAAATTTGTAGATATGCCTTGAATAGTCATGTAGCACTTATAGGTGTCGAAATATATATGCTATAACTTAGATAAGGATCTAAGAACTTTGTGAGATTATAGTTGTGCCTAAAAGGAAATTTAGATTTAGTTATGCCATGTGGGAATTTTTAGATTTAAATGCACCATATGAGACTTTTTAGATTTAGTTGTTTTATGTTAGACTTTTTAGATGATATTTAGCTATGGATAGAGGTAAATTAAGATTTTACCTTGGATAATAATATAAGGACATGTTATAAGGACTTCATATTTGCCTTGGATAGGATGCCCAAGGACTTCTTATGTGTCATGTAGGATTTTAGATTTTCCTTGGATAGAATACCCAAGGACTTCTATTGTGTCATGTAGGACTTTAAAATTATGTTTGATAGAATACATAAGGATTTATATTGTGCCATATAGGACTTTAGATTTACCTTGGATACCCAAGGACTTATGTTGTTCAATATAGAAATTTATATTTGCACTAGATATAATATCCAAGGTATCTTATTATGTCATATAGGACTTCAAATTTGATAATTTGTTTTGTTTATGAAAAGTATAAAAAATATGTATAAGACTTAACCAAATAAGCTTTAGCAAAATAATGCTTATGCTATGAAATTATGTAAGTAAGCTCTTGATAAAATAGTGTGATGTTGTTAAACAATATAATTTTGATTTACATGCAATATACTTTATATACAACTAATAAGCTAAAAAGATACAAGGCAAGCATTTTTTATATGTCTAAAAAATTGTAAGCATAACATGCACCAAGATCAAGATAAATAAGATTTATAATAGTTAAAATATATGCTTTGTGGATTGAACTAGGATAAATTTTTGAAAATGATGGATTAGAGATGCAAATTGCTCCCATTCTTGTATATTATGCAAGATATTTGGTGGACCTACATAGTGTAAACTATTGAGACCATCTAACTTATTGAATTGGCCCAAAAGCAATTTAAAAATGGAATACTAATATTACCCCTATTCCTATATGTGTTTTTAATGGAGAGTGTGGAGTTACATATATGTCAATATACAATCTATTAAGGCCATTATATGTTATACATGGGGTAAAGAACAATACAAAAGAAATTTGATTATTGAGATAATAAAATATTGTTATTACCACCAAATTAAGTGGAAAATAAATTTGATATGATTTAGTTGCATCTAATTTAAGAAATATATTATTAGATAATGTTATTTTATTAACACATTTCATTTCTTTAACTAGGAATGTTAAAAGGACTAATAAAGAAGATAATGTAGGAGATAGACGACCATTGTTATCATCACCTATAAAACCACAATCTTCATCATTTAAATCATTGTAAATGCATAGATGAAAAAATATTGGATAAATTTGATAACTCAACCAAAGTTGAGGTTAGAATGATAGAATTTTGGATAGAGATACAAGATGGATTGAGACTATGAGATATTTGGTTTTCAAGATGATCTATTAAAGGGAGAAAATATACTCATCATTTTTAGTTTAACAAATTATCCTAGAACCAAGCATGAAGATCTTGATCAAGATTCTAGTACATTTTGCTTTTATGATCATATGTTACAAGAAGAAATGTATCTATTATTTCCCTATTAAGAGAAAATTATCCTATAATAGAACATGATGATCTTGAGTTAGAGAGTAGAGATAACAACAAATGCATATCTACTCATGCCAGTATCGTAGTAAAAATAAAATAACTAAACCATAACTAGTACATCACATGATTATCCTTGTAGATTCCATTGTTGCACCAATATGAAAGAAAATGAAATATAAAATATATATTTTGAAAAGAAAAGGATAGGAGATGAATTCATATTTTGATGCATTTTGTTTGTAGGATAATATAATAAAGGAATAAATGTACCCATTATTTTCCCCTATAGAATAATATCCTTTATTAAAATATGATAATCTCAAGTTAAAGATAAGACCGAAATAATATTAAAAATGAATGGATATCCACTCTTATTAGAATCCTAGAAAAAAGGAAAATAACTAATTTGTAGCTATCATGATCATGCAATTTTTCTTGTATATGTCGTAGTGGTTCACCACTACCTACTCATGACTAAGGCAAAACCCCGATAACCAATGGTTGGAGTTTTGTCTAAGTCCATGGAGAACAAGCTCAAAAGAACTCCCAATGATCAAAATTTATACAAAAGGTCGTTTAAAAAAAATCTCAATAGATGGTCAAGGGAGCACCAAAGGAGCCCATCTTCGAGATAAACCCCAATATAGAAATTTTTTCAAGCAGTAGTGGAACATGATAGAGGAAAATTTTGATTAGTCTATAAGAGATATCAAAAGACCAAGCAAACACAAATTATTGATTCAAATCAAGCAACAAGGGTAGTTGAGTGAAATTAATGACTTCCTCAATTGAAGAGACAAAGACTACCTACCCAAATATTACCTTAGTTATTATCTAGGATGTACATTTAAGAAGTATGGATCTAACAATACTATGCTAATCAATCATTATGATCAAGGAAGTACATCATTCAATGATTAGAATCCCAAGGAAAATTATATGGGATTGTCAAATCTAATTGCATATGATTTTAGAGGGAAAATCCTCCCTTGTAAATCTATAAATAGCAATAGTATTAGCTTTGTAAATTTTATCGACAAGTTTACATTCCATGTATTTGTAGGCTTTCTTTTCATTTTTCCTTATAAAAATAGTTGTGATTCATGAGCGGCTTGTGGGCAATTTCAAACCCCCACTTTTGGAACAATCTATGTAAAATTTTACCTGCATTTATATATACATAGAAGTCTATGTCTATTTTTTGGCCTTTGCTTGCAAACCCGTGTATGTGTGTTTGTTTGTAATCTTTTACGTGAATATCAAATATGCTAAGTGTATGTGTATGAGAGGTCTATGTCTATTTTTGGGCTGAGTCACTTATTAGCTTGGATCTCCTATAGGACCCGCCCTACTCACACATGCTTATAACCGATAGGTTTTGATTGCTTTTCATTGTGTTGAGCGAAAGTGTTCACTATTGGCACATAATATTCAAGCCCATTTTTATGGAAAGATCCTAGTGGATCTCTTAGAGCATCACCCCCATTTTTCTTTTATTTTTTGAGTTTATTTTATTTCCTCACACCCCTTTTCCCTTGGTAGAGTAGCAAGTACCTTTAAGATCGCATCTTAACAATGTGACAACCTTGTAAACACTCTCAAAGGCCCTTGATTGAGCCAAACCCCATGCTCTTGGTTGTGACCGACTATGTCACTCCAATGTGAGGTGCAATTGTCCTAGGAAAGGATAATCGAAAATGATAATAGTTAATGGTATGCCTAGTGGGACTCTAATGACACATAATTGGTCCCAAAATCACAACAAGAAGTGGGGCTAAGACTTGGTGAGGATCTTAGTCTATTCCTCACTTGTTGAAGCATATATTTTTCTCACATGGTGACTCTACTCTATAATGAACACCAAAATAAGCCACTACTAAAGATACCAAACCAAGGTTCAAGTGAAGACCTCAATATATCTACTTTCCAAAATCAAGAGGCTTCATTCACCTGGAAACTCTGCATCAATAGAAGAAACCTAGAGGTATGTAAAGAATATATATTAAAATTTGTTATCATGTCTTATATGGCTACCCCCTTAGTACATATACCTTCAGATGAGGTAGGATCAAGCCTTTTGAACCCTCAAAAGCCACATAATATATGAAAGAGGCTACTTGAGTATATACTAGCAATATTACCGTAATACATCGATACAGGCCAAAGTACTCCACTATAACAACTCAGAGAACTGGTATTTATATACCAAATACATAATATAGTGGAAAAAGAGGTAGCCTTAGGATTATCGGTGGAATATCTCAAAGAGGAAGCATTAGAAAAATATGAGTCTCTCCATCCTCATTTAATCACAGAATGGGACTAACTGACTTCATTATTGGAAATATGAGCAAGTTTTGTTGTCATTGATATCAAGGAAGATAAGGACCAAGTTTATTGTCATCCAGGTGTTTATGTCCGAGGTTTGATAGACAAGGTTGATGTTCTAGTTTCATTAATATCCTCCGGTGGTTTTTCCAAAAAGGCAAAGAAGAAGGTTTAATATTATAATATTTAATATTATAATATTTAAGAATCTAGGGTTGGTTTATGAAAAATAAATGCAAGGAGTTGTCGCATTATAAAGCATCTAAAAAACCCATATGGCAGATTGAGTGGTTAAAGGTTTAATTATTTAATTTTAAATAATTTAACCTTAAGGTTAAAATTTAAAATTAAATAATAATATATTTAAAGGCCCTAAGTTTATAAATTATAAATTCAAATTTAAAAAATTTGAATGTCTTCGTCGACGTTTGAGAAAGGCCATTAAAATGCATATAAATATTCCACAAAACCTTGGCATTAATCATCCTTATGAATCAATGTGTTATGCAAAGTTTCATGCGCCATAAGAGAGGATTCACATGTGTTTTAATTTGTTGGGCATAGAAGAAAGAACAAGTAATAGTGGAGCACAAAAATTATTCTTAAGCAGCCTGTAGCTCAATTGGTAGCCAGGGGCTACGGTAAGGCATTCAAGGAACGCTAGGCCAAAGTTTGAATCATGGGTGCACCATTTTGCTGAAGAGGAAGGTGTTTTGTTTGTGCATCGTGGAAGGGAAGAGGATAAAGGCATCGGGGCATGCATTTTAGCTCATGTGAGGGCACGTAGCCCAAGAGGCAGAAGCTTAAGCGCTAAGGCCCTTGGTGGAGGAAAGGTGGGAGTTCGAAACCCTCCAAAGAAATTTTGCAAAGCAAAAAGGTATGCAAATCGATTTTTAATTTTTATCAAGGTTTTTGCTAGGCGGAATTTACGAAACGTGCGCTAGGGGATTATATTTAGTGCTAAGGTGGTTGGCAAGGAAATAAAGAGGGAGATATAAGGTTTTGGTTAAGTTAAAAATTAAATTATCCTTTTAGAAGGAGTAATAAGGGGATAAGAGGAGTTATATTTTATTTTAAATATAAAGGTGTTAAATAATTAAGAGGAGTAATAAGGTGATTAATGAAAAATTATTGTTGAAGTGAATTACTTGGTTTTTGCTAATCTTTTAAAGTGTGGAGTTTATAAGGTGTAATTGAGATCTTATGCTATGTATGGTAAAATATTTTGAGGAATCATTTGAGTGAATTTTTGAGTGAATATATTGCTACCTAACCTTTGAGATTGGCAAAGAGTTGATTGTGATTGAGACAGGTGTTTGAGGTCAAATATTCTTCAAACAAAAGGTAAGGGCATATTATCCTTGAGAGTGATTGTTGGATGTTGTGAATGCTAAGTTGGAGTGAAAAGGTTCTTGTTTGATAAGCATTGTTGGAAATAATTGAATGTGTTTTCACATGCATGATTTGTGAATGTTTTTGAAAATAATTGAGTGTGAGATTGAGGAATATCTTGAACTAGGGTTTGTGCAATATCATGAGTATCATTGTTATGTGAATGTGGAATCATCTTGAGTTAAGATTGAGTTCCATTGTGAGAGTTGTTGAAAGCATTGAGTGAAACATTTTCTTAGGGTTGCAAGCAAGTTGGTTTCATTGATTGAGTTGATTGAGCTATAGTTGATTGGAAAGTGTTGGAGTGATAGTTCAAGTTCTGTGAAACAAATTGTTCTATATTCTAAAATTGATTTGAAAGGAGAAATTGAAAGTGTTTTGTGAGTGTGAGAAACATATTGAGTCTCTCACAATTCTCTATATGCTTCTATGAGTAAAACAAGATTCTAAGTGAAACTTGTTGGTGTGATTGAAAGAGAATTTCTTCAAGAGATTGAATTGAGTTTGTGTGCAAGTTTTGTAATTGATTTGAGCAAGCTTTTGTGAAATTTTGCAAGAAGATTTGAGTAAGTCCTAGAGGATACTTAAGGATAGAATTGAGAAATATTTTGTGATACATTTGTGTGAGATTTTGTGGAAGCTTACAATCAGATTTGAGCAGATTTGAGGTAAGTCTTAGAGAAGACTTGAAAGCAGATTTGAACAAGTTTTGGTGAGGACTTGTTGAGCAGATTTGAGGTAAGTCTTAGAGAAGACTTGAGAGAAAATTTGAACAAGTTCTAGAGGGTTGAGCAGATTTGAGGTAAGTCTTAGAGAAGAATTGAAAGTAAATTTGAACAAGTTCTAGTGAGGACTTTTTGAGCATATTTAAGGAAAGTCTTAGAGAAGAATTGAGATCAAATTTGAACAAGTTCTAGTGAGAACTTGTTGAGAAGATTTGAGGTAAGTCTTAGAGAAGACTTGAGAGTAGATTGGACAAGTTCTTGAGAGGACTTGTTGGACATATTTGAGACAAGTATTTGAGAAGACTTGAGAGCTGAGTTGATTGATTGATTTGTTCAAACCTTGAGTTAAGGTTTGGGGCAGATCTAGCAGAGGTGATTTGTGATTGATCAAGCTTTGTGGTAAATATTGAAGATAGATTGAGGATAGATTTTGGTGCAGATCTAAGGATAGCTTTGTACCAGACTAGAGATAGAGATTGAGCAAGTTTTGTGCTAGACTAAAGGACTGAGTTTAGTATAGAATAAGATAGAGATTGAGTAGATTTGTGCTAGACCAAAGGACTATGTTTAGTGCAGATTTGAGATAGATATTGAGTAGATATTTGGAGGTGATAGAGTAGAGGATAGTAGTCTCTAGTGGATAGAGATCCATTAGCTAGGGTAGAGAGGATAGAGGTCTTTAGTGGAGAGAGATCCACAACCCAGAGCAGTGGAGGCAGTAGTCTTCTAGAGGATCACCAACTAGAGCAGAGGAGAAGGAGTTCTCCTATGGATAGAGATCCATGAACCAGCTAAGGATATTGGTGTCTCCTATGGATAGAGATCCATGAACTTGATTAGGGGATTGGTGTCTCCTTTGGACAGAGGTCCATAAACATTGTAATAGGGAAAGGTTTCCCAAGATATTTGTTGAGAAAATTTTAGTGAAATATTTTCTCCGTGGAGTAGCCCACATTGGGTGAACCACGTTAAATTGGTGTCTCTATTGTGTGTGGTGATTTGTGCATTGCTTTTATTACTATTTTTGACATTGCATTGATATATTGGATATTATTGTTTAAGTAAATAAAAGTAAAAAGTGGTCTTATACTATTCACCCCCCTCTCAGTATAAGCTTGTGTTCTTCAATTGGTATTAGAGTGGGTTCCTTTGAAAGAGTTTAACAACTTTAAGGAAAATCTCACAAGAACACAGATGGATTCTAAGAGTGGATCCTCAGATAGTTCAACACCATTGTTTGATGGGAGCAATTATGTACTTTGGAGTATGAGAATGAAGATTCACCTGATGGCACTTGGAAATGAAATATGGGAAGTAGTTGAGAATGGATACACACCACCAACTACTCCACCTACAGATAAATATGGTAAGCTTCTACATCATTACAATTCAAAAGCAATGAATGGAATTTTGAGAGGTTTGTATGAAATAGAGTTTATAAAGGTTATGCACTACAAATCAACAAAGGAAATTTGGGATAAGTTGCAAGGCATATATGAAGGAGACAAAAAGGTCAAAAAGGTAAAGTTGTGAAATCTCAAGGGAATATTTGAAGACCTAAAAATGAAGGATGAGGAAAACATTAATGCTTATCTACTTTGTGTAGACGAGGTTGTTAACTCCATGCAAGGACTTGGACTTAAAGTTGAAGAATATGATGTTTGTGATAAGATTTTAAGGTCACTCCCAAAAAGGTTTAGTGAAAATATTTCAGCTATAGAAGAATCAAAAGATATTGATATTTTGACAAGGGATGAATTACATGGCATTCTCACAACTTTTGAGATGAGAACAAAAGAGGAACCTAATCTCCAGAAGGAAGCAACCTTCAAATCTACTAAGAAGATAAAGGGTAAGAAGTTAGATTCAAGCAATGAGTTATCCAGTGATGAAGAAGCAAATTATGGTAGAAGGAACAAGGACTTGAGAAAGTATAAAGGTACAAAATCAGTTAGATGTTTCAATTGTGGAAAGTATGGTCACTATGCATCTGATTTTCAAGAAGCTAGAAATAGCAATGATGAAGAAAAACAAGATCATAAGAACAAGGAAATAGGAAAACACAGGTACCAAAAGAAAAGCAAGGATGAACAAGGCAGGCAAGGAAAGAAGTTCTTCCAAAGGCATAAGAAGAGTTTCTATGCAGACAAAGCAAGTAAGAATTCAAGTGATAGTGATGGAAGCTCCTCAGGTAATGAAGATGAAATACTATTTCTAGCAGAAGAAAAAGAAGTGGTTAAGAAAATATCACCAATAATTCTCAAGTGTTTTAGATGTGGTAACTTTGGTCATCTTGAAGATAGTTGTACAAGGAATGGTTTTAGTTTTAGTGATGATGAATATGAAGATACACTTGAAGGACCAGAAGAAAATCTACTCATGGCAATAGAAGAAGAAGGAAGTGATCCTATAGAAGACAAATCAGAAGGGAATGAAGATGATCCCAAAGGCAAAGAGATAGAGGAAGAATAAGAAAGAGGAGAATTTGATCTTGAAGGTGAACTTATTTCTACCCTTGATGCATTATGGAAGGTAAGAAATTAAAACATAAAACTCAAGCTTCAATTTGATGAAGAGAAAGGAAAGCTTATAGAGGATCTAAGACAATAGCTAAGATAAGGAGATTCAAAGAGAAGTTAGAAGCTAAGGTTTTAGAATGTGAAAAACTAGAGCATGAAGTAGCTTCACTAAGGAAGGAAGTAAAAGATTCTAGAGATAAGCTACACAAGTTTGGGAAAAGCTCAAAAACCATAGACAATATTATCAAGGTACAAAGACGGTCAACAAATAAAATAGGACTTGGATTTGAATAGAAACAAAGAAAACAAGGAGAGGAGTCAATATCAAGCTTCGAAGAAGAAGAAGCTTTAGAAGAAGAGAGTGTAAGAGAAAGTGAGACTTCTAAGGATGAGTTGGACAATAGAAAGTTCAATAGGAAGAGGAACAATGCACAAATGAGGAACAGATGGAACAGGAAGCAACATAGGGTAGAAGAGACTAAGAGACCAATGAGGTCAAGGTAAGGTAATTTCAATGGATGATGCTTCTCATGTTACAAGTTTGGGCACAAAGCTACACAATGCAGGACACATGAAAGATAAGAATATGGGAACTTCAGAAACATGTATCTTTTTCAAGGGTATTGCTACTCTTGTAATCAGTTTGGTCACAAGGCAGTAAATTGCAGGGTTCATGATAGGAATGGATATGGCTTCACCAAGAGAAACCCCAAGATATTTGCACCACCAAGGAACTACAACATTAAGTGTTATAAGTGCAATAATGATGGGCATACAACAATATGGTGTAGAGCAAAAATTCCAGAGACAAGCAGGAACAAGAATAGTCAAAGGAATCAAAAGGATTAGTCAAGGAAGCAAGTGGACAAAGATAAATATCAGTGCATGTTGGGAGTAGAAATACTCCCACCCCAAAATTAACCACCTCAAAAGGAGGTGGGGGAGGGGCTAAGCTAAGACTCTCATTCTTAGCCTCGAGCCCCAAAGGTGACCCTTTGCCATTGATGTCAAAGGGGGAGAGATTTGAGTTAGGGGGAGAGCATTCAGTCAGGGGAGCAGTTTCTCAGGGGGAGCAAAGCAGAAAGAGGTAAAAGAAATGGTAAAAGGAAAATGGGTTGCCATCAATGACAAAGGGGGAGATTGTTGGAAATATGAGCAAGTTTTGTTGTCATTGATGTCAAGGAAGATAAGGACCAAGTTTATTATCATCCAAGTGTTTATGTTCGAGGTTTGATAGGCAAGGTTGATGTTCAAGTTTCATTAATATCCTTCGGTGGTTTTTCCAAAAATGCAAAGAAGAAGGTTTAATATTATAATATTTAAGAATCTAGGGTTGGTTTATGAAAAATAAATGCAAGGAGTTGTCGCATTATAAAGCATCTAAAAAACCCATATGGCAGATTGAGTGGTTAAAGGTTTAATTATTTAATTTTAAATAATTTAACCTTAAGGTTAAAATTTAAAATTAAATAATAATTATTTAAAGGCCCTAAGGTTATAAATTATAAATTCAAATTTTAAAAATTCGAATGTCTTCATCAACGTTGGAGAAAGACCATTAAAATACATATAAATATGCCACAAAACCTTGGCATTAATCATCCTTGTGAATCGACGTGTTATGCAAAGTTTTGTGTGTCATAAGAAAGGATTCGCATGTGTTTTAATTCATTGGGCGTAGAAGAAAGGACAAGTAATAGTGGAGCATGAAAATTATTTTTGAAGTAGCCCGTAGGTCAGTTGGTAGCCAAGGGCGTGGTTATGCATAAGGGGTTGGACTCAAAATGTACTTGTAAAAAAATGGTGAATCCTAATCAAAATCAAGGTGAATCATGAAGAATCGTAAGCAAATCAAATCGAGCATCTTCACACCAAAATTTGGGGTATTTGAAACCCTAAAATGTAAGGTTATATTTGAGATCACTTTTGACCTATTAAATCATCTTATAACTTCATAAAAAACACCATTAGATCAGGCTTGAAAAGAGCTTTCCAATGAGTACAAATATGCCTATGTTTGGATATATATTATGGCGAATTGACCCTAAGAAACAATTGATCCTAAAAAATTTAGGTGAATGGGCCGACGTCGAGGGTCCTCATATTCGCCAATTTCTAATTTTGGAAATCCTAATATTCACCCAATTTGTGAATATTCATCACTATGCATAACCCTGGCCAGGGGCTGCGATAAGGCGTTCAAGGAATGTTAGGCCAGAGTTTGAAAGGTGGGCGCACCATTTTACTGAAGAGGAAGGTGTTTTGTTTACACATTGTGGAAGGGAAGAGGATAAAGGCATTGGGGCGTGCCTTTTAGCTCACGTGAGGGCACTATTAGAAAAGTAGAATACTTGATATTATTTATTGAAAGGAACCTTTCTTAAATAGCAAAGGCATACAATCTGATCCATTGGATCATAACTAACTGAGCTAATCTCAGCCACACAAATTATCCTAGTAACAACTTAGGATATAATATTTTATTCTAACACCCCCCTTAAGTGGTACTAGGATATACTAACACCCCCCCTTAAGTGATACTAGGAGGTAGTGAAAAATAACAAAACAAAAAATAGTGGCATATCCACAAGTATGAGTCTTGACAACAAGGCCTGATAAGGTACTCATGTACAATATGTGGTCAAAAAATCTCTGTTGAAAGATGATGAGAAACCACAAGTGTCTCAAAAAAGAGGAGTGTGAAGATAGGATGGAGAAAGAACCACAAAAATCGCAAGGGTAGTCCAAATTGACTCCACAAGCATGAGTATGTGGTTTCCACCTATATGAACACAATAGGTTGAAACAAGGTCCAAAACTCGTGGACAAACAACAAAACAAGGGGAATGATGAAAAACCCCAAGGGAGAAAACCACTTGCCAGAATATAAGAAGAAGAAGGAAGATGTGCATGGAGGATGGAGAGGAAGGAAGATGTCCTCTTCAACCCCCCTTAGGACAAATTCCATCAAGAATCCTGCAAAGGACCCATCAGATGTCTCAAAAAAAGTAGACTCATTGTCGAACTGAATGAGATGTTACTCCCATAGTGGTGCTAGTGACACAGATCAAGGTTGTGAACCATGAAGAAAGGTCACTAAATTAAAACGCTCCCTGAAACCAAAGTGTCTCACAAAAAAGAGTGTGAAGATAGGATGGAGAAAGAACCACAAAAATCGTAAGGGTAGTCCAAAGTGACTCCACAAGCATAAGTAGTGGTTTCCACCTATATGAACACAATGGGCTGTTAACAAGGTCCAAAAACAAAAGTGGACAAACAACAAAACAGGGGCACCAATAGCTTTCAAAAGTGTTTGGGAGTGTCGGGTTCAACCGAGAATGCACTCCATGATACATTATTTTGAGCCACAAAAAAGTGTCAAATTCAATGAATAACTTGGCCTAATGTCCCCCCAAAGACTTAGAATTGTGCCTCTCACAAGTTTTCCAAACCTTTGTTCAAGAGTGTTGGATGCAACCAAAAATGCACTCTGATTTACAATCTCAACTTTGAGTCAAAAAAAGTTTCAGTAAATGATCTCAAAACTAAAAAATTATGTCACCAATAGATCCCCTTTGAAAATCTCTTTCCAACGACTATAAATAAGCCTATAGTCAGATACAAGTAAATGCTTCAAAATGGCAAAATACAATGGTCTTCTAAATGTGCGCAGCTCCGAGACTTCCCAAGTAGTCATCCATCCAAGTGCTACTCTAACACAAAATGCTCAACTTTGGAGTTTTACAAAAATTTGCTGCCAGGATATTATCTTGCAAAGATGAAATTAAAACATGAAGGAATATGGATTTAAACAAACAAGTACCAACAAAATTTGTTTTGAGTTGAAAACTTTTGAAATGGAGGACGGTAGAATGCCCTTTCAAAATGGGAAATTCAAATTTCCTTGAAATTTTTAAGGTGGGAATTTTGAATATGATCTTTCGGTAGGAAATATTTGAATTTTGGAGGTAATATTTATGGAACATCCTATCGTAGATGTTTTTAGGGTGTTGGACATCTGGCGCGGGACATCAGTGGTTGTTGTTTGACCACCTGACGACGCTGACAATGCGCTTTTCGTGAGGTGCCAAAAGTAATTTCGCGCCATGTTTCACGATCTCGGGCAGAAGCCGTTGTAGCTCTGCGGACTGGGGAGTTAGCGCGCTATCGATGACTTGAGCGAAGCACAACACCGAGGCCACTTGCAGGTGCCAGAACGCAAGCCAAATTCCATGAGGAACACTTCTACATTTGATTTAACAGAGAAAATCACTCTTTCCAAAGTTTTATGTAGGTTGTAATACATCAAAAATCTTTTGATGTCGAGTTCCGCGGGTGCCAAGGTCACGAAACCGTCGCAGGATTCACAGAAGTATTTGGAATGCTGGCTCACTTCTTCCACGGCTTCAATTATTTCAAATATATATATGTAGAAATAAGAAGGCATGCGCGGTTCATTCTTTTTTCCAAGAGATGTTGTATACCACCTCCATTGCATGATGCAGAAGGTGTTCGTTTGAACGTGGCCATCCGGTTGACCCTTAGTAAACTGGGAACTCCTTGCCCAATATTATATTGCAAAGTTTAACCCCACATATATGATCATAAAGGAAAAACATATAAATATATATAGGCATTGAAATTAAGTGGAAGGAAAAAATCCTCATTGCTAAAATAAGGACTAGCTTTTATAGGCTTAGATGTGAAACAGGGAGATGGACAACATCCAAAGAACAATGGGAAGAAAAGATATGTACTTTATGCAGCACAGGGCAGTAGAGACAGAAGAACACTTCATCTATAAGCACTTCATCTATAAGTGCCCGAGTTTTTCAGAAATCCGTGGCAAATACAAAGAAACACTTGGAAACGGGTCTATGACAGAGTTATTTGAAGACAGTAAAATAAAAAAATTGAGGAATTGCTAACCCAATTCACCAGGAGAAGGAACAGCCTTCTCAAAGATATTAAATATCATATGATATGATTTGAGCCGTTGTACTTCCATATTTGAAGTCCATAGACCATATTTAGGTCTAGGGGACGTAATTAAAATTTTTCATTTCATTTCAAAAATGCAATGGGATGGATGAAACATGTCAACATTCCCACCGTGCTTCGTACATCAATTTTTTGCCATGTGCTTTTAACTGTTCTACATGCGAAGATGTCCATTTGTTCCATATGTGAAGATGTCCACCATGCTTTCTCGTCGATCACCGTAGCTTCAATTACTTTAAATTTCTGAAGGCAAAAATGTCTCTCAACTTTATCCAAAGAAACCGCTGGCGTAGATGATGTTCTGAACCAAATGAACATGCATCAAGCATTGCAGATTTGGAAACCAGGGGAGCTCAAACTGTCTCCTCGATGTTTTGTGCACGATTACGAGTCTAAACAACAGGCTCAATCATCACAACCACATGGATGATTAGATTTTAGAAGAACTGCTTTCAGAACTGCGGATGTGATTGCGAGTTGATGTTATTGAAGAATCTTAGCGACCGTTGCATGAAGTCCCCGGAGCAACTCGTCTTGCGCGTATTGAAAGCAACATCCTTCACTCAAAAACAGCCTCCACAACTGAAATCTTCTCAACACCATGTTCTGGAAATGCACTTTTTAAACTGGCAGTTCATTAATCATATATGTGCCGACAATATGAGAAAAGATGGGTAACAAACACAGCTGGAATAACAAATTCTCCTCCCACTGTTGAGAGTGGGTCCGCTTCTGCGCACCAACATTAATGCAAATCTGTCGTTGTTTAGAGTTGCCACAAGATTAGTTGCCACAAGATTTGAAGTAGCTCCATGAAATTCCACAACCAAAGGACATTGCAGGCAGAGTGCCGGAAAAAAAAACAACGTCCAAAATCAAATGTTGATGACTCAAGCCGATAGCTGCATCATGCCAACAGAAAGAAGAACGGCCTCCACTTGCAAAAAATAACAAAAAATAAACAAACGAAAAAATTGATATCCCGTTTTTCATTTCTCCGTGGAGAAGTTACTTCTGCGGACGGATAACTCAACAACGGGCAATCATGATTTTTTTTCGTCAACTGCTGGTTTCTGATCCATCCATCAAGGGATGGAGAACATACTCCCTCAGTATCCAAAAAAAATATTAAAAAAAAAAGAGGGTGAGGGAAATCCCCCATGAGGAAAAGCTCCTCAGGCTCACAGGGCAGGGAAAGCCCGCTTTGATACCATGTTAGAAAAGTAGAATACTTGATATTATTAATTGAAAGGAGCCTTGCTTAAATAGCAAAGGCATACAATCTGATCCATTGGATCATAACTAACTAAGCTAATTTCAGCCACACAAATTATCCTAGTAACAACTTAGGATATAATATTTTATTCTAACAAGCACATAGTCCAAGAGGTGAAAGCTTAAAGCGCTAAGGCGCTTGGCAGAGAAAAGTTGGGAGTTCGAAACCCACCGAAGACATTTTGCAAAGCAAAAAAGTATGCAAATCGATTTTTAATTTTCATTAAGATTTTGCTTGGTGGAGCACTAGGGGATTGTGTTTAGTGCTAAGGAGGTTGGCAAGGCAAGAAAATAAAGAGGGAGATATAAGGTTTTGGTTAAGTTAAAAATTAAATTATTCTTTTAGGGGTAATAAGGGGATAAGAGGAGTTATATTTTATTTTAAATATAAAGGTGTTAAATAATCAAGAGAAGTAATAAGGTGATTAATGAAAAATTATTGTTGAAATGATTTACTTGGTTTTTATTGATCTTTCAAAGTATGGGGTTTATAAGGTATAATTGAGATCTTATGCTATGTGTGATAAAATATTTTAAAGAATCATTTAAGTGAATTTTGAGTGAAGATCTTGCTACCTAATCTTTGAGATTGGCAAAGAGTTGATTGTGATTGAGATAGGTGTTTGAGGTAAAATCTTCTTCAAACAAAAGGTAAGGGCATATTATCCTTGAGAATGATGTTGGATCTTTTGAATGCTAAGTTGGAGTGAAAAGGCTCTTGTTTGATAAGCATTGTTGGAAATAGTTGAATGTGTTTTCACATGCATGATTGATGAGTGTTTGTGAAGACAATTGAGTGTGAGATTGAGGAATATCTTGAACTAGGTTTTGTGCAAGATCATGAGTATCATTGTTATGTGAATGTGGAAATATATTGAGTTAAGATTGAGCTCTCTTGTGAGAGTTTATGAAAGCTTTGAGTGATACATTTGCTTAGGGTTGCAAGCAAATTGGTTTCATTGATTGAGTTGATTGAGCTATAGTTGATTGGAAAGTGTTGGAGTGATAGTTCAAGTTCTATGAAACAAATTGTTCTATATTCTAAAATTGATTTGAAAGGAGAAATTGAAAGTGTTTTGTGAGTGTGAGACACTTATTGAATCTCTAAAAATTCTCTATATGCTTCTATGAGTAAAACAAGATTTTGAGTGAAACTTGTTGGTATGTTTGAAAGAGGTTTTCTACAAGAGATTGAATTGAGTTTGTGTGCAAGTTTTGTACTTTATTTGAGTAAGCTTTTGTGAAAGCTTGCAAGCAGATTTGGGTAAGTCCTAGAGGGGACTTAAGGACATAATTGAGAAAGCTTTTGTGATAGAGTTGTGTGAGATTTTGTGGAAGCTTACAATCAGATTTGAGCAGATTTGAGGTAAGTCTTAGAGAAGACTTGAAAGCAGATTTGAACAAGTTCTAGTGAGGACTTGTTGAGAATATTTGAGGTAAGTCTTAGAGAAGACTTGAGAGCATATTTGAACAAGTTCTAGTGAGGACTTGTTGAGCAGATTTGAGGTAAGTCTTAGAGAATACTTGAAAGCATATTTAAAAAAGTTAGTCATGACTTGTTTAGCAGATTTGAGGTAAGTCTTAGAGAAGACTTGAGAGCAGATTTGAACAAGTTCTAGTAAGAACTTGTTGAGCAAATTTGAGGCAAGTCTTAGAGAAGACTTGAGAGAAGATTGTACAAGTTCTAGTGAGGACTTGATGGATAGATTTGAGATAAGTATTTGAGAAGACTTGAGAGCTGATTTTGATTGATCGATTTGTTCAAACTTTGAGTTAAGGTTTGGGGCAGATTTAGCATAGGTGATTGATTAGGCTTTGTGGTAAATCTTGAGGATAGATTGAGGATAAATTTTGGTGCAAATTTGAGGATAGCTTTGTACCAGACTAGAGATAGAGATTGGGCAAGTTTTGTACTAGATCGAAGGACTAATTTTAGTGCAGAACAAGATAGAGATTGAGTAGTTTTGTGCTAGACCAAAGGATTGAGTTTAGTGCAGAACAAGACAGAGATTAAGCAGATTTGTACTAGATTTAAGGAATGAGTTTAGTGCATATTTGAGACAAATATTGAGCAGAGGTTTAGAGGTGATAGAGAAAAGAATAGTAGTCTCTAGTGAATAGAGTTCCATAAACCAGGTCATAGAGGATAGAGGTCTTAAGTGGAAAGATATCCACAATCCAGAGTAGTGGAGACAATAGTCTTCTAGAGGATCACCAACCAGAGCAGAGGAGAAGGAGTTATCCTATGGATAGAGATCCACAAACCAGCTGAGAATATTGGTGTCTCATATGGACAGAGATCCACGAACTTAATTAGGGGATTGGTATCTCCTTTGTACATAGATCCATAAACATTGTAATAGGGAAAGGTTTCCCAAGAGATTTTTTGAGAATTTTTTAGTGAAATATTTTATCCGTGGAGTAGCCCACATTAGGTGAACCACGTTAAATTGGTGTCTCTATTGTGTGTGGTGATTTATGCATTGCTTTGATTACTACTATTGACATTGCATTGATATATTGGATATTATTATTTGAGTAAAATAAAGTAAAAAGTGGTATTATACTGTTCACTGCCCTTCATAGTATATGCTTGTGTTCTTCATTCATTGATCATGAATGACTTTGTCATAGAAAAGGAGCCAATTGTGATAAAAAATTATCCAACCTAGAAGAAGGAGAAAATAATTTTCCCTACTCGTCACAATGAACACAACGACCAACCAAGCTCTCTGCAGCTAAAGGATGATGGATAGGAGATGAATGACATTATGGAAGAAATGGCCATGCAAAACCACTCAAGTGGGAAAGTTCAAGGGATCAAGCATAAGGTGGCCATAGAAATAACATCAATACAAACCAGGACAAAAGATTTATTCTCCTCGTATGTAGTGGCTTATGAAGAAATATCATTACAGGTGGAAAAATATTTTAGAAGGGTTTTAGAGCCTACATGCTGCAAAAGGAAAAAAATGGTAGAGTAGCTCTCCTATGATGTTGGCAATGACAAAAATGAGGAATCCAAATCAAGAACTAGAATGACCAAGGTCCTTGGCAATTGCACTAAGCATAAGTTCCAAAAATAAATCCTAACATAGGACCCTAGTTGAAACACGTAAATTTTATAAATTTTAGCTAGTCAACAATCGAGTCTCCTTGTAAAAAAAATGGGGGTCATGAATAAATATTAATTGGCACATAATCCAAGGAACACCAACCATACAACAATAGACAAATTTGAAATCATAAAGCTTTCCCACCAAAAATATTTCAAGAAGGTAAAGCTAGTGGTTGAGAAAAAAGGCCTGCATTAAATGCTACCTTAGAACATAACCTCATTAGAAAACAAGAACTTACAAGGAATATTGTGGGAATAAATTAACCTCAAAAGGTGTGGATATGCATTTAGACACTCCTCAAAGAGCATGAAATTTTTGAAAAAGAAGTGAGTAAGAAGCATTAAATGCAAGGCACGTAGGGATCATGAAAATTGGAAAGGTTAAGAGGAGTAATGGTCTCAAAAGATAGATAATTTTCACTCCCTAACTAAAGCCTCTATAATTTGTTATTCAATAGAAGATAAAATCCAGTATCAAGCTTAGAATTATGAAATTAAAGGATTCCCATGCACGATAAATTCCAAAAGTACCCATGCCCACATATTCCTATAACATCAAGTTTTTAACGAACATAGTTGAAGATTGCATTGACTCTAAAGTTTGCAAGGGAACCAAAAAGCTGAGAACATATGCTTATGAGCGCTTTAGAGCTAGCAACCTTTGAGCTTCGAAGCGCAAATATGGACCAAAGTTTTGGTGCAATACATGGCAATTCAGGTACATTCTTGTTATGAACTAGTAAGCATTTGTGCAGAAAATTATGACCCAAGTGCCCAAGAAATAAGGGTTGTAAATAAAAAAATTAGAGTAATAATTGATGATTCTAACATCAAAGAAATGTTGTTACCAAAATTCCAAGTACATGTCAATGAGGAAGAAGAAATGGCAAGCTTTGACAAACTATCGCATAATGAGAAAATGGTCTTTCTACAGTCAAAATACAAGAAGGCAGGAAAGAGTGATGCAATCACACAAAAATTCATTCCCATTGACAATTTCAATGAAGGTGTGAAGGATGCATTGAGCATGATGGCATTCCTTCTAGGCCAAGAAAATGATAGAGTCATCAATGCAACTCATTTGGGTATTCTGTACAAAATGGGGCAAGGGGGAGTAACCCTAGATTTCATTGAGTTGATAGCAAGATAAATATGGGAAGGCCTTTTATAGTTCTAGTCATTGTGGAAATTATGGTATTCCTTATTTTTGGTATACCTTACTTTGTACCAATATCTGAACATGCTCCCCAAATTAGGAATAAAATGTAAAGACTCAAAGAGTAGTGACCTTCCAATGTATAATTGGGCCAAGAACCTAAGTAAGGGTTCTTCATATTATATTTTTGTAAATAAATTTTCTACTCTATTTATTTTTGCAATAAGAGGGGCTCAAGTCCCCAAAATTTTAAAAGAATGCAAAAAATTTTATTGGTTTTTTGTATAAGATGGAACTTTGATTAGGATGCATGGATACAACTACCATATTTACTTGTTGTCAAGAATTATTCCTAATAGAATATTTACCTTAGATGTCCTAAGACAAATAAATACTCTAAACTTCAAACATGGTAGCAGTAAGCAAAAAGCATCATATTACTGGTAACCTCTCAGCCTAGTGGAAATAATTGTGCATAGAAAAATGGGAACCAAAGGCAAGTTGAGGAAGCTAAGCTTGGAGTTAATAAGAGACAAGTGGGAGTATGATCCAAGCCAAAATTCTCTATATATCTTAAGGGGATAAAAGGGCAAAAGTTCACATATGAGCAGTGACCTAAAATTGAAAGACTCATAAGCCTTAGGGATGAAATAGCAACTTTTCCTCTTATTGAACTAACCAAGCCTCCACCTAGCCTAAAATCTTATGAATCCTTGTATGAGATTAAGGGTAATTTCAATTTTTGGAATAAAGTAAGGCAAGAAGACGTAGAGTAATTAAGAAATTAGCACTAGAAGATGCCTAAAATAGAGACACGGTGGAGGATGATGCATCCCACTAGACAAAAGAAGTCAAATTTGACTCAATAAAGGAAAATATAATGTCTAATGAACTAGACAATGAGGAACATTTAGATGCAAAAATCTTCACGACTGTAGAATCTAGTGAAGAAGGAACAATTGATGAAATACACCAGATAATAGGGGAGGCAACAACAGAGTAAGAGGAGATTTTAGAATTGGTGTTTAACTCTTTGGGAGAAACTACAAGCCATACCACTCAACAAAGGGCTATACCTTCTTCTTCTACCCATCAACAAGCATTGCCAAGGCCATCTAAGCAAACATCCTAAAGGGATAAAAAATGGGAATGCATAGAAAGTCATGAGAAAAATAAGAGGAGGCATGACAGAGCAACAAAAAAAATATCTAGCAATAGAATATCAAGGTCACATCATACTTCTCCGCATGCATCCAATAAAAGGTCCCAAAATTCAAGGAGAACACTTCCATTGGAAGGGGCCCAAGACTCCCCACATAAGCAAGCTATATTATCCTTGATACACTCGATTACTTCTCCAAAGTATGAGGTCGGGCAGATAATGCCTTCCTACAAAATTTCTCGTCTAGCCTTAGCCTCGACTATATCAACAACCCGCATCATAGTTGATAAAGCCTATGGAGAAATTTGTCTCACCAGTAGAATTTTAGGAGGGAACATCAAAAAATATGGAAGTCCTTACCTCATGGAAAATGTTTTAGAATGTCAAGTAGCAAACGACCTAATAAAATCAATAAAGACAAGCTCAAAAAATTGCTACTACCTAAGTGGACTTCCATTTTGCTCCTCAAAAAGGAGCATTATTACTTTCAAGAAAAAATCTGCTAGAGGCTAAGAAAATGCAAGAAATGATAGAAGAATATTGGCACACGTCAATGATAGGTATAGATCTAAAATATGCTCAACCCTAGGACATGTTTTTTTTTTTTTTTAACATGGTGGAATCGGTAGCCGCCACGAATTCGGGCAGGTTGTCCAGCTTTTATGGCCACCATAGTATTCTGTGTTGTCTACCCCAAAAGTCGCCACATAGATCTTCGCGCAATCCGCCCCTATAACCGCCATGCCACAATCATTTTAAACCTTTTACGCCGCTGAAAGCACCAGGAAAGGGACAAGCGTTCAATCCGACGAGGCCCGAGATTTGAACCTTGGACCTCCGCCCATCTTATGAGGTTTGGATGAACCAATTGGTCTACACCTTGGACCTTACCCTAGGACATGTTAAAGCTCACCAAGAAGTCCAATAGAATGGTCGAGCATGATTATGAGCTGACTACCCAAAAAATAGAAAGGAAAAATAGCTTGAACATATCAGGAAGACCCTCGAGGAATCACAAACGGAGGTCAAGGCCCTAAAAATTCAAATAAACTTGTTGACCAAACAACTAAGAGAATGAGAGTCATAAGCCATTCTAAAAAGACAAGAAAAGTAGTTAAAATAATTATCTAGTTAGCTAACCACACAATGAGCCCAATATGAACAAGCAAAAGAGACTTTACTAAAATATTTGGAAGAATTCAAGTAGTAGAACAAAGAAAAGTAGCTACAAGATACTTGAGATATTATCAAACTTGAGAGGAATAATCATCTCAAAAATTCTTATTGTTGAGATTCAAAATAGGGAAGTCGTGGCACAAAGGGTAATCATCCTCTTCAAAAGAAAGCAAGCAATCGAGTAGTGCATAAAATTAGTAGATAACTTATACATCATAGTAAGAAAGTTGAAGGAGGAGGCAGATTCTGTAATAGCAGTAGGGATCCCTTCACCATGGAATCAGTTGAGTGGTAAGTTATATTTAAAAGAATAATATATGTAAATAATCAAATTAACTAAATAATATTTTCCCAACCCAAGTGAAAAAACTATCCCCGTTTGTCAAGAAGAGATAGCCTAGATCATCGAGCCATTGGCAAAACTCAAGGCGTTGATTAGCAAGGCAATAAACCAAACCAAATATTTCTCCTGGGATGATAAGCATGAGTTTTTTAGTTCTATATGATCAACTCAAGCATACTCAATATTTTTTATATGAGGAGCGGACAGAGATCAGGAGAGCATTTGCCAAACTCTCCATAAGAGACCACCATTTTGTTTTATCCCTTTTTAGTTTTTTATGTTTTATTTTGTAGGAAATTTTTACTTCAAGCCCAAGGATAAAGGCAATTTTGAGTTCTCCTTCCAGCAAGCTAGAAGGCCCTTGTGAGCTACCAAAACTATAGTGGTTCACCACCACCTGCTCATGACTAAGGTAATACCCCAATAACTAATGGTCAAAGTTTTGTCTAAGTTAATGGAGAACAAACTCAAAATAACTCTTGATGATTGGGACTTCTATAAAATGTCATTCAATAAAAGTCTTGATATATGGTCAATGGAGCACCAAAGGATCCCACCTTTGAGATAAAACCTAATATCAATTTTTTTGCAAGTGATAGTGGAATGTAACGGAGGAAACTTTTGATCAATCTATGAGAGATATTGAAAGACCAAGTGGATACAAATGACTAAGTCAAATCAAGCGACAAGGGTAGTTGATAGAAATTAATGACTTCCTTGATTGAAGATACAAAGACCACCTACTCAAATACAACCTTAGTTATTATATAGGATGTGCATTCAAGAAGAATTATGGCTCTGATAGTCCTATGTTGATCAGTCATTATGATCAAGGAAGTACATCATTCAATGATTAGAATCCCAAGGAAAAGTAGATGGGATTGTCAAATCTAATTGCAAATAATTTTGGAGGGAAAATTCTCCATTGTAAATCTATAAATAGTAGCAATATTAGCTTTGTAAAGTTTATCAAAAAGTTTGCATTTCCATGTATTTGCAGGTTTTCCTTTCATTTCTCTATGTAAAATCAATTATGATTCCTAAGTGGCTTATGGGTAATTTCAAACCCCTGATTTCAACACAATCTATGCAAAAATTTGTCTGCATTCATATATACAGGGAAGCATGTATTTTTTTGGCCTTTACCTACATACCCATGGATGTGTATGTGTATGTTTGTAATCTTTTATATGAATATCAAGGGTGCTAAGTGTATATGTGTGAGGGACCTGCATCTATTTTTGGACTGAGTCACTTATTAGATTGGCTCTCCTATGGGACCTGTCTCCTCACACATGCTTATAACTAGTAATTCTTAATTGCTCTTCATTATGTTGAGGAGAGAAAGTGTTCATCACTAGCACATAGCTTTCAGGCTTGCTTTTATAGGAAGATCTTAGTGGATCTCTTGGTAAATTTCACCCCTTTTCCTTTTATTTGTTGAGTTTATTTTATTTCCTCACACCCCTTTTCCCTTGGTAGAGTAGTAAGTGCCTTTAAGATCACATCTTACTAAGGATCCAACCTTGTAATAATCCTTGGAGACCCTCGATTGAGTCAAACTCTGTGCTCTCAACTATGACTCATTGTGTCACTCCGATGAGAGGTATGATTATCTCGAGCAGGGACAATCAGAGATGATAATAGATGCCATTGCCAAAAAAAAGTAGTTGATCAAAAGGTAAAAGATAAAATATGATGGAACAATATTTGGTATATTTTGTACCCTTGATAGATTTCAAAAAAAATACAAAAATGATTTTACATTCTAAATTTTATTCGTCGTGCAATACATAAAGGTTTTAACATGTAGATGAAATCAAAGGGAGGAAACTCCTAAAAAGGAAGGCAAGATAATGATGGATTTCCACTCTTATCAAATTTCTAGTAAAGAAAAAGAAAAAGAACTAACCCTACCTAATATCATCATGTTCTTATCCTTATGTATTTCATCATTGCATCAATGAATTTAAACAAAGAAAGATAAATGAAAAGAATAAAGTCAAAAAAATAGATAGATTGATGATACGTTTTTGAATAAAAATAAAACACAACATACAAAAGAAAAATGATCATTGATGCTCAACTATGCCACATAGTTGATGAAGTGCAAAGAAGAAGTCAAAGGTGAAAACAAGATCAAGAATAATATCCTTTAAAATATATTAATGTTCATTAGATATTTAAGTTCTTTGTCATCAAGTGTGGTTGGATGATATATATTTGAACCAAACTTGGTGATCACAGTAAAAGGTTCTATTCAAATTTGTTAGAGAATATTACATTATTTGGTGCATGCCAATGTACCACTTTGGTACAATATTAGATTAGGTGTGTGTCTTAGATTAGAGTGTGAGTTTATATTTCATGTAATGTAATAATGTGCAGGAAATGCACAAGTGTCATGTAATTATGTGTGCAAGTGTTGTGAGTGTAAATGTGCACAAGTGTCCATTATGTAAGAGTGCACATGTGTCCTTAGAATAGGAAAGTGAAGAGTTACAAAGAAGAGTGAAGGTCAAGAGTGCACCATATGAGGAGTCACATACTATTATATATTTGTGACTAAGCATTGTAATTGGTATAAAAATGCATAGCACATAACATGCATTAGTAGACCTTTATTCTATATCATTTTCACCATTTTTGTGAGCTTTGTTATGTGATTATTCTATGAGTTATTTCTTGAGTTATTCATATTTATATTGTGTTCTTTACATTGCAACTTTATTTGATCCTATTATTACTTTCTTGTGGCTATTTTATTTAAGTATTAAGGCTACAAAAGCTATCAGTGGTATCAGAGCCACAACAAGTTTACTTGCATAGGTTTTCAAAAGTTGCAAGTAGTCCAAGGATATTTCCACTAGCTAAGGAAAGACCAGTGAAGATAAGGATATTACCATTGGATAAGAAAAACCAATGAAGATAGTATTTCCACTATGTTGAGGAAAAACCAGTGAAGGCAAGAATTAATACCACTAGGTTGAAGGACAACTAGTGAAGATTTAAAGAGGTAGATTTTAGAGAACCAACTCAAGAAGAAAAGTTGGTCATTGCTATTGTTGCTTTAGATTATTGAAAAGTTTTATAGAAGTTTTATATTAATGCTAGAGAATGTTAATTGAGTTTTTGTTGCAATGAAAATTAATCTTCAGAATTTGAGAAGCTTCCTACAATGGATAGAGAAGACTTTCATCTTCGATTGCTAGAAGGCAGTGAGCTTTCTTCATGCAGGGATTGGTTTGAGTTGCAGCTAAGTTTCAGATATTGAGATTGATAAGAGTTTGGAGACTCCAGAAGAGAAGTCCCATTAAAAGCAGATTCAGAGACCCAAGAAGAAGGTCCTACTAAAGATTAAAGATAGAGAAGAAGACCTATTGGAAAAGGTCCTAGATAAAGGTTTATTGGTCCTTAGAAAGAAAAGAGACCATTAAGGAAACCTTGAAGGTAGCAAGAAGACTTCAAGATAACAGAGAGTCTTGAGGATAGTCCTAGCTAAAGGACAACACATAGCACATTGAAGACAACATACTGGTAGTCCACTTTGGACAACAAAGTTAGAAGATTCAGGATAGCAAAAGAGCAAGGTAGTATTTGGAAAGAAAAGAGTGCAGGCCACAAGGGCAATATTGAAAGTGAGTGAATGCCACAAAGGTAATATTGAAAGTGTTTGAAAGTCACAAGGACAACATTAAAGAGAAAGGTAGCATTTGAAAGCCACAAGGGCAGCATTAAAGGAACAACAAGTTTAGAGAATGCAAGGCAACATTCATAGTATTTCCATAAACAAGTGAAGCATCACAATAGCATCACAACAAGAAGAATTGAAGCTAGAGAAGGCAACATATTCAGTCAAGAAAAATACTGAAAACTAGAAGAACAATCTTGAAGACAAGAAGAGATTTTCAAGAGAGATAGGAGATAGAGAAAGAAGAGCTCCAAAAAAGTGTATTCACACCAAGTTTGGGATAATCATCGCCATTCCAACGACAAGCCCATAAGGTATAGTGGAATTCCATTGAAGGAAGTTTCAGTAAAAGTTGTGAAAGCATAAGGAAGGCAAGTATCTTGCCAAAGTTTGAATGGTAGGGTAGCATCTCCTACAAGCAAAGTGAAAGGCCATAATAAGTGTCATAAGAGCATTTACAAAAAGGTGCAAAGTAAGAGAAATAGAGATAGTATATCTCTATAGAATTGGTTAAGAATAAGCTTCTGAAAGAAATCAGCTTAAGGTATCCAAGACAACACATTGCTTAAAGTCCACAAGGGAATATTTAAGTTTTGGTTTCAGCCAACGTAAAGCCACAAAATCAGGGCAGCAAAGTTAACGTTCCAAGAGAACATAAAAAGTGTTTTTCAGAGTGCAATCTAAGGTGCAAAAGGAAGAGTGCCCCCATCCAGTCAATATTTTGGAGAAGTGATCTTCGACATCTTCTCTACGTATATTTTTACCTATAAAATAAAAAGTATTGTAAGCACCATGTATATCAAAAAGGTATCATTGCTAAAGTAAAGAAAGTGAGCACCATTGCTGAATGAAAGAGAGCACCATTGTTGAATGAAAAAGAGCACCAGAGAACATCATTTCTAAAGGAGATAAATCACAATTGTTAAAGGATAGAGAGCATCATTGTTGAAGGAAAGAGAGCATCATTTCTAAAGGGAAAGAAAGTTCCATTATAGGAAAACACGTAATAGATCTAAGAGAATAACTATGACAACTTAGGCAATTATCATTGAAGGAAATATTACCACATCATAGGTGGTAAGTGTGATAGAGCTAGAAGACATGCCATTGGAGATGGCATAACATAGGAGCCAAGTCTGCTCGAGCAAGGGATGTGAAGCATCAACCCAAGAGCTATTCGGGTAATGAAGAACATGAGTGCAATAGTCAACATTGAGTTGCACCAGTCTGAGCCAAGCAACATTGAACAGAAGGGAAACCAAGTTAGTTTTGCAATAGAAATAATCAAGCATCAGTAAATGAAGTCTACACCTACAAAAGAAAGTTAGCAACGTAGACAGAGAATAAGCATAAGTGAGTGCAAGAAGGGAGACAACAAAAGGATAAAGGTATAGTTTCCATTAGAGCGACACTGAAGGCATCAGGAATGCAAGCGTCGCTTAGTCACCTAAGCCGAATGTAACAAGGAAGGCACAACATCATTTCTTAGTGCCATTACATTATCCATTGCAGCCATTGAGGAGCATCTGAACGCAGTGCAATAGCGTCACCCATCATAGTCTGAAGAAGGACATTGGAACATCACTGGTCATAGTTAGAAAGGAGAATTGAAATGTTAGGGTTTGGAAAATTGAGTGCCAACTATCAAAAGAGCCAAGCACCATTGAACGTGTGAGTAGCTAGCAAGAAGACGTTAGGAATCGAGCGTCAAGTTGAGTATTATGGAAGAATATTAAGGTATTGCAATAGTGTAACGTATTCTAAAAGAGCATTAATATCTACCCCAAATGATTGTGCACCATGTTCGAAGGAGGAAGTCAAAACATTAGCAAGTTGAACATTGGACGAAGAGCCACTTGGTAGAAGCCAAGCGTTGGAAAGTCTAACACCAAGGTCAGTAAAATTTTTCATTTGCACGCACCCAAGAAAGTCGAATTCACCATACGCAGAGCCAAGGTGACACGTAGAAGAATAGAAGGTGAAGGGCAAGAGTTTTGAAATATCCATTCAGGAGAATTCAAATAGAGGTCCATGCAAAGATCCTCCAACTAATTCTCGCATGCTCGAAGGAATAAGTAAAGTGAAACCATTTTCATACTTTGCAGCATCCAAGATGTCATAAAGAGTTGCATCCTCAAGGAGGTATTTTTAGGGTTTTTGGTTTATATTCTTTACTAAAGTTAAAGGAGAAATAAGTTTAGTTATTTTTTCTCTCTAAGGTTTAATGAAACAAAGAGGAGAGATAAGGATACTAATAAAGTATTAAAACCTTAGATTCTTATATAATTTCTTTTGAAGTTCTAATTAGAAGTTATTTTATTTACTTTCTTAAGTTTTTGGAGAGATAAGTTAAAATAGAGTTGATTTATTTAAAGTTTTCAAAGATATTTTACAAATAATTTAATTGTGGAGAGATAAGGTATTCTACATCAAACATAGAAAAATTATATTCTCAATTTTATAGTTTCTATTCAATTAGGGAGACATAAGGTTGACTACACCAAAGGAAGTTAATGGAGAAATTATCAAGAGGGACTTATCAACATAAAAAACATTATGGAAGGATTCAAGATCACAATTCATTTAACTCTCTTCATAATTCTTATCAACAATGCAAGATAACATCAAATAGAGATAATCATGTGGTTCAAAAAGATAGAGATCTTTGGTACATAGATTCTAGTGCTAGCCATCATATGACTAGCAATTTACAATGGTTTGATTGTCTAGAAGTCAAAGACAACTTCAGTTTGAAAATTATAGATGGTAAAACCTATCTTGTTCATGGTTGTGGATATGTAACACCTAGTATATCATTTTTTGATTTTGTGTTACATGATGTCATGTATGTTCCTGGATTGACATCTAATCTCATTTCAGTGACCAAGCTAGTAGAAAGCAAAAGAATGATTGAGTTCAAATATGTAAATGGAGTTAATAAGTGTCTCATTAAAAATCAAAATGAGATAGAAGCTACAGGATCAATCAAGAATGGAATATATGCTTTAGACTCAATTAGCTTCTCTCAAGATCTTGTTTTAGTTCAAAATAATATTGTTGAACATTCTGAGAGATAGATTACAAGAAATGAGAATCAAGGATCTTTCTATCAACAAAAATGTTGGGTCAATCCAAAATTCAAGATGATGAAAAAGATGCGAGGTCAACAACAAGTTACATTCCAAAGTCATTTGCAAATCAAAGAAGAATAGGATAAAGACTTTCAAGAGGAAGGAGAACCAGATCAAGATCTAGTTCATTATAAAGTCATATCAAGACGGAGATTGTATTGAAGACTAAAGTCTTCAATAACCAAATAATGTAATACAAGGGGGTGTTAGAGAATATTACATTATTTGGTGCATGCCAATGTACCACCTTGGTACAATATTAGATTAGGTGTGTGTCTTAGATTAGAGTGTGAGTTTATATTTCATGTAATGTAATAATGTGTAGGAAATGCACAAGTGTCATGTAATTATGTGTGCAAGTGTTGTGAGTGTAAATGTGCACAAGTGTCCATTATGTAAGAGTGCACATGTGTCCTTAGAATAGGAAAGTGAAGAGTTACAAAGAAGAGTGAAGGTCAAGAGTGCACCATATGAGGAGTCACATACTATTATATATTTGTGACTAAGCATTGTAATTCGAAAAAATGCATAGCACATAGCATGCATTAGTAGACCTTTATTCTATATCATTTTCACCATTTTTGTGAGCTTTGTTATGTGATTATTCTATGAGTTATTTCTTGAGTTATTCATATTTATATTGTGTTCTTTACATTGCAACTTTATTTGATCCTGTTATTACTTTCTTGTGGCTATTTTCTTTAAGTATTAAGGCTACAAAAGCTATCAAACTTGTATTTAAGTTCAATTTTAGAATTAGTGTTCTTTTAATTTTCTTGTAAGACCAAGTCACCAACATGAAAGGAGTGGTATTTCACCATCCTACTATAGGATTTCTTAAGTATTTATAAATAGACTCTTAGATGCTATAAAGAATTAATATGATTTTTCTCTGGGAGTTCTAGTTGGTTGAGATACTCTATCCTATACTCATCACTTATAGAGGTATTCTATAAGATAATCCTTAGATACCTCATTGGTAATATACTATTTAACGTCTGCAGAAGACTAAGATATAGTGGATTATTATCTAAAACAACATCAAGTAGGGTTAAGACCAAAATAGAATACAAAGTCTATAGTGAAGCATCTCTCATCCAAATCACTAGCCCAATTAACATTTAAAAATCCTATCAAAATTGGATATGGACCAACTAAGAAATGAATACCCATATAATAAGTACCTTTGATATATTTGAGAATCCTCTTAGTCATGGTGTACTGTCTCTCTGGTAGGAACCTAGGGTTCCTAGCACATAAATTGATAAATAAATAAATAAATAACCTAAAACTAAAAGAATCGCTTTTGGATTGTTGGGGAGTCCCTTCAATGTTTTAATAAATATTTTATATAATATTTCATGGATGATATTGAATGAATGGTTTGAACAATCATATATACCGACCTAACCCTAACCATCATGTCTCTTCACCACAATGGTTCATAATAATTAATATAATTAATTATTATGACTTATGCTAAGCCCAATAATATAATATAATATAATAATTAATTAATAATTAATTATTATATTATAAACTATACTACATGATATTAAATTATTATTATATTATTATTATTAATAAAGGTTAGGATATAAAATCCTAACATGCCACCCTTCCTCGAAATGGAAGGCTCAGTTTGTAGGGTAGATAGTAGCATTGTGGACTTTGTTGATAACATTTACCATGGCTTAATGAAATCCTGGCACAAACCTTTAATAATATATTCCTTAATAATAATGGGAATTATATTATTTTTGTGGGCTACTTCACCGAGTTGCTAGTATTCAATATTTGGCAATAAGAGAGGACTATACGAGGCTTGTAGCATCCCAACAACAACAATCTTTGGCTTATGAACACCCCTCGATAACGGTGCAATAGCTATCTTTTAACATTTGGTACACATTTTTTGTATATGCTATCTTGTAACGGTTCGTTTTAGCTTGTTGCTTCTTAATTAACTTGTGTCTTCTTGATCAAACATCTCCATTCCTTACTCAAGGAGGCCAATAATGTCGTGGTGCTTCGAATGCTATGTTATTTATCCTAAATTTTAGCAATTCAAGAAATAAGCACTGCATAATACACCTTACAGGATTTGTTTCGCCACAACAACTTAGCAACACTTCACCAAACAATCAATATTTGGGTCAAGAAAGAACGCTCTTGTCCAGTAATCAGTATGTGATGTATGGTTAAACAGTATCATGTCAGTCAACCAAACACAACTTGAATTAGTTGTTGTACTAATATTCTTTATTTCTCTAGTAGTCTTGTATTTCTAGTTGTAATAAATGTCTTCCAATTGTTATTTACCTCTCTTAAATGGTTCGATTCCTTCATTCACAGTGATAAGACACTGCACTCTCCGTCCAATTTGACACAACTATAATTTTACTACCGTTAGCCTACTTTGAACTTCCTCCACATGCATTGAAAGTATCTTGTAGTGGTTCGTTCTCTTCCCTAGGCATGTAGATATTTTGAAGCTCTCTCGTTTGGCAATTTGGTAGCAAATTTTTTTTTTAACATCGTACGTAAAAAATAGACCTCCTTTTAATGCTTTCAATCCTTAGGATTTAAAATGGCTAGTCAATGGTTTCGCCAATCAAATGTGTTGGCTAATTTAAGCAATTAGGGATTCTAAAATATTGCAACCACATGATTAATTCGAAGATGATGAACCAATATATCTCCTATGCTCCTAATGTTTTACTGCATGTTTGAAACATAATTCCAACCACTTGTTAGTTTATCTTCAATAGTGCAACTTTGACTAGCTATATTTTCAGCATTGCTGGCATTTCCACAGGCCCACCCATTAATAAATGAACTATTGGTACCAGCATGGCTTCATATGTTTCAAAATTTATAGTTAGAACTATTTTGAAAAACTTGATAATCATGTCAATTTGGAGCTGTCATAAGATTTATCCGTTCACCCTAATAAATATATGATTCAATATTCATGTTATTTTGGTCAGATATATTTTCCAAATCAAATATTTCTGTCATTGGATGCATTGTGGTCCTTTGGCCTTGCATTATACCCTGTAATAGTCTCTTCCAGGTCCAAAATTTGGGCAACAAATGATGTTTTTTATAATATATTTGTAATTAATTTCAACCTGACATGTCACATGTGTCAATCATTTGAACAACATATTGTGTTTTGAAGCTAAGTAGCAATATCATATCCACCAGCGATTGTCTTCTATCATTTTTCATAAAATAATCTTCTAACAGACAGTGTTGTGGAAACTCTCGAAAATGTGACCGAGTGTTTTGTGATCAGGAAACAAATAAAATTTTTACCAAATTTTATGGGGGGTGGTTCATGCGTTCATGAAATTTTTCCTTTGGAAAAGTGCGAACAAAAGAACATCCTTATTATCGGGTACACTCTTCCCCTCATTAACAATGACTGTTCCTAGATTTTGGGAGAAATTGAGGTTGGGTTATATCGCTTGATAGATATATTCTTTGATCTTCTAGAACCCACACGCTGTGACCTCCCTCGGCTCTTATAAGAAAAAAAAATACGAGACATATGAGAGCTAGAAAACAGGTTTCCTTTGTTTGATGGATGGGTGTCCAGGATTACCTGCGATCAAAAATTTTCACTGCTAAGACTCTAAGAAACGCAGTTTCAAAGCTCCAAATGGATAAATACAATAGGTAAATTTCTATAGCCATTGCTAAAATCAACATTGTGTGTATCCAGATATCCAGACTACTCATTTGATGGATTGTGGTCTCCTAGTTCTATAAAATTCCTAAATATAATGAGTAACATGAATTTCTCCACATGAGTGGCATATGATGAACCATCGTCGCTTATCATATAAATTAAACAAATGAGCTACTTCAGTTGCCACTTTCTCCAAATCATGGAGGCCATTTTGACCAATCTCGTTGGCAGGTGTAAGTTTCTATTAATAAGATCTTTGCAGACAAGTTTATAGAAGTTATAAATCCAAAAGTTGATTATGTTTGGGTTCATAATTACCATTTCATGGTATGTTAAAATTATGGATGATATTTCCAACTAGTTATAAGTTGCAAGGAAAGAATGCATTTCCAGTTGCAGTGCTGCCTCGAAAGATGAGTACTAAACTTTCTCGTTTTCTCGATATGAGTAAGTGTTGGGTGGTGCATCTTCCCAATGAAGTTGGAGAACTATTCAATCTGGAAGAGTTATATTTGTCTGGGTGTAATCTAATAGAGCTTCCTCAATGTTTGGGTAATCTTATCAAGTTGAAAGTTCTTCACATCGGTGAAAATTATATAAGCAGTTTTCTAGCAAATTTTCATCAGCTAAAATCACTAGTACATTTATGTGCAGACCAAAATGACAAACTTGAGGAATTGTCAGCCCTTTCAAATAGTCTCATTAAACTTAATATCTATTTGTTGTTGTACAAATCTGTAAGAAGTGTCCAGCATTTCTCTTTTGAAAAAATTGGAGGTCCTTGATGTCTCTTGGTGCACAAGTCTCACGAAACTTCCATCGTTGGACTCCATGTATTCTTTTTTAAAAAAAATCACATTGTGTAATTGTGGTATTGGGGAATTGTCATCTCTACCAGAAAGTCTTTTTGATCTCAAAGTTGCACACTGCTACAATCTACGAAAATGTTTATCTTGTTTATTTTGTTGGGCATCAAATGTAGAAGTTGGTGGTGGCCAAGGAGGTGGCCTCTCAGAACATAGACGCCATGTGATTTTGTATGCATGAATCTCCTTTCTATTCTTCAAAGTAGATACATCGGTGCATATGGATAGAACACTCGAAATAGTGACTGAATTTGATTTCAAGTATCTTTTCTATTTGACAGAATAGGTCAATAGCTTTACAACAACATTTTTTTGGGGTATAATATTTCAAAAATGTTCTTGTAGTAGCACACAAATTCCAAGAAAAATGTACATTGTGGCCGTACTTAGTTTCCCAACTACCTGTAATTATTTTTTGTATTGAAGTTTTTTTATGGTTTTTATAATTTTTATTCGGAAGTGGAATAGGTATTTTTTGGAGTTCTATGGTTATGGGCTCATCCAGAGAAACAATTAATTTAGGGTTTGGAGCAATATGTTCAGTTGCATTTTTTTCATTCTTGGGAAGAGCAATGGGTACCAATTGGGATTTCATGGCTACAGGTTCTTCCTCCTCTACCTGAGATTTCATGGCTAGGGTCTCCTCTTGCATTTCCATTAAATATTGTATAATACGATCAAAACGTTCCATTTGTTTTTTTTGTTTTTGTTCAATCATTCTTCTAATTTTTGCAATGTCATTTTTCATTTCCTTGACCAATATGGTTGGATCCATAAGGCTTTGATACCAGATGGTAGGAACCTAGGGTTCCTAGCACATAAATTGATAAATAAATAAATAACCTAAAACTAAAAGAATCGCTTTTGGATTGTCGGGGAGTCCCTTCAATGTTTTAATAAATGTTTTATATAATATTTCATAGATGATCTTGAATGAATGGTTTGAACAATCATATATACCAACCTAACCTTAACCATCATGTCTCTTCACCACAATGGTTCATAATAATTAATATAATTAATTATTATGACTTATGCTAAGCCCAATAATATAATATAATAATTAATTATTATATTATAAACTATACTACATGATATTAAATTATTATTATATTATTATTATTAATAAAGGTTAGGATATAAAATCCTAACACTCTCTTAGGGGGTCTACATGTACCTGGAGTAAAAGCTAACAACAAAGGATATAGCAAATTGCATGTAAGGTAAAGGATACCTAATACAAGAGATCAATATAAGGTGGCATCCACCAAAGGAGACTTATAATCAACCTGACACTTTACTTATGAATAAAAATGAGTCTAAGTGGACTTAAAATCCTTCATTATTAGTTGAAGAAGATTCAATGCATACTTAGGTTGTGAAATGTTCATCCCAAAAAATTGTCTTATCAATCTACATTTCTACAAAATAGTGTAGGTTCCCCAAATCTATCATCTTAAAGGAAGCACAAAGTCATAACTTCATGTCTTGAATAATTGCAGGAGAGCTAATCACAATGATAAGATAATCCACATAGAGAACAATCACCAAGACCTTCCTATCATAATATGTCATGTAAACATCATGTTCATCCTCTTTACATGTTTGTCCTCATATCACTGAAACCTACAAATGAGGAAGAAAGAGTTGATCTTTTCATACCAAGTATGGGATGTCTACTTAAATCCATATAAGGACCTAGTCAATTGAGAAACCAAGGGAGTGGTACACTCAAGCTGAAAACCAAATACCTACTACATATAGATCTCCTCTTGAAGCTTACCATATAGTAAGGCACTCTTCACATCCACCTGATATACCTTCCAACCAAAAAATACTGCTATAAAAAAATTCATCATGACAAAATCCATATTAGCAACTAAAAAAATGTATATGAATAGTCAACCCCTCCTATAGAGAGAATACATTTACAACAAGGCATACCTTATGCCTTTCCACTTAACCATCCAAAGTGTACTTGGTATTATAGACCCATTTACATCTAACCACATTCTTCCCTTCTAGATTAGGAACAAGCTCTCTTGTCCTGTTTATTCATCAAGGACTCATACTCTACAAGCATATCATCTTCTTACTCCATTTGGCCCTTAGCCTAAGAATATATTAAGAGGATGTCCAACATGATCAATATTTGAGATCAATGCTTAAGAAATATCCTTCCAATGCCACTCTATAAATAGAATAAGCTAAGCATTTTGTTGTCTAAACCCACTTGGATGTTACATGAACTAAAGAAGAAGTAGATATACTATATGTCAAAGAAACATTAGAAAAAAAACCTAAAGATTTTAAATCAAATTCATCACTCACCTCATCATGTAAAGTTGAAGAAATCTTAATTATTGTATCAAGCTCCACATATCCTATATTTAGAAATAAATATGGTGTAGGTGGTGTTTTCCATGAGGGGATAAAATATATAAGCATAGTACCATCATTGGAAGATGAATATGGTGCTCTAATAGGCCTACAAAAATCTCTTGAGAATTGGTTGAGTCATTCAAATATATAGAAGGATATTTCACCAAAATATTAGGTGGTGGTTGGACGGATCCCTAAAGAACCTCATCAAAAATAGCATCCCTCTAAATAAGAATATCACCCCTTTGAGGATCATAAATATGGTTTGCATCAAGGGTATCTAGATACCCCACAAAGATGTATTTATGACTCTTAAGTATCTTAATTTTTTGAATATATTGGCGTATGTGAGACCATGTTGAAGATCCAAGGATACAAAATTAAGATGTATCAATATTATTGCCTATCAACCTCTCAAGAGGTGTTATACCTTAAAAAACTCTAGTGGGAACCCTATTGATGATGTTTGTTACACAAGTCATGACCTCACCCTAGAATTTGTGCTCCATCCCCTTGGCATGAATCATACGATGTGCTATATCCATGATTACCCTATTCTTCCTCTCAACCACTCCAATCTACAAATGGGTGTAGTGAACAATCCTTTAATATGTTATCCCATGAAGAGTTCAAAAATCATGAAATTCAATGTTCATGTATTCATCTCCCCTATCTAACCTAAGACACTTGATCTTCTTGTCTAGTTGATTTTCTACAAGAGTTCACATGCCTTGAATCTCTCAAAGGCCTCATTCTTATTATGAATAGTATACAACCACACATATCTAGAGAATTCATCAATAAAAATAAGGAAATATATATTTATATAAATGGAGGTTGTATCCATAGGTCCACATATGTCACTATATATGATCTCCAAGGGTGAGTATCATGTCATGCTATTTTATTGGGAAAGGTCTTGTTATGATGCTTCCCAAGAATATATCCCTCACATGCACCACTTGAAGGGAAAATGTGAGGAATCCCAATGATCATCTAACAACAACTCATGTGTTACAAATATCCATAATTGATATGCCCAAGCTTATGATGCCATCTTTGAATCTCATCATTTGCATGAGCAACCATAGCCACAAAATCTTTCTTCCTAGAGAAAAGACAAAAGGAGTAGGCCTTTCTTCTAACTTATACAATTGGTTTGACTCATCATAAATAATAGAAGTAATTGTCTTAAATCCATTATCTATATTATTAATTATCTAATAATTAGGCCCAAATTCTACCTTTTTATATGAGTAATACCATAAATAGATAAGATATTAGGGCTGACATTAGGAACATGAAGTACACCATCAAACAAAATATATCCAATACTAACCTCTCCACGTTATACTTTCTATAAAGAAAATATTCAAGGATAATATGCTTTTTGAATATGATTTATTATACCCCTATAGAAGATTTTTGTACCTTGTCATGTGTCTAGTTGCCCCTAAATCTACTATCCACTCATCAGAAGACGTGGATATCCAATATGCTAAATGAACAATTACATGTGCCTATGAGTTTCTCTATCAAAATTGTCCTCACTCTATGCATAGAGGTGAGCATCATCAACATCTCACTTTTTCATTGATTCCTTAAGCTTCTTGTTGTGAATCTGATAAAATTCTAATTCATGTCCTTCCTTTTTACAAAATAGATATTTTGGCTCTTTGAAGAGCTTCCTTTCATTCTACTTTGGCTTCTTATCATTTTAAGCTTTTAAAACAACTTTTTTTGGATGGGCCTTATTGAGGAAAGAATCACCCTTACACCATTGTTTTCTAGCCTAATGATGAATAAAGTACTTGAATATCTCATCAATTGGTAGTGTAAGAGAATTAGGAAAGTGAACACGAAACATCTCAAACACAATTACAACTATCACATATGTACCCAAAATATTATTAAAGATTATATTGAGCAGTTCAACATTCTTCTTCTTGTCTACAACATCCTAAATTGATCATGTTGCCTTTGGAATTCCTTTAGATATTTGATCACCATGTTGTAATTTATTGGAATGAGTAATGTATTAATTAACAATGTCAAATGAGTCCATGGTCAAAGTAGCAATCTCAACCTCCAACATGTTGTGTAGACTCATATGATCATGCAATCCCTAAAACTTACCAAGCAGTTCTTAGGGTGCTAACATAAGTGTTATAGATCTTGTCAATATGGATAGCTATCACACCAAGGCCTCATCCTTCTTGTCCCTATAGAGTTGGTTCTTTTATTCAAAATTAGTAGCATGAGGTTCCTCATTTACATATGGGTAATCCCTTATTCCAAAGCAAAGATTCAATCTTAAATTTCTAGGTAGCAAATTTTAGACCATTAAGAAAGGCCACACATTGATCCATAACTATCCTTCCCAAAAATAACTTCCTATAAATAGTTCTGAAAAATATAACACCACTAATGTAGAGATCTCGAAAGAGCACGTGATTTAAAAAAATTGAATCAAAATGCTTCTATATGCCAAAGTTATGCCCCTTAAAAGATTGACCCAAAAATCATCCAAAATACCTCCAAAACCTTTGAAAAATATAAAATAATTTTAGTACCTATAGTGAATAGGAGATCACCATGTGTCATTGCATGAGTGGCTGAGGGGGTGTCAACTATGCATTGACTAGATGGTGTACCAATAAATGAAATGATACGACTTGTCATGATCATTGAACTACCACCCATGTATTGATTGTATAGGCCACTAGGCAAAGAATTAGGGAACTAAACTACACCACTTGCCACACTTTGATTTGCTCTACAATATGTAAGTGATGTTGTTCCACTTAACACATTTGATTTGCTTTGAAATTTATGATTTTCCAATTCTAATGTTGATTACGTGATTGTATGATCACTAGGTTTGATGTTTTGGTAGAATGTGATTGTTTGAGCCTATATTTATGCTTTCCAAGTGATAATCTACTTATCACATTGGTTAACATATTTATCCTTATATGAATTGTCATCTCAACTGACATGTCACATGTTATATCAACTATATTGACTACCATGTCACATGTTATATCAAATGTAATGACTACCATGTTAGTTGTAGGAATCACCATGTCACTTGTTGTATTAGTTTCCAAGTCATCTGTATGAAATGCCACATCATCAAGTATCATGTCATCATGGATAATCAATTATTATGATGTCATCAAGTGCCATGTCATTAGTCTTTCCCACACCATCACTATAGGCCATGCAAACATCATCTATTATTATCAAAAAAATTGGCAAGGGAGGTTCAAACCATTGAACTCATTTGAGACTCAATAACTTATGCATGTCTTTGCTAGCCACAAGGGCAAAGATGCCTTTAAAGACATAGTGGATGTGCTTTATACTTAAAATATTTTCTTCTACCAAAATGCCTCTCCATTACATGTGCATGACTCCAATTGACATCATGATGATGTGTACGTACAAGTGTCACTATTTTGTTGTCTATTTTACCATTCAAAATTTTAACTTTTGGAGGGAGAACGAACAACTTTTAAGTGTATAAAAAATAATACCTAGAGTCAAAATGGGAAAAACATTAAACTAGAAACCCTTGAAATTTTACAAAGAATTCAAAAATGATGACGATTTATTTGTACCTATCATGATTTTTCCTATACAACCTTTTTGTTGAACACAACCAACCAGAACATCTTCTCATGTCTATGTAGGAAAAAATTGTTGGACCACTTTAGTAAATTTTCCAAGTAGTTTGGAGGTCTTTATCATGCACAAAAGCCTACCAATGACTTCCCTAGCACTAGAGGTCTAATAAAAAATGTTAAGTCTTTTCTTCTTTCATGACAACAAAGCAATATGTCCTTCTTTTCTTCTTATCTATCATAGAGAAGATCTCAAGCCTTTTGGAGATCTTGGACAATTTCACCAAATGATAGTTCCTCCAACCCTTCTAGATGAACAAGCTCAAGTTCTTTTTGAAACCATTTAGGTAAAGAAGCAATCAACTTGGTTTTCATGAGAGGATTATGAATATCTCCATACTAGTAATAAAGCTCACCCATATAACAAAGACATTATTAAAAATACTTCATATTGCATAGGTTAGCTTTCATGAATTTATTTTTTGTTTCTTTCTGGTGCTTAATTGTACTACCAGCAAATTCTTTAACAATGGCTTGAGCTATGGCCTGATGGCCTTCCTAAGTTAATTTTTCTTTAAATTCGAGTGACAGCTGATCAAACCATGATCTCAAATTATCTACAAAACCAAAAACAATTGAAAATACTATTTCTTAGTTTATTTTCTAAAAAAAAATCTTTGAATATCACCCCAACCAATTATGTAGTGTGCAAACTCATGTACCTTTCTAAGATTTATACAAATGGGAACCTTCAAATTAGAAGGTTGAAAATTTTGCACACGAGCCATGCCCTAAAGTGGTTGTGGACTATTGACTATTTATGTAACTAGAATCTTTGACTGAGTAGTGTCTTGCATGCTTGTTTGCTCATTCATATTTATTTCTATTTGAAATATATTAATTTGTAAATGTTTTTTTTTTCTAAATATTTCTCTAATATTTTTTCACCCTTTTTTTATTCTTGTTTCTCTTGGAACTCCATCCAATTTGTAGGTTTACTACCAGGATTAAAATATTTAGATAGAAGGGACTTTGTTGAGATCTTTGATTCCATATTTAACTATATGCACATCATTTGTCATGATATTATGATGGTGATTTACAGTGGATTATATGTCATCTATAGTATATGAGACTTGAGAAAATTGCTCATTTAGACAACTTAATGCCAAATTAGTCTAATTTAGCATTTTAATAGGCTCTTCCTATTCAAAGTTTCTTTGAGAGATTCTCTAAGGCCAATACTGAGATTTTGTAGAGCCATCAATAGAGTATTTCTCAAATTGTGAGAATTTGGGAAAATTACTCTCATGATAACTTAGATATCCTTGTGGAGTATTTATTGTATGTTCTTGTGAATTTTTGGAACTACCTTCCATATTAATTTCTTTAGATTCTACTGGAGAATCTACAAATTCCCAAATTTCTATTTTTTCAATATTTCTTAGTACACTGTGCTTTTTAGTAGGTAATTGTATGGTAGGAGAAGATGAAAATATTTTTATCTCCTTATATTTACCACTAATGTGCTTGATTATCTACTTACATTCTTTACATTGCAAATGATTTGTCATTAGATCTGAAATAGGTTGGAGATCTCTGTGGGGGTAGATAGACTTGTTCGTTTCTTGTTCCCTTTTCTATAGCCATTTTTGAAATTTAGAATATTCAATACTGGAAATTGATAGGTGGCCAGAGGTAGAAGGAATATTTGTGAATGATTTGGGAGTAAAATAATTACAACAAGCAAGAGATTTAGGATTTCTAAAAGAATTTGAGAAAGAAATTTCAACATAATCACCACGATTTCGTAGTGATTGGGAAGCAAAAAAATAGGAGCATATGGAATTTGGCATAATGTAGATAAATTCCATGATTTGGGAATGGATAATTTATCCCATGATATATATTTAGGCTCAAGTGCCTAACCTTGAGGTCTCATTTTTATTAACAAGGATTATCCCTTAGGAAATTTAACTTTGACAGTAGGATTAAGGTATTTGTTATATGTAGAATTAGTATCCAATGGAGATTTAGGTTGTGTGATCCTTCAAGCATGTGTATGCAAGTAGCTTTGACTTTAATCTTAAACACCTCACTCAAATGGGGATTTGATAAGGATACTAAAAAAATGGGATAAATAGCGATGGCTACAGCTTCATCATTTAGAGGAATATTTACAAGTCCTAATAAAACATCAAAAAATTATGTGTCTACTATCAAGATAAGCTAGTATAGCAGAAGCATCAATTCCTTTGCGAAATAGGGGTTGAATCTTGAAGACAATTCCACTGAAGTGATAATATTTATATTTACCTTATTTTCTTGCTTTTTTTATTTCTTCATCATCTAGCATGTCTATAGTGATTTATTCATTATAAGAACAAAGGGAAAATTTTCTTTCAACAATATTAAAAATACTCTTAGAAAAAAGTTTGAACAGTAGAACCTGATTATATATTTGTTTTACAAAAATATTAGGAAATCTCCAATCAAGAGTTGGATCTTTCTCTTCAACTATAATCTAAATGAAATTGGATTCAAGCACTTCAGTAAGTAGAATAAAATCTTTGACAAGATCATAGGATGTAGATGTCATCTTCAATCTTTCACTGTAACATTTGTTTGTGCCTTAGGGACCCTAAACACAACTTTTTGCCTAAAAATATGTATAATAGAACGTCTTACATGGGTATTGGCTTCAAGATCTAAATGACAACTAATCTTAGATCAAGTCTATTTTCTAATTTAGCAAAGCTAAAGAGCATACTCACTATTGATTTTAGATTGAAAAATAGATATTTATAGATGTTAAGTGAACCATACAATAGAACATTATCAATTGTTTATGGGATACTGAATCAACAAAATGAAACAACATAACCATAACCAAGGCGGTCCTTGATACCACTAAAATATCATAGAGAGTGTTTTTGATTTGTGAGGTCAATACCAATGTCTTGTAGACAGAGAGCATACGCACTTGGCTCTGATACCAAAATTAAGAAATAGATAACCAAGAAGGGAAAAAGCAAATTGACTCAGAGTATACACAAACTATTGTATATTATTATTCAAATTATTACAGAGAGAATAAGATCAACGAGATCAACTAAAGATCTCGAATCTAGATCTAACATCTAATATTCAAGGTGTCCACCAATATGAACTTGCACTGAATATTTTTCTAATGCTCTGCCTACAAATGACCCAAAGGGTCTTATTTATACAATTCTCAAATCCAACCTACGACTGAGATTTAGAGTTTTCTAGGACACATGTTCACAATATAATTGCTAAAAAGAGCCATATTTTCTATGGTAAAACATCATATCAAAATTTTTACAAAGTAGATACTATTAAGGTACAGTCTATGAGAAACCTTTCAAAATGGAATCTTTGTTTTGTAAAGACCCAAGGAGAAATTGATAGTTGTTTATGGTTTACAACTAATGAACCATTACAAAAAGAGGTTTTAAGAAAAACCATCATGAAACTATGTGAGTTATGGACCCACCATGATTCAATCAAAATCTGAGTCTGAGCCAAAAGTGTCATAAGATGGTATCTGAGAAGAGTCACATTCAGTATAAACTTTTGGAGGTGGAACATTGTATCAGATCTTGATAGTACTGTTGAACACATAATAGGTTCAAGAAGTACCATGATGCCCATAGATAGCAAGATATAACTCTGACATGATCCAAGTTTGGCCAAGCTTATTGTGAATCTACCAGGAAAAGTTTATCTGAAAAAATCTTTGATAAAGTAGACTTTGATATAACTCACTGTTAAATGTTGTTTTTCCTATAGGGACATTTTTTAACAACATCTAAATAACATGAAGGTAGAAATTCAAATTGGATTTTTAAGGGATCTCAAATTGGTGACAACCAATTGTATACAAAACAAACATTGAAAGTACAATTTGTCCAACTAAAGAATCTATCAAACCACTCATACCTAGTCAATGGAATTTCATTAGAAAAATAATTTTGAGTTATTACAAAGCCAAACATCGCAAAGAGAATTTTTGATGGATGTATCACAATAGATTTGATCTATTGATATTAGGACATTGAAGAACACAAGCTTATACTGAGAGGGGGGTGAATAGTATAAGACCACTTTTTACTTTTCTTTCCAATCAATATTATGCAATGTATCAATAGCAGTATTAACAACAATATCCAAAGCAATGCACAAAACACCACACAAGATAGAGACACCAATTTAACGTGGTTCACCCAATGTGGGCTACTCCACGAAGAAAATATTTTACTAAAAATTTCTCAATAATTCTCTTTGGGAAACCTTTCCCAATTACAATGTTTATGGACACCGATCCAAAGGAGACACCAATCCCCTAATATGGTTTATGGATCTTCTATCCATAGGAGAACTCCTTCTCCTCTGCTTTGGTTGATGATATTCTAGAAGAGCTGCTACCTCCACTACCCTGGATAATGGATCTCTATCCACTGAAGACATCGGTCCTCACTACCTCGGCTAATGGACCTCTATCCATTGGAGACTATCATCCTCTATACTCTATCACCTTCCAAATATCTACTCAAACTCTATCACAAATATGCACTAAACATAGTCCTTCGGTCTAGCACAAATCTACTCAATCTCTATCTTGTTCTGTACTAAACTCAGTCCTTCGGTCTAGCACAAAATTGCTCAATATCTATCTCTAGTCTATACTAAACTCAGCCCTTTGATCTAGCACAAAACTACTCTATCTCTATCTTTGGTCTGGTACAAATCTATCCTCAGGTCTGCACCAAACTCTATCCTCGATTTGTCTTCAAGATTTATCACAAAGCCTAATCAATCACCTCTACAAGATCTATCCCAAACCCTAACTCAAGGTTTGAACAAATCAATCAACTCAACTCTCAAGTCTTCTCAAAGACTTGTCTCAAATCTATCAACAAGTCCTCTCAAGAACTTGTCCAATCAACTCTCAATCTCTATCTTCAAATATGTATTGTAAGCTTCCACAAAAGCTCACACAAATCTACTCACAAGTCTTCTCAAAGACTTACCTCAAATCTGCTCTACAAGTCCTCACTAGAACTTGTACAATCTTCTCAACAAGTCCTCACTAGAACTTGTCCAATTGTTCAACAAGTCCTCACTAGAACTTGTCCAATCTGCTCAACAAGTCCTCACTAGAACTTGTCCAATCTACTCAACAAGTCCTCACTAGAACTTGTCCAATATGCTCAACAAGTCCTCACTAGAACTTGTCCAATCTCATAGAAACATATAGAGAATTGTTAGAGACTCAATATGCTTCACATCACACAATTACTAAACATAGAGAATTGTTAGAGACTCAATATGCTTCTTACTCACAATTATGCTCAATCACAGAAACATATGGATAATTGTTAGAGACTCAATATGCTTCACACTAGTTCTCAATATCTTTTTTTTATCACAAAAATATATGGAGAATTGTTAGAGACTCAATATGTTTCACATTCATCAATACTCAACCTCTTTCTCAAATCAATTCAGAATGTAGTACAATTTGTTTCATGGAACTTGAACTTTCACTTCAACACATCCACTTGATTAGGCTCAATCAACTCTACTCAATCAATCACTCAAGGAACTCAAAATGTTTCCAACAATGCTTATCACCCAATCTCACATAACAATGATACTCATGATCTTTTGCAAATTCTAGTTCAAGTTCATCACCAAGCTAATTGCTTCAACAACAATGCTAGTCTCACTTTGCAAATTTCACATAACAATGATACTCATAATATTTTGCCAAAACCCTTGCTCAAGTTTTCACTCAATCAATCACTTCAACAACAATGCTAATCAAACAAGGTTCATAGCATTTATCTCCATTTCATAAAACTCATCAACTCATCAAACCAATAAGGAAACTTAACCAAGTCCTTTTCACTCCAATATTGTTTTTAGAAATTCACAATCAATCAACAATTTCACTCATGGAAGAATATGCCCATACATTTTTCTTGATGGAGAATGGACTTCAAAACCTGTCTCAATTATGACCACTTTCTTTGCCAAGTACAAAGGGTTAGATGACAAGAATTATCACTCTAACACTTTTCACAATTTACCTTAATCACAAAGATAAATTAAATCCCAAATACACCTTATTGCTCCATCTCAAAAATAATATTCAACATCATAAATTTCATCAAAATCCCTTTAAAAATATAACTCAACTTCTACTTATGACTCCCTACTTAATATTGCATTTAATTAAAATAACTCACTTTATAACTTTAATGCAATAAATCAATTTCCACTTTCCTAAGGTAAAAAAAAATTACCCTAGCAAATATTTACCATTTACCACTTAGGTAAATAAAAATATTTACTTGCACCTTATCTCTCCAAAAACCTTAGCATAGGCAAAATAAAAATCAAATTTTAAAAACTTTATTACCCGCTCCACAATTTGTGGGATTCAAACTTGCACCAAATGCTTCAACAACGCCTTGGCCATGGCTTCCACACCGTGTGAGCCACGTGCTCACCTTGATGCTCTAAAGCGCAATGTGCACTTTGACCTCCTTCTCTCCTCTAGAGCCTTTAGCTCTTCTTCAACATGATGCATGTTCCACTTTGCAATTTGAAGCACCTTGGTCTTATTTTGCATGAGCTCCTCTTTCGTCGAATATTGCAAATTTTTTTGAATGCCAAACATTAAAGTTTGGCTAAGGTATAAATACCTTTGCCCTTCATTTCATGCACGTCGACGGAGATAGATTTATTGGAGGTCGACGCTTATATTTTGGTTTTTAAATATTTAATTTATAATTTATTTAAATTCTTTAGAATTTAAATATTATAAATTAATATTTAAATATTTTAGCTTTATTAAGGATTAAAGCCTCCTTAGGTTTTAATAAAAACCTTTTATTTTTCCCACTATGGTTTTAATAAAAATTATTTTACATGTTTTTAATAAATCTTTATTTATTTTTCCCACCATGGTTTTAATAAAAACCTTTTATTTATGCTTCACATAATATTTAAAAATAAATATTATGAAGCTCTTTTGCCATCAACCTTTTGCATTTCTCCTTTTGACCTTTTGGCATCAATGGTGGTTCATTCCTTGACATCAATGACGACTTCATGCCTTGACATCAATGACAACTTCATGGACTCAAAATGTCCAACAATCTCCCCCTTTGTCATTGATGGCAACCCAATAAATTTTTACCAATTCCTTGACCTTTTCATTCTGCTCCCCCTAGGAAACTTCTCCCCCTGATTGAATGCTTTCCTTCAAACATAGATCTCTCCCCCTTACTCTAATATCTCCCCCTTTGACATCAATGGCAAAGGGTCACCTTTGGGGCTCGGGGCTAAGAATGAGCCTCTTAGCTTAGCCCCTCCCCCACCTCCTTTTGAGGGGGTTAATTTTGGGGTGGGAGTATCTCTACTCCCATCAAGCACTGATCTTGACCTTTGTCCACTTCCTTCTCCTTTTGATGATTCTTCCTATTCTTGTTCCTGTTCTTGTTGGCTTCTGGAATTTTTGCTCTACACCATTTTGCTATATGCCCATCATTATTGCACTTATAGCACTTAACTCTATTATTCCTTGGAGGTACAAATGTCTTTGGAGTTCTTCTAATGGGACCATATCTATTTCTGTTATGAACCCTGTAGTTCATTGCCTTATGACCAAACTGATTACAAGAGTAGCAATACCCTTGAAAAACTTACATGTTCCTGAAACTTCCATATTCTTGTCTTTCAACTACCCTGCATTGTGAAGCCTTGTGTCCAAACCTATGACACGAGAAGCAACATCCATTGAAATTACTTTGCCTTGACCTCATTGGTCTCTTAGTCTCTTTTTGTTGATTCTTGTTCCATTTGTTCTTCTTTTGTGCATTGTATTTCTTTTTGTTGAACTTCTCATTGTTCAAATCTTCCTCAGAAGTCTCACTCTCCCTTTCACTTTCTTCTTCTAAAGTTTCTTCTTCTTCAGAACTTGAAGTTGACTTCTTTTCCCATTTCCTTTGTTCCTGTTCAAAACCAAGACCTGTCTTGCTTGATGTAGGCTTTTGTGTCTTGATAATCCTATCCAAATTCTTTGAGCTATTATTAAACCCTTGTAGCTTAACCTTGAAGTCTTTTATTTTCATCCTTAGTGAAGCTACTTGCCGTTATAGTTTCTCACATTCTAGAACCTTGGCTTCTAGCTTCTCCTTGAATTTATTTGCTTTGGACATTGACTTATTTAGATCCTCTATAAGTCTTTCTTTCTCTTCATCACATTCCTTAACTTGAAGCTTAAGTTTGGAGTTTTGCTTTCTTTCCTCCTTTAATGCTTTAAGAGCATGAACAAGTTCACCTTCAAGGTCAACTTCTCTTGATTCTGATTCTTCCTCCATTTCTTTGCTTTTGGAGTCATCTTCATTCTTCTCTGGTTTGTCTTCTATAGGATCACCTCCTTCATTTTCTATTTCCATGAATAGATTCACTTCTGGTCCTTCAAGTGCATCTTCAAATTCATCATCACTAAAACTAAAACCACTTCTTGTGCAATCATATTCAATATGACCAAAATTGCCACATCTAAAACACTTGAGGATTATTGGAGATCTTTTCTTAACTACTTCCTTTTCTCTTGTCAAAAATAGAACTTCATATTTATCATTATCTGAGAAACTATTATCACTATCACTTGAGTACTTACTTGCCTTTTTTGCATAGTAACTCCTCTTCTATCTTTGGAAGAACTTCTTTCCTGGCTTGCTTTGTCCATCCTTACTTTTCTTTTGGTACCTGTGCCTTTCTATTTCTTTGTTTCTATGCTCCTGTTTCTCTTCATCATTACTATTTCTAGCTTCTCGACAATTAGATGCATAGTGACCATACTTTCCATAATCAAAACATCTAACAAATTTCATACCTTTGAATTTCCTTGGATCTTTGTTTCTTCTGCCATAATTTGCTTCTTCATCACTAGATGACTCATCACTTGAATCTGAAATTTTACCCTTTGATTTCTTAATGGCTTTGAAGGCTGCTTTCTTTCATGGATTTTGTTCCTCTTTTATCCTTATCTCAAAATCTGTGAGAATACCAAGTAAATCACTTCTTTTCAAATGATCACCATATTTTGCTTCTTCTATAGCTGAAATTTTCTCACTAAACCTTTTTGGAAGGGACCTTAGAATCTTGTCACACACATCAGATTCATCAATCTCAAGTCCAAGCCCTTGCATACAATGTACAACTTCATCTACATGCAACAAGTAATTACTAACACTTTCATCATCCTTCATTCTGAGTGCTTCAAATTGCCCTTTGAGATTTCATATTTTTGCTCTTTTGACTATCTTATCTCCTTCATATATGTTTTGCAACTTATCCTAAATTTCCTTTGTTGACTTGCAATACATAACCTTGACAAATTTTGGTCTATGCAAACCCTTCAAAATTGCATTCATTGCTTTTGAATTGTAGTGTTGTAGGATCTTACCATCTTTATCTGTAGGTGGAGTAGTTGGTGGTGTGTATCCATTCTCAATTGCTTCCCAGATTTCATTCCCAAGTGCCATCAAGTGAATCTTCATTCTCATGCTCCAGAATACATAATCACTTCCATCAAACATTGGTGCTCCATAATATGAGGATCCACTCTTAGAATCCATTTTGTGTTCTTTTAAAGCTTTTCCTTCAAGTTGTTAAACTCTTTCGAAGGAACCCGATCTGATACCAATTGAAGAACACAAGCTTATACTAAGAGGGGGGTGAATAGTATAAGACCACTTTTTAATTTTTCTTTCCAATCAATATTATGCAATGTATCAATAGAAGTATTAAAAACAATATCCAAAGCAATGCATAAAACACCACACAAGATAGAGACACCAATTTAACATGGTTCACCCAATGTGGGCTACTCCATGGAGAAAATATTTTACTAAAAATTTCTCAATAATTCTCTTTGGGAAACCTTTTCCAATTACAATGTTTATGGACACCTATCCAAAGGAGACACCAATCCCCTAATATGGTTCATGGATCTTCTATCCACAGGAGAACTCCTTCTCCTCTACTTTGGTTGATGATCTTCTAGAAGAGCTGTTACCTCCACTACCTTGGCTAATGGATCTCTATCCACTAAAGACATCCGATCCTCACTACCTCGACTAATGGACCTCTATCCATTGGAGACTATCATCCTCTATACTCTATCACCTTCCAAAGCTCTACTCAAACTCTATCACAAATATGTACTAAACACAGTCCTTCGATCTAGCACAAATCTGCTCAATATCTGTCTTATTCTATACTAAACTCAGCCCTTCGGTCTAGCACAAAACTACTCTATATCTATCTTTGGTTTGGTACAAATTTATCCTCAGGTCTGCACCAAACTCTATCCTCGATCTATCTTCAAGATTTATCACAAATCCTGATCAATCACCTCTACAAGATCTATCCCAAACCCTAACTCAAGGTTTGAATAAATTAATTAACTCAGCTCTCAAGTCTTCTCAAATACTTGACTCAAATCTATCCACAAGTCCTCTCAAGAACTTGTCCAATCAGCTCTCAATATTTATCTTCAAATTTGTATTGTAAGCTTCCACAAAATCTCACACAAATCTACTCACAAGTCTTCTCAAAGACTTACCTCAAATCTTCTCAACAAGTCCTCACTAGAACTTGTCCAATCTGCTCAACAAGTCCTCACTAGAACTTGTCCAATTTGCTCAACAAGTCCTCACTAGAACTTGTCCAATCTTCTCAAAAGTCCTCACTAGAACTTGTCCAATCTCAAGAAGTCCTCACTAGAGACTTGTTAGAGACTCAATATGCTTCTAACAACAATCCTCAATCTAGAACTTGTCCAATATCATAGAAACATATAGAGAATTGTTAGAGACTCAATATGCTTCTCAATCACAACAATCTCAATCATAAAAACATATGGAGAATTGTTAGAGACTCAATATGCTTCACACTAGTTCTCAATCTCTTTCTTTTATCATAGAAACATATGGAGAATTGTTAGAGACTCAATATGTTTCACATTCATCAATACTCAACCTCTTTCTCAAATCAATTCAGAATGTAGTACAATTTGTTTCATGGAACTTGAACTTTCACTTCAACACATCCACTTGATTAGGCTCAATCAACTCTACTCAATCAATCACTCAAGGAACTCAAAATGTTTCCAACAATGCTTATCACCCAATCTCACATAACAATGATACTCATGATCTTTTGCAAATTCTAGTTCAAGTTCATCACCAAGCTAATTGCTTCAACAACAATGCTAGTCTCACTTTGCAAACTTCACATAACAATGATACTCATAATATTTTGCAAAACCCTTGCTCAAGTTTCCACTCAATCAATCACTTCAACAACAATGCTAATCAAACAAGGTTCATAGCATTCATCTCCATTTCAGAAAACTCATCAACTCATCAAACCAATAAGGAAACTTAACCAAGTCATTTTCACTCCAATATTATTTTCAGAAATTCACAATCAATCAACAATTTCACTCATGGAAGAATATGCCCATACCTTTTTCTTGATGGAGAATGGACTTCAAAACCTGTCTCAATTATCACCACTTTCTTTGCCAAGTACAAAGGGTTAGATGACAAGAATTATCACCCTAACACTTTTCACAATTTACCTTAATCACAAAGATAAATTAAATCCCAAATACACCTTATTGCTCCATCTCAACAATAATATTCAACATCATAAATTTCATCAAAATCCCTTTAAAATATAACACAACTTCTACTTATAACTCCTTACTTAATATTGCATTTAATTAAAATAACTCACTTTATAACTTTAATGCAATAAATCAATTTCCACTTTCCTAAGGTAAAAATAAAATTACCCTAGCAACTATTTACCATTTACCACTTAGGTAAATAAAAATATTTACTTGCACCTTATCTCTCCAACAACCTTAGCATAGGCAAATAATAAAAAATAAATTAAAAATTTGTTACCCGCTCCACAATTTGCGGGATTCGAACTTGCACCAATTGCTTGCAGCAGCGCCTTGGTCACGACTTCCACACCGTGTGAGCCACGCGCTCACCTTGCCCCTTCTAAAGTGCAATGTGCACTTTATCTTCCTCTCCCTTCCTTAGAGCCTTTAGCTCTTCTACCAAAGCGACGCCTGTCCACTTTGCAATTCAAAGCACCTTGGTCTTATTTTGCATGAGCTCCTCTTTCGACGAATATTGCGGATGCACTTTTTTCGAATGCCAAACTTCAGTTTGGCTAAGGTATAAATACCTTTGCCTTCGATTTCATGCACGTCGACGGAGATAGATTTATTGGAGGTCGGCGCTTATATTTTGGTTTTTAAATATTTAATTTATAATTTATTTAAATTATTTGGAATTTAAATATTATAAATTAATATTTAAATCTTTTGGCTTTATTAAGGATTAAAGCCTCCTTAGGTTTTAATAAAAACCTTTTATTTTGCCCACTATGGTTTTAATAAAAACCTTTTATTTTGGCCAACCATGGTTTTAATAAAAACCTTTTATTTTGCCCACCATGGTTTTAATAAAAACCTTTTATTTTGCCCACCATGGTTTTAATAAAAACCTTTTACTTATGCTTCCCATAATATTGAAAAATAAATATTATGAAGCTCTTTTTGCCACAACCTTTTGCATTGCTCCTTTTGACCTTTTGGCATCAACGGTTGTTCATTTCTTGACATCAATGATGACTTCATTAACTCAAAATCTCAAATAGACATTTCTTGCTTCGATGGCTTGTCCCTGCAGAGAAGTGTGAAGTTCTTCCTTTTGTCATAGAAGTTTTTAGGGAATCCAAACAAAAGATTCATAAAAATCATATTGATATTCTTCAAACTCAAATATAACTATTAGACACCAAAGACCAAAAGAGAAAAGAAAATAGATGCACAAAAGACAAACCAACTTTTTGAAAAAACTCAAGAAACTCAATCCTAAAACTATGGCACCCATTTAGTTAGAAATAAAAAATGAAAAAATTGAGTGTAATCAGAGAAACAAAAGAATCATTTGGTGAATATTTCTCCTAGAGAAAATATGTTGAATCTAGTGAGATCTTTTAGACCCAATTCCACTTAGGGTTTTATTAAAATAAACCATTTTTCAATTTATTAACTTACAAAAAAATCTTGTTGCTCCGAACATTGTTGCCCTTGGAAGACACTATAGAAGTCAATATGTCTGACAACCAACATTTGAGTAAAGGAGATTCACACTTGCTCTTAAATTTTACAATAGTTTCCATAAATGAATGGAATCAACACATTACCCTATATTGCTTTAAAAAATACACACAAAAAAATGCACATGATATATGGGAGTGTCCATGCACACTAAATAATATCGTTATAGCAAAATCAAATACACTCTAATCATAAAATAATTGGTATGATAGTGTATTTATACTCAAAAATAAGTTACATTTAAATCAAGGTTAAGTAACTAGCCTTCCGATTTAAAATAATTAAATATTAAAAAATCTCTTAAAAAAGTCTAAGAAAACATACATATAATACAATACAAAAATCCATTAATGAATTATACAATTTATAATAAAATATAATTATCACATTTTACAATATTTACACAATTTCAATATGCAATATAGATTTTTTAATTTTACTTAACTTTAATTTTTTATTTCATATGAAAATATTTTTAAATCTTTTGCATTCCCATTCCATGTCAAATGCCCAAAAGAATGTCATTCCATATCATGGAGAACAAAATTTGGGGTCAATGTTCTTCCAAAAAAAAAATATGAAGAAGATGAAGCAAAAGCACTTATGATAATAACATTTTCAATTACCTAAATTTTGAACCTAGAGTGAAATTTGTGATACTGTATGTCGGTCTGTGTGTTGTCCTAGGGTTTCTGGAAGTTTTCGTTCATTCTCTGGGAGCTTGTGTCGGCCTTCGTGTTGCGCTTGCTCCGTGGGTGTTATTATGTCGGCTTCTCCTCCCTCGACTTCGTCTGAAGCTAACGGCAAGAGGAATGGCTCCGAAGGTGAACAAACGGCCCAGGAAATTCGTTCCCAAGGTGTACCATGAGGTAATTTTGAACCTGATTTTGTGATTCCTCTGCATGAATTCAATCAGGCGTGTTCTTGGTTTGAAAACAATACTCTTATCAGGTATTTTTTGGGTCGGATTCCCCCTGAGCATGTCCTTAAGAACTGGATTGAGCAGTATTGGCGTTCGTATGGGATTCAAGTCGACCATGTCCAAAATCTCTCCAAGGGTTTTTTTCATTTTCATTTTGGTAGTCCCGACCAAGCCCAGAAGGTCCTCAATAAGGGTCCTAGTTACATTAATAGTTCACTGCTCATTTTTCAGCCGTGGAGCCGAGATTTCACGGTTTCTAATTCTGTTTCCCTGGTCGTGCCTATTTGGGTAGAATTCTTGGACCTCCCCATTGCATGCTGGCCCTTTCTAAAAAAATTGGTGTCCACCCTCGGTGAATTTTTCTGTGATGAACCCTCTCGGTTCATGTCGGTCCGTCCTAGCAGGAGAATGTGTGTCAAGGTTGACCTGGCTAAAACCCTGAAGGAGTATATTGACATTCAGGTTGGTTCTACCCGTATTCATCAGTGGGTGGTGTATATCAACCTCCCTAACACATGCTACCATTGCTAGTCAGCCTCCCACCACATTAAGGATTACCCCTTGATGGCTGAAAAATTCAAGGCCAAGGCGTCTACCCCAACAGCTGGTGTTGTTTTCTCTCCCACCACCCCGCACCCTCCTTCAAAATATGGTGAGTGGACTGAGGTTTCATGCAAGAAAGGGAAAGGTGGCAAGCCCGCTCAGGTGGGGCACACAGTGGCAATGTATGCTCAGGCCCTAGCGCCTAAGCCTCCCATGCAACAATCGATTATGGAGTCGGCCCCTGTCCACTCTCCTCCACCGGTCGTAGAGTCTGTAGACCACGATGAAGGGTTTCGATCCACTGTGCCCTTGGGTTCTCTAGATGAGGCAGTGGTTGAAGGAAGTTTCTCTCAGAGCTTAGGATGGTGGTCCCGTAGCCCCCCATGAGGTGAGCGACTTGCTCATTTGGACAAGCGATGACAAACTTCTTTCTCTTTCGCCACCATGGAAGCCTTCAGGAATAACTCCTACCACCTGTTGTTGGATAATGCGACTGAGGCCAGTGGGGGTATGCAACTCGACTCTTTTTAATGTTGTTTCTATCTTGGAATGTGCATGGGTTGATGGACCTAGTTCGATGTTACATGGTTCGGGATGAACTCACTACCTGTTCCAGTCTCTATGATCATCCAGATTTTGTGTGTTTACAAGAAGTCAAAGTGGTAGGTTTCAATTTGCAATCTGCTTGTTCTATGTTATGGCCTGGAAGTCAGATGTATGCCACCAACCACAATCAGGGCAGCGGAGGTGCTGTCATTTTGCTTAATAATAGGTGGGCGAGCAATTTTTTCACATGGGGTTCTGACCCCTCTCATCACGTGGTTTGGATTCTGCTCGAAGTTGGAGGTCTTTCCTTCGGGATTATTAATATCTACGCCTCTAATGAGGTCCAAGATAGATGTGCCCTGTGGAGATGGTGTGCTTTGTCCTTACCTATCGTGGTCTGGCTGATGTGTGGTGATTTCAATATGATCGAGAAGGCTTATGATAAAGTGGGCCAGATCCCCAATAGGTGGGCCTCGGGAGAGCGACAGGCATGGTACTTTATGAAAAATAAGTTGGGGGTCTTCGATCCCAATGTTTGTTTCTCTACGGGTCAGTTTCCCAAGCATTTGTGGTTCACGTGGTCTAATTTTTAGTCAGGCCCCGCAAGAGTTTTAAAAAGGTTGGACAGGGCTATGTTGTCGGACCAACGCGAGTTTTCTTTTTCTCGTTGGCTCCCTTCAGTCCCTTTTGTTGAAACCATTCTTGGTATGGTCTCGTCCGATCATTCCCCCATAATGTTCTTTGTTCATGCTTCCTCCACCCATCAATGGCCTATTCATGCTCAGTTTTTTCTTAACACTTATTTCTTGCAACATGATACCACTGTTTGTCACATCCAAAGGATCTGGAACCTTGTCCCCAGACCCAATGGAGATTCAGGATGGATTGAGTGGTGGAATGATGCCATTTTTTGAACCACTGCTCTGCTCAAAAGCCTAGGGAAGAAGGTGGTGCAGTTGCATCATCGCTCTAATATTGCTCTGTGTAACGAGCTTGCATAGGCCTCCTTCCATCTTGAGGCTTCCCCATTTGACTCCTCCATTCAAGCCCATGTCGCTCAGCTCCGACATGAGCTCAAAGTGGCTGAAGTGTATGAGGCCAGAGGGGCTCAGATTAAAGCCAGGCTGCATTGGCTCAAAGTGGGTGACCGCGTTTCTAAAGAATTTTTTTAGAGGCTCCGGCCTCCTCGACACTCCACTCAATTCAAAGCTTTATTGGTTAATGGGGTTCGCACCACCTCTTTTCCTGAGATAGCAACTGAATTTACCCAACATTATACTCATGTTTTTGTTGCTCAGTCGTACACCCCTGAAAGAGAACTAGCCCTCCAATGTTGCAAAGAGGTTATCCCAACTTGTCTTTCCCTAGTGCAACGGAATGATTGTGAATGCCCCTTATCAGTGCAGGATCTTGTGGATGCCCTATTTCAAATGGTAGACGCTAAGGCCCCAGGGCTTGATGGCTTCCCCTGCAAATTTTACAAAACTTGTTGGGAGTTTGTTGGTCCTGACTTGCATAAAGTGTATTTGGAAGCCCTACAGACTGGCTCCTTAGGTGCTATTATCAATAAGGGCAATATCAAGTTTATCCCAAAGTCAGGGGATCCAAAAATCATCACAAATTGGAGGCCAATAACTTTGCTTAATGTCAGCTACAAGATCATTGCCAAAGCGCTTGCTTTGCGGATTAGGCCCTTGCTTCCCTCTATTGTGAGGGTTGAGCAAACTGGCTTTATTCAGAATCGTTATATTTTGGACAATGTTCTCGCCATTTGGGAAGGGATGGAGTGGGCTCGTAGGTCCAGTCAATAGGCCCTCTTCCTCAAGCTTGACTTTGAAAAGGCTTATGATCGAATTGAGTGGGTTTTCATTCTTTCCATGTTGGAAGCTCTTGGCTTTGGTCCTCAGTTTATTTCTTCTATTAAAATACTTTTTTAGGATGCGTCAGTTGTGCTTTCTCTCAACAAGTTTCAAACTGATGCTATTGGTTTGCATAGGTCAGTAAGGCAGGGATGTCCTTTGGCCCCCTCGCTATTTATTTTAGTAGCAGAAGCCTTTGGTTATATTTTGGCCAACTGTGCCTCTCTTGGGCTGCTTCGGGGTATTTCCCTTCCTGGGAATGTTGGTCAACTCATTAACGACCACTTTGTTGATGATTCCTTCCTCACTCTGAACGAGGATGAGCAATCCCTTTCTGAAGCTTTGTCTTGTCTTGATATTTTTTGCAAAGCCTCCGGGTCTAATATTCAATGGAGGAAAACCTCCTGTTATAGACAATCCCTACAACCTCTTCCCCAATGGCTTCAACATGTGCAGTGGAGTTGGATTCAGCCTGGAGAAATCTTCAAATTCTTGGGCATTCCTTTTGCCTTTCAAGGCTCTCCATCCCAATTATGGTCTTATGTCATCAACAAAGTGGAAAGCAAGCTGGAATATTGGAATGCTAAGAAGTTGTCTCTTGTTGGCAAATTCCAAATTTTCTCAAAAGTGTTGGCTTCCACGCATGTTTATTATTCATCTTGTTGGGTCCCTTCCCAGGCTTGTTACAAACGGCTTGAAAAATTACTGCAGGATTTTCTGTGGTCTAGTGGGTCTGAGCGGAAGGGCTTTCACAGAGTGGCTTGGGATATTTGTTGTCTCCCATGACAAGCAGGGGGTATGGGTTTGTTGGACTGTAAGCGTCAAGGGTTAGCCCTATGTGCTAAATGGATTGTGTGGGCTCTCAAAGGACCTGAAGCATGGAAAGTCCTTCTCAGACATTGCATCTCGGTTGGGCTTCCCCTCAACCGTCGAGCCTGGGCAGGAATGGATTTGCCCTCTCTGGTGTTGGCCCCAGTTTTCATTAAAATCCCTGGCTCCTTTGTCATCAAAAGCATATGGAAGGCTTGGCAACAATTAAACCCTTGGATTGTTTGGAAGGGGGTCCGTTCACATAAAGGCCTCTCCATCAATCTTCTCAATGTTTGGTGGTCCCCTGTCTTCAAGCTTCAGGGTAAGCCGTTGGCTCAAGTTCCCTGGGTCCATGCCTAGAAATTTTTTAAGCGGGGCATTGCCGCCATTGCAGATTTCTACTCCAAGGAAAATAGAGATTGGATTCCTTGGAATGATTTTAAAAGAATGTTTCATTTGACCAACGCTGACAAGGCTACGTATGATGTTGTTCTTGACCATACACCCTTCTCCTTATGGCAGAAATTAGGTGTCAGATCCCAGAAACCCTGGTGGAAATATTGGGCCTGGTATAAGAGCACTTCCTTGCTCAGCTACAAAGCCAGGCAGGGTTATGAGTGGCTTACACCAACTGCCCCCATGGTGCCCAAGCTCAATGTCAAATGGGACCTTATCTCAACACCCTCTAGGTGGAAAACCAGATTTCACTCAGCTTGGGCGTCTTATCTGGAGCCAAAGAAAGCTTTTTTTGCCTGGAGCTTACTGTGTCAGGGTTTACCCCTTGGCAGCAGACTTTCTTATATGGGGGTGCCTGAGCCCCGATGCCCATTTTGTCAAGAACCAGAGTCTTGTATGCATATTTTTTGGGCCTGTAGACGTGCCAGTCTCGCTTGGAGTTGGGTGGGTTCTTTCTTTGCTCCATTTATGCCCCTGCAACTTTCATGGCATCATGTCCTTCTGGGTGATCCCATTCAGTTTTCTCTCCCATTGAGGGAGGTGTGGCAAATCTTCAGAGTCAACCTTCTGTTTCACATTTGGAAATCTAGAAATAAAATTATTTTCAAGCAGGTTGATCCGTCTCAGGATTTTTCGTTTGTTGACAAGCTCAAAGTTTTTCATGATGTGTGGTTTTAGATCTGTGACCAGGCTAAAAAGGTGGCTATGGAGCTAGACCATTTGCAGGCTTTGCTAAAATATTGGGGTGATGCCCCATGTGCCATCAGTAGGGAGGCCCCTGATCGTTCGCCTCCTCACCCAGCTCGATCCCGTTTGCATTGACGCCTAGATCGTGCATGACGTCGTCAACCTCCTCGGAGCGGATCCCGTGATTGTGGGTGTAATAACCTTGCAAAATTTAGTTTTGATTTCTTGTCTTGTTTGCTAGAATGAGATACTGCTAAGTCATTTGTGGATGCAGGAACAAGTGTCATTGCTGGTAGGCGCAACTCAACAAGAATGGATGTACTTCCCAATTGTTATCCAGTGGAAGGTAAGGCAGGGGAAATGATGAGCGGCAGAGTATTTGCCCGAATTAGGGATCAAAGAATCCTTACTAATGATACATCCGTCAGCGGTCCATGTAGATGCATTACTAGGTTGTGTTTTATGATTTACTTAGAAACTTTTATATATATATATAATAAATAATAATAATTTTATTATAAACATAATAGTTAAATGATAATATTAAAAAGTGTATAAACTTAAAGTAAAAGTAAATAATAATAAAATATTATAAATAAATAAATAAATAATAAATAATAAAATAAAATATATAATAACATAGAATGCACATATATGCATATATTAGCAAGAGTAGAGATAATAATAATAATAATAAAATAAAACGAATTATAAGGATTGAATTACATTCCACAGTGATTTAATTGAATATTAAAATTGTGATGAATAAGCCTACACTTGGCATATGGTGACATATGTAGGCTACAACTGTCCAGCAGGAGAGTAGCTTCGCAAATTTTAAATTAAGGTAAGAGTGAACGGAGAATCATCTTCCACTTTCTAGACTTAGTGGTCACTTTCTCGAGGAGTGAGGAAAATCATTCAAAGGCGACAGTAAGGAAGGGCGAAAACAAAAGTTCGGTCCTTCTAAACATTTATAATATTATTTTATGGAAAATGAATTCGCGTAGAGTTACTAAAAAAATCATTTAATAAAATATTTGATGATTGTCGTGAAAATGTTAGCTTATGTTATTCATTTGATTTTTTGAAAGAATATAAAGTTTATCTTTGTGAAAATAATATTATGAAAAATATTAATTTAGGGCATACTAGCTGCATTAAACGTTTGCTCCAAACCATTTAAGCGCTGCTAGTGTGGGAAGCGTAGAAGAAAGCCATTAGAAAACTAGAAAATAGTCATAAAGAATAAACCATGGCTAGAATCTTAAATTTCCATTTAGGCAATGAAGGAGGGAAATTCATTTCCCGCAAAGCTATTTGGATAGACCACACAGAAAAAAATTAAATGGTCGTATAAGCAGAAAACACGTCTCTGCGGTAGCCGACTGAAGTCTTGGGTGGTACAGAACACCAACAGTCTATTTGGAGTTTTTGGTTAAAATTACCTGTCAACTGTAATGGTTTTTCAAGGGCTGGATAAAAGATTTAGAATTTTTGTTCAATTAATTTTAACAACCAAAAGGATGCATGTATAGCACCGTGAAAGCCTAAAAAGTAGGAAAACGCATCCGAAAACCCTAAAAAAAGAAAAGAGACTTTAGAACAAGGATTTAATATTAGATGTCTTTATTAATCCTATCAAACACACGAAAAAAAATTCAATTGGAAGGAAGCTAATGTTTTTTGGGACACGTATTTTCATATTAGACAATTAAAAATGATCTTTGATATAGCAAACCCTAGGAATAGTGGAAACTTAGGTAAGATGCACCTCAACCAAGAAGCTACTATTTTCGAGATGAAAAAGAATGATGGAGGAGCCAATAAGATTTTTTTTTTAAATATAATAAAAACTTCTCTAGACCTTAATGAAAAAGGAAGTGAATCATCTTCCAGGATTATTGCTCATTATGAAATGTTGAACCTGATATATAAAACCATCATTAGAATATATATATATATATATATATATATATATATATATATATTTTTTTTTTTTTAAAAGAAACACCATTCCATAGACATTAAAAAGCTCAATATTATATTAAAAAAGTATTAGGTTTAATGGGTGGTCGTTCGAACATATAATATTACGAAATCATCATAGGAAAACAACGTGAAACAGTTTATGTTTTTTATATAAAAGAAAAAACAATTGGTTTAGTTTATTTTTATAAACACAATTGGATTTATAGGTTGTATTTTATTTTTTAGATATTTGATTTAATAGCCCATTGACCAATTTAAATTGTTTAAATTGACTTCCGAGGGTCCAATCCGTTGCTAAGAGTGTAACATTAGGGAGTACACAGGTTTTATTTTAAAAGTTTACTTTGGAATGTGAGCTGATATTTTTTTTAATTACTTTAATTAATGTAGGTACAATATAATATTACTTTCATTGTACAACTTAATCGAATATGTAGCTATCTCTCCATTTATTGTTTGGCTAAAGCAAACATTGTTTTATAAGTTATAGTTTATGTTTTTTTTTTAATAATACATTATAGAATAAAAGGTTTAAAAGCTTTGCTTTTATAAAGAGTTTATTGAGCTGTTGTTTAAAATACTATGAAATAAATTTTTTTCCTAAATAAAGAGTTTATTGAGCACATTACTCCCTTAAAACCAAACTATAAATTAACAACTACAAAATAAAATAAAAAGAATTAAAAGAAAACAAAAACCGAGGACAAGAGACAAGCAACCTAGCAGATTGTGGGAAGACAATCTTGAAAGATGTTGTGGGAAGACAAACATCGTGTCAGGGCTTGTCATACTTCTAGTGGGTTGGGCTAGAACGGGAGGTAAAGGAGAAATGATATAGGCTTTTCTCCTAGGTAAACCCTGCTAGTACAAGAGTGGAAGTCCTGATGTTTTGTACTACTTGCATAATGGAATGGGATATTATGCTAACAAGGACTCCAGGTAGCTACCAGGGTAGTGGTAGACCCTAGACATGTTTCGAGAATAGTGGAAATCCGTCTAGCTCTAGCATGCAATCGCTAACATCTCATGTCAATATGTAGGGAAAAGCGTTCAACTTCTAGGTGAAATGGGCCCTAGAAGCAAAACCTTTGCCTATACTTGGATTCTCAAGATGAGAGAGGAAGTATTTTAAAGGTAAACACACCGAAATTTGGCCAATATCGATCTCACGAGTATTTCGACTACAACGAAATGGCACTCATGAAGATATGGCATGCTTGTACTAGAATAAAAATGAAATTAGGTTGAAAAATTTCTCTATGCCTAGACAACCAAGTAGGATGACTTGGGTTGTTACAGTTGGTATCAGAGCATAAGAATTCTTAGATAAACAAAAAATTTAATTTGCCATAAATATTTAAACCAAAACTTTGTAACTTGTTATAAATATTTAAACCAAAATTAACAAAGCTCCTTTTGAAAAGGCAATGGCATCCGGTTTAAAGGCTAGTTCCTCAAAAAGACCTATGGTGGTACAGCGGGAAGGGTTGGCCGAGAATCCTAAGCGGGTCCTCAAAAGAGTTGTGAGGACAGGAGCTATAGAGGAAGCCATAGAACCCCTCTCGGGTGATTAGGAGGGAGAAGGAGCCAACGCCAAAAGAAGATAAAATGGCTCGGATGATGCAACTAATGCAGGAACAAATGAGCCAACAAAAGGAGCAAATGGAACAATAGAGAGTTCAAATGGTAGAACATATGGCTCAACAAAGGGCACAAATGTTAGAGCACATGGAGCAACAGAAATCTCAACTTACTCAGCAACAGGAAATGATCTCACAACAACAAAAGATAATAGAAAACCTATCAAAAGGAAAATAAACGGTAGTTGTTGGGGAAGAAACATCTGTGGACCCTAGGAGAAGACAAGTAGGTTTTGAACTAGATAGAGATATGCGTAGGATTGACATAGCCAAATTTGATGGCAAAGGGGATGGGGAAGAGGTAGAAAGATGGTTAAATAACCTAGAAGCATATTTTGTTGTTAGAACCCTTTCCTCTAAATCAAAAACCTCCTACGCAGTTTTTCGATTGACTGGAGCAACTACGAATTGGTGGGACACGTATAGGAAAACCCATAATGTAGAAGCAATAGATGTGCCATGGGAGAATTTTGTAATAGTGTTTAAGGAAAGATATTTGTCTCCCCAATTCTACCTTGAGAAGACCACACAAGTTTTCCAGATTGACTCAAGGTAACATGACTGTTACCGAGTATTATCAGCGATTCGTGCAATTGCTTAAGTATATGCCTGAGTATGAACAAAGGACTGAGATTAAAGTCCAAAAATTTATTTTAGGGCTTCACCCAAAGATCGGACACTTGATTCTCATGCTTAAACCAACAACTCTGACTGCTGCTTGTGATCTGGCCCGACAGTATGAAGATAATTACAAGGCCAAAAAGACCTACTACCAAAAGTCCTCTGATAGGGAGGAACCACAGAAAAAGAAAAATGTAGGCCTAGCTAGGTGGGATAAAAACAGGAGTAACAAGGGGTGAAGTGAGAACAAGAACATATTTGACAAAAGCAAGAATAAGTTCCAAGGGAATAGAAATTAGAATAACCATGGAGGCCAGGATAGGGGAAATTTCAATAGGTATGATCAAAAAGCTAGAACTGGTGCTCAGGAAGGCAATGATGGGGACAAGAGAGAGAAGGCACCTCGAACTAGTTGTTGGATCTGTAAGGAGCCTCATTATGCTGACAAGTGTCCTATGAGAGCGGATAGGAGGCAAGAACCTACAGAGCCAACTCATAAGATCTATGCTACAATAGGTAATTCTAAACTCAATGGTCAAGCTACACCTTTTCTGATGAATGGTAAAATTTACAATAAATATGTAAGAATTTTGATTGATTCAGGAGCAACTAATAGTTTTATTTCTCCTAATATTTTGAGAGACATACTGAAAAACTTGGATTTATGGCTAAAGGGTGGAAGGTGGAGTATGGCTTTGGGCAAACCTATATTGTAGATCAATGTTTATTTGACCCTCAGATAGTATTGCCTCAGGGAAAGACTAGTTGGCATCTGTATGTAGCCCCATTGCATGCCTTCGACATAATATTGGGAGTTGATTGGCTCAAGGCTCATAAGGCATTGCTAAAATTTGAAGAAAGATGGATGGATTTCACTGATAACACCAAGCAAAGGGTTCGAATATTTTGTGGATGTGAATCAGTGGATCCACATCTTCTAACAGCCATGCAAGTTAAAAGAGCCATTAGGAAGGGTAGTAGAGTTTTTGTAGTCAAGCTTAATAAGAAAGAAGAGATTGAGTCTGAGGTAAGCCTTTTTCAGACCTATCCAGTACTAAATGATTTTTGGGATGTTTTCCCTGAAGACTTGCTAGGACTACCACCCCAAAGAGAGTTTGACTTCTCAATAGAACTTCTTCCAGGAGCTACATCGATAGCTCGAGCACCCTATAGAATGACCACAATAGAGTTGTAGGAACTCAAAACCCAACTACAAGATCTATTGGAAAAAGGCCATATAAAACCTAGTGTATCTCCATGGGGTGCACTGGTCCTTTTTGTTAAGAAGAAGGATGGGACTCTGAGGCTTTGTATTGACTACAGAATGCTCAACAAAATGATTGTTAAGAATAAATACTCACTACCCAGAATAGATGACTTGTTTGATCAATTGAAAGGAGCTATGATATTCTCAAAAATTGATCTCAGGTCGGGATACCATCAATTAAGGATTCGAGAGGAAGATACTCACAAAAATACCTTTCGGACTAGGTATGGCCATTATGAATTCACAGTACTACCTTTTGGGTTAACTAATGCCCCAACAACATTTATGAACCTTATGAATAGTGTATTTCGAGAACAGTTAGATCAGTTCGTGTTGATATTTTTAGATGATATACTGATCTACTCCAAGAATAGAGAGGAACACGATCAACACATGAGGATTGTTCTTGAAGTACTAAGGAAGAACCAGTTATATGGAAAATTATCCAAGTGTGAGTTCTATACTCCTCGGGTACAATATTTGGGGCATGTGATTTCAGCTAAAGGAGTGTCTATAGATCCAAAGAAAATAGAAGCCATCATTGATTGGCCTACCCCAAAAAATGTATCTAAAGTACGAAGTTTTATGGGAATGGCTGGGTATTACCGATGCTTTGTCAAGAAATTTTCCAAAATAGCCTATCCAATAACCAACTTGCAGAAGAAGGGAAAAGCTTTTAAGTGGACTGAACGTTGTGAGGAGGCCTTCAGAACACTCAAGGAAAAATTAACAATGACACCAATTCTTAAGATACCAGATCCTAAACTTCCATTTATTGTATGCATTGATGCCTCCATAGAAGGAATTGGTGGAGTTCTCATGCAAGAGGAGGGTGTAATAGCTTATGAGTCTCGAAAGCTTAAGAAACATGAGCTGAATTATGCCACACATGATCTGGAATTAGCAGCAGTGGTGCATGCTCTTAATATGTGGCATCACTACCTTCTAGGTAAACCTTTTGAACTCCAAACTGATCATCAAAGCCTGAGGTACATCTTCACTCAACCAATGCTCAATGCAAGACAAAGACGTTGGATGGAGTTTTTGGCAGAATATGATTTTAGCATTGAGTATATAAAGGGAAAAGAAAACAAGCTAGCTAATGCTTTGAGTAGGAGAAGGCATATCTCTACAATGACACAATGTCAGTTTGATATAATTGAACAGATAAGAAATCTACAATTCCAAGATGAATTTTATCAAAAATACTGGGATTTAATTCGACAAGGTTCTAAAAAAAGCAAAAGAATTTGGAATTCAGGAGGACACTTTATATTTTAGAAATAGGATGGTAGTACCTAATGACCAGAATCTCAAAAGCAAGTTTCTATATGAGGCACACTATGCTCCATATTTCGCACACCCGGGCTATGTTAAGATCCATGAGAATTTGAGAAAGGATTACCATTAGCCAGGGATGAAGAAGGATATCGCCAAGTTTGTGGCAAGATGTCTAGAATACCAAAAAGTAAAGACAGAACATTTGCATCCCATAGGACGCCTATATTCCCATGAAATTCTAGAATATAAATGGTAGGTTGTATCTATGGATTTCATAGTTGGGTTGCCTAAGAATCGTTTCCAGCATGATGCTATTCTGGTAGTAGTTGATAAACTAACTAAAGTGGCACATTTTTTGCCCAAGAATGTTAAATATGGGGCTCCTACAGTGGCTCAAAAATTTTCCAGGGAAGTGGTATGGCTACACGGGTTTCCTAAAACAATTATATTAGATAGAGATTCTCGATTCACATCTGAGTTTTGGTGGGCATTGCACCAAGCATGGGGAACAAAACTCAATACCAGTACTGCATATGTTAGGATCCTGCTATAAAATATACTAAACAACACACTCTCAACTCAAATAAACACACTCTCACACATTTGCTTGGAAATAAACTCACAGAAACATTATAACAGTATTCAGAATTAAATGCATATGATAACAAAAACTACTTAAAAGGAACAATCTCACAATAGATAGAATCGTTAGGCCTCTTCGAGGGGGCAACCTCCTTCAACACTTCATTAATTTGCAAAAAGATGATTACATTGGTGCCTTTTCGGGTATTTAAAGAGTTTCCTTCCAAGGTTGGCTTACATGCAAAATGCCACCTGGATTACATGCATAATGCCACCCGAATTACATGCATAGTGCCACTTTGAATTACATGCACAATGCCACTCGAATTACATGCATAATGCCACACGAATTACATGCACAATGCCACCTTACCTAACCTATCTACCATGTGTTACATAGAAAAGGGTGCCATTTGTCATAGGCACTACCTAAGCTAAAACTTAGAACATTACAAAATATTAATCATGGGTACTACCCACGTTCACTAGGAATTATTACATCAAGGAAGTTATTACATTAAGGGTTAGGATGAGATCCTAACATGCCCTTCTCCTTGAAGAAGCTTTGTCCTCAAAGCTGAAAATGAGAAACTATTCTTTGGAGTTGATGGAGAGACTCCCATGTAGCATCCTCGGGTTGAAGCCCATGCCACTGAACAAGGACCTCTGTAATGGTACGGTTGCGCAGAGTGCGAGTTCGACGATCCAGAAGCTGCTCAGGTGCGAGTAAGATGGAGCCTTCTTCATCCAATTCGGGAAGTGTTGATTGAACCTGTACCTTTGTGCCCACAACTTTCTTGAGAAGGGAAACATGAAAAACAGGGTGGAGCTTGGAAGTGGGGGGAAGAGCCAATTTGTAAGCTATAGGGCCAATCCGTTGTAGAACTTGATAAGGACCATAGAATTTTGGAGCGAGCTTCTGACACCTGCGAAGTTGTAGGGATGATTGTTTGTATGGCTGTAAGCGAAGGAAGACCATATCACCCACATCAAAACTTGCGCTCAAAACGATGTTGATCGGCTTGTTGGCGCATCCGATTACGGGCCATGTTCAAATTTTGCTTGAGTTGGCGGAGGACCTCGGTGTGTTGACTCAGAGCATTGTCAACGGCCTGGACCTTGGAGCTGCCGGAATGTAGGAGGAAGGCGTGAGTGGAGGGCGCCCATAAACTGCCTCAAACGGTGTGAGTTTGGTGGCGGTATGATAGGAAGTGTTGTACCACCATTCGGCCAAGGAAAGCCATTTTGCCCAATGAGTAGGATGATCGGAGGCAAAGCAGCGAAGGTAGGTTTCCAAGCATTTATTAACAACCTCTGTTTGACCATCCGTTTGCGGATGGTAGGCTGAACTCATTTTGAGTTGAGTCCCCTACAACTTAAACAACTCTTGCCAAAAATTGCTAGTAAAGGTGGGATCACGATCCGATACAATGGAGGTTGGCATGCCATGAAGGCGAAAGATGGAGTCAAGAAAAATTTGGGCAATAGTGGATCTTGTGTAAGGATGGGCTAGGGCACAAAAGTGAGCATACTTTGAAAGGCGGTCCACTACTACGAAAATAACTGACTTGCCTCCAGATTTAGGTAGCCCTTCTATGAAGTCCATGGAGATGTCGGTCCACACCCTCTACGGAATCGGCAATGGTTGAAGAGTGCCGGAGAGCGCATCTGTTTCCCCTTTCATCCTTTGACATGTGTCGCGATCGGCTACAAAAGAGCGAATGTCCTGTTTCATACCTTTGCAAAAGAAGGTGCGCTTGAATCGCTCATAAGTTTTTAGGAACCATGAATGGCTAGCAAATGGAGTAGCATGTGATTCCTTCATGAGGAGCTCTCGAAGTGGGGACTTAGGAGGAAGAACCGAGGCGTTGATGGTAACGCAGATCCTGGCCATCCCAACTATATCCTGGTGTAGACTACGGATCATCCATAAGTGAAGCAACCAAGTCTTTCAAATCTGCATCCTGAAGTATTTCTTGACGTAAGGGCTCAATCCATTGGGGCAATGGTGCGAGAAATGGCACACAACATACTAAGGGTCTCAAATTGGCGAGAGAGAGCATCCGCCACAAGATTCTCCTTTCCTTTTTTGTACGTGATGTCATAATCATAGCCCATGAGTTTTGATACCCACTTTTGTTGCTCGGGGGTGGCAACCCGTTGTTCTAGAAAGTATTTCAGACTCTGGTGGTCAGCTTTGATGGAGAAATGGTGCCCAATGAGGTAAGGTCGCCAATGTAGGACTGCATGCAATATTGCCAACATTTCCTTGGCATATGTGGATTTCCCTAAATTGCGATCAGATAGGGCTTTGTTGGTAAAAGCCAAAGGGCGTCCTTCTTGCATCAATACCGCCCCAATACCACGACCGAAAGCGTCACTTTCAATGACAATTTTTTTAGAAGTCCGGCATGGCTAAAGGCTGGAGTGGTGGTCATGGCATGCTTGAGTTCCGGGGAATGCTTGCTCAGCCGACCCTGTCCAAGTAAAATAATCCTTCTTCAACATGGAGGTGAGGGGGCGGCTATCTTTCCATAATTACAGACAAATTTACGGTAATAGCTTTGTAAGCCCTAAAAATCCTCGAAGTCCCTTGAGAGTGCGAGGTTTCGGCCATTCTTGGACTGCTTGGATCTTCTTAGGGTCAACCTTGATGCCATCCTTTGAGACAATGTGTCCCCGGATACTCCACTTCGGTCAAACCAAAGGAACACTTGGATCTTTTTGCGAACAGTTGATGGTCGGCCAATAGTTGTAGGGTTTGATCTACATGCTTGAGATGCTCTTCCCATGTGTGATTGTAAATCAAGATGTCATCGAAGAACACAAGGATGAACTTCCGCAAAAAAGGGCGAAAGATGTTGTTCATCAGGCTTTGAAATGTGGAAGGAGCATTTGTGAGACCAAATGGCATTACCAAGAATTCATAATGACCTTCATGAGTGCGAAAAGCAGTTTTAGGAATATCTTCATCCACTGAGCCCGGATCGATGGTACCCGGAGCGAAGGTCTAGCTTGGTGAAGTACATGGTCCCATGTAATTCATCTAGTAATTCATCAACCACGGGGATAGGAAATTTATCCTTGACGGTTATCTTGTTGAGTTCTCGGTAGTCAATACACGGTCGCCGGGAGCCATCCTTCTTGAGGACCGGTAAGGCGGGTGCGAGTAGGGACTAGTACTAGGCCGAATGATACCCGCCTTGAGTAATTCTTGTATCATTTTCTCAATCTCCGACTTCATGGCATGAGGGTAACTGTATGGTCTGATATTGGGAGGTGCACTATCAGACAATAATGGAATGGCATGGTCGTGAGAGCGATGCGGTGGTAGTGTAGTTGGTTCCAAAAATATGGCCTCATGTTTGTGGAGAATCTGTTGCAGGTCTGATGGGGTTTCACCCATTTGAGAGGTGGATGGTTGGATGGAGAATAGTTGTGCAATGACCCCACGTGATGATTTCTTTAGCAATTTCTCCATGCCATTTGAACTAATAATTTGAGGTGTTCCTGTTGGGGAGCCCTTGATGATGTGTGTTTGTCCATTTTGGGAGAAGCTGCATCCGAGAGTTCGGCAAAGTTCCAACTGATAGTGCCCAACGTACTCAACCATTGAGATCCCAAAACAATATCACATCCACCCAATTGGAGGGCAAACATGTCCTGCTTGAGTTCATAGTCCCCTATCTTGATTTTAACATTGCGACATTTTCCTTTACAAGGTAAGGTTCCCCCATTGGCTACCATGACCTCAAAGGAATTACAAGTGTGGATATAGCAATTTTCCCGCTGAGCCACTCTAGGGTCTATGAAGTTGTGCGTGCTTCCCGAATCCATAAGGATGGAAAGACGTTGGCCCTTGAAAAATCCTGCAACCTTCATGGTTTGTGGAGTAGTAATGCCTGCAAGAGCATGGATTGTAATTGCTGTCTCAGGTTTCTGTTTCACTTCTTCTTGTGGAGAAGGTGTTTCCGGAGGGTCCTCATCCTCATCACTGCGGTCGGAGTTATCGGGTTCTTCAACATCTATCAAGAACAATTTTTTGTGTGCACACTTATGCCCTTTAAAAAAATTTTCATCACAATTGTAGCATAATCCTTGGGCACGACGTGCATCCATCTCTTCTGTGGTTAGGCGCTTGGGTGCGGCAGGTTTATTATCAACTGGGTGTTGGGATCGAGGAGGAAATGAAGGTCTATTTTGAGGAAACTTTGATGGGTGCCTTTGGGCGAGAGAGTTTAGATTCGGCCAAACGGGCCAAACTAATAGCTTCCATCATAGTTTGTGGTTTCAACATTCTTACTTCCGCTTGGAGTTCCACCTTCAACCCATTGATATAACAACTTTGGAAGAACCCTTCATTCAATCCTCTTGTCTTATTGGCCAATTTTTCAAATTGAGCTTGGTATTCACGGATGACCCTATTTGTTGTAGTTTGGTCAAGGCCCCTGTAAAGTCCTCATACTCACTAGGACCAAATCGAGTGAGTAGTTGGGATTCAAAATTCTCCCAAGAGAGATTTGGGTTGGCAATACGTAACCATTGAAACCGAGTGTAGAGCCTCGGATTCCAAGTTAAAGGAAGCCATCTGGACTCGATGAAATATGGGGACATTATGAAGTCTAAAGAATTGATCAACCCTACATAGCCACCCATCAACATCCTTCCCACTAAATTTGGGAAAGTCCAATTTGGGCATTCTAAAGGATGGATCATGGTCATGATTCCTTGCAAAACCCTCAGCTTGGTGTTCTATTTTGAGTGATCCTCTTTTTAGTTTGTTGTCTACTTATGTCAGTGCTTCTTCTAAGCGATTACTGGTGGCCTCATGCTCTAGGCGAAGACCTTGGACTTCTTCCCTTATGGAGTGAAAAGCCGAGTGCAAGTTCTCAATGGCTTTTGTTAAGGATTCCAAGTGGTCTAGTTCCTTTTGATGTCCACGGGTACCCTGGGCCATTTTGAAACCTTTTGTGACCAATTACTAAAAATAGAATTGAGTTTTTAGGACTTACTATTTTTAGTAAGTGCCCAAAAAAGTGCTTGGGTGCTATATATCAAAACAATCAGCTCGAAGAGGTGGTCACAATGAGCTATATCTCTCAACACTACTTTTTGGCACCCCAGACTTTTTTTTATCTCCTATTTTCTTGAGTCTAACGGTGTTTACAGTTTTTGATTCTGAGCTACGGGAGCAAAAGTTGGGTATTGGAGCACTATCTATAACTGGCCTCGTGTCATGCTCTCACTGGTTGGCCCAGTCCTGACCTCACTAGCCCCAAGATTCTCTGTATTTTTTAGGTGACTTGTTATGACAATTTTGTTCTGACCTTGAAAGCTGTAAATTCTGACTATGTGCTTGACCTCTCGACTCTTGTGCCATTGTAAATTTGTTGTTATTCTCCAGTTGTCAGCTTAAGTGTCACCCTCATGGTCTATCCCGAATGCATGTCCTTTCTGTTATTTTTTTAGTAGAGGACTCCTTTCTCATATGCTCACTTTTTGGGGATTTGAAATGCAGGTTTACGAATAGGGAGGTTTGGTTTTTTTTTTTTTTTTGTTTTTTATAGGTTGAAGTTTTAACAGAACCAGGGAATGCTAGGTAGAGGAGTATGTACCACCCATAGGCCCTCTAATATACCGATAGTGACGAACAATAGTGCTCGGACCAATATTTCAGGCCACTACTCAAGGAGGATTCCACACATACCCTTGAGCACACTACCTGCCTCTCCGACAATACGGGAGGGTAATCGTCCGGGGATGTTGTGTCCCGTAGACTATGAGTAATACAAGGCCGAAAAGCTTCCTAATGGCTAAAAGTTTGTTTAAACCTAGATGGTCTCCCGATATACCCGAAGATACGTGGGAGCTCAAGTCCGTGCGCGAGTTCTATCTGAGGCCTAGGTATTGGAGCCTGATCGCCCCTCACTTCACTAGACGCTTTATGGGCTATCTAGCTTAGCCAATAACGACAGATCCTTCGCGATATTTTAAAACCCCCAGCACAGGGTTTCTACCTACTCAACTAAAAAGATTTTTTTTTTTTGGTCTGGGAAAAAAAAATGCACTGTATTTTTTGATTTTTTTTTATAAAGAAAAACAGGAACGGAAAAAACACACAAAATTTATACCTAATAGGCAGATTGGATGGCAAGAATCGTTGCGGTTGCAGCGAGAACTTGGCCCTGGAAAGCGCTACGATACCACTTGTTAGGATCCTGCTATAAAATATACTAAACAACACACTCTCAACTCAAATAAACACACTCTCACACATTTGCTTGGAAATAAACTCACAGAAACATTATAACGGTATTCAGAATTAAATGCATATGATAACAAAAATTACTTAAAAGGAACAATCTCACAATAGATAGAATCGCTAGGCCTCTTCGAGGGGGCAACCTCCTTCAACACTTCATTAATTTGCAAAAAGATGATTACATTGGTGCCTTTTCGGGTATTTAAAGAGTTTCCTTCCAAGGTTGGCTTACATGCAAAATGCCACCTGGATTACATGCATAATGCCACCCGAATTACATGCATAGTGCCACTTTGAATTACATGCACAATGCCACTCGAATTACATGCATAATGCCACACGAATTACATGCACAATGCCACCTTACCTAACCTATCTACCATGTGTTACATAGAAAAGGGTGCCATTTGTCATAGGCACTACCTAAGCTAAAACTTAGAACATTACAAAATATTAATCATGGGTACTACCCACGTTCACTAGGAATTATTACATCAAGGAAGTTATTACATTAAGGGTTAGGATGAGATCCTAACAGCATACCATCCAGAAACCGATCTACAAATAGAGAGGGTAACCCAAGTCCTAGAAGATATGCTTCGAATGTATTGCATTGACCATCAAACAAATGGGAAGACTACATTTTTCTGGTAAAATTTGCATACAACAATGGGTACCATGCTTCATTGAGAATGGCTCTTTTTGAGGCACTGTACGGGATAAGGTGCAGAACGCCCTTATCATGGAGTAATCCGGAGGATCGGGTAATGATCGGGTTGAATATAGTAAATAAAATAGAAAAACAACTCAATGAGATTCAACGGAGACTTAAGGATGCCTTAGATCGACAAAAGAGTTATGCTGACCTTAAAAGAACTTTGAGGGAATTCATTATGGGAGACAAAGTATTCCTAAGAGTTAAACCAAGCAAAGGTTCTATCATATCTTCCAAACTGAGCTCGAGATACGTAGGGCCTTTTGCCATCACTAACAAAATCAGTCCAGTAGCCTACAAACTGGCATTACCTCCCAACTTGTCAAAAATACATGATACTTTCCATGTGTCTCTCCTCAAGAAATATGTGTCTGATCCTTCTCATGTTTGGAACGTTGACCACTTGTTGATGACTGATCCCCTGCGCATTGAGGTACAACCAGTTAGAGTTTTTGGCTTAAGGACAGAACACTTGAAAAAAAGAAACATAGAACAATGTAGGGTCCAGTGGGACCAATACTCTAAAAACAATGCCACATGAGAAGATGAAAAAAAGCATATATATATATATACGTAATATATAATATATAATAATAATTTTATTATAAACATAATAGTTAAATGATAATATTAAAAAGTGTATAAACTTAAAGTAAAAGTAAATAATAATAAAATATTATAACTAAATAAATAATAAAATAAGTGAACGGAGAATCATCTTCCACTTTGTGGACTTAGTGATCACTTTCTAAAGGAGCGAGGAAAATTATTAAAAGGCGACGGTAAGGAAGGGCAAATATAGAAGGTCGGTCCTTCTAAACATTTATAAATTATTTTATGGCAAATGAATTCACGTAGAGTTACTGTATATTTTCCTGTGTTTTGATAATATTAAAATGTAATTTGAAAGAAGGAAAAAAAAAAAAGTATATATTTGTTTGTTGTTAACTCCTGAGGAATACACGCATACATTAGAATGCAGTTATTGTTGAGTTATGCATTAGGAAATATGTATTAAGCATTTGTTTGCATTTAGGCCGTAGTTGCATTCATTTACTAAAATGGTCGTTCTGACCCTTGATAATAACTCCGCTATCCTTGGTTTGAGTTAATGGCGATACACGAAAACACGAATCCTTATTGGAAGTTTATCAGCCATGCTTGCAGTTTAATCCGGCAGGCTGATATATTTTTCTTTAAAAGAAAAAATCGGAAAATTACGTCTGATGTGCTGATTTAAATATGTATCCGTGAGGTCTTTTTCTGAAGCCGAGATAATGATGGGTTTAGTTTTATAAGAGAGATGGCTGTGAGTATTGTGAAGAAGCACAGAGAAAATAAGAAAAAAAATCATTTAATAAAATATTTGATGATTTTCGTGGAAATGTTAGCTTATGTTATTCATTTGATTTTTCGAAAGAATATAAAGTTTATCTATATGAAAATAATATTATGAAAAATATTAATTTAGGGCATATTAGCTGTATTAAACTTCTGCTCCAAACCATTTAAGCGCTGCTAGTGTGGGAAGCGTAGAAGAAAGCCATTAGAAAACTAGAAAACAATCATATAGAATAAACCATGGCTAGAATCTTAAATTTCCATTTAGGCAATGAAGGAGGGGAATTCGTTTCCTGCAAAGCTATTTGGATAGAGCACACTGAAAAAAATTAAATGGTCGTATAAGCAGAAAACCCGTCTTTGCAGTCGGTTGAAGTCTTGGGTGGTACAGAACACCAACAGTCTATCCGAAGTTTTTGGTTAAAATTACCTGTCAACTGTAATGGTTGTTCGAGGGCTGGATAAAAGATTTACAAGTTTTGTTCAATTAATTTTAACAACCAAAAGGCTGCATGTATAGCATTGTGAATGCCTAAAAAGTGGAAAAACTCATCCGGAAACCCTAAACAAAGAAAAGAGACATTAGAACAAGGAGTTAATGTTAGATGTCCTTATTAATCCTGTCAAACACACAAAAAAAAATTAATTGGAAGGAAGCCCATGTTTTTTGGGACACGTCTTTTCATATTAGGCGATTAAAAAATATCTTTGATATAGCAAACCCTAGGAATAATGGAAACTTAGGTAAGATGCACCTCAGCCGAGAAGCTAATCTTTTCGAGATGAAAAATGATGATGGAGGAGCCAATAAGATTTTAAACTTACCTTAATGAAAAAGGTAGCGAATCGTCTTCCAGGATTATTGTTCATTATGAAATGTTGAACCTGATATATAAAACATCATTAGAATATATCTTTTAAAAAAAAATAGACACCATTCCATAGACATTAAAAAATTCAATATTATATTCAAAAAGTATTAGGTTTAATGTGTGGTTGTTCGAACATATAAGATTACAAAATCATCATAGGAAAACAGCGTGAAACAGTTTATTTTTTTTATATAAAAAAAAACAATTGGCTTAGTTTATTTTTATAAAAACAATTGGCTTTATAGGTTATACCTTATTTTTAGATATTTGATTTAATAGCCCGTTGACCAATTTAAATTGTTTAAATTAACTTTCGAGAGTCCAATCCATTGCTAAGAGTGTAACATTAGAAAGCACACAGGTTTCCTTTTAAAAGTTTACTTTGGAATGTGAGCTGATATTTTTTTTTATTACTTTAATTAATGTAGGCACAATATAATATTACTTTCATTGTACAACTTAATGGTATATGTAGCTATCTCTCCATTTATTGTTTGGCTAAAGCAAACATCCTTTTATGAGTTATAGTTTATGTTTTTTTTAAATAATACATTATAGAATAAAAGGTTTAAAAGCTTTGCTTTTATAAAGAGTTTATTGAGTTGTCTAAAATACTATGAAATGAAAGCTTTTCCTAAATAAAGAGTTTATTGAGCACATTACTCCCTTAAAACCAAATTATATATTAACAACTACAAAATAAAATAAAAAGAATTAAAATAAAACCAAAACTAAGGACAAGAGACAAGCAACCTAGTAGATAACCTAGCGGATTGTGGGAAGACAATCCTGAAAGATGTTGTGGGAAGACAAACATTGTAGCAGGGCTTGTCGTACTTTTAACGGGTTGGGCTAGAATGGGAGGTAAAGGAGAAAAGATATGGGCTTTTCTCCTAGGTAAGCCTTGCTAGTACAAGAGTGGAAGTCTTGATGTTCTGTACTACCTGCATAATGGAATGAGACATTATGTTAACAAGGACTCGAGGTAACTACCAGGGTAGTGGTAGACCCTAGAGGTGTTTCGAGAATAGTGGAAATCTGTCTAGCTTTAGCATGCAAACACTAACATCTCATGTCAAGATGTAGGGAAAATCGTTTAACTTCTAGGTGAAATGGGTCCTAGAAGCAAAACCCCTGCCTATACTTGGATTCTTAGGATGAGAGAGGAAGTGTTTTAAAGGCAAACACTTCGGAATTTGGCCAATCTCGATCTCACGAGTATTTCGACTGCAGCGAAATGGCACTAGTGGAGATATGGCATGCTTGTACTAGAACAAAAATGAAATTAGGTTGAAACATTTTCTCTTTTTATGCCTAGACAACCAAGTAGGATGATTTGGGTTATTACAATGGGGGTACGCTGAAGCAGTCGGATCCGAATATCTCTTAGCATTTTGCACCTGTGTTCACACAACAATCTGTGCTTGTGCCTAATGATGGATGGGGGGCCTCGAGCAGCCACAAGTATCTTTCTGGTTGGTCTCGTCCTTCTTCTCCCATTACTCATGCTTCAGGTTGGGGTGAGGAGCGCTTTGATGGGTGGGGGAACCACCCACTTCAATGGATAAGGCTTTGTTTGCCAAAGGCTCCTTTCCTTAAGACCAATTTTGATGTAGATTGTTTCTAGTTTGATGTTGATGATAGTGGTGCTCATTTTGTGCAGTTTGTTTTTCTTCATTCGCTATTATGATAAGTTAGTTTTGTATCGGGTGTGATTTTTTCTCCACACACTCTTTTTTTTTTTTTTTTGCTGGAAAGGACTTTTATTTTTATAATTAAAATGACCTTTCATAAAAAAAAATTCATACCAAATTAAGCTCATATGGAGACCTGAAAATACATCAACATAATTTCAATAATTTAATATAAACTGCAAATAACATTAATATAAGTATTTTTTTAATATAAAAATAAAATAACTGTAAAAAAAAATTAATTAATTGTATAGGTAAAACTTTTGTTGGTGAACCCTATTTATTCGATACCAACAGTCTACAGAATAAAAATTATAGAGGTTCTCAAAAAAATGCTTTCTAGATGAAAGATGATGTCTACGTCAACCCAAAATTGCTTTCTAGATGAAAGATATGTCTACGTCAACCCCTGGCCTGCATAAAGATGATGTCTACGTCAACCCCTGGCCAGCATCTGCACGTGGATGAACTCAATTGCACGGTAGAAGTAAATTATCCTCATTCTGATTCTTCTGCAATGGATAGCCGAGAAGAACACTGTATAAACGTAGAGCCTGGAAAAATTCAAATGTATGCCTCTCTTTCTTTCAAGCTTTTGGCATTTGGAATGAAATACGTTTTGGGTTTTCAACTAGATGTATGTTTTGGGCTGAAATATGTATGTAATTTTGCTTTTTGTTAAGGAATAATTAGATCATCGGAATTTTATTCCTCACGTCTGCCTCTCCACAGCTAGATGTAGGTGGGGAGGAAATATGATATCACATAATTTCCTGTTTGTTACAAGTATTTAGACCTCTCGAAGTGTTTGGAACTTTAGAAACTGACTTTTCTGTTGGTCTGTTTCCAACCAAATTTTAATAGCTGGTGTGATGCATGTTCTTCTTCTACAGACTGTTTTTCATATAATGAAGTTATGGGACTTGAATCGTTTATGAATTCATGGGATTATTTGTTAAACTCTGGATTAACAGTTTTTTAGAGTTTATTCTACTATTTACCAAATTCTTTATCAATAAATTTAAAGTCTTTAAACCTCAAAGCCTTTGATCTTATTTATGTGTGGGATTCTTTATTCAAGTATTCCTACTTAAATTGGGTGGACAAAAAAAAAAAAAAAAGCTTTTACCATTTACAGGGCTGCAGTGACTCCTTCAATTAGGAATAACTCCAAGTCACTTGGATCACCTGGCCTCTGGCAAGCAGTGCAATACCCAATGTGGAGAATCTGTAGCTAAGTTTTGAACTCAAGCATAATTTGAGCCTTGAGCCCTATGTTCCCAAAACAAGATGGGGGAGTCCCGTTTTACTCACACGAAAAACAACACCATGATCGAAACGGCCGTTGCGAGTGGTTTTTCTACATCTATGTTTGACTGCAAATGTTAATCTTGAAAATAGATAATAACATGATTTGTTTTTTTTTAATTTTTATGCAAATAATTATTTTAGGCCCTTACTATGCATATAATGTCTGTGCACTTTTATTCAAATAGAGTTGTGATGGATAGGTGTGGAAGTTTTACACTGGAAGGGGTATAAGTTGCTTCTGCATGCAAATCCATTTCTTATGTGCAACCCTTGCTGGAATCCCTTAATTTTCGTGTTATTGTATTCGTCACGTTTCACGTTTCTCGTTTATGGCAATAGTCTGAGCCTCACAAGTTCAAAATTGAAAAAGCTTTTCCCACCACCTACCTAATTTTATTTTTAAACTTTGCAATTGATGCCTTAGAGTGGCACAGAGTGTCACAGCCCACAAGCAAACATGAGACTTGAAACTGTTTCAGCCATGGTAAACCTTCTAAGATTTATCACTGGACCAAAAGTCCTCATGCCCAGGTTCCCATAAGATAAGATGGACGAAGGAATATGTTGGCTTGCAAGCGTCTTGCCAATGAATTAAGGGATAAGACACGGCCTTACATAGCAATTTGCTTCACAGTAAGGGGATTCATGTGTTTTGTTTAAGGTTCCAGTTATCTGCAAAGAATAGTTTTTTTATGGTTGTTTGATTTGTTCTCAGGAAATAGAATACTGTCAGCAAGACAAGCATCTGATTTCTTAGCTCTATGGAGTTGGACTTCCTTAATCCTCTCACTGTTTTGCAGTGTTGAGGACTAGCTTAGACTACGACGATTTTATTCACATAGTTGCAGAGTCTAAGGCCAGGATCATCTCAATGGCATCCACAATTCCCTCTAATCAGGAAGGTTTGGACAACTGCTTTTTTTAATTTCTTTAAATAGTGACCTTTTTGTCCCATTTTTGAAAGAGTTTCTTAACTGGTTTTTAAGTTGAACAATCAAGAGTCAATTATGCTAGGTTTGTCAGCAGCTCAGGACAAGGACTTCCAATTCATGTCCAGAGCAATAAAAGAAGCATACGATGCAGTATCATCTGGAGATGGCTGCCCTTTTGGTGCTGTTGTGGTCTGTGGGGAGACAGTTGTTGCGAGTTGTCATAACATGAGTTTGAAGGAAGTAGATCCAACCGCACATGCAGAGGTTGTAGCTATAAGAGAGGTTAGTAAAAATGAGATTCTTGAACTGTGCTATTAATTTGTGCGGTATGATTCTGCTTATCTCTTCTTACTTCCTAACAACGGCTCTTAGTTAATGTTCTCTAGTAGAATGGGATGGATTGTTCTTTATAAATTGGTGAACTTAACATAGTTATTTAACAAAAGAAAAGTAGTTAACATAAGGGCCTCACAAAAGAGGACGCTAAAAGTCCATTTTTCTGTCTGAAAATATTAGTTTATGAGAATGACCAGATGCTATGTAGCATGCCTTGAGATTGTTCAGTCTTGACATGTTTATGTAGCTTTAAATAGTGTTAGAAAGCAACGCAATAATGAAAAGAAAATAATGAGTTGTCTGAGCATAAGGATGGAGAATATTATGAGACTATAGGCATTCTAAAGCCTGATAGAAGGCTATGCATGCATTGTCTTATAGGAGATACAAAGAAGTTATCTCAAGTATACTGTTTCTATTCAAAATGTGGTTAGAATTGGTTATTTCAAATATTCAAGCATAATAGGAGACTCAGAATCATCTTGGACTCAGTAAGCTTGTTTTTTTTTTGACCCTGACTCAGGATCAGGACAAGGCAAATAAGAAAACACATAACTATAGTAAATTATAGTAGATTTTAGTGAAATAGCCTTGGCTAGGATCAAAATGACTTGGCAGAGGTAACCTGGCTCATAGAACAGACTTGAGGATAGTCTCAACTCTATGATTTCGAGTCTAAGAAAGATGATGTATTTCATCAATATGCACTTGTATACTAGGTTGACATGATAATATATACCAAATGTTTGAAAGTTTTCTTTGCAAAAAGATCCGTTAGGTTCTCTTCAATGTCTTCATTGATTAGTTATAGTTTCAACTTTCCATAGTATAAAAAGACAAACAACATAATGCACATTTATGGTGAAGAAACATTCCAACTTTGTGAAATGGGACTTTAACATGGTTACCAAATATGGTTATATATGGGAAAAGCACTGTATTTATACCATATCGGAAGGATATCATATCAATACGGTAAAAAAAGTGATTCAGTTGGACATGAAAATAAATAAAAACCTTTACCCTAAATTTACCATCCACCTCATGGTCAGACATGAAAGCAATTGTGAAATGCTTTTATTTTACCTCACCGATGTTAAATTAAGTAAATACTAAAAACTTGTCAGCTTTGCTCTGTAACAGTGACAGTCAAAGGTTATATTCGACAGTAGGCAATATTTAGTAAGTTATAAAATTCATCTGTAGCAGTGAGCCAAAGAAATCCAATAGGTATAAGGAAAAATAGCGACCCATGGGTGAAATGTAACGATTTCTTTGGGCAGTGGACTGTGGGATAGAAGATTCTAGCGGTGCTGAGCACGCGATCAACTAACTTGAGGCAAAGTTATTTGATATCTCTGTTTTCATTTTTTGGTTAAAATTAATTGGCATAAATAGAAACAAACGTAGTTTACTAGTCAGGTTACTAACGTTAACTATAAAACAAAATAAAGTTTTACAGTCTCATATAATTAAGGGCTATCAACAGATTCTGGTATAGAGATGCCAAATGTTTCGTTTTCCTGTTGCCAACAAATACTTGCCTCTTGTTGATAAAGGCCTTAACGCCTTGGCTTGTCAAACTCTGGAAATTTTCTGCTTCTAAAAGTTTGGGTTTGGTCAATTCCTCATTCGCATTGCTCATTGTCTTTGCATGTTCAACAATTGCCTTGACCAAAGGATGTTCACTCTTGGCCTGCAATTAGTTACATTAGCCTGAAATAAACAAAAAGCAACAAAACTGCAGAACTAAGAAACACACATGCACATTAATTTCTTTGTTGTTTAAAATTTTAAATGCCTAAATTATTTTAGTCCCCATTCTTCCACATTCATAAGTAAGAAATTCTATGTTATATTCCCAAAGCCTTTATGCCTCTAATTCATTGGATCTTTAAGACACAGAAACAAACTTTCACTTAACCATTATACTAAAAAGGGTGCTTTTCCAAATTGACACTCAACTAGGCAAGCCAAACAACCCATTGTTCTACATTCATAAATAAGAAGTCGTATGTTATATACCCATAGCCATTACACCTCCAACCCATAACATCTTTAAGCCACAGAAACATACTTTCACTTAAGAATTATAATAAAAAGAGTGCCCTGCCTTTCCAAACTGACAGTCAATTAGGCAATCCAAACAACCCTTTTGCTAGAATGCTACTGGCTTTTTAGCATTAAATGGGCTGAAGTGATTCCTCCTGTCATTAGGTGTAGAGGTCATCGTGATCACCTGCCTCCAGCAGCCAATGTGTATCCACAGCTGAAGAATTTCTTTGCAGCCAAGCTCTGCTCTCCAGCTTCCTCATGAGAGTGAGTGAGTGTTTGAGCCCTGAGCCTCCCCAAGTCAAAATCAAAGTCCAATGACCTAAGTCTGGTTTTATGGTTTAGGATCATATTCACGAGTAAAAAGTTTCTATATTCTATCTTGGTTGCAACTTATAGATTTAAGCATGAGAAAGTAGTGTTAGGAGAGTGTGCTAAGTCAGTCAAAGTTTCTCTAAATTGATAAATTGTCAGGATATTTTGATGAATTCTTATAAATTTTCCTTATAAGTAGAATATTTACTAGCGAAGTAATTGCATGTCAATTAAAGATCCTACAAGGATTTCGATGAAAAAAAGACCAGTAAAGTTCTTGAGAGAGAATTTCCTATACGACTCAGAGATTGAACTATGCTGCAATTCATAATATCTAGGCATAAATGACCATTAAACTTGTTGCAATCTAAATGAAGTGTCTTTGAATTTCGCAAAACATAAATACACCAGTTTATTGTCACTATTTGAGACATGTATGACCATTAATTATTTATAAATTTGAAACATGATTTTTTATTTGAAAAACATGGACTTGCATTTTAAAAATCAGGGGCTTTCAATTTGAAAAACAAGGGTTGCACATTAATATTTGAGAAGATAGATTGTTTGAAAAACAAGGGCCTTCTCTTCAAGAAACAAAGACTGCAGTTTAGAAAACAGGGAAATGCAATTTTTAGAAATGGAAGATTGCATTTTAAAGAAATAGTGAGTGCATCTTTAGGCAACAAGATACTTAAATGCCACAGTAATATTTAAAGGAAACAAAGTTTACACTAAAAGGAAACAAGGGCACAAATGTCACAAATGGGGTCTACAGCTCGAAAATGGAAATATACGGAATGAGGTGTTCTCCTTAAAACATATAAATACAGATTTTGCCAAACCATTATGCAAGACACTCTGACTAGAATTTGTGGTGATATCCTTGGAAACTCAAATCAAGTTATTAGCTACCCACTAATTGAAGATGAAATAAGACAAAACTTGAAACAATAATATGAACACAAAGTTGAAAATGAGAGGAGAAAACAAAAAACATATGCTGAAATTGGGACTATTCAATCTTATCCATCAATGCTATTACGAAGAAGTGGAAAATCAGTACAGAGATTAAAATCAATATGGAAAAAGAAAAAAAAATGTAAGGAGGATGTTGAGTCTTGACAATGCAATGAGAGGGTATTATTATGCTGATCCAGTACCTTTCCATCATGCCAGATCTCTATGTTTTCAAGGAAGGATGCAAGCAATTTCAGATTTTGGAAAGGGGTATAATAGTCTTCCTTTTGAGAGTCCAGGGACTTCTGTATCAAGAAAGAGAAAAATGAATTAATGACTGAGTTACAGCCCTTTGTAGATTCTTGGAAGAAAACCAGATGCATCATTGTTAGTGATGGTTGGTCGGATAAGAGGCATAGAACCTGGTAGGGTACCTAGGAATAGATATTTGCCATTTGGGGATATATTATTATATTGTATAAGGGTTGGCATGGGCCACACATAACCAAAGGTTGATTGTATTATAATATTATATTATATTATAATATAATATTATATTATAATATAATATTATAATAGTAGTAGGCTCCCCAAAGTAGAATAAGAATATGGATATATAAAGAAGAGATATTTGTTATTGTAATCATCATTGAAAAATAATCTTATGTAATCGTCGTGCCCACGAAGTGGCCTCTCACCATGAGAGATCATGTGGAGTTATTCCTTCCTTAAGGATTATTATTGGTGTTTCCCTATCTTAAGGGTATTATCTATCTCTGTCTCATTTGTGGATTGTTATTGTGGATAATGTATTGTGGATGAATGATTTGATATTTCTGCATATTGGTGAATGGTTTATGTTAATCATAATAAAGTTATGCAACAAGTTGTATTAGAGCAACGATTTTGGCAAAGTTATGCAGAATTAGGGCAATTTTTTTTTTTTTTGGAAAAAACGTTTCATCTTTCAAGAGCCCTATCTCTACGAAAGTTTATCCAATTCAAGCGATTCTTGGATCAGTTTGTGCAGAATTTGAAGAGTTTTAAAACGAGTGGTCATATGAAGGAATCCGAGCAGTATTGAGGGAGATACGACCTTTTGAAGTTAGTCACCCGAAACAAGGATAGTGACGAATTTCGCAGATTTTTTCTAGAAAAACATCTCATCTTTCAGAAGCCATATCTCTGTGACAGTTTATCCGATTCAGGCGATTCTTGGATCAGTTTGTGTAGAATTTGAAGAGCTTTAAAATGAGTAGTCATATGAAATAATCCGAGTAGTATTGAGGGAGATACGACCTTCTGAAGTCAGCCGTATGGAACAAGGGTAGTGACGAATTTTCAATTCGCAAATTTTTTCAAAAGATGAAATTTGTTGAGTTTGGGTAAGCAAATCAGTTGCAATTTAATTTGTTTGGAAGAAAAATTGCAGATCTAGTTGTCTCTATGGAATTTTAGCTTCAACTCAGTGGGAAGATGTTTATTTCCATAAAACCCTAGTTTGCATTAGGGCATGATATATATTGTCAAAAAAAAAACCTAGTTTGCATTATCAACCATGGAGCTACAAAAGTTTTCAGGGGAAGATGATATTGATGTTAGGGATTGGTGGCAAAATTTTAAATCCTTGAATCATCGGAATCCTATTTGGAAAATTACGCTTTATTTTCGTCTTAATGGAGAAGCTCTTATTTGGTTTTCCAGAATTCCATGCGTCTATGAAGATGAACTAACTTGGGAAACAATGGAGCATGCATTCTTGAGTAAATGGGACCCATATAAAAAAATAGCTAGTTTGAAGGTCACCATCAAGGGATATGAAGAAAAATAAATATTCTTCAAAAAGAACAAAAGGAAATAAAAAGTGAGCTAGAAAATTTCAAAGAAGTGGTAGAAGATAAAAAAGATGTCAGTATGCAAACAAAGGAAACCATACCTTTGGTAGAAGATAAAATAAAAAATGGACAAAGGGATTTGTTTGAATCTAAAAAGTCTATTTTGCAGGTTCATGGAAGCATTCAAAAGGAACATGTTATTATTTCCATTGACCCTAGTAGCAGATATAATTTTATTAATATTGCTTTGGCTAAGAAGTTGCAAGTTCAAGCAACAAAAGTTAAGGACACACAACTAGAAGGTGAGCATGTTCAGATTTTTGAAGATTTGAAGATCACCATGGATAAATATGTTTGACATTCAGATTTCTATGCTATTGAGATGGATGATGAGGATATTGTTCTTGGTTATCCTTGGTTAGATTCTTTAGGTACTGTTAACATTAATGTGCAAAAGAAGTTTATGAAGTTATGGTACAAGAAAATGAAGATAATATTGCAGGATATTTCCCAGTTTAAGGAGCAAGGATCCAAGGAAAATCAAGAAGTGGTTGTAGAGAAACAAATTGAAGAACCTGAAATAGAATCCAAGAAGGCAGTAGCAGCAACAGAGTCTATGGAAGAAGTAGCAGCAATTGAGTCCATGGAAACAACAGTACCAGAGTCCAAGGAAGCTTTGATGGAAGAGCACAAGGACACACCAAACCAAGAGGACATGAAAGAACAATGTGTAGAGGAATTTAAAACAATGAAGCCAAAGGTTGAGAAGTCAAAGAAGGTAGAACATCAAGTAAAGGTTGCACCATATCGCCATCCACACCACCATGAGCGACAACATTCTTAGAGGCATGGTTCAAGGCAACAATATTATGGTTCCACATGGAATCATAAGGGCACCAACTATGGCAGAGTTTGGCAGAGAAAGCATAGTGATCCTAGTTTTCAGAGCGGTTCATCAGCATCAAGGAACAAGTGGACCCATCATTCAAGTTATCAAAATACAGCAGCAGAAGCATGGAGCCAACAAAGCATATTTGGATACTCAAGTAACAAAATGGCATACCAGCATCAACGTGTTTCACTTGGATGGATGGATGATCGAGATTGGTACCAGTTGCTAACATTGCTTAGCAAATCATATTATCATGTTTCTCAATATGTTTCGAGGACGAAACATTTGTAGAGGAATTTAAAACAATGGAGCCAAAGGTTGAGAAGTCAAAGAAGGTAGAACATCAAGTAAAGGTTGCACCATATCGCCATCCACACCACCATGAGCAACAACATTCTTGGAGGCATGGCTCAAGGCAAAAATATTATGGTTCCACATGGAATCATAAGGGCACCAACTATGGCAGAGAAAGCATAGTGATCCTAGTTTTCAGAGCGGTTCATTAGCATCAAGGAACAAGTGGACCCATCATTCAAGTTATCAAAATACAGCAGTAGAAGCATGGAGCCAACGAAGCAGATTTGGATACTCAAGTAACAAAATGGCATACCAGCATCAATGTGTTTCACTTGGATGGATGGATGATCGAGATTGGTACCGGTTTCTAACATTGCTTAGCAAATCATATTATCATGTTTCTTCATATGTTTCGAGGACGAAACATTTGTAAGGAGGGTGGCATGGTAGGGTACCTAGGAATAGATATTTGGGGATATATTATTATAGTGTATAAGGGTTGGCATTGGCCACACATAACCCAAGGTTGATTGTATTATAATATTATATTATATTATAATAGTAGTAGGCTCCCCAAAGTAGAATAAGAATATGGATATATAAAGAAGAGATATTTGTTATTGTAATCATCATTGAAGAAGAATCTTATGTAATCGTCGTGCCTACGAAGTGGCATCTCACCTTAGGAGATCTTGTGGAGTTATTCCTTCCTTAAGGATTATTATTGGTGTTTCCCTACCTTAAGGGTATTATCTATCTCTCTCTCATTTGTGGATTGTTATTGTGGATGAATGATTTGATATTTCTACATATTGGTGAATGGTTTATGTTAATCATAATAAAGTTATGCAACAGAACCCTTATCAATACTCTTGCTTGTACTTGTAGAGCTGTGTTTCTAAAGGCTATGGAGGCTTCAAATGAAATCAAAACTTCAAAATATATTGTTGGTATCCTTTAGGAAGCTATTCTATATTTTGGGGTGGAAAATGTTGTCCGCACTGTAACTGATAATACTGCAAATTGTATTGAGGTGGGAAAGATATTAATGGGGAAATTCCCGACTATATTTTGGATCCCTTGTGTTACCCATGTTCGAGACCTCCTTTTGTAGGATTTTGGAAAGCTTTCTTAGGTATCAATTGTGGTGCTAGAAGGCAGAATGATTGCCAAGTTTATCACAAACCATCAATTTACGCTTCGCAAATACAGAAAGGAGTCAAAAAGAGATTTGTTAATGCCAGGTGACACATGAATTACAACTTGATTTCTCACTTTGGAAAGAGACATGAACAGAAGGAAGTAATAAGAAGTGTGGTGTAGACAGGCATATTGAGATATCCTTAATTGCAAAACCAATTTTGATATTATGTGTTTTATTGTAAATGCACGCAAAGTGTTTGACGAAACGCCCGTGCATATATTTTAATATTGTAAGTGCAATGTAATATTGTACGTAAAGAATAAAGTCATGTAAAGTCATATTAAATCATGTAAGTCGGCTAAATAAGCTATTTCGTCCTGTAGTGCAAATGAAATGTAAATGCAAAGCAAATGCACATAAAATGTAATTTGAGGGTAGTTGCAAGGTAGTTGGAGAAAGTAACTACTTGGTGGGTGTATAAATAAACCCCCCCCCCTCATTCATTAGAGTTGCTCCAGATTGGTACGTGTGAGGATTGAAGTCTATGGGCAGAATGCAGTCTAGCATGATATGCAGCCATGAAGGATGTTCAGCCTAGGGTTGAATGGTGGATACCTAAAGGAGATATTGCAGGGCATTCATGCAGATTGATGGAAAAGTGCAGTCCAGTCCTGTGTACAGCCATGGATATGATGGCTGTAGATTGTATTGATAAAACTGTAATGCTTTGTATCACACCTACCATTATTAATACAAACTGCTGTAATTACCGTTAACTGTTATTGCTGTATTTTCTGCCATTACTGCTGTTATTTAATGTTGTTGCAGAATTTCTGCGTATTATTATTGCTATACTACAATGCTTGCAGATTTGTAGATTACTTACGTGGAAAGGGAACTTTTGGGATATGTAAAAAACCCTTTCTGCATGTGGTTGTTAGTCGAGATTGGGCAAATTGCACGCTTTCATCAATTCGAAGGAAAAAGTTATTGCAGCTGTTATTTTAGAGAAACACTTTTGGGATGGAGCAATAAAGGTTAACAAATTAATTGAACCTATTGTGAAAGTACTTTATATGGTTGATAGTTATATTCATTGCATGGGATATGTTATGGAGGCAATGGATACAACCAAGGAAGCTATCAAACACACTTCTGGTGGAGATTATCCATCTCCCAAGTCAAAATGGGATTATTTATGGGCTATTATAGATGAGATATGGGTAATGGAGCATACATATTTACATGGAGCAGCATGTTACTTGAATCCTTGCTTATTTGGAAGTAACATGTATAGAATGTATCTTGACCCTAATGTGTGCAATGAATTGGAGTTTCAAAGGAATGCATATAAAGATGAGATTGACATCCTCTTCTCTAGAAAAGTAGTAAGATCTAATGGAACTAATCCAAACTTCACAATAGTACAATGGTGGCTCAACTCCAAATTTACGAAGGTTTGTTCTTCGAGTTCTAAGTCAGGCATGCACTGCATGTAGCTGTGAAAGGAATTGGAGCACATTTGAACTGATTCATTCAAAGAGGAGGAACAGGCTAGGGACTCAACAATTATCAGATCTTGATTTTGTCCATAGCAATATGCAAGTTCTAAGTGCCCATGTTAGAAAGCACTGCTCTTCTTCTATCTCAACTCCAAATTCTGAAGCAAATGTGAAATATGATGCAGAATATTATGCATATGAAAGTGGCGATGAAGAAGAATTTCTAGATGATGAATATTTAGGCAGTGATATTGTTGAGGCTTGACTATTTCTAAGATATATACTAACATTCTTGTTTTATTTCAAACTTTTGGAGGAATTCTCATGTGAGGTTCAATTGCTTATCATTCGTGTGTCGATATTTTTATATCTATTTTGGAACTGTTTATGAGACATTTCTCCAGATTTTAGTTTTTTTTTTTGAATAGGTTGAAAAGTTGGGGGCATATTGGGGCCACCCTTCCCGTGAATTGAACTTGGGTCTCCGTTAGGAAAGCCCAATGCCTTTTGCCATTGTGGTGTCCCTGTCGGGACTGTCCAGATTTTAGTTTTGTTTGAAACTTTTGAAGCAATTGTCATGTAAGATTCAATTGTTTATTGTTCATGTGCTGGTATTTCTGGCTTTAATCTGAAACTGTTAATGAGATATGCCGAATTTTTGATTTTGCTCTGGAGCAATGTAATATAAGATTCAATTGCTTATCACTCATATGCTGATAGTTTTTAACTTTATGTTGGAACTTTTATAGCAACAATCACATTTTAATTACATATGCTTGGTGTATATTCTATATAAATAATTTTATCATAATTCTATATAAATAATTTTATCATAAACCTTCTCTAATCATAGTCACAATATGTATTTGCCATACAAAATTTCATATGATTTCATAAATTAATTAATTTTTAATACAAAATTTACCTTCTTTTTCTGTATCTATTGTATCTTTTTAACTAACCTTTTTTGCCAGAACCCACTGTATGGAATGCTCCATATGAAAGTTGTGCCCTTGGTTTTGATCCATTCACCAAGCCAATTGCTTTTGCCTTCTGAAATTCCCTGGGTAATTTTTAGAATATGTGTCCATAGGTGTCTGGCATCATGGTTCCTTGAGAGACATCCTGCACCAAGTCCTTGTGCCACTACAGGCTCCGGCTTTCTCTCAACATTCTCTTTCAGGAGGAATCCAACACATAATATTTTTTCTGGGCTTAATTTTTACTTGAGTCACTAGTACATTGAAGAATTGAAGCTGATGATTCCAATGAAATCTCCTCAGTACTGATGTCATATGTGTAACTTGTAAGGGTAGTAGCTAGCAAAGTGGTTGAGAGTCCCATTGACCAACTTGTTTGCATTGGCATTTGAGACGGGAAATGGATGATCTAATTCGTTGTGAATGAGGATAGTAGACCTTAAGCCTCATTGACAAGCATGGCTAAATCTAGGTCTAAACATCCTAGACCTTGGTGAGATGAGAGACTGTCGAAAGAGAATTTGAGTAAAGCTGGTTATCAGCAAGGATGCTTTCCTGATCTATTGTTTTTGGACTTAAGAGTAACACTTGCTTCTTAACATGGTTTTGCAAGGCTTAAAGTTATTTAATCACCATGCTGTGATCCTTTGTGGAAATTCCAAACTGCAGTGCTTGTGAATGGAGTTCAGCTGGGTGATCCTCTACACATCGACTTTGCTTCTGCCTCGAGTATTGTAACCTGAGTGGCATAATGGCGGAGACTTTGGAACTCTAAATAGATCTCTAAGTTTTGAACCCTGCAAGGGCTAGGGTTGTACACCATGCTTCGATAACTTGAGTGTGGTTGAGTAACCATATATTTTGTAAAACAACATCCTCCATGAGGCTTGTCTCACATGGCTTATGGCCTCGTGGACGTTAAAAACTACTTTACCCTTTACCCTTTAGCATATTGAACAGAGTAGAATCTAGTTTTCATTATCTCCTTGATGTCTGGCCATTTTGTTACCTCAGCTTCCTGTTCTTCTTAAGGATTTGTACATGGCTTCTCCACCATGTGAGAGCATGCCTAGCCACTTCAATCTTGAAAATGAAGTTTTCTGCTCATTTTTATATCTGTGTACTTTAGAGTACGCCTCCAAATGATCAAAGTGCATTCCTTTTTCCCTCAGTTACAGCTTGGCCCCCATTTTGGATGATTGTAGAAGGAGTTGAATGGTTTTTCATCTTCTTCCACTATTTCTTGCCCTTGCTCTTGGTTGCATCTTCCCTAATGATTTCTAACCTATTTTCCACTAAGGGATCTAGAGTCTTCAATGCTGCTAAAAATCTTGCATTTAGTTCAGGCATTGAGTTTGAGTTATGATGAGATGGTCATTACTTTGGTCTAGCCTGGTCAGTCTTTGCTCCATGAGAGCCATTTATAGATCTTTCCTCTCTACGATACCTCAAATTATCTTTTTCCAGCTTCAACTCTCTAATTTTGGATCTCCTAGGACGAATTTGTCTTGAACTTTCTCTTTGTTTTTCCTGTTCAATGACACATACTCCCACAAGCTTAAAAAGTCTGATATGAAATTCTCAAATGCATTCTTCAGATAGATATAAAAAGTGAACTTTCAATGGACTAAGTTCAATTGAATGAGATACTAATGTAGTTTCAGCTTTCTAATTTCATTTTCCATCTAAAAACCTGCTCTTTATGGGCATTTTCTATCCAGTTCATGTACACACATCAAATTGAAGAGTCTATCATCCACACAAAGAGACACAACGCAATTTATGTGAAAAGCCTTTTTCAAGGAGAAAAGCTCCATGGTAGAAATTTGAGAATGCTCTCCATGATAGAAAGCTGTTGCTACACAAAATGAGTGGGTATGTGGCAATGTCACAACTTTCATTCAGAAAGCTCCATATAGTAGTTCTAAAATACGGAGAAATAACGGTTCACCAACAAATACGGAAAAATACAGGTAAGTACATATTTAAAAATAAAATAATATACTTAAATATAAAAATAATATAACAATATATAATCCTCTGTCTTAAACCAGCCACCTGAACCCTTGAATAGCATGAAATCCAAAGATGCCCACATATTTCTTATAAACATATAAGAATGCCAGTTTGTCATATCCACCAGGGTTCAAGTCTGGTTCTTATATTGCCATGCATCAATGTACTACATAAAAGTTCTTGTCTTATTCGTACCTGGATGGAAAAAGTTAAAGCAAATAAAGTATTTGGCATTTGTTTTGCTGAATCCAATGGTCCCTTTGACAATATACTCCCTTTTTACCATTTTGAAGTAACTGACTTACGATACAATGGTGACTGGTGACCATGGTATGTAGCATGTTGAGCTCATAGTATATCCTGGAGCATTCCTATGCATTCCTCAAGGTCTTAGGATTTTTACAATGGTCTCTTGATGGTAAATCCACCCCCAGTACTTTTCCCCTTCTCTGCATTGCTTATACACCATGAATGTTGTCCTTGCTTGCTTGGTTTTCTTTCTATGGTCAATCTCCTGGATGGAATTCAATTGCAAGATTTTAATTCAAGGTTGAATTAAGGTCTTTGATTGTGAAACAATGGTTTCCTTGTGATTTTTTATCTCATAAGGATTACATATGTCAATTGACAGTTGTCTTTAATCATGCCTGAATGGTGTCTTCAAGGTGCAGACTTCTTGTATGCACAGCCTCCTTGCATGGTGTGAAGGTCCTACCACTAGTTGGAGGCTTCCTCACTCCATGCCAGATTGCTCTCCATCACTTGGGGCCTCTTTCCATGTCACTTCGCTTTTGGTGATAGTTTGGGGTTATTTTAGGGTCTGTTTGGCCTCTAACTTGTTTTGAAAGATGCCTGAACAAGTTAACATTGTTTGTTAACTGATCTTTACTGTATTGGATGCATTTGGAGTGATTCGATGTAAATTGGTCCAATCAGGGTCTTGAAATGGTGGCTATTCAGGCCATTTGGGTGCATGCAAAGCCCACAACTGATTGCAATGAGGTGACTTTGGATCAAAGCATCCTCTTTACCTGTAGAAAATTTTTCCACCTGTTTTACTCCAATTCGGCTTGTTTCTGAATTTCTAGGCTCCAATGGCCTATTTGAGCCACCTCAAACCAACCTTGCTTATTGGTCTTGCTCTTAAAAAATATGCAAAAGATCTATTTGCATTTTTTAAAATAGCCAGAGCTTATAGTCCATAAATGTAATCATTATGTAAAATCATAGTAGAGAAAATCGGAATCAGATTGGAAAAAGAATCAGGAAAAAATCAACAAAAAAAACCCCGAAGAAAACACAATTTTTCATTGAAAAAATGTTTTTTCATGTATATCACAATGAATTAACATTATGCAAATCAAACATTAATGATGTCAGACTGTAATCTTAAACTACACATGAAAGTGGCAAGTGATACAAGCTTAAAACCTTAAACTACACATGAAACTGACGATACACATCTTAAATAAAGAAATTTTAATGTGTCCAAAATTCAAATATTCTTGTATTGCTTATAATATAAAAAAGGTACAAATTACAAAATGTGTAATGAGTCATGACAAATACAATGTCTCAAGATCTTTAAATGCCTTTGCCCTAGCAGAAGCTTTAGTCTCTCTTCGTCATTGTGCCTTTGCTTCTTCTTGTGCCTTGGTTGCTAATGCCCGTTGCCACCTATGTCGAGGGTCAAGGAGCAATGCCAACTGAATTTTTCTCCTTGTTTGCATTTTGGTACAGAAAGGATGCTGCAAATACTAATGTGGGACTTCAACAACTCATAGGTTGAATAAAACACCAAAAAATTAACTTAAATGATGAATGCGATTGGTTTTTACTTTTTACTTGGGCGGTTGGTGGCGGCTGTTGGTGACTGTTGGTGGCTGCCAGATCCTTCAAATTGCAAATAATCCGCTTTTAGGATGCCTTAGTGTGTTTGGTTTGGTGTGGTAGCAAGTAGGCAGACCCCTTTCTCCAGTTTGCAATAGGTGAAAATGAAGGAAATTGAAAAAAAAAACTTTATATCATTTTCTCTACCCATGTGGCTGTGGCCGATTTTTTCAAAAAATCAGCAAACAATTTGCAGAAAATCGCCAAAATCCGATACCACACCAATTTGACTCAGATTTTTGGTAGACCCCCCAAAAATCGGGATTCGACAATTTTTCGGGCAATTTTCATAACAAAGAGGAAAACAATTAGAAAAAATTGCAACCAATTCATTCTGAAATCATGAACATAAAAGTTACTCGTTTCATATGCTAAACTTCTTATGAACTAGAGATCCATGCATTCACATATCTTTACTATATAAATACAGGCTTCTCAAAGTGAAGGAGAATCTGCAACATTCCATGTTGCCATGAACAGACAGATTTTATACATCATGAATCCCATGATGCTTTGTAGGTTAGAAATACTGCTAAGAGTTCCAGCAAAGTATATGCTGTAGTTAACATGATCATGCCTTTCAGAACCGTCAGAAAAATGCATGTAGTAGAAATCCTTTTAGTACTTGCCTTGCATTTAGAACAAAGAATGATCCTTTGATGGCATGGTATCATATACAACTTTTTCTATCTTTGACTCTTTTAGCAAGTTCTATAGATATTGTGGGCATATAGTTGAAATTTGTTTGTTAAAATGAAAATTATTCTTTAACTTAGCATATTTGTTACAGAAGTATCCTTAGTGCATTTAAAAATTTCTTTATAAAATTATAAATCACCTAGACAAGACTATCTTGATTGCAAAAGAACTATCCAAAAAGTGTACAATCAAGTGAAATGATTAATTAATTGAAACTTATCTACTTGATCACAATCGTTATCCTTCTAATTACTTGAATTCATGATGTGTCAACCTGTGTAATAGATTTTTTTAAATTGGTTGTAGGGACTTGAAACAGCCCCATCCATGTTACACCATGTCCACTTTATCATGATATCTCAACAAACTACATTATTGTGCTATTACAAGAAGCTCTATTATCATAGGCCCCATTATTGTGGAAGTGTCGATCATAATGCAGGGATTTCAACTCTTGTTGTGGTGTTGTGCTCATATGATTTGATTCCCATTTACCATTGCTCCATTTATGGATAGCACCTTATTTTTGTACTCTTAAAGTTGATCATGTAGTCATACTAAAAATATGAGTATTTTCTCCAAAGTTGTTCTTGTTATGTATGTTTTTGTATGAATATAATCCTTCCCTTCTCTACTTCATTGCTAAAAATGGACCTTATAATTGATTTTTTTAGGCATGCAAAAAACTTGGACGCACTGATCTTTCCGATTACGAGATGTATGCATCTTGTGAGCCTTGCGCAATGTGCTTTGGAGCCATTCAATTTTCAAAATTTAAGGTACAGTTTAAACCCAATTGACAGAGTTTCATGCATATCTCAAGAATCTGGTAGCTTATCCTCAAATTTCAGTTGTGGTATCTTGTTCTGTATAGGTAGATAATTGCATGTCACTATGCATGGTCATGTTTTAAGTTTCCACATACCAACATTTTTGGGTTTTGCTTGCAGCGTGTGTTTTACGGTGCCAAAGCAGAATCAGCACTTGCTGTTGGACTTTCCACTATAATTTCAAATGCTCTGAGGGGCACCGGTTTCTACAAGAAATCTAATATTGAGGTAGAGAAAGCAGAAGGTAAACTTGCTGATATGGCTGAAAAAGTTTTTGAAGATACAATGATCAAGAAAAACTAATGATCATTCTCAACTTATGATCACTTTAGTGTTTCCTTTATATGTGCTAGGAGAAGAGTACCAAGTTTGCTCTGAACATCTCCTACAAGTAGTTGCACCAAACAATTCATTTCTATGTGCTTATAACAAGGTCACAGCTTTCAAGCGGAATCTTCAATTAGGTGGACGTTAAATAAGGGAAAAGACAAAAGAGCAAACACCATAAAAAGAATGACATATATGAAGAGAAGGGTAAATTATATTTATGGGAAATTATTGTAAAATGTAGCTGTGTTTGTCCTTTTGCCATGTAAAAATGTTTGGTAAATTGGTTTGCTTTATAAATCTTTTGCTGCTGTTGCTTAAAAAAAAAAAAAATCTGGTCGAGGCAGTGAAAAATAAAGCAAAGTGAACTTTATTAAATGTATTCTTTAAAGTATAAAAGCGATGCTAAACAAACTGCCTAGCCCCTCCTCTCTGTTGGATATTCGTATGGTTAAAGAAAAATTGGCAAAAGAAATAGAAAATTGGCTAAATTTAAACCTAGATAAGATGCTATCTCCTTCTGGATAATAAAATATACATCAAAAGCATTGCTTGCTAGGCCAATTCCATATTTCCTTGGTAGTGCACTAAAACCATATCTTAAAAGCTTCCCCAACTATAGGCAGAGATATCTTCTTTAACTGGGCATCGCCTGAATAAAGAACTATTAAAAAGTTGATTATATATATGGATACCTAAACTGTTACAACCAAGAATGACAATGACATTAATCTTACGCCAATTTGTCACCGGAATATAATAGATAAATGATGTGTTGTTTATTTTGACTCACATTTCTATGTAGTTGCACCAACCGAACCTGGTTTGCATGTATGGATGTGAAATGCAACCCATCTGGTGCAGGCAGTTATACTGTGAGGCAGCCAATACATTGACCCTCGTTAAGGCAAGCTCCCGGGTCAAACCTTGCAACAAGAGAAAAATGAAAAGATACTAGAACATAAATAAATAAATAAAAACTTGGCATTCATTACATTGTCACCCCTTAAAATTTTCTTACTGACTGCTATTTGTGGTTTCAGGTTTCTATGTTTCAAGTTTTCATGTGAATACGAAATATCATAAACAAACAAACAAAAACTCTACTTACTACAGATTTTGGCAGAGGGGGGCTGTGAAGAGACACTCTATACTGCCCCTTCTGGTCTCATCTCCTTAGGTGCGTGAGTAACACCTTTAAATATTAATTTTAAAAAACTCATTAATTTTTGTCCTACTTAACATTGCAAAAGTTACCAAGAAATAATGATTTTTAAATAGCTAATAAATTTAAAAACGGGACAAATCCATAAAAACAAGGAAAAATTGAATGAGAATCTTTAAAGGAAAGAATAGAAAAAAATATAAGACCTAAAAAATATTATGTTATTTTTAAAATAATAGTAATGTGCATGCAAAGCAAAGGTAAGAAGACATGCAACCCAAGTGCAATTCAGAAGAGAGTGGGTGCAAAAATATTATGTCATGTTTAAAATAATAGTAATGTGTGTGATGAAGGTAAGCAAGCCAAGTGCAAGCAAGGTGTGAAGGCGTGTAAAACACGGGTGTAAAATCATGCAACCAAAGTGCAAATGAGAAGCAGGTGGATGCATGTTGCAAGCTTTATGTTACTCCTTTCAAGTTTTGCTCTAAATATTAAAAAAAAGAAATTAAATAATGGAGATCTCTTATATAGACAAGCTTGGTGTGAAAGGAAAATCATTTGAAGAAACCTTAATTGGAAGTAAGGGTTGGTCAATGACAAAGGAGAGAAGGAATGTATGGCAAACCTCAAAAGGTAGTGAATGGTTCCCTAGAAGTGATCACTAAAGATGAGATGGTTGAATGTGATATAATGGTTTTTAAAAGTAGAGGGTTAATTTGCAAATTTGATGGTTACTAGTCAACCTTTTTGTTGATTCAAAAGTTGATTGGAAGGAAATAGAGATTGAATTTGTAGTGTTCTTGTTGGGAATAGAGGAAGGCACCTAACAAAATTTTCACAAATAATACAAATGAACAATACAAAAAGATCAATCTCACAAAGGATTTTCACAAAGTATATTTTCACATATTCACCATAATATTCAGACAATCTGCCTCACTTCCATAGCCATGACTTGCATACATGATGCATATTTAATGCATCAATATGTCTCTTCATCTTTGAGAGACTCTTCAATATTTGTAGCACTTGGCATTTCACCTTTAGTTGTCTTTTCATCTCCTCACAATCTTAAGGGAGATGTGACTCTTCAATTCTCTCATATGGGAAAAATAATTGGTTATCTCCTAATGATTACAAACATCAAATGATTACATAAGTCCAAATAATGTAATAAGGTCTAACACCCCCTTGTATTACATAATTTGGTATAAAGGTCATTACCCCTATGCATTTAGGAGTGGTATGCCCTAGATTTGGCTCTGGCTTTGCCTCTGTTAGTGTCATTGGTTGGTTGGCTTTCACTTTACTAGCTTTGGCTTTTCTAGCTCTAGCTTAGCTGAATCAATGTAACCTCAACTAGGTCCGCCTCTTTGGACTATCTATGGGTTAGCCTCTAGGTCAATACCTTTGGATCTCTATCTTAGGGTCATCATTACCTTTGGGTCAACCTCTTGGTCAATATCTTTGGGTCTTTGTCTTAGGGTCATCATTACCTCTAGGTCACCTTTGGATCTTTGGGTCATCTCTGAGTCCTTTGCCTCAAGGTCACCTCTAGGCCAGCATTGCCTTTGGGTTGCCACTAGGCTATCATTACCTTTGGTTCAACCACTAGAACAGAGATAAGGTCATCACTTGTGGAAAATCATGACTAAACTATAACTTCGTAATTATTCAAATCCTCGAAATCTTCATATTAGCATTCTTTTGTAGGTCGTTGTCATTGCAGGTCATAATCTTATGATATTGAAATATTTTATCTCAAATTTCCCAACACATTTTACCATAGGAAAACTTACATTCTTCACATTCAACATACCACAATTCATCTTATCCCAATCACACACATTCATCCAACCACAATTCATCTATATTTTGTTGGTCACTTTATATTTGTGCCACCTTCTTTTGAAGTGATTATTTCCTCCACAAATTTCACAAGAATGTAGGTTCTAACACCTAGTCGTTATATGTCCATTTCTTCTATAATGACTACAACCCACACTAGGAATTTTTGCATATTATTTCTTCACAAATTTTGTGTCATTACCACCTTTCACAAATTTAGTGGCATTGTGTCTTTCATCTTTTGCATAGGCTTCCTTTTTCACAAATTTGGTCTCACTATCACCTGCTTGTCCTGTACATCCAAGGCCTTCATTCTTTGGATTTATTAATGGTACTATGGGCTCTTTCACACCTTGCCCATTCCTTCCTACACTTGTACCATCATATTCCATTCTTCTCAATAATTTTGAACTAATCCCTTTTGGATGCCTTTCCAAATTTCCAAATTTTGCATCACCACTTTGATTCTTGTCATGATCATTTAAATACCATATCCCTTCATCACAAGGACCTTCCACACAATCTAAATTGTCACTATCACTATCAAATCCAGCAATATGGCCTTTGTCATGGCCATCACAACTATCTTGTACACAACCTTTATCTTCACAAACAATCTTCAAAACATTGGTGTCACAAGCTATATTTGTCCCTTGTACAAGATCCTTTGTATCATAACAACTATCTGACATTATGGGCCTTAAATCACATGTATTACAACTGACATCTTTCATCTTGGGCTTATCATTCAAATTCTCACTTATTTCAACTTGCTTTTGACATTGCACTTCAAGTATGTAAAGGGTAAATAATGTCATATACATTCTTCATACAACACCAACTGAGATTGTCACACCATTTTGAAAGTATCCTTCACCAACTTTCTTGAGTATTGATTGTAAACAAGACCTTAGTTTTAAAAATTCACCATCATCACTATCTTTTGATGACACACATTTTTGTATTTCACCTTTTTTCTTGTCTTGTTTGCTATTGCCCTTATTTCTTGATTTTGATACTTCCCTTGCCATTAGAACCTTATGCATTGTTTTACATTCTTCTTCACAATATGATTTTGGTTCATCTTGTGCAATATACCTTTGTTGTGATTGCCCTATTTGATATTGTAAATATTGATTCCTTTGAAGAGGTCTTCTATTTTTATTCCTCCTATTCAATGAATTATATTTACAAAATTTTGTAGTATGTCCTTCTCTTTCACGAATATGACAATACCACCTTCTCCTTTGAGACTAAGTTTGTGATGAAGATGGTATAAAAGGGCCTTTTGAATTCTTTTGTGATTTCTTTTTTGAAATAAGGGCATTAGTGGTCAACTCATCTCTCAATTGATTCTCCACTTCTAATTGTTGAAGTATGTTTACCAATTCCTCAAATGACACGTTTTTATTCAACACTTGGAGAGATGTCACTAGTGTCTTGAATGACTTAGGGAGAGCTTTAAGCACAATTGAAACTAAGAGCTTATGTTCAACTTTTTCTCTCATGGTGTTAAACCTTGATTTCAACTCTACAATTCTACAAAGGAATTATTCAACATTCTCACCATCTTGGACCCTTAGTGTATGCAGTTGTGAATACAGATGAAGGATAGTGGCTTCATTTCTTCCTTCAAATATGATACAAAGTTTATTCCATACATCTTTATATGTTTTTGCCTCACTGATATGTGATTGTACATCATTAACCACTCCAAATGTGATGAGCATAAGAGCCTTCGCATCTTTATATTTTTGCTTAGTTGTCGCTTCTCAAGACAATTTTAATCACCAATAACAATATCCTAGAGTTTTTCTACCATAAGTATTGTCCTCATCTTTGTTTTCCATGGTGCAAAGTTTGGACCTTATAGTAACTAAGATTATAAGAGAGATTTTTGTTAGAGCCATGGTGAAGGTTTTTTATATGTCCAAAATGGTCCCCTTTTCAATATACCACCAATTCTATATATCAATCCTTTCTATATACTCGCCCTTTCGATAAATCTTCGGTACATGGAAGAAGTTAGTTCTCTCGATATATGTGGTAATAAATGAGAGAGACCTTAAGGTATGTGAAAGATATTGATATGTGATGTCAAGAGGATACTGAAAGTGATTTGTTCTATCAATGACACTTGCTTAAGGAGAAATCCTCATATGTGGGCGTAACTTCCCTATATACTCAAATTTTCTTGATTTTAAGATTTACATCGAACGATAGAAACAAATGACGTAAAAAATGGAGTGAAACAAAATATCACAAAAGTATGTCCTTATTTTTTCTCGATGATATAGGGTCAATGCCTAAACATTATTATGAAAACTATATCAGGAATTAGATGCAATAATTTGTCATAGTAACATTACCTGTAAACGCAAGTTAGAGGCATTGCTTATATCAAATGCTATAATTGTGCAAAGCACATGGTTTTGATTTTTGTGAATACAAGATTTTATTTTTGATATAGAAATTTGAAAAATTAAGGCCTTATTACAAGTACAATTTTTCCTTGCAAAAATATTTACAAAAAAATATGAAGACTCCTATCTTCACAAACTTTAACTTTTCAATTTCTCCTTATTTTTTTAAATGTTAACCTTATAACTCCCAAAAATGCATTTTCATTTTTTTTTACAGTATTCCCTATAGTTTAAAATGTTTAAAATATTTTGAGAAAAAATAACTATAGGAATTCTCCAAATAAATTTCTTATCTTTCCCTTAATTTGTTTTACTCTTCTGATTTTCCCTTTTTTGTATCATAAAAACTAAAACTATAGAAATTCTCCAAATAAATTTCTTATCTTCCCCTTAATTTTTTTTACTCTTCTGATTTTCCCTTTTTCTATATCATAAAAATGTAAACTTTTCAATTCTATATCATAAAAATGTAAACTTTTCAATTACTGTAAACTTTTCCCTTTTCAATTGCCCATAAATTCTTTAAATGACTTATTTTGACTCCCTAATTGTTCTGTTAGTACATTTTTAAAATATCCCCTATAAGAATCAAACCCATTACTTCTTTAAAAAAATTAAATTTAAACTTCCTTTTGAAGACCAACCACTCTAAAAACATTACTGAAAGGTATAATTACTTTCAAAAACATATAGGGGATATTCTAAGCATCCACCAACCACTCTTCAGAAAACAATTGAATGCTTCCTAACATCCACATGGTGCCACAAAGTCTTGTCTTCTTCAAGCAATAACCACTTCACTAAGTAGGTATTTTTTTAATATCCATGCAAATGACTGAGGCGCTTAAACGAAGTTTGAAACGTATTTGCAATCAGAAAATTTTCCAAGTTCACATTATTTTAATGGATAAGAGCACCATAATATTTCTTTTTCCATTAAAATGATATCTACATAATACAAACTGCATGATGTCTTTAGGAGAGACAATACTTTTTCAAACTCTATAAAAAGGAAGGTAATAACGACTATAGGGAGTGTAATTCAGGAACACACATTATCATGAAATCTGGCATTGAAATATATTTCAAACCAGGGGAAGCGCTATTAGACTTAGAGTATATTACAATATACATAGATTATCAGATTAAGAGTTGCAGAAGAAGGAATAAATGCATAAGTGTTATAATATGTAAGATCTAAAAGATAATTAGAATAAAGGCCAAGTAACTTATCTGATTGATTCTTATATATATGATTGATTGTAACGAAACATGTTTTCGGTATAGCATGCTCTAGTTTCCATATTATCTATGGAGCTTCCATTCTTGTGAATCTTCATTAATGGTTGTTGCATGTATTATTCGTAAAGCTTATCATGTTATTTTCATGCTTAACCATTATCATAGTTACTTATTACTTGTGGGTGCACTTCTGTTTCTGACCAGCGTTGGACCATTCAACAAGAGGAAGAATGTTTGCTTGAACATCTACTTTCTGATAAGCAAGTTCGTAGTTTCGACCTTCCTTTCAACCGTCTCTTCTGGGTTATTTTTTTTTGGTCCAAGTTTCGAGTTCAACCGTCTCTTTTGGGGTTTTTTTGGGTTCAAGTTTCGAGTTCCTTCCCGCTCGAGTCTGCATAACAACTAGCCAGAGTTTGAGTTCGAGTTCGAGCTCGCGATACAACTGACGAATGAGTGCGAGTTCAATCAAACCTGCAGTCGATTAGGTGCCAAGGGTTTCTAATTTTTTCTGTTCCCTAGGATTCGGGGCCAAAGGTTGTTTTGGAGAGAAGGAACGTTTGCTGTCTTCAAGACCGCGCAGTAAAGGCACAGGAAAGAGATCCATTGTTCTTGGGCACTGCACTGAAAGGAGAAATTGATAATGTAACCGTTGTTTTTGGAGCCCGTCCGTAAAAGAAAGCCGTCAACAATGTGCTATACCCCTGGAAGAGCCGTTATGTTCACAAACGAGAGTTATGTTTGATGATTTCTATGCGAAAGAGATACTATTTTCTTTCAATGCCGTCAAAGCACCAAACGCGCGGCAAACGGTAAGGCATTAAGCATTGATAGAAGCCGTCTGTAAAATAGTCATCACATCAAGTGAATGATAGCGATGTGGAACTTAGAAGAAGAAGCATGTGGCATCGTTTTGACAAAGTTCATCGAATTCGATCAGGACCGGAGCCGAGTTGAGAACCTTATAACTAAGGTTGAAAATACATCATAAAAATCATCGATTACTTCGCATGGAGGAGAATTAGGTAATAGAATTCACAGCTGATGAACATTTACCACAAAATACCTTGAAATAGGGCATCAGAGCACAAACAACACATAAATTTTTAAAGGCTGGGTGGATTGATAGGTAGATTGGTAAGAGTTAGTCTAGTTGGATACTTATCAAGAAGAGACCTAGATTCAAACCTTGGTGGTGCCAGTCAACAAAGGAAGTAGTCTGATTTGAATCCTCTGAGTAATGCGCCAAACTAATAAGGAAGATATGAATTTACCATCTCACCCCGCCGCAGGGGTTATAGAAAGCAACCTAAGATTCTAACCTTGCTAAAAAATGTTACTGTGGATATAACCGCTTTTCTTGTTACGTCGAGAGGCCTTCCTACAATGGCAAACAGAAGGTGGGAGGCAAAGAGGTCATACATGTCTCGTCGTAAACAATTTTTTTTTTTTAATTAAAAAAACCGACATTAACAAAAAAAAAAAAAAAAAACATTTAAAATATTTAAACTAAAATAGTCGACTAACCAACTATTGCAAACATTTAAACTAGCTTAGATATAAAAGAAATGACACCCCAAAAAATAAGATAGGCGTCTCTAGATTAATAACCTTCAACGTTTTTAGATATATATCTTTTATATCTAACTTAGTACACATAAATTATTACTACAACAAACACAACGCGTAAGAAACAACACATAAATCATTACTGGCTCAATAACAACAAACACAACGGGCACATCGAAAGGGTCAAACGGTGCGAAGTCGTCTAACCAATGAGGTCAAAGATTTAGCTGGGTTTTGAAATAGAGAAACTAGCCGTTGGGTCTAATCAGCAGAGCGTCATTTTGTTCAAGAGGAGTGTCACTTTAGAGAAGATTGTTGGATGCCCATTGAAGGAGAGTGCTTCGGTTGCCCATTGGAGGAGAGTGCTCGAAGCACTGTTGACTCAAAGTTAATTATTGAAGAACTACGCACAAGGACAATATTCGGTTTCCAAACGATGAGGTAAAGTATTATTTGCTTCCCTTAAATATAAGGAGCTATAAGGTATTTCTTTTATAAGGTTGAAACTATATGCATAAGAGATATCAACCTTGGCAAATTAGAAAGCAAACTTATTCAAGGAACTTATTCAAGGAGTTTATATCCTAAAGAGATATTATAAAAACACATATGTTGAAATACAAACATAATAATAATATTTGCAGATATAAGGGTTTTTACTTTAGATAATTAAATATTATTTTTTTGCAAATATTATTATCTTTTAAAATTTTAAATTAGGGAGTATTACATCAAATCTTAAAAATTGAAATTTAGAAAATTGAACATTATATCAAAGTTATCATCAAACCACTAGGGAGACATAAGGTAGCCTACATCAAAGGAACATGGCAAAGAAAAAGCAAAAGAAAACAAGTAATCCAAAAGCAGAAACTCAAAAACTAGAACTTCACAAGTTGATAGAATTAGTTGAAGAAGAAAACCTATGTCTTCAACAAGAACTAATTGTCTTTGGAGAAGACTCAAAATTTCAGGAAGAAGAAATTTACATTCAAGACGACCCTCTACTGATTGCAACTACTAAAAGGATGCACACAAAATATGATAGAGAAAATTGAAAGTCAAGAGAATACATCTATAAAGGAAAATAAGGTTTTGCAATCAATCATGAGAGAGGCCAAAAATGAAAGTTTTTTAACACTAGGAGATTACTTAAATTTAGAAATTGGTGAAGCACAAACAAACTCAAAAGATGTGTTCACATTACCTAATGATATAGGAAAAGTAATGTATATAACATTACTTTCTAATGATGTTATCAAAGACAAAAACATAAGACAAAAGGACATGATAAAAGGTTTGAAGAACATGTATATTAATGAAGCAAATGCTTTGAACAATATGCTTGGTGATATTACTAGTGAAGCAAAAAAGGAGATTATTCTACACTTCATAAATGTATGAAAGGTGTTCTTAGTAATGCTAATGATTACTATGAATATTTTGTTACTATACCTTCCAATATATGGAGAATAATATATAAAGGAATTGCCACTCTTAATGTTTCTAAGATGAGAGAACATGAAAAGACTAAAGAGGTAAAGAACAAGATAGAAATGAAAGATGCTTCTACTGATACAAATTACATAAGACCTATGATGGTAGATTCATGTTGCAATACCATAGAATCAAAACATTGATGATTGATGCATGTTATGATACTAGTGATGTTCTTCAAATGGATAAATATGCAAATCATAATTCTTGTCAAAATTAAAGGGAATATTGCAATGCAAGCATTGACACTAGTGATCTAGAATTCTTGACAAAGGTAGAACCTATTACACATATTGATATTATATGTGATACAAGTGATTTAGATATAGATCATGATTATTCAAGAAAATATTATGCTATTGGAATTAATGAAGGCATAGATACAAATGATGATAAATACAGTGATGCATAGGATCATATTGATATTGACAAAGATCATTCTAATGATTGTATTGGTCATACTAATGGTTTTTGTTCAAAGTTGATAAGATATGAAGATACAAGATCAGAAAAACATGAACATGGAATGCAAGAACCAATTGCATCATAAATTAGATCAAAGCATGAAGATCTTAAATATGCAGGTTATACTAGTAGCAATAATCAAGGAACTAAATCAGTGACAAATGTTGATAAAAATAACTGCTGTGAAGGACAAAATGGTCAGAGGGATTTGGTAACAGAAATCAGGTGCAATCATTGTAATAGATATAGGTACAAGATAGAGAGATACTGGAATCTCCATAGTTGTAATATTTGTGGAGGAACCAATCATTCACGGATATTGTTGGTACAAATAACAACATTTCTTTGATTGGATATATACAATGACAAGAAATTTTATTAGTGAATTTTCTCAAGTATATTTCTCAAGGTACAGAGATGGATGCAAGAAAGGTATGAACTACTTTGACAATAGAATTGGAAGGAAAACAACAATAGTACCAAAGTTAGAATACAGAGTCAAGCAAAAAAATGAAGCTCAAGCAAAAGATCAAATCCAAGGCCACTCGAAGAATGACGACAAATACAAAGATCAATATTGAAGACTAAAGTCTTCAATACCTAAATAATGTAATACGGGTGGTGTTAGAGTTATAGTATATTATATTATTTAGGTACTATGTACCACCTTAGGTAGATTATTAGATTAGGAGTTACTTGGGAAGAAGGAATAAATGCATAAGTGTTAAGTTGTGCAAGATGTAAAAGGACAAGTGTCTATCATGCAGAAGCATGTGTTCTCAAGGTAGTTATGTATATTAAGGTTCAAGTAACTTATTTTATATATATAGATGGCTTATTGTAATGAAGCATGTATCACATATAGCATGCTCTAGTTTTCATATTATGTATCAAGTTTTAATTTTCATGAGTCTTCATTAATGGTTGTTGCATGTGTTATTCCTGAATCTTCTCATGTTATTTTCATGCTTATTAGTTAGCCATTATCATAGTTAGATCTTAGCTTGCTTATTCCATTACTTGTGGCTGCATTTCTATTTAGTTTATAGATTCAAAAGCTAACAAGCACAAAATGTCATACAAGAGGATTTCAAGAGAAGAGTAATTCATGAAAAGAGACTTTCAAAAAAATAAAAAATAAAGCACAATAAGAAAATCTAGAGAAGATAAGATTACAAAGCAAGTAAGAGATGTACTCGACATCTACAAGAAATAACATCGACTTTAGGTAGGGCTGACACAGGGCAACTCTTCAACTTTAGGCATAATTATTCAAGCTCTCCTCAAACCTCTAGCAACTTTGACAAAAAACCTGTAATATCTAATTGAGGGCATGTCATTATATAGAGAGGATTGTACTTACAAACTCAACCCACTCTGATACCACATGTTGGGAATAGGGAAAGGCACTTATCATAATTTTCATGAATAATATAAATGAACAATACACAAAGATCAATTTCACAAAGTATATTCTCTCATATTCACCATAATATCTACACAATCTGCCCCACTTCACCAACCATGAATTGCATACATTATGCATATTTAATTCATCAATATGTCTCTTAATCTTTGAAAGACTCTTAAATATTTGTAGCTCTTGGGATTTCACCTTCAACTATATTTTCATCTCCTCACAATCTCATGGGAGATATGGATCTTCAATTTCCTCATATGGGAGAAAATTTTATTTATCTCCCAATGGTTACAAATATCAAATGGTTACATAACTCTAAATAATGTAATAAAGTCTAAAAATTCTTTAACTTCTCCACCAAGAGGATATTCCTCATAATATGTTGAGTTTAAAAACCAAGGATGAAGTTATGAATGGTGGTCCTTAGTTTATGGGGAGGGTTGGCTTGTACTTATGACTATGGAGTGAAAATTGTTCTATAGAGAGACTCTTTAAAGGTTTCTATGTGGGTTAGTCTATTTTGGATTTCAATATGAGCTTATCAATACAAATGTTTCAAGAAATATTGGCAATACCCAAGCAAGTTCATTTAGGTGGCATCAACCTCATTAGATGGAAAAGGTTGTTATTGTTCATTTAGGATAAATTCTAAGGAAAATTAAGGAGAATGCATTAGATGAGCAACTAAAATATCAAATATTATTTTTTAAGGGTTTAGAGATGTAAACAAAAGTTTAAAAGTCAAATTTCAAAGGCCAAAAGGTGAAAGAGGTGAGTATGATTCAAGTAAATCATCTTCACTCATTTCAAACAATACAAACTCATCTTCTTGTAATAAAAATTTATAGTAGGAAAAAATAAAGTAGGATAGAGTATGCCCCTTGCACTTTACATCCTTCATAGTAACAAAAAGATGGTATGTCAAATTAGGATCAATATTGTTAGTTTTTGGTGATGTATACTAATAGAGATGCAACCACAAGATGTAAAATATGCAGGCTATGGTAAGTATATGATAATGGTACTTAAATATGTAGGAAAATAATAGAATAGACTTCTGTAATAACTCAGTAAAATACCATTAATGAAGGCTCATGAAAATAGTACAATGCAATACAATGGAGGACAATGAACACTCCAGTATTTTTACAATGAAGATCTACATTGTACCTACACACTACTCTATAGTAACTTTATCTCTATTTCTCACACACTCTCTCTCATCTCTATAGCTCAAGGTACATATATAAGATAGGTTCCTTGGGCTTTACTCTACCTATTCCTATGACTCATGTACATGTGGACTACATGCACATTTACATCATTGCACATTCTAACACTTGTGCATTTATTACTTCTTTCCCAAGTAACTACTTAACATAAGATAAACTCCTAATCTAATATTGTACCCAAGGTGGTACATTGGCATGTACACAATAATGTAATATATTCTCTAACACCCCCTGTATTACATTATTTGGGTATTGAAGACTTTAGTCTTCAATATGGATCTTCAATATTCAGATGTTCTTCAACTTGATCTGGTCCTTTGTATTATCTTTAATTCACATTGCATTGTATGCCTCCTTGATTTGGTTCCTCGTCTTCTTCTTTATTATTGTCTTTGGATTAAGTACTTTCATGGATGGACGTAATATCACCTTATTCTTGTGAAAGTATCTTATCTTTGTCTTTGTCCTTTTTATCATATTATTGGTTATGTATAGAAGTTTTTGAACAAAAACTTAAGGCATCATGATAAGATTGTGTGTTAGTAGAATTTGAAGTATCAATATTGCACGAGGATTGAAATATCTTCTCTAGGTATGATTCATCCATTTCTATTTTTTATTTAAATAGTTCTATCAATCCTATTTGTTCTAGATTCTCATCCTTGTAACATTTGAATGTAAGTAATGCCATATATAATATGCTACCAAATTTTAAAGGAATTTGAATGTCACTCTTTCCATTATCAATTGCTTCGGTGAGTTGAGCATGTAGATAATATTCCATGGTTTCAAAGTTATCTTTTAAAGCTTCATTATGAATCCTTTTTGAAGTAAGGTCTAAGTCTCCTTCAAAATTTATAAGTAAATTTTTTATTCTACTTTTTATGACACTTGCTCTTTCCTTTCTAAGAGTGTTGTTCATATCATTGTTCACTGTATTTTTTGAGGTTGACATATTTCTTCTTTACTCTTGTTACTTGTAGTTCTAGTATATTTTGTTTAACTTCTAGGCTGAATCATTTTTTGTATGATTAATCGATAGATCCTTTGGAGTAGTCTACCTTATGACTCCCTTGTTTAGTGAACTACCTTAATATAACCCTTTTTCAAAAATTTAGGTTTTGTAGGACTCCTTTTGTCTCCCTAGTGACTAGAGTAATCTTGATAAAGTGATTAATAGTAAACTTAGATTTTAGGTTTACTTTGAGTTGAATCCCTTTTGACTCCCTAGTGTTCAAATCCTAATTTCCTTTCTCCTTATGGACTTTTCAATTTGATGAAGTTCTCTAAGGTTGGATTTCTCTTGTCTCTTTAATGTGAGGATGAGACGAGTATAAGTAATTAATTCCAACTCTTTTAAGTAAATAATGAACTTATTTTTATCCCCTTAATATTCAATAGTTTAATATTTCTAAATTCCAATAATCTATTTTTTATGTAGTATACCTTATAACTCCCTAATTTTGGAATTTTAGAAATAATAATATTTGTAAAATAATTTTACTTTTATTTTACTAGATGTTGGGAATACACCATGTACAAACAATACACAACCTATGCAAAATGCAAATAATAATAGCGAAAATGGAATAATAGTTCAAACCCTAGTTAAGCAGTGCAATAAACAATAAGCAATAACACAAATGTAAGAGACACAAGATATACATGGTTTGGGCAGTGTACCCTACATCCACGGAGAAACAATCAGTCCTTTGTATTAGCAACAATACAACAATCTTCTCCATTGTACAATGTCTCCTCTCCTCTCTTCCTCCAAACCAAAAAAGAGTATTTTTCCATAGAGGCAGTATTTACAGTACAAAATATATAGAGGTTCGTGGCTTTTCCTCTACCCAAAACCACATAGTGGTGTCGAAATACGATGGGCCAAAAAACATGTGCTGAAACCACCCATACACTTATAACATTCTTTTGAAAAGTGCTTTTCACTTTTAAATTTTCAATAAAAATTTCTCCATCAATAATATTTAATGGCAAATAAATTTTTAATGGTAATTAAATATTTAATGCTGCCCCTTGAAACCTCGCCAACAATATTTAATGGCCTTGGAACCCCACAAAAAATATTTAATGGTAATTAATTTCTTTCTTATCAATTTGGCTCCATTACCTAACAATCTCCCACTTGGAGACAAGATTGATGCAACATCCCTGCACCCTAGGACTAAAATTTTCTCATAACATGACCTTACTCCTTAAGGTCAACCGAAGTAGAGCAAAAGCTCAACTTATCCCTGGTTACTACTTTAGTAAGCATATTAGCAAAATTTTAGGAAGTGTGAATCTTACACAACTTTACCAAACCATCCTTCAGTGCTGATCGAATGAAGTGATACCTCAACTGAATGTGTTTTGTCCATGAGTGAAAATCAGAGTTCTTCACTAGATGAATGGCACTTTGGTTGTCACTCCAAAGTGTCCCATGTCCTTGCTACTGATACAACTCTTTAATCAACCTCTGAATCCATATGAACTCTTTGGCACCTTTCGTGATGGCCACATACTCAGCCTTTGTAGTAGAAAGAGCTACAACACGTTGTATCCTAGATATCCAACTCATTGCTATACCTCCAACTATGAATACATACCCAGTAGTGTTCCTTCCACCATCCAAATCACCTACCATATTTGAATCCACATAGCCTTGTAACTCAACTTTGGAACCTCCAAAATTCAAACAAAATTTTGAAGTCCCTTTCAAATACTTGAGTATCCATTTTAGTGCTTGCCTTGGAGCTTGATTCAAACCATACAAGCTCTTTTTTAGTTTACACACAAGGATCTTCTTGCCTTTGACCTCAAACCCCTTTGGTTGGTGCATGTAGATCTCCTCCTTCAAATCCCCATGAAGGAATGTTGTATTCACATCTAACTGTTCAAGATGAAGATCTTCTACTGCAACTATACTCAAAATAGTCCGAATTGAAGTCATTTTTACTATAGGTGAGAAAATATCATCATAGTCAATACCTTTTCTCTGTGCAAATCCTTTCACAACAAGTATTGCTTTGTACCTCTTGTTGCCATCAACTTCGTTCTTCACCTTGTACACCCATTTGAAATGCAATGCCCTTTTACCCTTGGGAAGCTCAACCAAATCCCAAGTTTGGTTTTGAGTCAATGAGTCCATATCATCCTTCATAGCATGCTCCCAATTAATCCTAGCATCCAATTTCAAAACCTCATGAAATCATTTCGGTTCACTGGCATCAGTGTACAGTACATAATATAAAGTAAGAGAATACCTATCAGGTGCATGTCTTACCCTTGTAGATCTCCTTACTTCCTGTGGTAATGGTGGTGGAGTAACAACAATTTCCTGTTCACCTTGCTCTTCCTCATGAGCACCATGTTCATCAATATGAACAAGAGGCTGTATTTTTACACCATGCTCTAGGATTGCATCCAAGTCAACAAACTCAAGTGCATCCTCTTCAAACTGTATGTGCCTATATTTGTACAACCTATCCTCATTGAAAATCACATCTCTACTCTTGATAACTTTTCGACCAACATTATCCCATAGCCTACAACCCATCTCATCCACACCATAACCAAGAAAATAGCACTTTATAGACTTTGCATCAAGCTTACTCCTATTTTCTTTATCTATGTAGGCAAAAGCCTCACAACCAAATACTTTAAGAAAAGAGTAGTTTATAGGCTTACCTTTCCAAGTCTCATCTAGAATGCCTCCATCCAATACAGTACAAGGTCCTCTGTTTAACAAATAAACTATTGTATCAACTGCACTAGCCTAACAGAATAATGGCAAACCTGCATGCAATCTCATGGCTCTGGCACGCTCCATTATAGTTCTGCTCATCCTCTCTGAGACTCCATTCTTCTGTGGTGTCCTAGGAGTAGTCTTGATTCTCCTATTTCCTTCCTTTGTGCAATTGTCCTCAAACTCCTTACTGCAATATTCACCACCATTGTCAAATTTAAGGCACTTTACTTTCTTACCTACATCAATCTCCACTAATGCTCTCCAATTCTAAAAAGTGTCAAAAACATCATATTTATGCTTGATTGTGAAGATCCATGTCTTCCTGCTAAAATCATCAATTAAGGTAACATAATAAGAGTAGCCCTTAAGAGAAAGTATCGGTGAGGGACCCCACACATCTGAGTGAACTAACTCTAATTTCTCTTTCTTCCTTTCTGGACCAACTTTAAGAAATCTTACCCTTTTCTATTTTTTGTATACACAACCTTCACAGAAACCCAAATCAACCTCCTTGAGTTTTGGTAATAGTTTTTTGGAGTGAAGGGTTTTCATCCCTTTCTCACTCATATGACCCAATTGCAAATGCCATGTGTTCACATCATCTTGAGCAGCATAGTTCAATTGACAATAAGATGAGTTTTGCGGTAAAGACAAATTTCCAATCAACTCAACTTTTGCAATCACCATTGAACCCTTTTTCACTCTCCGTTACCGATTTCTTAAATTAGTTTTGTATCCCTCAAAATCAAGTGCACTGGCTGAAATCGGGTTCCTCTTCAGATCAAGATTGTGCCTAACATTGTTAAGCATCCATATATTTTCATTTGGCAACTTTACATTCACCGTTCCAATACCCACAATCTCACATGGATAGTTATTACCCAATAAAACCTCTCCATAATGGCTTGGAGTTTAATTAGAAAAGTAATCCCTATGATAAGTGACATGATAAGAGGCTCCAAAGTCCATAACCCAATACTCACTCATGCAAGTTGCTGCAATAATCAACGCATCCTGATAAATTACACCTGCAATGTTTACCTCTTGAGTATCATTTCCGTTACTGTCCTCATTCTTATTTCTATATTTGCACTCCCTCTTGAAGTGTCCACTCTTTCCATAATTCCAAAAATAAATCTTTCTTTTGTCTTTGCTTTTAGATCTATCCTTTCATTTTCCTTTGTTCTTGCTTTTCCCTCTAGCTTAGTCTTTTCTTATTTCTCTGTTTTTGCCTCTAATTTTTGTAGATAGTTCTATTCTAGATGATGAAGCCTCCCTTGAGGTTTTTCTCCTCATATACTCATTGAGGATTATGCTAATCACATCATGAAACACCAGCTCTCCATATCCAGGCACAAAATTTCTCATTTTCATTACAATGCTACCCCACAAGTCTGGTAGTGAACAAAGAAACCCTAAAGCCATAACCTCATCATAAAAATCAAGCCCTACAGATTTTAAAGAACCCATAATAGCATAAAACTTGTTAAGGTGTTCTTGGATAGATCCACCCTCTTGCAACTTCATAGTAAAAAACTTTCTAATCAAGAAAATTTTATTTGAAGCTGAGGGTTTTTCATACAACTTAGCTAGTGTATCCATGGCTCCTTTGGAGGTCTTTTCCTTCTCGATGTTGTATGCAAAAAAATCATCCAGGCTCAACCGCATCACCCCCAATGCCCTCCTATCTATTAGATCCCATTCCTCATCATCCATAATCCTAGGTTTACCATCGGTCTTCCCTTTTAGAGCCAAGTACAGATCATCCTTCTGATACAGATAATCCTCTACTTTGGTTTTCTACATACCAAAATTATGTCTAGTAAAATTTTCCATTTAAAATTTGAACTTTCTCCCATTTCTTCTACTCGAATAAAAAACTCTCCTATGAGTTCCCTTTCCCAACAATATTGCTCTGATACTAGTTTTTGGGATTTTACCATGTACAAATAATACACAGCCTATACAAAATGCAAATAATAATAGCAAAAATGGAAAACATTTCAAACCCTAGTTAAACAGTGCAATAAACAATAAGCAATCACACAAATGTAAGAGACACAAGATATACATGGTTCGGGTAGTGTACCCTACATCCATGAAGAAATAATCAGTCCTTTGTATTAGCAACAATACAATAATCTTCTCCACTGTACAATGTCTCCTCTCCTCTCTTCCTGAAAACCAGGAAAAGAGCATTCTGCCATAGAGGCAGTATTTACAATACAAAAATATAAAGGTTTGTGGCTTTTTCTCTATCCGAAACCACATAGTGATGTTGAAATACAATGGGCCAAAAAACATGGGCAAAAACCACCCATACACTTATAACGTTCTTTTGACAAGTATTTTTCACCAAGAAATACGATTAAATTTTCAATAAAAATTTCTCCATCAACAATATTTAATAGCTAGGTCCGAGGTGTAGATCAATTGGTTCATCCAAACCCCATAAGGGGGCCGAAGGTCCAAGGTTCAAATCTTGGGCCTCGTCGGACTAAACGCTTGTCCCTTTCCTGGTGCTTTCAGTGGCATAAAAGGTTTAAAATGATTGTGTCATGGTGGTTATAGGGGCGGACTGCACGAAGATCTGTGTGGCGGCTTCTGGGGAAAACAACATAGAATACTGTGGCGGCCATAAAAATCTAGACAGCCTACATGGATTCATGGCGGCTACCGATTCCACCATGTAAATTCAAAAAAAAAACAATATTTAATGGTAATTAAATATTTAATGTTGCCCTTGGAACCCCTCCAAAAATATTTAATGGCCTTGGAATCCCGCCAACAATATTTAATTAATTTCTTCCTTATCAATTTGGCTCCATTACCTAACACTAGATAGGAAACCTTAACACTTCTATTGCAAATATGTATATTCTAATCTAGTGCAATTTTGAAATATCATTTAAGGAAGTAAAATTTTGATTTTTGCTTTCTAATTTCTAAGGTTGTAATTTTTCTATCTTCAAGCAAATAATAACAAGTTTTAACCTTAAGTAATAAACCACCTTATAACTCCTAAATCTCAACAAAAGCAATTATAAAATTTATATTAAACTTTACCTTCCCTTTGAAGGAATTATACTGCACTCTGATTGGTCCTTTGGAATGAATCTATTCAAGTTTGTGCGCTAGTTTCAGTGTTCTCCTGTGTATGATTTTTACTTGAGAAATTAATGCTCATCGTAGGTACACTCCTCTATGGTTGGTCTTACACTTTGACCACTATTAGCTTGAACTACTTCATTGTCATATTTCCTCCTGCACTCGTACTAGAATTTAGGTATTAAATACCTTACTTTTATCTTGTAATGAATGCTAGATGGTGATTTCTTTCTAGCAATAGATGTGTTATGATGTTTGAGGTATTATTAGGGTGGTGCCAACCTTATTCAACTATCAAATAATGATAGCATAACACTCTATCAATCTTGAGCACTCATTTTCCTGGGTATAGACATTATAAGAGAGTTCAAAATGCTTTCTCTCCCTAGTTCCAAGTAGCACTTGATTTCTGGAGACGTTGGGACAAATGGATGCACCTTATTTACATGGAATCAAATGTTTTAATGTTCAATTTAACCCTGAATCTTATATTGGCATCTTTACTTCCTTGAGTACCTATTCTTTAACTCCATTCGCAGGTTAGATTCACTTCTTGGCAATGGTTATTTTCTAATGTTGATTGATGGCCCTTCAATTTCCTCTAGTGCCTGGGTAACTCACCTTGTATTTGCCAACTATTTTGTGTTGTCTTTAGCTTGTACTATCGGCGTTTGACTTATCTTGTTATGCTATGTTTGCTACTACTTTCGTGTTGTAACACATGTCCTTTACAATGTGTTGTTCCCTTCCAGCTATAGCATTGGTCTATGGTGTCTTCTAGCACCTTGATGAGGTAGATACCAAGCCGTATGGATGGCTCTTCACTCAAGCACCATGGGATGTGCTTTTACTTTACCAACGATGGATATTAAACCCTATGATTGGCTCATTTATTAAGCACATTTGCTAGTGCTTATCCTTTGTAAATGGTAGATGTTGAGTCCCTTTTGTATGGCTCTTCACTAAGCACTTTTGAGTATGCTTTCCATCTACTAATGATAAACATAGAGGATATATTGTGTAATGTATCCTTTAGACACTCAACCTTTGTCTCCATTTGATTTAATAAAAGAGATAAATTTTGGTGCTTGTATAACCCTACAAAATGCTCCTTAGTTGCACCTGAAATATGAGATTCTTCTAGTCTCATTTTATAGCTCCTTCTATTGGTTTTGATGGTCAATTTCTTATCCACTCCTTGGAGGAATGTTATCCTATATGGTGGATTCTCTAGGCCACAATAAGTTGTAGGTTCTATGTGCTCAAATAGTATCTCTAAACACTTTTATAGTACATTGACTTGTGCTCTTTGGTTTTCTACTCTAACCTAACAACTAATGCACATAAGAGAGTAATGAGTTTAATGTAGTTAAGAATAATTAAAATAGTGCAATAGTAATATCACCTTATTGCTCCTTCAAAGTAACTTGCAAGATGCACTAATAGTAATTCTTAAATAACTCTTCAATGAACTAATAACCTCTATAAGTTTCACTTAGCAGTAATGCCTTCTTTGTTGTAACTAGATAATAGGAAGATGATATTTTCCTTTCTATCAAAATATATGTAACTCCTATTTTAATGTGCAGGTATTAATGTTGGAAATTTGAGGTATTTTATGTAACTCTTTTGGCGCACATGGTGTTTGAGGACACGCTCGGAGCAAACAAATAGAAGGTTTGCGCTCATTGTTCTATGTGAGCGATTGGCTCACGTGGTTGTTGGCACCATGGTTAGAGTGGTGTAGGGGCAGCGACCGGGGATCGAATCTTGCTGAGGACAAAGGCAAGTTAATAATTTTCCTAATATTTTATTTTTCTAAGGTTGCCTTAGGAGAGATAAGGGTTGTGATGCATGTTGAGAAAAAGAGAGATTTCTAGTGATTTTATTTTTAGAATTATATCATATTATATATCGTTGGAAAGTTTATTTCGAGGACTATTTGATTAAATTGCTTAGAGGGAGAAATAATATGTATGTAAAGAGATATTTTTGTTTTTGTAAAGGGGTTCAAAAGTGAAGGTTGTTTTGTTCTTTTTCAAAAGTGATTAATTCTTTCATAAGGGGACATGATGCATTTTTTTGAGTAGGAGTGATAAGGTGTTATTTGGATATTGTTGTTGTGATATTAATCATGATCTCTAACCCTTGTTGAAAGTTGAAAAAGAAGTTTGTTGAGTGTGGCAGATTTCCAAAGAGGTTTCTTCATCTTCATAAAAGGTATGGGCACATTCTCCTATTGATTGATTATGGTGGTTGATTTCTGAAATATCATTGGAGAGAAAAGGATTGAGTGTGGTTTCCTTTTCGAAAGTGGTTGGTTGAATGCTTCAAGGTTTTCTAGTTTGAGAGTTGTGTTTAAACCCTATTTTATAAGCATAGTTGTTGGTTATGCAAAGAACATGAAAAGAACATAAGTATCATTGTTATGTGAGATTTGTGGTTGAGCATTGTTGAAAACATTTGAGTTGGTTGATACATGCTTGGACTAGGGTTTTGTGAGAAAGAGATATCTCTTGTGATGATTGGTTGAGTTGAGTTGATTGAGCCTAGTCAAGTGATGTGTGAAGTGATTGTTCAAGTTCCATGAAAAAACTATTCTATAAATATGATTTGAGTTGAGATTGAGCTTAGAACATATTGAGTCTCTAACAATTCTCTTTATGCTTCTATGAGTTGACTTGAGTTGATTTGAGATTGATTTGAGTTGAGATCATTGTGGATCATTGTTGTCATCCATTATAGAGTGTATTGCCATTGATTTTTGAGTTCATCATTGAGCCTTGCCTTTGTATATTTATGGATGAGATTTAAATGCTACTTGAGCATGATTTGTTGAGCCTTTGAGAAGGTCTTTGGGATAGATTTTTGGATAGATTTATGGTAGTTTTTATGCATGATTGATTGAGCCTTGAGAAGGCTTTTGGAAAATATTTGTTGAGAAGATTTGGACAAGTTCTGTGTGAGCTTGTTGAGCAGATTAGATAAGTTATGTGTGAGCTTGTTAAGCATATTTGGAAAAGTTCTATGTGAGCTTGTTGAGCATATTTGAGCAAGTTTTGTGTGAGCTTGTTGAGCATATTTGGAAAAGTTCTGTGTGAGCTTGTTGAGCATATTTGAACAAGTTCTATGTGAGATTTTTGAGCAGATTTGAACAAGTTTTGTGTGAGCTTGTTGACCAGATTTGGACAAGTTTTGTGTGAGCTTGTTGAGCAAATTTGAACAAGTTTTGTGTGAGTTTGTTGAGCATATTTGGACAATTTATATGTAATATTGTTGAGCAGATTTAGACAAGTTCTATGTGATCTTGTTGTGTAAATCAGTGGATTTCCTACCTGAGTAGATTAGTGTGTTGCCTAGTTGAGCAAATCATTCAATTACCTACCTGAGCAGATTAGTGTGTTGCGTAGTTGAGCAGATCAGTGGATTGCCTGCCTGAGCATATTAGTGTGTTGCCTAGCTGAGTAGATCAATGGATTGCGTACCTAAGTAGATCAGTGTATTGCCTAGATTTGAGCAGATCAAAGTAATCATTGTATTGGATAAGGATCCTTATTTCTGTATGAAATATTATAATGAGATTATCTTGTGGAGTACCCCACATTGGGGGAACCATGTTAAATCTTGTGTCTCAATTGTGTGTGGTGACTTGTGCTCTTGCTTAATATTGTTATCTGAGTTATTAATGCACACTACTATATTTGGTTATTGCAATTAAGGACATTAATTGATATTGGTTTGGAAAGAAAGTAAAAAGTGGGTGTTATACTGTTCACCCCTCCCTCTCAGTATAAGCTTGTGTTATTCAATTGGTATCAGATGTTAGTATTACAATGACACTGAGAAGGGGGGGTGAATCAGTGTAGCTCTTAAATCTTGAAACTACAGCTCTTAAAACAGTAGCAATTAAAACTTATTACAAGATACGACAAGAATAACAAAAGAGCATCACACAACACAAGATTTAACGAGGTTCACCAATGTGGCTACTCCTCAAGAATGACTGCTTGGACTACCATCCAAATCCAGCCTTTGCAAAGCAACAACTTTACAATCACTTTACTAGCACCTACTGGAAGGAGCACCAACCCCTTATTTATCTCCACTTTTACAAGATCCCGACAAGTCTGCTTCACCTTAGCGATCTCTGCACACTCTGCTCTCTCTACGAAATTACTTTGCACAATCTGCTATGTCACAGTCGAACGATCATCTTCTCCCTTTTGCGCACTTTGCTTCCTTTGCAAATTTTGCACTTAGCACGATTCGATATGACTTGCACTTTGCGCTCTGTGACCGAACTTCCTGCACATCGACCACACATACGTCAACCACTTAAATCTCCAAACAACCCTCCTTTTATAACACAATTTTCATGATCAACACCCCAATATTAGTCGGTTGTAAACCCTGATCTTAGTCAACTACAAACCCTAATCTTAGTCGGCTGCAAACCCTAATCTTAGTCGGTTGTCAAAGGTCTTTGTCGGCTTCAACTCAACCGTGAAAAATCAACATGTCGCGATATCATGACACTTTTGCTTACTCTCTTTCTCCTTGCTTTGGACCACAAAAATACATGTCACGATATCGTGACACTTTCGCCTCCTTGCTTCTCTTCTTGGCTTGTACCCGCAAAAATTTAGCATGTCGCGATATCGCGACACTTTCGCCTTCGTACTCTTTCCTCTTTACTTTTGTCGTGATATCGCGACACTTCTACCTTCTTACTTTCTCTCTCCTCCTTTAGTTGCGAAAATGTGACATGTCGCGATATCGCGACACTTTCTCTCCTTTGCTCTTTCTCTTACCTTCGAGTCGTGAAACCTCGACATGTCGCAATATCATGACACTTTTTCTCCTTAGCTCTTTCTCTTGCCTTCGGGTCGTGAAAACCTGACATGTCGCGATATCGTGACACTTTTTCTCCTTAGCTCTTTCTCTTGCCTTCGGGTCACGAAAACCCGACATGTCGCCATATCGCGACACTTTTTCTCTCGGACTCTCTCTTGCAATATGTCACGAAATCGCGACACTTTTTCTTTCGTACAATATTTCTTGCCATATGTCATGAAATCATGACACTTTTTCTTTCGGACTCTCTCTCCTGCAATATGTCGCGAAATTGCAACACTTTTTCTTCCGTACAATCTCTCTTGCCATATGTCGCGAAATCACGACACTTTTTCTTTCGGATTCTCTTTCTTGCAATATGTCGCGAAATCGCGACACTTTTTCTTGCTTGTGCTTTCTCTCTGAACATGTCACGAAATCGTGATAGTTTTGCTTGCTTGCACTTTCTCTCCGAACATGTCATGAAATCGTGACAATTTTGCTCGCTTGCGCTTTCTCTCCGAACATGTCACGAAATCACGACAATTTTGCTTGCTTGCGCTTTCTCTCCGAACATGTCACGAAATCGTGACAGTTTTGCTTGCTTGTGCTTTTTCTCCGAACATGTCACGAAATCACGATAGTTTTGCTTGCTTGCGCTTTCTCTCCGAACATGTCACGAAATCGTGACAGTTTTGCTTTCTTCCCAACATGTCACGAAATCATGACAGTTTTTCCACTTGCCTTTTTCTCTGCCAACATGTCACGAAATCGTGACAATTTTTCCTGCTTCTTCTCTCTCTTCCAATATGTCGCGAAGTCGGGATAGTTTTTCTTGCCTGCTGTATATGTCGTGATATCGCGACACTTTTCTTACTTGTCTTTTTCTTTGATATTTTGCATATGGGCTACCTCGGTTTTCTTGGACAATCACTGTACATACTTTAAGCAACATTTGAACTCCTGTCCTCTGCATTTGAACGGCTTTTGAACTTCCTATCCACTGCATCATTAGATCTAACTGATTGTGTTGACAATAATGACAATACTCCTGTTGCACCTTGCTCAACAATCTCCCCCTTTGGAATTGTTGGCAACACATGTGTAATTTCCTGTAACTCTTCTCCCCCTTTGACAATAATACCAAAGGGCTACTGCAGACTCCCCCTGAGTCCATGCACAACATTCTCAAGCAAAATTGATTATTCTTAGCAAAAATCATGAACATGAGCGACAAGATAATCAAATGTTTAGATGCTCCCCCTGAGAATGTGATCCCTGTAGCTAGTCAATCTTTGGGAAGTGTGACCACTCCCAATTTATTATGAAGGTACTCAAAAACTTCCTTGGGCAATGGTTTTGTGAAGATATCTGCTACTTGCTCTGTAGTTGGAACAAAATCCAATTTAACCTCACCTTCTGCAACTTTCTCCTTCAAGAAGTGATATCTGATAGCAATGTGTTTTGTGCGTGAATGCATAACTGGATTCTTGGATATGTTAATGGCACTGGTGTTATCACACTTAGCGATATTGGTTCATCGAAGCGAGATACCAAGATCTTTCAGGGTTTGTTTCATCCACAAAACCTGCGTACAACATGTTGTCACTGCAATATATTCTGCCTCTGCTGTTGATAAAGAAACCGACTCTTGCTTCTTACTGTGCCATGCAACCAATCTGTCTCCAAGATAGAATGCACCTCCACTGGTATTCTTTTTGTCATCTACACATCCATCCCAATCTGCATCTGAATATGATATAAGGGTGAAGTCTTTACCTTTTGGATACCACAACCCATACTCCATAGTACCCTTGAGATACCGAAGAATCCTCTTTACTGCTGTCACATGAGTCTCCTTGGGATTGGCACGAAAGCGTGCTACCATGCATCCTGCCTGCAAAATATCCGGTCCGGTAGTCTGTCAGGTACGATGAGGCTTCCAATCATAGATCCGTACATGGTTTGATCAATAAGTGGAGATTTGTCATCTTTGCTCAACTTGCAACTGTCGTCATGGGAGTGCTAAGCGGCTTACAATCCTCCATTGTGAATTTCTTTAACATCTCTTTTACATATTTAACTTGAGAAATAAATATGCCCTTCTTACTTTGATTAACTTGCAAACCGAGGAAATATGACAAGTTCACCAATCATTGACATTTCAAATTCTTTTTGCATCTTATTTGCTAAATCTTTACATGACTCATATTTGCTACTGCCAAATATGATATCATCTACATATACAACAAGAACAATAAGATGCCCATTTTCTGTTTTGACATACAAGTTACTATCCACCATACCTTTCTTAAACCTTTGTTGAGTGAGATAGTTGTCTAGTCTTGCATACCATGCTCGTGGTGCCTGTTTTAAGCCATATAAAGCTTTCTTCAACTTGCAGACAAATTTTGGATTATCACCAAGTTGGAACCCATCTAGTTGCTCAATATAAACCTCTTCTTCAAGTTTCCCATTCAAAAATGCTGATTTCACATCCATTTGATAAACTTTGAAATTCTTGTAGACTGCTAAAGCCAAAAACATTCTGATTGCCTCTAGTCTAGCTATTGGTGCAAACGTTTCCTCAAATTCAATGCCTTCAACTTGTGCATACCCCTTGCATACCAATCTTGCTTTATTTTTGACTACTGTCCGTCTTCATTCAATTTGTTATGAAATATCCATTTAGTCTCGATTATATTTTTGTTTGCAGGTCTAGGTACTAACTCCCAGGTTTTGTTTTTCTCAATCTGGTCTAATTCTTCATTTATAGCCTTCATCCAACCTTCATCTTTGCTTGCTTCAACAACATTCTTGGGCTCAATTCTGGATAATAAAGAGTAGTTACTTACTACACTTCTTCTTGTTTGAACACCAACTTTGGGGTCTCCAATTATTTGATCTCTAGGATGATTTTTCTGCCAGCTGCCTATTTTGAAATTTTTATTCTCTTCTGCTTCTGAATCACAACTTACATCATCTGAGTCAATTTTCTATATCTTTTCAATTTCGTTTTTCTCATCTCCTTCAATAACCTCTTCATAGATTGGGTAGTTCGTTTCATAGCTAATTACTCGTTCTTTACCTTCATCAAACTTAACATTAGCACTATCCACAATTTTCTTTAGCCTCTTGTTGTAGCATTTGTAAGCTTTGCTTCTTGGTGAATAACCAAAAAAAATACCTTCATCTGCTCTATCTTCAAACTTGCCAAGATTGTCTTCAGTTCTTTTGATATAGCACTTGCTTGCCAAAAACTTTGAGGTATTTTGTTGTTGCCCTTTTACCGAACCATAATTCATAGGGAGTTTTGTTTTCATGTGTTCTCAGCATGTACCTATTTTGGATGTACACCGCAGTATGGACTGCTTCTTTCCAAAATCTGTTTGCTACTCTGCTTTTAGCCAACATAGTCTGTGCCATTTTCTACACAGTCCTGTTCTTTCTTTCTACCACTCCATTTTGCTGAGGTGTCCTGGCTGCTGAGAACTGTCTCCTAATACCGTATTTTTCACAATACTCTGCAAAATCCTCTGAAATGAATTCTCCTCCTCTATCTGATCTTAAACATTTGATCCTCTTTCCTGTTTCATTCTCAACCTCATTTTTGAAAATCTTAAACACATCAAAAGCTTCTGATTTATGCTTCAAGAAAAATATCCATGTCATTGTAGAATAGTCATCAATGCACAACATAAAATATTTGTCACCATTAATGCTTTGTGTTCTCATGGGTCCACATAAATCAATGTGTATTAATTCCAGAGGTTTGCTTGTGTAGTATTCTTTTGTTTTGAATGTGACTCTAGTTTGTTTCCCCTTTTGGCATGAAGCACAAATGTTGTTTGCAGGTTTTTTGATGGTGGGAATATCTCTCACTGCCCTTTTTGAGGTGATTTTTACTAGATTATCAAAATTGATATGCCCGAGTCTCTTGTGCCACAACCAGTTTTCTTCTTCCTATCCAATAAAACAAGCTCCTTCTAAAGTCTCTGAGAGCGTGTACAGGTTTCCAGATGTCCTTGATCCAGTTGCTATTAATTTTCCACTGTTTATTTTTCTGACTTCACAACCCTGCTTCTTAAAAACTACTTCATGTCCTTTATCACAAATATGAATTACGCTCAACAAGTTATGTTTCAAACCATCCACAAAAAAGACTTCTTCTGACTTAATATTTCCATCAATAATTTTAACTGAACCTTTGCCAACTATCTTAGCTCCATCATTATTACCAAACTTTACTGAACCACCTTCATATTTCTATAACTTCTCAAATTTTTGTTTGTTACTCGTCATCTAACTTGGAGCATCCACTATCAAGTATCCATGGTACATGTTTATTCCTGTGCTTTAAATGCTGTTTGTACTATTAAGGATTCATTTTCTTCCTTAAGTTGCTCTTTTTCTTTCCACTCCATTTTGATGGAAGTTTTGGGCTCTTGTTTTGCCTTTCCCTTATCAACAGCATGTGCATGTTTTACGAGAAGTTTTCTATTTTGTCTCATCCTATTTGGTTGAACTTTTCTTCTCTGAAACTGATTTGATGAAAATGTGCTTCTACAGTTTCTTGCAATGTGCCCAAAATTGTGACAGTTATAACATTCTACTGTGTAGTTCATCAGAGGAGAAAAAGCATTTCTACTGGTGAAATTCCTTGGTCTAACATTATATTTGTAGTCTGAGATTTTATGTCCATAGCCATTGCATTTAAAACATAAACCAGAGAAGGGATAATTGAACCTGGGAGATGGTCTTTGCCATGTTGCCGTAGGAGCCAAAGGTCTTCTTCTTTGATGTGTGACACTGGTGAATCCATCATTATCAGTTCTCCTTTCGAGCCTGGCATTATTGCTTTCTTTTGCATGAGGTAATTTCCCTTGATCAACCTGTTTCTTATCTTCATTCTTTGTGGATTCTACATTTCTGGCCTTTGATCCACTTGATGATTCTCCTTCGATGAAACCCATACCAAACTTGATGCTTGCAGGTCTTTGGTCATTTATGATCTTATCCAGCTTCATAGAACTTTCTTCACGTTTGTGATAACAACTAATTTTCTTGTTCATCTCTTCTAGATGCATTCTCAAACCAACAGTCTCTTCTTCTAGCTTGTTGCAATAGTCTATTCTCATGGTTATTTGTACTTCGAGATCTTCGAAGATTTTCTTAGATTCTTCTATCTGTACTTTCAAACTGGTTATGATTTCATTTGCATCCGTAAGATTTCTTGAAAGTTTCTTATTCTTTTTCTTTTCTATCTCCCACTCTTCAAGTGCAGAGATCAACTCACCTTCTAGATCTACTTCAGCCTTAGGGTTTTCACCACATACTTTAGAGATCACTCCTTCTTCCTTTTCTGATTTTGCTTCTTCAAATGCCATGAAAAGAGCTTCACCTTTTTCTTCTTCAAAATCTTCTCTGGAGTTGTCTTCTGATGAACTAACATTCTTGGAGATGAAAATTCTCTTCTTGAAGTTGCCTTTTCTGAAGTTCATCTTCTTCCAATCACTTCTTTCATGGTGCGATCCTTCATCATTCTTGTTCTGATCTTTAAGTGGACATTTAGTCGCAAAATGCCCGATGCCTCCACAGTTGAAACATTTAAATGGTAGCTTCCCTCTGTATTTTCCTTTTCTCTTTTTTAGTTTTCTAACAAAGTTTGCTTCCATTTCATCAGATGTCCCTTCTTCCTCGGACTCTTGTTTAGTGTTTTTATTTTTAAGGGCTTTAAAAGCCGCTTCTCTGTCCGTGGGTTTAGATCTTCCTATCCTCATCTCATATGCAGTTAAAGAACCATACATCTCATATATACTGAAGTACTTTAGATTTTTAGCTTCTTCTATTGCTGAGAATTTGGAATCAAACCTTTGAGGAAGAGATTTTAGTACCTTTTTCACAACGGTGGAGTCTCCAATATCTTCGTCGAGTCCTCTGATCGCATTAATGATTCTATTGACTCTCAGCATATATGCCTCAATGTTTTCATCATCGTTCATCTTCAATGCTTCGAACTGAGCTTGATGTGTCTGTAACTTGGCCTCCTTGATCTTATCGTCTCATTCCTCAATACTCAATAGTTTGTCCCATATCTCTTTTGCCGTATTATAGTTCATGATCTTCACTAGTTCACTGAATCCGTACATGAGAGCATTTTTTGCTTTTGAGTTGTTTTCAAATAGTTTCTTTTCATCAACCTCTTTTGGAGGAGTGATGGGAATTGTGTATCCACTAACTACTGAATCCTAGATGTTGTAACCCAAAGCACAGAGATATGTCTGCATCCTGATTCTCTAGAACGCGTAATTAGATCCATCAAACAATGGTGCTTTGTTTGATGAGAAACCTTCACCACCTGCCATTGTGTTACTTCCAAGATCACCCTAGCCGGTTAAGCTTGTATAGGAACTTTTCTCTGATACCAATTGTTAGTCTTACAATGACATTGAGAAAGGGGGGGGTGAATCAGTGTAGCTCTTAAATCTTGAAACTATAGCTCTTAAAACAACAACAATTAAAACTTATTACAAGATACGACAAGAATAACAAAAGAGCATCACACAACATAAGATTTAACGAGGTTCACCAATGTGGCTACTCCTCAAGAATGACTACTTGGACTACCATCCAAATCCAGCCTTTGTAAAGCAACAACTTTACAATCACTTTACCAGCACCTATTGGAAGGAGCACCAACCCCTTATTTATCTCCACTTTTACAAGATCCCGACAAGTCTACTTCACCTTAGCGATCTCTACGCACTCTGCTCTCTCTACAAAATTACTTCGCACAATCTGCTACGTCACAGTTGAACGATCATCTTCTCCCTTTTGCGCACTTTGCTTCCTTTGTAAATTTTGCACTTAGCACGATTCGATATGACTTGCACTCTGTGCTCTACAACCGAACTTTCTGCACATCGACCACACATACGTCAACCACTTAAATCTCCAAACAACCCTCCTTTTATAACACAATTTTCATGATCAACAACCCAATATTAGTCGGTTGTAAACCCTGATCTTAGTCGACTGCAAACCCTAATCTTAGTTGGCTACAAACCCTAATCTTAGTCGGTTGTCAAAGGTCTTCGTCGGCTTCAACTCAATCGCAAAAAAGCAACATGTCACGATATCGTGACACTTTTGCTTACTCTCTCTTTCTCCTTGCTTTGGACCGCGAAAATACATGTCACGATATCGTGACACTTTTGCCTCCTTGCTTCTCTTCTTGGCTTGTACCCGTAAAAATTTTGCATGTCGCGATATCGCGAAACTTTCACCTTCGTACTCTTTCCTCTTTACTTTTGTCACGATATCACGACACTTCTACCTTCTTACTTTCTCTCTCCTCCTTTAGTCACGAAAATGCGACATGTCGTGATATCGCGACACTTTCTCTCCTTTGCTCTTTCTCTTACCTTCGAGTCGCAAAACCCGACATGTCGCGATATCACGACACTTTTTCTCCTTAGCTCTTTTTCTTGCCTTTGGGTCACGAAAATCCGACATGTCACGATATCGCGACACTTTTTCTCCTTAGCTCTTTCTCTTGCCTTCGGGTCGCGAAACTGTCGCGATATCGCGACACTTTTTCTTTCGGACTCTCTCTTGCAATATGTCGCAAAATCGTGACACTTTTTATTTCATAAAATCTTTCTTGCCATATGTCATGAAATCACGACACTTTTTCTTTCGGACTCTCTCTCCTGCAATATGTTGCGAAATCGTGACACTTTTTCTTTCGGATTCTCTTTCTTGCAATATGTCACGAAATCGTGACAGTTTTGCTTGTTTGTGCTTTCTCTTCGAACATGTCATGAAAATGCGACAGTTTTTCTCGCTTGCACTTTCTCTCCAAACATGTCACGAAATTGCGATAGTTTTTCTCGCTTGTGCTCTCTTCGAACATGTCGCTAAATCGCGACAGTTTTGCTTGCTTGCGCTTTCTCTCCGAACATGTCACGAAATCGTGACAGTTTTGCTTGCTTGCGCTTTTTCTCCGAACATGTCGCGAAATCGTGACAATTTTGCTTGCTTGCGCTTTCTCTCCGAACATGTCACGAAATCGTGACAGTTTTGCTTTCTTCCCAACATGTCACGAAATCGTGACAAATTTTCCACTTGCCTTTTTCTTTGCCAACATGTCACGAAATCGTGACAGTTTTTCCTGCTTCTTCTCTCTCTTCCAATATGTCACGAAGTCACGACAATTTTTCTTGCTTGCTGTATTTGTCGCGATATCGCGACACTTTTCTTACTTGTATTTTTCTTTGATCTTTTGCATATGGGCCACCTCGGTTTTCTTGGACAATCACTATACATACTCTGAGCAACCTTTGAACTCTTATCCTCTACATCTGAATGGCTTTTGAACTTCCTGTCCACTGTATCATTAGATCTAACTGACTGTGTTGACAACAATGACAATACTTTTGCTGCACCTTGCTCAACATCAGAGTGGGTTCCCTCAAAAATGCTAACAGCTTGAGGGCAGATTCTACAAGAACATAGATGGCTTCACATAATGGATTATCTACAAATAAAGCACCACTGTTTGATGGTAATAATTATATTTTCTAGAGTATGAGAATGAAGAACTACTTGATATCACATGAATATGAGGTATGGTAGATGGTTGAAAAAGAGTATAAGGTTGAAGGTGATCCCGAGGTAGATAAGACTATCAAGAAATTGGTTGAGATCAATGCAAGGGAAATAAATTATATTCTGAGTGGGCTATGTGAGACAAATTTTGCAAATGTCATGGTACGTAATTAAGCTAATGAAATGTGGACCAAGTTGTGGAATAATTATGAAGGAGATTCCAAGGTAAAGTTGTCAAAACTACAAAATCATAGAAAAATATTTGAGAAATTGAAAATAGAAGATTTTGAATATATTGCAAAGTTTTTACTTCGAGTTGATGAGATTACTAAAACCATGAGAGGCCTAGGATTTGATATGAAAGAATCAAAAGTTACTCAAAATATTTTGAGATCATTTCCCATGAAGTATGATGAAAAGGTTTTAGAAATAGAAGAAACAATGGATATCAACAAGCTAACAATGAAAGAACTGCAAGGAACTCTCACAACTTATGAGATGAGGGTAAGTAAGCATCAGGTTCCATTAAAAGAGATTGCATTCAAGGCTTCAGAGAAAGAGAAAGGGAAGGTTCCAAATATAAATAGAGATCCAGTTAATGATGAGGAAGCTAACTTCATCAAAAGTAATAAGGACTCAAGGAATTTTAGGGATATGAGGAAAGTCAGATGCTACAAGTGTGGTGATCTTGGTCACTATGCACATAAGTGTCCACATGAAGAAAACAATGATGATGAAAAATAGGGTCATAGAAGAAAAGAAGATGGAAAGCATAAGCATGAAAAAAATGATAGATACAAGAAAAATAGGTATGAGAAGAAAAATTATCGTAAGGTAAAGAAATCTTACTACATTGTAGAAGCAAGCGATAGCTTAGATCACAATGATAAAGACAAGTCAGATGATGAAAAGGAAGAACATATATTCCTTGGAATAGAAGGTGAAAGAGAATAATGCTTTGTGTGTGGTCAAAGAGATCACAAATCAAGATATTGCAATGGATTCAGTGATAATGAAGATGAGATGACACATTAAGGAAATAGACATGGTCAAAGAAATCCTAAGAGTTTGTTTGCTATAGAAGATGATAATGATCTCAGTAACAATGAAGATAAAGAAGTCTCACTTTTGGTAATAAAAAAGGAAGAGGATGAGCCAAGAAAACAAAAATCAAAAGTCAAAAAGCTAAAAGAAGAATACAAAAATCTTGAAAACAAGATTCAAACATATGTCAAAATCAGAGAACTACTTCAGAAAATCAGTAATCTCAGAGAAGAGCTTCAAAATGCAAAAAGAATAGAAGAAAGGATGAATAAAGAACTAAGGGTAATAACGACAAGACATGACACATTAGATGGAAAGGTTCAAAAATGAGTGGAAACTTATTTTAAGGTCGTATCTCACTTCCAAAAAGAATCACACTCAAAAAGAAAGGAAGTTCTTAAATATGAAAGCAAGGAAGCACCTAAGTTTTATAAAGAAAGTTCCAAAGTTTCTATGGCTCAAAATATTCAGTTTGGATCTTATTTTGAGATAGGTGAATCAAGTTCAAAAGGAAAAGAAATACTTGAAGAGGAAAGCAAGAAAGAAATTAAGGAAAAATATTTAGATACAACAAAGAAGGTTCAAGGATGCAATGTACAAGTTGAAGGTGATCATAGGGATAATGGTCAAGAAAGGTATGAGGAACCAAGGCATGAACAAAGGGCTTTTCAAGGACATTGTTTTTCTTGTAATGGATTTGGACACAGGGCTATACACTAGAGGGTCCATGGATCAAAGAAGTCTGATTTTGCTAGAAGAAACTTCAAAGGAAGAAGGTATGGTTTTTAGGGACATTGCTTCTTATGCAACATGATTGGTCATAAAGCTTATCAGTGCAAATAAAATGAGCAAAATGGTTTTGGTTTTAGAGCTACACAATTCAGAAGTTATCGTCATAATGGTCATGAAAATAGAGCTTCACAATACAGGGTTCAAGAAAGGAATGTATATGGAAATTATTTCAAGAAATAATTCAAGATTTGGGCATCATCCAAAGGCTAAAATATCAAGTGTTTTAATTGCAATAACTTTGGACATATTGTAAAATGGTGTAGAACTCAATTCCAAACAGGTTCAAGGCAAGAAGGACAAACATGTTCAAGACAAGAAGATCAAGTAATTCATCAAGAGAAGAATATCATAAAAACATGGAAGGAAGTTGATAGAGGAAAGAAACAATGTAATGTATCTCATTCAAATCCAGCGGAGAAAGGATACAATAAAAGTAAGGGAGATCCCTTACCAAGCACTATAGGCACTTGTGGCCTAACGACAAGAGGAAGGTGTGTAAGGTGTTGAAGTGCCAACATATCCAAACTTCGAATCTCGTAAAGTGAAAGGGAGGACTCTTTTGGCGCACATGGTGTTTGAGGGCACGCTCGGAGCAAACAAATAGAAGGTTTGCGCTCACTGTTCTATGTGAGTAGTTGGCTCACGTGGTTTTTGACACCACGGTTAGAGTGGTGCAGGGGCAGCAACCGGGGATCGAATCTTGTTGAGGACAAAGGCAAGTTAATAATTTTTCCTAATATTTTATTTTTCTAAGGTTGCCCTAAGAGAGATAAGGGTTGTGATGCATGTTGAGAAAAAGAGAGATTTTTGGTGATTTTATTTTTAAAAGTATATCATATTATATATCATTGGAAAGCTTATTTCGAGGGCTATTTGATTAATTTTCTTAGAGGGAGAAATAAGGTGTATGGAAAGAGATATTTCTATTTTTATAAAGGGGTTCAAAAGTGAAGGTTGTTTTGTTCTTTTTCAAATGAGATTAATCTTTCATAAGGGGACATGATGCATTTTGTTGAGTAGGAGTGATAAGGTGTTATTTGAATATTGTTGTTGTGATATTAATCATGATCTCTAACCCTTGTTGAAAGTTGAAAAAGAATTTTGTTGAGTGTGGCATATTTCCAAAGAGGTTTCTTCATATTCATAAAAGGTATGGGCACATTCTCCTATTTATTGATTATGGTGGTTGATTTCTGAAATATCATTAGAGAGAAAAGGATTGATTGTGGTTTCCTTTTCAAAAGTGGTTGGTTGAATGCTTCAAGGTTTTCTAGTTTGAGAGTTGTGTTTAAACCCTGTTTTATAAGCATAGTTGTTGGTTATGCAAAGAACATGAAAAGAACATAAGTATCATTGTTATGTGGTATTTGTGGTTGAGCATTGTTGGAAACATTTGAGTTGGTTGATACATGCTTGGAGTAGGATTTTGTGAGAAAGATATGTCTCTTGTGATGATTGGTTGAGTTGAGTTTATTGAGCCTAGTCAAGTGATGTGTGAAGTGATTGTTCAAGTTCCATGAAACAAACTATTCTATAAATTTGATTTGAGTTGAGATTGAGCTTAGAACATATTGAGTCTCTAACAATTCTATTTATGCTTCTATGAGTTGACTTGAGTTGAGTTGATATGGATTTGAGTTGAGATCATTGTTGTCATCCATTATAAAGTGTATTGCCATTCATTGTTGAGTTCATCATTGAGCCTTACCTTTGTAGATTTGTGGATGAGATTTGAATGCTACTTAAGCATGATTGGTTGAGCCTTTGAGAAGGTCTTTGGGATAAATTTCTTAACAAATTTGTGGTAGTTTTTGTGCATAATTGGTTGAGCATTGAGAAGGATTTTGGGAAAGATTTGTTGAGCAGATTTGGACAAGTTCAGTGTGAGCTTGTTGAGCAAATTTGGATAAGTTCTGTGTGAGATTGTTGAGCATATTTGGACAATTTTTGTGTGAGATTTTTGAGCATATTTGAGCAAGTTCTGTGTGAGCTTGTTGAGCATATTTGGACAAGTTCTGTGTGAGCTTGTTGAGCAGATTTGAACAAGTTCTATGTGAGCTTGTTAAGCATATTTGGACAAGTTTTGTGTGAGCTTGTTGAGCAGATTTGCACAAGTTCTATGTGAGCTTGTTGAGCATTTTGGACAAGTTCTATGTGAGATTGTTGATCAGATTTGGATAAGTTATGTGTGAGCTTGTTGAGCATATTTGGACAAGTTTTGTGTGAGCTTGTTGAGCATATCAATGGATTGCCTACCTAAGCAGATTAGTGTACTGCCTAGCTGAGCAGATCATTGGATTACCTACCTGAGTAGATCAGTGTGTTGCCTAGCTGATAATATCAATGGATTGCCTACCTGAGCAGATTAGTGTGTTGCCTAGCTAAGCATATCAGTGGATTGCTTACCTGAGCAAATCAATGTGTTGCCTAGTTGAGCAGATCATTGGATTGTCTACCTAAGCAGATTAGTGTATTGCCTAGCTTTGAGAAGATCAAATTAATCATTGTATTGGATAAGAATCCTTATTTTTGTGTGAAATATTTTTGCCCATGTTAAATCTTGTGTCTCAATTGTGTGTGGTGACTTGTGCTCTTGCTTACTATTGCTATCTGATTTATTAATGCACACTGTTATATTTGGTTATTTCAATTAAGGACATTAATTGATATTGGTTTGGAAAGAAAGTAAAAAGTGGGTGCTTTATTGTTCACCCCCCTCTCAGTATAAGCTTGTGTTCTTCAATTAACCTTAAAAAACACTTTCTTTTGCACAACTTTTGAAGACTTTAACATGCAAACTTCTCCTTGCAACTTTAACTTTGATATGGTGCTTAATGAAACTTAATAACAAACTCAGTAACTTAATGTTCAGTAATGAACCTATTGCACCAAATTTGCTTACCTTAATGAACTATTTAGATAAAGTATTGTAGGGTGATTAGATTCACCTTATTTCTACCTTTTACTTGACAAACTTGCAACTCTTCTTGGATGTTCGAAACATATATTTATATCACCTATTTGCAACTATGAATCCCTCTAACTTGTTGCCTTGAAAATGTAGTAGGTGACTTCAATTCTTCTTCAATATGTATATTGGAAATTTGAACTTTTACAACTAGTAATGTTATCCTAATTGCTGCCCTATTGCAGTTAATATTTATGTTGAAATTTTATCCTTTAATCTCTAAAATTTGTTAGGGAACTCCTCCAAATCACAGCTAAGATTTTTCTTCAATAACCCTTCAATATTCTACTATAGATTAAACAAACCCTATACCCTTTCTATGAATGAGCCTTCTAGCCTTCAAGGGTAATATTCAAACCTTTCATGTTTGGTAGTAATATTTTTCTCTTTTCTCCTTCAGTCTCCTTGTTGAATTCTAACTTCAATCTAGGCCTTCTTCTCAAGAATTTGAATGTCTCGAGGTCTTCACCAATATCCTCAAAAATTTGGCAAGCTTCTTGCCAAATCTATCTCTGTTTGGGCTTGTTGTCATATGACGACAATTGTTCAAAATATTCCTTTATCAAGCACTTATCTTTGGTGGTAAATTTATCCAATGAGTTCTCCTAGGAACTCCTTTAATGGCCTTCTCTGAATTTCCTTCACTGGGGCTCACCAAGCCTTTTCATTATTTCTCCTTGAGACCTCTTCTCTAGGGTCTTTACTCTCACATCTTCTCTGGTCTTCACAATGAGACCTTTCATTCAAAATTCTACTGTGGAAGTGGTGGCAATGAGATCTCCTTCCTGAATCTCTAAAATTTGCTACTACTACAATGATACTTGTTGCTTGTCCTTCTCCAGTATTCTATCTTATTGTATTGGAAGTTCTTCAATGGGACCACTTGTAGGTTTTCTCTAGTTTCTTCAAGGTGAAGTCTCCAATATTTAATGGATATCACCAATCTCATATATTCACTAGGACTCTTCTTGGGAGTCTTTGCTTCCTTGAGTCTGTAATAAGGTTGTTACGGACTTTTCCTATTTTTTGCAATTTGCAAGTTTGCAACTATTGTAATGGGACCTTTTTCAGGTCTGAAATATTTAGTATTTTACTTGTTGTTGCAAGTTCTGGAATGATTCTAATGAAGTTATTTCTAGTACTATGTAGGAAGCTTTCCAAATTTTTTTGAATCTCCTTTTCCTGCAACAAGATTTTAGAAACTAGAATGGAAGAATCTATAATTATGGAGATAATGAACTTCACTAGTTGATTTTTCAATCTAGTGGAATTAATGTTGAGTCCTAGTCTTCACAAGTTTTTCTGCAACTCTATGGAAAGACTCTAGCCACTTGCACTCTCAAAAATTTTGGAACTAAAATTTCTAAACTCCTCTCAATATCTCTTTGTGACTCTACATATTTCCTATTGATCTACCATGTGCTCTGATACCATTGTTAAATTTTGGTGATGTATACTAATGGAGATGCAACCACAAGATGTAAAATATGTAAGCTATGGTAAGTATATGATAATGGTACTTAAATATGCAGAAAAATAATAGAATGTAATTCTGCAATAACTCAATAAAATACCATTAATGAAGGCTCATGAAAAATAGTACAATGCAATACAATGGAGGACAATGAACACTCCAGTATTTTTATGATAAAGATAAAAATTGTACCTACACACTACTCTCGTAACTTTGTCTCTATTTCTCACATACACTCTCTCTCTCATCTCTATAGATCAAGGTACATATAAGATAACTTCCTTGGGCTTTACTCTACCTATTCCTATGACTCATGTACATGCGTACTACATGCACATTTACATCATTGCACATTCTAACACTTGTTCATTTATTACTTCTTCCCCAAGTAACTACTTAACATAAGATAAACTTCTAATCTAATATTGTACCCAAGGTGGTACATTGGCATGTACCAAAAAATATAATATATTCTCTAACATATACAAGATAAAATATTTTGAGGAGGATATAAACGTTAATGGGACTAATAAGAAAAGACAACGACCCCCAAAGAAGAATCAAGAAAAAGGAAAACTCAAGGGATTAAACATATAAGAATAAATAATGACCATGGAGATTGTAGCTTGCAACATTTTGGGTATGAATATGGCCTCTCAAGGAGTTGTCAAGTAATTAACAGGATATATTTGGTCTAAATTTGTTTTAATCTAAGAAATATAGTGGAAAATACATAGGCGCATTGAAAAGGATTTGAAAGTCATAGATGGATGCAATGTCTTGGAAATGCCAATACACATATACGAAATAATATAGAGTGGTAAATATGTTAGTCAATTTAAGTGTCATTCTTGCAAATGATGAAATTCAAATATTGGAAGGTAATTGGACAACAAAGAATCTAGCTTTTAATGAACATCATATTTTAGATATAACAAAGAAAAATAATGGCATTGTGTAAGAAGAAAAGGAAACTATAGAAAATCCATGGGTCAAAAGAGTTCATAAAAATTATGCTTGGATAGTTTACTTGAATTATAGCATATGTAATGGTTTATTTTCTTTAATGGTAGTGGCCCTTATAAAATCCTCATATAACTCACTAAAATAATATACACACATGTCTACATATATTGGTGATTAGTTGTCAATTAGTTGATGATTTAGTTTTTTTGGCCTTAATAACTTCCCCAAGGAACTATTATTATTGAATGGTGATATCTAAAGACGTTTATTTGGCCCTTTTCCAAGATCTTAGGTCTTTGTGTAGACGACAAAACCCCTTTCTACTCCATGCTGTGTTGAATATAAGCTAGGATCATAGTGTTATTGGCATTTCTAATTTTAACGTCATGAATTATCATTATAATTTTTCTATTGGAAATAATATTACCACCTCTTTGCTCTAGTAATGGCAATCATGTGTTCGATAAAAATGAGTTAATCCATAACAAAGGAAATGAGGCCAGTTATTCGCTTTATATTTTTTTAATATAGGTGGAGGAAGATCTGGCCTCTTCAAGGCTTGCAGTTAGGAGCATATGTGGAATTTAAAAATAATACTTTTCATTTTCAAAAGTTTTAGGGAATGGATGTTTTCATAAAATCCCTCATCCCTTGGTAACCCACTTAGATGACATCGAGAAAAAAGGTAGTGAAACCCAGTTCTAACAAGTCATTGTTTCCTTGGTAGATGTAGTGCTTGGGTGGGTGGGTTTCTTCCCACTCTTCTTTGTTTTCTTTCCTTATGCTCTCTCATTCCCTTATGGTTTTGAGGGTTGATCTTCTTTGTTTCTCTTCTTCGATTTTCCTCTTCTATGTTTGTCTTTTGCCCAAGGCAGTTTCTAGTTTAATCTTGTCACTGGTGGGCAACTCCTTTTGCTTTCCCTTTGGTATTTTCTTATATATTGTGTTCTACTCATTGTAAATTGTTTGGGGTTCCTTTCAAAATCCTTTCTTTACCTTAATAAATTTATTTTAAAAATAGTCTATCACAAATTTTTAACTTTATTGTTACCCAATGCCTATGCATTTATTTGATTATAATATAATCCACATAGCCAACATTTTGGGGATCTACAATGCACATACTCTCATTGTACATACCTCGCACTCGTATGACCTTTGGATAAATATATCACTAGAACATATCAAGGCGAGGGAGAAGTACTTGACTATAGTGGTTATTTTATGAGTTTTCAATAATATTCAATAATAAGTGGATTGAACTTGAAGTGCATGCTTATATTTTGCTTTAGGAGACAATTTACAATTTGCTAAATTTTAATAAGCAAGTGGGAAATGGAATAAAGACACTTATGAATGGGCATAAAATCAGAATTTTATGTCATACATTGGATGCTTTTACAAGATTAATGCATATACTTGAACATTGGGCTTAGATGAATTGACTAGTCTTAAGATTTATTATCATCTTGATCATTGAAAATTTTCGAGGTACATTATTGAATTGATAATATAAATTGAAGTGAATTTTTTTACCCAGTCATACAAGGGAATCTCATAGGCATGATAGTTTGGTTCTTATTTAAAAATAACTTTACCTACAATAGGAGAGGGTATCAAATATACAACCATTAAAAGGTAATTCAATAAAGGGAGATGCCTCTTTAGAAAGATTACTAGACAACTAGTTAACTACATAACATCTCCTTTTATCTTTAAACTTTTTTCTCTTAAATATTACTCACTAAAATAATATACACACATATATGTGTACATATAATGACGATTAGTTGTCAATTAGGTTTTTTGGGCCTTAATAATAAATTGGCTATCACAAATTTTCAACTTTGTTGTTACTCAATGTGTGTATAACTTTCTCATTTTGGATTTGAATCCACATATATAAAATTTGGGGAGTCTACACCGGTTTCCCCATATTCTCATCATACATACCTCACACCTGTACGACCACTGGATAAGTATAAATCTCACTAGAATATATCAAGGTGGGGGAGAAGGACTTGATTCTAGTGGTTGTTTTCCTAGTGTTATACATTAATAAGTGGATTGAACTTTAACCACGTGTTTGGATTGTTTCTTTAGGAGGCAATTTACAATTTGCTCAATTTTCATAAGTTGTGTATGGGAAATGATATATAGACACTTATGCATAGGCATAAAATTATATTTTTATATCATATATTGGATGATGTTATAATATTAATGCATATACTTATACATTGGGTTTAAATGGGTTGACCAATATTAGGATTTATTATCATCTTAATCAAAGTGTCAAAAAATTTAGAGGTACACTATTGAATCAATAATATAAGGTAAAGTAAAATATTTCTCTTGATCACACAAAGGAATCTCATAGGTGTTCTAGCTTGGTTGTGATCTAAAAGTATATTTACCTTTAGTATAAGGTATCAAATATATAGCCATTGAAAGGTTAATCAATAGAGGGACATGCCTCTTTAGAAAGACTACTAAACAAGTAGTTAAGTAGGTAACATCTCCATTCACCTTTAAAATATTTTCCCTTAAAGGATAAGGAAAACATGATGTTTAGTGGTCTTTTTATGAATGATTCTTTCCACTTAATTGAGTACTTTATTTATCTAGATAAATATTTCTTACAATTTTTTAAATTTTTTCATGTTTCAAGTTTTGTCCTAGATCATATTTCATAATAGTTGGTAATAGTGGTAACTTTTTTGAACAAGTGTATGCTAACCTACTTCTTTTTTAAAATGGTTATATTGGATTGAAGTGGACCACACTTATATAACATGCCAATATTATTGTGGTATCTCAACAAACCACATTATTATGTTTGTCAACAAATCATCTTATCATTTATTTCTTTATTGTGATAATTTATATAATGGTGTAGTGTTTTAAAGATTGCACTCAAATGATTGCATGTCCCATTTATGGTTGTTCCATAATACCTCTAATTGAAAAATACTACAAAATATTAACACTAAGTTTAACTCATATAAGACATAAGGATGGGCTTAGATCCATAATATGGGTACATGTGGTCTTAGGTCTATGTCCACTTGGTCTTATATCCATACATTTCTATAAGTTCGACCCCTATATCATGGTTTTACAAGGTTCTCAACATGGGATTTGAACCTTGGATTATAGTGTGAAAAAACCATTCCTTCTTTATAAAGACATAAGTAAAACATTACGATTTTATGTTGGTGGGTGCAATGCATAAACTACTTGACTATTCATTTTTCATCATAAGTATTTCATAAAACCTTGGTGGCTCCAATTTATTACCACTATTTTTTAATGAGTTTTAATTGTAAGGCTAGATACACAAAAAACTCAATTTCCTTAAAAAATATCATCTTGGGTCTATGTTCGTTAATTTATTTCTTTATATTATTTCTTCCAAACTTCAATTTCTTCATAAGCATATATTTTGTCTTATGCAATTATTCAAGCGTCAAATTGTTGGTACTCTTATAACAATAATAGATAATCATAAATATTTGAATTTATAACTATAAAAAACAATAGATGGTATCATTTTTTATGACATATGGTAAGTAGTCTTATAATCCTATTTTACTAGATTCAACCATTTATGCAACTACTTGATTATTAAATACAAAACATAATATCAACTTTAAAACATCTATTCTTGATATTAATGTAACCCTAATACAATGAATTCATATAATATATATCATTTACATACAAAAACTTACTAATAAGAGAATAATTTTGATCACATACAGTGGATTTTGGAATTCATGCAATTTATAAACACAACAAATATATTCTTTAAGCAAGTTAGAAACTAGGTTAGTATTTTTCATAACCATAAATAATTATACCTAGTTAAATGATCAACCGACACAAATATGTGATTTTGATCTTGAGATACAAGATGAATAACTATAAAATTTAGGGAATATTTTACAAACATCATAGTCAACAACATCTGCACATCTTCTTTCATTCCTTTCAATGGAATGAATATATTACACTATAGTAGATCTTAAAAATACCTAAATGACATGAATATGATGAATCATGAATCTCCTTTAAGAATTGAATCTTAAACTTTGAGGTAGCTAGCGAATAGATGTGGTCTCGGGACCATAGTGCATCCCTCATCCAAGCAAATTTAGGATTTTTTTTGTTTTTCTTTACAATTTTCATATATAGCATATTAATATTGAACTAAGATTACACATTAAAAAAAATACTTTTTATTTTGAAAAGTATTGAAATTAAAGGCTTAAATCTTCTTGATCCAATTCCATTATTTCATGGATATTTTCTTTTTTTAGATTAAACATTCATGATTGCTTTTTACAAGAAACTTACTTCTTATTAATTATTACTATGATTCCTAACACCACTTTGTCAATATGTTGATCCTAATATTTCCCTTGGCTTTAGTTTAGGATTTTCAAATGTAATAAGATGACCATATTTTATTAGCAATACTCTAATACATTATCTTGATGTATTCTTCTATAGAAAACGAGTTTGTTATCGTTATCGATCTTTGAGCATAGTATTTGGTAAAGTGAAAAAAAAACATTCTTGAAAACTTAAAGTTGTACAACTTGAAAACTAATATATATATATATATATATATATATATATATATATATATATATATATATTATAATATTTATCTTTGATGGATCTACCTTAATTCCTTATGTTGAAACAATATTGTCCAACCTACTCAAATTTTCCTTTCATAGAATTAATTTTGACTTCAGTATGTTTTCTCCAAAGTCAAAATTCCTTGATATAGAAAAAGAATTCCTTTCAATTTGTTTTTGAGATAAAGACACCATTGAAGAATACCAATGAAAACATACTAAATATACAATTGCTTTAGTCAACTAAAAAGCCATAACTAGGAATTCATAATGGAATTTGTAAGTTTAAAATGTAGACTTTGAAATATCTAGTCATATTCAAACAAAAGATCCAACTTCATGAAGTGCTTTACATAATCTAACTCAGTCAATAACTTATCAAGGAATGGTATCAACATTCATTTTTAATGTAGTATCCTAGTTTTTATTTTGGACTCTTATAAGAAACAATAATACCTAAATCAAATAATTAATGCACCATTTGATCGAGAGAAGTGTTGAATAAGTTGTTTTTTTATTAAGGATGATTGGCTTTGATGATTTTGATATTAGATTTTTTTATTACAAATGTGATTGAGGACATTTGAGATAAGAGAGAGAATAACTTATAAATAAAATAGAAATAACTTTATAGATAAGGGAGAGAATAACTTACAAATAAAGGAGAAATGGCTTTACGGATAAGGGAGATATGATCTTACAATTTTGAGTTGGATATTTGGAACCTAGATGACATAGACTACAAGCTACTAATAGCAGCTAGACTCTACTATGTAGTTATGATGATTTAAGTAGAATTTTATAGGGTACTATTGATAGATTTGAAATAAAAATGGTATTCAAAGTCAAATACCTTTCAATTAATGATAGGATAGATGGTTGTGACACTAGAGAACATATGGTAGATGTTATGTTCACCAATTCATGATGCCCCATTGAGGAGGAGCTAGTTAAGTGAAAGATGCTTAGAGAGGTTGACAAGCTTCCACAATTTTTGATGATTTGACTTGGCATTTATATAAATGTCATTTTTTAATATTAGGTCATTGGGAGACATGAGTATTTATTGATCTCTTTGATTGTGATATGGTCTTGTCAAATAAAATAAAGAGGGTTATACCATAGATACATGAGGAGGTTGTAGTCAACATCATTAACCATAAGATAATGTTTGCATGGTATCATGCCATCGTATCCATGCTATACCATGATTCCATCATATTAGTGCCATACCATAAGTTGTATTTGGTTGCATATAAGGAAGGTAAGAGCTTTTCTTGGTATACCCTACTCTAGTTATGGGATTGGGAGCACATTCCTATGATAAGACCACCAATATTGTTGAGGGGCCTTAATTATCAAGAGATCTTTTATGTATAGTAGAGGGGATATTATTTTGAGGTAGGACACACTTGTATCCACAAGGGGATGTGAGATGGGCTTGTTGATGCATCAATAAGATAACAAGTTATGACATCATAACGACATCATATGATGCCCATACAAGGACCACTTAGGTTAGGATGAGAATGCATAAGAGCTAGATTAGGTCAAACAATAATGATGGTTTATTATCCTTTATGATTATTATGAGTTGTTTCACAATAATTTGGGTTGATGTAGGACACACCATTAGGTATGGCTTGGTATTTATGGGAAGACAAGGAGGTGACATTTGATTATTATTTAGATTCAAACTCAGTGTAGGTGCTAGATATAGATGACCCAACTATATTAGATATAAGAGTAGATACTATTTAATGTACAAATCGATACACTTGTATCATGTATTTTGACCAAGTAAATACCAATGGGATTGGGTAAGTAGACAAAGGAGATAAGCAACTCCTCCTATGCCACCATTGATGAGATAGTAATAATAATGAACATGGAGAGAAAGATCTAGGTTTGGAGGATCTATAGATCATATTGCACCATTAACGATGGGTTAGGCAGGGCCTAGTGAGTGAATAGTAGCGATGACTTAACATCCTATCGTTGTTTCTTTCCTTAGGGTATATAACTTGTCTTAGCAAGCAAGAAACCCAAATATGATGAGTCTATTTAATATTGTGGTTTGAATTAAGGTTTATGGATTGTGTCTATAGGTTCTAATAATAGATTGATTTATATATATAAGGATGGTGATAGAGTGGAACAAAATGATGGATGTAGCTTCCCATGAGGAAATCCAAGATATCAATATAGAGTCAAAAGATCTATTGCTCATGATCATAGCAACATAGATACAATCTAAATAATTTTGAACTAATTGATGGGGTGGTGATAGTATTCCATATCATGGAGTCTAAAGCTCAAGAGAGGATGATGATGACATCCTAGAGGATGGTAGAGCAATAATAGAAGGTTATTGAGCATGATGCTTGACATACGAGAAATATAAAATAGTGGGTGATATTATCAACTTATGGGCTACCATAGTAACACTATTGAGTAGGATTAAGATGATAATGCTATCATATAGGAGACTCATAGGGGATGATTTGGTTACAAATCCAACTCACCACTAAAATAAATTATCAAGAAATGAAGCAAAGTCATCTTAATGAGCTTGACTAATTATAGGATGATTTGGCTACTACAAGAGAGGTGGTGGTGCACTATATGATGATCTAATATGGGATCAACATTGTAGGTTAAAGAGTTGCTACACCACTTGCTACTACACAAATGAAGTCTAGAGCTTGGACTCACACATGATTTTAGTTTCATAGGACAATTTGGATGCCACCACTATAAAGGGGGTGGTGGAAGTGGTCCAACATTGGATATAAAATATAGAACCTGACGGTTATGAGATCTATGACAAAATATTTCAATGATGATATTTTTCTATAGATGAAAATGATATGATTATGATTCAGGATGTTCAATTACACTATTTTATTTGTATGATATTGATTTTCAATATTTGATATTTTGATTGATGATGTTATGATATGATTTTGTTATGCTTTTTAGATGTTTCATTAGCACGATTGATATTTTGATGAAAAATGCATAAAAAAATAACCATGATTAATTTATGATGTGCACAACTAATTACACATGCATCATAATATAAAATATAAGATTATCTTAAATTATATAGTTAAGAACAGAAATGCTTTTAGATATCCCATGTTTTTTGGGTTATAGGGATATGGAAATTTGTAGATATCCCTTGAATAGTCATCTAGGACTTATAGTAGATATGTGATACACCTTAGATAAGGATCTAAGTACTTTGTGATATGATCGTTATGCCTAAAAGGAAATTTAATATTTAGTTATGCCATGTGGAACTTTTTACATTTAAATGCACCATATGAGACTTTTTAGGTGATATTTAGCTATGGATAAAAGGAATTTAAGATTTTACCTTGGATAAGAATATAAGGACATTTAGATTTACCTTGGATATAATGCTTAAGGAATTTTGATGTGTCGTGTATTATTTTATATTTGCCTTGGATAGAATACCCAAGGACTTATGTTGTACCACATAGGAATTTAAATTTATGATTAATAGAATATACAAGGATTTCTCTTGTGCCATTAAGGACTTTAATTTGCCTTGGATACCAAATTAATTAAGTTGTGCCATATTGAAATTTATATTTTCACTATATATAATTCCCAAGGTATCTTATTGTGTCATATAGGACTTTATATTTGATGATTTGTTTTAATTATTAAAATTATAAAAAACATGTATAAGACTTAACAAATTAGCTTTAACAAAATAATGCTTATGCTATGAAACGATGTAAATAAGCTTTTGATAACATAGTGTTATGTTGTTAAACAATATGATTTTTCCTTACATACAAAATACTTTATAGACAACTATATAAGCTAAAAAGATACAAGACAAGCATTTTATTGATGGCTAATAAATTATAATTATAACGTGCAACAAGATCAAGATAAATAATATTTATAATCAAATAAACTACATTATTAGTGGATTGAACTGAGATAAATCTTTCAAAATGATGGATTAAAGATGCAAATTGTCCTCATTCTTGTATGTGATGGAAGATATTTGGTACACCTATAGTGTAAACTTTTGAGACGACCTAACTTATTTTTTTCAATTAGTTATATGGGATTGAAATGGGCCCCATCCATATTATATCATCACCACATAGTAGTATTATAACAAAACTTGGATATTATCCATGTATCACTTGGTAAGATTTGAACCTTGGTCTCCTCCTTAAATGTTGAGGAATTTAACTAGTTGAGCTAATGCCACTTGATGAGGCCACCTAACTTATTAAATTGGCCCAAAATAAATTTACAAATGAAATAATTATACTATCCATATGCCTATATGTGTATTGAATGGAGAGTGGGGACTTACTTATATGCCAATATGCAATCTATTGAGGTCATTATATAGGATGCATGGGTTAAAAAGAAATACAAAAGAAAATTTATTATTGAGGTTAGCCAATATTGTTATTACCCCCAAATTAGGTGGGAAATAAATTTAATATGATTTAGCCGAATCTAATTTAAGAAATATAAGATTAGATAATGTGATCTTGTTAACACATTTAATTTCTTTAACTAGAAATGTTATAAGGATTAATGATGAATATAATATAGGAGATATACAAACACTATCATCATCACTTGTAAAACCAAAATATTCATCATAAATCATTGTAAATGCGTAGATGAAAAAATATTTGATAAAGTTGATCACTTAACCAAATTTGAGGTTTGAATGATAACCTTTTGGATAGAGATTCAAGATGGATTGAGATTATGGTGTATTTGGTTTTCAAGATGATCTATTAAAGTAATAGAATACACTCATAAATTTTTGTTTAACAAATGATCCTAGAACCAAACATGAAGATCTTGATCAAGACTATGATACAATTTATTTGTATGATAATATGTTACAAGAAGAAATGTATCTATTATTTCCCCTTGAACACAAATTATCCAATAATAGAACATGATGATCTTGAGTTAAGTAATAGAGTTAATAACAATGCATATCTACTCGTGTCAAAACCATAGAAAAAATAAAATAACTAGACCATAACGAGTACATCACATGCTTATCCTTGTAGATTTCATTGTTATACCTAGATGAAAGAAAAATGAAATATAAAATATATATTTTGAAAAGAAAAGGATAAAATATGAATTGGGATTTTGATGCATTTTGTTAATAGGATAATATAGTAAAGGAATAAATTTACCCATTATATTCTCCTATAGCATAATATCCTATATCAAAATATGAGGATATCGAGTTAAAGATAAGACTAGAACAAAATGAAAAAGCATTGGGTATCCAATCTCATTAAAATCCTAGAAAAAAGGAAAATATCTTATCCTTGGCTAGTATCATCATGTGATTTTCCTTGTGGATGATACTACCAAAATAAGTAGTTGATCAAAAGGTAAAAGATAAAATATGAAGGATCAAAATTTGATACATTTTGTACTCTATAGATTTCAAAAGAAAAAATACAAAAATAATTTTCCTTTCTAATTTTATCTAGGATACAATACACAAATGGTTCAATATGTAGATGAAATCAAAGGAAGGAATCTTTCAAAAAGGAAGGCAAGATAATATGGATATCCTCTATTATCAAATTACTAGCAAAAAGGAAAACAACTAACCCTAGCTAATATCATCATGTTTTTATCCTTATGGATTTCATCATTGTATCAATAAATCCAAACAAAGAAAATATAAATGAACAAAAAAACCCCTCCCAAAAAAAAATATAGATCAAAGATAAATTGATTTGAATAAAAAAACACAGCATACAAAAGAAAATTTGTCATTGTTGCTACACTATGCCACACAATCAATGAAGTATATTGAAGACGTGAAAGATAAAATTAAGATCAAGCATAATATATTTTTAAATATATTATTTTCATCGTCTATTTAAGTTATTTATCATCAATTGTGGCTAAGTGATATGTATTTGAACCAAACTTGGTGATCATAATAAAAGGCCCTATCCAATTAGAATCAAAATTATCTTTTAGTTCAATTTTAGCATTAGAGATATTTAATATTCTTGTAAGACCAAGTCACCAACCTCAAAGGAGTGGGGTTTGACCTTCCTACTAGGCTCTCTTAAGTTTTTATTGGTATACTCTTATATGATATAAATAATTAAGATACTTTTTATTTGGGAATTCTAGTTGGTTGAGATACTCTATCCTATACTCATCACTTATAGGGGTATTCTACAAGAGAAACCTTAATTAAGGAGCCTCAAGCTCAAAAGGAAATATAACTTTAGATTCATAGACCAAATCATAAAGCGTTGCACCAATTGAAGTTCTAATTCCCGTGCAATAGGCATAAAGAGTGATATATTTACGAATGCAATCTTTCTTGGTTTTATTAACAAGCCTTTTAAGGATATTAGAAGCTCCAAATTGACCATTATATTTAGGGTAGTATGGGTAGATCATTTGTGTTGAATAATATATTTAGCACAAATTTTCTTGATATATGTATTTTTAAATGGAGTTCCACTCTTTGAGATTATGACATATTGAATCCCATACCTATCGACAAGATGGTTTTGGATAAACATAGGTGCTTGAACTCTTATGATAGAGGCTAGGGGCATGGATTTATCCCACTTGTTAAAATACTTAATGGTTTTAATAATAAACTTGTATTCATTAGGGAATGTAGGATTAATATTTCTATTGATATCTAATCCCTAGATGGAGAAGGTCCAAGGTGATGTGATAGATTGTAAAGCTTGATATAATGCATATACATGATTTCCATTCTTTTGAAACTTATTGCATCACTCAACATAGTAGTAGGATTCCTCTTCTATAGTGGACCACTGATAACCTTTTATAAGCAATGTTTTAGTGATATCCATGTCACTAAAGTGACTACCACAGGACCCATCATAGAACTTCTTGACAATATATCAAGATTTATTTTAGTCTACACATCTTAGCTAAGTTCCATCAAGACCACAACCATACAGGAAATCACCAACTATGATGGGTTGACATACATTTTGCTATAGGATTTTTTTTTATTCCTTGTTAACCCATTAGGAAATATAGCATCCTTAAGATAGTTCTAGATGTCTTGATACCAAGGTTTAGCAATGGGATCATTATCTAAGGAAAATACCTCTTAGAAAGAAGGACTGACTTCTAAAAATATTGGCTAATTAAGTAACACAATTATCAAGGTCACTTTCTCATATTCAAGTTGCGAGGGAATGTCGATGCCCCAAAATCCATAACATTGGCATGATGATTAATAGTCCTAGGGATATATTTGATTATTATCTTATCAAAATTTGTAAACAATTGATAATTATATCCTTATAAGGCTTCATATTATCATATTTGGTTTAGCATATCCATTTGATATAATTTAAAATCAATTGAGATTTATTAGATACTTTAATGAGCTTGATCTTTAAATATTGAGTAGCTTGAAGACCAAGAATAAGGACTCCATACTCTGCTATGTTATTAGTGTAGGTGAATTAAATGAAAAATGGCATGGGTTGATATTGTGGTAAAATAAAGATAATCCTTGTCCCACATATTATGCACATCTAGAACCATAAAATAAAAGAGTAGCAAATATTTTTTTCAATTTTGGTTTCTATGCAATGAGTAGACTCATATGGAAAATAAATACTTAATGACTAAGTTGACTCTAAGGGTACATATGCTAACTAGTCACCTATGCATTGATCTTTGAATTACTTTGATGTTATGAATTCTAAGCCAAACTCTCTAAGAATCATAATCCATTTAGCAGTATACCCAAAAAAGTGGATTTTGTATAGAAGATATTAGAAAGGGTCAACCATTGTAACGACAAATATTTCATGGCTCAACATGTAGAGTCTGAACTTTAGATAAGCATACATTATGGATAGAGAAAGTTTATTTACAAGGATATAAACAATCTCACATCTTATTAGAGGTCTACAAATATAGTAGATAAACCATTCTTTGCATTGATCATCATATTGGGCTAATTAATTGCTTAAGGCATGCTCAATTGAAGCTATGTATAAGAGAAAATGCTTACTAGGATTACAAGGGATAAGAAAAAGAGGACATTAAATATTTCTTGATATCATTAATGGTCTTTTGACAACATTCATCCAATAAATGCAATATCTTTCCTCAATAACTTGGCAAATCTAGAATATAAATCTATCGATGACAAGGATCTTACCTTGGAGGCTTCTAACTTGGGTAAGGTTCTTAGGTGGTGGAATGTTGACTATGGTTTCTATATTTTTAGGGTCTACTTCTATGCCTCTCCTAGATATAGTAAACCCTAAGAGCATTCCATAAGTCACAAAAAATACATACTTTTGAGGCTTCAAAGGCACCTTAATCTCATCCATTTAAAGGTATGACCTAACTCATGAGTATGGTTTTATCTTTTAATAAAGTGATCAAGAAGGTCATCAACATAACCTTATATGATATCATATATGATATCATCAAAGATATATATCATGGCCCTTTTATAGGTATCCCCTACATTTTTGACCCTAAAGGACATCACTTGATAACAAAAGGTTCTCTAAGAAGTAGTGAAATAAGCTTTATACTAGTCTTTTGGAGCTATCTTGATCTAATTATATCTAAAAGACCATCCATAAGAGATTACTTTTCACATCTAATAGTAAAGTTGGAAATCATGTCAATGGTAGGAAGAGAAAAATCATCTAGGTATAGGATTTGTTGATATCTAGAAATTTTATACATATCCTAATGCTTCGAATTTTCTTGACCATTAGGACCAAATTAGAGATCCAATTAGAATAGTAGAAAATTGACATTAAGACAATTATTAAGCTCTTCTTTCATGAAATATGTGACTTTAGGATGAATTGTGCATAACTTCTATTTAATAGGTTTCATATATGGCATAACTACTTGGTGATGGATGACTATATAGACATCTATGTTGGGAATATCATCATATGACCAGGCAAAAATGTATTTATATTTGATTAAGAGCTTAATGTATTTCTATCACTTAAAGAGAGATAAAAGCTCACCTAGCTTGAGAATCTAGGGTTCTTATGGCATCCCCACATTGATGTCTATAGTTTAATCTATTAAAATATGTGATTCACCTTATAATTGAGGTGAATATAGCAAAAAATTGGGATTTTTATATCTTCAATATCAAGATCTAGGGTTTGATAATATACACTAGGATCTTGGGAAAATATGCATTAGCTATTTGAGGGAAAAATCCCTAAAAAATATGGTTATGTATAAGATAGTTATGAATTTATTTAAAGTTGGTTGGGATGGAAATGATGTCATCTCCCTCAAATTCATAATAAAATACTTCATTTATAAGCTTATGATATACTAAGGTTAGATAATTCACAAAAGGGTGTTCAAAAAAATCATTAGGGATTTTCTAAAGATGCATGGTTAGAAGTAGCAAGATATTCATAATTTTAATCCAAATTAGTCAAAGATATTATGCTATACATAGAGATATGACATTATGATCCAAGGGTATAGACTCATAATCATCACCTAAAAATGAGTTAGGAAGTGGTTCAATTTTACTATGATCATATCCTATTCTGAACTTGCTAGGCTAGGATTTTACTTCAAGGGGTTATTTTATGCCTTGTTTATGGTTTCAAGATTCTTTTAATGATAATCCATGTTGGCTAGAATTTGCTTGAGCAAATAATAGGTATTGTATAGATAGCAACAATCATGCTGATATTTATTAGGGTAATGGTTTTTTTCTAAAGATATTTTTATCATTAGCAATACCAAAACAGACAAAGCAGAAACTTATTATTTACACTATATTACCCTTATTACTAACATTTCCTATGGTCAACTTACCTAATACCCTAGGATAAAAATGTAAATTTGGTTAGTCAAACATCTTGGGTATAGGGTTATATTCAAGGATTGAGCTTGGTTCGAAAAGCTAATTGAACTAAGAGACTAGCTAGGATCACCTTAATGAAATATGATTTCTATTCTACTATGAATATCATTAAAAAGAACAAGCAAGGAAATTGTATCCTTTGTTAAATGATGATATATTTAGGTCTTTTAATTTTTACTTCAGTTAATTTATAGTATTTAGAAGTTTGAGTATTAGTTGGGATACTACAGGTTTGACCTTTGTATGGATATTGAGACATTGATGCAAAGTTTATGGAAATGCACACATCTCATGCATCCAAGTCCTACCTAGAAGGATATTATAGGATAATTCATAAAGTATTGAGTGTTCTAGGACTAAATTTTAGAGGTAAGACTATAGTCCCAGAATTTTCAAGATCATATTTGTTTAGGCCAAAATTACTAAGGATCTTCAAGGTATAGATGTTAAGCCTTAAGCCATTATTTACCAATATTCAATCAATGAGCTTATCAAAAATTTGGGATATGATATAAAGGAAAGTATCTCTTATTAGAGTTTGTGGATTTGGAATATCATCCTCATAAAAGGATATGGTTGTATGAATTTCCATATCGATGTAATAATTGGGGCAAAATCATTTAAACCAACCTCTTGAGGAACTATATGTTCACTCAAAACTTTGATCAAGGCATTCCTATAGGTGGAATATTTATAGGAGATCAAAGATTAAAATTTTAGTTATTTTTTACCCAAATGTTCAATAAAATCATAGGTGGATTTGAATTTATTTTTATATCCATATTGGATGGAAGGAGGGTGGGTTGGAGTCTTAGATTATGATTGATTTTTTGACTATATAACATTTCTTTGTTTATTTATGAAGACACAATTATTATTAGATATGTGATTAATATAATTAATATTAATTGATATAACCAAGTACCCCTTGAGGAGGGTGTGCATTGTTATAACTTTTTTTTTTGACATTTTGATATTTTGGATATTTACCTTCATGATTAGGTAGATAATTCTTGAAGATACCTAACTCCTGGTTAGGCAAAGAGAATAGAGATTAGGTGGAGATAGAATTAACAAAAACTTAACCTTTATCAACAAGGTCCTGGACAACATTCTTCAAGAGCATACACTTATTGTTTTCTGATAGGCACAATATTTATTAGGTTTGAACCAAGAATATTTTTCTCTTTCTGGTTTGACTATCTTGATGGATAGCAACTCTATAATTTTATCTTTTAAAAGTTGATATAAATAAAATCTAGTAGCTCATCCAACCTAGTGAATCTTCTTCTAGGTTGTGATAACTTTTGGTTGTTGGGATTTCTAAATATTATCCTTTGCATGTTCTTTACAATATTAACATTGTTGGTGTTATAAGAATATATTACTCCATCACCAACAACATGCTTATTCTTATACTAGATTTTGGGGTTTATTATTTATAAGAAGTATTCTTATTTTTTTGTACTCTTGAGATTTAGTTAACCTCTTTTTATAAGGACTATTTGAACTCTCATAGCTTAGGATATGAATTTATCAAAAAATGAGATATTTGTAGTATCAAGGTATAAGGATAATTGGTCATGTATTTTGGATATGAAGATATATAATAGGCTCTTTTATGGAGGGACATATTGTAACATCCATATTAAATCCATTCATATTCCTAATAAGTTGGATAGACTCTCTTATTTACTTTTCTTAAGCTAATATGTATCATTAATGGTGACCTTCTTCTCAATGAACATATAAAATTGTGTGGTAAACATCTCAATTAGGGTTTTGAAATTCTTGACACAATCACATGATATTTGATAGTATCACTTATAAGGATGTACTAATCAAAATCTTAGGGAACATATTGAGGATTAACCCATCATCATAGGCAATATCACAATAAGTTATGCAAAATGATTTGAAGTCGTTTATAGGATCCTCTTTTCCCTTATAGAGTTGGAACTTAGGGGTTTCAAAATTTGGAGGAAATACCCTATCTTTTATGGAGGGATCTATAGGTGTCTTCATAAGAATACATTTGACTAGAAGGGGTATTTTTGATGATGGATAGTTATTTTCTTAGTTGTTCTATTTTTTATATAAGAACTTTCATTTTTGTAGACATAGGATTAGGATTTTGAGTAGTAGAATATAATGGGCTAATTGGATGTTGAAGTTGAGGTACTCCATGAAAAAAATTAGGTATTTCTTGATAATAATATGCACTAGGAATTTCATTCAATATTATTGAACTTATGGTAAAATTATAATCAAGACTAAGAAAATGAATAGTTGGCCCAATATTTTGGGATGTTAGTGGAATAAGATTTGAATAATATGTCATGATGGGGACCCAATTCAAAATTATTGAAGGAAGAACATTATAATTTTGATTAAGGAATTGAAAATTTTATCCATTATCTATTTGTGATGTTGAAGGAACAATGTTGGTCTTACCCTTGGAAGGTTGAAATAAGTCTTCAAATAAAGACACACAATTTTGAGGAATGATAATAACATAGAGAAAGGTTTGACTATTATCCCCTATTATAGTTATAATTAAAGTTGTTGGTTGTACATAAGAGGGATACTATTAACATAGTAACATTTACAAATATAAGAGGGCCCAATTTTGAGGAAGAATTTTGATTGCATATTAGAATGGTTTCATTTGACATAGTAACATTTACAAAAATAAGAGATGATTCATTAATACCATTAATATCTTAAGAAAATTGAGTTGAAATGGACATAGCAGTAATTGGAACTTAGTCAATAAGGGATACCATCCTCTAAGAGGATTCAAAAAAAAGGTAATTTTCTTGTCAATACCTTTCTACTTCATCCCTATGCTTGATAAGGAAATGAAACATGGCTTTTGAAAATAGAAGATTATTCTTTCTTCATAATTGTGGGTATGTATATGTGGAGTTGAGATATCAACATCTGCATTATTATCAAAAGTAGGATTTTCATAATTAAGATAAAGTTCTTTCAATTCTTCTTCAATAAAAATGGGTTGATCAAGTTGATGGGATACTCTCCTTGTGAAATACCTATTTTTATCCATTCTTATGAAGGATTAAAAATATTATAAACAAAGAGATAGGTTTAGGTTAGATGACTACAAATATTTTAATATTCTTTTAGATTTTTAGTTTTTAGAATCAAACAATTTTACTTAGAACCTACAATAATCTGTGGACTTGTATCATTTTTACTTTGGTTTCATCAAAATGTGATGTTGCATAGATAGGTCTGATATATTTACAAGAATGCAATTCTTAGATGTGAGGGTCATGACAAGAGTTATGGGGATGAGAGATCAAGTTTAGGGGGTTTAGCCTTCATTTGAATTATGAACAACACTAGGACTTTTGAAGCTGATTATTCTAAGCTAAATTCTAATTTAAAAATTATTGAAGAAGCACAAAGTTTTAAGTAACAAAATAACAAAATTTCTAATAAAGTAGCGAACAAGGAAATAAGGAGAGAAATGCCTTTACGTTTGTGTTTTGAAGTACTATGAAAAAAGATACAAAATAAATATTATTTTGCTTTTTCTCCTAAAAAAAAAAACAAAGGGAGAATGAAATAAATCCAATCTAATTGATTTTTTTATATACTAAATGCAACCTAAATGATGCTAATATGTAAAATAGAAAAACAAAATTCTATTGGATCTATAATGCAAGCAACAATGATGATTTTCAAAAGATAATAATGCAAAATGGAAAGAGATGTTTTAAATTTTACTTTCAAAGATTATGACTATCACATCCATAACAAAATATGATTTTATTTGATTATTTCATGATGAGTAGAAAAATAAATTAGTAATTTAAAATTAAAATGTAATTTTATTAATTGACTTATAGTTTTGGATGTGAATTTTTATAGGTCCCTTCAAGAGTAGGATGAGGAAAGTCATCATTATGGAGGAGGTTGTGTATCTAAAATAAGAAAATCACTAGAGGACCTAAATAACTCACATATAATCAATAACATGATGGTTTGATAGCATGATTGCTTGTTGACTTACTTGCAAATTCAAAAAGCACGATTGTTTGTTGATCTATTCATTGATTTAAAAAAGAGACGTTCATTTATTCTTGCATTCATTTAAAAGGAAGAGGGATCTTACTTTTCATGGAATGTAAAGGAGATAAATCAACCTTATAACATTTTTAGTATGTCTAAGCAAGGTGGATTTCCTTCCTTTATCTTGGAATCAATTACACTAAATCCATTAAAAACCTTATTTTTTGCCTTCCACAACTAAGGAGGGTTTCTTATACCAAATGTTGGTGAGAGGGAAAGAGAGAAGACTCTAGTTGAGTAGCCATGGAATTTTTATTTCTCTTTTTCTCAATATTTTGATCAAGGAACAATTAAAAATATCATATATAAAATAAAAGTTATGTTTGTTGCATGATTGAAGGCTTAAGACCACTTTGTATTCCTGAAATCATGTTTTTTGAAGATTGAAACTTTATCAAGAAAACAAGAAAAAGGGGTATCACTACAACCTTTGGGAAAATGGTAGTTTACATACCCAAGTTATGTGTTGTTGGAGGTTGTACTAGCCATTTTTTAAATGTCTATATTTCCTATTATTTGCTCCCTATCAACAGATGAAGAAGGCATTGTATGCCCAATCACTGCCATAATGAATAGTAATAATTTTGGTGGACAGGTGGCAGTTTCATTTTTCAACAATTTTGCAACACATGGTTCCTTTTGATTCATCATAGGTATTTATTTGCAAATATAATTTTTCAAATTTTTGTAGTTTTGTTAGTGTGTGGAGGAAAAACTTCAAGAGGCCATAAATTTTGCATATGGAAGCTTTTTGAGCCTTTTTTTTTTTAAATTATATGTTTTTTTGGCTATTCGCAATGGTTGTAGTTGTTTAGTTTCTATTTTTCTAGCAAGATTTGATCATTTTGCAGGATCACTATGGACCACTTATTCCACATTTGAGAACCTATTTTATAAAGGTTCTCTTGGATTCAAGAAGAATATTTTTGGATGGTTAGTGTAGGGTATGTCTTGTTCCTACTAGTCCCTTTCTGACCATAGGGGTTGGTTATTCAAAAACCTACTTCTTACTTGATGATTCAATTGTTTTATTTTTTGATGTTAGAAAATATATTATAGTCACCATATTTCGTGTTAAAGATCTTCTCATGAGAATATCAACACCTTAGATCAAAGGTGGAGTCGTGGCTTCATATGTAAGTAGGGGTTTAACCAGTTCATGTACATTTGGCAAGAGGAGATAATAGGAATTATTTGCCCTAATTAATGGGTAATTCTAACCCAAATCATGCCTAAAGTACCATGAAAGTGATTGCAAGAGTATCTTGGACTTGATAGTATTTTTCTTATAGAGAATTTTGTGCTCTTCTAGATGGATATGAAGGCCCATATTAAAAATATTCCAAATGGAGAGGGAGGTTTAAGGTTATGCAAATACTTTGTTTGCCCCACAACCCATAAATAATTATTTAGAAAATATAACACTTTATAGTTATTGAATTTTTAATTAAAAGAAACAAATTCAAATCTTATTATAAATGTATGTGTGTGGGTGTGTGTATGGAAAATTACATTACAATATAAAATGTATAAAAATATTGTATAAACACTTACTTAACTCTTGTCCCATGATCGAACAAAATACATTAAATACAATATTTAATAATCCAAAATTTATTTGATTGAAAATAAACAATCAATTACTACTATTATAATTCAAAATCTATTTTCTCAGTTTCTCTTTTATATAATTTATGTTTTCCTTATTTCAACCCCATAATTAAAAACTATTTTACTTTATTTTATATTAAACCACCTAAAAATTATTATAAAATATAAATCCTTCTAATTTTTATCATTCCAGAAAATAAATTTATGGTAACCCAATGGCTAAATATATGGAGTTATATAAATATGATGAATCAAAATATGCTTCACATGGACACAATAAGATATTTTACCTTAAGGGATGTTAAAGGAGGCACAATAAAGCTAAGAATAGGTAAGAATTATGATGTGGGTGGGTATAAGAAAATATTTAAAATGGGAATAAAAGACTTAACACCACACATTAAGAAAAACATTCAGTGATTTTGGTTATCATAGTTGACTAAATAATTGGATGATAAATCTAACTATACTTAGTTTTGAGACTGGTGATATGAATAGACATACAAATTAACAAACCATTATGGTCAATCCTTTATTTATAAAGTTATCTAGAAATATGGTTGAATGTAAAATCAATACATGGATAAAGAAACAAGAAAATAGGGAAAAGGGACAACCAAGTTATTGATGAAATCTTAAATAATATATCATGCATCACACTAAGACGTATCATTCAAAAATATAGAATGAAAAAAAGATAAATTCATTTTTAGTTTTTTCCTTCAAGAAATCCTTTGATACAATTGTAAAAGTAAACTTTAGAGTAACACACCAAAAAAATATAAGGTAACAATGCATAGACCCTATGAGGAGATGCAAGCCATAATCAAAACACAAGTGGGTCTTTTAGAATTATTTAGAGGTGGAATAGGAGTTAAATAAGATTACCCATTATCCCCTAAATTATTTAATTTGGTTTCTATATTGACCAAAAAGAAAAATAGTTAAATATGGAATGTGTTGATGGTGTTCAATTAGGCTATATGTGGTGAAACTTTTTTATTTGTTGATTATGTTATTTTTATTTCAACAAATAAAGGCATTAGAACAATTTTTGCAAAGAAATAGACATACAAGTAAATACAAGTAAAACCAAGATCTTGGCTTTCTCCACCTGAAAAAAAAAAAAAAAACAATTAAATTTTTATTTTGATGGGGTCTCTTAGAAGAAATAATAAAATATAAATGTCTTGGGATAGATTTCACTAATGAGCTATGTTGGAAATTATGTATAATTAATATAATTTTAATATAATGGAGAGCGCTTTTTGCAATGCAAAATAGGAGTAGAGAAGAAAAGTAAAGTATTGGAAGACTATACAAGTCTTATTCAGGTTATTAATGATGTTTGTGGTACTTAGTGAGTATGAAGTATGGGCTAGCAATACATCAAATTAAAATGTGCACAATTAAAAAAATTCATTCAATTTCAAAATAATTTTTTAAGTTCCATATGTACTTCTCTATAAAGGAAATCATTATGATTTACCTTTAAGGTTATCTGAGAAAAAAATGAAAGATGACCTAAGGATGTAGTATAAGATGAATTGATTAGGAAAAAAGTATATGGTAGATATAAAAAATAAATGGATGAATGGATTAGATATTAACTTAATTGAAGGTTCATATATTGATAATGATTAAAGGTCCATCTTGAGGAACAATTAAGGACAACTATTTCTACAAAGGATCTAGGTAGGAAGAGAAAAAATTATTTTGATGAATCAAATCCATGTATAAAAATATTAAAAATAATCTATAGAGATAAGCATCAAATGGAGAATACAAATTTCCATGACCAAATGAGTAGATTACATAAACTCAAATTTAATATAAGTATATGGAAGAGACTAAAAGATAAATGAGAGGAAGGGAGACGATTATTTGCAATGAAACTTGTTAAAAATAACACGATATCTCAATCTAATTAAAACCACTTCAATATTTAGGTTCATGAAGATGGAATGTAGTTACTAATGCTCTTATTTTTCCTTATGTAGTTGTTTTATCTATTTGTTGGTATGAATATTCCTTATGACTAATGTTGTAGCACCTCTAAACCGAAACTTGTTTTTCCATTATTGCTACATTTTATTGTGGATCTTCATCAATATTGAAAAGGAGCTATTGTTTGTATTCAATTTTAATAATCTCATAAACTATTTTCTCAAATAATGGATTAAAGCAAACTTGCAACCATGTAGGTTGCTTTCGTAAGGTGCAAGCAATAATAGTGACTAGCAAAAACTAAGGGAAATAGAAAACAATATTTCCTTCTACTCATATATTCCTACCTTTGCTTTAGCCTACAAGGCTATATCTAATTTAAGAGGGAAGATTTAATAGCCAAAAAATTGTGTTAGAGGATATTACAGTATTTGGTACATGCTAATGCTAATGTACCTCCTTGGTACAACCTTGTAAATATTAGATTAGGGTTGCGTCCTTAGATTAGAGTGTGAGTAAATATTTTATGTAATGCAATAATGTGTAGGAAATGCACAATTATCATGTAAAATATTGTACAAGTTTTATGTGTGTAGATGTTCACAAGTGTCTCATATATAAGTTTTCCCATGTGTTCTTAGATTAGGAGGTGTTATTTGAAGAGTTGTATCCAAATGTGCATACAAGATAGATTCATGTGTATGCAAGTGTCAAGCAGAGAAGCCAAGAGTCATGAGACTTGGCATATGGAAAGGAAGAGTCAAGTAACCCAATAGTCATCCTACAATGGCTATATATTACTCCACGGAGAGGCATAGAGAGACATCACCTGTATCATCTACATCACCGATATAAACTACATAGCCTACAATGTCTTCATAATGAGCATAGAAAGGATTGTTATTGTGTAAGAGTTTATGATACATTTGTAAGAGAAAGAGGAGTAATAAGTTTGCATACATTTGAGCAACTAATATTGTAAGTCGTGATACATGCTTTGTACATGTATGATTCAGGATATTACATTCATATTTTTGTTTATTAATGAATGTTAGTTGATATATTATTAGCCTTGATTTACATATTAGTTGGCTCATATTATTTTGGTTACATTAATATTTGATCTTATTATATTATGACTATCATATAGTTGATCCTATGAATATTTATCCTATGAGTTTACATTAATATTAAGACTTCAAAAGCCATCAAATTGGTTCTAATTTACCTTTTACCCCATTTTTCTCATATCCCTCTTTTCCATTTGCATCAAGTTTCCTACAAGAGGGCCTCTAAGATTATCATTTAATATTATATCTCCTTGTTAGTTGTGGTTAGATTTATGCATAATATAGTTACAATCCACTTCCTCTTGAGGGTGTTTTTTTAACATCATGGCATTTGGTATCTAATTATTTAATTATTGCATCCTATAATTTTATTATGTTCATCTAATATAAAAATTACAAGTTTTGTTTGAGAAAGCATATTATGATCGATTTGGGACTCTTTTTTGTGATTGTGTTGGATGTATTAATTTGTTTATGTGGTTATGCATACCAAGCTTATAGTAGATGCTTTTTTATTTCGTAATCTAGCATTTGTAACTCCTCCATATTTATTTTTTATGCATGAATAATAAATATTTAATTGGGCATTCATTCTTATAAATGAATATGAAGTGTATTTTATATGGAAATAATCTTTGATATTAGATTATTATTTATTATTCCTATGGGAACATATAGAGAAAAAGGAGGTCTAGAGATAGTTCTGCACACACCCTAAAATATAAATTAGATTTTTTCTTTCTATGAAATTTAGCTATTATTATTAAATAGAGTCGTGATCTCTACCATGTCATGCAACTTTTATTTTTAAATTGGTTTCATGGGATTGAAACAGACTCCACTTGTATTCTATCATGATTGTAGTAGCACAATATTACAACAACATATTGGAAATTACACATATATCACTTGGTAATATTTGAGCCTTGGTCTCTACCTTGAAATTTGATGTATTTAACTAGTTGAACTCTTGCCATTTGTCATTTTGTAATACTTATTACCTAGTATGACAATCATTATTATTGATCAACAATTTTTGAGAATTTTATTAATCAAAATTAGACAAGTTGAAAAACATTGTGCCATGGTTTTTAACTGAAAGGACAAGATGTCATATGGATGGTGGCTTTCAATGAGATTTAATTACCTACATAGGCTAGTTTTATCAACCTCTAAACCTCTTAATTTAATTTCATATAGAACGTATGAAGATGATTGATCCAAAATCAAAACACAAGGTGGTCTTTCAAAATGCTTTGGAAGTGAAATAAGAGCTAAACAAGAATGTTCATTTTCTCCAATTTTATTTGGCTTATAGATTGTAAGCATGGCTATGTTTGAGTGGAGGGGAAGACATCCAACTAGGTTGTTATGTGTTAAAAATAATATTATATGTAATGATCTCAATTGCAAGAACAACACAAGAGTGAAGACCTAGCATTTAATGGCTTTAGAACACTTCACAATAATGCAAGTAAATACTAGCAACATTAGCATAGTGGTTTGCACCAACCAGAAGAAAATATAACAATTAAGCTTCCAATTTGAATGGCATCTCCTACAATATGCAACAAAATACAAGTATTTTTTTATATTTTTCAACAATATACTTATTTGGACAATGTGTAAATTAAAAATAATAATGGGAGACTAGAAAGCACTCTTTGCATTATAAAATAAATATAGAGAGGTAGAACTATGGGATTGGAAGACCATTTGGGTCACATAAGAATTTTTAATAGTGTCATTGGTGCTTTATGACTGTGATATATGGGTGAATAACACATCCAACTTGAAATGAAGATAAATAATGAGGATCTAAAAGCATTTTATTACAAGAAAATTTAAAATAAAATCTTTAGTTACTATTGGCAGTTTTGCAACTTTGCCACATTATAATTTTGTTGAATGATAATTGTAAAATTTTAATAAATTTGTTGATCAAGGCGCTACAATTTTAATTTTTATTTAATTGTATTTCTTGCCCCTTTTTATAATGTTGCATTACTATAAATAATATGGGAATCATGAATGCAATGAAGAATTTTTGTTTAAAAATTTCTACGGAACAAAAGCATCAACAAGGAATTGATTCTAGAAGGAGAAGCGCTTCAAAGAGAAGAAGCCACAAATTTGGGTGATTTCGCCCCAAGTTCCACTTGCAAAGGAAATTTTACCCCATAAATATGAAAATCGTGTTTGAATTTCAAAGTAAAATTGAAGGAAGGAATGGGAGTACTTTTTCCCCAATCGAGGGGAAAATATCCCTTTCACCCCTCTTGGAGGTAAAACAAATTTTAAAGGAGCGGATGCACCCAATGGAAGAGAGGAACGGAAGTCCCAAGTTGAAAATAAACGCTTTCACCCCCAATTGAGGAGCGAAAACTCTTGTCGCCCTTATTTGGGGAAAAAGTCATTTTAAAAGCATTGGCTACATCAAGTTTGATATTGAAGGCACTTTTGCCCTAATAGAGGGGAAAAACTCCCTAGCACCCCTCTTTGGGGTAAAACATATTATAAAAATATATGAAGCAGCGCTATGAGGGCCGAGCACCCATGAATCAAAGTGAAATTAAAAAAAAGGTGCTTTCACCCCAAGAGAGAGGTGAAAGTCTTTGTCGCCTCTCTTTGGGGAAAAATGTAACATAAAAGAAAATTTAAAAACTAAATGGTGCTTCATGGGTTGGGCGCTAACGTATGAGCATAGAAAATAAAAAGCGTTTTCACCCCAAAAGAGGGGTGAAACTCTCTATCGCCCCTCCTTGGGGCAAAACATATCTTAAGAAAGGTTTTAAAACATGGTGGGCCCGACATGGGTAATTCAAGGTAGATATTTCACCCCAAGTGAGGGAAGAATCTCATTATCACCCCTCCTTGGGGCAAAAGAGGATTTCAAAGATTTTAAATGTAAGAAAAGAGGTTGACGTCGTAAAGGCCCACTTTAATGCAATTGATGATTTCATCTACGACTGAGTAGACATAAAACATAGTGCTTTGTGTGAGTTCAAAGTGTAGAAAATCAAAGTCACCTCTATGGAGCTCGAGAAAGAAATTTTTTTTTTGCTTCACCAGGAACCATGGGATTTCACCTTTTTAGGGGGTGAATGGAGTTTAAAAGTTCCATTTTAGGCTAAGATCATTGCACAACACTCCTCGTCAAATTAGCAAGTGATGTAACCTCTCCAGAAGGGTGAAAGTTTTTATCACCCTCTTTCGATGTGAAAGCAAAAAGAATAATTATAAAAAAGAGAATTAAAGAGTAAAATTGCTCAAATGCCAAGCCTAGCTACGTTGTCACCCGATGCTGCCTTGAAAAGGTTGTTTCATAGCTTCCTTGAGTGAAATCAATTCTTTGATAGAGATATAGCTTCTGAAGGTGTACTATTATGAATTTTATGGGAAAGATACAAGGAAGGATAAAATTTAATTCTTGGAGAATGTAGGCAGTGCTTCCAGAACGTCCGCTTCAAGGTTACGAGATCAAGAAAAATTCTTGTTTATTTCCAACGCACCGACTATCGACCTAGCCAATTTTCAAAGCGAATTTAATACTCAATGTACTTTCCTAGAAAAAGTAAATTTCCAAGGCACAAGGTGAAGCGAATTCAATGACCAAATGCCCTATTTCAAATGATTTTGTTGCGTCTCGATGCACTGACGTCCAATATTGCTTCAAGCATTTACTCATGTTGACTTCTTTGTGTGATTCTCCTATCAAAGTCAGATCATGGTTTCCATGTAGAATATTTTGACTAAAGAGATCACTGATGCCAAGAAGGAAATTATGCACATTGGCTTTTGATCTAACAACATTTTGTTGTATATGCATTGAATTATAGAGGTAAAATACTAATTATTTTTTATTGTAAAAAAATGATGGACACTCTACAAAAAAATACTCCAAGTTTTCTGCATTAATAGAAACAATTCAGCTTCTGGTTCTTCGAATTATTCTGCATTTGATAGTTTTTTGTGTGTGATTTCTGAAGGTTTTTTATTTCCATTATTTTTTGTGAGTGAATTCTGCTTCTAAATTTAGCCTTTGCTTGTGTGGGGGTGAACACTGAAATGCACCCTAAGGGTTATTTTATTGTGTAACTGTTAGAAGTTTTTGTGCTTGTGTTAATGTTACATGCTGCTAATTTCTTGGTGAAAATTTTGTTATTAGTCTATCCCCATCCTATAATGCTAGTTTATAGCCATATTTCCCATATATTTTCACAATTTACCATTTCTTTCCCATAACTCTAAGTTCATAACCAATGTAGGATTAGTAAGGGAGCTAAGAGATTGGCCTGGAGGACACTTATTTCCTCGAACCTTTCAATGTTGGCAGGTCTAGGGCATACAAGGCATAGATCTTGTAACTAGGCAGATTCATGACCAATAGTTTTTAGAACACCCGGTGGGACACTCAAAAGGTTCCACTTTCAATAGTATTAAGGTTTGATGTCCACCTTGTACTATATGATTAAAACATCTGGTGACTCAGATCTACCCAAAAGCCTATGAATGTGAAGTGAGTGAAATCTTTCTTCATGATCACAAGATCGAAGGACAAAAATTCTGAAGAGCCTATTGAGTTTTACACAGTCAACATCCAATGGCTAGGAGAACACCCTAGGTTAGTTACTTCAACTGTCTCATCAAGTACAAAATCTTCCTAGTTAGCTAGCGTGTTCTTTGTTTTTTTTAGCCCTGCTAGTACAACTACTAGTTTTCCACCTCCCCAACCACACACAGTAGTCCACATGGCTCAAAATCCACCACCAAGGTAGTTTCCAGCATGGAATCATTTTGTTCCATTAAATTTACAAGCTCAAATATAATTCTACAAGTGGCAATGAAGGCTTTGCTAACCTATGATGGTATGGGAAAGATAACCTATGAGCATGTTCAAGATGTAGCTGCTTTGGAAACGATTCATGGCATTACGAAGGAAGGCATAATGGTAAGATTACTTATTCTTTCTCTTCGAGGGAAATTACTTTACTTGTATTGGTTGTTACAACCTGTAACCATCACTACCTAGGACCAATTAGTTGAACTTCTGATCAAAGGATTCAATGAACAAGCAGATCCATTTTCCCTTCTACACCAGTTCACTACCATTCAGAGACATCCATAGGAGGAAAATATGGACTTTAATGTTAGGTTCACCCAAACTTGGCATAGAGTTCTTGATGGTCTTTGACCAACTCCCAAATAAGCAGCCTTTTACTATATTTGAGCCTTCAAATCTGACATCAGTATGGCGATCCTATAATATAATGCCAATACATTTCCTAATTTGTATACTGCAACACAAAAATTCGAAGTTGATCTGATTGCTATCGATAAGATTCTACCCAAAATGGCTATGCCTAGTTTTCCTAATCTTCCACAGTATCTGTATACCCATGTATCATCTTAGCCTTTGCCCATGTCTCCCATATACCTGATTCCTTCTTGGAATCTGAGTACATCCCAAACCATAGCAATATTTTATGCTCCATAGTTACCTGCTCTAGTTATTCTACAATTACCTGCTCCTCCTTCTGTCCTAGCATTACCCTCTCTACCAATACCCTTACTTTTGCCAACACCCTCAAATCCTGATCCCCACATAAAATTATTATAGGATATGCAACCACTTAATTCAAAAGTGAGGATGATGTCAAAAAAAATCGCATCTATCAAGAAGAAGCAAGCTGAAGCTGACTTTTGATCGAGGAGATTTCAAACTCTGCCAATTACTAGAGAGCAAGCAGTTTCAACCAGTAGAGATGTTGAGAGGAACACAATTGTGTTGGTTAATGAAGAAGCTGGTACATCAGAGAAAATACATTGGTGTTCTACCTATAACGATGATCATGGCGAAGATACTTGCATGGTTCATTTGAACTATGTGTAGAAACTGGCAAAAAGCACTACTAGTGGTCAAGTCAATATGATCTCAAAAATTGATCACAACTTCATGGTACCATATATTGAGCAAGTTTTTGTGCTCATAAGATCTGGGAAGAAACTTGTCACTGTAGATCCGATCGAAATGGAGCCATTGAAGGTACCTACCAAACAGAAGATGCAAAATGAAAAAAGGTAGCCTCAAGTGAAAGCACATGTGCCCCCACCCAAAGCAGATGAGCCTATTTTATTGAAATACCTTTTGCCTACCTCAAAAAAGGAAAGAATGCAAGTGAAAGCATCAACTTCACAACCTGCTACTACACAAGTGTATACCGAAATAAAATAATAGGCGAAGGAGAAGCTTAAATATCATCTTTGACCAAGTGTCTGAGGGTAGAGGCTACATAACAATACTGGAGAAAATATGAAGTTGATGGTTAATAAAAGGAGCCCAATGCACAAATATATAATATTGTGGAATAAATAAATAGGATTCCCATCAAGGTGAGGCTTTATTATGTGTTACAGCTACCTAGACAAGTAGACCTATTGCAGGAGTCATTGAAGTTTGCAAAGGATAAGAAGAAAAATCCTGCATATAGAGTGTTGGCCCAAACATTGCCCACTTTAGCCACTAGGAAAAATAAACCTCTCATATTCTATCTCTCTCTCTTAGTATGGAGGGTTGGATCATACACAATTGCATGATTGACTCCGATGTGATAATGATTATTATACTGAAGGTAGTATGCAAAGTCATGGGAATGGATTATACAAGAAGTAGCCCAGGTATCTTGTAGTTGGATGGTGCTCCTATCAAAACAGTAATATTAATAAAGGATATCCCAGATGTTCTGCACAACATGTCATAGATTAATATCATACAAGAAGTCATTGTGGCAGACTTGGAACCATAATTCAACATGTGTCTATCTAGAGAATTCACAGCTAATTTAGGAGGATACCTATCACTAGACTATTCTCACCTAGATATTTCATTCAAATGGAATATAATATGAATTTACAATGAGAAGCCCTCCACATACCATATCAAAAAAATTTAATATGAAGAAAAGGTTGTGGACTCAGTGAACATGATGACCGAAGAGTTAGAGGAGATGGACCTGATAGAGGAAGCTTTGGATGAACTTTAGTTAGAGGATGATTTTTCCATGCTTGATTTCAATGCAATGATGGAAATCAAGATCGACTGCTATACCATCACTAAGCCTGAGGAAGGTGAGGTGAAAGTGGTTGATGGTCTAGGTTCTACCTCTGACCAATTGTGGAAGATGTACTTTGATGGTACCACATGCAAGAATGGTGTCAAAGCTAGAGTTTTATTTATCTCTCCTTTACGAATCCAAAAAATATATTCATACTGGTTGACCTAGAGCTGTACAAACAATACCACTGAGTACGAAGCACTATGCTTGGGCTTGAAGGAAGCAAAAAAACTTGGTATTAAACAGTTGCATATTTTCGATGATTTCGAGTTGATTGTCAACTAGGTGACCAACAAATGTATTTCAAAGCAGCATTGCCTAAAGGTGTATCGCAATAAGATATGGTATATTTTTGAATAATTTGTTGCATTAAGTGTTCAAGTGATTTCGTGAGAATGAAATAAGCATGCGAATATCATGGCATTCCTTCGTGTAAATTTCTCTCCCATTGAGAGTGTGGTGCAGAAGCCCAAGATTGTAAGGTTGATTTATAGACCTTCAGTCCCTAACAAGAATTTATACTGGAAAGTTTTTGATAATGATGAATAGATTGTAAACTATTTGACTAAATAAGCTGGTAGTATGGAGGAAAGAATTCTAGATGAAAATGAAGCTGAAGGCTTGACCCAGATCAAAAATAATCATATCCCAAAAGTATTTATTACATTATAAAGTCTCTTTGATCATAATGACAGAGCAGAAAAGCATAGAATCAAGGTGGAAAAAAAGGAATACACTGATCTAAAGTTAGAAACTAACAAAGTCATCAAAGTTGGGATAGATTTTTCTCTGAGAGAGCTTGAAGAAATTAAAGAGCTATGTCATGAATTCCCCAACATTGTTGCATGGAGCTATCATGATTTGAAAGGATATGACAAATATGTAATTCAGCACACCATCGAGTTGCAAGAAGTGAAGCCTTTTTGGTAGAAGCAGAGGCCTATTAATCCAAAAATTAAGGTGCTTATGAAAGCAAAATTACTAAAAATGCTAGAGGTAAAAATCATATACCCCATAAAACACTCGATGTGGGTGGAAAATTTGGTTCCAGTACGAAATAAGAATGGAGATATTTGCTTGTGCATAGATTTATGTAATTTGAACCAAGCATATTTGAAATATCACTACCCCCTGTCGCAGATCGATTAGATTCTTCACATTGTCGTTGGAACACAGAGATTTTCACTGCTTGATGGTTTCTTCGGCTATAACCAGATCTGGGTAAAATATGAATACCAACACAAAATGTCATTTACTACCAAGTGGGGCACTTTTGCCTATCAAAGAATGCATTTTGGTCTTTCCAATGCTGGTACCACATTTCAAAGAGCCATGGATGTCACCTTTGGTGAGTTGTTGAATCATATTATTGTTATATACCTTGATGATATGACTATTTTATCACATTACAGGGAAGAGCATTACTCTCATCTTAGACAGGTGTTCGAAAAGTGTCGAGAGTTTGGTATTTCCATCAACCCAAAGAAATATATTTTCACTATCAAGGAGGAAAAACTCTTGGGACATGTGATCTCAAAGGAGGGACTAGCCATTGACCCTATGAGAGTTGAAGCTCTCCTAAAATGGTCACTTCCAACTAATAAAAAAGACCTGTAGTCATTTTTTGACCAAATCAACTTTATCCATAAATTCATCGTCGACTTCGCTCAGGTGGTGAAACCGATGACATAGCTTTTGAAGAAAAATGTGGATTTAAAATGGACAGAAAAGAGGAGGTAGGTATTCCAAGAAATTAAAGAGAGGATAGTCTAAGCACCTGTATTGATTAATTCAAACTATTCTAAGGATTTCATCCTTTATGTAGTGGGCGAGCAGGAGAGTTATGTCATTGTGCTTACTCAAAAGCAAGATAATGGGGATGAGCAGCCAATTGCTTTCCTAAGCCAAGTTATTCAACCACACCAGGACATGTACAACTTTATTGAAAAGCAGGTGTATGCGGTCATGAAGTCTATAAAAAAAATTGGCATTTCATCTCTCAAAGTAAAACGATTGTCTATGTCATTCATCTAGATGTTAGGAATTTTATTATTCAAGGAGAGCTTGGTGATAAAAGAGCAGGCTGGGTTTCAAAAATTTAAGAGTATGATGTGGAGATTCAACCAACCAATTTGGTTCATGGTTGGGTACTCTATCAAGATTTGGCTAAGAGCACAACTTCTTAGTCGCTAGTACCATTGCATGATGAAGTTATCAGCAAGAGTAATCTTACCAACCAAACTACAAACAATCGTGACTGGACAGAGGACCTTGTTGAGTTCTTCACATCTGGAATATGTCCCCCTCACTTCAACTCCTCTCAAAGGCGAAGATTTAGATTATAGGTGCTCATATATGTCCTATTGCCAAGTGGGTTATTCCACAAAAATATAGACATACTACTCCTTAGATGTGTGAAAGAGTCAGAGAAGCAAAAAATCTTGAAGGAGTTCCACTTTGGCTTGTCTAGTGGATATTACGCAAGAAGGTATATGGCCTTGAAAATCATCTGGGTTGGATATTTTTGGCCCCTATTCGTAGATACACATAAGGTGAGTCAAAGTTGTGATAATTGTTGGAGGTATGTTGGCAGGAGTAAAAAGGTATTTTTCCCTCTACATATGATCTAGGTAGAAGCTCTATTTCAACAGTAAGGCTTAGACTTCATTGGGATTATTGATCCTGACTCTTCTATTGAGCATAAATATATTTTGACTGTGATAGGCTACTTTACTTGATGGGTGAAGGCCATCCCAACAAAAAAATCAGACCAAACAACAATCATTTCTTTCCTTGAGGGGTTGATTACCTGTTTTGGTGTGTCAGACATCATTGTGACTGATAATGGGATTCCCTTCACTGGAGTGGAGATTATTGAGTTCACGAGTAGATATGGAATTTACCTGAAAGCATCTTCCAATTATTACCTGTAGGAAAATGGCTTAGCTAAGTCTACGAACAAGAATCTACTTTGGATATTGAAGATAACACTTGGAAACAATAAGAGAAGTTGGCACCTGCTGCTAGACCAAGCTTTGTGGGCCGATCACATATCAGTTAAGAAGTCGATTAAAACTTCTTCCTACTCCCTAGTGTATGGCAAGGAAGTAGTTTTGCCTATCGATATTGAACTTTTGATCCTCTAGAATTTGCAGTTGCCACGTGATGAGAGTGACGAAATTGATCCCATGAGTGTAAGGCTAGTGCAACTCCTGCAGCTTGAAGAAGAAAGATAAAAAGCATATAACGCTTTCATGGAACACGCCAGAACAACACATAAGTGGTTTGGGAAAAAGACGTCTAAAAGGGCATTTGAAGTTGGTGACTTGGTGTTGAAGTGGGGCTTAGATAAGGTGAAACTTGGAAAACACCACAAGTTTGAGGTGATATGGGAGGGTTCATTCCAGATCTCAGGGGAAAATTCTATTAATGCTTATTATCTTCAGAACTTGGATGGCCGAGAGCTGTCGATCCCAATAAATGGTCTTCATCTGAAGACTTACCGCCACTAAACTTATAGGGGCTCAACTATGTATATATGTACGTTTTTCTCCTTTTATTTTTTATGTTATGCTCAAATAAAATATATATATGAAAAAAAAATGATCTTATTTTACCCTAGATGAATAGATTATTTCCACCCCGAAAAAGATTCATGGCGTTTAGTTTTATTTTGGCAAAGCTAATGACAGAGAAAAAAAAGAGGAGAAAAGGAGTGGAAGTATATATTTTAATATATAATATATATTTATTAAAAGTAAAAAATAAGCTTTCGCCCCAATTAAGGGGCAAAATTTGTGTTTACCTAGTTTTTTGGTGATAGAGCAAAAGAAATTAATATATTGAAAGGCACGCTTTCGTCCCGATTAGGGGCGAAAGTCATGAGCATCTTGAAAGCCTTGTTTTCTTGGAAAAAGTATAAAAAAATGGGGGGAATGAGTTGTTTTTAAGTTTCACGCAAAACTATCATGACATCCAGATTTTAAGAAAAGCAGGCCAAACATTTATTTTTAGAGCACAACTCTAAAAAAGAAAAAAGAAAAGAGACAAGGGAAAATATCATGCGAGAAAAAGCGCCAGTTAAAAATTTTAAAAATGGATGAAATTGATTTTATTGGATTTTTCTAAAAATGCAAAAGTAGAAAGCTCGTTTTTCTAAGTAAAGTGCTTTTTGAAGCTAAATAAGGGAGAAAGAATAGTTTAAAAGGGCATTCGGGCTATTATCTTCACCAAGCTATAGGAAGAACGACTTCAGAAGCGGGTGATTGGAGAAAGAGCACAAGTGCAACTTATTTTCGCTCGAAGATGTTTTTGTAAAGCAAAATGCACTTGTTAAGGATATATTTTGCCAAGGAACGATTTCGAAAGTGCCTCAATGCAATTTTGAAATAAAAAGCATCCAGAGAATTTTTAAAATTTGCTTGTTTCGCTCTCGAATAAGATTTTGACAAATTTGAGCTATGAAGGCAATTTGTTTTCATCTCGAGGCATGCCCTACGTAGAAACTTGGTAGTTTTCATTCCCAAGGTTGCTCGTTGAGGTCCGTAAAGTGCTTTTCAAGATTGGAGATGGCCAAAGCATAAGAATCGAGGAAGATTTTGGGCGAAAGGAGTTCGAAGATAGTTAAAAAATTATTAAATATCGTGCTCGACGTAAAGATCGAAACACACGTTCGCCCAACACCTTTTAAAATCAGCACGTGCATTTAATCTAGTTGGTAAGGCATAGTTATAAATTTAGTGCTCCCGCAAGAAGAAGGTAAAAGGTTTTTTTCTATTTTTTTGAAGTATTGTTGCAGAAGTTACATGAAGCTTCAACATTAATGAAAATGGGAAAGATAATTGTTGAATCTACTAGTGCTGAAGAGCCGAAGAAGGTGAAGAATAAGACTAAGGGAGGAAAGAAATCAAGGTGCCATGAAAATGAAAACTTGGACTAATACTTGGATACACTATCTCAAGTGGTATATTGCATTATTACCAACAAGGGCATTGAAAAATTGCACCAGGATGTAGATGTTGTAGTCTGACAGGGGTTAACACCTGAGAGTCCTCTCACAATAGCATACCATACCCATATCTTCTGGTACCTGTGCACTCCAATTCACTATTGTCCAGAATTGGTGGAGGTCATTTTGAATTTTTATAATCCAAAGACTAGGATGGTGCAAAATGCAAAGGTGATGTGTTGTTCGCCATCTCAACTGAAGATGTTTGAGAGGCGTTTGCCTGCAAAATTATGCCACCCCCTGGAGATGATTTTCTACAAAAGTGAAGAGGGTACGAAGGGCAATGAGAGAAGAAATCATCTCAAAGCAAAGAGGTGATATATTTTTATTGATACAAGGTGTTGTATTACTCATTTTCGGTTATATCGGTAAGCCAATTTTGCTCCCATATTTTGCTACAGGGCATTTGTTTGCTATGGATGTTGTGCAACAACACAATTATATTAATGACGTGTATGGAGTAGGGTGTGGAAATAAAATCATGTGCGATATGCCTTTTTGCTTTGGAGGCATCGAGGTGAGCCAGGTGGGCCAGAACCGGTTGATAACTGAGGCCTTTTATGACATCAAAATGGTGGAGCTACTGCAACGATGGAAGTACGATCCTTTGGGTCTCTTTACTGAGCATATCAAGGTTAAAAACTTTCACATTTTTTCGAAGTCAGATATTGAAAAACTTTGAAATAATCTAGAGGGGCATGACTTGAAGTGGCACATGGAAAACATGATTTCGCTTCCACCTTGGCACAGTTTCTACGAAATGGAGGTCAAATATAACCTTGTTGTACATAAGAATCAGATTCCTCCACCAAGGTTATTTAGCCAGTTGAAGGAGCAACTTTTGGGTTGGTCTGAAGAAAAAATTATGAACTGGTGGATCATGAGGGCTCATCGAAGGAAGATTTGGTCGCCATATGGTCTAGTAATGGATGGAACATTTTTAGACACCTATGACGAGTTTTACTCCAGTTACTAGTTGATTTCGTTCGCTTGCAGTATGCCTCGGAGTTTGCAAAATTCTAGTAGTGAGGAAAATGTGGCTAAAGAAGAGCATCACATGGTCCAAGAAGTGCCACTTGTGCCTAAGAAAGAAGAACAAGTGTCATAAGAGTCGTTGCAATGAAAGGCAAAAATCAGGCAGGAAAAGTTATCGATTATAATTTTTTTGAAGAAGCGAAGAACCGAAGTAGTCTCATCGAACCCTCCTCCTACAATTTTGGTTGAGCAAACATAATTACTAGAATTCATTCCTTTGGTTCAGGCAAAGCCATTAGTTCAGAGTTTTTATGTGATCAATATTGAGGAAGATGTTGCAACAGAACCAAAGGACCAAGCAGAGAAAGATCCAGTGTCACAACTACCTGCATCCACACTGAGTCAAAGCCTAAAGGTATGTTTTCTTCTCTCTCTCCTCTTCCCAAGCGAGTGGTGACTGTTGTTTCCCTTCCTTCAATTTTTACTTCTATATCCCCTCTATTTTGGTATGCCTTCCACTTCAGTTTTACCTCCCATTTCCCAACCACTGGTCACCATCACTCCTGCTTTTTCTATTCCTACTTCTTATACTTCCCTTTCTTTTAGTTATTTTGCCTCCACTCCAAACCCATTTTCACTTCCCATATCATCCACCCAAGTAACCTTCGTTATGGCTAAAAGTACAACAAGGTAGAATTGCAATTACTACCTTGTTGTACTTTTGTATCGTACAAATCGTACACAGAGTTATTACCTGATTTGGTAAAATAGGTGATGATAGAAACTTACCCAATTTGGTAGTTGTAGTAATCAGTTTGAACGATTACAAAACTTTGTACGGTAGCCTCCAAAACAACATTTGTCAATTTTGATGAGTGCAAGATCATACCATCTTGGTCACTGTATGATCTGAGATCGTACAGTGTATGTGTTAAAGACCATACAAGAGATTGATAGTTCATGCAAGGGTAGTTCAGGTAACTGGAAGATTGTTCGATTTGGTAGTTGGAATAAAAATCTATCTAGGGATAATTCTAACCTTTGGAAAACACCTCCCCATAGAGAATACTCCACCACTGTATTACATTTGGCACCGTTGCCTTATCGAATTTGGTATTTTTGTTAAAACGGGTCAAATTTGACTAACAATTGGAAGTGATTTTTTATGACGGACACCGATACACAAAACCGTGGGAGAAGAGAATCACGAGAGAACATTCCAGTAAGAAGGAGCATAAATATTGCTCAAAGAGGAAACATGAGTAACTCAGATCATAGTACGCATGAACCAGAGATAGAGCAAGTTTGGACATCCAAAGAAGGAGACTTGGACACGTTGTTGATTGAGACAAAATACGAGGAGGAAGACCCACCGATCATAGAGATGGGTGACAAAGAGAAAGTGCACGATGATGAAGAGTGGATGGTAAGACCTAAGGAAGTGGCAATGGGGTTGTGAGAGGGTGCAAAGGATGGGAGTCAGACACCAAGGCAACAGGACATGAGGACTTAGGAGGATAGACCACGACAATCTCCATCACATTAACGAAGAAGGTCGCAGAGTGAGGATGCATGAGAATTTGGTCACCGAGTGATGGGACAAAATAAGATACCTCAAATTGATTCTTCTGAAGACAACGAAATTAAGACACACTCGAGGAGGAATCCGATAGAGATCCTATGGGACACCTCGAGTGAGAGTGACGACTCTCCTAATATGGCTAACAGAGCAACCAAACAAAGATGTCCACCATTTTCAGGTGAGGGTAAGGAATACCCCACATGGCACATAGTAACTTGCATAACTATTTGGAGAGCAAATGGTGTAGATAGCCCGGAGGATTGGGTAGTCCTCTTTCCTACCACCTTGAGAGGATTGGCAATAGACTGGTACCTAAAGAGAGAGAATAATGTTGATTTTCAGACTTGGAATCAAATAAAGGAGAAATTTATTAAGGAATTTTGACCTTTGAAGGATGATGGAGACATAGTCACTGAGCTTTGCATAACAAAACATAAATCAAATGAGGATATAAAATCCTACAACCATCGAATAAAGTAGTTAGTCGATAAGATGCAGATGCTACTAGCAGATGTGTTAATAAAACGATGGTTCGTAGATGGGTTACTACCAAAATATAAGAAAAATATGAAGGGAGTACCATCGGACACATATGAGGAAGCTTTGAAACACGCAAAGACCTTTGAGAGTGAATCGAAATAGACATATACGAGAATATTTTCTCATCCCAAATCAAAAGATTCAGATAATGAAGAAGAAGACACTATTTAGAGGACGATAGCATCATTTCGCAAGAAGTTTGATAAAATGGTTAAAGAACAAAAGATCAAACCAGATAGGAATGAGCTGTGGTGCACAAAATGCAAAAGTGAGGGACATAAAAATATGAAGTGTCTAAAAATTGATTATTGTCATATTTGTAATGTGATGGGGCATGACGTAGTGCTCTGTCCCTACAATGTAAGAACCCGTCAGCAGGTACTATCAATCTAGGATCAGGAACAAAAACCACAAGCCCAAGGGAGTGGCCAACAAGCAATGGGTGGCAATTATAGAAATAGCAAAAGAGGTGGCAGACAAAATCAAGGTAATCGACAAGGAAGACAGTCGCTTATAGTATGACTCGAAAGGTAGACCAATCATACAATGTCGCAATTGCCAAGAGTGGGGGCATTTTTTGAAGAATTATCCTGCACCTCAGACGCAAGGAGCACCGCAAGCAAGCACTACACATATGTGTAGATGGTGTGGTCTGGGAAACCACAAGGAGGAAAATTTTCCAAAGCAAGCAAGTTCGAATAACCCATAAAATTTGATCTATTTGGACATCGAAGTTCCTCAAGTTAAAGAGGAAACTCAGGAAGTGTTAGCCATGATGAGGAATCAAGCTAAGTAGGATAAGTATCCAGAGCTAGCAAAAGAGAAGCAACGCTGGAAATTAGCAAAGAAAATACTGCAAGAAGTAACTGAGAAAGTTAAGCAAGGAGAATCGAGCACTCGAAAGGAAGTACAAAAACCATCAAAATAGGAGACATTTGTACAACATCTGGCAGCAAAGGTATTAGATACCACAGTAGAACTTAAAGTATCTGATTTATTCGAAGCAATCCCAGAATTTCCGAAAGAAATGGTGGAGGAGATGCAACCACAAAAGGTGATGGAAGTAGAGAGCCAACAAATTATAGGGGAAGAACGAAAAGACCAATTTATGGATCCTACCATATTAATGATTGATGTGGGAAAGAAGCCTACATTAATGCATATGGAGATTTTGGGGCACAAATTGACACAAGTGATTATGGACGAAGGTTCTAGTGTTAATGTGCTACCCGAAAGGACTTGGCTAGAAATAGGTGCTCCATCACTATGGGAACCGAGCTTTTGACTGTATGGGGCTGACCATAATGATATTAACATCAAAGGAGCTTTTGCACAACAAGTAATGATAGCTGAGAAAGAATTTGTCTTGGACTTTGTTGTGATTTCAATGCAGAAACCCACATATGACGCTCTCTTAGGGAGAGGATGGCTACAAATTTCCAAGGTTAATCACAATTAGGTAAAGAATCAGATCAGCTTCAAAAATGGATAGCATAAATACATGATCAATTTAGCTAATCAAATATTTAGTGAGGATGTAACTATAACTAACGAATCTAGAAACTCATCAGGGGATGAAGAACACGAACCTGATGGAGAAGGAATGTTGTACATAAATGAATTTAGTGACGATGAAGCTCGATCTAATACTGGACTTCTTCATTGGAAAATGGAGAATTATGAGATGTTTCAGCCTAACTACCTCTGTATTGAGTCAGAAGAGATCAAGGAAAATCAAGACAAACCAAAAGTAAGCAAAGAGACTAAGAATGAAACAGAAGATCTTCCAGCTCTTAGTGAATGCATGAGCAAGTGCAAAAATGCACAGATATCATTAAATTTGGCAAAGTGTTTTTTGATGGTACCATATGGAAAATTTTTAAGACACATTGCGTGTAGTGAAGGATTGAAGACGAATCTAGATAAAATTCGGGTAATATTACACATGGAAGAACATTTTGATGTGAGTTCACTCAAAACCTTCCTTGGGTCAACAGGATATTACCGAAGGTTTATCCAAAATTATGCACATGTAGCCTACCCGTTATATTCTTTGACAAAAAATAATATCCCTTTCAGATGGATAGAGGAGCACTAGGGAGCCTTTGAGAAGTTAAAGGCTAAGTTGGTAAGTAGCCCGATTTTGGTGTTTCCTAGTTGGGATAAGGAATTCCACATCCACGTCAATGCCTCAAACTTTGCAATTGGATGTGCATTGTCACAGGAAGGACAATTTAAGTTGGATCAGCTGATTTTCTTTGTTAGTCACCTTTTTTCAAGGTCGAAAATAAATTATAGTACAACAGAAAGGGAAGCCTTGGGGATGGTATATGCAGTTCAAAAGTTTAGGTATTACCTATTGGTAAACCCCTTTGCATTTTATGTCGATCATCAAGCATTGTTGTACTTAATAAACAAACCAGTAATTCAAGGACAAGTTAGTAGGTGCCTCGTGACGCTCCAAGAGTTCATATTTCGAGTTGTGGTGAGACCTTGCAAGAAGCATGTGATTGCAGACTAGTTGTCTCGAATACGATCAAGGGAGCCAACAGGAACAAGGGTTTTTGATGAATTTCCAGATGCATAGTTAGTTGCCATCAATGTTGTGCCATCATGGTACAAGTTGGTTGGCCAATATCTATCCACAGGGGAGTTTCCATAGGAGATGACAATAATTGAGAAGAAGAAAATAATCATGAAGTTAGCACCTTTCCAGATAATAGCAATATTGCTATACAAGATAGGAAGTGATGGTATCTTGGGGATATGTGTAATGGAGGAAGAAGTTAAGACAACATTAAAAGAAGCCCATACAGGCTTAGCATGGGGAAATATGGGACCAGATGCGATGACAAGGAAAATATTGTTAGCAGGTCTATGGTGGCCCACATTGTACAATGATGCAAAAGAACACGTGAAAGCTTGCGATACTTGCCAAAGAGCAGTAAAACCGATTAGGAGGGATTTTATGCCCTTACACCCATTGTAGCCACAAGATTTGTTCTAACGTTGGGGCTTAGACTTCATAGGACCATTTAAGACATCTCAAAGATGAAAATGTAGATATATCGTAGTGGCAATGAAATACCTCACAAAATAGGTAGAAGCAAGAGCATTACCTAATAATTTTGCTAAAAGTACAGCATGATTTTTGTACGAGCAGGTAATCATAAGATTCGGTATTTCACTACGAATAATGAATGACCAAGGAGGACACTTTGTTAACGATATTATCAAGACGTTGACAACAAAGTTTAGGATTTTACATTCATTATCTAGTCCATACTACCCGAGATCGAATGAGCAGGCAAAAGCGACTAATAAAGTCTTAGTATCAACTTTGTATAAAACCTGTGGGATCGAAGGAGCAGACTGGGAGGAAAGGTTACCATCCATTTTGTGGTAATATAGAACAACTTTTAAACCAACAACGAAACATACCCCTTTCCAATTGATGTATGTTCAGGAAGCGGTGGTGCTAGTCGAGTTCTTGATACCAAACTTGAGAGTTGTGGTAGAGCATCACTTGGGAGATTAAGAAAGTTTGGAGGAATGACTGATGACACTGATCAAACTAGATGAAATAAGAGTTATGGCATAGTAGGCAATTGAGGTAGCCCAAAAGAGATGAAAGGGTGTGGCATGACAAGCATTTGAGGAAGTTAGAACTTAGTCTAGGGGACTTGGTTCTCAAGTTTAACAGGAAGAGGGATATCAAGCCAGGTAAACTAAAAATGTTATGGCTTGGCCCTTATAAAGTAATTGAAGCATTGGATAATGGAGCGATCAGGTTGCAGAACCTGAATGGGACTAAAGTACCCAACACTGTAAATGGATCAAAGTTGAAGCCTTATAAAGTATAGTGTTTATTCATTGCTTCAGAAGAGATCAAATGAAGAAGATGAGCAGATGCTCAAAACGAGGCTCATCATGAGCTAGGTCTATCGTAAGAAGAGCCAAATTTTGGACTTGCAGGACTTTTTACTAAAATGGAGGAGAGGCAGCCAATAATTAAACAACGAAAGTTGGCACCTGGACCTGGTGAAAGAAGAAGAGTGCGAGTACATATCAGACGGGTTGACGGGACCATAAGAGAGGGAGAAGAGTGGATCCCTCCAGCAACAAAAGGCTATCAAGAGAGAGCACTATTACCAAGAGATTTGAATAGGAGGTTACCCAAGGAAGAGGTAACAACAATGTTGGGAAGAGAAGACTTGCCAGAAGAGACGATCACAAACTACATGAAGGACCCGAGGATTTATTTGGATTGAGTCAGTCATCCAACTTGCCCAATCAATACAAAAAAAGTGGAGTATAGAAGGGTCACTATAGGAGCATCTATTACCCTTAGGAAGTTGAACTTCCTAACACACTGGATAGAGTGGTTGAGCATTGGGTTGGCAGAAATCCATCGGCTCAAGGAGGCATAGGTAGAAGAGACCGTAACCACTCAAAAGGAATTGGCCGCAATGGAAGAAGAACTGTAGAAAATCAGAACAACGGTAGAAGAGAAAATAAAGAAATTGGAGGAGGATATGTTGGGCCTCAAAGTAGATTCTAAAGTCAATATTACAATGCTCAAAGAGGAGAAGCAACAAATTTCCCAGACGATATAATACAAGATCAAGGAGTTGGAGGCACAACTTAAATCAAAGGATGAGAAGATGTCAGCTCAGTTGGTCGAAAAGAATGAATAAATGACTACACAGGCCAAGCAGATAGAGGAGATGACGAGTGATAGAAAGAAGCTCAATGAGATGGTCATTGAAAAGCAAGCTCAAGTAAGGATCAAAGAAGACCAGGTTCGAGCTCTAGAAACTGACATCAAACATCACTTGGAGACCATCGATTGAAAGAATGAGGAACTCCAAGCAACTACTCGAGAAGAATCTCATTGGAAGGATAAGTTGACTAAGAGTGCTTTTGACTGAGAAAAACAAATGATGGACTTTGTGAAAGTTTTTGAGGAAAAGGCTAACCTTCACGGAGCCAAAGTCGTCGAGATGGGGAGCTATGCAGCCAAGTTGATGAATGAAAGGGAAATGTACAAGACCCAAGTCAAGGACTTGGAGGCTGAGGTAGCTCGATTAGAAGCACTTCAAAAGAATCAGAACAAGTCATCGAGGACACCGACTAAAGTAAAGGGGAGGACAAATTTAGGTAGCAAATCCACCTCCCAAAAAAAGAAAAAGTGATTTGCTAAGTTTTGGGGATGATTTACTCCAATTTTGTGAAATCGTACAGTGGGATCCAATCATACAGGAGACCGTACAATTGAAGTGGCAAATCATATAGAGCAGTGGCAAATTCTACAAGGCATACCGAAATTCAATGAGATGCAAAGGAAATGTAATTTCGAGATGAAAGGTCACATGGATTTGCTAACCTAAGGTGTAAACTTAGGAAAATGCCAAAATATTGTATTCAGTTGTAATTGGGTAGTTGTGAATAATGGATTGTCTTAGGAACCACTTTGGAACATCCTGGAAAACATTATATAAGGCCCCATTTTCAAATTTGTAGGTCTGGCTACTAGCTTACTGGTTCTTAGTTGCTAGAGTATAGAGATAGTAATATTTATGAGTTATTGCTATGATATTGATAGAGTTTCCACATTGTAACTGAGTTGACAGCCATTAATGATAATAACAGACATTGTGGAGGACATTGTACGGTCCTGTTGTGTATGGTTGATGCATTATGGATTATCATTGTGTGAATGAATTTCCTTTCTTACTGTTATATGTTAGTTCTAGGCTTTGTTGCAGCTTTATGAGAAGATTGTTATTGGTGGAATCATTGGGAATGATATATAATTATGAGAATGTGGAAAAGGATGTACTAAGATTGACTGTATGATTTTTGGATGTAATTGCTTGAATGGAATCTCTCACTAACCCGGATTGGGAGTTTTGTATGTGAATGGAACCATCTTTTTAGGCTGTTAAAACCTCTACAAAACATCCTGGAGAGAGATTGGAGCAGAAGATCATTGCAATTACTACCTTTTTGTACTTTTGTATCATACAAATCGTACATCATACAAATCGTACACAGATTTATTACCCGATTTGGTAAAACAAGCGATGATAGAAAACTTACCCGATTTGGCAGTTTTGGTAATCGGCTTGAACGATTACAAAAATGTGTACGAAAACCTCCAAAATAGCATCTGTTAGTTTTTTTGAATGCAATATCATACCATCTTGGTCACTATACGATCTGAGATTGTACAGTGTATGTGTTAAAGACCATACAAGAGATCGACAATTCATACAAGGGTAGTTCGGGTAACTAGAAGATTGTTCAATTTGGTAGTTGGAATAAAGCTCTATCTAGGGATCATTATGACCTTTGGAAAACACCTCCCCATTGGGAATAATCCACTGTTGTGTTACACAAATTGGGCAATCTTTGTTGATGATGCCTCCAAAATTGATGACTGGGACGAGCCGCTCACCGAAGACCATGTGTTATCCTTGATGAGGAGGCTCACACACATCGATTCTAGTTTACTAGTGCTCAGTCAACGGGCTAATTACATTGACATGGGGCAGGTGGATATTTGTAGGTACTTGGTAGATTCGCTTAATGGCCCAAATATAATTTCTAAAGAAGCTTGATCTTATGCTATTGTAGTGTACGAGGTCATAGTTGTATTTCTCTCAAAAGAAGAAGTTGTAGAAAAAGAAGTCGAGGAGTGAGATGCCGAAGCAAGCAACAAGCAGCTTGATGCCCCTGGTGGAGCTGACTCTTAATCCTAATGGATGAAGGCCTGGGGTCGATTGCATCCATGCAAGCTAGACACCCGTGAGTTGCCAAGAATGTTGGTAGTTTTGTAACTTTACCACATTACAATTTTGTTGAATGATAATTGTAAAATTTTAATGAATTTGCTGATCAAGGTGCTATAGTTTTAATGATTATTTAATTGTATTTCTTGCCTCTTTTTATAATGTTGCATTATTGTAAATAATATGGGAATCATGAATGCAAGGAATAAAAGCATCGGTAAGGAATTTATTCTAGAAGGAGAAACGCTTCAAAGAGAAGAAGCCACAAAGTTGGGCACTTTCACCCCAATTTCCACTTGCAAAGGAAATTTTGCCCCAAAAATATGGAAATTGTGTTCGAATTTCAAAGTAAAATTGAAGGAAGGAATGGAAGTACTTTCACCCCAATCGAGGGACGAATATCCTTTTTGCCCCTCTTGGAGGTGAAACACATTTTAAAGGAGCGGATGCGCTCGATGAAAGAGAGGAACGAAAGTCCCAAGTTGAAAATAAATGCTTTCACCCCAATTGAGGGGCGAAAACTCTTATCACCCTTCTTTGGGGCGAAAGTCATTTTAAAAGCGTTGACTACGTCAAGTTTGAGATTGAAGGCGCTTTCGTCCCAACAGACGGGCAAAATTCCCTGGCGCCCCTCTTTAGGGCGAAACATATTATAAAAATATATGAAGCAACGCTATGAGGGCCAAGCACCCATGAATCAAAGCAATATTTAAAAAAATATGCTTTTGCCCTAAGAGAGAAGCGAAAGTCTTTGTCGCCTCTCTTTGGGGTGAAACGTAACATAAAAGAAAATTTAAAAATGAAAGGGCGCTTCATGGGCTGGGCGCCAACGTATGAGCACAGAAAATAAAAGTCATTTTCACCCCAAAAGAGGGGCAAAAATCTTTGTCGCCCCTCCTTGGGGTGAAACATATCTTAAGAAAGGTTTTAAAACATGGTGGGCCTGACATGGGTAATTCAAGGTAGCACTTTTACCCCAAGTGAGAGACGAAGCTCATTTTTGCCCGGGCGAAAGAGTATTTCAAAGATTTTAAATGCAATAAAAGAGGTTGACATCATAAAGGCCCAATTTAACGCAATTGATGATTTCGTCTACAACTGGGTAGACGTAAAACATAGCTCTTGGTGTGAGTTTGAAGTGTAGAAAATCAAATTCACCTCTGTGGAGAGGCACCATGGGGTTTTGTCTTTTCAGGGGGTGAATGGAGTTTGAAAGTTCCATTTCAGGCTAAGATCATTGCGTAGCACTCCTCGTAAAATTAGCAAGCGATGTCGCCTCTCCAAAAGGGTGAAATTTTTTTTCGTCCTCTTTCAAGGCGAAAGCGAGAAGGACAATTATAAAAAAGATAATTAAAGGGGAAAATTGCTAAAACGTCAAGCCCAACTATGTTGTCGCTCGATGCTACCCCGAAAAGGTTGTTTCGTCTCGTCCTTGGGTGAAATCAATTCTTTGACAGAGATATAGCTTTCAAAGGCGCAATTTTGTGAATTTTATGGGAAAGAGGTGAGGAAGGATAAAATTTAATTCTTAGAGCAATGCAGACAATGCTTCTAGAATGTTGGCTTCAAGGTTGCGAGATCAGGGACAATTCTTGTTTATTTTCAACAAACCGACGATCAACGTGGTTGATTTTCAAAGTAGATTTAATACTCGGTGTACTTTCCTAGCAAAAGTGAATTTCAAAGGTGCGAGACGAAGAAAATTCAATGACCAAATCCCTGATTTTTAGATGATTTTGCTGCATCATGATGCATCGATGTCTAAGATTACTTCAAGCATTTACTCATGTTGACTTCTTTGTGTGATTCTCCCATCAAAGCCAGATCATGGTTTCCTTACATAATGTTTTGACTGAAGAAATAACTGATGTCAAGGAGGAAAATATGCATGTTGGTTTTTTATCTACCAACATTTTGTTGTATATGCATTGAATGATAGAGGCAAAATCCCTCTATAAATACTAATCATTTTTCATTGTAAAAAAGGATGGACACTCTACAAAAAAATACTCCAAGTTTTCTACATTAATAGAAACAATTCAGTTTTTGGTTCTTTGAATGATTCTGCATTTGATAGTTTTCTGTGTGTGATTTCTGAAGGTTTTTTATTCCCATTATTTATTGTGAGTGAATTTTGCTTCTGAATTTAGTCTTTGCTTGTGTGGGGATGAGCACTGAAATGCACCCTAAGGGTTATTTTATTGCATAAGTGTTAGAAGTTTTTACGCTTGTGTTTTTGTTGCATGCTACTAATTGCTCTGTGAAAACTCGATTGTTAGTCTATCCCCATCCTATACTGCTGATTTATAGCCATTTTTCATATCTCTTTCCATAATTTCCAATTTTTTTCCCAAAACTCTAAGCTCATAACCAGTGTAGGATTAGTAAGGGAGCCAACCCTCTCTAGAGATTGGCCTGGAGGATATTTCTTTCCTCCAGCCTTTCAATGTTGACCAGGTCTAAGACGCATAAGACATAGATCTTGTAACTAGGCAGATTCGTGACCAACAGTTACATATGAAATATTCCTAATAGAAATGAATATTTTACCTATAGAGACAACCACAATGATTCTTCTTCCAAGATATCTGAAAAATATTAAACAAATGGACATAAATAAGTGGTCCAAGATTATAGTTGGTGATGAGTTGAATAGAAAAAATAACATTACAATGAAAAAAAATGTGAATCAAATGAATAAGTGAAGTATTTATTTAATAGAATGTCCAAACAACAGGAAAGATATAAAACTTTATGTAAGAGAAAATTTTGGAACAATAATATAAGAAGATAGAAGGTACACTTCCTTCATATATATATAGATATCAAAAACACTTATAACTTTTGAGGACTAGCTTACATCGAACTAAATATGAAATAGGTAAATTAAAGTAACATAAAAAATAAAAAATAAAATTTGCATTTATTTCAATTCACAACCGCGTAAAAACAATTTATCTTGGAAAGGAAAGGTTATATAAATACTATAGATAACCATGCTTATATTTTATCTTTGTATTCTATTTTAAAATATTTGATGAAACAAAAATAGAAAATCTAAGGGAATTTATCAATGAGATTAATAAAAAAAAAATGTGTTTTCCACAATGATGATTCAACTTTAATTTTTCATTAAAAAATTTTCGTTTTAAAGGAGCAAGTATCATAACACGTTATGTTTGATAGCAAAGCTTATCGTTATAACAACACTACCATGTCGAAACCTCAAAATAAATGATTCTTCATGATGTGCATAAGAGCCAAAGCTCAAACCACACAAAATTACACACGTCATAGTTTAAACCTTGAACCTCTCAAAGAGGTGCTAAAACCCTAATCATTGCCCTATCCTCATTGTTAAACTATTTTAATTTTATGAACATTAAAATAGATATATTTTTAATATATATTTATTATATACAAAATTTTATATGCTTTATGTTTTCAAGTTTATCAAATAATAATATTTTTTCTAATACAAAAAACATAAAGGAAATAGATAATAAGTTCACACATAAAAATAGTTTAACAAAATTATATAATTGAATAAAATACAAGGTTTTACTTCCATATTTGAGGTCCCATAGACCATATTTGGGTCTTGCGAAAGTAGTTAAAATCTCTCATTTCATAAGGTATGTTAGATCAAATAACCTAAGGAACAATTAAAAAAAAAAAATTATTTATTTAAAATATTAAAGTGTTTGCATATTTTTTGTAGACTGATTTTTTGGTTAATGGTTTAAAGGTGCAAGTCCTTAGTTACACTTTGTGGGATTCCTTAAGCTTAGCATGTTTAGGAATGTGTATGGGGTTGACCCTCTTGCTTTTTATCCGGTTAATGTGATGATGCAAGTCTAGTGACATATTTTATCTTTGTCTTATAGTGTGTTTGTGAATAATCCACAGTAACTGTGTTGTGTTGTGTGATTTAAGTGTTTTATAAACCCTACATTAACTCTGTTATGAGCCTTAAGTGTTTTATAAACCCTATCACTTGCCATAGTGTAACAGGTTTAAAGGCCCAAGTTCGTGGTCCCAAGTTTATAAACCCTAACACTTTTGTCATATTTTTTACCAATAGAGTAGCAGATTTAAAGGTACAATCCCACTTTTTAATGATATTACTATATAATGATGATATAATGCATTAAAGATGAGGTAGTTTCAATCTTATATAATTAATTTTATTTTTCATTTTTAAATATGAAACTATACCTAATTTTATCAAATAATATATTTATAACATCTAAATTATTATAATATCATTACAAAATAAATCTTATCTATAGATAATAATTTAAGTATAAACCAAAAAAAAACCTTGTTCGTCTATGAAATAAATTTGATTTGCTGCAGGACATGACATATACAATTGAAAGAATTAATAAAAACTATTAATATAAAGAAGTTAAAGATTTGAGTTGTATAAACGGTTAACAATGCTTCTTACAGTCTCAGGACTTCATTATCAAATAATTTTGATTTGCTGACATATAAAACTGAAAGAATTAATATAAATTATTAATATTAAAAAATGGAAATTATTAAACTGTTAACAATACTCCTTACGATCTAGGACTTCATTATAAAGAAGTGAAACTGAAAGATGTAAGTCCTTTCCTTACTGGACCGTACCTATAACAATCTTAAAGTCCTAGGCCGTACCCGTGGATAACTTTCATAAAGAGAGAAGGCAACACCTCTGTCTGTTATCCACATGTCCAGATGCCGCGCCCTTTGTTTTCCTTGTAACGTGACGCATGCACCACGTGACATTTCGCTCCCTCTGTCATCCCCGTTAGCGCACACGTAATTCAACTGGATAATACACCCTTAAACCGTAAGCTTCCACGAGTTATAACATGCCGGGCTGTTAAAAAATCGTTGTTTAAGGTCACATTCGACTGAGAACTTGGTAGGTAGGTGTTCATAATTTGGTTGTTGGGCATTTGAATTGAAAGCATGCCGTCGTTCAAGGAATACAAGTGGTCGTCTGAAATAACAGATCTAACAAGGGATCTAACTTCCACCGCCTGGGGCGCTTTCTGCCCTTGTGTTCTCTTTGCACGCAATGTTCACAGCATTACTGATGGCGACGTCTCGTTTCTAAGGTAACTTCAATCTTGTTTCCTCTGTTTTTTTTTAATAACACTGTGGAGATTAAACTCGGGTCACATCACTGATAATGTAAATGGTGTTTTTATCAGTAGACCACACTCACATGAATATTCGTGGTGAAACCGTGGAGATTAAACTCGGGTCACATCACTGATAATGTAAATGGCGTTTTTATGGGTAGACCACACTCACATGAATATTCGTGGTGGAAATATGGTTCACCACCCTATATGTATCTATATATCTGCAGAATATAGAATGACCTTGAAGGATGTAAATTGGTGCTAGCCAGCGTACCTAATTGGCCTGTGAGGGGTGGCAAGGAATTTTTTCACTTTGTATCGGAACATTTTTGAGTTTTGACCATTTGACCTGCTCATGGTAAAATAGGGCTTTGCAGTGGAGTCCATGCTGCAATGATCAAGAGATCATATTCTACGAGAACTGTCACGGTATCAATGATCTTAGAGTTAGCTCAAGCAGATAGAACATAAAACCCAATGCCAATGAAAGATTTTGAGTAGGTGTGACGGGTACATATAACATAAATTCCCAACGCCTATAGCATATATTGAGTAGGCAACTTAGGGGTTTAACTGTTGCCTAGCACTTGTTAGGTACGAACATTGAAAGTATGGAGTCATGTTGGGAAAAAAATCGAGTGACCTGAGCATTATACCAACTTAATGAGAATTGCATATGTGACCTTTGAGACTAAGAGGAAAGGACATAAAATCCTATGAGAGGGAATTTGTGTTTGTTGTAAAGGGAATTTGTGTTTGTTGTAATTCCAGCTTTTGGAGTTGATCTTATGAGTCATCTTTTTGATCCATGTGGCCGATTTTGATCCATTGAGTACAACCTTGTGTCTTCAGATTCATGCTTCATGTTTTGGAGTTTATAGATGGAGTTTATAGTTTATCTATGGGGCTGATTATGTTCTGTCAATTATCACCTTGTGTCTTAGACCATATGCTTTCATGCCTTTGGTGTATATGGTGCATGCATGCATATCTATATAGCCTAGGGCAGTGAGGCATGAATTTTAAAGCACAATGAGGTGGTAATCCTTATATCCCATTCAACCACATCTATCAAGCCCTAAAAGCAGGTTTTGCAATGAAGATAAATTCTAGGTTGCCCTTTACAGAGATTTGAACCTTGGTGTGGGCTTCGTGCTACAAAGATTTGAACCTTGGTGTGGGCTTCATGCTACAAAGATTTGAACCTTGGTGTGGGTTACATCATCCATATGTCTCAACCAGCCTTAAAAAAACCTTTAAAAAAACCAGTTTTGCAATGAAGATAACCTTTTGAAAGGTTGTCCAGCTTATTTGGTGCTATATCATCCATGTCTCAACCAGCCTTAAAAAAACCTTTAAAAAAACCAGTTTTGCAATGAAGATAACCTTTTGAAAGGTTGTCCAGCTTATTTGGTGCTATATCATCCATATGTCTCAACCATTGAACCAAAAAAACTAGCAAAATATTCTACGAACACAATTAACATTCTTAGAGACATAAAAAAATATTTAAACATTCCTACTTAAACCATACTAGAAACATGAAAAATGTTTTATCTATCATCCTTTGAGCATTGAAATAACATTGCTACTTAAACGATACTAGAAAAATACATTATCTATCATCCTTTGAGCATTGAAATAACATTTCTACTTAAACCACGCTAGAGACATGAAAAATACATACTAGAGACCTGAAAAATACATTATCTATCGTCCTTTGAGCATTGAGAATTGATTTGAGTTTAACGAACTTGGCTTATGAGAGTATCTTGATGAATATAATCTGAATTTTTGGTGAATTCGTGACAGTAGATTTCAATACTTTTTTTGTTTTCGGTCATTGGATTGTATTGCTAGATTTTTTGCAATTTGGTCATAAGAGAGTAGGGGTGGGTCGGTTTTTACTATGTAAATCCAAGATCATAAGAAGAAATGGATTTGTACTTACTTTATATAAGCATTTAACACAGCATGATACTTAGTGAGTAGATAGAGCCAGTAAAATGTAATGATAGTATATTTCAATATTGTTTCTTTTGTTTTTGTTTTTGTTGTGGGTCATACGATTCTATGCGACATAGAGTAGGGGTTGTGATTTTTCTATGGAAAGCCAAGATCATTAAAAAATTGGATTCTATGCAAAGCCAAAATCATTTGAAGAAATTGGGTCTGTACTTCTTTTATAGAAGCATTGAAGAAATTGGATTTATACTTCCTTTATAGAAGCGTTGAAGACACCACGATACTTATAGCTTCTACAATAGATAGTGAGTAGATAGAGCCACAAAAATGTAATGCTAGTAGATCATTAAAAAAATGGATTTATACTTCCTTTATAGAAGCATTGAAGACACCACGACACGTATCTTCTACAGTAGATAATGAGTAGATAGAGCCACAAAAATGTAATGCTAGTAGATTTCAAATATGCTTTGTTTCTCTTGTTTTTGTTGTAGGCCATTGGATTGTATGCTATGCAAAGCCAAGATCATGAAAAAAAATTGGATTCATACTTCCTTTATAGAAGCATTGAACACACCACAATATTTATCTTCTATGGTAGATAGTGAGTAGATAGAGCCACTAAATTTTGTTTTGTGCAAGATCACACAATGAGTCCCTCACCAAGGCCAAACACGAACCCTGATGCAGATGTCTTTTCGGAGCCATAAAATCACAATCGGCCATCCAAATAATGCATTGTTCAAACCCTAGGTGTAAAATCACGCTAGAATCATGATTGTAGATCAAAAACCATAAAATTCAATCGATGACTGCTTTCAATCGATGATTGCGATCACCACTTAAAGTGGCAGTCTTGTCTCTGTTGATTTTTTAGGACTTGTACTTTTGTGGAACACATGTCAAAACATGGTTTAATCATGACTTTATCCTTATTTCAGGCTTTTGCAAAAGCGAACAAGCAAAAGCTACCAACTAGGTGAAGAAGAAAGGGAATCAAAACCACCTGCCAACATGGGTCACTATCATCCTATCCAAGGAAGACTAACAAAGTCAGTCCACCTTCCTCCCATATTGAGGAGGAAAAGACTTTCAACCACCTGCAAAGTTAGTTGTTAGCCTTGTTTTTACAAATACAAGGTCCTCAGTTCAGAAACTAAAGATCAGGAATTGAAATAGGATTTTTAGTAAATAAAAATGATAGCCATTTTCCCTTGGTTGAAAAAGTCTCTTTACATGTGATCATGTGTAAGAGTGCAACTAATTATTTTCCTTCCCTTAAAGAAGCTTGATCTTTTGACATTGCCCTAGTATTAGGCTTTTCAGCCATGTAATCATTAGTTGAAAAAGTTTCTTTTCATGTGCTCATTTAAGAGTTCAACTAATTATTTTTCTTCCCTTTTTTCTTCCCTTAAAGAAGCTTAATTTTTTAACATTGCCCTAGTATCATGGTATCCAGAGTACCTTTGCCTGTTCAAATCCTAAATTTATGTTAAAATTTCATCTTGATCTCTTAAACATAAATTTCGTCTTGATCTCTTAAATGGGCCTATTGTGCCTTGATCAAATGGTAGATTAATCTAGAAGTCACTAATCTCAACAGCCTGATTGCATTATTCGATGAAAATCATCTGGACAACACAACTGGGAGAAATTATATTGATTTCTAGGGAGTATTTCTCTAGAATAAAGGTGCATCATCTTAACTATTTTGTTAAGAATCAAGATCAAGAACATGAACCATCCTATTAAGAGATTCAAGACTTCCATCTGAGGGTAGAGACTAAAGTTCATTTATTGTGTAGACTGCCTTGATATACTTTCTTAGATTGTCTCATTCAAGGTTTGTGGAAATTGTTATATGTCTGTAGTTCCCATCATATCCTGGCCTTTTGCTTGGACTGAATACACTTTTCATTGATTAATTCAAGCGTTACTTTATCTAATATTCATAGGGGTTTTAAGTATTTACAGGTATGTTTATTATTAGAGGTTTTAAGTATTTATTGGACTGAATACACTTTTCATTGATTAATTCAAGCGTAACAGAATTCTTACTTTATCTAATATTCATAGGGATTTTATTATTAGAGGTTTTAAGTATTTATTTTACTGAATATACTTTTCATTGATTAGTAACAGAATTCTTACTTTATCTAATATTCATAGAGTCTTAAGTATTTACAGGTGAGTTTTAAGTATTTATTTTACTGAATATACTTTTCATTGATTAGTAACAGAATTCTTACTTTATCTAATATTCATAGATTCTTAAGTATTTACAGGTGAGTTTTAAGTATTTACAGGTACGTTTATTATTAGAAGTTTTAAGTATTTATAGGAATATCTACCCTATAACGGGGCAAGCATGATAGAATAGATCTCTCAACTAACTAGATTTGGACTCTTTAAAATCCTTAAAACATAAGATTATATGTGTTTAAAGGCAAAGTGTTTATAACACATTTTCACATGAAAATGTGGAATAATGGGATGGTATCTTTAATGTTTAGCTTAACATCTTTCAGAAGGTTAATGCTCCAGTTACCCATGTTTCACGGATATGAACACAAAGCAAACAAAACTCTCTAGAAAAATCATAAAAAAAATTCTGCAATGTCCTTGTAATGCTATCAATCGACTATGCAATCACTGAATATCAGAATTTTATTGCAAAGCTGATAATGAGAATTCAAGTTTGAATGAGAATAAGGCTTTAACCGTTTATTGGTTTGGATGCAGAGCAAGTATACTCCATCTTCTTCTAGGGGGTTGCTGGGGAGCTCCTGCTTCCCTCGTGTGCGGTCCAGTTGCATATTGGTTTACATGTGTCTCCTGCTATGCTTATCCATATAGACGTCAGCTGAGGCAAAAACATGGGCTGCCTCAGATCCCTTACTCTGATTTTGCAACTCACTTTCTTTGCCACCCATTTGCAATATGCCAAGTACTAGTTTCTGTCTGTTCTGGTCAGAAAAATTTAATCTATATCTGCTAATTTTTTATATTGCAATTCAAAATTTTGAATATTCCTGATCATTTATCTTCTTTGACAGGAATACAGACAGATAAACTCTACACATTCTGAGTGTATCCCTGGGCCTGGGGAAAGCACAGTCGACCGAGGTCCAGATGAAACTGTGACCCATGTGGAAGCTGTTCAGAAGATGGAAAGATAATGTTCACTGAAATTCCCCTTTGGGTCATAATTTGCTCTCCTGTTGTTGCTTTGCTTTTAGTTTTAGATGAAGCAATCTTAATTCAAAGGCAAGTGGGACTGCCCTTTGTGTTCATACAAATGATAATGGCAATAATTTATCTTGTGATGCTATTTCACTTGTAAATAAAGGTCATCTAATCTTGATTTTTCGTATTTCGTATTGTGTTTCTGTACATCAGATTCGTGGTAGTAAAGATGTAAACACCCATTGCTATTTCATGGCTGATTTACCAATTGACTGGAAATTTCTTGTATATTTTGAAATATATAAAGTTTCTGGTCCCTGGATATATCCTTAAGACATTGATTTTTATTTGAGTTCTTGGTTGGGGAAATGAGAATTTGGAAAAATGTGAATTTTTTATTCTTTCAATGTCTTTCCAAGAAGAGCGTGGAATGAGGGAAATATCACTCATTGTTAAATGATATTAGTTTTCTTAACCCAATAAAGCCATTGTTTCATGGTATGTGGAATGAGGGAAATATCACTCATTGTTAAATGATATTAGTTTTCTTAACCCAATAAAGCCATTGTTTCATGGTATGAATTTTCTTAACCCAATGAAGGCAATGGAGGCAATGGTATGAATTTTCTTAACCCAATGAAGGCAATGGAGGCAATGGTACACGTCATTGTTAAAGTGTACCCAAATGTCATCCTATTATCCGCATGCCTTTGTTTAAACTTTGAATAGGAAGAGCGTAGTAACTAATTCACAAGGAATAAATTAGGAAGCAATTCCAACTTATTGAAAGATTGAAAGATTTAGAGTGGAAGTGCCTTGCATCAGCAAAGAAAGGAAGAATACAATAGGTGTTGGTGTTCTTATTACACTGATTGACATCTGGCTTGTCTAAGCTTGAGGTGACAACAAACAACAAAGAGCAAGGCTTCATACAATTAAGTCAATGGTAAACTATACAGAGATGTTATCCAATAAGCAAGGCTTCATACAAGGCTTCATACAATTAAGTCAATGGTAAACTATACAGAGATGTCATCCAATAAGCAAGGCTTCATACAATTAAGTCAATGGTAAACCATACAGAAATGTCATCCAATTTTTCCTTCCTTTGTTTGGATTTTGAATAGGGGAGATTAGTAATTAATCCACAAGGAATGAATTACAATTTGTTTGAATTTTGAATAGGGAGAAATTAGTAACTAATTTGCGTGAAATGAAGATGACAATGGTAGGTTGGATTATGCTAATTGGCATCTTGGTTTTCTAATTTTCAGGGGAGAAAAAAGGATAAAGCATAGGCAGGGCATTACAATTCAGAGGCACACCATAACTTTATTAGATTATATTATTTGCTCCAGTATCGATTGTATTTATACATGTTATGAGGGGTGGAACGTGGATTGACCCTCCGTGGTCGGTTGGATGCCGTTGCCATGAGGAAAGCCTTTGTGGGATGAAACGGAGAGGAAGTTGAGGAATAGCTTGCCGTGAGCAAGCAAGGAAGAGGATGAGGTCCTCGTAGACCAAGCCAGTGGAACGCGGATTGACCCGCCGTGGTCGGTTGGATGCCGTTGCCATGAGGAAAGCCTTTGTGGGATGAAACGGAGAGAAACGGAGAGGAGGTTGAGGAATAGCTTGCCGTGAGCAAGCAAGGAAGAGGATGAGGTCCTCGTAGACCAAGCCAGTGGAACGCGAATTGACCCGCTGTGGTCGGTTGGATGCCGTTGCCACGAGGAAAGCCTTTGTGGGATGAAACGGAGAGGAAGTTGAGGAATAGCTTGCTCACGGCAAGCAAGGAAGAGGATGAGGTCCTCGTAAAGCAAGGAAGAGGATGAGGTCCTCGTAGACCAAGCCAGTGGAATGCGGATTGACCCGCCGTGGTCGGTTGGATGCAACCACGGCGGATGCCGTTGCAATGAGGAAAGCCTTTGTGGGATGAAACGGAGAAGAAGTTGAGGAATAGCTTGCCTTTGTGGGATGAAACGAAGAAGAAGTTGAGGAATAGCTTGTCGTGAGCAATAGCTTGCCGTGAGCAAAGCAAGGAAGAGGATGAGGTCCTCGTAGACCAAGCCAGTTGCACGTTGCCAAGGGCTTTTCAAGAAAGGAAAAGAGAACTAGACAAGGATAACATCCCATGTTCAAGCTAACTATGCTGCCATTAGTTATCCATGCCAAGTGACAGAATACTTGTGTTTCGGGTGGGTTTGGACTAAACCGTCGGTTGAGGCTCGACAAGGAGCGAAGAAAGGACTTGAGACCCGACAACCTGCCGCTAGGGCAAGTCCTTTGGGCAAGAGGAAAGGATGACCTTGTACCAAGTCTCGGGACCTGCGAGTCCATCGAGCACTTAGTAATATTGTTAAGCTGTGAGGGCCTATAGACCCCGGTATTGTAATGATCGGCCTTTGGCCTTGTTTATCAATATAAGGAGTATTTTCGAATATCTCGTCTCTTCGTGTGAATGTTATACATTGTATGTATGGATGAAATGGATGCTTCCGCTAACTCTTAACGTGTGAGTTGCTTTTGTTGTGTTGAGTTGTGCAGGGACTACGAATTGAAGTTGCTTGAGGTGTATTTCGTGACGTCTAAAGCCAGTTTAGACATGAGTGGTGTCGGGCGGGTGTGGGGACAGACTGTGAAAGCATGACCCATCACAGTTGGTATCAAAGCCTCGATTTTGAAGGCCTGGCCACCAAGCTCAATCTAGTTGGTACCGATGTGTCAGTGTCTGGATAGCCTTGTGCTACTAAACTGTTGGGCAGTGTAGTCCTCGTGACAAGCTCAAAGAGCAGACGAGTTGTGTGTCGAGTAGGTCTCGACTCGATGGAAACCCCATCATGGCACAAGCTCGTGTGGAGGGTGTTAACGTTACTGTTAGCATGTCCTGAGGAAGCCAAGATGGGTTTCCTACGCCAAGCTCTCGGAAGTAGACAGAATATGGTGCAACCAAGAACCTTAGACAAGATGCTCGTGTTTCAAAACCTGTCCACAGTTATCCCGCCTTGCAGTTGCCAGGATAGAATGATGAGGAGGCTTCAAAAGGTCGCCCAACCTAGGGAATGACCTCAAGAGTGGGAGGAGTCGTGGGAGAAGGATAGAGAGACACTAGAGAAGGAGGTGATCAAGTGTCGAGCGAAGATCACCCAATGCCAAAAAGCATTGATGGAGAATACCTTGGTGTCACTAACTGACCAAGTGGGTTAAAACACAGTGATGATCGAAGATATGAGGCAAGAGTTGGCCGAAATGCAAGAGGAACAAGTTGTTCGATACCCTTGCTCCTGCCACCAACGAAATGCGAATCAAGCTGCGAGAACTGGCATGCTATGACAGTTCACGGGAGTTGAGTGCTCTCAACCATTTCTTCTGGAATATGAGTCAATACCTGAAGATGTTGGGACCGCTCTCAGATGAAGAAGAACTCACCCTGGCGACAAGATACATGACAAGCATCGTGTTGACCTGGTGGATCAACCTAGCGGAAGATATCACAGAGGGTAGAGCAAGCGAAAGGATTGATTCATGGGATGACTTGAAAAGGGCATTGACGATTCAATTTCAACCTAAGAATGCCGAGTGGGTAGCGAGGGCCAAGCTACAAGACCTAAGGCATACTGGAAAGATCAGAGATTATATAAAGGCATTTCAAGATCTCTCGATCGAGGTGAAAGGACTTTCAAAAGAGCATAGGTTGTTCATATTCCAGTATGGGCTGAAGCCCGAGGCTCAAAACGAGCTTCAACGCCGTAAACCCAAGACGGTTTGAGAGGTCGTTGCAATTGTGGAAGACTTCTTCGACCACAGACCAGAGGTTGAAGAGGAGAAAAGGACCCAAGGTCCTCTATTGGGAAAAGAAGCAAGGGTAACCAGCCTCGTGCCAAGCCCAAGAAGAACTCAAAGCTGGACTAGCCACTGAGGGAACACCGGTTCAACCACCCAAGCAAAGGATGGTCCCCGACAAAGAAGAAAAGAAGGAAAGTTGGCCCGTGGCTTCGTTGTTGGGTTTGCTTAGGACCTCACACCAAGAACGAGTGTCCTCAATAGGAAAAGGCCACCAGTGACCAGCAAGAAGGAGAATTGTTGGAGGGAAAAGAAACTCGACTCCAACATACCGAACCTGAAGGATACAGGAGGGGAGGGGAAAAGACCTCCCACCCGACCGCAAGCTGAGGTCCCAAAGGAAGAAAGACCTCCGCTTCAGATAGAGGAGATTGAGGAATCCAAAAGAGGTCAGAAGAGGAAATCCTTTGGAGGATCAAGGGCACCACAACCACTCAAGACAGAAGAGGAGAGCCACCATAGCTCAACATCTCCCCAAAGGTTCATCAAGGGGAGAGAGGATGAGGGAGATGTCAAGATGGAGTACTTCAGGCCCAGACCGTGGATGGTGACGAGGGTGAGACAACAACTCGCTCTCCTCAAGGACTGAGCAGGAAAAGGAGAATCAGTCGATGAGGAGCTCGAGGTTGTACAACAGGCTCTCCAATACTGGGAGAGCCTTGGAATAGAAGAAGCGAACTCTAGCGTGGGACTAATAGAGCCCACTATTCCCCAGTCGAGCTCTCTTCCAAACGGCGAACAGGCAAAGGCGACAAATCCTCCTAGGGAAACCCCAAGCGAAAGTGATGTGGGTGATGACAGACTCGAGCACAAGGCTGAGGGAGGTTCACCTCCTCGCAAGTCTGTGAAGGCACCTAAATCCAAAAGGTCCTTTCGTGGAGAAAGACGATGTCAAAACCAATGTAAGGATTAGGCATAAAGACCCTCCTTACCACGTTGCATGAGGAGGTTTGTACCAAGCCGACAAGATGTGAAGATCCTCCTTACCATTCCGCGTGAGGAGGCTTGTACAATGTCGGTGAGAAGATGTGAAGACCCTCCTTACCCGCCGCATGAGGAGGTTTGTATCAAGTGGGTAGATAGTCCATCTTGACCAGCAAGACAGGACGATGAAGAAGAATTGGAGATGGTAAGCTGTCAAGGAGAGGACTTGAGAAGAAGGCATCACCAACCCTCACTTAGTTCGGGCACTCAACATCTTTGTGCTGACACCAAGGATGGCGTTGAATTTAAGTGGGGGAGGATTGTGAGGGGTGGAACTCGGATTGACCCGTCGTTGTCGGTTGGATGTCATTGCCATGAGGAAAGCCTTTATGGGATGAAACGAAGAGCAAGCTCTATGTGGAAGTTGAGGAACAGATTGTCGTGAGCAAGCAAGGAAGAGGATGAGGTCCTCATAGACCAAGCCAGTTGCACGTTGCCAAGGGCGTGCCAAGAAAGGAAAAGAGAACTAGACAAGGATACCACCTCCATGTCCAAGCTAACTATGTTGCCATTAGTTATCCATGCCAAGTGAGAGAATACTTGTGCTTCGGGTGGGTTTGGACTAAACCGTCGGTTGGGGTCTGACAAGAAGCGAAGAAAGGACTTGAGACCCGACAACCTGCCGCTAGGGCCAAGTCCTTTGGGCGAGAGGAAAGGATGACCTTGTACCAAGTCTCGAGACCTGCGAGGCCATAGAAAACTTAGTAATATTGTTAAGCTGTGAGGGCCTATAGACCCCGGTATTGTAATGACCAGCCTTTGGCCTTGTTTATCAATATAAGGAGTCTTTTCGAATATCTCATATCTTCGTGTGAATGCTATACATTGTATGTATGGAATGAATGGATGCTTTCGCTAACTCTTAACGTGTGAGTTGTTGTTGTTGTGTTGAGTTGTGCAGGGACTACGTATTGAAGTTGCCTGAGGCGTATTCCGTGACGTCTAAAGCCAGTTTAGACGTGAGCGGTGTCGGGCGGGTGTGTGGACGACCTGTGAAGGCCTGACCCTATCACACATGTGGTTTACTCTAATATATAGAGACAGACTCATAAGAGGACCATATGGGAGTCATATTGTCGTCTGCAATCATGTCTAAAAGTTTAACTAAACCTTCCACTCAGACAAATACTTATCAGATTTGTAACTTCATTTTCCTAATTTTGAAGCTTTCCATGTAGAACTAATATTTGACCTTCTTTGTTCTTTCGAGTGCAAGGTTATTGCATCTCTTTGTGTCTTGTTCCCTTGGATTTTTAGCCATGGTTACATAGCTTTGAATATCACATCTTAGAATAGAAAAATGTTTTTATTCCCACTTCTTCAAATAATTTGTCTAATTAAACTAACTTTGTGCTTGCAAAGCTTGTCAATACGCACAATACCCCTGCGCTAGACAAAGGAATGCTTGGTTGTTTTTAATTTTTCATTTATAACAACCTTTTAGCCAATGTGAAGCAATATCTGGATGTTGATTTGCAATATCCCCTGCACTTATGTAGATCCCTTATTCAATCTGCATTACAATATCTGAGCAACTCTTTAAGTGTTTCTCCTAGATATTCTTTGAATGTGATACTAAGATTTATGCATTTGAGATACGTCCTTGATGCATGTTCACTGCTACAATCACATATTGTTCCAAAACTGAATCACTATGCCCACAAAATAAGGTATGTCGGATGCTCAATGTTGCATGTATCAAACTTTCTATAGCACTTTGGTAGGGAATTCTTTTTTCCCTATTTTATCTTGTCTTTGAAGTATATTTTTAAATAATTTTATCCCTAGTTCCATTGGGATGAGCATTGATCTCCTGCTACATTTGCAATGTATCTAATCATTCAAATTACCCCATTCTCTTTTTCCTCTCTTCATGCATTTAAATTCCCTCGATTTGTCATTTCAGATTGTGCTACTACCATCTTCTTGAAATAATTCAACAAGATCAAGCTCTTGATTGTGTCATTAACATATAGCACCAATTCCAATAATCAGAAATTACATCCCAAATTCTATTTGATGTATACATCACACCTATATCTGAATGAGTCCTTTCAAATACTCAACTATCAGTTGGTTTTAAGCCCGGTATAACTGCTCCAACCATACAGTTCCCAACTATACAATGCTAAAAGTCTTCTCCCACCAAATAGCCATTCATCAGTTGGTGTCGGGTCTTAGCTGACTACTTCAAACCATACAATGGCATACGTTATGTTCTTGCCCTTTTGAATGCATCCTTCATATTGTTCCATATAGATCTCTTCATTAATAATGCCATTCAAGAAGAGTATAGACTGGATTAACATGCAGATGTACCTCAAGTACTTTGATGTTATTCGCAATTCTGATGTAAACGTTTTGTTCCTTCCGTCTATTTAGAACCTTGACCACTAGGTGCACCCTATATCGATTAATAGTGCTATTCAGTTTATTATTTAGTTTGAATAGCCGCCTACATTCGGTTGCCTCTCTTCTGGGGTATTGAATCCTAATGTAATCCAAGGAAATCAATCGGGTATCTACTAGAGCATTATACCTTTCCACTTTAAGCCTGTATACTAGCTCATCCCACAGGAGGCCTTCAACTGAATTTGTAATTGGGTTCTTCGTTCTATCTTGTTCTCTTTTAAAAAAAATGTCATCTGGATTCCTATTATTAAGGGATGGCAGTAATTATCCATGCCATATTAAATCTGCAATGCCATACTAAATATTTTCACACCTCAACACTAAGGCATAGGAGCTGCAACAAAATTCATGAAATTATTAGAAACGATGGTTCCATATCAGAGGATATTCGTGACATTAGAGCTGAGGTAGTATCTTTTTTGGTTCTTTGTTAGGTTCAAGAGATTGCAGGGACAGAGAGGTTGAAATATTTCTAAGATCTATTCCACTGCTGGTGTCGAGAGATATGAATTTGAGCCTTGAAGCTCCTTTTAAGGATGAAGAGATCAAATTTGCTATTTCTAGAATGGGAGCTTTGAAAGTGCTTGGCCCGGATGGTTTTCTCCCCCTATTTTTTAGAAATTCTGACACATTGTGGGAATGAAATCTGTGTTGTGGTGAGATCTGTCCAGTGAGATCTGTCCAAAACTCCAATCTAATTCCTTATGGGGTGAATTCTACCTTTCTGGCACTTATACCAAAATCAACAAGAGCCAACAAATTTAGTGATTTTTGCCCAATTAGCCTATCCAACACTATTTATAAGATCTTTTCCAAAATGTTGGTCAACAGGTGCCTTTCCTGATTGATAAAACTCAGTGGTTTTGTGGCTGGGAGGCAAATCTTGGATGGAGTTTTTGCGGTCCTTGAAATCCTTCATTCGTTTTAGCTTCCTCAAGGTGGACATGAACAAGGAATACAATAGTGTCCTGGGAATTTATGTTTGAATTCCTGGTTAAATTTGGATTCATTCAAAGTTGGATCAATATGATTAGGGCCTATGTCACATCTGCGAAGTTCTCGATTTTGGTGAATGGGTCCACTACTGGTTATTTCCAAAGCTTTAGAGGTCTTTTAGTCAAGGAGACTTGTTATCACCATATATTTTCATTCTAATGGATCCCTCTATTGAAGGTCTCAAGCCAGCGCTCTCAGTTAATTCCATCTCCCACCACCAATTCATTGATGATACGTTACTCTCCTTTTTGGCTTCTGTGGTTCGAGCTAGAGCGGTTAAGAAAGTTCTAAATTTATTTGAGAAAGCGGTTGGTCAAAAGATTAATTACCTTAAAGAGTATGATATATTTTTTAAACATTCCTTTAGGTAGACAAAGGAAGATCGTTGAAATACTGGGTTATGGCATAGCAAAATTTCCTGTTGGGCCTACCTCTGTTTACTGGAAAAATGTAGGAAAGTTATTGGGACCCGGTGGTGGAGACTGTAGAAGAGATTGGCCAGCTGGAAAGGTGCATTGTTGAGTCAAGCAAGGAAGATTCTTATGGTCAAAACTGTGCTTCAGAGTATTCCCGTTTATTTTATGTCCATTTTCAAGCTTCCCGTAAAAGTGTTATCCAAATTGGAACGTATACAAAAAGCCTTTCTATGGGTTGGGTCTGAAGATCATAAGAAGTTTCATCTTGTCTCATGGAACCAAGTTTGTTCTAAGAAAGCTTGTGGAGGTTTGGGTCTCAGAAATCTTCGATTGATGAACGATGCATTGATAATGAAACAGGGCTAGAAAATTCTAAAAAAAGAGGAGATGGAATGGACCAATATTATTGCTACCAAATATCTGAACAAATCTAGAAGCTTTCTAGTCGACGCCCTCTTAGTGGGGGTTCTATTTTCTGGAAAAATTTGTGTAAAATTAGAGTAGATTTAGAATAAAGTTTTTCGTTGGATTTTGGTAAATGGGAATTCTACTGACTTTTGGAAAGGTCCCTGGCTTCTAACTTTTTCCCTGTTGCAAGATCCTAACCTTGCATCAGTTGAGCGTCTTACTAGGGGACTTGGTTGGTCTAAGGTAGCTGATTTTATAGCTTGCATTGAGGGCATAAGTCTGGAAGTCGATGCCTACTACCAACTATAGTAGAGAACTTGCATGGAGTTCTATTTCTAATATGCTTAAGCTACAGGGTTTAAAGTTGCAAGATTCCAAGGATTTTATAATTTGGAGAGGACAGAGTGATGGCTCTTTTTCGGTCAAATCAACGTAGATCCTCCTTGATTCTAACTCTCCCCTTTGGCTCCCTCCATGAAAAGTCTTGCTTAAACATCTGACTTTGAAGGTTAACATCTTTTATTGGTTGGTCATCTAGAATAAATGCCTTACTATTGAGAATTTGTGCAAAAGGGGGATGATCCTCCCTAATAGATGTTACCTGTGTGAATCCATCGAGGAAACATGATTGCATCTTTTCTTCCAGTGCCCTTTCTCTGCTTCTATTTTGATCCACATTATCCACTTTCTAGGGGTTCACTTGGTCTACCCGAATTCACTTCTTGATTTTTGCTCGCAATGGTTTCCACCTTTTAGTTCCCCATGTCTTATTTGGTTCTAGAAATTCTTGCTTCCTCATGTCTTTTGGGGCATTTGGTGGGAAAGAAACCAAATAGCGTTCAAAAACTCCAAAAGAGACCCAGATTCAATTGGCTTAAAGGTTATCAGGAGTGCGATGGAAAATGTGGCTACTTGTCTACCATATTTGGATGGTGGTATGGTTGAAGAAGCAAGCTTGGAGCATCTGCTTGGTTTTCCTCCAAATCCTAGACCTGTTGGAGCCCCTACCTCGGCCTAGAGAAGCTCAGTGAGATGGTCCCCGCCCCCCAATGGATGGGTTACGCTAAATTGTGATGGAGTCTCAAAGGGGAACCTTGGTCTTTCTGGGGTTGGTGGGGTAATCATAAATGAAAGGGGAATTAATTGGGGCTTATGCGAAATTTTTATCTGTCCCAAGTTTCCATTTTGTGGAGGCTTGCTACAAGGTTTATTGTTGATTGACTTTATGGGTTTCCAAAGAGTATTAGTGTGTAGGCAGCAAATCCACTTCCCAGAAGAAGTAATTTGCTCAATTTTGAAAGTTTTGACACAAGTGACAGTTTGCTCAAGTTTTTCAAATCATACAGGCAGGAGCAAACCATACAGTAAGGGGCAAGATCGTACAACTGCAAGGGCAAACTGTACAGGGCACTGGCAAATCGTACAAGGCGCACCAAAATTCATCCAAATGCAAGGGAAATGTAATTTCAGAATGAAATGTCATATAGATTTGCTAACTAAGGTGTTAAACTTAGTAAAAGGCCTAATTAATGTATTCAGTTGTATATGGGCAGTTGTAAATAATGGATTGTCTCAGGAACCGCTTTGGAATAGCCTGGGCAACGTTATATAAGGCCCCATTTTTGAATTTGTAGGTCTGGTTGCTAGAGTGAATGGATAGTAGTGTTATTTTGTTGATTCTCGAAGTTATTACAGTCATATTTATACATTTTCCATATTGTACTTGGATTCCTATACATTAATGAGCATAATGATAGTTATGGACAACTGTGTATGATCCTGGCAATGAGGAACAATGAATTGTGGATTAATATGATGTGGTTGTGTTTTCTATTGACTGTTGTAGGTTAGTTTTTATGCATTGTTACATCCTTGTGGTAGAATTTGGTATTGGTGAACCTTGAAGAATGATCTAAAAGCATGGTAGCATTAAGGAAGATGTATTGAAGGGTGTTGTACGATTTTTGGATGTAATGAGGCACATGGGATCTCTCAATAGTATGGTTAAGATGTTTTGCCTATTGTGAATATTGCATTGATTGGTCTATCAAACCCTTACAAAACATTCCCGAGAGAGATTGGAGCAATGGGACATCTATACTAGCATCAGGTTGTGTTGTTAGTTTGTACAAATCATACATCGTCATCCTTACAAATTGTACAAAGCAATGTTTACCCGATTTGGTAAAACAGGCGATTGAGTAAAACTTACCCAATTTGGCAGTTTTGGGGAATCGACTTGATTGTTTACAAAACTGTGTATGGCAGCCTCCAAAACCAAATCTGTCAGTTTTGCTACGTGCAATATCTTACCATCTTGACACTGTACGATTTGAGATCGTACAGTGTAGGCTTTTGATGACCGTACAAGGTGATTACAGTTTGTACAAGGGTAGTTCAAGCAGGCATACGACCGTACGATTTGGTAATAGAATTGTTTTTAGCCCATTGATCATTCTTAGCTTTGGAAATTACCTCCCCATCGGGAATACTCCACCCCTGTGCTACATAGTGGAGGGTGATTCGTTAAATATAATCAATTTCTCCACCCCTATGCTACATAGTTGAGGGTGATTCATTAAATATAATCAATTTAATTAAATTCTCTAGGCCCCTGAATTGGATGATCGCTAATTTGATCTTTGAAGCCAACATAATTATGCAATCTAGAGAAGAATTTCAAATTCAGCATATTTACAGGTAAGGGAATAAAGTGGCGGACCTAATGGTAAACTTAGGCCTTTCTCAGCAAGGGCTCTTAGTCTTGAATTCCAATTTCCCTTAGATCCTTCGGAGATTGATAGATGATGATAGTGGTCGAGGTCTGGTTCTTGTGTTTCTGGGTAGTTGAAGGGAGGTGCAGTTCTTTTGGTTTGGTTACTTTTCTTCTTTGCTCAGTCTGGTGTTTAGTAGTGTTGGGAGTGTTATGCTCAGGGAAACTAAGGTTTTTTGGTTGGTTTAAGGGCTTGTTTAGATTTGAAATCCCCTCGGCTCCTTTTGGCACCATCGTCCTTTGATAATGGTAAGTCGTCTTGAAGGGCCCTTCGGATCTGATTGGACCAGGTGGTGTTGCGGTCAGGTGGCTATCATGTGGATGTGCAATCTATTCATCTTTTTTTCTCGAGGTTGCAGGTTTTTCCTTAATCTTGGGTTTTGGATTGGTTGATTTTTTGGTAGTCAAGGGTGGTCTAGGGTCGACTTCCTCTTCCTCCCGTGCTAGTGAGACCTCCTTGCAGAGGTGGAAAATTTTGGATGGCACAACTGGATCTTGTGGTTATCTTCCAATTTGGTTATTTGGTTGATGGTGTGCCACCTCACGGTTTGATTTGAACGCATGCTTGTAATCTGATCAAATTCTTTGCATAAGTTTTACTCATGGTGTTGGCAGGTTAGTTGTCAGTTTTCAAGGATGTTTTCTCCTAGAAGACAGCGACAATGATGCATCCCTTGCTTGGCTTGGAAACTATCATCTCCACCCATGACATTCATGTGGGAAAGGCCCCCTTATTCATGCTTGGTTAGTGAGCAATGACAACAAGGCCGAGATCCTTTGGTTGAATTGTGAGTTCTGGTGTGAGCCCTATCAACATTGTTATCTAGAAAGGGCATCTCTTAGTTTGTGGCATCGCTTTCCTTAGCAAAATCTTAAAACTCTTGTTGAATCTTGTTGTCTGAGTTTCTGCAGGGCTTTCTATTCGTTCTTTCATTTTAATAAGACAATTCTCAGCACAAGGTGTTGTTGTAGTGTGAAATTGAATTTTTGTTCCTTAGGTGCCTAGTGGTGCAAAATGGGCCAACAATTTGTGTAGAAGGATTTGAAGGTCCATTTGGAACCTAATACTTTAGTGGTTGATGATGAAGTAAGGAAAATTTTGCGTAAAGGAGGCCTCTTGGACTGTCTTCAGTCCTTTCATGGGCATCACAGAGGCCTTTCTCGAATGTTGTTGCACTCTTGGAGAAAGGGTTGGGTTCAAGTTGGTGGGATTGAGTTTCAATTTTCGATGGCTTTAGTGGGTGAGGTGATTGGTTTGCCAGTCGATAGCGCTTGCCACAATCAAAAAATGCATTCCCTAAAGAGGGAAGTGAGTTTTTTATTGTATAATGGGGAATATTTGCCAAAGATGCAAAATGGCTTTGATGCCAAGGCTCTCAAAGCCCCCTAGAATCGATTCATTATGGTGATAATGGATTATTTTACCTTAGATGTGAACAAAGAGGTGATTCGCGACTTTCATATGATGTTTCTAAACCAACTTAGAAGGAAAAGGCTACATGAACGTCCCCTCATTTCTATTTCATTTTGGTGAAGTCTCTGAGTGATGTGAGGGGAGGGAAAGTGTTGGACCCTATCCATCAAGGCCTAATTTTGCTGGCATTTGAACATGTGGCCAATTCTAGAGGCATTGCAATGGAGGAGATGCTAACAAAGATTGAATTTCAAAAAATCCCCCCGACCTTTGACCCACCTTTGACGTCTTCTAGGTCTTCAAGCGAATCATTTGAGTTTGTGTCAGACAGTTTTAAGACTCCCTTTTCTTCTTCGAAAGAGAAGGCTAATTCTGCAAGCAAGGTGGTGGTATCCCCTAGTGGTATCTGAGGGGTTGAGCGCATCGTTCAAAATGCCTCTCGACAAAAGTGAAGAAGACAAAAAAAACTCCCCTATCTCGGTGGAGGTTACTGATTCAGAAGAGAGTCTACAAACAAAGAAAATTTCAAAGCTCTCGATGGATTTGAAGGAAGCCAAGAAGACATCCCCTCCTCAAGACCTGAGTTCCCTATAGTCCAGTATTTCCTTAACAAAATGGATGAAAAACGCCAGGCTTTGCTAGGTTCTTTCCAATTTGCGATCTCTTACATCAATGAAATTGATGGAATGGTGCAACAGCAGAAGGATGATTCAGATCCCAAGAAGTCTGTGGGGATATAGGTCTTCTCCGTTGGTGTTTGCTCTTTTTTCTGGTGGGGATCCTGGTCCTGTGTATTCCTTTTTTACTGTTGTAGTTGGGTTGTCATTTGTTGGCCGGTTTTCTATCTCAGTTTGATGTTTTTATTGATTGAGCTTCTGGGCGTGTCCCTGAGCTCTCTCGGTCCCTTTTTGTTTTAAGGTTTGGGGTCCCTTTCAAAACCCCTTCTCTTATTTAATAAAAAAAAATCTATGATGCATGTTTATGTTTTTTTATATAGGGGAATCGATTACATCCACAATCCTTTTCTACTACCAAGCAGGGTTCAAATATTGGGGCTGCCCCTTATAACCCCTATGCCACCTCATTGATGTTAACCCATCATGAGGGGACCAACCCTATGCCACCTTGTTGTTGTTGACCTGGCGGAGTCATGCCCCAAGTATTTTAGTACTAGTACATGTGGTTCAATATTGATATTGTGCACTTAGCGGAGTCAGGTCAGTAACTCAAGTTTAAATAGAGTCAAAAGAAAAAATGGAATCATTATTTTTATTAAAGAGTACAAAACCAATTGAGTAGAGTGGAGAAGATAGTACGACATAAATTTCAACCTGATCACCTTATATTGATAAAGAGAAGTGTACGAGGGTTGAAGACATCTTCACAAACAAATCATCAATTCTTACAAGAAGAAAGAAAGATCATTTTATATAGTAACTGAATTTGGTAATTAGAACATTGGAATGTAAATCTGGTTATATACATGCATAATAAGACTTAATAGATGCAGTGCATTGGATGAAGGGTAGAGGTGAGTTACTTTAATGTGTTAAAACTAGTTTTTACAAGTCTTGTTTCAACAAGTCCTATTTTATTCTATTTGCATACATGCTTTTCATTGCATATATTTGATTCATCTATTAGATGATATGATCAATGCATTTACATGAAGGTTACGTTATATTATTTATAGTTCTCTTATGTGAAACATTTTCACAACCAATGAGTTGGAAAAATTAGATATAATAGTAAATACATATACTAAGTCCTATGAGGCATATCGTCTTTGGGTTTTCATCCAAGAGACCTAAGTTCAAACTCATGTACAAGGGGACTAAGACCCCTCATAAAAATATTTTAACTCAAATTTTTTGTTTTGGGAGGGATGTTGTAGTGGTCAGCCCTTGGGTTTTTATTCAAGAGACCCAAGTTCAAACCTTGGTATGAGGGGACCAGGACACCTCATAAAAACCCACAACATTTTAGCCAAAAGAGTCTTGGATATAAATAGATGATGTAGCCCACACCAAGGTTTAAATATCGGTAGCACCAAATAGGCTATATAGCTCAATGTGACTGAAGTTGATGTGAAAGGGAAAGGGCAACTCTTTTAGAACCCTACCTTAAAAGAAAAGATAAATACATGTACTAAAATAATAATAAAATGCATAGTAAAAAAAGACAAAGAAAGATGAATATATATAAAAAGAATAATATACAATAGAATATGGGATATGATTGAAGGTCCATAGCCCATAGTTAATCCATATACACATCAAAATAAAATACTGTAAATCATGAGCTTAAGTATCTCTCTTTGGAGGTGGTTGCAAATTTTCCATTGTCCCCTTAGATGTCATACTCAATATCTTTGTTTTTGTTTTTGTTTTTGTTCTATGTTGAGTTGATCTACTCCTCGATACCAATATCTCTCCATATGTATGACCCAAGGTGCTTCCTTAGGGTTTCTATCTCATTTAATTGTCCTTTTCTAACCCTCATGTGTCTCTCCCATATGAAGACTATGTCCCTTGCATGATCCTCTACTAGCTTAGCCCTCTTATCTACCCAAGCCAACTTTACTTCTAATGAGGCTGTTGTACTCCTCGTGACACCTCCACTCCCTAAAGCTCATAGAAGTTCATCCTCATGATAATATGGAGCAAGCACATTCATGTGTTTGCCACCATATGCACAAATGTAAAAGATGGTAGACTATCAACAAGTGAAGATGGGATTTGAGCAACAAATCATGTTAAATCCCATGTCATGAAATCTCTTCATCCATCAAAGGTACTTATATTTATCATTTTTTTACCTCATTCTATTTCATTTCATAACATTTCATTTTTCAATATGTTTGTGTGCATGCATGCATGTGAGTCAAAATGAAAATAGCAAACAAGTTAATATATTTACTAGTATCTCTTACTACATAACTTTAGTCTCTAGGAGAGTCCGTCTCCTAAGCCACATTGATGAGTCTGGCCTCTCCTCTACCCCTTACGATAGCCATATCTCCTTCTTGCATATGGATGCCCACCATTGTGACCTCCCATTGCTCCCCTCAATTGAGTTGTCTCTTATCACCCTAGCCTATATTTTTTATGCCTACCCCACATTTGAGTCTTTTCCAATTGGGCCATATGTGTCATCCTTCTAAGTATCATTAGTGGCACATCCTCCTTGCTATCCTCCTCATCCTTGCCTCCATTTAGGGCACATCATAATATTAGGGCACATCATGTCCAATGGTCACCCTTGCTTCTACCACCCTAAAATTCCTTTAAACAATAATAATATACCTTTATCTCCTCCCCTAAGGTCTTAGTGGCCTTGTTAGCACAACATTTCTTTGCCAAGTGTACCTTGGCACCAAATTTGGAAAGACCAAAATGTTACCCTTCTAACCCAACTATCGACATGATGTTGATATAAGATGCACCTTCATAATATACTTATGATCTCTAGCCCCTATCTCTACTTTGACCCTACTATAGCCTCATATAGTCATTGTATCACATCTACCTCAAAATCCATCTTTGCCATGGTGGGCACATGAGCTACAAATGTATCCACCATATTTGTTGTTGCCCATTAATGAATCCACAGTTAATGGTTATTGATCTCTTGAGATTATCCGCTAGGTTTATCATGAGAATATCTCATAGATCCATCCCTTGAATAAGGTCACCCCTCCCATATGTTGTCCCTACATTTAAATCACAAATATGTCTTGAATGAGGTTCTCTAGAATCATTTCCTTCTAGTTGAAATTGAATTTCTTACTCCACCATATGCATGCATTAGTCAATGTTTAGTGTGAAGTGGCCAATTGTCTTATTGCAAAATAATTTACCCCAAAGCAACCCTGCTATAGCATTTTAAAGGTTCATATGACCTAAAGATCCCATAATAGAATATTTAAGAATCATCTTCATGTGTTACTCTAATTAGATGAGATAAGAGGTATACACCCTTGCTCATCATGGAAACATATCTCCATGACATCCCTCCTGCTAGCACCCTATGTGTCACATATATATCATTGAGGGATACATTTATCTCATGCACAACCCATTATACCCCCATCAAAACTTATTAGACTTGGATAATCAAACTTGAAATATCATTGTGATCATATCATTGCAAGGCCTCAATTATGGCATCCATCTTATCTTCCTAAGACCAAAATATTCCAATAATCATCATCTATTAGTCTACCCAAGACATCCCCAAGCCATAAGAGATCTCTAGCTTGTCATAATATACTCTTAGACATAAGAGCATCACCATAGAAGGTTTACCACCTCCCTTAGCCATGGATATGTTCTAGCCATGGATCTATTTTATAACCATAAACAACCATATATTAGTCTCAATTAGTAGATATACTAACCATTTTGGTACTCAACTTTTTTAAGGAGTTTTTTGAAAAAAAATTGTTGAATACCTTGATTGGGACTTCTCCTTGATCTTCTTGTTCTTGATGATGATCCTTAATGATTTTTAACTTCAAATCTTTTTTATTAAGAGTGTCAACCAGAAACATTTGAGATAAGGATTTTTTTTATAATAAAAATACTAGCCTAGGGATAAAAGGAGTGTCATTTCTCCTTTGAATTTCCAAGAAGCAATAATCAATGGCTTCCTATTGCCTCTCTAAGTATTCTTAGGAAGATTTGGATAAATTTGAAAGGGGATGATGGATTTGGAGAAGAAGAAGAATTACGTATGTCAATATTTTATCTATTCTAGACAAAATCCAATAAGTAGAATATTGTGCAAGGCTTTGGAAGAGACCTATCATATGATACTAAGTATGGGTTTGAAGGAGGAGAACTTCTAGGTGTCTTCTCCTTCCTACATCAAAATCAAAACTAATTTTACTCCTTTTTGTTGAAAGTTAGAAGGATCTGATTTGGAAATAGTTAGAAATGATCTATTTGACCTCATATTTGAAACAATTTATTGTTTTGAATTCAATTTATCAAGACATTGGCCAACCCAAGTTACAAATTTTACATAGAATAAGTGGATAAACGTTGATTGTATACTTAAATAGTCATAAATTCCTCAACACCTATCATAATCTTTAATATGACCTCTCATTTTTATAATACACAAAACAAAGAATCTAATGGAACTTAATTATTTTCTAACTATAACTAAGCTATAAGAAGGTATGGTTTATTGAATAATTTCAAGATTCTAAAATTAGTCAATTTTTAGGATGCATTTTAGGGACCCTATAGCTATGGTCAAGGCCATTAATTGTGGAAACTATGTGATATTTAAGAGGCAATCTAAACAACAAATGACATGGTGGACCCTATATTGTCTAGCTTGGACATATGGGTATGAAATCCTATAGGCTAGCTAGGGTTCATGAACCTCAAGGTCTTCCCACTCACTCCTCATGCCCAACTCAAACACCATTAATAAAGAAGGGTGATAAGGATACTTACCTTTGCTTATTGCATTTGAAATTGAGCTTGGACATTTCCCCTTGTATAATTCTTTCCCTTACAAAGTTTCTCTTTTTCCATTAAGTGCAATGTGAATGGAGCACTTTGGAAAGAAAGAGAAATGTGCCTACAAACAAAAAAATATAATCAAGTGCAAATGGGGCCATGAGGGCCATCATGATCAAAACATATGAAATCAACACATGAAAATGAAAGCATATAAAACAAAGTGGCAATGTAAGGCCAAAAAGATATAAGTCAAGATGCATTTGATTCATGTAGCACATGTAAGTGGTGAATAATTTATTCAATTGTATATTATGTTTGGAGATTATTAAAAACTTGAAAGTCAATGGATAGATATAAGCAAGAGTGATCTAAAAAGAAACTAAGCACTTGAAGGATATATAAATGACTTAAGGGTGGATTGGATTGTTATAAATGGCTAAGTAGGAAAGTATGGATGAGTATCTTGGCACATGCCCCAAGTCCTATTTAGGAAAGTACTTCTCTTACTTTTTTTCTGATTTTCTTTTTCTTTCTTTCTATTTTTTATCTCCTTACAACTTGATTGAAAAAATATCTTTGAATGACACATATGAAATATAATTAGCACTTTTAACTTATAACTTTCTTGATCAAATGAAGAATTAGACTCAACCACATGAAATGTCATGCTTGTAAATAAAAAACATGATATGTCGTTAAAATGAACTATGTCATATTTAGATACATAATATGATGAAGACAAGAGAGATATATAAATGGATGAAAACCTAAGGCTTAGAGACATAATAATACTAGTTGTTAGGAATCTAAGAAAACTTACTTATCCTTACATGGATACATGCATAATAAGGGAAGATAAACACATGGATGAATAGAGACAACTAAAATAAAGATTACTTTGGTTTAGGAATCCCTTGTTTAGCCTTGATTTATTTTTTTTTCCCTTAAATGACCCATGATCCATGTAGGACGCTCTCATAAATGAGAATGCTCAATAGCTCCATGAAGGATGGATGGTGATATACAAGGATGCATGATTTATTTCCTATGTATATAGGATGATGATTACTCTTTGAGTAGGAGTCAAATATACAAAATGTTGGTGGACACAATTCCTTTTATGTAAGTATAATCTTTGATATGATGCCATGTATGAGATGTAAATAGCTATATATTACCTTCACACATGGATTTTATCCTCTCTACTTTTCGTGTTTATCATTTTTTTTTTTTTTTTAAATGATAAATGTAATTTTTTCATTTTTTGAAGGTCTAAGTTCCTAATGGAGTTGCTCAAACTAGTTATACAACCACTATAGGGGTGGTCAAGTTGCTTTAAAAACTTATCTTAGTAATTGTAGTGATCTTGATAAAGTTGCATTCCAATCCCAAGACTAGTTATGTAGCCATTGTGGGAGGAGTACAATTGTTTCATATGATAGTTGTTGATGGATGATTTTGTCCTATCACAAAATCACTCACAACTAGGATTTTGTATCCTTCCTTGCAAAGAGATGGATATTTCTTCAAAATCTCCACTTAAAATATTTCAAATGTTAAGCATGTATGTATGTATAAGTGCCTTAAAACTCTCTGTGGTTTGCAAGTGTTGTTAAGGCCTGGAAACTAAATAACCAATTCCATAAATTTCATGGGAAATAATAGATTCCATATCCATTTCACAAAATAACATTCGCTTTATGCTCTCACTTTTTAAGTATACAGAATTTATTTTCCTCATTTAGATGTTCTGAATGAAATTTAGCATAAATGAGATCTAACATCTAACTTTGAATTTCCCTTCTTTTAACTTTAATGAAGCATTAAGGTAAAAGGAATTTTATTACTTCAATGAAACCTTTGAGTAAAAATAATAAATTTACTTCCCAAAAGTTTGTCTAATGAAACATTGACTTATCCAAACTCCTTGATAAAATTATAATCAAATTTAATAAAGGTGAATGAATAAATAATATCTGCCTTCTCCATAAATATTAATATTTTTTTTAAATAACGAAAAATGAGGCTTGTTATAAACTTTGCTCTATGAACTTTTACTTTATGGTAAAGTCAAGTCCAGTAAACAGTTTTTTTTAAGTAAATATTTAACTTTAGAAAATATTTATGAAAATAAATACCTTCAAAGTAAATATGACCTGTAAAAATGGAATTTGGATGTTTTAACAAAATGCGTAAATTTATACACTTCAAAAATCCAAATTCTGTTCTTTGAAAGATATCTGTTTCAACACCTCAATCTCATGAATTTTAAGATGGACATTAAAATAACATTTATCTCCTTTAATCCAAATATTAATTTAATTTAATATTTGGATTAATAACACTATTCTGAGACCAGTTTTAAAATTTCTTCTAATAATTTGATGAACTGGGCAGAATATGCGTATGTATTCAATTGAAATTAAAATAAAATTCAAAAGTTCTATTAAGAGAGAAATTAATATCCTAAAACCTCGGACAAACATTCAGGAAACAAATAAATAATCACAGATAATTCAATATAAACCAATCTATGATTCACCAGTTTGACACAATGTGATCATAGATCAATGCAATCTTCAAAGGGATTTTATAAATCTGAAAATTATTATATCAAAACACTTCATTCAATTCAGAAACAGATTCAACACATAACTGTATCACAAAAGTGGATTGACATAAATTTATTCCTCTTACAAGCAATGATGAAATCTTTGCAACCGGCGTCCCTGCTCTCCTCCTTCAATCTTGGCTTCTTTCAACTTTAAGCAACCTTCAACCTACCAGTGTCCGACCCTTCTTATGATTTTTCATCTCCTCTTTATACATGGAAAATTCTATTTTTCACCTTTCATAATCTCGTTATATAATTCGTTCTTTCAGTTTCTTATTAAACTGTTCCGCAACAGTTTTCAAACAACCCTTTTCAATAACTTACGATATTGATTTTAAATCATGCATTATAACTTCGTGTCCAGGCCATTCCAGCAACTTCTGCATTCAACATCTATGGTCACAGCTTGTTCACTTTTGGCAATTGACATCAACAGACCATTTATCCACTTGTGTTTGTCCAACATCCACAACAGCATCGATGATATGCCTCATCTGGTTTCCGGAATCACTCCACCATCCACATTATTTTACAAATCCTTACATATCAATTGTATTACCCTTTGCTTGTTATAGTAGCCATACTGTTTAATTCCATGATCTCTCCACTAATGCATTAGCTGTACAAAACTGTAGTCAACATTCGGCTTCGTCTCTTTTGAACTTGCAGTTATAAACTTTCCTACAACACCATTGGGAGATTCACTATTGAATGGACACATGCTGTTCTTGACCATGACACTTATCTTATCTCAACTTTTGCACCAACAAATTCAAATCTATGACCACATTTGTCTATTTTAAATCATGCAACTTTGTTTATATAAATCTCCATTATCACTCCATGGCTTTATTCCATTAAACCTGTTATGTATACTTTGATTGGATGTCATCATACGAATTTCCCATCCACTGTATTCTTCTAAAGATAACCCCAACCAAACCTTTATTGACTAGACGAATGAGAACGCTGGCCATAATATCTGTAAGTGTGTCTTTCTCTGAAACAACCTATAATTTCCCAGCACTCAAGTCATATCTTTCATTAGCAAACATCACATCCATTGATGGTGCCATGTCTTCACCAGCATCAAATCGTCACACTACGAGCAGAAACCTGATTCAAACTGTGTACTTTATATTTCCCAGAATATCTTTCACTGCAACCTAACACTACCTGCTAGATGCCATCATTCTATTCACCAGGGTCCATGCCTTCAGTGTGTCTACATCATTATCAGATTCATCATCATGATACCTGCCTTCATAGCTGTATTTTTCAAAAATCTCTATCTACCATCCATGCCTGATGATTGTGCACTCTTTTGCTGCATGCCATTTGGTTCCAGAATCTGAGTGACAAATTGCCTATAGCCATATTCTAAACACGTCTTCCACTTCTCAACATTTCGAAGCACATCTCGTCAATAGCTCGTCCACCTCTTGAAACATGGGTCCTATTTTTTTGATAGTCATATCACGAACTTGATAAAATCACCACTTCAATGTTCCTTTTAGAAACCTGCACAACAGATTCCATTAATCAAATAACTACGCTATCCTTGACATGATACGAATTTACATAAAGTAAAACAATCACAATATTAATTAATATACACGACGAACTAACACAACACAACATTAATATACTACATAAAAACTTAAACAAAACACATTTAAATATTTGAAATAACCTAAAACTTAATCCATAGCATTTTTCTTTTAAAAACAATAATACAAACAGATACATTGGCATAACCATAACAAAAAAACATATATAAACTAGAACATATAAAATAGAAAACACACATAACGAAATACACCACCCATTTAACATAATAAAATAATATAAAATATTTAACAATATAACATAATCAATTAAACACATAACATAATCCTACAAAAGGAACTCATAAACAAAAGAAAATAGAATACTAAACACGATGAAGGATACAACACCACGCATGACAGTAATACACACCAACTTTCTATGTTCAAATATTTGAAATATCTAAACATTGGTCAATAAACATAATAAGTAACATTAGCAATAATAGCACACTAGTTTCATATCATGACCAATGTAACCACATTATGACCTTGCCCATAAATTGATATCTTCAAATCATGAAATCCCCTTTGCAATTCTTTTGTTATGATTGTTCTTATAAAATACGAATATTCACCATATTTTGTTGATGACCATGGTGAACCACAAGCACAAACAATCATTAATAAGATTTTCAAATTTCAAGTGGGTCCCTAAATTTGGGGTCGTTGTGAAGGACGTCACAACAATAGTAAGAGCATTTTTGAAGATATTTTTGTAGGCATAATACAACCCATAGAAAAATCAAACATAAGCCAAGACAACAATTTCATTATGAAAAGTATAACAAATACTTTTACTAGAAGACATATAGATATGACTATGATTTCTTTCTATGGTAAACCTATGCTTTTGAGAACATTGAATTATTTATTTTCTATTTTTTCTTATTATTTTTCTTTGATTTTTCCCCTTTTTTACAAATTTCCTTATTATGGAGATCATTATTTTATGCAAGAAAAGAAGATGAATCATAAGTTCATTTCACACCTAAGTAACACTTTTTAATGGTGCCTAAAGTATGAAATTATATGAAAAAGTGAGATGTGTGATAGTATGGGAAAGAAGCACTTAACAACTTGTTTGTAATCATAAAATCTTCACACTAATGGGATTTATAGTACTTTCCAAAAATGTTCTAAAACATGCATTCACCATCATCATATGCAAATAATAGAAGAGTGAAACAAAGATCACATATAGATGATATTAATTATAGAGATAGATAATTATAAAGGGTTTGTACCTACAGGCATCCCCATGATCACTTCATCACAAATTGATACAATGGATCAATTATTGGGAGTATTTATAATGATACCTTATTCCAAATTGAATGCTAACCTCAAGTTGACATAACTTGACTTGAAGGTTAAATTACAATATATTAAATGTATTTAGCCATTTAATGAAGGTTAATCATATTGGTGTTTTACCCAGTATCATTAACGGTGAATATATCAAAACTACCCATAGGCTTACATAAAGGATGCCCACAAGCTTACATAAAAAAAGCTCATAGGTTTACATAAAATTTATTTTTAGGATTTCATTGCACTTATCCATAGGATTATAGCACACATAGTTGCCCTTATTTAATTAGATTATTTTAATAATATTCCAACACTCCCCTATAATCTAACTAAGAAGCCAATCTATTCACCCAAAAACTACGGGAGTTGACCACTTTTGTCTACTAAGTGTCATATTTAGCGACTTGGAACTCAAATAGGGTTATGCATAGTCGCAAATCATCATTAATTCATGAATATTAAGATTTTTGAAATTAAAAGATGGCAAGTATGGTGACCTTGGACATCGGCCCATTAGCCCAAAAAATTTGGAAGAAATTTTTTTTTGGGTCGGCTCGGCCCCCTTTTGATAATAATTTCATCATTTTTATTTTAAATCGCCAACACTCCCACCTAAATCTTGGACCTTTTCACCTTGAAATTATAAATAATTTTATTTATCCTACCAAATTTACCTCTTATACCACTAGTATATATACCTAACATGACAACAATACCCATACATCTAAAACGTTCATTCTCCTCGAAAAAATTGTAGCACTAAAAAATGGGTGGTTGACAACAAATATGGCTCATAGAACAAGTGATCGATAGCAGAAAACAGGATGATCGACTGATGGAATAGGCAACAAACAACAAGGAAAAAAATGATGATCGACTGATATAACAAATGACTAAAAAACATAGAAAATAAGGACAATTGGTTGGCATAATAGGTGATAGAAAATAGAGAAAACCAGGGTAATCGATTGATGTAATAGACGATAGACAATATAGAAAACAAGGGCAATCTACTGATAGAATAACTAACAAATTATAGGGAAAACAAGGATGATTGATCAATAGAATAGTCAACAAATAGCAAGAAAAAAGGATAATCAGCTGATTAACAAAAAATAAATAAAATAAAGGTGATTGGTTGATAGAATAACTGATAGATAGCAAGGAAAACAAGGATGATCAACTGATATAATAGGTGATAGAAAACAGAGAAAATAAGGACAATCAATTGATGACATAGAGGATAGACAATAGGGAAAAAGGATGATCGACTAATGAAATCGATGATATATAGCAAAAAAACAAGGATGTTCACTTGATGGAATAGGCAACAAATAACAAGAAAAGGACAATTTATTGTAAGAAGAGGCGATAGACAACATGGAATTTTGATGACCAGTAATTGTAGAAAAGTGCGAACTAGATTTGTATTATTCAGCAGATTTTAAATAATACAGCAGCAGCCGGAATAGCACACCGGCGAAACTGAACTGTTACGAAGTTGTAACAGTGCAACAATAATATGCCTAAATGATATACAACCAAAGTATAGTACGCTAACATCCCCCTTTATTACATTATTTGGGTAATGTAATAACTAATAGCTATACTAACATCCCCTTACATTATTTTGCAATACAAAGTGAGCTGCGAAACAATTCAAATTTGACACGTCCAAGTGCCTTAGTGAAAATGTCTCGCAACTTGAGCATCGGTGGGAATGTGCGAAGCTGAATTCGGTGCTTTGGAACTTCATCTCGAATGAAATGACATTGTGTGTCAATGTGCTTTGTTCTTTCATGATGGACTGGATTCTTGACGAGGTTCGTAACACCCCGATTGTCGCAAAACAAGTGTATTGGAGATTTTGATGGATGGCCCATACTTGTCCGAATGCGACGTAACCATATCACTTCGCACACAGCCTTCACGTGCGGCGCGATACTCTGCTCTCGTTGATGAAATAGCAACCACCTGTTGCTTCTTGCTGTGCCAAGAGACAGGACCGGATCCCAGATGAAAAATGTATCCATAAGTTGACTTGCGATCATCAAATGATCCGGCATAGTCGGAGTCCGTGTATCCTTGCAAGAAGAATTTGTTGTTCCTCTTGTATTCTAGGCCATATTCCATAGTACCACGGACATAGTGAAGAACACGTTTTGTCGCTTTCCAATGAGTGGTCTTAGGCTCCCGCATGAACCTCGAAAGATAGTTGACAAAGAAATACGAGATCCGGCCTAGTATTGGTCGATATATGAGACTCCCAATCAATCGTCGATAGAGAGTACCATCTACCCGAGGTGAATCATCATATCGCGATAACCGAAGTCCATTCTCCATCGGAGTTGCCATTGGCTTGCAATCAGTCATGCGATATTTTTCTAGGAATGTCTTGGCATATTTTTTCTGAGACACTTTGATGGAGTGCTCCTTCTGGCTGAATTCCAGACCAAGACAATAATGGAGAAGTCCGAGATCTGTCATCTCAAAATATTTGCACAAGTTTCTTTTGACAATAGAGATCATAGTTTCTGAACTCCCCGTAATGAGCAGATCATCCACATAGAGTACAAGCAACACTATCTCGTAACCCCGTTTCTTGAAATAGAGGTTTGCATCTGACGGACATCTCTTAAATCCATGCTGCATAAGGTGATTGTCCATTTTTATATACCAAGCTCGAGGAGCTTGTTTCATACCATATAAGGATTTGACCAATTTGCAAACCTTCTCGCTCTTGGCCTTCCACTTCAAATCCTTCCGCTCGAGTCATGTAGACTTCTTCTTGGAGATCACCATTTAGAAAGGCACTTTTGACATCCATCTCGGTGAACTTTCCACCCATATTGTGCCGCCATAGCACACATAACCCGAATTGTGGTCATCCGAGCAAGTAGGTGCAAAAGTTTCCTCGTAGTCAATGCCTTCCTTTTGAGCATAGCCCTTTGCAACAAGACGGGCCTTATGCTTATCAATTGTTCCATCTGCCTTGTACTTGACTTTATATACCCATTTGCAGCCAATGGGTTTCTTTCCATGCGGCAAATCAACAAGCTTCCAAGTTTTATTTTTCATCAAAGACTCATACTCTGTATCCATAGCGGCCTTCCACTGAGGCTCACTGAGAGCATCTTGCACTGATGCAGGTTCAAGATCATCTATGGTAGACATGAACGCCCTGTCATCATCAATATCCATATCCTCTACTTCTGTACTTGGAGTTACAGAAAGTTCCTCAAAAGATTGACAAAGATCATCAACCTCACCAGTTTCTTTGGCTTCTTTTTCCTTTTGAGCCATACTGCGTGTACGAGGTCTATCCAAATTCAAATTGGGAGGAGTGGATAAATTTGCATCTCTGATTGTATTTGTACACCATTTAGGATTCTTCTTCGATGGAGTTGAAGAAGATGTAGAAGGACCTCCTGTCCGTGTTGACGAAGGAATCTTCTCTTCCTTAGATTCCACAATATCTTGGTGTACTTTAGATGTGCTCTGTGATGTGAAAGCTTCATCAAAGACAACATCTCCGCTGATATGAATTTTCTTGGTCAAAGGATCTATCAACCGATATCCTTTAGAGTGCTCGTAATAACCAAGAAAAATACATCTCAGTGTTTTCTCATCTAGCTTCTTCCTTTTCTCTTTCGGTATGTGCATGAAAGCGTGACATCCGAAAATACGTAGATGAGATATGGAGGGTTTTCGACCACTCCATGCTTCCCGTGGAGTCATTCCTTTTAGGGCCTTTGTGGGTGCCCTATTCAACAGATACACTGCAGTGGTGACAGCTTTTGCCCAATATTGTTGCCCAAGAGTAGCTCCTGTGAGCATACAACGAACCATTTCCATGATAGAACGGTTCCTTCTCTCAGCAACTCCATTTTGCTGAGGAGTATAGGCAGTTGTTAACTGTCTCTTGATTCCATGCTTATCTAGGAATGCAGAAAATTCATTAGAGGTAAACTCTCCCCCTCGATCTGAGCGGAGGGTTTTAATAGAAGCTCCTGACTCCTTCTCAACGGATTTCTTGAACTGCTGGAAGAATGCGAAAGCTTCAGATTTCAGTTGGAGAAAGAAAACCCACATCTTTCGTGAGTAGTCATCTACGAATAATTGAAAGTACCTCTTCCCTCCACAACCGTTGGGTGTGAAAGGACCGCACGGATCGGTGTGAATTAACTCCGGAGGTTTTCGTGCTCTTGTAGAGCTCTTCTCAAATGGTACTCTATGCCGCTTTCCCGCCAAGCAGTCGAGCACACTCGGCAATGTGGCGTAAAGGGAAGGAAGACCCTTTACCATCTCATACTTACCGAGCTCAAGTAAGTAGCCAAAACTAAGATGCCCATATCTCTTGTGCCATAGGGAAGTTGCCTCCTTGGTAGAGACAATCATGGCAACATGTGGAGTAGAGATAGCATCTAGTGCAAATAAGCCGTGCTTATATGAAGCCGTTGCAATCTGCTTACCCTTCCTGGTAATAGTACAACACTTCTTTCCATTCTCAACACGAAAGTTGACAACCATATTTCTATCCAGGATTTGTGTCACTGACAACAAATTGTTGGCCAATCCCGAAACATAGAGGACTTTGTCAATCTGACACTTGCCATCAAGAAGAGTGACTGAAACTGTACCCTCTCCCTGAACCCTGTAGGTTTTATCATCAGCAATGGTGACAGGTTTGCCCTCCTTGGCCACAAATGATTCAAACCACGATCTGTCGCCGACCATATGTTTGCTAGCTCCGTAATCGACATACCAAATAGGATCCCTCTCGTGTGGAATCTGTGGTAGTCATGAGCACCTTGTGTGCCCATTCGTAATCCGAGTCGATTCTTCAACAACAACATTCACCCGGGGGTTGCTTGTTTTTATTTTGTGGTTTGTTTTGGCCTTTTCGCTTGTTCTTATGCCAACACCTGTTGGTGTCATGGTTGTCTTTCTCATAGATCTTGCACCACCTCTTCTTCTGTTGAGGTTGTTTGCCTTTTCCTTTCGTATCCTGTTGAGAATTTCCTCCTTTCTGAAAGTTGCCTCCTTTTTGCCCATTACCTTTCTTCCTAGAACCCTGCCTGTTGGTGTATAGGGCTGTATTGGAAGAATCATCCTTGTGAAGTTGGCGTGCCTCCGTTGTTGAAGCAGATTGACCAACTCGATGTAGGTAATTTGTCGTTGAGACACCCGGATGGAGGTTATCAACATATCAAATGAAGAAGGTAAAGCTCTCATCACAAGTGAAATGAGAAGCTTTTCGTCCACAGTATCTCCCAAAGAATTCAATTTCTCTTTCAATTCGTACACTCTGCACGTAAAGAGTTCAACCGTTTCACCCCGTCTCAAACTCAGGTTATGAAGTTGTTGTTGAAGATGAAGAATGGTGGAATCATTCTTTCCCTCATAGATGGTTCTAAGGGCATCCCATGCCTCTTTACCACTTGCTTTGTCACCTATATGAGGTTGCACTTCATCCGAAACAAGCAAACAAAATGAGCACCTTTGCTCGACCGTCTTTCTTGTCAAAAGCTATCTCGATCTCGCGGAAGGACCCGTGGATCCCGCCGTTGGTGAAGGCCTAGTTGCTACTCCAAGAATAATATCCCACAAATCTTCCATTTGGAGAATTGCCTTCATCTTATGTTTCCATGGTGTATAATTTGGACCTTTCAATAACTGATGCGGATCACTCATCAACTTTGCAACAACGGCCATAGTGAAGGTTCCTTATATCACCAATTGGTCCCCCTTTCGATATACCTTTTGCTAGGCCAATATACCGTACAAAATACCCGCCCTTACGTGAGGGAAACTATAGGTATTTAGAAAGATCAACAAAAATCACCCGCCCTTACGTGAGGGAGACTATAGGTGAGTTTTAGAGATCATACGATACGTGGAACATAAGCGGTACCGAAAGGGAATCGCCTTGTTGATGGCACCTACCATAGAAGATTCTTCTCATGCGTGGGGCGTAACTTCCCCTAAACACTATGAAGAATACTTCGTCAGGATTTACGCCTAAACACAAGTGCGATAAAGGGTAGTGGATGGAGTAAAAAAATGCAAAAATGGCTAACTTATCTCTCCCCGACGATTTATAGAGAACAAGCTCGTACGTCGTTGTAGCAGACTATATTAGGCGGCGGATACAGGAGCCAAATCACGACAGCTTTACTTGTAAGTGCGGGCCAGAGGTATCACAAATACCGAACGCTGCAGTGCAATAAATTGCACGGATGGGTTTTAATTATTCCGGGGACTTAGGGAGTGATTTGATTTTAAGTTTTTAATGTTATAGTGCAAAAAATGAAATATGCAACATACAACATAAAAAAATGCCCACAAGAATAACCCACAAGGTGTCGGTCACAGCCGAAAATGCACCTTTTACAATTCGCCAAATTGCTTTTTTCAAAAAATTACTCACAATCCCCCTTTGATTTTTTGAAAAAAATATCCCCCCTTAAAAAAATTTCTTTAACAAAGCATTTTTAATAATTATTATATATTTAAAATTAAAATAAATAATTTTAATTTATATAGTTTTAAAACTTATAAAAAAATAAATTAAAATTTAAATTTTAATTTATAAAGTTAAAAAACTATATTAAAAAAAATTAAAATTAAAAATTTTAATTAAAAAATAATAATTAAAAAAATAACTTTGAAAAAAAATTTATACCTTGGGGGGAGTCGGCGGGATTTGAACCCCCGACCTGCAGGCTCCCTGAGCCTTACCGCACAGCTCACTGCCAAGTGAGCTAGCGGGCTGATCCGAAAGGATCACTGGAGCCCTCCTTTTTGAACACCTGGTTCCTCCTCCTCTGCAAATCACCGCTGCAGCTTCCTCCTCCTCGGTCTCGCGTTCTCCCTTCTTCTTCTTTTCACCCGCGCGACGCAGCGCGTTCAACGCAGGGGGGGGAGAATTTTTTTTTTTTTTTTACGCGGGGGGGGAGGGGCCGATAATTTTTTTTTTTTTTTTTTCAACAGGGGGCCGCGGTCGGGACTGCGTCCTCCCGGCTGCGCGACTGCGTTTGTCGCAGCCTGCGTGGCTGGAATGAGTCCTCCCGGCTGCACTGCGCTGCGCAGGTGCTCCGGCGACGCAGCGCACCGAGCCGCCCTCAATGGGGGGGGCTTTCCCTCCCCTCGCTACCTGCGCGCGCGCGGGGGCTCCTCTGTCGCAACGTCTGCGACAGATGTCCTGTCGCACGAGGGGGGTCGTCCCTCCTCTGTCGCGACGTCTGCGACAGACGTCCTGTCGCGCGGGGCCCTCCTCCCTCCTACGCACGGATGCGGCTGGACGCTTCTGCGTCGTGGCTACGCTCCAGTCCGCTCCCTGCGTGCTGCGTTCCAGCCGCAGTGCGCTTAATTTTTTTATTTTTTTTTTATCTTTTTTTTTTTCAATCTGCCTGCGCTCTGCGATCCACTCTGCGCACTGCAGGTAAAAAACACCTGCACAGAACGCCGCGCGATTGCACGCGGCATGAAAAAAAAATAAAAAAAATAAAAAATAAAAAATATGCCTCCCCAGCAACAGCAAAAAAAAACGCGTCAGTCCTCCACCCTCGGCTTCTCACGCTTCTCTGCTGCAATCTGGCTCTGATGCCATGTAGAAAAGTGCGAACTAGATTTGTATTATTCAGCAGAGTTTAAACAATACAACAGCAGCCGGGAATAGCACACCGGCGGAACTGAACTGTTACGAAGTTGTAACAGTGCAACAATAATATACAGCCAAAGTATAGTACGCTAATGATAATTTACCTTATTCTAGTTGAATTTTCATCCTTTTTAACATCATGTTCATTTTCTAACATAAAATACTTTTTCTATACAGGTACAATGGCACCTACTAGCAATGTAAATAAGGGAGGCCAATCTTCTAAAAATAGTATCCTAAAATACTTTAGCCATATTTCAAAATTGAGTGAGCCATCGATCCTCTTCACTAATTCAAGGTACATACCAATTTTACTAAACAACTAATTTTTGTAAGTTATTATAGAAAATAATATAGAACACCTTTGTATGCAAAAAACACAATTGACCCTGATATGCCTCCTGAGGATGAAATACCCCACATGAAAATTTTCTTAACAATGAGATGCAACAACCACTTGAAGAGATTCCTGAAACTGCCATGCCAACCGAAAAATAAAATGATCCTTCTAATACAATCCCAACTTCTAGGGAATATTCTACTCAAAAACCTAAATGTAGAAAGTTAACCAGGTGGACTATTGGAAGAACATTTCAGCTTGAATGGTCATCAACATATCCATTTATTGAGCCAATACAACCGAAGAATAGTAATGATATACCTACAGAATGTAGATGCATGATTTATAGTTGAAAACTAGGAAAGGATCATAAGATACAACTTAAGTTGGACACAATAGAAAAACATTGTGGAAAAGTTTATGTGATAGTAAAAGAAAGTGATGGAACAATTAAGAAAACAATTAGGTGGAAAGATGCATCAGAATGCGTACATGTGAGATATGCACAGGAATATGAAAAAGAAATGAAACAACAACAAAATCTTGTTGAGAAGGGTGGAACGATTCAAGCCCAATTTCAAAAAATTCATAAGACCACTTTAGCTTCTAAAAGTTTATAGTTTGCTATTGTTTATACCATTCTCAAAAAGGGTAGACCTATGTCCGATTTTATTGATTTTAAACATTTATTTCAACTAGTTGATGTGCAAAAGCTTTCCAGTGCCCATTGGTCAGATCAAAGTGGTTGAAAAATAGTAAAATATCTCTCATTGGTTGAGGAGGACCTCAGAGAGAAAGTAAAACATGCAAAATTCATTTCACTTTCAATTGATGAGGTAACTATTGTTGACAACACATCTTGGATTTGCATGCATGTTTACACATTGTAAAATCACATAAGGCAACCTCATTTATTAGCACTACATAATATGGTCAAAAATTGTAATGCAAAAAACCTTTACAATGTTGTTGTAAGCAGTTTAAAGGATATTGCAGAAATGAATGATATAGAAATAGCCACTAAGTTAATATGTGTTGGAGCTGACGATGTTGCTACAATGCAAGGACATAAGAATGGTCTTTGTGTTCGACTTCAGACATTAATTACCCCATATTTGATCCTCATTCATTGCATGGCTCATAGAATAAATCTTGCATACAAAATTGTGAGCACATTTGAAAATATTGTGAGAGTGGAAGAACTTGTTCGTGAAATACATGCTTATTTTTCGTGCAGTCAAAAAATATTTATAGAGTTTCAACTATTTGCACTAGGAGTTACTGACAAAAGAAAATTGTTAAAATATGTAGATACTAGGTGGATTTCATTGTTTAAACCTGCAAAAAGAGTTTTCAAAGAATATCAATCCTTAGGAAGGTTTATGTATGCAAATCATAGGGTAGTTGATAAGGCAAAATATTTGCTATACCATATGACCGACTTGGAAACACTTCTCACATTATGTGGTATTCTTCCAATGTTGTAGGAAATGAATACTTTGATTAAACTTACACAACAAAGATCCATTTATATTGTCAATTTCATTAGGATGAGAAAACAAATATGTATGCATATTGAAAGGTTGTACTTGTTAGGAGAAAGTTTTATGGATCCCTTGTTTGAGAGTTGGATAAATTTAACAAACATCAATGATCCAAAAAGCTTTTTAAAATTCAACATCAATGATCATTTATGTATTAATGTTCATGAAAAGGAAATACCTTTATATTGTTTTGAAAGGTGATTGAATATAGCTACAGATGATGTTGAACAAATGCCTATAACATACAATGGATTTGATGTAGTTCTATGCAATACAAATATTAAATTGAGAAAAATAGCAAAAACCTTGACAAGAGAAATAAGAGACCATTTTCAAAGAGATGAATTGCTTGAGGTCATGGGTGTTGTTAACCCCATGTTCTGGAATCCTTGTGCTGACTACAATAGTATAAGTGAGTTGTTTATCAAATACATTTCACTAAATATGTAGAAGTGAATGGATTGAAATCAATGGTATTCTCAACAAAGAACTTTTGACAAAATAATCAAACCATTTTGGAATGACAATGGTTGATCAAACTTCATGATTGACTAACCCTCATGAGCCAGGTTCTATTACATGTTTGTGGAATAAATTGTATCCCAGTAGTGTCTTAGAAGATACCATCAGTGAATATTTTTATTTATATGAATTATGTCAAACGATGATTTTGGGATCTATGGAAGATGAAAGGGTTTTTAGTGCATTATCTTTTGTGAAATCTAAAGTTCGTAACAAGTTGGATAAAAATTTAGAAAATTTTTTGAGAATATATGTGTCATCTTATAAGCTGGAAAAGTATCCTTATGACAGAGCTCTTGTATTTTGGAACTCCCTAATAGAGAGAAGACGTATGACTAATACTCATGATAATGAGTATAGTAATACTTGCGATGATTAGATTGTAGAGACACATAGATTAGTTATGCGTACAAATGATTTTGGACAATTTGAGCAATGTTTGTTCCAATTTTTAGCTACCTCAATTGTAATATTTTTTCGATTCAAAAAATTTGATATATTTCACAATATTTATTATCAGTTCACTGGATTTTGAAAATTGGATTTTTGGTTTACTAAAAATATGAAATTTATGTTTGATATCATTGTCTTGTTATTGGATTATCTTTATTTAGAAAATTCACATTGTTATTAGATTATCTATATTTGGAAAATTTTATGTTTTATATCATAGCCTGTTATTGGATTATCTGTATATGTTCTTAAAATTTTATATTTTATATTTAAGCCTTGTTATTGCATTGTTATTGTTTATAGCTATAAAAACCATGATGTTACATCCACTTTTTATTCACTTGATACTTATTCATTCGATAATATCTATGGTAACAATTTATTTACTTTTTTGTATGCAACTTATACCATTTATTAGTCACTTGCTAAAACTAATTGGATGAAATTTGCATGATATATCTATGGTAACAAGATTGAACACATATAACAAGATAGAATACACAAATTTTGTAAAAAGTCCTTTTTATTAATTTGAAAAGCACATTATTACAATTTACAAAAATGTTGACTGCTATACAACAAAATTTTTAGTCAACTATAGAACATTTTTCTTATAGCATCTACATGGGGCCTAAAGCATCTTTTGGTTGTTCTTGAGGTTGAGGATGTGTTTCCTCAATAGCTTGCTCCTCCAATGCACCAGTTTGTATCAGGCCTTCTTGTATTATTTCCAAACCCATCAACAATGCCCCTTCTTTTGTTAGATCTTCTAGTTCTTTTGATGTTGAAGGCATTTATTTTTCGTGCTCCTTAAGCAAAAGTTTAGGATCTAAATTATGTTTTTTAATGATCCTATGGAATGCATTGTTCTCTCTTATTGTTATTTGTAATCGTTCCTTTAATTTAACAATCGTTAGCATATTCTGTTTCGCAGTGTTTAGATGTACAACCAAGTTGTTCACCTGCTTCTTTAGGTGATCAAAATTGGACTGAAAAAAGAAGAAAAATATCAATTGACAAATATAGAGAAAAAACTGAATAAACACTTCTCACGCATAAATATATGTCTTACCTTAGCAACATCTCTTGCCACCTCTGCTACTTGTACTTTCTTCTTATCCATAGCCCATTGATTGAAATATGCCTGGGCTTCGACATTGAGGTTTTCTAATCTATTCAAAATAATATCCAAAATATCATCATTATATACAGAGGTGGACTTTACCTTTCCAAATTTAGCTTGATGTAACAATGCATCAAGCTTTTGTGGTTCATTCTCCACCAATGAAAAATGTCCTATCTTTTTGAAAAAAATTATATCGGGCATTTATTTCCTTTATAAAAACTTTTTCCCAATATTCCTACTCTTTAATTTTTGTAATATCTTACAACACATTTTTCTTGATTGTTGCTTCACAATTATTAGATAGTAAAAATTTTCAATTTTTCATCATCTATGGGAGGCAAGGGATCAACGGTTAGGTGGGGAGGGGATGAGGTTTGTGCAATAGCAACAAATCCTTCATTTTGTTGTGTTGGATATTGAAGCACATCAATGACAGCAAACCCTTCAGACTAAGGAATATTGCCCTGAAAAAGGTAATCCTCATCAAGCGAAGGATTTGCCAAATCTAAAATGTCATGCAAGCCTAAAATATTTCCAATAGAAAAAGTTGGAAAATTTGATATGGTTTGGCTTGTTGCTCCTCCCCGAATCCTTACAAAATAGAATTTCTTCTTGCGCATACGTTGTTGGTCTCTCATGAACTATGGGCATGGTGGAGGCGGCAATAGCATCTATGTTCGTATTTTTCATGTTAATTGAGTCAACTCTTCTATAAAATATTTCAACAAAATTTTATTTAAAGCAATTGTAGAAAATATGGAATAAAATTAAATTTATTATAACTAGAATTATCAGTGGAAGATGAGATCGAGAAAGTCGTTATCATTGCTTTCATTCGATGTTGCCTTGAAAACATTAAAAATTTCATTAAAACTAATTATAATTTTAAATAAAGGAAATATATAATATTGAACAAAAGTTTTAGTAACTTTACCTATTATTGGTTGGTCGACTTCTTCAACATCATCTAAAACAATTCTTGTAATTAATGGTGGTGGTGCATGAGAAACAAGGGAGGAAGACCTGAAGCGTTTTGCAAAACTTTTAGCTACAGGTGTCATTTTTGATAGTGTGTCGAAATCTCTAGTGGCTTCTTGGAAATTACCTTGTATAGCAACCTCCCTTTTGGTAGAGGAAGAGGTTACTCTTATCTGCATTCAATTTCAAACAAATATTTAAAAAAAAATCATTTTTTTTAAATATAATAAAAATGACATTTAAAAATTATATACTTGCACCTCATGGATTGACATGCTAATAACACACATTTGGGTGCAGTGCAGTTAGTGTTGCGTTGTCCTATACATTATAATATGTGTTATAAAAAACAAATAATAAAATTTGTGAATGTGATAAAGGCATTACTACTTCTTTAGGCATTAAGGAGATCCATTTTAATGTGATTTGAGATATAGGTGCTCCAGTCAATTTTTTTATGATCAAGACAACGCACCAAATAGTCCATCACCCATAATGGTAGGTCTGATGTTCTTTCTTGCAAAATAATTCTTACTTTGAATAATTCAATGTAAGCATGAAGGAACTTGTTCGTAACACTTGCAATATTTAAACCCCTCCCGTACTCGATGCTTTGAACCGCAAAAAAAAATAAACAAATTATTACTTGACAATTGTATTTAAAAATTTTAAAATTAAACAATATTACATGTACTTATCAAATAATCTGCTAAGAGATCAAAGTTGGTCTCCAGGTAATCTTTGTCTTGGTTAGTTAAAATAAACTTAGTTGATACGGGTTCAACATCCCTGTGAGGTAGCCCTATCAATCGTTGAATGTCCAACGGTTTGACTATTAAAAATAGGTTTTTGTCATCGATTGCGATCTTCACAATCGATGTGTTATCATAGTATGATTTGATAATTCTTTGCAGCAATTTGGTGTTCATAGTGTATTGGAGCATGGATAGTATTCCATGCAGACCAGAGTCTTTGATCCATGTGGTATCGTATCCGGATGTGGTTAAAATGTTGGAAAGAGTAGGGCAAACTGTTGGAATATATTACATTATTTAGTACATGCTAATGTACCATATTGGGTACGTCTTTATATTAGGAGTGTACCTTAGATTAAGGCTTGAGTATTTACTTTATGTAATGTATAATGTGCAGGAAATGCACAAGTGTTTTGTATCTAGGTGTGCATGTGCAAAAGTGTATTTAATTAGGTGTGCATGTCCACAAGTGTCCATCATGCAGAATGCACATGTGTCCTTATAGTAGGAAAGTGGAGTCACATACTATTATATATTTATGACTAAGCATTGTACTATTTTTTGTGAGCTTTTATTAATGGCAGTTTTATGAGTATTTGCAAAAGTTTCTTATGATTTTTACATGCTTAGTATATTGCCATTATCATATGTTAATATTGCATGATCATTTTATACCTTATAGTTGACTTCTCATTAAGTAATAAGCATCAAAAGTTAACAATGGTATCAAAGCACGAGGTAAATTGATAGGAGATAGGGAGAGCCACAAGAGAGATTGAGAGGAGATAGAAGATCTCATTTTCAAAAAATTTGAAATTGCTTTTTGACTAGAGTCTTTCCACAAAGTTGCAGGAAAACTTGTGAAGACTATGACTCAACATTGATTCCAGTAGTTTGACAACTCAACTAGTGAAGTTTATTATTTTTAGATTTGAAGAATTTGCATTATTATCTTCTAATATATTGTTGTACAGAAAAGTTGATTAAAAGAAAGTTTAAAAGCTTCCTACAATATATAGGAAGAATATCTTCTTTGGAATTAATCTAATACTTACATAAACAATTCAAATATTGAATATTGAGGGGACTTAAGAGAAGCGCTATTGAATATTAGAGAAATAATATAGAGGAGGATTAAGAAAAAGGTCCAATTTAAGAGTTGTAGAATTTGAAGACCCAAGAGAAGAGGTCTCAAGAAAATTTGGAGGAGAAAGAAGATAGAAAAGACCACCAGATTTGAGAAATTTGAAGACTTTTGAAGTTGATTTGTGGAAGATAAGATTGTTGATTTTGCAGCAAAAATTGAAGAGTCACAAGACATCAAATTGAAGGTGATATATAGCTAAAATTTGGAGAATATTTGGGAAGATTTTGAAGTGCCCTTGAACAACCAATTGAAGGAAGGATTGATAGCAAAAGAAGATAGTAGTTTGGAGGAATTGAATGTTATTTTTGGACAGTAAGATAAAGATGAAGAAATCAGTTTTTGAAGCAGAAAATTAAGATATTAGGACTGCAAATTTTAGAAGCATTATAAGGAGAAAAGAGAGCTGCATTTTAGAGAATTTTAGGTAATATTAGAGAGGCTTTTGGATAGCAAAATAAAGGAGGAATTGAACCTATAAAATTGATAAGTTTGAGGTAGCAATTGAGTAGAAAGAAGAGCTACAAATTTTAAAAATTTAGGATAGAAAGGTTTAAGCAAGAAAGAAGACCCAACAAATGTGAAATCTAAAGAAAGTGAAAGGAAGAGAAGCTCTATTATTTTAGTTCAAAAAAATGTTTGAAGAAAGGTTTGAAAGCATTTTTTAAAGTATTATTTATTTGGTAGGAATTTTATGTTTGCATGAGTTCTTTTGGACGTCAAAAGTTGTAGCGTATGGTGATAATGGAAGCTTGTATCAAATTTTGAAGACATCAAATTTTTGAGGTAAAGAAGACACCCACGGTCTGATATAAAAGAATTCTAAGGTCCATGATGTAGAGAAATGGCCCAAGGTTCTAGCTAAAGAAATTACGTTCGAGGTAGATGTAGAGAAGAGGCCCAATGTTCTAGCCTAAGAGAAGAATAACGAGGTAAAAATAAAGAGGTCTAAGAATAAAAATATAAAAGAAGAAGAAGACTAAGGTAGTAGGCATCCAACATTCAGAGTATTCCATATGTGAGTGCTATAGTCTAGAACCAAGTAGTTTGTGTAGATATTAGCGCCACGTTGAGTCTTCAACCTACAAAGTAAACCCAGTTATCATTCAAAGTTTCACATAGGAATCAAACTACATCAGATTGCAATAGAGCACAACATAAGAATATACATAATGGAATAGAGTAGGAATATATATGTTGGAATGCAACATAGGTATACTCAGAGTACAACATTGGAAGTGAAGCTAAAACGAATGTAAGCCATACATCTCATAGGAAGGAGGTGAAAACCAAGCATCAGAAGAGCAATCAACGTTTGAGTAGAGACTATCAAGTGATGAGCATTGAGCCATCAAGTGATGAGCATTGAAAGGATTAATTATCACAATATTAAATCTTGAAACAGTCAAAGCGTTATAAAATTGAGAGACATCGCAACATAATAGAAGATGTCAAAGCTTTTCCATCTATAACTTGGATTTTTTAATTAGTGCTAACAAAGAAGGATGATGTTGACCATTTGTTGTGAGCGAAGTGATCCAAGGTCCTCCTAAAACCTAAAATTTCACCTCAATATATCATCATTCAAATCGATGGCAAAATCAGTTTATGTTACGTCTGTGTGAATTGCATTGTTAGTGATGAGCATAATAAAAAAGCATGGTGAAGGAACATGAGTGTTAGATGAGACACTACTAAACTTTAGAATCATATTCAGGAAAGGTGAAGGACTATTATTAGCAATCCATGACACAAAAGCATAGAGGATGATTCGTCACAACAGATGGAACTAGAGTCTTCTATCAATATTTGCAGCAAATGTAATGATCCATTTAAAAGCTAAAGAATTAATGATCAATTCATGGTAGAAGGAAATATGAGTTTTGTGAAAGGTAGCCAACTCGATTTGTGTAAACGAAAGTAAGGTAGAGCATCTTGATTGCATATTAGGTTTTTTCAACATAGACTCGACCATTTTAGATTATCAGGGGTGTAGTACAAATGTGGCAGGCTCATAGCCACGTAGATGCCTTGTGATCAATAGCACAATAGGAGGAACGTAACGATCATTGATGGCAAGTATAGTGCAAAATTTGTAGCCATTATAGAATTTGAAGGCTATGCTTGAGGTAACCAAGAAATTGGTCATAGAAACATTCATCAAAGCGAGCACGCCAGGAGGAAGGTTAGATTACCACAGAAAGTCAAACGTATTGAATATCAAAGTTTATGCGCATGCCCTAAAAAGAGGTAAGTCAAATTCGAATTTAATTTATGCTAAGAAGGCATAAGGGTTATCTAATTTAATTTTTCTAAGGTTTGAATTAATTAATTTTATTATTGGAGAGATGAGATAAAAAGTTGTAAATTAATACCTTAGAAACCTTTTTAAAAAATTTAGAAGGTTTTGGAGATTTTTGAAGAATTAATTTAATGTTTTTTTGGAATTTTTTTAATTAATTTAATTAGTTTTGTAAATAATTTTTAATATTTGTAGATGTTTTGAGATTTGTAGAAATAAGGTTTTCAACATCAAATTAAGGCCACAAAAATTGCAATATTTTTTACAAAACATCTAAATTTCTGATTTGATATCCATAAGGCATTCAACATAAAACTAGAACTTTAAAATTTAGAACTTATTTAATCATATACATGAAATTAGGGAGATATAAGGAATTCAACGTAGTTGTTTGAAAAGTAGAAATTTGCATTATTATTATTAGTATCTAATTTAAAATTAAAGAGACATAGATTGTTGACATTTTTTTATTTCATGAATTAGGGAGACGTAAGGTAGTCTACTTCAAAGGAACATGGCAAAGAAAAATTAAATGAAAAATAATACTAATGATCAAAAAATTAAAATACAAAGACATGAGTTATCAAAAATATTTGAAGACTTGTGTCCAAGAAAAATTAGACATTCAAGAAATTTTAAAAAGGTTGAAAAGATTAATGCCATACACAACACACGATAGAAGAAATTGAAAAGGATACATCAATAAGTGAAAAGAGTGCCTCACAATCAATGTTGAGAGAAATCAAAAATAAAAATTTCTTAACACTTAGTAGTTATTTGAATGCAAAGCTTCAAGAGGCATATGAAGATTCTAAAAGTGATTTTACATTACCTAGTGATATAGGACACTTGATGTATATGGTATTTATTTCTCATGAAATACTTAAAGACAAGAATAGAAGACAAGAGGACATGATTAAAGATTTAAAAAATAAGTTTATTGATGATACATTGAAGAATAGGCTTGATGATATTACCATTGAAGCAAAAAAGGAGAATTTTCAATACTTTAGAAATGCATGCAAAGTATTCTCAATGATGCTAATGATTGTTATGAAGATTTTGTTACTATACCTATTAGTCTATGGAGAATAATCTACAAAGGAATTATTACTCTAAATGTTTTAAGATGAGAAAACAAAAAATGTTGAAGAAGTAGAGAACAAATCAGTGATGAAATATGTTTCTTGTAATACAAATGATTTAAAACCTATGATGGCCTCATGTTACAATACTATAGAATCAAAACCATTGATGATTTATGCATGTTGTGGTACTAGTGATCTTCTTGAAAAGAAAAAATATGCAAACCATGATTCTTGTGAAAATGAAAGGAAATATTGTAATATAAGCAATGATACTAGTGGTTTAGAATTCATGACAAAGATAGAAGAATTTGTTTCAAATATTGATACTATATGTGATACAAGTGATTTGAATACAGTTCATGATTGTTCATGAAAAGATTATGCTATCATAATTTATGAAGGCATAGATTCAAATGATGATAGAGATAGTGATGCTTAGAATTGTATTGATATTAACAAAGATCAGTCTAATGATTGTATTGGTCATTTTGAAAAGCATACTAAAGGATTTGGTTCAAAGTTGATGAGATATAAAGATACAGGTTTAGAAAAATATGAACAAGGAATAAAAGAACCAATTGTACCAAAAATAAGACCAAAGTATGAAGGTCTTGGATATACATGTCAAACTAGTAATAATGAGCAAGGAACTAAATTTGTGACAAGGATTGATAAGAACAGTTGCAATAAAGGAAAGAATGGTCAAAGAGATTTGGTAACAAAAAACAGATGTAGTCATTGTGGTAGATATGGGCATAAGATAGAAATATGTTAAAATATTCATTGTTGTAAAATTTGTGGAGGTACCAATCATTATCAAAGACATTGTTGGTACAAAGAAAATCATTTTTTTGAATGGATATACACAATGACAAGAAAAGCCATTAATGGATTTCTTCAAAAATATTTCTTAAAATTTAGAGATGAGCACAAGAAAGGTATGAAATTCTTCAACAATAGCATTAGAAGAAAAACAATAACAATGCCAATGTCAAAATACAAGGTCAAGCAAAAATATGAAGTTCAAGAAGAAGATCAAATGCAAGGTTACTTGAAGAATGAAGACAAATATGAAAGATCCATATTGAAGACTAAAGTATTTAATAACCAAATAATGTAATATAGGGGGGTTTTGGAATATATAACATTATTTGGTACATGCTAATGTACCATCTTGGATACATATTTCGATTAGGAGTGTGTCTTAGATTAAGGCTCGAGTATTTACTTTATGTAATGTAATAATGTTCAGGAAATGCGCAAGTGTTTTGTAGTTAGGTGTGCATGTGCACAAGTGTTTTTAGTTAGGTGTGCATGTGCACAAGTGTCTTTAGTTAGGTGTGCATGTGCACAAGTGTCTTGTAGTTAGGTGTGCATGTGCACAAGTGTCCATCATGCAGAATGCACATGTGTCCTTAGAGTAGGAAATTGAAGAGCCACATACTATTATATATTTGTGATTAAAAATTATAATAAGAATAAAAAAAGAGCATGGTTCATAGAATGCATTAGTAGAGCCTCATTCAATAAGCATTGTACTATTTTTTGTGAGCTTTCATTAATGTCAAATTTATGAGTAGTTGTAGAGTTTCTTATGAGTTTTACATGCTTAGTATATTGCCATTATCATATGTTAAATATTGCATGCTCATTTTATACCTTATGGTTAATTTCTCATTATGTAATAAGCATCAAAAGCTAAGATAAACAACATTTCTGAAATAAATTTTTAAAACAAGGGTGGAAGAGCTAGCCATTAGGGCTTTGGATAGTGGAAAGATTCAAATCATAGTGGGCTTTTGGAGGATAAGGGATTTTGGAGGATGAGGGCTTCTAAAGGAATTTTAGGCTTTGCTTTGATTCTCTCTATGGTGGAATCAACTAAAAATTGATTGTTCATGTCTTTTTATAGAATTTTGCATGCATAAAGTAAATGCATGTTTGACATGTGACAACATTTAAATGCATGTTTAACATGTGGCAAGAAATGTTGTTGGTCGTATACCATCCATTTTTTTTTTTTTTTGTCATCTATTATTTTGTTGTTTATCAATTGTTGTTCATTATTTTGATATTTTCATTTGTTATCTGTTATTTTGTTGTCTATTATCCATCATCCATTATTTTGTTGTCTATCATCAATCATTCGTTATTTTACTTTCTATCATTTATCATCCATTATTTTGTTGTCTATTGTCTATCTTTTGTTATGTTGTTGTTTGTCATATATCGTTCATTATTTTTTTGTTTGTCGTCCATCATCCATTATTTTGTTGTCTATCGTTTGTCATCCTTTGTTTTTTCTATCATTCATCATTCATTATTTTGTTGTATATCATCTATCATCTGTTATTTTGGTGTCTATCATATTTCATCAATTATTTTACCATATATTACTTGATATTATCGCCTATATCTGTCATCATTTATTTTGTTGTCCATTGTCTGATATACTCATCTATCATATGCCATTTGTTGTTTTGTTGTCTATCATCTGATATTATTGTATGTCATCTATTGTTCAATATTTTATGGTTTATCATTTGTTGTTGTTGTCTATCATCCAATGTTTTTTTCTATCATCCTATTTTTTTATCTTTCATCCTATGTATTCGTCTATCGTCCTATGTTTTTTTTATCATCCATTGTGTGTTATTTTGTTGTGTCACTCTTTGTCCAAGTTTCTAAAAATATTAAAAAAATTTGTCACATTTTTATATTTTTTGTGGCAAACAAAGTGCAATTCCTCATGTTCTCTATATGAGTTTGGACATGAATTTCCTTGATTTTAAAATTGATTCACCATATTTTTATATATACATTTTGGATTCAACCCCTTATGCATAACCCTAAACTCAAATGTGGTGAAGTCTCGAATGCTAAGTTAATTAAAAAAATGGGTTGGTATATTTTGGTTGTTATATAAACAAATTAAATTTCTCAACCTTTTAGGAGACCCAAGTTTGAATATTGTCAAGAGATACATGGATAGTATCCAATTTGTTGTAAACAACTAAGTGGTCATGGTGTAATACAAGTGGGGCCTATTTTAATACCATTTAACCAATTGAAAAAATAATCATAGAATTGGCAACCATGGAAGATTGTACACCTTTCAAAGATCGGGTGCCTCAACAAGTTACACATTAGGAAGTAAATTAAACTCATAATCACATGTTTAATAGTAGTACAAATATAGAGCTAGCATGGTGTTTTATTGCAATAGGTATGATCCCAAAGAATGTGTGGGAACCATTATACATTCTTAGACCGTTCAGTATAATTAGTAATGTTAGGTTCAACAGGCTACCATTATGGTCCAAATAGTCCCCATACCAAATTAGAGCATGTATCAGTAGCCCCAAGATCCACAATAAATGCTACACTAGACATTTTTTAGAACTTTAAAAATAGATGAATATCAATATTTAAATATGGCATCATATGCACTAATCATCAAGGGGTTGATACTAGGGACAAGAGGAAATATTTTGAAGAGCAATAAAATAAGAAATAAGCCAAAACTATAAAAGTTACAATAGTCCTTATAAGATGAGTACCACCCTCACATTTGATATAAAGGACCTATCATGGCACAATAAGAGAAATAGAAGAAAGAGAGAATATAAAATGAAGAAAGAGAGAATATAAAATGAATTCATAGGTACACCTCAAAAGGGAAGGTAGAGACATAAATAAAAATACAAGAGGGTGGATAAAGGAAAAAAACTTGTAATGGGTAAGAGAGATAGAAATGTAGTTGATAAGTCCACTAAGAAAGAAGGAAATAAAGAAAATGGTGAGCTTCAAAAAGAAGTTGAAAGATGGCTAAATTATCGTTATAACATGTAATACAAGGTACAACCACAAAGCAATATTAATAATTCATAACATGAATTAAGGGAACCTTTGTGAAGCTCAAATTCAACATTAGAGAAAAAATAAAAATAATGCCAACTAAAGTCATTATGCTAAAGTGTTGGCTCTACCAAGATAAAATCTATTCTAGGAGGATCTAACAGAGTAGGAAAGGAGTTATGCTAGGGGTAATCAATTGAAATCCACTCCAAAAAATGTATCAAATCAATAGAATTTGATGGCAGAGCACTAAGTAGATATATAGGTCAATGTGTTAAAATCAAAGATACTGAAACCACCCTAGTTTTATGTGACACTCAAAAATTAAAAACTAAATACTTAGAAGTTACAAAGTTGATTTAGAAGCAATGGTAATATTTATGCCTAAATTTTTTTATGAAGAAATGGGTCTTCCTTGCACCAAGATGGATATATATTTAATCTAAATGGATGGCACAAAGGTCAATGCAATAGGGATACTTAAAGACCTAGCCATGACTATAGCTAGAAATCTAGAGTTTGTGGTAGTGAAGGAAATGATAATTACGGACATGATTTTATACTTTGATATGTTGTTGTCGAGAGAGTGCATGCATAAGTTGTTAGGAGATGGTTATTTATATATGTACTATACTCATATGAAGGTGCCCAAGGACAAGAAGGTAATCAAGATTGAAAATTAATCTCCTTACAACTACCCTCTACATAAGCTTCCAAAGAGCGATAGATATATCTTCATGAGGTTTGTAAGTGAGACCATTCTCATAGACCTTGATGATTTAATTATATATTCCAAATATAGGAGTAAATATATAGACCATATCGAGTCAAGATTCTAGAGTTGTAGATAATCTGGTACCTCTCCTAATTCTAAGAAGTCTATTTTTATGGTCCAAGAAGGCAAACTGCTAGGTTATATGGTATAAAAAGAAGGTTTAACCATAGACCTTAATCAAATAAAATATATCCAAGACCTATCATTTCCCTCATCAGTTAAAGAGATCAAGTCAAATCTAGTTTGTCACAAATTTTATTACAAGTTTTTTCTCAAATGGTTAGGCACACAATCAAGATGTTGAAAAATAACGTGTCTCTAGAATTTATGAACAAAGGAAATCACTTTCTAGGATATCAAAGATGACATCACCAAAGATATAGTATTGGTCAACCCATGTTTATTCAAATATTTTAGGTTGTGTATATTTTTTATATATGAAAGCATCATGACTCTCCTAACCCAAAAGAATAACAAGGACAAGGAACATCCCATCTCCTTCATGAGTCATTCCCTTCATAACTACTAAGAGAAATATACCCTCATTAAAAAGTAGGTATTTTCCATCATAAAGGATCTCAAGATGTTAAAGTATTGACTATGACAAAGTAATACTGCCATATTTCTAGTACACCCCAATGTTTGATCTACTATATTACACAACAAATTAGGAGAAAAGAAGGTCAGGTGGACCAATAAAATTCAAGAATTTGATATTGATATCTAACCCAACAAACTAATCAAAATAAGAGATTTATGTGAAAGGTTAGTGAGGACAATCTCTAAAGATCAAATCACTCTAGTGGAAGATATAGATATAGATGGTAAAACTATATGGATGGATGATGTGCAGATATATATCCAGTGGGAAGGTACTAGAAGGGTTGACAACCAAGGAATGAGCTCAATTCATATAGAAAGTTATGTATTATCATTGGCTGGACAACACCTTGTTCAGAAAGGAGTATGATGGCATCTTTCTACACTACATACAAGAATAAAATAAAGGATCCCTAATAAATCAATATCATGATGAAGGAGTACACTTCTATACACCAATAACAACTCACAATATCTTGAGAGATGGATATTATTGGTCTACCATTTTCACTTATTACTACTATGGGTCAAAGATTGTAAATCCTACTACATGTGTGGGGGAATAAAAAAGAGATCTAATGCCCTTAAATCCTATCATTGTTATTAAAATTTTTTATCAATGGGCCTAGATTTCATAGGTAAAATCAACTGACTATCTAGTGTAGGACATGGATGGTTCCTCACCACTACAAATTATCTCACAAAATGGGTTGAAGGAGTCCCAACCAAAGTAGCTAATTATGAAGAAGTGGTAGGTAATTGAAGATAGTATCAATATATTCAATAAGCCTATCCCCATAGTCACATATAATATCACCTACTTCAAGCAAACTAATGTGATGAAGTTCATCATAGAATATGGATTCTTACTCAAGATGTCAAACACTTACTACCCTTAGCGTAATTACTTGGTTGAATTGAATAACAAAAACATCACAAGGATCTTGAAATAACCTTCTCAAATTCATAAAGGTGCTAGCATACTAAGCTACATAGAGCATTATGGGAAAATAGAGTGACACTAAAAGAATCCACCAAGTCATCCTCTTACAAACTATTCTATGGCAAGGAGGTTGTGTTATGAATAAATTTAGATATAGATCTCCTCTAAATGTCACAATAGCTCAAATTAGAAGATCCCATGTAAGCAAAGTTAAATGCACTACTAGCCCTAGAGGAGGAAAGAGCAAAGCCTTCAAGAAGATTAATAAAATGATGAGTCCATCAAAAGGTGATTTGATAAAGGAGCCATGGAAGCAAAATATGAAAAGGAGACTTCATATTCAAATAGATTGAGGATCAAGAAAAACTAGGGATACACCAAAAGTTTGATTTCTTATGGGGTGGGCCATACTAAATTGTTAAGGTTGCAAGTCCAAATCGCTATAAATGTAGCTCAATGGAAGGAATATTGTTCCCTATTTTTACGAATAGGTATAATATTTTTTTAGTTTAGCAATAAAAAGTTTGACCAAAAGAGTATGTAAATATATACATATAATAACATATAATACAAGCTATTATTTTATAAATATTCTCTTTTTGCTTACTTCTAAAAACCTTGTTTCTATCTTTCCCTTTCCTCTAAAAAAAAGCTCTTTGTTTTCATAATTGTTCTTTTTCCCTCTCCCTCTTTCGTCAAGACAACATATGATGCTATGAATCTAAAAAAAATTAAAAGATATGAGCAACTCACTTAACATAATAAAATGAATCACTTGTTTTTATGAGCAAGGTTCTCACTATTGGAGTCTACCATAAGCCAAAATATCAAGCAAGCAAACCCTTCCTGCATAGGTCGGTTGCTTACCTAAACCATCCCTATGCATAACATAATCAATTATGGGTAGTGAAAAGAGAATCCCACATGATAAAGGACCTATAAAAGGTTTCTTAGCACTATAGATCCATAATTTCTTTATAGTTCCCTTCTTACTCAAGCAACCCATGTCTTACTCAAGCAAACCACATCCCTTTTTGTTAGATAGCATGCAAACCGCATGCCCTTCCTAGTTCAAGATCACTAAGTTCCCCTTATAGCACTGTCTGCTCAAAGATTGAAGCAAACTACCTAGACCTTAAACAAAACCACTCCCCATTTGGTGAACTATCTAAATATAGTATAAAAAACATATTTTTTCTAAAGTCTAAGATAATGATTGAATTGTTCGAATTTACTAAGAAAATTGTTGGGTTCCTATAAGTGAATTACTCCTCGTTTATAGCTTTTGAAAACCCTTACAACAAATGAATCACTTTATTTTCTTGAGAAAATTGTCCAGTCTTCCCAAGTGAGTCACTCCTCTTCACCAATTGCTCCAAGTGCCTATAGTGACTAAATTGCTATAAAATTATGAGCAAATTGCTCCTCTCCAAAAATAAGCAAAGTGTAACTTTTTTCTAAATTTTCACTATTTTTTTCCATTTTTCATTCTATTTTCACCATGGATACCACTTCCATGTCCATAAGCCCCTCCCCATTGAAAGCATAACTAGTTTTTTCACCTTCCACTACTGCTACCTCATCCACTACCATTCCACTTTCATATATTTAAATCATATTATGGGAGGCTAGATCATTAGAAGGTCAATCATAAAAGAAAAAGAGGAGGAAGAGAAAGAGTTAAGGATCCCTATCTTCAAAGAGTCCTAAGGAGTACTATATTTATCCGCACTAGATGATGGAGGAGGGAAATTGCCCTCATACAATTGGGAAAGAATGAAAACAAACACTTGAGAGGTTTAAATTGGGACCCTAAACCAATTCTTGGATCATTAGTAGAATATGGGCATTAGGGTTAGCAATTAATCTAGTTCCCCAAGTCTAAAGTTCCCTAGATATTTTAGATATAGTGGAAAAATATATGACTTTGCAACCACAAGTTTCAAGCTCCCATAATGGATAGAAGATGCCTTTTACATATGATAGGTAGTCATAAGGAGTATGTTAAAATCTATCAATGATCTATGCCACCGTTTACGTTAAAATTTTACCTGACACAACTGGAGGTTATAATGGCAACAAGAAGCAGTATTCAAACCCATGACAAAGATATGGAAATATAATGAGTTATCGATTCCTCTAATATATGCAAAAAAAAAGTTATCAATGACCTAGCTATGTGGGTTTCTTATAGTTGAATGATACATAAGAACTTTTACTATAATAAATCAAAATTTACCAACATTATTTCCTATTCCCTTGTAGAAAGAAACTAGATTGATCATCTAACTTCAATATACTATTATATTTGAGCTTATTCAAATAATATGTTCAAATGGTATTTTTAGGGATAGCCATAGTCCTGAGGGAAAGAAGTGATATAAATATTTACAAGAAACACATAGGCCTACACCATGAAATATATACCTATTTGGGATAGTCATGAATGATAGAATATATCAAATTCATATTAGATCAAATGGATATTTAAATAAAGTGTTTCAAGTAGGATATAAAGTTCAATTACATTTCCTACTTGGTCTAGTAAATCTTATACTAGAAAAAAACTAGTTTCTCATCCTTCAACTAGACCAAGTGAAAGTTGATGGACAACCTAATTCAATTATGAAGTATATGGATATGTCATTTTAGGAAGTGGTAAAAATCTCCTACTACTTTTATGACAAGTTGAGGTCATTTTGGAGTAGCAAGGCACTAATATTATCATATGAGGTGCAACATCTATTGAGTGATGGAAAATGGTTAAGTAGATATTTCTATTTGGGGAGGACCATATGGTTTATCCACCTATATGAATTTTTAGCCTTACCCCTCAAGTTGCCATGTGCCCAATAATTTTTTCAGCCTATAATATGTGTGATAACTTTATTATGTGGAATTGAAGTACTTTAAGAGGTAAAAGAAGACCACCTTCTACCCACTCAAGCATCCAATAATGAACATCACCTAAAAGCTACATGGTTTCCAGTCGATATCAAAGGCACAATTTAAAGAGATGAATTTGAATTAGAAAAAACATCATTGGTCCTATGACCCAAAGAAAATATTCAATCAAACCCTAAGAGATAATAAATTAGGTAGCTTATTCACCTATGAGAAGAGGTATAATGTGTAGTAGGAGTGCATCATAGATGAATAAAAAACCCTTGCCACTATGGGAAGTGACCATAGGTATGAAGATGAAATATAAATTTGGTATGCCAACCCACTATAAGGGCACACCTTCTACATGAAGGTGAAGGATAATTTCAACCTCGAAATCAAGTTGAATCATCAAAGGTTGGGAACACTTATGAAAATAGGGTATATATATTGAAAGATCCTTGCATGGTAAAGGATGAGGTATGAGGTATGCACAATCACTAAGTCTACCAAATATGACCTATTTTATGTTGAATTCTCTATTGTCTATGATAGAAGACATCCAATGAGTGTGAAGAGGGTCAAAATGAAATTGAAGTGGCATCCAATGCCTTAATCCCTTGGAAATCCAAGAAGATAATGGTGCTAGAAATCATCATTCTTGTTGCATTGATGACTCTAATAGTATTTAGTTCAATGGTAATATAGATGACCATTAGAGGAGAAAGAGATTTTGAAATATACAACTCTATATTTGGATAGGTAGTGGCAAAAATGATAGACATCTCAACTCATGGAAGGGAAATCACTCAAGGAGGATCCCCCTGAGTTGAGATTAACTAGTCACATGGCTATTAAGACAACCATTTCCACCTCTCTCATACCATCCACTACTCTCTCTTATCTCTTTGTCCTTTATTTTCTATTCATTATTCTCTCCATTCCCATTGTTTTATTGCACTTCTCTCACCATCCACTAGTGTAGCAAAAATTTATCCAAGGGTAACAATACCCCCAATGGTCATTGTTATAGTTGGGACCACAACCATCACATCCTTTTTGTTTCCAACCATACAATTCATCACCTCACAACCACTATTTTCATACATTGTATCACCTCCATTTGTCTTAATATCACCAACCATGCCACATCTTGTTGACACTTAGTAGAGTTTGCATTGAATCCCACTCCCACCATCTCCACTATGTTCCTTGCCATCACCATACAATTTACTCTACTTACTTTGCCATCCACTTCTACCCACCTAACATGCCCACCATATCAAACAATACAACTCCTCTTATAGTAAACAATGGCAAATTCCACAATCTAAAGAGCTGAGTTTGGAGCAGCATTCCTACAAGATAGCATGATTACTAGACCAAGCTTGACCTTCATATAAAAAGTCAAAAATATAAACATTGCCAAGGCATTTGATGTCCTCACTGCTAAGAAGAGAAAGTAAAAAAGATAATATAAAAGACTCAACAAGATGACCTTCAAAGCTTCAAATCTCATGTAGTTGCAACTACCATGGAAAAGAGATAAATTATACATTGTTGAGGCAATTGAAACTGATCCCTCAAAAATAACAATAGCTCTTACTAACCTGACTGCAAAAGTATCTTAGCTAGACTTGTATAATATGGACCCATACCAAAGGTCCAATTAGCAAACTAGCTCAAAATTGATGTGGCTATGAAATTTGGCCACCTCGTAGTCAAGGATGAAATAATACAAGTTAGTAATAGAGAGCTTGATGTAGATTTGGCTTAGTTGAAGGTACATAGGAATCAAATCCAATAGAAAAACAAGGGACTTATTAAAGGATCAATTAAAGAAGCAAGTTGAGGATCTTAAATGTTGACTTGCTAAAGCTAAGAAAAACCAACAAGTGCTTGAAGACCTCATGCAATAGCTGACATAAGCGTAAAGTCATATCTAAGAGAGTTTGAATGTGAAATACCAATAAATTATAGATTTTGCATCCTTGAATCCAATGAAAGTAGCTATAGACTATAAGGTATCTCAAGACATCTAAAAATTTAATCCTCTCTAGGACAAGATCAAGGAAGAAATGAAAAATACCTATGATACTTTTAGTTGACCTCTTTCACATAATAGACCTTAGAATAAGTAGATATAATGATCAAGCATGTGTATAGACAACTATTTGCATGGGATGAATATTTAGATATCCTTAAACTCCTTGTCTCAATGCCTATAGCATAGGGACAGCAAGGAATAGATCATAAATACCTAGTCAAGAATTTAAGAAAATTTTAGATGTCCATAGGAACCTTCAGGCTAGGAAAGATAACCTAGAATTATTGAGAACCTGGGTCTAGAAAATAGATAAGGATATCCAAGGGTTAGTTGCTATAGGAATTCTTGATAAATTTATAAAAAAAATACATCCTAGACAATGATATCATAAATGTTATATTCGAGGAGGATAAAATAAAATTCAATCAAGGGGATGCAACTAAATTCTATAAGAGGCTAGAGCCAATACATGCCAAGCTATGAGATCTAGTCACTAAATAAGATGAATTATCAGAGAATCCTTTCAAAGATATCATAGGGAAGGAAAAAGACCTTGTATCAATGTAGTTTCCAAGTGACACTGAGTGGAAGAAGCTACTAGGATTGTTGCCATAGAAGACCAAGTTAACAAAACCAATCATTTTGATAATATTGTCATGAAGATCCAAATTTTATAGACTCCATGCCCAAGGATAAAGGTAGAATTAAATATCTTATGCCAATTGATGTTGGCACCCCATGAAGTCACCATAAATGTATTATCTTGGCACTACCTTGTAATTTTTGCAAAATTTGAAGGGGAATATAATAGAAAAATTAGGTAGTAGATGCCTCTCAAAAATTAAGTATGAATACAAATTGATATGCTTGCAAAAATTGACTAATTGGCTCCAATTATTGATTCACTTATTGAAGAAGACTAATTGGTCCAAGGGAGTTATTCCCTCAACAAAGGGTGTTGATAAGATTTTAAATGTGAGCAATTCACTTGAAAAACTAGAGTGAATCACTCAAATAGTCACAAAGATAAATTGAATGATGGCTTTTGAAGTCTTATACTACTACATAATATCACAAGTTATATCATACAGGACCCAATATAAAATAACCATAATATATAAAGATCAAGATAATAATAAGAGTAGAATGATATGAGCAAATTAATATGTATATCAATACTAATAATAAATCAAATAACATTCTATTATATATTGAAATATAAATTTAAATAGCCTAAATCATTCATGTACTATACATGAAGAACAACTTACAATATTAATTGCTCAAAATGTATACAAGCGTTATTACTCCTTTGCTTCTTACAATCAGATAATAATATCTATGAATATGATATATTCTATATGTCCCTATGGAGCATTACTCCTTTGGTTTATCTACTTGCCACTTGCATACTTGATGAACACTTGACTCTATAATACTTGCACACCTTTACATGACTCTTACACTTCTACAACTTGCACACCTAACCTAGGATACTTGTGCACATATTTACATTACATATTTGCACTCTTGCATATAAGACACTTGTGCACATTTACTCAACCTACACTTGCACTCTAACTCACATGACACTTGTGCATTTCCTGCACATTCACACTTACATAAAGAGGGAAATATAAATCACACTCTAAACTATAGACTCAACCCTAATATATTATTTACAAATGTACCATGAAGGTACCATGGGGGTACATTAGCATGTACCAAATAATGTAATATACTCCAACACCCCCTATATTACATTATTTGGTTATTTAAGACTTTAGTCTTCAATCATAGTCTTTGTCTTTGTCTTCAATCTTCAAATGAGAATTTTTATCAAGTTCTTGTTCTAGCACTTGTATTCGCTTTACTATCTTCTTCTTCACTTTTTTGATCTTTTTCTTCTACTTCTTTGTTTTGTTTTTTTCAGTATTGGTCTTGATCTTTCCAAATTGTTTTCCTACAATTTCAATTCCTATATTTTGGTATTTTGCAACATTAGCATCCTTAGAATTAAATTTTTCATTTACTAAGAGTTTTACTATGAGATCTTTGAATTCATTTTCTTTAGATGGTTCTAATTTTTTAATTTCATGAATTTCTTGAGCTAAGTTTCCTTTTTGATTGCCTTCTTTGTACTATAACTGTGGTTGTTGTTGATGACCAAATTGATACTGAGAATGATATCGTCATTTTTTATATTGATTTGAAGTTGATATGACCAAATTGATTGTATCATTACTGATATCGATATTGTATTTGTTGTATTGGTTTATTTATTTGACTACCCTAATTTATATTCATCCAATTTTCTTGATACTGATTTCTTTGGTTGTATTTACAAAAAAAATACTATGGTCATTTTTCTTACATATTTGACAATATCTTGAATTCCAATTAGATTTGTATCTTGAATTTGAAGCAATATTACCTTGTGTATTATCTTTAGATACCAAGGCATTATTAGTCATTTCATCTTTGACTAAGTTTTCTACTTTGTATTCTTGTAGAATGTTGACTAAGTCATCAAATGTAGTTTCTTTGCTTAAGACTTGCAAAGATGTGACTAGATGTTTGTAGCTTTCTAGAAGTGCTCTTAATATTACTTGAACAAGAAATTTATCTTCTACTTTTTCTCCAAGTGTTAATAATTTTGATTTTATATCTTCTACTTTTCAAAGAAAGAGTTCTATACTTTCTCCACTATTGACTTTTAAGAAATGCAATTGAGATTGCAAATTGAGAATAGTAGCTTTATTTTTTCTTTAAATATTTTTCATAGAGTATTCCACGCTTTTGTAAAATTTTTTGCTCCACTTAATTAAGGTTGTATTTCATCATTTATTCCAAATATTATCAACATAACTACTTTAGCATCACCTTACTCAAATATTTGTATTTATCTTACATCGTCACTAAGTTTTGTCTTTGTTCCATTGACTATATCCCAAATATTTTCTACAATTAGAATTGATTTCATTTTGTTTTTCCATGATGCAAAATTTGGTCCTTTCAAAAGTTGTGACTTAGAAAGAAAAATTTTGTTGTTAGACATAATGGAACTCATTCAAAAATATTTTGAAATCCTTTGAAGTAGAAAACCTTATTACTCCCTAAGTTTAAATAATTCAAATTTGCTAATTTAATTCTTATGGAGTGGTAAATCTTATGACTCCCCAGTTTAGAAAACAACAAGAAATTTACAAATTTTTATTATTTTTTAAAATCCTTTGATTTTGAATAACTTATAACTCCAAACTTAAATTTGTAAAATTTAAAAAACTTTTAACAAAAATTTCAATTTCAATTTTTCTCAAAAACTCAAAATATTTTAAAATAAAACCTTCTATAAAAAATAACTTTAAAAATTCAAAAACTTGAAATAACCAAAAAAAATAACTAAAGTATAAATCCTTATCACTCCACACTTTTCAAAAATAAAACTTTAATAACTTTTCAAAAAAATTAATATATACCTTATAACTCCTAATCTTCTAATTTATCAAATATCTTCAATAATTCTTACTACCTCCTTATAACTCCTAATAAGTAAATAAAAATAATTAAATATGCATACCTTTATTTCCATATTAGGCGCTCTAAATCAATGTAATTTTAAACCCCTCACCAACGATCGAACTCCTTGAATGGATTAATTAGTGCTTGCTCTTTTAATTTCACTTTGGATAGATTAAACAGTGCTTGATATTAGGGTGAATTAATCAATGCTCTTTATATCCCTAACGTTATTTTGCACTAAAGACTGCCTAAATATGCTCACTACCAATTTTTAAATTTGCTCTTAATGTTTAGTCTGTTCCACCAACCATATGCATTACTTGGATGTTACTTCTGATGCTTCCTTCCCTTACTTCAAGCACATCATTCCACCAAGCATATTTGTTACTTAGAAATTTCTCCTTGTGTTTTCTTTTGTTACTCCAAGCATATCGCTACTAATCATTGTCTTTTGGGCTCACTTGACTCTTGAGATGCTTCCTTCCTGAATGTTGTGTTTACTGCTTGTACCTATAGTGGATCTACTCTGATTTTGAACTCCTTAGTTGTAAATATTTCTGTATTACCTTGTGCACTCTTATTCCGCTTGACTTAGTTTCTTAGTTCATTATTTTTTTTGCTAGATAAAAGGGGTTGTACTCAGGTCCCCCACCCTTAACAAATATAACTCTTTTCTTTAGAGCTTGAGAGTTTACAAATAGATACACCTCTCATATCAATTGAGATGTTATAGGTAGAAACCTACATCATTTTACATAAAATATGTGAATTCTTGATTTTCATTTTTTGGATCTTTTCAATTTTTATATGAATACAATTATTCCAAAATTTAGCATCCTTCTTGAAATTTTTCTATACAACCTTCACAATACCAAAAATTCACCTCTACTATCTATACCTTGCATCTTAGTAGAGTAATATTTCCAAAACATTGCACTATCATAGTCCGCTTTACCAAATCTAGATTGCTAGTTTCCTTCCTGAAACAAAAGTGCAACCACAAAAATTATAATAAATACTTTATATAAAAACACATTATTGTTACAAAATAAATCATATATTACAAATGGAAAACATTAAAGTAAATCTTAATCATTAATTGATTATGGCAATCAACATTTTTTGTCAACTTCAACTAAAATTTCTACTTCCTATAACCATAGAAAGGAGAATTTAACTTCACGATCCTCAATCAAAACCCCTCTATTGGCTATCTTATCTTCACATTTGTTTCCTTCCCTTAATATATGTGTAAACTTGATTTATTCACCCTTTAGCAAGATCTTGAATTTCCACAATTATCTCTTGTATGTTCCATGGAGCCTTTACTTTCCTCAAAATTGCATTTATTACTATGATATAATCACCTTCCATCCATACTCTATTCCATTTCATTTGTTTACATATTTTTAACCCTTCTAAAGCTACCCAAGCTTCAACTTCATTATTTGTCTTAAATCCACTATTAAAATCATAATGAGATAAAATCTCTCCTCTATTATTTCTAATTATTCCTCCTTCTGTTGTTGGTCCTAGATTTCTTTTATATTCACCATCAAAATTCAATTTAACCCACTCTACATCTGGTGGTTTCCACTTTATATTCTTTACCTTATTTTTTCTTCTCTTATACCCAACATCATAATTCCATTTTATGACTTGACTCCATCTATTAAGACTCTCTACTTCCATATTAGGGATTGGGTGAGTTTATAGGATTGGTTTAGACTCCTCTATAGCTAAACATATATTTTTTTACATAACCTCTAAACTACTTTCATTTCCTTTAAATATTCTTCTATTACTTTCTAGCCATATAGTCCAAAGTATTGTATTTTTTTATATATCTCATATTGTCTGTAAAGCCTCACTTTTATAAGTGCTTTGCCATTGCTTTAACCAATATTCAATTATGCTATTCATCACCATGTATTTATCAAACATATTAAGAATCCATTACCGTAGATTCTAAACTATTGAGCAATTTCCCAAGATATGGTTAATACTCTTCTCCTCCTTGTTATAGAAAACACAATAAGAGGGGCCATGAAAATCCCTTTTCATAAGGTTATCCAAGGATAAAATTATTCTATGACCTACTAGCCAAACAAGCATAATGACTTTAGAAATGCTTATCTTATTTCATTATTGAATGCAACTCATTCTCTAGTATGTTGGAAATATGTTGAATATTTTCCATGTTATTCTGACGAGGTTAACTCTAAAAGGTACTGGACACTCTCCATGTACTCTTGTTGAGATTCTTGTTTTTAAGCTATTTTTAGACCCATATGGGTTGTTTTGGGTTAATATATGTGAACCCATGGTTTTACGCCCATGGTATTATAAAATTCATGCTTGTGTTATTGTTATTTAAATTGCACTTGCATCAAGGTTTGTGAGAAGAGAAGATGAACATTATTGTATCGAAGACGGTTAAGTTTATGCAATAAGGAGATATTATTGTGTTGGGTTTTTTTCTCGTAAGGATTTTTCTAGGTTAAATATTATGTTATGTGTGTATCTTTTATCTTCTTCTTTTGATTTTGTATTTACTATTTTTCTATATTTAGTTTATCAAGGCTTTTTGCTCTTCATTTGGTTTTAGAGCTAGGTTTTAGCTTTGTTCGAGTAAAGGTTTCAACCCTGTGATAAATTAATTTTTGAGTGAAATTCATACATGAAAGAATATGGGCAAAGGAAAATGATGGGAAGCACATGCGTAGAGATTAAAAATTTTAATGGACAAAATTTTGAATTTTGGAAACTCAAGATGGAGAATCTTTTGGTTGATAATGATCAGTGGATTGCGGTCTCGAGAATAAAACCAACATCAATAATAGATAAGTATTAGTTAAAAATAGATAGGAGGGCAAGGATATCTATCATATTGTGCTTATCTGATTTGGTATTGTTGAATGTATTGACAAATACCATGGCAAAGCTATTATGGAATAAGCTAGGAATTTTGTATCAAACAAAGTCAGTAAATAAACTCTTTCTCTGAAAGAAGTTGTATTCACTTTGGATGAATTATGACAACTTTATGGTTGAACATCTAAATGTTTTTAATACTATGGTAATTCAATTAAACTTTGTTGAATTAAAAATGGATGAAGAGTAAAATTGTATTACTTTACTTTGTTCATTACCTAATTTGTGGGATAACCTAATTATGGCTATCACTAATACTACTTCTACATTGAAAGTAGAGGATATAGTAGGAACATTGTTATCTAATAAAATGAGATAAAAATATTCTAAGGATTATCATCAGAAGGATGCCTTTGTTGTGAGAGGTTCTCAAGAAAGAAGCAAAAATAAATCATGAGAAAGGAAATCGAAATCTAGGGGTAAATATGTTGCTCCAAAAAAGAGGAAATTCTAGAAGTGTGATAAAATAGGGCATTATAAAAAATACTACATATCTAAAAAGGTTGATAATGGTTGATCATCTGATGAAGGAACTTCTACATAAACAAAGACCAAAAATGAAGATTCAAGTGTGATGCGAGAACCTACCTTTCGGAGGGTATAACTTTTGATCTGATTATTGGATCGACTTGAGATTTTATAAGGAGCTAGGTAATTAGGAGGATAACATTGTGGCTAAGCCACAAAGGGCTTAGATTTCCATTTTCAAGCCTTTTCAAGATTTTTTTGGGCCCTAATTCCTTCATCTAGTGCCCCAAAAATAGAATTTAGTATTTTTTGAGAAAACCCTCATGTAAAACTTTAGAATTTAATGACTCATTATTTAGACATGATTAGATGTTGATATTTTCTAGGATTCTTAATATGGACAATACAATGATGTGTATTAATTTAGAGGGCTATATGAGCCTTTTTATATTTTCCTAAAAAAAGGTCATTTTGGTTAAAAATGTAAATTGCTCAAAAATAGTAATTTCTTATCTTTAGGGCTTTAAGATTTAGGGTTTTGTTTTAGGGTTATTTTTAGATATATATTCCCTTGGTATCACATTGTAAAATGTGAAATAGAGGAATGAGAAAATAAAGCATTTGTTGATTTATTTCCATATATTGCAGTTTTGTGTGATTGTGGGTTTGTCACTTTATTTTCATTTATCATAGTTTATGTGATTGGAGGTTCTTGTTCTAATCTCTTGCAGTTAGATTTACACCAAGGGAAATTGTTCTTAGCTACAATGTGCTCAAGTTAATGCCATGACTCATGGTTGATTGACTCGAGTGCTTCCTTTCATATGACTCCTCATAGGGAGGGGTTTTGTAATTATAAAAATATAAATAGAGGTGAAATCTTCTTGGAAGATAATTAGACATATAAAATAATAGATAGAGGAAGATACAAGTTGAGGTTAAAATATGGAATAATAAAAACCCTTCCTAGTGCGCTACATATTTCAGGTTTGTAAAGGAATCTGATATCCGTGAGTAAGATGAATGGCACAGGTGTGATTATGGTATTCAATAAGGATAGCTGCAAGATGGTTCGTTGAGTCTTGGTGTTGGTAAGGGAAGTTTGTACAAGAAATTTGTTCATACTTGAGGTTAGCACTATAAGTATTAATTGCAATAACTCTTTAGTTGTAGAGGAAAATAATATGGTATAAGTAGCTTCGAGTATTCTTGTAGAAAATAAAATATTGTGGCATCACAGATGGGGTATATTAGTGAGAAAGACCTTAAAATATTAAAAATGAAAGGTATGGTTGAAGGAATTTTTTATTACCCATTAAATTTTAATTTTTGTGAGCACTATATTTTTGGAAAGCAAACCCAAGTCAAGTTTTCTAGTAGTGCTACAAGATCTGAAGGAATTTTACATCTAGTTCATAGTGATGTGTTTGGACCTACAAAAGTACCATCGTTGGGTAAATCTATATATTATGTTACATATATAGATGACTTCTCAAGAGAGACCTGGGTATACTTTTAATGAAACAAATTTGATGTTTTCAATAAATTTAAAGATTTTAAGGGTCTTGTATAAAATTAGATAGAGAAAAGGATAAAGATTTTGAGAAGTGATAATGGTGGTGACTATTGATCTAATGAATTTGAGCAGTTTTACAAATACTGTGGAATAGAAATACATAAAACAACTTCATATACTCCACAATAGAATGGAGTTGCAAAATGGATGGATATGACATTGATGGATAAGGCGAGGAGCATGCTAAGTGGTGTAGTATTAAAAAGAAAATTTTGGGTAAAATTCATGTTAATTACTTGTTACCTCTCAATAGATCTCCTACCTCAGCTTTGGTGGACAAGACTCCATAGGAAGTTTGGACTGGTAAGAAACCCTCTCTCAATCATATAAGAGTTTTTGGTTGCGATGCTTATATGTATGTCCTAAAATAGAAATGACTAAGCTAGACTATAAATCTAAAAAATGCATATTTGTGAGTTATAGTATTGGTGTTAAAGGATATAAGTTGTGGAATCTTAGAAACACAAAAGATTGTTTACATTCGTAATGTGATGTTTAGAGAAATAAAATGGGTTCCAAAATAGGAAATGCAATCAAGAAAAGAACCTAAAATAGTTCAAGTAAAATTAGAACAGGAGGAAGAACCTATGGTAGAACCTAGTGCTACAAAAGAAGATGAACTACAAAGAGAGTTTGAAGAGGAAAATTTAGAGGAAGAATGTGAGGAGGAAGCTAAATATGCAAAACCTAGAACTCAAAGTTTGAGGATATCAGATCGAGTGAGAAGACTCCTAGAAAGGTATAGTCCTTCAAATTTTTATTTTGCATTTAATATATCAGTTACTAATAAAGAACCCAAGACTATAAAGGAGACACTTCATTCAAGTGATAATAAGTCTTAGAAAAGGATTATGGAGGAAGAAATGGAGTTCTTGGATAAAAACAAGATATGGGATTTGGTGAAATTACCCCTTGGATAAAAATATGTTGGTTGTAAGTGGGTATTCAAGAAGAAGTACAATGTAGAAGGAAATTTGGAGAAGTACAAGGTTTACCTGGTAGCAAAAGCATTTTCTCAAGTTGAGGTAATTGACTTTGGTAATATTTTTTATCATATGGCTAAACTAACTTTAATTAGATTTATGTTGGCTATTTCTACTACTTTTGATCTTGAAATAGAACAAATGGATGTAAAGACAACATTTCTACATGGTGAACTTGATGAAGATATTTATATGTCACAACCATAATGCTTTCGGGTAAAAGGTAAGAAGAACTTGGTGTGCAAGTTGAAAAAATCCCTTTATAGCTTGAAGCAATCTCCAAGAATGTGGAACCAAAAATTTGATAGGTTTTTTTTTACACTTGGGATTGGAAAAAGTAAAGTAGATCTATGTGTATTTTAAACAAAAAGGTAAATATCTTGTTATAATTATTTTGTATATGGATGACATGTTGTTAATTGGTAACAATAAGGAGATGTTATCTTTTGAATTTGACATGAAGGATTTGGGTGCTACAAAATTTATTTTGGGTATGGAAATAATAAGGGATCGTGCAAATAGAAATTTGTGGTTAAATCAAATAAAATATGTTGATTTGATACTATAAAGGTTTAGGATGCATGATTGTAAACTAGTGTGTACTCCATATCTTATTAGTCAAAAGTTATCTTTTGAACAGTATCCTAAAACAAATGAGGAAATTGATAAAATACATCTTGTTCCTTATGCTAGTGTTTTTAATAGTGTAATGTATGCAATGGTTTGTGCTAGACTTGATATTGCACATTCAGTAGGAGTAGTTAGTAGATATATGTCTTATCTAGGAAAGGAAAATTGGATTTATGTGAAGAGAATCTTAAACTATTTGTGTGGAACTTCATATATGTTATCTATTACCAAGGAAAATATAGAGATAGTAATATTGTAAATCTATGAGGTTTTATGGATGTTGACTAGGCTAGAGATCTTGAAAAAATAAGATCGAGTGTTTATGTGTTTAAACTGTTTGGAGGGGTAGTAAGTTGGATGAGTAAAAGAAATCAATGGTTGATTTATTCATAATAGAGATAGAATACATTGCAGTAACTCATACCTATAAAGAAGCAATGTGGCTATAGAGGTTGTGTTCAATATTTGGTCTTAAGTAGAAGGTTGTGAGAATTGACAATGATAGTTAGAGTGCAATATTTTTGGCCAACAATCCTAGTTTTCATGATCGGTCAAAACATATTGATATCAAGTACCATTTTGTGAGAGATATGGTTGAAGGGAATCAAGTGATGTTGGAGAAAATTGATACAAAAAATAATGTTTTTGATCCATTAACAAAGTCTGTACTAGCTCAAAAAAAATCTTGGTGTAGAATATCTATGGGCATGGTTGCCCTTAACAGTTGATAATAACAGTTTTTGGCCCCTATGAAAAGTATTCAAAAAGTGGGAGAGTGTTGGAAATATGTTGAATATTTTCCATGTTATTCTAGTAGGGTTAACTCTAAAATATATTGGACACTCTCCATGTATTCTTGTTGGGGTTCAGGTTTTAAAGCTATTTTTAGACTCATATGGGTTGTTTTGGGTTAATATATGTGAACCCATGGTTTTACACCCATGGTATTGTAAAATATGTGCTTATTTTGTTGCTATTTAAATTGCACTTGCATTAGGGTTTGTGAGAAGATAAAATGAACATTATTGTATTGGAGACAGTTAATTTTATGCAATAAGAAGATATTAATGTGCTGGGTTTTTTTCTCGTAAGGGTTTTCCTAGGTGAAATAATGTGTTATGTGTATATATTTATTATCTTCTTCTTTTAATTTTGCATTTACTGTTTTTCTAGATTTAGTTTATCAAGGTTTTTTGCTCTTCATGTTACACTCTTCCTGATGTCTATTAGACATTGTTATTCCACTCTAGATTGTTGTTATACGTTGTTGTACTTCACTATATTCCTCTAGTCTATTTTTAGACGTTGCTAGGCACTTTTATGCTTTGTTGTATTTTTGTAGATTTTTGTAATGCTTCTTTAACTCTTTGTTATACTTTTTTATCCTACTATTGACACTTCTAAAACATTGTTAGGCTCTAGTTAGTTATCTTTAATCTCCTTTATCTTACTATTGAGCTTTGCTTGTCCTTTGCTGCTAACACATAGGTGTGCAATCCAAATGAAGATAGAATACTATTGGAAAGAAGATACTTAGGATTTTATGTATCTCATAGACCACTTAATGTGCGGCTCTTCTTATTTACACATAGAACTATTATGTGCTTTAGTATATTGAACTTATTTCTTTTTTCTTGCTCTATATTCTCTTTTTTTTTTTTTTTTTTGTAATAATATCTATTAAACTCTTCTTGGATTCTTGAGCTAAATCTTTATAAGAGCTCCATTTCTTTCACTATAATGTCTTCTTTCTCCCTATTGACTTTTGTGGCCAATATCAAGGTCTATATGATCTATATATTTTTCTTTCTTCTAATTTCTTCCTATAATGACCTCTTGGACTAATATCAAGGTCTATATGACTTTATGACCTAAATCTCTTTCTTATCAACTCCTTTCTATAATGGCCTTTTAAGACTATATCAAGGTCAATATGACCTGAATATTCTTTCTCTTTACCATTTTTTTTAGGAATATTTAAATTCTTCTCAATCCATTGCAACTTTTAATTCTTTTGTACTTTGCACTTAGAATCTAAAATTCTTCTCTATCCTTTGTAGGAAACTTCTCACACTTCTATATCTTGATCTCTATTGCAACTTTTTCTTTGAAATATATAATATCTTAGGTTGCACATAAGAACTCAATATGATTATCCTTCTTACTAAAGAATCCAATATAATTTCAAGACGACTTTGAATATCCTTAAATATTAAACTTTCTTTAAAAAATTCAATGTCAAGGGTTGGTTATGTCCCTGAATGATCAAATATCTCAAATTTGATTCACCTTTCAATCAATATAGCTAAGTCATACGATTGGATTATTATTCTTCAACTATGGAAAGACCCTAGAATTTCTACTCAATATGATCTTTAGAGTTCAAGGATCACTGCCTTTAAAGTAGATAGACTCTTAATCAACCTTGTAAAATATGGACACGATCAATTTATAATAGTGGCTAAAACAAACTCTATCAATCTGGATAGAGTCAGGTGGTAGCTTTGATACCACTGATGGATTTTTAAGCCTTATACTATCATATAATATCATAGGTTATATCACATAGCACCCAATATAAAATCGTCACCATATGTAAAGATAAGGATAATAATAAGAGTAGAATGATATGAGCAAATTAATATGTATATCAAGGATTATAATAACATTCAATTATATGCTAAAATATGAATGTAAAAAGCTTGAATCATTCATGTACAATGCATGAATAACAACTTACAATATTAATTGCACAAAATGTATACAAGTTTTATTACTTCACTATTTTTTATAAACGGATTATCAAAACTCTAAAATATCTTCGATATAATATATTCTATGGCGAATTTACTCTATAATATAGCCATAGTAGTGTGAATATTTTGGTTCTTGATCATTGATATCCATGTGCCATGTCTCATAACTCTTGGCCTATCTACTTACCACTTGCATACTTGATGAACACTTGACTTTACAATAATTGCTGACATTTACATGACTCTTACACTTGTACTTGCACTCTCTAATCTAGGACAATTGTGCACATCTTTACATTACATATTTGCACTCTTGCATAAAAAACACTTGTGCACATTTACTTAACCTACACTTGCACTCTAACTCACATGGCACTTGTGAATTTCCTGCACATTCACACTTACATAAAGAGGGAAATATAAATCACACTCTAAACCATAATATATTATTTATAAATTTACCATGAAGGTACCGTGGGGTTATAATAAGCATGCACCAAATAATATAATATACTCCAACACCCTCCTGTATTACATTATTTGGTTTTTGAAGACTTTAGTCTTCAATCATAGTCTTTGTCTTTGTCTTCAATCTTGAAATGAGAATTTTCTTTAGGTTCTTGTTCTAGCACTTATATTTGCTTTACTATATTCTTATTCACTTTTCTAATATTTTTCTTCCACTTCTTTATTTTGTTATTTTCAGTCTTGGTCTTGAGGGAGGTAGGGGGTTGTCCAAATATGAGGGATATTTTCTAAGTGTTTTTATTTTAATTTTCACTATAACAAAGTATTTGGAGTTGAAAAAAGTAAAAGAACCCATTTTTACCATGATCGAAGAGCAAAGTAGGAACTAGAGAAATTATAAGGTGGAGGGGAGAGGACTTTGGATTGTATGCCATATGTCATGATTTTCTTTCATTGGACCAACTTTAGGTAACAACCATTAGGTCCTTGACTCGTCTTAACCATATTTTTTCCCTCACCACCGCTAAGTTGCCTATGATTGTGAGTCATGTTTGTGTTTCCCAAGACCATATGTTTCCTTTTACCTTAATTCTTCAAAGGGCCAAGGCTGCTTTAAATAAAAATCTATCTATTAAACCATCAAACGTAAGCTACAAATTGCTCCTATGAGAGTAAATTGCCAAAAAAAATCTCTAATTCTAAAACTAGCTAATTACTAATTTAAGTTGTGCAAATCAATCCCCTTGAAAATAAAAAACTTTGTCTAAATAGTAAAGTAGAGAATTACTACTTTTCAAATTTAGTGAATCACTCCCCTATTTTGAACTTAAAGGAGTGAATCACAACTTTCTTTTATACTTAGCAAATTTTGGGTCAAAAATTTCCAAATTCAAAATGGACACTAGTGCAATGAGCAATATTGATACAATGAGTTAAGTAACCCTCATGTTCCCTTCCACCACTATTGTAATGGCTGCAGTTGATATAAGGGTATAGGTAAAAGCTATACAAACACAAATAAAAACTAAATAAGCAAATTTATACAAGACCAAGAAGTACAATCCCCTAAGCCTAAGAAGGTTGAAGATATATATGATAACCCAGATAAAATGTGGTCAATGGGTAGTTCAATCAATATCCTATAAATTCTAGAAAGTAGGCTAATATATGCTTTAATATGGGGCCTTGCACTGACTCTCAAAGCATAAGCAGGATATGAAAATTGGGTTTGGCCATTAATCTAGTTCCACATAATTAGGACTATCCAAAGATAGTAGAATTATGTGCTAAAAAAAATGACAAGGATCATCTCATTGATTTCCCTTGGTGATAGGGTGAGATAGTCATTTTCATCACCAAGGACAAGATGAGATAGATGTTAAGTATGCAAGATAATTTGACATACTAGGTCACCTTAATCGAAATGTCTAAATGATTTACTATAGAAATATTGACTAAATAGGTGGAGGAACTTCTTGGACATTCAATAATAAAATTCCCAAGATGCATAAAACTTTGAGCTACCACTCAAGATTGATAAATTCAAGAATGATATACAAATGGTCTTATCAAGAAGTGCAATGATGCTCAAAGAGATGACTAACAAGCTAGTTTGAGAAAATAATGTGTCCCTGTTAGTTGTTACACTACTCTAGCACTACCTTAGGTACTCATAAATGATCAATTGTGCCAAGTAGATAGTAGATAAAATGAATAAGCAACTTAAGAATTTCAAGCAAACTATACAACTCAACTACATGTATACCTCATTTGGTTGATCATGAATTAGAATAAATATTGCTTTCTAAAGTTACAATTAGATTAGACAATACTAGATGATATACCATTGATAATGTATGGCAACATCAATATGCCTTGTAAAGTAGTAGGAAAAATATTATATGACTTCTACGATTTTTTATATCACCTTATCATGAAAGGTGTCAAAGTGAAGGTGCCCAAGTTGTCATAGGAATATTGCATTCTACTAAGGGTCAAAAAGCAATCCAGTGGAGACTTTTACTCAGTTTATATAAATATTTTACTAGGCTATCCAGGTTCTCTAGTATGCCTTCTAAGTTACTTGCATTTATGCCCTATTACTTATCCAACTTGGAATATGTGGAATAATTACACTATGTTGACCAAAAATACTACAAGGGATAGAAGAAGGGCACCTTCTATGATACAAAAAATATTATTATAGAAAATCACAACTAAGATGAGGGGATACCACCTATTCATCAATGATAGGAAGAATATTTTTGGAATGGTCTTGTTAAGATACTTCTAGTCTTAATCATGAAAAAAAATTCATGAATGAACTCGTGGTACATTGCCTAAATACATCTTATGGATATGAAATAATAAATAGGGTGGATAAGGAGGCAAACATGGATTAACACACTCCAATTATAAAGCTAGAATTCCCACATAGGTATGAGTATAAAATACAATTGTATGAGAACATTCCATCATGGTATGCATTTTATGCGATGATTAAGAAGAAAAGTGATTAAATATCAGGGTATACAATAAGAAAAATTTAGGCATGGCAAAATATGGGGCACAAAACAAATACATTAAGATATCTTATGCACCAAGGGCCTTTTGATGATATTTCTAATTCATGAGATATATAGTATATGAAAACAGGGGCAAAGAGGTAGTAAATAGAATTTGAGGTCCCAAGGGGACCATATATCACCCATATGACTACCTCTACTATATTGGCACTAGTTATTAGCATTGTTTCAAAAATAATTCATGAGCATTATATCAAGAAGAAACTAAACCCAAGAGGATTAATGTTAGAAAATATGAAATCTAGGACAAAATTAGTCCCAATTAAAGGTGAACTTAAGTTAGAATAAGGAGAGATACCAGAAGATGTGCCTCCACAAATGATATCTCCATCCAAGGATGGATGCTTAGCTATAGATGCCATAAATTTGGAGGTTGCAATAACCTCTTCTTTATTTACTTATCCTCTTTACATCTCTTCCCTACATGTTACGTATTCTACTCCAACTCCTAAGGTCCCCTCACTTATTTTCTCTTCTCAAATACCTCTCACTTATTTCCATAAATAAGTGTATATATTGAGTTTCCTTGGGTTACATGACCTCCAATTTGGTTCAATAAACCATTGCATAAACATCATCAACCACCTTGTTTCCTTCATCTACACCCATTGTAGAGGTCACCACAACTCAAAAACTTGTATCATTTTCCATTATTCTTGTAGATGTCACCCACTTGTATACCCATTGTTCACCATGTAGATATAAATTACCATGCTAGTGTTAATATACATACTTCCATCATCACTAACTATCATCACCATGCAACTTCGTGCATGATATCATCCTACCCACCTTCATCTCCACATGTCTCCATGTAGCAGTTCCTTAAAATGGTGATGAATTTACTAATGCAAACATCACCATGGATGAAAAAGTCAATCTAAACCATATATGAGTAATATATTTCCATAGGACTCATTTGTTCTTTTTTGGAAGGAAACAAATACCCTTAGGAGAAAATAAAATTGAGATGTCAGATTTTGTCAAGGATAAAAAGAAAATAAGAGATGACTCTATCAAACTTAAATACTCCACTCAATACACTTCAAGTACTATGCTACCAACTCACAAATGGTGGTACAAAATAGTGATAGCATAGGCCCTCTACTAAGACCCAACCAAGCCTGCCATGACATCCATTACTTACATCATCAAGGTATTTGAATTAGACCTAACCAAGACTAATCCATTTCGACTATTATAAATGGTAGGTTAACTACAACAAGGACTAGCTATGAGGCATGCCTAGGTGGTGATAGATACCAAAAACTATAAGAAACAAACTCTCTATTATACCCAAGCTATATTTTATCTCACAATTGAGAAGAATTAGATCCAACAAGAGTTAGAACAGCTCAAGAAGGAGGTCACTCACAAAGATCAACTAAGGAAACAATTAGAAAACTTGAAGGACCAGCTAACATAAAATAAAAATTTGAGAAAGCAATTTGAGGTCTTATTGGTTTAGTTGGCTCAAGGATATAACCAACTAAAGCAAGAACTAGAGAAGAAGTAGGATTTAAATTTGTAGATAGAACAAATACAAGTTGCCTTATAGGAGAAATATCAAGAAAGCACCCAACTGAAGAATGCAAATGAGGAATTAAAAAATAGATAGAAATGGCCAAAGAGTAGATTTTGATAATGGATTAAGTCAAGTAAGGAAACCTTTCATCATCTTCTAGTGGTTCAAAGTTGGAAAATGTTATGTTGTTGCCATTTGTTACCATAGTAATCACTTTTTGATGATCCATTGGTTGATTTATTACTAATTGATTCCTAACTAGTTGATTGGCCATTGGTTGGTTAATTATAATAGGTTGAATCATTACCAATTGTTTTGCTATTGCAAGTTGTTGAGTTGTCAAAAATTGTCAATCATAGATGATTGTTCAAGTATTATGGATTGCCATGACATAATCTATTAAATTTGTGGTATGAATTGCAAGCAAAGCACTACATAGTTTTTAGCTATGAATTCATAATTACCATATTAATCTATACTTGATTATCCATTTTTCTATTTGTCTATTGAAGGACTTGATCTTAAGTTAAATAAGATTTTTTCTTTGTTGCCAACCCTTATAATGTCATTCATTTTACTATTTTATTAGATATATCCCTTAATTAAATCATCTCATCCATAAATTATGATATTATCTACTTATTCTTATTGTTATAATTTTAATTATAATACATCATGGTGGTAGGTAGGGGTAATTACAACAATAGCATAAATAGCATTCATGATTGAGGTGGATATACAACAATTGGTGTAGACTAATGTGGAAATGTTAGTGTGCGGAATTGTAATATATTGGTAAATAGGTGTATTTGATGAAAATTGAGTGATTTGAGGAGTGGAAGGTGATTTAAATAATTTCTAATAGGATTTTGTGTTCAAGTATGGATTGTTTGGCACTAGGGCAATCTAAGATGGAGGAGGATAATGTATTTATTGTGTTAGAGTTTGATCGCATGAGTTATATGTCATATTTGGCACTAGTGTAACTTTATAACTTAGATTAGTGTTTTATTAACATGAGTGATTTCTTCAAATGCTCCTAACCATATATGATTTAAACTTGTAACCATCATTACCAATTAAGACTATAAAGTCCTTATGTAGCATACTAGTCTTTGCTTATTAGATGGTTAAATATATTTAGCTATGAGTTGTAAAGTACACATGAAAATAACATTGAGATTGTGAATATTCTCATTCTGATATCTTGTGATAGCATTCAAATAGAATAACATCAAATATGGATTTTCTAAGTTTCTAAGTCATCTCATGAATGGTTCTACAACAAAATTCTAGTTAGTAACAAGATTGTCTCATAAGCTTCTATACCATAATGTATATTTATCCCTTAATGAATAAGCAAACAATTTTAATGTTACATACTTCTAAATTTGATAAATGAATTTAAATTAGACAGCTCATTAAGGTGTTCTAAGGTGGTCTTACTACCATTCCCATCAAATGTAGGTAAATCATTGAAAGCTACATATGAGTTTGGTGAACAAATTTATAGATTTAATAGACCTTGATAATTTTAACTAGGGAATATATATAAAGGTTGCACTTATATTTGTATCCAAAAGAATGAAGTTCCTTGTACATATTGTATTTATTAACCACAAGGTATCGTTTATTATCCATATGAAATTTGTTAAATTGGTTGCCCAACAATCATTTGTTTCTAAGGAATATATGGGTTTTGAATGTTTTGCATAAGTGACTAATATTGAACTCCATTAGGATTTGACATATCTAGTAGAATTGGTCCAACCTACTACTGGTATTACTATGGATTTTTCTATTGATGATAAACACGTTAACATTGATTTTATAGATTTTATTGCTAATTCAATGCAATTTATTGTTGATTTTGAGAAACTTATTGGTTAAGGGTACCCTATCCTTGGTTTTGCAAAATATATTGTTGTGGTGCAATATCTTGATATGTAACCACTTGTTACTATGGGATATTCGTAAATATACTATATACAATTTATGACTAATCATTTGATTGCAATTATCTAATTATTGGTGTGATTTGAAGAGATGAATCAAGTTAAGCCATGGTTAGGTTAGGTTGATCCATATTTAAATCAAATTGTTAAAAGATGAGACTCATTCCTTTCCTTTATTTGAAGTAGAAGTCTTAGGAGTTCTAGGTAGTTCTTTTTATCCTCGTATCCAAATAATGGTAGAAGGTTTCTTATTTTTATAACCTTTTCTTTTATAGGAAATCAACTTAGCAGACTTAGTTTTTTTTTCTATTATATGAGATTATGATCTCATTTCCATAAACTTGTGGGAAATTCTTCTTACGAAAATTATTATGAATTGGAAACATATATCTATCATCTTTGTGAAGATTAGAAAAATGGCCTAAAATTATTTAAAATGAGAAAAATAAGATTCACCTAGAGCAAATCACTCTTATGGGACTAGAGTAAATCATACTTCTAATAAAAGAGAGAATCACACCTTGAAACACTTAGTGAATTTTTTTGACCTTTCTAATATTCTTATGCCTTTTCCAATTAGAGAGTGGGTCATATGTAAAAGTGAACAAATCACATGTACAAAGAATGAGTGAAATTTTGGGGAAAATTTTACTATTTTATGAATAAATTTACTACGAAACCAATGCAAATCATTACCTTAGTCATGGGAGTGAATAAATCCAAGGCTATAGAACAAATTGCACTTTGAATCACTTAGTCAATTATTGGATGAAACTTATAAGTTATGGAGTAGGTTATTAGAACATGAGCAAATCATTCATTGAGGACTTAGAAAAATTTGTGTCAGACTAAAAATACAAAAGCAATGATTAAATCATATTTATCAAATGGATAATATAATTTTTTTAGAGGTTGAGGCAATGTTTTGGATCTAGACAAAATTATTGTTTTCATTTTAAAACAAAGTTTCCATTGCATAAAATTTAATGAAAACAAGTAGATGCCAAAAATAATGCAAAAAAACTCATAAAGCCATTGCAAAATTGTTAGATCTAAATTTGAAACAAGTAGGTCTGAAAATATAATACTGGATTATTATAGACTTTATGTTTCTCATGAATCCTTTTGTGGATCTAAATAAATTATGCAAGGACTTGTGTAGATTTAAAATATAAGCGTTAAAATGATAACTATAATTAATGCAAGTGGTTATATTAGTATTATTTCATGAAAAATAAAGCTAAAACATCATATTAGGTGTACCAAAACTATTATGCTATGAAATTGCATGAAATTCTTATGTGCCCACAAGACCATAGTTCAACATCGAATAACAGGATATGAATTCTGGTAATATTTGGGTTTGGGTTGGCTCCCTGCTAGTTTAATCTAATCTAATTAATAATATAAAACGAGATGCAAGAGAGAAAAATAAACAAAAGAAAACAAATGCAACCATGTGACTATAGTGAGATTGGCATGTGGTCCAATCAAGATATCCAAAAGTGACTAAATAACATCAGTGTATTAAATATTTAAATAAATAGTAACAAAATGTATGGAGAGGACAAATAGAAAATAAGAGGTTAGAGCCACTAATGCCACACATTCATAGATAAAAAGGTCAGGCACACAACTGATCCATAAATGATATGCATAGTTGTTTCTTAATTGTAGTTCAAAATAATAAGTACAAATCTAATTTAAAAAATTAGCTCTAGTATTCTTGATAGTCAAAAGGATCCTTACAAATGATCATGAAGCTCTTACTTATAATAAAATAAAGAAACTCTACTTATAATTGGAGTAGAGAAAATTATAACTTCTCACATAAGTTTAGCAAAATATTTACAATTAGATGGGAAAAGTGTATTTTCAGTAAAATTTAGCACTAAAATCCATTCTAAAATATCTTAGTAGTTTCATTCTTCCATTAACCTCATCTAGATATAAAATTCACCTTCCAAACTATTACCTCAATTTTTATGGATAAAAACCATGCCAAATATGATATATTTTAAGATTTTTCCTTAGGGTGAAATTCACTCCTTGAGTTGATAGTGATTCTCTCTTCAATCTACAATGCAAATTGGTGCTTGTCTCAACATGTGAAATCTTTCACCTTTCCATAAAAGTAAGAATTATCTCTAAATTCCTAGGAATTTGGACATTATACCCTCCAAGACAATACCAAGTGGTGTTTTATAATTTCCTTGATGGTTTGGGAATATTGGCTACTTATATTTCAAAATAGTCTCCTTTCTACATGATGAATTTTACTTTTAATGTGTAATAGTAGTAATTGTATACTATAGGGGTTAAACAAGGATGTCCTTTATCCCCTATCTTATTTGGTTTATAATTGATAAACTAGATGAATTGTTAAATCTAAGAGGAGAGGATGGTTTTTATTTGGAATAATTTGTGGTTAGGAATATTTTGTATGCACACGATCTCATTTTGATTATAAGGCCAACATAGGGATTGAAATATCATTCAAAGACCCTAGATCACATTTTGGAATAAGTAGGCATGTAAGTAAATACCACAAAAATTAAGATCTTGGTCATCTCCAAGAGAAAAAAAAAAAAAAAGAGAGAATCAATTAGATCTTGATTTTGATAGGGGCCTATTAGGAGTAATAGAGAACAAATATCTTGGGACAAACTTTAGTAACAAACTTAGACCGAAAATATGTATAAGGAAGAGAATATTGGGAGGTTGGAAAGCACTTTTCCATTATAAAATAGAAGTAGAGAGACTAGATTATGGGACTAAAAAACTATATGGTCTTTATTTGGGCTATTAGTGGCACTAGTGGTATTATATGGGTGTGAGGTGTAGACTAGTAATACATTATACTTAAAATAGTAGCAAATAGAAAGGATTTAGAAGCATATGATTACAAATAGATTCAAGATAAAAGCTTCAGTTCTATATGAGACTCTTCTAGCATAAACATTTACCTTCCCTATAAAGGCAACTATTGTGGTTTATCTTTTAGGATATTTGAAAAATAATTGAATAGATGGATGCCAATAAATGGGCTAAGGTTGTAATAGAAGAAGATATGAACAAGTGAAAGAATAAATATATGAAACAAAAAAGATAAACAAATGGAATATTGACATAAATGAATGCTTTAATATTAATAATTACATAAAGTGTAATGACTTCTATGATTATGTTAGTTGACCCTTGAGCATTAGAATTAGGGTTATTGTTTGTTTTCGTCTATAAATAAAAGAGTTATATTGTAATTGAGACATCATTAATATTAGTGATTTTAAGTTCCCTCTAGTGTGCATATGAGAATTCACCCTCTCTAAGTGGCACTCCCATATTGGGAGACCTTATAGAATTATTATTTTCTTAAGTATTGTTGGTGTTTTTCTACCTTAAGAGTCTTATGTACCTCTATCTAATTATATTGATTAGTACATTATGGATGAGTTAATTGATATTTTAGTATATTATGGATGATATATATTTATGAGAATAAAATTTAGTAACAGGTGGTATCGAAACCAATATTCTAGCAAAGTGGGGATAGTATTTTCCAAGAAACTTCTCATCTTCTAGGACCTATATCTTTGCATAGAATAGAATGGTCTAATTCAAATTATTCTTATGTCATATTTTTTATAATTTGATGATTTTTTAAGGAGTAGTCACATGAAGGAATGTGAATATATTGAGGGAGACACAACCATGTAAAGTTAGCCATCCAAAACAATGGTAATGATGTTTTTTCAAATTGTATTTTTTCCCCAAAATTGAAATTATATATTGTATGATATTGTAGTATGGTAATGATGATTTTTCAAATTGTACTTTTTCCCCAAAATTGAAATTATATAATTTTTGTAGTATTTTGATATTTTATTTAATTTTTAATATAATATTACTCATATCATGTATTTAATCAAGCTATAACTTTATTGTGACAATACTAATAGATATATGAAATGGTATAAGTTTAACTGATTAAATTTATTGACTTTTAAGGAGGAGACCCATGTTTGAATCTTTCGAGAAAATATATGGATAATTTCTAAGCTATTGAAATACCATTATGTGGTCAAGATATAATATGAATGAGACACTTGTAATCTCATTTAACCAAATAAAAAACAATTCTAACATACATATCAAATGGAATGAGGTCAAGCCATGAAAAATATGGACTTCCAAAGATTAGGCTTTGAATCTCATAACAACTTAGAGAGAAAAAAGTATCATAAGCACACTAAAGGTAACTTACGATTACAAATATGAATGATGTCTCAAATATATATATATATATATATATATATATATATATATAATCAAGCTATAACTCTATTGTGATAATACTAAAATATATATAATATACTATTTTTATTTAATATATTATAGTTTTCATTATATTTTATATAAATCTCAAGTTTTTAATTCATTTTATTTTATTTTATTTTATTTTTAGATTTTAGATTTGGTTAGTGTGATAAACCCCTATGACCGACGCTCAAGGCTAGGCATCCCCATCCTACCATGACCTCTCATAAGAGGGAGAGCTGAGCTTATCAATAGGGAATTTAACACGGCGGTTTGAACTGTGGACCTTCTAAAGAAAAGCCAAAGCCCAAACCGTTGTGCTATCCCCTTGAGACATTCATTTAATTTTTATTACTCCATGCTTTTAATTTGATAAAAAATATCAATTTTATATATAAGGTTGTAATATTTTAGTTTGTTAATTTTATAGTAGACATCGTATAAATGTTTGAAAACATTACATACATGCTTGGCAAACTTTTATATTGACATAGTTGAGTGTAAAACATCCAATTTAGATTAAACTATATAAACTATATTCATGAGTATTAACCCAGGTGTTGTAGGTGAGTTGGAGAGGAGAGGGCAATCCTCCAAGGGAGGTCCCAGGTTCAAATCTCCACCCTACCAAAAAGTTGAATTGGGTATCCAAAATCCAATTGATAATGTTGGTGCGGGCAGGGTCGGGTGCGACTCCCGGGTGACTTTGACGGTGTAGAACCCCCTATTCGTGGTATTTCAAACCAAGGCGGCCCCGCAAGGGGTTTTTTCGCTTTAAAAAATATATATATTCATGAGTATTAAGATCAATAAAATAATACTATACCAATAAGTAGTGAAATCCTTAGTTTTTATTATTTATTTTTTTAAATTGGTTATATGGGATTGAAATGGTCCCAAATGTATTACATCATCACCACATAGTGGTATTACAATAGCTTGGATATTATCCATGTATTGCTTGGTTATATTTGAACACGGGTCTCCTCCATAAATATTAAGGAATCTAATAGGTTGAGTTATCACCATTTGATTTTATAAATTAGGCTTTACCCTTTTTTTTAATAAGTTAATTATGCTTATATTAAGGAATCTAATAGGTTAAGCTATCACCATTTGATTTTATAAATTAGGCTTTACCCTTTTTTTAATATGTTAATTATGCTTTACCCTTGAATTAGGGTAAAGCATGGGTTTTTGAAAGGGGTCTAGTTCCCTTGTATTAGGGTTTGAACTTGGATCTCCTAGATGAAAACCTAAAGATATACCACTACGATATCCTTCATGGGATAAAAATTTTAGGGTAAAGCATGGGTTTTTGAAAGGGGCCCCGATCCCCTTGTACTAGGGTTTGAACTTGGATCTTCTAGATGAAAACCCAAAGATATACCACTACGGTATCCCTCACAGGACACAATTTTTTATTTTTATATAATATACTTGGCATATTAACACTAACTTGATAATTGCGAGTTGGGAGCGAGTGTGAGCCAATGTTAGGGTACCTAGGAATAGATATTTGGGGATATATTATTATATTGTATAAGGGTTGGCATGGGCCACACATAGCCCAAGGTTGATTGTATTATAATATTATATTATATTAGTAGTAGGCTCCCCAAAGTAGAATTAGAAGATGGATATATAAAGAAGAGATATTTGTCATTGTAATCATCATGGAGATAAATCATATGTAATCATCTTTGCCCATGAAGTGGCTTATGGGACTTTGCCCTCCTTAAGTGGCTATCTCATCTTGGAAGATTTTGTGGAGTTATTCCTTCCTTAAGGAGTATTATTGGTGTTTTCCTACCTTAAGGGTATTATCTATCTTTATCTCATTTATGGATTGTTATTGTGGATGAATGAATTGATATTTTTGCATATAAATTTTTGTAACAAGTGGTATTAGAGCCATGTTTCTGGCAAAGTGGGGATTTTTTTATGGAATTGTAGAATTAGGGCAGATTTTTTTTGGAAAAATATCTCATCTTTTAGGAGCCATATCTCTGTGAAGTTTGTTTTATTTAGGGGATTCTTGGATCAAATTGTTCGATTCAGGAAATTCTTGGATCAAATTGTGCAAAATTTGAATAGCTTTAAAATGAGTGGTCATATGAAGGAATCTGAGAAGTATTGAGGAAGATACGATCTTTTGAAGTCAACCATATGGGACAAGGGTAGTGACGAATTTTCAAATCGTAATTTTTTTGGAAGATAAAATTTGTTAGTTCGGGTAAGCAAATTAGTTGCAATTTATTTTGTTTGGAATAAAAATTGTAAATCTAGTTGTCTATGTGGAATTTTAGCTTCAAATCAGTGGGGAGATATATATTTTTATAAAACCCTAGTTTGCATTGGGGCATGAACTATGGAACTACAAAATTTTTCTGGAGAAGATGATATTGATATTAGAGAATGGTGGAAACTATTTAAATCCTTGTATTATAATTCTTTTACTTGGTACCTTATGCTTCCTAGCTATCTTGGAGGAGAAGCTCTCTCTTGGTTTTATAGTTTTAATAGTGCCCATAAATATAACTTCACTTGGGATGAAGTGGAGCATGCATTCTTGAGTAAATGGGACCCATATAAAAAGATAACTAATTTGAAGGTCACCATCAAGGGATATGAAGAAGAAATAAACATGCTTCAAAAATAACAAAAGGAAATTAAAATAGAGCAGGAATTTCTCAAGAAATAAAATGAAGACTATGAAAAAGAAATAAAATTACTCAAAAAGAAGAAAGAGAAAAATGTTAAGGAAGATAGTGAGAAGAATGAAGCCACATATTTGGATTTTCAAAAGAAAGAGAATATTTTGCAGGTTCACAAAAGCATTCAAAAGGAACGGGTTATTATTTCCATTAACCCTAGTAGCAAATATAATTTTATTAATATTGATTTGGCTAAGAGGTTGCAAGTTCAAGCAACAAAAATTAAGGACATACAGTTGGAAGGTGAGAATGTTCAAATTTTTGAAGATTTGAAGATCACCATGGATAAATATATTTTACATTTAGATTTTTATGTTATTGTATGGATGATGAGGATATTGTTCTTAGTTATCCTTGGTTAGATTCTTTGGGTATTGTTAACATTATGTTCTATATGGAATCAAAAGGGCACCAAGTATAGCAGCATTTGGTAAAGAAAGTATAGTGATCCTGGTTTTCAAAGTGGTTCATCAACATCAAGGAACAAGTGGACCCATCATTCAAATTATCAAAATAAAGTAGCAGAAGCATGGAGCCAACAAAGTAGATTTGGTTACTCAAGTGGAAAAATGGTATACCAACATCAATGATGACCACCACCAATCAATGTTTCACTAGGATGGATGGATGATCAAGATTGGTACTAGTTGCTAACATTGCTTAGAAAATCATATTATCTTGTTTATTCATATGTTTCGAGGATGAAACATTTGTAATAAGGGTGGCATGTTAGGGTACCTAGGAATATATATTTGGGGATATATTATTATATTGTATAAATGTTGGCATGGGCCACACATAACCTAAGGTTGATTGTATTATAATATTATATTATATTAGTAGTAGGCTCCCCAAAGTAGAATTAGAATATGGATATATAAAGAAGAGATATTTGTTATTGTAATCATCATTGAGATAAATCATATGTATTTGTCTTTGCCCACAAAGTGGCTTATGGGACTTTGCCCTCCTTAAGTGGCTCTCTCATTGTGGGAGATCTTGTGGAGTTATTCCTTCCTTAAGAAGTATTATTGGTGTTTCCCTACCTTAAGGGTATTATCTATATTTGTCTCATTTATGGATTGTTATTGTGGATAATTATTTGTGGATGAATGATTTGATATTTTTGCATATTTGTGAATGATTTCTATTAATGAAAATAAAATTTCGTAACAACCAAAAGCAAGTAGGAAGTAGAAAGCAAAATGTGATCAAGGAGCAAGTTCCTTTTCTTGTTCTAGATATTAAGAGAAACTTAAAAACTAAAGGATTCATGTGAATAAAGTCTAGATAACATGGCAAGAAATTAATTTTTTAGAGTCCTTATTGAAATTAAGGATGACCTAGTTGGAAGTAAGGATTCCTTAGTTGGAAGTATGGATGCTATAGTTAGTGATAAGAGGAAAATCAAGTATATGACAAACACTATCTAGGTACTAGATACTACACTAGAAGTGATTATCAAGGATGAGATAATTAATAATGATATAATGTTTCTTAAAATGTAAGGGTTAATATGTAAGTTCCATGGATATTGATTAGGTTTCTCTGATATTCAATATTGTATCAAGTGGAATTAGGGATTGAATTCAAATTACTCCATGACTTTTATTTCAAAAGGGTTTTCCTCATTATCTTCTCCAGTTGCAAAATAAAGGATAAAATAATGGATGGAGGTCCTTGGTTTAGAGGTAAAGATGCTTTATATTTAAGACCATGAAGTGAGATATTTTTGTGGATATAGAGACTATTAAAAGGCTTTCGATGTGGATTAAGATTTTTGGACTTCCTTATCAACTCATAAATAAGGAGGTTTTGAAGAATATTGGTAATATTCTAGGTGATTTCATCTAGGAGGGATCAACTACTAAGGAGAGAAGGCATGTTGTATACACTTGAATATGTGTTGTCATGGGTATTTCAAAACCTTTACCATAGTCCATTAGGATTAAATATGAATCAAGAGAATGGGATCAACAAGTGCATTATGAAAACATTGCATTCGATGTTGTAAATGTCATGAAACTGGACATATGGAAAGAGATTGCAAAGTGAAAAATAATGGAGAAAGAGATGGAAAATTTTGGGCATGACGGTGAATTTAATATTAAATAAGGAGATCATATCATAGAAGAATCTATGTCAAAATAAGTATTTCCCACTCTTAATAAAGTGGTAAGAAATAACCCTCTACATTATCAAATGTGAAAGGTCATTACATTTCACTCAAATAAACCATTAGAAGAAAAAAATGACATAAGGGATAAGGAAGTACAATGCACAAGTTCAAATATAAAAGAACCTAAAGGTGAGCAGGAAGATGAGAAGGCAATTTTTAAAGCAAAGGAAGATGGAAAGGAGAATTTTAAAGCGAATGAGGTGAAGGTCAAGCCTAATCTAGGTAAATCATCTTCATTTACCTCAAGTAACTTAGAATCTTCTACTTGCAAAAAAAATGAAAGTAGTACAAAATGTATTCCTTGAACTTTAAGGTTTCAAGTGTAGCACAATAAAGAAAGTCACATGGAGGATATCCAAGAAAAATTAGGGTTTCAATGCCAACATAAGAAAGTAATGACTATGGAGGATAATATGTGCACATTAGGTTTTCAAGACATCATAAAGAAGAAAGTGTTAATGAGGCTATTCCTTGAATTTTAGAAGATAAGTCTCATTATGAACAATATGAAAAAATAGAAGAGATTGATGAAGATGAGAGTGTTGGTGAGAATGAAAAAATGATATGAAGGTCATCAAAGCATGAAAAAGAGAAAAAGAAACTCAAAGGGATATCGATTTGGGAAGCCAAATAAAAATATTATAGGTATTAACAAGAAGTGGGTTTAAGTTCCACTAATAAAAATAAAAAGTGATGATGATGAAAATGATATCATGGAATATTAGGGGTATGAATAAGACCCCTAGAAAAAGAGTTATTGAGGAATTAATAGGTTGTTATAGTCCTGAGCTTATTTTAAAACTAGAAATAAAATTAAGTAGTGAGGAATGTAAGGATGTCTTTAAGAAGATATGAAATATGGGTGAGTGTCTAGTAGTTTATTCTATAGGAGCTTTAGGGGGTATTGCAATTATATGGCACAAATACAAATGGCACGAGAAATTATTAGAAGCAAAAAGTAATTGGGTTGCTAGACTATTTTATAGGAAAGAGGAAAACATCAAATTTGGGGTTATAAATTTATATGCATCAACTAAGTTACACATTATGTAAAATTTTGGAAGGACCTTAGCATATTTGTGCCAAATACAATGATGATTTATTGTGATCTATGGATTCTTGGAGGTGACTTCAACATTATTCTATTTCTATTGGAAAATAAGGGTGTTATTTCATGATGGTCTAAATCAATGCAATATTTTGCTTTATTTTTCAATTAAAATGACCTTTAAGATATCACTCCTAGTTTTCAATATACATAGGATAATAGATGCATTGGGAAAACTCATGTAGTAAAAATATTGGATAGATTCTTGTTACCCAATAAATGGTTGTAAACAAAGTATACAATCTCTTTAGATATTTTATTTTAAACATGTTCATATCACAAACTCATTATTTTGACTTGTGATTTACCAAATAATGGTCATCCAAAGCCATTTTGTTTCCAGTCTATGTGGTTCCAAGACCCTATTTTTTCCAAATGGTTATGTTATGGTGGGATGAATAAAAATTTTAAGGATCATGTATGTACATGTTTGTTCAAAAGATGAAATATTTAAAGAAGCAAATGAATATTTAGAATATCAAATTTTTTTGTAACATTTATAAATAAAAAAAAGCAATTGAATTCAAGCTCAAAAATTTAAAAGAAATAGTAAAAACTCATGGAATAGATCATGATTCTTATGTGAAAGAAATACTATTACTTTGTGATTATCATAAAGTATTGAAAGAGGAGGAGTCATATTGGTTCCAAAAACCTAGGGATAAATTGCTCAAGGAAGAAGACAAAAATACTACAGCAAAAATAATTTTTTATTTTCGTCACATCAAAAATATTTTAACTCTAGATGATAGAAATATTAAATAAAAAGAAGATATAAGAAAGGAAGCAATTAATTATTTCAAAATTATTTTATCAAATATAGGGCAAGATAAGGAGGTGCAAAATAACATTTTACAAAATATTCCATAAATTATCACACAGGGACAAAATGAAAGCTTGAAGAAGAAGATATCTATGAAGCAACTACATGAAGCAGTTTTTTATTTCCAACTTAACAAGACATCTGGCCCAAATGGATTTCCTACAATTTTCTTTCAAAAATTTTAGAATTTATTAGAGAGTGATATGTTAGTTGTAATTAAAGAGATTTGGAAAAGGAAGGCTATAATAAGTGAGATCAATGCAACTTTTATTATGTTTATTTCTATAGTGATAAATCACTACACCTGTCAAAAGTGAAAGTCTGAGTCACAAACAAGCACATGAAGAAAGACCCAATCAGAACTACCCAATCAAGTAGAGGTAAGATCCCATGTACAAGAAAAGTTTAAAGATCAAAAGTTTCTAAGTCATAGACAGAAGGCAATAACATAAAGTCCTGACAAGGAACGAAAGACAAAAAAGTCTCAATGATCTGAAGATAAGTAGTCCCGAAGGATGAAGAAAAATTCTCAAAGAAAGTACCTATGCCTTAAGGGTTAAATAAATAAAGTACATAGTCTTCAAGAAATATTATCCTTTTTGAAAAATATATCTCGTATCTCTAATAAAGGACAAAAGTAGCATGGAGCCATAGTAGAAACAACTCGAAGATCTAGAACATTAAATTAAAGCAATATTTTACACCTAGGTGATAAAAATCCCTAAAAAATAGGTAGATGATAATTAAAGAGGTAGATGCATACCCAAGGGCCAAGATTGATTGTATTCACATATTTAGATCTAGAAATCCTAAAGGGACAAAAATTCAAAAAAGGACATGACTTAGTATTTAAAATGACAGCCACCTAGATATCTCTACATGAACCCTCCCTTATAAATCTATAAATAGGAGTAGTATTAGCTTTGGAAAGGATCGACAACTTTGCATTTCATGTATTTGCAAACTTTCATTTTATTTCTCTCTATAAGAACAATTGTAGTGTTGAGTGGCTTGTGAGAAATTTCGAACCCCCGCTTATGGCACATTCTATATAAAATTTTACCTGCATATCTATATACATGAAATTCTATGTATAGTTTTTGGCCTTTACCTACAAAACCGTGGAAGTGTATGTATGTGTTTGTATTCTTTTATGTGAATATTAGGTGTGCTAAGTGTATGTGTGTGTGAGGGGCCTACATCTATTTTTGTATTGAGTCACTTATGAGCTTGGCTCTCCTATAGGACCCACTTGCTCACATATGTGTATAAGTGGTAGACCTCGATTGTTCTTCACTATGTTGAGGAGTGAAAGTGTTCATCGTTGGCACATAGGGTTCAGGCTTGTTTTTGCAAGGATATATTAGAGGATCCCTTGGTGCATCAACCTACTTTTCCTTTTTTTTTGTTGAGTTTTTCATTTACTTTCTCGCATCCCTTTTCCCTTAGTAGAGTAGCAAGCATAAGTATTTGACCTAGTAAAAACTTGTAGATACCCCTAATTGAGTTAAACCCCATGATCTTGACTACGACTTGTTGTATCACTTTAAAGTGAGGCATAATTGTCTTGTACTGGGATAATCATATATAACAATAGTTTAATGGTAATCCTGGTGGGACCCTAGTGACACATCATTGGTCCTAGAATTGCAACAAAGAGTAGGGTTGAGACTTGATGAGGATCTTAGTTTATTCCTTGCTTGTTGAAGCACTTCTTTCTCACCTAGCAACTTTGCTCCAAAATAAACACCAGAAGAAGCCACTACTAAATATACTAGATCAAGGTTTAGGTGAAGACCCTTGTCTATATGCTTTCCAAAAGCAAGAAGCTATGTTAACCTAGAAAATCCATAACAATCCAAATAACCCATCGATCCAAGATGTATATCCCATCTCAAGAATGGTACCCCATATAGGGATAAAATAACTCACTGCAATCTCTAGATCTATCAATGGTTTGGGGAAATTTTCCAGTGTCCTTGTTGGAGATTTTTCTTGAATACATCATTGAAGGCCTGACATCTCCACTAAAACACCTGCAAGAAATGGTTTTTCTATTTCAGTTGTATAACATCACAGAGCAATATGTATCCCTAAGTCTATTGGTGGCCTCTCTAAAAGGTAAGTCTCACCAAAAATATAATGCTTTATCTGCATTTTCAATATTTGATTGGGATTAGCTAGCTGCCTTGGTCATGAGAAACTTCATAGAGGAAGTAGACAAAGCAGAATCTGAGCCAAGTACTCCCCTCAATGATGCATCTAAAGGGGAGAAACACAACAACCATGTGGAGGATAAAATTAAAATTTACCGCTTCTATGAAAAACAAGAGTAGATTTTAGAGGAGCTCCTCTCATGCATCATGAATGACATGAGCCTACAAATTAGCAAAAGGCTGAAAAGGCTCATAATAAGGAGGAAAATTTTGGGTCAAACTTTCTCTATCCTTCTAATGACCAAGCGAGATGATGAGAATATTCCACCTTGGGCCCTCCCCTTTTTAAAGAGGTTGAGCATAAATATGCAAAGGATCTCTTCAACCATAGGAATGAAGGTATACTATAAATATTGACCTCTAGGGGAGGAACTTACCTCAATGGTGCCAATCATAGCAACATATTTGGCACCTTACTGATTGAGGTAAAAGGGCTACAAAAGAGACCTAATTTTTTTGGGTGACCATTTTTCACCCAAGAGATTGGATAAAAAGGAAGAAAGAAAGGAGAGGGCCAAGGTCATGAGCAACTTCATAGAGGAAGTAGCAAAGCAAAATCTGAGCCAAGTACTCCCCTAAATGATGCATCTAAAGGGGATAAACACAACAACCATGAGGAGGATAAAATTAAAATTTACCACTTCCCTGAAAAACAAGAGTAGATTTTAGAGGAGCCCCTCTCATGCATAATGAATGACATGAGCCTACAAATTAGCCAGAGGCTAAAAAGGCTCATAATAAGGAGGAAAATTTTGGGTCAAACTTTCTCTACCCTTCTAATGACCAAGTGAGATGATGAGAATATTCCACCTTGGGCCCTCCCCTTTTTAAATAAGTTGAGCATGAATATGCAAAGGATATCTTCAACCATAGGAATGAAGGTATACTATAAATATTGACCTCTAGGGGAGAAACTTACCTCAATGGTGCCAATCATAGCAATATCTTTGGCACCTTACTGATTGAGATAAAAGGGCTACAAAAGAGACCTAATTTTTTTGGGTGACCATTTTTCACCCAAGATATTGGAGAAAAAGGAAGAAAGAAAGGACTTGAGTATCTAGTGAGGGGCCCTTGACTTCATACCCGATGGATAAAGGCCACTCACTTAAATTTTTGTACATATGTACCATAGGCGATCTCAATTTCATGAGATAGCAGAAATACCGACCACCTACATAATTTCAAATAAGGTTCATCCATTGAAAAATTCCACCTTTAGGAAATATTTTTCTTGACTCTATGCCCAATTGACCAAGGCACTAGTTGTTGGGTTCCCGTTGGATCCTCAAAATCCAACCTAAGGTATGCCCCTAATTTTTAATTTCAAAATATTCCATAATATTTATTTTATTTTTTCTTGTCATAGACTTCATTTGGATTAAGATTCATGTAGTTTAGAATCCTTTCCATTTCATTCATAAGTTTAGGTTTAACCCTTTTATATTATTTATTTTGATAGTATTTCTAGTCAAGTCTTATTGGTAACTTTTCCTAAAGTTCTATTAGGTTCATTGATGGGTTGAGCGCCTCAATTTTATTATTCATGTAAAGGTCTCATCCTTATGCCCAAAAATCACCCCATTTATATTAATATGGTCATAAAATTCTTTCGAGTTCAACGGGTCTTCCATACATAAAACCAAGTCATTCCCTTTCTTGATTTATATTCTTAAGCCAAAGTCACCAAAAATTTTAGGGCATTAATGTCTTATCCTAGTTTGTCTAAACATAATTAGGTTCCCCTTGAGGTTAAACAAAAATTAAAATTCATTTTCTAAGGTAAAATAAAGGTTCATCTTTCCACACGTGATGTTCCCATTTGATCAACTACAAGCATCTTCAGCAAAAATCCACAATTTACCTTTTAATCTATCACTTAAAAAATTGTGTCATAGTTAATTTTGGAAGATTCTTTGTTGACTAGATTCCTTCCTAATCGATGGTCTGCATCATCTTTTCTTTCCTCTATTAATATCATCCATACAATTTTTTTAAAGTCCCTTGTCTAAGATATTCAATTAAAAAATTGTGTGGACCACATTTACCCGCACCAACGCTAGTGAATCTAAACCACAAGTTTTAATTGCTCTTCGAAAAGAAGTTCAAAATCCTTTGAAAAACTGTGTGACCCACATCCATTCGAAAAAGCACAGCACTTCAATCCGATTGGTCAGTAAATGAATGGTGTAGATTCACCTAGAAGAAATGGATTAGTGACTCAAAAGTGTTTCATTTTAATTCGTCGTACATGAACAGCATGAGTTTATCTGAAATAAACTAACGAGCTAGTCAAAAAGTCAAAGTCTTCTACCAAAATGAGTGACTCAAAATGCCCCACTATTGAAGAATTATGTGGACCGTGTTGCTTTTAGATAAATACAAATAATTTGTACCATCGGTATTAAAGGAAGTGCACAACAGAAGCCTCCATTATATTGATTAAAATAAACAATATGCATTTATTTGCATGGATATGGAAAGTTCGTATTAAACACTGAGATAAAAACAAGAGACTTGGACCATGAGAAATGGATAAATAATTTATACCATGGTGAACTATTAAAGTAAAGCAAGTGTCAGGCTTGAATATTCAAATAAATTTGGACGGCCCACATTACCCCAAGGAAATAGATGACGATCCAGAATGATCAGTGAAAGTGTATTTTAAAAACTTGTGGTACGGGTTGCTCCACTGATGGATAATCATGTGCCCCACATTACTCCTTATAGTTCTAATAAAAATATATGGTTTGCATAGCTTCGTTGGCAAAAAATTTAGTGACCCAGATTGTTCAAAATTTAAGATAGAAAATAGGTATGGATTGTTCTTATTTTCCTAATATTTTTAGCTTAATGGCTATGATTTAGTTAAAGAGAATATTTGAATAGTTAGCCCTTAAGAATAACTAAACACCTGCATATAATTCAATGGCCTGGATTCAATAATTAGAGATCAATGGATAAAATATGAATAAGAAAATAGCACAGTAGCCTATATAATAAAAGTTGGTTTGTGTCCTGATTAACTTAGAGTTTCTATAAAATATCGTATCTTGAACTAGTACACTTTCTCAAGAGGATTTGAAAGCAACCTATGGTCTAGATAAAAATTGCCATGAGTATTAATTATCCTAGATTAATGGCCAATTAGGAAAGCTCTACACTATGGTAGGTTATACCATTATGGAAGGTAAGGTGGCAACTTTGGGGTGGCACAAAAATAAATATAGTTGGCAAGAATTAAATTTAAGCATGCAAAGGTACATCTTGAAATTTTATAAGTCTCTACTTAACCTATCAATCACACTTACATTTAACACATACAAATTTGATATGCTGAGATAGGTTGCACAGAGTAAGAGTTTCAGAGTTTAAGAGTGAGAGTTTTCAATAAGTTGTTATGGCCTCATCCAGTGTTTCCAGTGCACCCAAAGGCACTATGGCTATAATTGTAATTTTAACTAAAGCTCAGCCATGCCAAGCACTATGAGGAAAACCCATTGCTAAATATGTGAAAGACCTTGCAAAACAATCTGGGTCAAATAGGGAAATTACCCCTAGACAACAGTGGGAGCTAGAAGATACTATTATTTTTAGCTATGAGCCAACAGAGGAGATTATGAGCGTCACCCAACATTGTTGAAGGGAATTTTCAAAAGGGCACATAGGGATCAAAATAATATCAGCCCCTATTGCAATAAATGGATGAGTAATTTTGGGAAATTGATCTGCCCTAAGGTCTATTATTCTTCAAATGTTTTGTCTTGGTTGGTGGTATCTTATGACCCCGAGACCAGAATGTTTAAATATAACATAAATCAAAAAACTTTTAGGATTACACCTGATAGAATCAAAAGCATCTTCTAGTTAAGTGAGGCTATGTTGGATTTGGATAAAAAGGTAATATCCATGCAATCTAATCATATGCTCAATACATATTTCTATGTAAAGCTTTTTTATCATGATCAACCTATATCATGACTTCCCCATCAATAAGTTTGCACTCCATCCTTGGGCAAGGGATTATGTTGACATGACAAACATTGTATTGGGGATTAAGTATTTGAATTGGCTTAATAGGGAGGTTATGTATTTAGTGTAATAGGAAAAGGTAAGCATCATTGTATAAATGGGAGGATCTAATAAGTGATACTATGGATAAAGAATTAACAAAAATATAAAATACTATTAGAGAAGGATGGGAGCTAATACCCCCTTTCTCGTATTATTCATTCCTTATTCACTTGATAGTAGGGCATATGAATAAACAATTGACTAATGACTTGGGAGGAGTAGATGTTTTTCATATCCAAAATAGACTTCCTTGGATTTTGGAAGGTTGGTCTAGCTATGCTCAATTATTTGGAGAATTCCTCCCAGCCATTCATTTAAATATTTGTGGGCACTTTCTAGCAGAATTGGTTCTAGGGTAGCTATATTTTTGCATAGTAAAAAGGTAGGAGACTACTTCTTTACTAAAGAGTTTACCTATATAATATTGTATGAGTCAAAAAATATCCCTAAAGGCACTGCCTAAGTATTTTCCAATGTTTATAGCTACATTAGAAATTACCAGACAAATAGTAGAAGTTAATATGAGAGTGGGGAAGAAACAAGCAAAATTTGCCTAGCTAGACATCCCCTGCAAGATGGATCATTATGTATACAAAGGATACTTCATCTTGTTAAAATCTATATGGAAAATGGATTTTATGGTTTTCAAAAATCACTTGGCGACCATAAGATCCTTTTGGCTAGTATCAAATTTCTATTCAAAAAATGTCATATGCCCAAGTAAATCATCAAAAGGACCTCTTTGAGGATGAAATGCAAGTAGCCATAAGAAAATGAATGCCTCTAGAGCCCATATGGAAGGAGTATATGAAAAACAAATCCCATACTCAAATAGAAATGGTAGACAATTACCCAAGTGAGTTGAAGGTGTTAAGAAGTGCTTCAATAGAGGCAATTGCTCCATTGGTCCCTATCATGCGCCCAAAATAACTCCAAGATCTTGTTTTTGAAGCCATAAATCAAGAACCTAAATAGGTTGAGATGTTAGTAGAAGTTGTTGACACAATTGAACTGGGATCAGAGGATTCTTCAACCACTCAACCTACTCTTGATACTATTGTAGACACAAGTAAAGGCAAAGAAATCATTTTCACTTATTCTACATGAATTTAGCCAATAATCTATAATATTGCTCAAGTATTGTTGTCTTCCAAAGTAAACTTGAGCTAGTAGTAAATATTCCTAAGATAATTTCCATAGCCTTGGTGATGAACAATAAAGAGATCAAGATATCCTCAAAAATACACAAGAGGGTTCAAGCTATTGGGCGATTATCTAACCTACTTAGAGAACATCAAGTCAGAATTTCAAGCCCCTCAAAATCCCTAGAGCAAAAAAGGACCAAATATGAAACTATCTCTTCTTTAAAAAACCCAAGAGCTATACTCTGATGAAAGTAGAAGTTATTCATTTTGATCCTAGTGAGTAAAAACACAACTTTAAACCATAGAAGAAATAAGAGATCTTAATGAGATCTAGTATATAGTTGAGGAGCTGAGTACTCATATTCCATTAGCATCAACAATAACTATAACAATCCCCACACCTAAAAATATAAAGGAAATGCAAATCACTCAAATAATAAGGGAACTAAAGGTTACAGGGGACCTAGTGGAAATGATGCAGACAAGAGGTCAGATCCAAGTTCAAGCTGCAATAGTCATGCAAAAGGAAAATTAATAACTAAAGGCAAAAGTAGAGCAGTTATAGGTTGAAAAAGAGAAACTACAAGTGAAGGTTGACATACTCAAAGAGTAAGCTTTGCAAGCAGAAGTAGTTAAACAATTCGACATTTTTACCTTTATCCAAAAGTTCAAATAAAAGGTTATTTCTTAGCTAAGAGATGAAATGAGAATAATAAATAGAAGCTTTAAAGATTTTTCTAATACCATAATTAGAATCCAAAGCATAAAGTTACTCCTAAAAGATGCACATCAAATGGCAGTAGTGAAGAACACAAGCTTATACTGAGAGGGGGGGTGAACAGTATAAGACATAACCAATTAACAATTTTAACTTTAAATAACAGAGGCATCAACATAGCATTAATCAAGACAGAAAGCATCACACATTGAAGACCCATTTTAACGTGGTTCACCCAGAATGGTTGGGCTACATCCACGGATAAAATCTTTCACTAAAATTTTATCAATCAATTTCTGGGAAAACCTTTCCCGATTACAAATTTTATGGGCACCAACCCAAAGGAGACACCAATCCCCTAAACTCAAGTTCGTGGGTACCAACCCACAGGAGACACCGATCCCCTAGCTCTGCTCTAGCTGGTGATCCTCTAGAAAACCTTTGCCTCCGCTGCCCTTAGCAAATGGAACTCTATCCACAAAAGACACCTGTCCTCCCTACTCTGGCTGGAGACCTCTATCCTCAACTCTATCACCTCCAAATTTGGTCCTCGAATTTGCACTAAACACAGTCCTTCGGTCTAGTACAAATGTCCTTGTTCATCTTTTCCTATTGTGCTCACTCTGCATGCTTCGACATCATCGTGCCACTTCTGCACTCTTGCGCTCTTTCGGCTGCATCTCGCACACTTCGACGCACATTCAACTATCTCACAATTTGCACTTAACTCTTCAAAACAATCCTCCTTTTATACTAACACTTTCAAGATCAAAACCTTGATCTTAGTCGGTTGTGCAACCCAAAACTACGTCGGTTGCAAACCCTAATTTTTGTCGACCCAAATTTAACTTTGTTGGCTTCACTGCCTCTGCAACTCTTCTGTAGCTTCTGCCACAAAACTACACCATGTCGCGATATCGTGACACTTTTGCAACCAAACATTTTCATTTGATTTTTGTCGTGAAATCATGACACTTCTACTTCTGTTGACGTCATCTTCACTTCTATCGCGAAATCACGATATTTCTCGCTTTCTCAACCTCTTCTCGACTTTTGTCACGAAATCGTGACACTTCTATCTTCATAGCCTTCCTCTCTGCTTTTGTCGCAAAATCATGACACTTCTCCTATAGAAGGCCTGCATTTTGTTTCTGTCACAAAATCGTGACACTTTCTCCAACCGAACGCTGCTATCTCAATCTGTCGCAAAATCACGACACTTTCTCTTCCTTGCACTCTTGAATGCTTTCACTAGCAAAAATGAAACATGTCGCAAAATCGTGACGCTTTCACCTTTGAGCTCTTCCTCCTTGAACTTGTCATGAAATCGTGACACTTCTAGCTTCCGTACGTTTTCTTTGCAGCCTGTCGTGAAATCGTGATGCTTCTCACTTTGAACTCTTTTCTCTGCTGCATGTCACGAAATCATGACAGTTCTCACTTGGAACACTTTCCTTTGCTGCACGTCACGAAATCATGATAGTTCCCATTTCGAACTCTGCAGCATGTCGCAAAATCATGACACTTTACCTTGCTTTCACTTTGTCTTCTGACTTGTTACGAAATCGCAACACTTTTTCTCCTTAGCGCTTTTCTTTTCTTCGGGTCACGAAAACCCGACATGTCGCGATATCGTGACACTTTTTCTCCCGAACTCTCTCTCCTGCATTATGTCGCGAAATCATGACATTTTTTCTTTCGGACTCTCTCTTCTGCAACATGTCACGAAATCGCGACACTTTTTCATTCGTTCAACCTTCCTTGCAATATGTCACGAAATCGTGACATTTCTGATTCCGAACATTCTCTCTCCTCTTTGAGTAGCGAAACTGCGACATGTCGCGATATCACGACACTTTTGTAAAAAACTTTCTCTCGCCTGTGTAAGTCGCGAAAATGCGACATGTCGCGATATCGCGACACTTTTTCAAAAAGCTTTCTCTTGAACCTGTCAAGCCGAAACTTCAACAAAACAAATTATTTTACATCAAATCAAATTCCTTCAAACAGGTTCTTGAAATTAATGACAACTTATTCACTTAAGCAAATGCAAATGTACCCAAGGTACCCAAAATTGCCAACAAAGTTCAAATAAAAGGTTATTTCTTAGCTAAGATATGAAATGAGAATAATAAATAGAAGCCTTAAAGATTTTTCTAATACCATAATTAGAATCCAAAGCATAAAGTTACTCCTAAAAGATGCACATCAAATGGTAGTAGCTATAAGTCACATTTTTTAAAGATGCAAAGAAGAGTATGATCAAATAAGAACCAATCAAGTAACTATTTCAGGAGATAAGACTTATGAAAGCCAATTTGAATTCCTTAAGCTAGTATCATATTTCCATGAAAGATCATCTTGTGAAATTTTATCAAAGACATAGAAACTTGGGTAGAGAAAATGAATTATAGAATAAAACAGGTTGGGGTCCTCCTCGAAGAACTCCTTGTTGCAAAAAAAATTGATGAATTAATATCCAAAAGAATACAAGATTTTGAAAGTGATGAAAAATATTAATATAATTTGGCTCAGCAGCTCACTGATTTATTAAAAATAACCCAGTCTATAGTCAGATTCTTCGAGGAAAATTATTTTACAATAAAATATTATAAAAATAAATTGCTAAGGGTGATAGATACAATCACATTTGTAGCTTCCTTTTGTATTGTGGTCTAGGTACAAATGGTTGATATGCTTGGAATGAAACAAAGAGAAAAATACAAAAGTGAAAGGAGCAGTCAAGACAAATCCAAAATGGGGTCCACTACAAAAAAATACAAAGCCTCAGCAGAATAAGATAATGGGTTGAAAATTAGCCAAATGTAAAGTTCATACTCAAGATAGTTGTATTCTACTAGAAAGATCCAAGGACCACAAAGTGTCCAGATGTCAAAATCAAATTCAAATAGCTCAAAATAACCACGAACCATCTATTAGCCATAAAGTAATCAATGGTGCAAATGCATCCAATTTGAAGGATCAAATGCACATAACTCCAATGTAATAGGACATCTTCAAGCTATAAAAGGAGTTGTAGTGACCAAGTACAGCATCAATTTTTGCATGGCTAAATTTTACCAAAGATATAGTTGAGTGTCCTTGTCCTTGTCAAATGAATTTTCCCTTTGTGTATTTTCCCATAGTCACCCCTTATTTTTTTCCATCATTGTGCAAGTTTTGCTAAGGAAGCATCTAGTTAGCTGAGATTATTTCCAATGACTAGATCTAATCTTGGAGACTCTTTGTTACTACTTTTAGAACGAACAGTGAAAATTCTTTGTTCTATTATTTGAATGAAGTTCTTTTTATTTTCTTAATGAGATCTGGAACATTTTACAAAACTCTAATTGTAAATATTCTCTGATATTAATACAAATTTGGCTTCATCCATTGTGCATTTTGATGTCCAATTATGTACTTGTTGTCGCATTTTCATATTATATCATTTGAATGTGTGAATGATGCTTTCTTTCATTGGTAAATTTCAATTATGTTTGTTACATCATTTGTATTAACATAATTGACCCAATAATTTCTCTATTTTTCTTTCTTTCTCATTAAATATTTAAAGCTTTGCTACAATTTTCCATTGGACAAGGCATCGATCTACTGATAGGGTATAATTAAAGGTTTTTGTAAATCTTGATCATAATATTTTACATTTCATTGTAATCTTGATAAGCATGGGCATAATAGTCATATTATAAGATCTCTTTGGAGTTTCCTTACCCTACTCGGTCTATTAGGAGTCTTAGGATAATTATTTCCCAAGTTAAAGAGGTGGATCAACTAGAATCCACAGTGTTGATTGCATTCAAAAAAATTTACAACATGACAAATCCCCAAGGGTGCAAAACTTTTCTCCAATATTTCCTTACCTTTAGCAGGTTAAAGATCCTCTAAAAGGTGCTATAACTATAATGATAAATCACTCACCTTTCAAAAGTGAAATTATGAATCACGAACAAGCACATGAAGAAAGGCCCGATCAAGCAAAGGCTAGATATCATGTGCAAGAAAATTATAAAGGTTGAAATTTCCTGAGTCACGTATAGAAGGCAATAACACAATGTCTCAACAAGGAACAAAAGATAAAAAAGTCTTGATGATCTGACGATATGCGATCCTGAAGGATGAATAAAAATCTCAAATAAGGAAGTACCAATGCCTTTAGGATCAAATCAATAAAGTACACAATATTCAAGGAAGACTATCCTTTTTGTAAAATATATCTTGTATCTTTAACAAAATGACAAAAGCAACATGGAGCCATGGCAAAAGTAGTTCGAAGATCTAGAAATTTTAATTAAAGAAATATTCTAAATCCCGGTGATGGGAATCTCAAAAAATGGGTATATGACAATTAAAGAGGTAGTTGCACATCCAAGGTCTAGGATCGATCAATATTCACATCTTCAAATATAGAAAATCCTAAAGGGATAGAAAGTCAAAAAAGAACATGACTCAGTATCTGAAATGATAGCCACCTAGAGATCTCTACATGAGTTTTGGAGGGAAAAACCTCTCTTGTAAATCTATAAATAGGAGTAGTGTTAGCTTTGTAAAGGATCGAAAAGTATGCATGTCATGTATGTGTAGGCTTGCCTTTCATTTCTCTTAGTAAAAATAGTAGCAGCCTTGAGAGGCTTGTGGGCAATTTTAAACCTTTGTTTCTAGCATAATCTATGTAAAAGTTTTTCTAAATCTATATATACACGAAAGACTATGTCTAGTTTTTTACCTTTGCCTACAAAATTGTGGAAGTGTATGTAAGTGTGTTTGTATTCTTTTACATGAATATCAGGTGTGCTAAGTGTATGTGTGTGTGAGGGTCTTGCATTTATTTTTGTATTGAGTCACTTATAAGATTGGCTCTCCTATGGGACCTGCCTACTCACATATTTGTATAACTGGTAGACCTCGATTTCTCTTCACTGTGTCAAGGAGAGGAAGTGTTCACCACTAGCACATAACATTCAGACCTATTTTTGCAAGGATATCTTAACAAATCTCTTGGTGCATTGTCCCCTTTTTCCTTTTATTTTTTGAGTTTTCCTTTACTTTCTCACATCCTTTTCTCTTGGTAGAGTAGCAAGTGTTTTGAAGATCACATCTTAACAAGAAGCCAACCTTTTAAAAACTCTTGGATGCCCCCAATTGATCCGAACCCCATGATATTAGTTGTGGCATGTCATATCACTCTGACACGATCTACAATTGTCCCAAAAAGGGACAATCAAAAATGGAAATAGTTCCCAAGAAAGGCCAAACAAAATATTTTAAAAAATTTTGTCCAATAAGCCCTTGTAATATGATTTGTAAGATCATTTCAAAAATTATGATAAACAAGTTGAAATGCGTTCTAGGTTGTGTTATCACAAAGGAACAGGGTGGTTTTGTTTGTGGTAAATAAATACTCGATGGTGTAACCATTGAACAAGAGGCCATGCATTCTCTTAATTCCATGAGAAAAACATGTATGCTTATGAAATTAGATATGAATAAAGCATTTGATAGGGTTTCCTAGAATATTCTACATAATATTCTTAGAAAGTTTGGTTTTGATTATAGGTTGTGTGAATGGATTAAATGTTAATATAGTATTGTGAAATATTCTATTTTGATTAATGGTTCTTTGTTGGTTAATTTAAATCATCTTGTGGACTTTGTCATGGTGATCCATTATCTGCTTACCTATTTACTATTCATGTGGAAGCATTAGGGACAAAATTCTCAAAGGAAAAAATGGAAGGAAAAATCAATGGTATTCAAGTTGCAAAAAATGAAACCTCTAAATCTCATCTCCACTTTATTGATGATACTTTTCTTTTGGCTCATCCCTAAATCAGTGAGGTCATGGAGTTTAAATCAATATTATCATGCTATGAAAAATTTTACTAGAGAGTTGGTTAATACTACAAACTCCAGAATATTTTTCATTAACACTACCCTATATTTACAACAAATTATTATGAATATTTTAGGGTTTAAAATTTAAAAATTTCCATCAACCTACTTGGGTATTTCTTTATCTTATAAAGGAAATAAAAATAATATTTGGGTCTCCTTTTGTATAGAATGAAAGCTTGTTTGATAGTTTAGAAAGGTAAGTTCTTAACCATGTCAAGAAGGCTACAACTCATAAAGGCTACATTGTAATCCATCCCTATTTATATGATGTCACTTTCAATATTGTCAACAAGTATAGTATCATAAATTGATAAATTTAAAGAAACTTTATTTGGAAAGGTTGTAAGGAAAAAATTAGGTTTCCTATTTGTAAGTGGGATAGGGTTTGCAAAGAAAAGAATATTGGAGAATCAAGATTACAAAATTATAGACTTATGAGTTTAGCATTAGGGGCAAATATTGGGTGGAGATTATCAAGAAAGAATTGGAAAAAAGTATTACTTCAAAAATATATAGGTTCTCTTGATGCAATGAAATTATTTAGGAAAAGAACCCTAGACAAAATATCATCAATATGGAACTTAATATCCGATAATTTACAATTGAGAAAGAAACACATTATATAGTTAGTCAATCAGGAGAATTATGTAAATTTTTGGTGTGATGCTTCGTTGAAGCCTTAACTCAAAATAGCAACCATCAGATCAAGCATGCCTAACTTGTAAAATTCCAAAGGTCAAAGACTATATTAATATGAGCAACAACTCTATATTATGGATTTATTTTAGTAACCTGGTTGAAGGAGAGGAACTCAAAAAAATTATAGATAGACTTCAAAAGATGCTTCAAGAGGTTTCTTTGCTGATTTTTACATGAAAGGTTGAGTTGGTTTTGAATCTATGAAAAGATGGTGAATACTTAGTCAAGTTGGGATATGAGGATTTAGAGCAATCAAAATTTTCTACTTCCAAAATTTTTTTTTAGAAGAATTTTTGGTCATGAGATGCTCTCTCTAAGGCCTCAACATTCCTTTGGTTAGTATTTAAAAGTAAGATTCTTATAGGAGAGAGTCTACAAAGAAGAGGATATCATGAATCTCTAGATGTGCTTTGTGTGAGAAGGATTTAGAGGCATCAAACTATTTACTTCTCTATTATTTGTTGCTCACAACATTAGGGGTTACTTTTTCAAAAATATAAAAATATACTGGGTAGCTCCATTAACATTGAAAAAGTTGATGAAATGTTGGATTAATTTTTCAAAGCTAAAGAATTATGTAGTCTATGGAGGATTGAGCCTACCATTATTTGTTCAAATTTATGGCTTGAAAGAAATAATAATTTAAAAAAAAAAAAATCTCAAAATCATGCTCAAATTTGGAACCGTATTATTGCCTCTCTTGCAAAATATCTACAAATATGGTGCTCATCATGGAAAGTCTCAAATGTAGAAAAAGAGGTGGTAACAACTTGGTTATAGGATTTGAACATACATGGAAGAGTCATCTACGATATTGAAATTAAAAAAAAAATGTACTTCAATATAGGGTAAAGGGGAAATGTCCAAAAATTGGATTTATTAAAATTAATTTTGATGATCACATTAGTTTGCTACTTATTAAGAGGAAAATAGTAGCAAAGGGAGATTCCATGGTTGGACTAAATATTAGATCATGAAAATTATACATAAAGGGAAGGAAAATTTTGAATTCTTTACTAGGGTTTTCCATGGCCCCCAATCTTAGCGATCCAAATGTTTTCGTTGGTGCTACAAGGGAGACGATAGTTGTTAATGGCACCCATGGGGTGTCTCAAAAATTGGCTTTCGATGGAGTTTATTAAGGTATGAGTTCATCCCCTGATGTGGCTTTCCCTCCATAGTTTGTTGATATTGCATGTAGTTGGATCGAGTCGTACATCTTGGTAGGGTATTTTGTTAGGCATATCCCTAATGAGTCAATCTTAAGGGCTTGGGTCACTTTGGCTTGGGACCCTCATGTTATCAAGGTTGAATTAGTATGAAACCTTACCAAAGGCATCTTCCTTTTTCAATTTTTTGACCTGCTCATGTTAAAGATATTTATCAACATGGTCCATGGCACTTGTGGAGCTCGTTTCTAGTTCTCTCATCAAGCATCCATGATTTTACTATGTCTAAGGATAGACTACATAAATTTTTGTTCTAGGTTGAGTTCCCTAGTCTTTCCATTCCTTTGTGGGCTGGTTTGGTAAAAATAATGGGGGTGCTTAGGCATGTTGTTATGATTGAACCTAAAAAGAATTAAATGCCCATCTAACCAAGTAGGTCTATGTATAGATAGATCTATCTAAGGACCTCAAGGATTCCATCAACATTTAAGTGGGGGAGGCCACCATTTCATAGAGGGTTGTTTACATTAACCTCACAAACACCTATTATTTATTCCAAGAATCTTATCATAAGGTAAAATATTATCTATTTACATCTCATCACAAGTCAAAACCAATTTTCATATCCATCCCTAAGGCAACCTCTCAACTCAAGGAAGGTTGAACCACTATGGGACATCACAAAAATCAATGCTTTAATACCGCTAAAATCCCTAACCCTAAACCACCTATGGAGATAGTGGTCACCATAAATTTATAACCTTTAAATACAGTGCCAAACCCACTATTATAGTAGTCGGTTAATGGTATTCCAACAATAGAGGTGATAAGTAACGAGGTCCCATCACCTTGTCAGAACCATACATCAAATTTATGTAGCATGATCCCCAAAATGGGAGCAAAACTAGTCTATCCCCTTAGTCTCCTTGCACCAACACACATCGCTCTCATAGCCTCCAAAGGGATATGGATGTGGGATATTTTTTTTTGGATAAGAGGCCTCACCTTACCCACATTTAGTTGGGGAGCTTTAGAGATTGCCCTAGAGGACCCAATAGTTTCCAAGCTTTGGCGTCCCTTGACAGTGGGAATTTAAGATGAGGTGTTAGCCCTAGAATTCTTGGTTTTTAAGGTATCATTCCTTTTTTGAGCTAGTTCTCATATTTTTGTAGGCTCTATAGATTTCTTCTTTGTTCTTTACAGTATTTTAGTTTAACATTTTAGGGCTTCCAATTGTATGCTATGTTCTATCTTTAGTTTAATAGTATAACCCCTAGCTCCCTTTCTTTTGATTTTGGGTAGAATATCAATTTGATATTTTGGAGTGTGTCTCCATACCACCCGCATTTTTTTGGTGATCAATGTAATTATTGTCATTCTTCAGTAATACAAAGCACTTTTTCAACAATAATTAAATAAAAAATTGATGGTGCTTCTAAAGGAAATCCAAGAAAAGTTGGTGGAGGTGGTGTTTTTAGAAATAATGAAAGCAAAATTCTCCTCACTTAGAATCATATGGGACATTAACTAACAACTATGTAGAGGCTAGGGTACTTCTTATAATATTAAAATTGCAATATAAAAAGGATAGAAATATATTTTAATTCAGGGGGATTCACAAATTATTATCAATGCTATCAATAAAAATGGATGTGGGTATTCGATAAAAAATATTTTTTTTTGAAGTGAAAAACCCCTTATGAGGCCTCCTTGGTCTGAGATACCATGACCAGGGGGTTCTACACCGTCAAAGTCACCCGGGAGTCACGCCTAGCCCTGCCTGCACCAACATTATCAATTGGATTTTGGGTACCCAATTCAACTTTTTGGTAGGGTGGAGATACGAACCTGGGACCTCCCTTGGAGGATTGCCCTATCCTCTACAACTTACCTATAACACTTGGGTCGATAAAAAATAATATTATTGTTGATGTTCATCACTTATTATTAGAGGTGATCTCTTGAAAATATGAGCATATTTATAAAGAAGGAAATTAAGTAGCAGATAATTTAGCTAATCATGATGTTGATCTTCATCTTGGTGAAATTCAAATTTTAGAAGGCAACTGGCCAAGTGGGAGTATCTCTCAAACAAAATGGTGTCGAAGGAGTTGATTGTGGAAACATAACACTTTGAGGAAGCTAAAAAATATATTTAATAGAAAAAGAAATGAAAATGATTTATGATAAAGACAGATGTTGGATATAGTTTTATTGACCTAAAAACAAATGTAATATTTTGGTATTTTTATGGGAGTGACCCCAATAGAATTCACATATAACTTATTAAAAAAAATAGCAATCTCATAATTAATTATATAAACTTATAAAAATAACAATAATTATATTATTTTCTATTTTTTATACTATAAAAATATTGATATACACTTATATGTTAAATTAAACTTAGACCATAAACACAATGATCTGATAGTCATATTTTACCAAACTAAATTAAAAAAAAATATGTGTTAACTTTAAAAGGCAACCATCCTCTCACTCTAATATAATATATACCTATATATAAGGCTAATAGATGAATATAAAGATTAAGAACAAGAAGGTTATCCAAACTTTTATATTTTAAATTAATTTTTGTAATTACATTTAATTTATTTTAGAATTTATTTGTTTAAATAATTTTATTCTTTAAATCAAGGTCTAAATATTATAGGTTTTTTTTATTATGATTCGACAGAATTGGGGCAAATTTTTCTCAAACACAATTCATCTTTCAAGAGTTATATTTTTGCATAGGGATGTCCAATTCAGATGATTATTGTGTCATTTTTATGCAAAATTTGAAGAGCTTTGAAAAAAGTGGACATATGAAATAATCCAAGTAATATTGAGGAAGATATGACCATGTGAATATAGTCATCTAGAACAAGGGCATTGTTGGGGTAAATTTTTCTCCAAAAATTGTCTCATCTTTCAAGAGCCATAACTTTACGAAGGATTGTCCGATTTAGATGATTCTTAGACCAGATTGTGCAGAATTTGAAGAGTTTTAAAATGATTTATCTTATGAAGGAATCCAAGTAATATTGAGGGATGTATGATCCTATGAATTTAGCCATCTAGAATAAGGGTAGTAACAATTTTTCAAGTCATGGGAAACAAAATTGCAGATATCTATCTAGTAAGGTTTTATTGATGGGAGGAGCAATGGAAGGCGAGGGCATCAGCAAGGCATAACATTTTATCTAAGCATAGAATTTTTTAACTAAGTTATATTTATCCCTTCATTATTTTAGAAGTTTTGCATGCAAATTATTGTAGGTTTATTTTTAAATAATATAGTCGTTATAGGATATATTGGTAAATTTTAGTAGATGTTAAGTTAGTGTTTCCTTCCCATTGACTATTTTATAACCAAATCCTTATAATCATCTTAAATAGTAGAGGTTAGGGAGGATATTATAGAGAAACGATCCTCATTGATCAAAGATAAGGTAGTCATTGGTAGATTTAATGGGTCTTGGTCAGGGGCTTTGGCTCTGAGAAAATGGATTGACACGAGATTGAAGTCTCTAGGAGTGAGGATATCATTTATTTCCAAAGTTTTATTCCTATCTATTTTATGTTCTAAGGAGGAAATAGATAGAATCCTAAAAGTGAGCCCTTGTTTTATGAGAAGAGCATATCTTTTTCTTACCTATTGGTATGAAGGCTTTACACTTGAAAATATAAATCCATCCCTAGTACCAATTTGGGCCATGATGCCCATTGAATTCTAAAAAAATGATACCTTCAAGGCAATAGGAAACTCTCTAGGAGAATTCCTTGATATTAGAAACTACAAAAATCAAAGTCTTAGCTATTTATGTCTGAATATTGGCCATGATTTATATCAATAAACCTTTACCAGAATCAATCATTCTTAAGTATGGGGATAAGTTGTGGATCCAAATCGTAAATTATGAAAACATATATTTCATATGTAGAAGATGTAATGATGTGGGGAATATTAAGATATCATGCCCTAAGAAGATTTCAACAAAAATGTATGTATAAAATCGCAATAGAAACTTACAAATGGATATGGATGAAGATGGTTTTTAACTTCCAAAAAATAGGTCCAGACAAATGAAAATGAATAAACAATGGAGACTAGTAAAGATATTGGAAGAAATACCAATTCTTTTGAGGGTTTATCCTATAAAAATATATATTAAATCTTAGAGGACATGGTACAATAGGATCAAATATTAACAAGGATTCGTCTACTTAGTATGATCTTGATTTAAGGATGAACATTACTATTGAACCTAAGGAATGTGTCTCATTATATTTTTAAGACTCTCTTGAAGTACCATGCACCATTCAAGAGAAGGAAAGTGGTAGAGAAACTGTAGTGTTAGATGTTAATACCTCTACAATTAACAAGGAAATACCAAAAATGAATAAAATAAGTCAAAAGCTTTCTTAGTAGAGCCAGGAGAGGATAATATAATGAAAAATAGGGCTATGAAAAATATTTGGAAATATAATAATGAGACCTACTCTCGATACTGATAAGGCAACAAGGGGAAACTATTTATATTATCAAGTGAGAGCTAAGGAAGAAAGACCAAACATAGAGAAAGAAACACAACATAAGCTGGTGGAACTTCTCTTTACCAAATATCGAAATGTTATTGGTAATTTGTAGGATGGGACAACAATCCCTAATGAGGTATGATTACCATATTATATAATATAAGGGGTGTTAATGCCCCCTCAAAGCAGAGGTGTATCAAGGATCTGTATTTAAGTAATAAGTTTGATATTATTTATATCCATGAATCTAAAATGATAAAGGAAGAAGTTTCCAAAACTATGAAAGTAGTATGGACAAGATGTGAATGGGATGCTATGGATTTATAAGGAGCGAAGATGGGAATTCTAACATGTTGGAATCCAATTAGAACCTCTTATTAAACCATTCATAAAATAAATCATTGCATAGCCTCATTAGTTGCATGCTACTTTGTAGATATTCATTTCATCCTTATCAATGTCTATAGACCTACAACTTAGTTAGGAAGAATATAAGTATGGAGTAGGAAGCCTTTATGAGAAGTAATACCAAGATATCCAATTCATTATCATATGATATTTTAATGCCATAAACAATCTGGATGAAAATTTTGGGGGAATTAGGAAAATAATCCAGAGTATGAAATATTTATCAACTTCTATTCAAAACAATAATCTATGGTAGGTTGAGTTTGAAGAGGATAACTATGCATGGACTAACAAAAAGATAGGTCAAAACTTGATAGCAAAATTATACAAATGCATACTCACATATCATTGGCTAGATGAAGGGACTTGTGCTAAAATTAATACCTTGACAAGGATTGGTTTAGATCACTGGTCAATAAGAGTTCAAATGGTGGTAAGTAAATTCAAAAAATATCACATTTTAAATATGGAAAGATGTAGGAAGGCCATATTCATTGTGTTGATATGATAGGCATGGAATTATTCAGAAAATAGTAGGTTGTATTCTAAAATAAATTAAATCAATGACATCTAGATTAAAAGAATAGAACAAGCACTTTTTGAAATAATTTTTAGAAGAAAGAGCTAAAAGAGAAACTTTTAAAATTTAAAAAATGTGAATACAATAATCCAAGATCAGAGGAAATGGAGTTGCTTAGTGAATATCATAATATTATGAGTAAGGAAGAGAAAATTTCCAAGAAATAATAGAAGGGGTTTGAATTGAAGACCATAGAAAAATTAGAAAGGAGGCAAGATTTTTTTACCATAATATTCTAGGATTGGATGAGATTTAAGTTCTTAATGATAAAATACTACGAGAAGTAGCTTTAGTTAAACATATGAAGACAATAGCAAACTGATGGAACATGTTACTCTAGAATAAGTTCTGTCAATATTTTCTCTTTTGATAAGGATAAATCCCGAGGTCCATATGGGATCTCTATAACATTCTATCAACATAACTGAAAAAACAATGAAGGATTCTTTATATGTGGTAATGGAATATTCTAAGGTAAAAACAATACATACATTATAATATTAATGCAACATATCTTACTCTAATTTCGAAAAAATATGTATATGCAAAATTGTTTGATTTATTTAGGCTCATAATTCTATGTAATATGGCATATAAGCTAATCTCTGAAGTGATGGAAAATAAGTTAAAACCACTATTAGATAAAAAAAAAATTAAAAGAGCTAAGAGGATTTGTGAAAGGGAGATGAATTTTGGATGAGATCATAGTAGCTTATGAAGTAATGTATTGAAGAGCTTCTAGAAAAAAGAGAGCAATGATCTTAAAACTTGATATGAATAAGTCCTATGATAGGTTTAAATCAAATTTTCTTTCTGTAGTGTTATAAAATTTTGAATTTGGGAAGAAATGAGTCAAATTGATTAAATCTTGTGTCTTTATAGTATCATATTCAGTGTTGGTCAATGGGCTAGTAATAGAATCATTTAAAATCAAGAGAGGTCTTAGACAAGGAGATCCTCTATCACCATATCTGTTTATTATTATGGTAGAGGTATTTGGAAGGAACTTGAAGAAGACATACAAAGATGGGCTAATAAGAAGAATTAAGGCTAGTAATAACATTGACAACATCACCCATCAATAATTTGTAGATGATACAACCCTTTTTTGGAGGGCAAGGAAAAATGAGGCTAGAGATTTAAATAACTTATTGAAGGAATATGAAATAGTGTTAGGCTAGAAAGTTAATAGGAAAGAATCCAAATTTACTTTCTAAACACTCTAGCTCAAACCAGGGCAAGGATATGTAGGTTACTTCAAATGGAAGGGGTAAATTTGCTAGCAACACATCTAAGGATGCCCTTATTTGAGGGAAGAATGAGGATCAAATCATTGAATGCAACTATAAGTAAAGTTTATAATAAACTACTGGTATGGAAAGGTAGATTGTTATCATTAGCAATTAAAATACAACTAATTAAATTAGTCTTACAAGCCATTCCAACATATTATATGTCCTTGTATAGTATGCCAAAATCAATAGAAAAAAGTATGCCAAAATCAATAGAAAAAATTTTAAGCCATATGATGCAGTCATTTTATGGTTAGGATTACATGATAAAAAGAAATTTACTTTGGTGAAATGAAGCAAGGCGTGTGGTGATACAACTAGGGGAGGTCTCAGTTTAAGAGTTATCACAGATGCAAACTTAGTTCTAAGGGGAAAAGTAATTTGGATATTGTACAAAGAGAGTTAAAGATAATGAACAAGAATTCTTCTAATTACGTTGAACCCAATGACCCAATCTTAATATTTACTACATTCTCACTACTAGATGGATCTGCATTATGGAACAATTTTAAAAATCAATTGATCTATTGATTAAAGGTCTAAGATGGGTGGTAGGAACTAAAATATATATATATATGGATGGATACTTGATGTGATAAAAAACCACTCAATCTAGATCCAATTTTGAAAACATGGATAATATTACTTCAAGACAAATATGATGATAGGGTTTCAAACATTATGTATAAGAATTAGGAAGGAAGATACAAATGAAAAGCAATTTCTTTTACAAGTATACCAAACATTGTTATTAGGAGGCACTTGAGTAGAAAGATAATAATAATGATTATTTTGAGGGGAGTTGAGGATAAGTTGATTTGGGAGTTAAATAGCTCAGAATAATACATAACAAGAAGCATATATAATGTAAAGCATTAACAAAATAATAATATCGCAAGGATATGAAGAGATATTTAGGATATCCCAAGCATTCCAAAAGTCAAAATATTTTTATGGCTGGTAGATCATAAAAAAATTTAACCTAGGATAACCTAATAAAAAGGGATTTTTATGGCCCCTCACAACATGTTATATGTAAAAAGAAAGAGATTATAGACCATCTCTTGGAAAATTATTCAATAGTCTAGAAATTTTGGCAATGGATTCTTAATATGTTTAGCAAATACATGGTGATGAATGGAAAAATTAAAGAATGGTTAAAGCAATGACAAAGTACTTTTAAAAGTGAGGCATTCCAGATAATTTGGGATACACCAAAATATACAATGCTTTAAATTGTATGGCTAGAAAGGAATAGAAGAATATTTAAAGGAAAAGAAATTAGTTTAGAGGTAATGAAAATAAAGCTTTGTTTAGCCATAAAACATTCTAAACTGAACCTATTAACTCACTCAATCCCTAATATTGAATTAAAGAGTCTTGATATATGGATTCAAATCATAAAATATAATTATGATGTTGGATACAAGAGTAACAAAAGGAAGGTAAAGAATATAAAGTAGTGTTGGACCAAAATTTGCCATTCTTGCATATAGGCATTGCGCCTAGGATTTTAACCCAAAGTATATCATTGGATGAAACGAGATTACTCTATCTTTCAACCTCCAGATAAAGCCAACTCCTTTAGGATGATTAAATTTGGTAAAATGGGATAGGAAACAAGTAGGGGTTAGAAAATAGTAAGGGTTAGAGAAATATATGAAAAAGTGGACAAGATATATTGTAACAACATTGGATCTCACTAAGCAATATACTACCAAATCAACTATATAAAACTAAATAGACCAACCGTTATCACCTATAATTATAGGTTCATTTATTTTAAGACATTCATTTTAATCATTACAAAGATTCAAACAATTCAAAGGACTTCAATTGTTAACAATCCAATAGGTAATCCAAATAGCATAATTACTTTAACATAATACACTAACAACTAAGTGTAACATATATGGAGCTCTGGAAGAGAACACTAGGGCATCAGTTGGGTAGCTAAAGAAATTTTTGGTATTGTGGATTTGAATACAAGATTACTACCCTAGGAGGGCCCAATGGGAACACCTCCGAATATTCTTTTAGAGAGACATAGTTCTTTTGTAGATTTATTAAAGGATAAATCTCCATCAGAGACTAAAGAAGCATAAATAACTGTATTAAAAATACTCTTTACAGCTACTGGAAATAGATAAGCATTTCAATGAGTTAATGGATGCTTGCCATAGTCATAATCAAGGCCAAATATTGTCATTGAGCAAAGGATGGTTGAAGAAATAATTTTATATAGAGCCAATCATGATTTGATTTATAAATTCATGGGTATTTGCCCTACCCTGATTTTTTTGCATTCCTGGGTCCGAAAAAACTAGGAGCCTCTTGGTGAGTATTCTTTGTGGTTTATTAGCAATAGATATTTTATTGTTACTTTTTCTTCACTTGTTGATAGAAATAGGGCTTTCGAATCAGAAAAGAGGAATCATGGTCTGGCAGGATTATTTGTTCAACCCTGGAGAGTGGGATTTGATCCTTGAATGGAACCCACTGTTGTCCCGATTTGGATCCATTTGTATGCACTTCCAATGGAGTTTTGGAGTGAGCAAGCATTAGAAATTATCGATAATTCTCTTGGAAGATATTTGGGTATTTCCAAAGACAAAATGGAAGGAAACACATTTTTTTATGCAAGATTATGTGTGGAAACGGATCTTAGCCAGCCTTTGTCAATAGAGGTGGAACTCAAACTTGCACGACTATCATGGATTCAACAACTAGATTATGAGGTGTTGCCCTTCAGATGCATCATTTGCCACAAATATGGGCATTTCGCCCGATCTTGCCCAAATAATATGAACATAAAAATGGAGGCTCCTCTAGGAATGTCAAATCTTCCTAAGGAGGGTAAGTCAACAATCAATAAAGAAACAACCAATATTTCTTAGGGTAAAGAAGCACAGGGAGATGGTTTTGAACAACCCAAAAGAAGGAGAAGGCAAAAGAAAAAATATGGTAAAGAGCAAACCCAACTCAAGCCCTCCAATAGTTATGAGATATTTAAGACACTAATGGACCAAGAAGAAGAACAATTCATGGAAGGAGTGGATGGGAATAATGAAAATAATAACAACCATTTTCAATCCCCTCTTTCATCTCCTCCCATCATAGATCAAGTAATTGAGTGCAGTGAGTTACCACAATCAGAGAGTGCATGGGTATTGATAGTGCATAACCAAGAGCAATCGATAATTAAGGATGTCATCATGGGCATAGTAGAAAAGAATAGAGAAAGGCCAACTCTAGGGATAACTCAAGTGGAAAAGAGATCAAAAAATAGCAGCTCTCAAGGAGTGGATAGAAAATCAAATAAGGAATTAATAGCAGTTGAAGGATATAAACATATCACTAGAGGATCAGTGAGGCCAATATATTTTTACTGCTCTCAAGGTAACCAATGATTATACAATCATGGAATGTTAGGGGTTTAAATAGTAGAACCCATCAATATGTTGTTTGAAGACTCTTGAAAAAATGTAAAATATATTTTTTGCTTATCCAAGAGACAAAAATGTTGTTGGATCTTATGTGTAAAACAATAAATAGACTTTGGAAGGGTGCTAGTCATATGGAAGTGGCTGCCCAAGGGGCCTCAGGGGGGATAGTTACTTTTTGGAACTCTCTTGAATGGACTGCAATAGAACATATAGCTTGGAGGGGTGTTCTCACATCACATTTTAGGAACAATATCACAACTAAACATGTTTTAATCACAAATTTTTATGGGGCTCAAAACCTAGATGGTCAGATGCATCAATAAGTTGTGCATAACATGAGAGTCTCAAGGGAAGAGTTAGACTGGATTATTGTTGGGGATTTTAATGCTAAATTATCCTCTAGAGATAAAGAAGGAAAAACCCTAATTTTGGACCTAGGGGATTGACTTATGATTGCCCAAGTCCAGGCATTACACTTGATGGATATTAAATGCCCTGGAACCAATAATGCTTAGACTAATAAGAGGAGGGAGCCACATAGCAGGAAGGTGAAGTTAGACCATTTTTTGGTTTCATAGGAGATATTTGTAAAATGGAATATAAAATTTTAGATTTTAGAGGGTCTAGTTTCAGATCACTTTCCCATTTTGTTGGAATGGGGGATCAAGACAGTGCAGCATCACAAACCATTTAAATTTGAAATTTTTTTGTTACAAAAAGAGGAAATTCTAAATAAAAGTCCACATTGGTGGGAAGAAGCTCGCCCAACATATGGGACAACAATTTTTAGATTCCACAAACAACTTCATTATTTCAAAGATCAATTGAAACAATGGAGATGAGCTAGCAAGACATACTTCCATGTCCAAAGAGCTCCACTGGTGGCCATATGGTATGAGGTTCAAAAATACTTTAGGGAAGGAAAAATTATAGAGCATCTCAAAGAAGAGGATGATGCATTACATAAATTGGTTCAGGACATTGACAACCAAGAGGAGACCTAGAAACAGAGAGCAAGAACCACTTGGTTATTAGAAGGTGATAAAATTACCAAATTTTTCCATTGGGTTGCCTGTGCTAGGAAACAAAAGAACAACATGGAAGCTCTTCAATATGAGAATGGACACTCCTTTGATACAATTCTAGATATGCATTTCCATTCAATAGATTATTTTTTTTAACTATTTATATTATTTAAGAACATGTGCTTATACTGAGAGGGGGGTGAATAGTATAAGATGAAACTTTTTGCCTTTTAATCCAAATGATAACATCAGCAATATTAAAGCAATAAACATCACACAAATCATCACACACATGAGTTACATAATTTTACGTGGTTCACCCAATGTGGGATACTCCATGGAGAAAATATTTCTTATAATTTTTTCTCAAATAAATTCTCTTGGGAATCCTTTCCCTACAATGTTTATGGACCTATGTCCAAAGGATAAACCAATACCCTAATCAAGTTAGTGGATCTCTATCCACAGGATAACTCTTTTCTCCTAAGATCTTACTGGTGATATTCTAGAAGAATTGTTGCCCTCACTGCCCTAGCTAATGGATCTCTATCCACTAAAGACACCTGTCCTCACTGCCCTGGCTAATGGATCTCTATCCACTGGATACTGTCATATTCTGTAATCTATAATATCCAAAGATTTATCTCAAATATTCACTAAACACAGTCCTTCGGTCTAGCACAAATCTATCCTTAATCTTTATCTCTAATCTGGCACAAACCCATCCTCAAATTTGTACCAAACTTTGTCCTCAAATCTGTCCTCAATCTCTGTCTCTGATCTGGCACAAACCTGTCCTCAAATCTATACCAAAATTTATCCTCAAATATATCCTCAATCTATGTCTCTGTTCTCAAATATGTACCAAACTTTGTCCTCAAATTTATCCTTAATTTGTATTGTAAGCTTCCACAAAAGATCACATAAATCTAACCACAAGTCTTCTCTAATACTTGCTTCAAATCTGCTCAACAATATCACTCTAGAAATTTTCTAATCTCATAGAAACATAAAGATAATTTTTAGAGACTCAATATGCTTCTCATTCATCACAATGCTCAATCACTTTCACTATTTCTTTTATAAACATACAGAGAATTGTTAGAGACTCAATATGCTTCACATTCACCTCAATACTCAAACACTTTCTCAACTCAATTCAGAATATAGAATAATTTGTTTCACATAACTTGAACAATCACTTCACATATTCACTTGACTAGGCTCAACCAACTCTACTCAACCAATCACTCAATTAAATGATCCTTGCTCACAAACCCTAGTCCAAGCATATGAACACTCACTCAAATATTTCCAACAATGCTTTATCAACCAATCTCACATAACAATGATACTCATGTTCTTTACAAACCCTAGTTCAAGTTCTTCACTCAACTCAAAAACTTCAACAACAATGCTTATAAAACAAGGTTTTATCAACAACTCTTAATTCCAGAAAACCTTGAAGCATTAATTCAAAACACTCTCAACAATGCAAACCAAACAATCCTTTTCACTCCAACTTTTCATTCACAATTTTCAACAATCACTCACTAGGAATAATATGCCCATACCTTTTGTTGGATGTAGAAGTGCCTTTAGAAAACCTATCTTAATCACAATTTTCTTCTTTTCAATTCTAACGGTTAGATATAACAATATTACTTCAACACTTTCCAAAATATTCCTTGGACATAAAACAATCACAACTCAATTTATGTATTATTGCTCCCTTTTAAAAATGACACTCAGTATACCATACATAAAGATTATTTCCTTGAAACACCTTATAAACTCCAACTTAAAATTATCCAGCACCATAAAAATATTAACCAAACACCTTACAATATTTTCAAAATATTTGAGCACACAACATTAAAAATTTAATTTTGCAAAAATCCTTATAACTCCTTTAGCAACCTTAGAACCAATTTAAATATGCAAAATTTAATTTTTAAATGCCCAAAATTTACTTCCTAAATTTTCGGCGACCAATTTCCAAGCATACCTTATACTTCCCACAAAAGGGGATTCGACGAGATTTGATCCGTCGTCTCCTCTAGCCTAAGCGCCTTAGCGCTTGGGAGCCCACCGCGTGGGCTACTAATGCCCATGTGAAGGAAGGTATAGCCCCTTCCTCTTATGCCTTCACTCGTCGTCTATTTCTCACAAAACATGCACACTCCTCCTTCGCTTTGGACCCAGTGTAATTCGTAAGTCTCATAATTCTTAAATCTCGCAATTGATTATCGAAGGCATGGTGAGTTTGGTAGGGTGGGAGTTCCCCCCTTATATACACATTTTAATTTCTCCTCACGTTGGTGCTTTGTTATTTGAAATCAAATTTCAAATTTTAATTTTGATAACCCACCTTAGGGTTATTTAACCTTAGCTTAAATTAATTTATAATTAATAATTAATTTAAATAACTTTATAAGTTAAGTAAATTAACTAATAAATTAATTTAAAATTAATTTATAATTAATTTTAAATTTCCTTTGCATAATATTATAAAACAATATTATAATATTATTTATTTGGGCTTTTTCTCGCACTTTGGACCTCATTTGACTTCCTGGAGCCGGATATTGAAACTAAAACCGAAATGGATGCTGCCAACTGAAACTGCCACTGACTGGTGATGAAGGTTTGACATCAATGACCACTCACTCTTGACATCAATGACAACTTATCACTCAAAATTTCCAACAATCTCCCCCTTTGTCATTGATGGAAACCCAAATTCTTTTTACCAAATTTTGACTTTTTCTTGTTCTACTCCCCATGGGAAACTACTCCTCCTGACTCAATGATTTCTCCTTAAACTAAATCTCTCCCCATTTGACATCAATGGAAAAGGGTCACCTTTGGGGCTCGAGGCTAAGAATGAATCTCTTAGCTTAGCCCCTCCCCCACCTCCTCTTGATGTGGTTAATTATGGGGTGGGTGTCTTACTCCTAGTTTTCCTTGAAGATACTCAGATGTTTTCTTTGAAAGTGGCTTAGTGAAAATATCTGCTATTTGTTCCTTTGTAGTAACATATTCCAACCTGACCCGTTTATCTATAGCCTCTTCTCTCAGAAAATGATACTTAATCAAAATATGCTTTGTCCTAGAGTGCATCACTGGATTTTTTGAGATACTTATAGAACTCATACTATCACATAGTATGGAAATATGATGATCATGTTTTATCTTGAAGTCTTCTAGAGTTAACTTCATCCATAATACCTATGTACAACTGGCTACTACTACAATATATTATGCTTCTACTATATATCGGGATACTGAAACATGCTTCTTACTTAACCAAGAGACTAAAAAGCCTCCAAAAAATAATGCTCCTCCACTTGTGCTTTTCATGTCATCAATGTTGGCATCCAATCTGCATCTGTATATGTTGTGAGTGTGAAACTATCACTTTTGGGATACGAAAGCCCAAAATCCATAGTCCCTTTTAGATACTTGAGAATTCCAATCATAGATATGTATAGTCTCTGATATACCTCTGGATATTCATCATCCTTACTTAACTTGCATCCTGTGACCATGGGGGTACTTATCGGTTTGCAATATTCTAACCTGAATTTCTTTAACATTTCTTTTATATACTTGGTTTGTGAGAGAAATACCCCTTTCTTTGATTGTGAAATCTAAAGTCCAAGAAAGAAAGACAACTCACCAAGCATAGACATCTCAAATTTATTCTGCATATTCTTAGAAAATTCTTTACACATCTTATCATTGTTTCCCCAAAAAATGATGTCATCAACATAAACAACCACTATTAGTTGATAATTCCCTTCATTTTTTATATATAAGTTGTCTGCTATTCCTTTTTTGAATCCCTATTCCTGAAGATACTTATCCAGTCTTGAATACCATGATCTAGGAGCCTGCTTTAGACCATACAGTGTCTTTTTCAATCTACATACATGATCTGGTTTATCTATTAACATGAATCCCTTTGGCTATTCAATGTACACTTCTTCTTCTAGAACACCATTTAGAAATTTTGACTTAACATCCATCTGATATACTTTGAAGTTTTTAAAACTTGAGAAGGCTAAAAACATTCTTATGGCTTTAAGTCATGCAACTGGAGCAAATGTCTCATCAAAATCAATTCCCTCTACCTGTGCATAGCCTTTGCATACTAACCTTGCTTTGTTCCTTACTACTTGTATGTCTTCATTTAGCTTATTTCTAAATACCCATTTTGTGCCAATCACATTCTTGTCCTTCGATCATGGGACAAGTTCCCAAGTTTTTCTTTTTTCTATTTGATCTAATTCCTCATCCATTGCCTTGATCTAGAACTCATCTTCACTTGCCTGTTTGAAGTCTTTTGGCTCAATCTTAGATAGCAAAGAAAAATTTGCTTGTTGATATGGTGTTATTATCCTTCTCCTTATCTGTCTTTCATCTGGATTCCCAATGATTTTTTCTTTTGGATGATGCTTCTGTACATACATGGATGGAGTTTTAGGAATAAGCTTTTGTGTTTCTTCTTCTTCTTCATCTGATTCCTCACAAAACTCTTCTTGACAACTTCCATCTTCCTGATACACAGTTTGTTGAATTGGTTCTCTTGAATCTATCTTTTCATCAATTGTTACATTTATACTTTCTACAATAGTGTGTGTTATCTTGTTGAAGCATATATAGGCTTTACTCTTTGAGGAATAACCAAGGAAAACTCTTTCATCAAATCTTGGATCAAACTTGCCTAAGTTTTGATCTTCTCATCTTATGTAACACTTGCTTCCAAAAATCTTGAAGTTTTTTACAGTGGTCGGTCTACCTTTCCAAAGCTCATATGGAGTCTTGTGATGGTTTACCCTCATTTGAGCCCTAGTGATTACATATAATGTTGTGTTGACTTCTTCTCTCCAAAATCCATTTGAGAGCTTAGACTCATTTAACATAGCTCTAGCCATATTCTCAACAATTCTATTTTTCCTTTCAACTACTCCATTTTGTTAAGGAGTTCTTGTTGCTGAATATTCTCTCTTGATCTCATGTTGTTCACAAAATTATACAAACTCATTTGAGGTAAATTATCCTCCTTTGTCAGATCTCAAACACTTAATTCTCTTTTTGATTTCATTTTCAACCAGTTTCTTAAAAGTTTTGAACTTTTCAAAAGCTTTTGATTTCTCTTTCAAAAAATCTACCCAAACCATTATGGAGTATTCATCTATAAATAGAATAAAGTAACTCTCACCCTGAATGCTATGTGTTTAGGTGGGACCACATAGATCAGTATGTATTAGACTCAATGGCTCAGATGACATATATCCTTTTGACTTAAAGCTTGTTCTACTTTGCTTTCCATGTTGACAAGGTGCACATATTGTGTTTTGTGGCCTTTTTATTTTTGATAAATCTCTGACAGCCTGCTTATTGCTTTTGTTGACTATGTTGTCAAAATTCAAGTGACCCAATCTTCTATGCCACAACCAACTCTCATATTTTTGTGATAGAAAGCACTTTTCCCCTTTAATCTCACTAAGCATGTATAGATTGTTTGGAGTTCTTCTTGCATTGGCAATGACTTTTTTAGTTTTTGATTTTCTTATCTCACATCTATCTGGATGGAATGTAACCATATGCCCTGGATCATAAAGTTGACTTACACTTAACAGATTATGTTTTAACCCTTTAACATACAACACATTTTTTGTTCTTGGTTTCCCATTATCTAAACTCAAAGTTCCTCTTCCACCAATCCTTGCTGATCCATTATCACCAAAACTTACTGATCCTCTATTGGTTTCTTTTAATACAATGAATTTGTCTTTGTCTCATGTCATGTGACTAGAGAAACCACTATCAAGATATATTTTTTCTTCTTTATCCTGAGCATGAAGGGCTATTTGAACTAACATTGATCTAGCTTTTACATTTTCCCTTTCATATTTCCTAGTTGTTGAATCTGTTTTTCTTTTAATAGACTTAGGAAGTATCATTTACACCATATAGCCTTGTGCCAAAAATTATTGCATTTGTAACATATAATATCATTATCCATAAGAGGTGCAAAAGAATTGAAATTTCTATTGACATTGTTTCTTGCAAGACTAATACAATGTACAACTCTATGACCATATTTATTATAATAAAAGCAATGACCATGGAAGAAATTATGTAACCTATTTGGATGCCCTTGAGATTGTGGTGGAGTATTCCTCTTGTGATTAACTCTCATCCAAGGTTCTTCTTTGCTTTATTCCTTTATGATATCCTTTGCTTGTTTATCCTTATTTGAAGTTTTTTCTTCTTGAAGACTTGATTCCCTTTTTGATTTATTATCCTCCACATCTTGTAGTACTTTGGTCCTTTCAACTTCATTCCTTAGATAAACAATCTCTACTTCTAATCCTTCACATTTTGTTTCTTTTGTTCTTAACAGATCTGTCATTTCCTGCTCAATTTTATTTCCTTCTTCCACCCTTATCTTGGGTTCTGTGAGATTTTGTAGAAGTTCCATCCTTGCTTCTTCATCCTCTTGAATATGTTCCTTCAAGCTTTAATTCTTCTCTCTAATTCTTTCCAACTTTGTGAGAGCAGCAAAAAATTCCTCTTTTATATCAAACATAGTCTCCTCTTCATTTTTTGAAGTCATGTGTGTTACTAATGGATCCTCCTCCAAGTTGTTAGTATTTTCACGAAGATATCTGCTCTAATACCAATTAAATAACATGTTCTTATATTGAGAGGGGGGGTGAACAATATAAGATGAAACTTTTTACCTTTTAATCCAAATGATAACATTAGTAATATTAAAGTAGTAAACATCACACAAAGCATCACACACATGAGAGACATGATTTTACATGGTTCACCCAATGTGAGCTACTCCATGGAGAAAATATTTCTTATAAATTTTTCTCAAATATATTCTCTTAGGAATCCTTTCCCTACAATATTTATGGACCTCTTTCTAAAGGAGACACCAATCCCCTAATCAAGTTAGTGGATCTCTATCCACAGGAGAACTCCTTTCTCCTAAGCTTTTACTGGTGATCTTATAGAATAATTGTTTCCCCCACTAATCTAGCTAATGGATCTCTATCCACTAAAGACATTTGTCCTCATTACCTTGGCTAATAGATCTCTATCCACTGGAGACTATCTTCTTCTATACTCTGTTATCTCCAAAGCTCTGTCTCAAATCTGCACTAAACATAGTCCTTCGATCTAGCATAAATATGTCCTCAATATATGTCTCTGATCTGGCACAAAACTATCCTCAAATATATACCAAACTCTATCCTCAAATATATCCTTAATCTATGTCTCTGATCTAGCACAAATATGTCCTCAAATCTATACCAAAGTTTGTCCTCAATCTCTATCTTTGATATGGCACAAACCAGTCCTCAAATCTGTACCAAACTTTATCCTCAAATTTATCCTCAATATGTATTGTAAGCTTCCACAAAATCTCACATAAATCTATCCATAAGTCTTCTCTAATACTTGTCTCAAATTTTCTCAACAATACCACACTAGAACTTGTCCAATCTCATATAAAAAAAAAAAAAGAGAATTGTTAGAGACTCACTATGCTTCTCATTCATCATAATGCTCAATCACTTTCAATATTTCTTTTAGAAACATACAGAGAATTGTTAGAGACTCAATATGCTTCATATTCACCTCAATACTCAAACACTTCCTCAACTCAATTCAGAATATAGAATAATTTGTTTCACATAACTTGAATAATCACTTCACATATTCACTTGACTAGGCTCAACCACCTCTACTCAACCAATCACTCAATGAAATGATCCTTGCTCACAAACCCTAGTTCAAGCATATGAATACTCACTCAAATATTTCCAACAATGCTTTATCAACCAATTTCACATAACAATGATACCCATGTTCTTTCCAAACCCTAGTTCAAGTTCTTCACTCAACTCAAAAACTTCAATAACAATGCTTATAAAACAAGGTTTTATCAACAACTCTTAATTCCATAAAACCTTGAAGCATTAATTCAAAACACTCTCAACAATGCAAATCAAACAATCCTTTTCACTCCAAATTTTTATTCACAATTTTCAACAATGACTCACTAGGAAGAATATGCCCATACATTTTGTTAGATATAGAAGTGCCTTTAGAAAACCTATCTTAATCACAATTTTCTTCTTTTCAATTCTAATGGTTAGATACAACAATATTACTTCAAAACTTTCCAAAATATTACTTGGACATAAAACAATCACAACTTAATTTATGCCTTATTGCTCCCTTTTAAAAATAACACTCATCATACCATACATAAAGACAATTTCCTTGATACACCTTATAAACTCCAACTTAAAATAATATCCAACACCATAAAAATATCAACCAAACACCTTACAATATTTTCAAAACATTTGAGCGCACAACGTTAAAATTTTAATTTTGCAAAAATCCTTATAACTCCTTTAGCAACCTTAGAACCAATTTAAATATGCAAAAATTAATTTTTAAATACCCAAACTATACTTTCGAAATTTTCGATGATCAATTTTCAAGCATACCTTATACTTCCCACAAAAGGGGATTCGATGAGATTCGATCCGCCATCTCCTCTAGCCTAAGCGCCTTAGCGCTTGGGAGCCCACCACGTGGGCTACTAATGCCCACGTGAAGGACGGTATAGGCCCTTCCTCTTATGCCTTCACTCACCGTCTATTTCTCACGAAATGTGCACACTCCTTCGCTTTGGATGCAGCGCAATTCGTAAGTCTCACAATTCTTAATGCTCGCAATTGATTATCGAAAGCAAGGGTTATTTAACCTTAGCTTAAATTAATTTATAATTAATAATTAATTTAAATAACTTTATAAGTTGAGTAAATTAACTAACAAATTAATTTAAAATTAGTTTTAAACTTCCTTTGCATAATATTATAAAAGAATATTATAATATTATTTAATTGGTCTTTTTCTCGCACTTTGGACCTCATCTGACTTCTTGGAGCCGGATCTTGAAATTGAAACCGAAACGGATGCTACCAACTGAAACTGCCACTGATTGGTGTTGAAGGTTCGACATCAATGACCACTCACTCTTAACATCAATGACAACTTATCACTCAAAATGTCCAACACTTCAATATGAGAACAGACACTCCTTTGATACAATTCTAGGTATGCATTTCCATTCAATAGATTATTTTTTTAACTATTTAAGGAAAGTATGGTGCAATATGAAGAGGCTCAAAAAGAATTTCTTGTTGTCATACCCTTTGTTATCTCTGAAGAAGAAAATTAGACCCTAGTTAAACCCATTGATAAAGAGGATTTGAATAATGTAGTATTTGGAATGAGCACCGAAAAAACACCAGGTCTAGATGGCTTTCCAATTGAGTTTTTTTAGGCCTTCTGGGACAACTTAGATGAGGATGTAATGGCTATTATAGAGGAGTCCAAAGATAGTAAAATAATACTTAAAGCGTTAAATCATACTTTCATTGCCTTAATTCCAAAAGGGAAGGGGATGCATATTTCAGATTATAGACCTATTGCCTTATGCAATGTCATATATAAAATAATCACAAAGGTAATGGCTGAGCGGATAAAACCTCTTCTACATAGAATTATCTCCTTAGATCAAGGGGGTTTTGTAGAGGGTAGGCAAATCTTGGATGGTGTGGTTCTAGCTCAAGAGGCAATCCATTCAATGCAAATATCTGGTAATAGAGGAATGTTCATAAAATAAGATATGTCAAAGGCTTATGATAGGATGGAGTGGATCTTTTTTTCAAAGATGATGGAAACCTTTGGTTTCTCTCAGGTTTGGATAGAATGGGTCATGAGTTGTGTTTTTACTCCAGCATACTCAGTGTTAATCAAGGGTCTTCCCTCGCAACCGTTTGGAGCTACTTGAGGCCTTTGTCAAGGAGATCCTTGTTCCCCCTATATTTTTCTCATATTGGCTAAATGCTTGGGTAGACTCATATTGAGGAGAAGACAACAAGGTTTCCTAACAGGTATCAAGGTGGGTGAGGAAATTTTGACTCACCTACAATTTGTGGATAACACAAGATTAGTGGGAGTGGCCAGCTTCAGGGAAGCAAGAATGATTAGAGATACACTTAATATCTACCTTAGGGCTTAAAACCATTTCATCAATGATAAAAAAATCCAAAGTGGTCTTTTTCAATCTTGATCAAAGGCTTCAGGACAGAATTTTAGAGATCTTGGGACTCACAAGTACTTCTCTCCTAGTGGTATACTTAGGGGGCCCTTTGCATTTTAAAAAACTAAAAATAGATATCTGGAGGAATTTTTTGGACCGTATCAAGGAAATAATTAATCATTGGTCTCACAAATGGTTAAGCTATGGGGGTAGATTAAATTTTTTTATAGTTAGTCATTCAAGCCATGCCAATTTATAAATTTTCTATCCTTGTTGTCCCACATACCATATGGAAATAGTTGGATAAGATGTATAGAAAATTTTTATGGGAAGGAGTTAAAGGAGAGAGGAAATGGGCCTTAGTAGGTTGGAAGAAAGTAATCCAACCCAAGGTAAAATGAGGTTTGGGACTGAGAAGATCAAATTTAAATAATAAAGCTTTGGATGGAAAGCTTTGCTGGAGGTGGATTTCCCAACCAACTTCTTTATTCAGTAGAATCTTAACTAGTAAATATTTGGTACAGGTAAACCCAAATGAGGTGGGTCGTTTCCCTTTAGATGCTAATGGATCCTTAGTGTGGCAGGCTCTTAAGTGAGGATATCAGGTTGTAACAAATGGATTATTTTGGAAAGTGGGGAGAGGGGAGAAGGCACGATTTTGGATAGATTCATGGGATCAATACCCACCTATCATTGTTGAATTTCCTGAACTGCAACCAATAAAAATAGCCATGGAAACTAGGGGTTGGGTCTAAATTGAAATTTATTTCAACACTAGTCATCTGGGGAATTATAAGTTTAAGCAGTTTAAGAAGTTGGATGAGTGGCCAATTTCAATCCCTCCATATGTGACACCCATTGTGACTAAAATCTTGGTAGAAATATTTCTCATAGGTAGATATTAGGAGGATGGATTATATTGGGGCTATGGGAGCCTTGGTGTCTACACAGTGAAGGACGAATATGGTAAGATCTTTCTAGAGCCTCCTCCTCATGCATATCAACTTGAATATTGGAGAAATATTTGGTAGTCCAAGGGTTGGCCGAAAGTAAACTTTTTTGCCTAGGATTTCATGCATAATGGAATTATTACTTTTTATAATCTCAAATCTAGGGGAATCATTGGTCCATTTCAATGTTTTTTATGATACAAGAGTGAGGAAATAGCTGATCACTTGATGTTTGAGTGCCCATTCATGCGCCAGATCTGGGAGAAATGGTTTTTATATTATAAAATTCAAGTTAATGGTGATTTGAATCGGATTAATATTTGGGAAATATGGAAGAGGGGTAGATTTAAATCTAAAGCTCTTTGTATTGGTTGGGAGCTTGGATTAAACTTCATTTGGTAGCAAGTGTGGTTGGAGAGAAATGGCAAAATTTTTAGAGAAATCTTTTCTTCTTTAGATGGAGTTTGGCAGGTCATTTGGAGCAAAGTCATAGAAACTGTGGTAATGTATGCTAAAGAGGAAACTCGGGTTGTTATAGGAGCAATGGAGAAGGAAGTTGAAGTGCAAGAGAGGCAGGACAGAGCTAGTTGGAAACCATCCCTAAAAGGTTGGATTAAAATTAATAGTAATGGAGTTGCAAAATGTAATCTAGGTAGAGTTGGAATTGAAGTGGTTTGCCAAAATCATGTTGGAACAGTGCTCTATTGAGAACTACAAGACTTGGGAAGAGCCACAAACAATGAAGCAGAAGCCTTAGCTATCAAATCTACAGTAAAACAAGGTTACAGGAAGATAATCCTAGAATAAAATTCTCAAATAATTATTGGAGCTCTAGATTGCATGAGGAAATTTACTTTGAAGACATAGAGGTTGAGGATTCTTGTCACTCAAATTAAGGAACTGTGGAGGAAATTAGATGATGTGATTCTAGTTTATGTGAGTAGAGATCTAAATAAAGTGGCAGACTTCCTGGTTAAGATGGACACTAAGAAGAATATAGGGGTATAGTGGCACAGTGATATGGTTATTGAGGATGAGATGATTAGGTAGGTTGGTGAGCAAATCCAATGTTTAGCTAATTTGGACAACCATTCCAGAAATATGGTTTAGGAGATTTGTGCTCCAATGTAGATCTTCTTTTATAGTTATAAACAGGTGAACAACCACTGTAGAAATATGGTTTAAGAGATATAATTTAAGATATTTGGATCCAATGTAAATCTTATTTTATTGTTGTAAACATGTGTTCTCTTTGGCTAAGGATGGGAGAAGTCTCATCCCAACTTGTAAATGATCTTTGTTTTAATACAAGTTTTTTCAAATTATTTTCAAAAAAACCATATATGACTTAAAGCAAAATACACATAAAAATATGTAATTGCACAGTAATGGAGGCCAAACAACTATCACTTCATTGATCAACAACAATATTAAAAAGTAATACCAAGCAAGGACTATAGAGTCAACCCTTGTAATGAGGTCTCTCTTCATATTTATAGTTTACAATTTGAATTTTATAACGAGAATACAATTGTATGGTCATTCGAGTAGAAAAATCTGATAAGAAACCAAAATTGCTAAGGTGGCAACTTTAAACTTCATCTCAAACATAAATTTGAATTTAGCCCATTTATTTGTAATTGCCTTCTCTAAGTGATTGCATTATTGAAGTTGTAGTTTTTGGTGTCATGAACTGGAACTAGCTAGAAAACACCATGGCAGTTGTAGGTCTAAAAATAACATTTCTTGAGTATTTGTACAAAATCGGGCTTTTTATTTTCCTTGCACAACTTTTTTGAAATGAAATCATGATTTTTGTCCAATGATGTCATTATTGAATGCATTTTGGTCTTGTGCCTTTTCCTTTTAGGTCCTCCTCTCTTGTTTGCATGATTTCAAGCTCTATCTTGGAAGTAGTGATGGCATTGGCTTGGGTGGTCTGGCTTTGTGTCTTTGCTAAAGAATGCTTATTTGTATGATATTGAGCTATTCTTTCTGATGCTAGCTTATGTTAGAGCAATCATGGCTTTAAGCGATTATCGATCTCATGTAATCAGCTCTCCATGCTTTGACTTTAGATGTTATCAAGATCCCAATTTCTGGCAGTCATGATTTTGCACAATAAAATTTGCACACTCCCTAGATTTTGTGTGTCATGCTAGCATCATTGCTAGGAAGGACCCGGTTTTGAGCATTAGTTGATTTAATTTTTGACTTTCGCACGATCCTAGTTTTGGGTGTTCATCATGTGTGGTCATGTGCTCTGTTGGGGCTTAAGCTGACATCATTTCTTTAATAAGCATGGTTTTTGAACATCATAGGTTCAGAAACTTAGCTTTGTGTGTTCCCGTTGATGTGAGGCTTCTTGTTGACATCCTTGCTGACATAGTCTCGGTCTTGAGCATCTTGGTTTTGGTCCACCTTGGAGCTTTTGTAACAATTAGCCAATCTTTTGCCAAAAATGAGCCCAATGCTTTACAATTCAAATGGGGTCATGAATTTGACCTACAAGTAGAAATCACCATAAGTGGAGTTTGATCAAATTGAATTTCTATGGAGCATATAAAAAAAATCTAGGACCAACAGGAGGATGAGGAATAATTAGAAATAATAGGGTAAATTTTGTCACATTATGCTTTCAATAGTGGATTTAAGACAAATAATGAAGTTGTAGCTTGGGCAACTTTGGAAGAGTTAAAAATATGTAGACAAATGAAATGGAATAGAGTGGATGGAAGGCAATTTATTAATAGTAATAAATGCAATTTTGAGGAAATCAAAGGCTCCATGGAACATAAAAGAGATAATTGTAGAAATACAAGACCTTGCTATAGAGTTTGAAGAAATTAGGTTTACACATATGTTAAGGGAAGAGAACAAATGTGTAGATAGGCTAGCCAATATAGGGGTTTTAATAGATGATCATGAAGTTAAATTTTCTTTTCCATGGTTAGAGGAAGTAGTAAGTTTAGTTGAAGCTGACAATAAAATGTTAACTGCGTAAATAAAATAATAACTAGGATTTACTTTGATATTTTTATTTGTAATATTTGATGTATTCTATAACATTAATGTGTTTTAATATAAACTATTTATTACAGTTCTTGTGGTTGCATTTATGCTTCAATAAGGAAACTAACAGTCCAAATTTAGTAAAGTGGACTATGATAGCATGAAGTTTTAGAAATGTTACTCTACTAAGATGTAGTGCATAGATAGTAGGGGTGGAATTTTTGTATTGTGAAGGCTCTTATAGGAAAACATTAAAAATAAGGATGCTAAGTTTTGGAATATTTGTATTTTCAAATAAAATTGAAGAAGATCCAAAAAATGAAAATCAAGAATTTAGATTTTTAATGAAAAAGATGTAGGTATCTAGTTATAGCAACTCAATTGAGATGGGAATAGAATCTATTTGTAAACTCCCAATCTCTAAAGGAGATAGTTGTGGTTTTTTAAGGGTGAGAGGGGGGGGGCAAGTACAACTCCTTTTTCTCCAACAAAAAAAAATATAAATGAACCTTAACATTTAGTTTATGGGTCCAAGACATTGGTTAAAAGTGAATTATTTCACACCATAAACCAAGGTTCAAGGTCCTTGGGTGAACCTTAACATTTTAATCAAATGGCATAAGTTCAATTAGTTAAATTCCTCAACTTTCATGAAAGAGACTGAGGTTCAAATATTGCCAAGTGACATATACATAATTGTCAAGTTGTTGTAATATCACTATATGGTTATGATAGAATACATGTGGGACTTGTTTCAATCCTATATAACCAATTTTAAAAAATGGTATTAGCTCAATAGATTAAATTTCTTGACTTTAAAGAAGGAGACCAAGGTTCAAATCTTACTAAGTGATACATGCATTATTTTACAAGTTGTTGTAATACTACTGTGTCAATATGTAATATGAGTGGGGTTTATTTCAATCCATATAACCTAATTAAAATTATATATATATATATATATATATATATATATATATATATATATATATATATTATATCCTATATCACATATCATTTGTTCAAATAGTGGGGCTAATCCCACAAACAAAAATAACAAGTGATGATGCAAATGGTATCATGATATGTTTGAGGTATGAATAAAATCCTAAAAAAATTATTAAATAATTAAATTGTTATAGTCATGACTTTACTTCAATACAAGAAATAAAACTGAGTAGTGAGGAATGAAAGGGTGCCACTATAAACATTTAGATGATGGAGGATTGTCTGATAGTTTCTATTATAGGAACTCTCATATGGCTTACAACAATATAGGACAATTGTAAAAGGAAGGGACAATTTTTAGAAACATTATGTAATTGGGTTGTTGGTCTATTTTACAAGAAAGAGAAAAATTTAAAGTTATGGTTGTAAATGTATATGCCTGAACTATAGTTATTCCTTGTGAAATATGTTGGAAGGACATGAACATATTTTTGTTAAATGTAATGATGATTCATAATTGTGATCTATGGGCTCTTGGAAACACTTCAACATAGTTGTATCTCCTTTGGAAAAAAGGTTAGTACTTTTTTATGGTCTTAGCAAACACAAGAGCTTACTTTATTTATCAATTCAAATGGACTTTAGGATTTTATTACTTTAATATTTTAATATATATGGGATAACAAACACATTGGAAAAACTCATAAGGCATAAAGATTGGATAAATTTTTGTTATCGATACATAGTTGCAAATAGAGTATACAATCTCTTTAAACATTTTATTGAGAGCACAATTAAATCATAAACCCAATCTCTTGGGATGTGATTTACTCAATCATGTTCATCGAAAACCATTTTGATTTTAATCTACATGGCTCCAAGACTGTGATCTCTTTCAAATGATTATATTGTTGTGGCATAAAGCAAAGTTTGAAGGTTTGTATGTATATAGGTTTCTTTTAAAGCTAAAATATATAAAGGGTCAAATGAAGATTTGAAATGCCAAATCTTTCAACATCATATTTAAAGCAAGAGAAGGAAATTGAATCCAACATAAAAATTACAAGAGATAATAAAAATTTGAGGAATGGACCAAGATATTTATGTGCAATAAAATCAATTATTTTCTAAGTATCATAATGTACTAAAAAAGAAGTCACATTGGTCCTAAAATTATAGGGAGAGATGACTTAAATAAGGGGATAAAAATACCAAATTCTTTCATACTACAACCAAGACACGTTTTTTTGTTATATAAAATATATTTCAACTCTATATGGAAAAAATATTAAGGAAAAAGAACATATTTAGAAGAAAGCAAAATTTTCATTTCAAAGATATTCTATTAAATATTTTTTTAAAAGATAAAAATATTATTAAGAAGATGGGTCCAATTTTAAAATAGTTGTCCTACCACTTTTGGCTAACCCCAATATCCTAATAAAACTAACTCTAACATCTTCTTGGACCACAAATTTCTTAGTGCGATCCAAAGAGAAAAAACTACTATATTGATACAATTTTGGTTAATACTATTCTATAAAGCCTCAAATAGCTTATCCCTCTCTCCATGACTTTGGGGGCTACCCTAAATTGGAACTAAGAGTGCTACAAGTAGTAGTGTGATGTCAGAATAGAGGCTAATCGTCATAATCATCTACCCAGATCCAACACACTTCATTGTCTAAATCCTTGTTGGCTTATAATAAAATTTGTTGGTTCACCTCCATCCAATATCTACTATCCCTATTCTAATAATATTTCAACAAGTAACCAGAAATATGCTCTCTTCCATTTTTAGCCAAACAATCAGCTACAATATTCTTCCTTCTGCCTACATGAACCAAAATGACATCCTCAAACTGTTGCTAGATGGCTTTGATATAACTCGCTATGTTCTTGATTTGCCATGCACTCAGTCTAAAATTCCTAATATCTTCTAGAGACCCCACCAACAATTGTGAGTTAGACTCCACTTGTAACAATCCCAGTTGTCACTCCTTAACCACTCATTTTTTTTTTAACACTTACATTTCCATGAGGTAAGAGACATAATCATGACCTAAGACTGATGTATTCCATTTGGATTATAACTTGTCAAGTCAAATAGCTTCAAGAGCTATTGAGACTTGATCAAATTCTCTTTAAGTAGAAGTGATCAACTTCTACAAAACCCTCATACTCCATTGGAATGAGAATGCTGGCCAAGCGTTAGGTTTCATCCCACATAAAAGGGAAAATCACCAAATGGTCCACCAAGACCAGGTGAATGCCTTGAATATGGAATACCCATCATAATGAACTAACCTCATCAATGGTTATTCATAGATCTTAGATTTGATCCACTTCATCTAGAAGATATCACTAAGACAACCATATCACTATCATGATAAGAATCCATGGAATGTCATCTTAAACATGATTGTATATCTTTAAACCTCAGAGAACATATTGGTTCACTCTTCATTTTTGATAGTCCCTTTGTTGTACATAATAAGATCATTACAAAATTTCATTACTTGTCCAACATGGGAGTGTCTCTCCTTACGAACATTTAATTCCTTAGTTAGAATATAAGGTTTGTCTTGATTTACAAATCATGACCGACTTTCTTTTTATGGTAAAATCCATTACACCATAACCTTAGGTTTGAAACAACACATGAGAGATCTACTTAAGCAAGAATTACATTCCATTATGATCAGCTTTATGATTCCACACAACCATTGATTACAAGAATGAGAACTAACTAGTTGCATCATTCATAATTATCCAATTTAATCCGTAAAATAAATGGCACATTCGCATAACTTTAAATCATCATCATCCTATAAATTTAATTATACATACTTAGCATCATAAATGAAATCTGCTGAGTGAATAGTATTCAATGTAAACATTGCAGTAATCTAGAAACATGCATAATTACCCCTTTTAAGCATTTGACCATTTCATCCATATATATCATTTTATTTAAATTAATAGGAGCAAGAAATGACACATCAAACCACAAATTAGATAGACATAATGATTTATCCTGGGAACCCTCATGGGGAATAAACCCAACCTCCAAAATATGTGCTTTCCTCATATTCATAAACTTAAGAATGTCAAGATTACAATTATAGAAGGGCATCTACAGATCCCTTTTAATCAATGCAAGTCAAGGAATACAACTATTCCATTTCAAGTTCATGATGCAATTAAGGAATTCCCAATTCCTTTCTCTAAGTCATCATTTAACATTAAGGTATTTATCATACCAAAAGGAATCCATCTGTTCCTTTAAAATCTATGATGCAATTAAGGAATCCACTAATTCCTTTCTCCAACCCATCATTTCATTTTCATACATACTTAAAGAACTCATTCGTTACTTTGAAACCCATGATGCAAATAAGGAATCTATCAAATTCCTTTTCAAAGTCATCATATGAATTTATAATATTTTGTATATGTTTATGATAATCATTGGAGTCACATTTTGGAGAAGTCTCATCGACTTTAGAGGAATTTCTTCATGAATTCCCTCAAGAATGAATTCCAAATTCATTCTTCATGATTGATTTACAATCAATCCCTTGTGTAATGAATTTAAAGTCCCATACCTTTAAATCCATCATCAATCGTTCCTTCAATTCCCTTAAGAATGAATTCCCAATTCATTCTTCTTGATTGATTTACATTCAATCCCTTGTGTAATGAATTTAAAGTCCCATATTCAATTGAATTTTGATAGATGACTTTAACCTTTAACCATTTCTAGGATGGTTTAATACATCTTAATTGAAACAAGATATACTAAGAAATATCCATACCCTTTTTATTTAATTTCTAAAGGGTATACAAAAGGTGATTTCTATCTAGACTTAACCTTTCCAACTATAGTGGTTAATATTTTTAATTATCACCTACTTTAATCACCCTTATTTTTAAAAGCATCCCACAATCTCTAGCCATTATTTATATACACCTTCATGCTCAATTACCTCCTATAATAAAGCTTTACTCGGTTCTAAGGTGTAGATTAAAGATACAACGCCAAACAAAAGATAAATAAATCACGATAAAAAGTAATGCAGAACACAGTTGTACAAAACAAATGATTTTTATTAATCAATGGAGTTTAGAAACTCCTTTTGAGTACAACAGGGCCTGTAACCCTTTTTGTGATACAAGATTACAATTTGTGCTAGGGTTCTCCGAAACCCTAGCTGGCACAATATGGTGGCGTCTCCGAAGAATGTATCCTTAACCTCAACAGAATGAGTGGGCTTCTTTGTATCCTTTGGCTCGGACCACTCCAACTTAAGCAGTTGCTATCATCCAATCAAATCTGCCATTAAAATCCTGCACACATTAAAACTACAAAAAGGTTAGAAACTAGTAAGAGGGCTCCACTGTGTGAGCCCTCAAAAATAGTCTAAAACCCTAGAAATGAAATAAATAGAATTCAAAATCTAACGGCGGATTAATACATAAAAATATTACTTGCTTTAGAATATATACCTCTTTTTCTATTAACGCAGTGAGACCAGGCGGCACCTGGAAGTGATGTAACTGTCAAATCGGCTGCGGAAGGCGCCCTGGTGAGATCGCTAAACGCCCGCGTGCTTCTGGATCGTGGTTGCAGACGTCGGTCTGCGTCTGTGGCTACGGGTAAACGCCCGCGGGCACTTGCAACAAGAATGGGGGATTCTGCAGAATGCTGCAGAAGGGATGGCGGCGAAGTTGGCGACGGATGCGGCGATGGATGCGACGAAAAGGGACGGCGATGGATGGGTAGGTTTAGCTGAAGAAGATATAGATAGCGATAGATAACAAAAGAGAGATAGTAAAAGAGATAGGGTTTGAGCCATCAAGGTGACTCAATTTATAATCTACTCTTAGGGCACACTTTAGGGTTTTAACGACACTTTGAACGTGTGGCTAAGATTAAAGTGGATCCAAGGGTAGAGAATAAATCTAGGTTGTGAAACGGATTAAGATGGATGGACGGATGAGATTAAATGAAGGATGGACGACTCAGATTAAATCACTTAAAGTATCTTTATATATATATTAAAATATTAAAATATATATAAAAATATTAATTTAAATAAATTTGGGAATGAAAAATGGTGGGAAAGGTGAAATTGGGCCAAATAATGGCGGGAAGGTGTGGATTTGGGCCAAATAATGGCGGGAAGGTGGATGACTGACACGTGGCTAACAGGAAGGTATAGATGACTTACAAGTGGTTGGATTTTGGTGTCTACATAAGGTATTACAAAATATTATCTTCTAATGTTTGTTTGTTCAAAGGGGATTAAAAAGGGCAATTATACAATCCAATTAATCGATTCAACGGGTCAAATAAACCCTTTGTCAAACCTATCAATCTCTGGTCAAACCATATTTGGCAGTGTGCCCAACCACTGGCACCTCACTAAGCCAACCACCAAACTCCTCCCACACAATGGATGTGGGACTAATCGACTTTACTCCTTTAAAGATATTCTTACCAAACACGCAGTAAGAGCTGGTCAAACAACAAGCTAACACGTGTCATGGTGAGTTGAAGGCATCTATTAACCAAGTGGTAATATTTATAATATGATTCTAACATGTGACATTGACAGGTCATCCCTATGTACCTCCAAATAGCACCGTCAACCATCGCGTGGATGGTCCCATGACCACCACTTGGTGGTTTAATAGACTACGAGTCTTTTCAACTTTTTTAAGGCCTCTAAACCCTGAGCATATCCTATGTGGGATATTACTCAGAGGCCTTTACACAGGCCTCTACCCTAATAGATCGAGCATAGGCCATGGCATTGTGGTTGCTGAGCACTACCTTGTAAACTGCCCTATAAGCATCTACCTTCCCCCATAAGTACTCCTTGTGAGTTGACAGACATATTGATTGCTTCTACGTTTGTATATGATGCCTAGTTCAGGGAGGACATCACAAAGTTGAAATAGAGTTTGATGATCACCCATCGCAAAGCTCCAATCCCCTCTTAAACATGCTCAAGGACTTAATAGATATGATGCAAATAAGAGGTTCTATAGACCTAGTTTACAACTACTATGGCCATTTCTACTATCAGTTCGAGAGTTGAGCTTCACACGAGGGAGGGTCACGTCATTTACCTTAGCTTCCATGCGCTCTGGTTGTAGGAGATATGGAGGTTCATGTTTCCAAAGCTAAGGAACTAATCGAACTGATTGGAACCCCCTCCTATCTCCATGGTGATTGGTGTAATCAAATACCAATTTTGGTTTTACTCAAATTACCCTTCCTATCATGGACCATTACAGTGATTCATCAGCACCACGAGTTGGGTAGCGTCCAGGTCTTGCATCATAGAGAAATTATTCAATGTCCCACCTCCACTACAATGTGGATTTCCAACAGCCTAAGGTTTATTCCACACAATAGAAGTATTAACCACTAAGCAATGGTTGGTGATATCACTGGACTCAAGGTTTTAGTTAGTGAATGGAATGGAAGACATTGTCTAGCTTTCGACTAAGCTAATTTGACCAGCAATATTTTTATAAATCAAGACATCGATGTTACTTTAGAATGATCCTTCATTAGAGAATCAAGTCATGAGCAGACTTGATGTTTGAGACTAACTATTAGCACCCTACATATGAATACATATACATGTATGTGGTATCCAAGTGTTAATACTTATAAAAGCGTAAAGAACAACCAATGGTGGCCATAGATTAAACAAGTGCATATTCTTGAAAAGGAAACAAATTTTCTCTTTTAAAAGCATACACTAATATTTAGGTAGAGGTATAACAAAAAGATCCAACCTGAGTATTTATCCGACTCCTTGAGTCTTTCTCTGCTTGATCTTATGCTTGGATTCCATCGCATGTTAACCTTTCCTCCTTAAGCCAAGATTTTCCTCCATTGCTTTCTAAATCCTTATTGTTCTTCTTCAAGGGTTGGCTCTTTCTAACCTTCAAAGATTACCCTTTTTTCTAACTAGGAAATCTCTCAAACCTTCTGGTTTCTGATCCACCCAGGTGGAAAGCATATTCCCTAGGTATCAAGACTTCCTAGCCCCCCTTCCTTCACCAGGTGTCCTCTATTTATAGGGCACTTCTCCACTAATGGCTATATTATTATAGTATTAAAATATTCCTTGGCCAAATAAAATATAATATGTCATGTGAAGAATAATCCTTAAAGGTAAGAGGGTCCACGTGAAGATAAGGTGGGTGGCCCTAATTTTTTTTTATGCCCACATGCTTCCACCTTCCTCCTAATTAAATATAGAGGAGAGAATCTAACTTTTCCTTCTTCCAATCAAAATATGCCATGAGGGATATCAGGATAGGCTTTCAGTATTAAATAATACTAGTGCCTAATTTGGTCCAATAAAAATTGGACATGTAATTGCATTAAAATTCAAATGCAATTAACCTAATCAAACATGCTTAATTAAATTTACATCTGTGCTCCTAACCCCTTTAAATTCGTTAACTTGGAATTTTATAAATTTCCTTAGGGTTTATGACCCCTTTTGGTAGAGCATTAATTGATCCCATGATCAATTAATTTTACTTTGATAAGATTTGATGGAAACAGCTCATGACATACACCCCTCCTTAGATTAAACGCATTCCTCTGTGTTTGGCATCTACCTTACAAAAACACATTTGTCTAGCAAAAGCTAGTATTTATCTTGTTATTTTACAATATGAATCATCAGATTCTTCTTTCATTCAGCACCTCAATCTTGGTGGTAAGCTACATCTTCCATCCATGAGAGTGCCTGGACCTACAAAAATGCAAAATATCAGCAATACCATGTCCTTATAAACACATAACATCCATCCTATATAACATTAAGTATTGAAAACATAATCCAAACATAATATCGTCACAAATATTATAGTTTTAAACCATCTATTATTGCACAAATACTGAATTTAAAGTACTGCAATAATAGAATTTGTAGAATGATGTTATAGAGATATCATGAAATTATGCATTTGTACCTTATTAGACATAAAAATTCTTATTAATTTTATCCAGACTCCCACCAAGGAGTATCACAGTATAATTTGGTTAACCTCTGGTATAAATTAACCTGATAAAATCAAGTGTTAACAAAGGCACATCATAATTTTAGAATCTCAATTTAGGATATTCACATATATCCTAATATGCATTTTGACAACTTGCTTGTCAATACCAGAGCATCCACCCAGATGTTTCCTGGTTATATTATTTTGGAGAAGTCCCATACCTTCTCCAAGAATGGACACCAATCCATTCTTCAAATTCATTTAGTGTTCTTTTTAATTAGATATGAACAAAATCTATTCATGAACTACTACAAATTTTACAATAAACTTTATATTGGTTATGTTTATATAGTATTTTGTTTCTACAAACAGAATTATAAGATTTCAAGAGTTTTTATTTACATTTATGTCTCATCTTTGGCATTCATGCCCAAGAGCAATACAACAAAGTAATTAATCCAATGTTTATTGATTACGTGTTTGCCAAATTTTTGGACAAACATAAGAGCTTACATTAACTCTCGTAGAGAAGCAGTTCGAGGTCTAACTCGTCTAGTAATACTCCTACGCCCACGGTGTACATTAACTATGAATATGTTAGGTTGTAAGGGTATGTAGGCATTATTGGCAATTTGAGTTATTTTATATTGTCATTGATGTCACATGGATCATTGATGTCACATGGATCACATTGAGTTTTGGTGATAATCATTTATGATATTTTGAAGAGCATGAAAACCAAGGCATGCAAAATAAAAGGTTTTATTTAAAACCATGGATTGCATATTTGAAATGGGTTTTTCTTAAAACCCAGGTTGGATTTTTGTTTCGTCAAAAAAGGTACCCCGGTGAAGGAGATATTTAATTTTAAATATTTAAGTTTAAATTTTAATTATTTAAAATTAAAATTAAAATTTAATATTTATTATCACTGACGTCTAAAAGGTTGAAGGTTTTATTATCGTCGACATCCAAAAGAGTGAAGGTTTGATAGTAATCTGTCGACGTCTTTCGAGCATTATAATGTGTATATATAATGGTTAAAACTTTGCCTATTGGAAAAAGCCAAGGTTGAGAAAAATCGAAGAGTGATTCATGCATGGAGGAAGCAAAAGGTGAACCAGTAAAGAAGTCATTTTCGAGGGTTAAAGAAAAACCGAGGGTGTCTAGATCTGACGTCACATTGGACAGCGCAGCACAGTTGGCAGGACATAACCTTGGCATAGGGGAGGTTTGCGTTTCGAATCCCACAAGGGCAGAAGTTTTGGTGGAAAACGTTTTTTCATTTTAAGAATAGTCGAGCACAATTCATACTCGAAAAAGAGAAATTTTTGGTGTTTTTCTTTTTAGAAATATATCATATTATATATTGTTGGAAAGCTTATTTCGAGGGCTATTTGATTAACTTGCTTAGAGGGAGAAATAAGGTGTATGTAAAGAGATATTTCTATTTTTGTAAAGGGTTTCAAAAGTGAAGGTTGTTTTGTTCTTTTTCAAAGTTTGTTGAGTGTGTCAAATTTAGTGGATAACCAATAAGGCATAAAAAGGTATGAGCAATATTCTCCATTGACTTTGTTTATGGTGGCTAATTTCTAAAATATCATTGAAGAGAAAATGATTGATTGTGGTTTCCTTTTTGAAAGTGGTTGGTTGAATGCTTCAAGGTTTTCTGGTTTGCTAGTTGTGTTTAAACCTTGTTTTATAAGCATAGTTGTTGAAGCCCATTGGTTATGCAAAGAACTTGAATTAGAAAATAACATGAGTATCATTGTTATGTGAGATTTGTGGTTGAGCATTGTTGGAAACATTTGAGTTGGTTGATACATGCTTGGACTAGAGTTTTGTGAGAAAGAGTTGTCCTTTGTGATGATTGGTTGAGTTGAGTTGATTGAGCCTAGCCAAGTGATGTGTGAAGTGATTGTTCAAGTTCCATGAAACAAACTATTCTATAATTCTGATTTGAGTTGAGATTGAGCTTAGAACATATTGAGTCTCTAAAAATTAACTTTATGCTTCTATAAGATTTGAGTTGAGTTAATATTGACTTGATTTGAGTTGAGATCGTTGTGGATCATTATTCTCATCCATTGTAGATTGCATTGCCATTCAATGTTGAGTTCATCTTTGAGCCTTGCCTTCATAGATGTGTGGATGAGATTTGAGTACTACTTGAGCATGATTGATTGAGCCTTTAAGAAGGCCTTTGGGATAGATTTTTGGATAGATTTGTGGTAGTTTTTGTGTATGACTGATTGAGCCTTGAGAAGGCTTTTGGGATAGTTTTGGGGTAGATTTATGGACAATTTTGGGACATATTTGTGGATAGTTTTGGGACAGATTTGTGGACAGATTTAGGACAAATTTGAGCAAGTTCTTGGTGAGCTTGTTGAGCAGATTTTGAGCAAGTTCTTAGTGATCTTGTTAAGCAATTTTGGGCAAGTTCTTAGTGAGCTTGTTGAGTAGATATTGAGCAAGTTCTTGGTGAGCTTGTTGAGCAGTTTTGGGCAAGTTCTTAGTGAGCTTGCTATAGTAGATTTTGGGCAAGTTCTTGGTGAGATTGCTGAAGCAGTTTTGGGCAAGTTCATAGTGAGCTTGCTAGAGCATATTTTGGTTAAGTTCTTGGTGAGCTTGCTAAAGGAATTTTGGGCAAGTTCTTAGTGAGCTTGCTAGAGCAGATTTGAGCAGGTTCTTGGTGAGCTTGCTAAAGTAGATCAGAGGATAGCCTACCTGAGTAGATAAGTATTGCCTAGCTGAGCAGATCAGTGGATTACCTACCTGAGCTGATCAGGATTGCCTAGCTGAGCAGATTAATAGATTGCCTTGTTGAGCAAATTAGTGGATTGCCTTGTTGAGCAGATCAATGGATTGCCTACCTGAGCAGATCAGGATTGCCTACCTGAGAAAATTAGTGGATTGTCTAACTTTGAGCAGATCAAAGTAATCATTTGTATTGGGATAAGGATCCTTATTTTTGTGTGAAATATTATAAGGAGATTATCTTTTGGAGTACCCCACATTGGGGGAACCACGTTAAATCTTGTGTCTCAATTGTGTGTGGTGATTTGTGCCCTTGTTTACTATTGTTATCTATGTAATTAATGCACACTAATATATTTGGTAATTGCAATTAAGGACACTAATTGATATTGGTTTGGAAAGAAAGTAAAAAGTGGGTGCTATATTGTTCACCCCCCTCTCAGTATAAGCTTGTGTTCTTTAGGCATTTCTAAATTCATCCCTTGCTTATAGAGGCAACGAATTCTCAACCAGAACAGCTATTGTGGAACTTCCACTATTCCTTTGAGTTAGTTCCTGTTGGAATTCATGTCGTTTGGCACAAGCAATATCCCTTTATTACTCTAATTGTCAAATTTGTTGTCTCAAGGACTCTAACTCAGACTGTGCATTATCATTGTTTGGATAGCTAGAAGGACCTGCTTCAATTATTAATTGCCTATGCTCCTCTCCTTCTAAACTTCATTTATCTTGTTCTTGCTAAGCGGACCACCATTGGTCATATTCTGGGGTGGTTCTCGAATCATCGACATCAAGAATATCTATAACTTCATCAATTTATAATGTCAATGGTTCCATAAGTGGTGGTACAAGCTTTTTCCTCCCTATCCTTGGATAAATCATAGGAGGATCATGTATTCCTTGTCTAATACCGAACTGTCGCAATACTCGAGTATACTAAAAATACTTGTATTGCATGCTTATTCATCCTATCATCCACCTTGTGCATCGCACATGACCTAGGTGAAAACTATCTTCTACCCATATTGGACCTAGCCTCCATAATCACCAGATCACATCTTGGGACTTCAATTTTTCCCATATAGAGCAATACAGCTCCCAACTATTTTCCTATGGTCTTTTTAACCACATCTATTTCTCCCTTTACCATATTAATACATAATGGGATTCTAGGTCTATCAAATTATGGACATCAAAAGGCAGACCTTGAGGTCTCCTTATAGATATATGTTCCCATGACCATACTTGTAACGGTAGGTTACAGCTTAACCCTGATTGCTTTGATACTCGTACCTCAAACAACTCCCTATGTTTGGGATAATAGAGCTAGTGCCAAAGAAAACATAACTGAATACTCTATCAAGTCTTGTACTATACCTAGTAGGTTCCAAGAAAACCTTGCACCCGTTGTATCGGGTAAAATAACGATATTAGTGCCATCACCATGGCTTGTCTAGATGATATTATGCCATACATTAAAAGTAATTCATATGTATGCAAACCTTAATAATATTCACATATTTCCACTCAGATTTGAATACTCTCTCCAAAATCAGTCCCTTTTTTGAATCATCAGTGGTTGTTATTGCATATCCCTCGATTGACAGTTGATAGATTCAATATATATCCTCTAGAGTAACAGTCATTTCTTGAGTAGGTAGCTAAAAAGCTCCCCTATCTGGATTCCATATTTCAATCAAAGCTGCTAGATACCCTCTGTGAGTCTGTACTGGTTCTAAACATGCAACACCTGCTAAACCTATTTCACCTAACCATTGCCAGTCACTAGCATCCAATGCACTCCTTGCTCCTTGAAATATTGGCCTAGATGCTGAATGAGGTCTAATAACCTTTAAGGGCTCGATTTCTTCTGTTATACCTCCATGACTTGTTTTGACATTGTTCGAGGCCATATTATTTTCTCTTACAAGGTATGCACTAATATATTAGAAATCAAGAATAACATGATTAAGAATTTCACTATGGGGCTTTCTCCAAGCAATATTGCTATAAGTAATAATAATCCAAACACAAGTAAAATCTCACTGATCTTCATAGCTCGATCTTGTTTGCTGTAAAGTTCATTCAGACTTGACTTGGTTCTAGATCTTATAGTGTTCTATAGTTATTTTATTTGATCACCAACCGGTCCTAATCCAATTGTCCAATAAATCACTCTTTGTAGATCATTTTTTGATTGACTCTAAGTCATGTACTTTTCAAATTTGGAGGCACTAACATCTTCATAGTTGCGATATTATTTCGTGCCTATTTAGTATGGCTCATAAAATTTATCTTGTTATTGCCCTTTTGATGACTCCAATAGTCATTTAATGTACAATTATTCATGCACTTTAAACTTCTGATACCCTCACACGTCTAATCATTATATATTACCTTTATTGTCACTCCTCAACCACTCAATTATTTTTTTACACTTACATTTCCATGAGGCAAGAGACATAATCATGACCTAAGACTAATGTATTCCATTTGGATTATAACTTGTCAAGGCAAATAGCTTTGAGAGCTATTGAGACTTGATCAAAGTCTCTTTAAGTAGAAGTGATCAGCTTCTACGAAACCCTCATACCCCATTGGTATGAGAATGTTGGCCAAGTGTTAGGTTTCATCCCACATAAAAGGGAAAATCACCAAATGGTCCACCAAGACTAGGTGAATGCCTTGAATATGGAATACCCATCATAATGAACTAACCTCATAAATGGTTATTCATAGATCTTAGATTTGATCCACTTCATCTAGAAGAGATCACTAAGACAACAATATCACTATCGTGATAAGAATCCATGGAATGTCATCTTAAACATGATTATATAACTTTAAACCTCAGAGAGCATATTGGTTCACTCTTCATTTTTGGCAATCCTTTTGTTGTACATAATAAGTTCATTACAAAAGGTCATTACTTGTCCAACATGGGAGTATCCCTCCTTATGAACACTTAATTCCTTAGTTAGAATATAAGGTTTGTCTTGATTTACAAATCATGACCGATTTGCCTTTTATGGTAAAATCCATTACACCATAACCTTAGGTTTGAAACAACACATGAGAGATCTACTTAAGCAAGAATTACATTCCATTATGATTGGCTTTATGATTCCACACAACCATTGATTACAAGAATGAGAACTAACTAGTTGCATCATTCATAATTATCCAATTTAATCCAGAAAATAAATGGCACATTCGCATAACATTAAATCATCATCATCCTATAAATTTAATCATACATTCTTAGCATCATAAATGAAATCTGCTGAGTAAATAGTATTCAATGTAAACATTGCAGTAATCTAGAAACATGCATAATTATCCCTTTTAAACATTTAGCCATTTCATCCACATATATCATTTTCTTTAAAGCAATAGGAACAAGAAATAACACATCAAACCACAAATTAGAGTGACACAATGATTTATCTTGGGAACCCTCATGGGAAATAAACCCAACCTCCAAAATATGTGCTTTTCTCATATTCATAAACTTAATAATGTCAAGATTACAATTATAGAAGGGCATCTACAAATCCCTTTTAATCAATGCAAGTCAAGGAATACAACTATTCCATTTCAAGTTCATGATGCAATTAAGGAATTCCCAATTCCTTTCTAAGTCATCATTTAACATTAAGGTATTTCTCATACCAAAAGGAATCCATATGTTCCTTTAAAATCTATGATGCAATTAAGGAATCCACTAATTCCTTTCTCTAAGTCATCATTTCATTTTCACACATACTTAAAGAACTCATTCGTTCCTTTGAAACCCATGATGCAAATAAGGAATCTATCAAATTCCTTTTCAAAGTCATCATATGAATTTATAATATTTTGTATATGTTTATGATAATCATTGGAGTCACATTTTGGAGAAGTCTCATCGACTTTAGAGGAATTTCTTCATGAATTCCCTCAAGAATGAATTCCAAATTCATTCTTCATGATTGATTTACAATCAATCCCTTGTGTAATGAATTTAAAGTCCCATACCTTTAAATCCATCAACAACCATTATTTCAATTCCCTTAAGAATGAATTCCCAATTCATTATTCTATAGTCAATCCCTTGTGTAATGAATTAAAGTCCCATACCTTTAAATCCATCATCAACCATTCCTTCAATTCCCTTAAGAATGAATTCCCAGTTCATTATTCTTGATTGATTTACATTCAATCCCTTGTGTGATGAATTTAAAGTCCCATATTCAATTGACTTTCGATAGACGACTTTAACCTTTAACCATTTCTAGGATGGTTTAATACATCTTAATTGAAACAAGATATACTAAGAAATATCCATACCCTTTTTATTTAATTTCTAAAGGGTATACAAAAGGTGATTTCTATCTAGACTTAACCTTTCCAACTATAGTGGTTAATCTTTTCAATTATCCACCTACTTTAATCACCCTTATTTTTAAAAGCATCCCACAATCTTTAGCCATTATTTCCATACACCTTCATGCTCAATTACCTCCTATAATAAAGCTTTATTCGGTTCTAAGGTCTTACAAAATATTATCTTCTAATGTTTGTTTGGTCAAAGGGGATTAAAAAGGTAATTATACAATCTAATTAATCGAGTCAACGAGTCAAATAAACCCTTCGTCGAACCTATCAATCTCTGGTCAAACCATATTTAGTATTGTGCCCAACCACTGGCACCTCACTAAGCCGACCACCAAACTCCTCCCACACAATGGATGTGGGACTAATCAACTTTACTCCTTTAAAAAGGTTCTTACCAAACACGCGACAAGAGTTGGTCAAACAACAAGCTGATACATGTCATGGTGAGGTGAAGGCATCTATTAACCAAGTGGTAATCTCTAGAAGGTGATTCTGACATGTGACATCGATAGGTCATCCCTACGTGCCTCCAACTAGCATCGTCAACCACCGCGTGGATGGTCCCATGACCACCACTTGGTGGTTTAATAGACTACGAGTCTTTTCAAAATTTTTAAGGCCTTTAAAACCTGAGCATATCCTATGTGGGATATTGCTCAGGGACCTTTATGCAGGCCTATACCCGAATAGATCGAGTGTAGGCCATGGCGCTGTGGTTGCTTAGAATCCATCTTTTAAACTTCCCTATAAGCATCTACCTTCCCCCACAAATACTCCTTGTGATAACAGGCAGATTGATTGCTTCTATGTTTGCATATGATGCCTGGTTTAGGGAGGACATCGTAGAGTTGAAACAGAGTTCGATGATCACCCATCGTGAAGCTCTGATCCCCTCTTAAACATGCTCAAGCACTTAACAGATATGATGCAAAGGAGAGGTGCTATAGACCTGGTTTACAACTACTATGGCCATATCTGCTATCAGTTTGAGGGTTGAGCTTCACACGAGGGAGGGTCACATCATTTACCTTAGCTTCCATGCGCTCTGGTTGTAGGAGATATGGAGGTTCATGTTTCCAAAGCTAAGGAACTAACCGAACTGATTGGAACCCCCTCCTATCACCATGGTGATTGGTGTAACCAAATACTGATTTTGGTTTTACTCAAACGACCCTTCCTATCATGGACCATTACAGTGATTCATCAGCACCACGAGTTGGGTAGCGTCCAGGTCTTGCATCATAGAGACATTATCCAATGTCCCACATCCACTATGATGTGGGTTTCCAATAGCCTAAGGTTTCTTCCACGTGATAGAAGTATTAACCATTGAGCAGTGGTTGGTGATATCATTGGACTCAAGGGTTTAGTTAGTGAATGGAATGGAAGACATTGTCTAGCTTTTGGCTAGGCTAATTTGACCAACAATATTTTTATAAATCAGGACATCGATGTTACTATAGAATGATCCTTCATTAGAGAATCAAGTCATGAGCAGACCTGATGTTTGAGACTAACCACTAGCACCCTACATATGAATACATATACACGTATGGGGTATCCAGGTGTTAAGATTTATAAAAGCATAAAGAACAACCAATGGTGGCCATAGATTAAACAAGTGCATATTCTTGAAAAGGAAACAAATGTTCTCTTTTAAAAGCATACACTAATATTTAGGGTAGAGGTATAACAGAAAGATCCAACCTGAGTATTTATCCGACTCCTTGAGGCTTTCTCTGCTTGATCTTATGCTTGGCTTCCATCGCATGTTAACCTTCCCTCCTTAAGCCAATATTTTCCTCCATTGCTTTCTAAATCCTTATTGTTCTTCTTCAAGGGTTGGCTCTTTCTAACCTTCAAAGATTACCCTTTCTTCCAACTAGGAAACCTCTCAAACCTTCTGGTTTCTAATCCACCAAGGTGGAGAGCATACTCCCTAGGTATCAAGACTTCCTAGCCCCCCCTCCTTCACCAGGTGTCCTCTATTTATAGGGCACTTCTCCACTAATGGCTATATTATTATAGTATTAAAATATTCCTTGGCCAAATAAAATATAATATGCCATGTGAAGAATAATTCTTAAAGGTAAGAGGGTCCACGTGAGGATAAGGTGGGTGGCCCTAATTTTTTTTATGCCCACATGCTTCCACCTTCCTCCTAATTAAATATAGAGAGGAGAATCTAACTTTTCCTTCTTCCAATCAAATTATGCCATGAGGGAGATTAGGATAGGCTTTCAGTATTAAATAATACTAGTGCCTAATTTGGTCCAATAAAAATTGGACATGTAATTGCATTAAAATTCAAATGCAATTAACCTAATCAAACATGCTTAATTAAATTTACATCATCTTTCCTCCTAACCCCTTTAAATTCCTTAATTTGGAATTTTGTAAATTTCCTTAGGGTTTATGACCCCTTTTAGTTGAGCATTAATTGATCCCATGATCAATTTGATAAGATTCAAGGGAAACGGGTCGTGACACCACTATGATATTTCAAACTCCATTCTCCAAAGCTTTAAGAGAGTCTTTTCTAATCACCAAAACCTCTGCTTCATTATTTTTTGTTACTCCTAGGCCTTCTACTTCCCGATGAAGGACCTCCTCCTTGTAGTCCCTTTTGAGGAAACCAATGTTTACTACCCCTGAGTTATCCTTGGTTGCTCCATCCATGTTGATTTTCCCCAACCTAAGGGTGGGGATTTCCAAGCTGCATGATTCTGCCTCCTAGAAATATTCCCTCTCTCCTAGTTTTTTTGCGCCCCCACATGAGCTTTTACTATTTTTATAACCTTGTTTAATATTTTATGTCAAACTAGCTCTATCAGAGTGTATTCCTCTCTAAAAATTATGGTATTTCTTTCTAACCATGTGTGCCACTAGATAAAGCTTAGACACAAAAACCAACCCAACTAAACTGATTTATTTTTTAACCTTCTTCATTTCTAGACCTTCCATATATTAGTAAGTGTTAATTGTTGGTTGAGATGGGCCTTGAAGAGATCAACCCATCGACTCCACAACTCCAAGGTAAAGTCACACTGGAAGATCAAATGATATATTATCTCCTTCTAGGTGTTGTACATGATACACTTAAGAGGGGCCATGAAAACCTCTCTTTTGTAAGTTATCATAGGTGAGAAAGCTTTGATGCATAACTTTCCAAACAAAGAAATTAATTTTTGGCCAACCCTTTGCCAACCATACTCTATTCCATGGAACATCCATCAACATTGGTGGGGGAGGGAGCAATTCATTATAACCTTCATGAACTATATGAGCTATCTTGTCCTCTTCCTCTTGTCCTATAAGGTGACATTGCTTTAATATCCTCTCTAATAGTGGCACCAAATTTGAAGATATTAGGACTAGATAATCTTTCCACTGCTTTAGTTGCATAAGAGATAGTCTTAATCTACCTTATATGTAGATAGCATGTTGTCTTGATTCAACCTCTAGCATCAAGGCTATGTTGAAAAGGCTATAGCTCTAAAAATTATAAAATTAAGGGGGGTATTGGTTCTAAGAATCATTCAAAAAAATTGCTTATCCCCTCTACCCAGTTTTCAAAATAATCTTGGTTTTACCACTTTCTATCCTAATTTTATCACCTTCCAAACAAAAGTATCTTGGTCACCCATAGGGACGTGACCTGGTTCCTCATGGAGAATATTACCCAAATACTTACTAGTAATGACTTTGCTAAACAACACTTCCTGATTAGAGATCCATCTCCGATAAAACTTACCTGCTAGAGCTTGGTTATTGAATGTTGCTTTTCAAATTTCTAATCCTTTGCTTGTTTTAGGTTGGTAGATTTTGTCCCAACTTACTAGAGCCCATCGCTTACCCATCCTTGGGCCATCCCAAAGGAATTTTTGCATGAGTGAGTCTAGCTCCTTTAGGATTCCAATCATAGTAGCAAGGATAGAGAACTTGTAAACTAACAATGCTTGAACCTTTGATTGAAGAAGAGTCACTCTTCCTTAGAAATAAAGTTAGTGGTGCATCCAATAATTTATCTTCACATTAATTATATCTACTCGTGTTTTCCATTCTTTCACCTTCAACTTATTATAGTGGAGTGGAACCTTAGGTAGTTTAGAGGGAGGCAGTATTGAGAGAATTCTAAGATGTTTAGAATTTGATCTTGGATCCCCTTTCGGTATTAAAGAACACCTTGGACTTGGTTACATTCACTTCCTAGCCTACGGATTCCAGATATGTATTTAATGCAACTTTGAGCACTCTTGCCTCCTTGATATTGGAAGCCCTGAGCAACCATATATCATCCACAAATTGTAAATGTTTAGATTCACCACTCCCACTTGCACTCCTGAGATAACTTCTTGTTGCTTATTCCTTCAAATAAATCTACCTAATCCTTCAACAAGAATAATAATAGGTATGAGAATATAGGATCTTCTTGCAAAATTCCTCTAGAGGACTGAAAGGGAACCAACAAAATACCATTGATGAGGATTGAGAAAGGTTGACGAAAGACAACTCGTGATCCACTCTCTCCAGCCTTGAGAGAAACCAAAGTTCTCTAAAATTCAATCCATAAATTTCCAAAGGACTCTATCATAGGCCTTAGACATGTCTAATTTGATAAATATGCCTCTTTGATATTTTTGATGCAATGTGTGAACTACTTCTTGTGCCAAGATTACTCCATCTAGAATTTTTCAATCCTCCAAAAATCTAATACCTTCTTGAGCATTTCAACCATTAGTTAGGTAATGATCTTGTAGACTACATTGCAAAGTGCAATCAAGAGAAAACCTCCAAATTGGAAGCCTCTTCTACTTTAGGAATCAAAACAAGGAAAGTGTGGTTCATAGCCTGTAACATGCTTTTGTTTGCATGAGATTCCTCCACTGCCCTGGTTACATCCTCCCCTATGTCATCTCAAAATTCCTAGAAAATTTTAATCAGGAACCCATCAAGACCTAGGGACTTTCTAATTCTCATGTTGGAAACTATGTTTCTCACCTCCTTTAGATCCATAGTGTTGAAAAGTGCCTAGTTTTGTTTGGGTTTTATAATCTATGGGATTCAATCTTAGTTATCAAATTCGTTGAATTTTTTACATAAAAATCAAATTTGTCAAATTTAAAACCCTAGCGAATAAGTTTGGCAAATAAAATTTAAATTCGGAAAAAAAAAAATTGGGCAAAAAATAGGTGGGGAATGTACATGGGAAGGGGAAAATGCATGAGGGAATTTTTTGCATGTGTTTTCAACCCTAAATTCGGTAGGAAAAAAATTGGGCAACGCACGCAAGAAGGAGAAAATGCATGCGGGAAATTTTTTGCATGTGTTTTCCCCTTTATATTTGATTTTTTTCTTTATATTTGATTTTTAAAAACATTTACAACATAAAAAAATCTGCGGATTTGGCAATAGTTACGACTACGAGTTGTAGCTTCTGCAACTCCATTATATTTTTATCTATACTATAATTTAGTAGTTTTGCTGGGTTAAATAAATTTACTGTAATAGATTTATTATTTTTATATGAATTTTCTCATATTTTTGCTTTATATATATTTTAATAAAAAATAAAATTAAATAAAATATTTTTTACATTTAATTTTAATGTTTATATATATGATACATTTAAGTAAAATTTTTATATTAAAAATGTAGAAAGTAGGTTTACATTCTTTTAATACATTTAAAATATATATATTTAAATATTGAAAGTAAAATTAAATGGCATTTTTTTTTAGAAAAACTATTTAAAATGGCACCATTAAAATCTATTGTAGAAGCTTGAAAATATTAATGTGGCACCATTATATGACAAATAAATTATTAATATTTGTTTCAAGTCTTCGTTTGAGTTTCTTAGTTACTAATTTATTTACATAAGCTTGAAAGGATATATGTACATCTATAATATGTCGAATTTTATTTCAAATTTTTAAACATGTCAAATTTCTTTCGAACTTCAAGAGTGTCGAACTCGAACACAAACTCAAACTTTATAACTAAGGATACAATTAAGTATCTCTTATTGCATTGCAATATTGAAAATGTCATAAGTAGAGAAAATATTTCAAAATAAATATTTATAGCTTGTTGCATACTTGGGATAGTGTCCATCACATTATCATGAAGGTCTTTTAGGTTGTGTAGTATGTTGGAGTGTCTTCTTGCCAGGTCGAGTGGTGGAAGAACTTAGTGTTTTGGTCCCCCTTTGGTACCTAAGAGGTTTTGGCTCTTTGTTTCCAATAAATCTCCTCTTGTTTATCTATACAACTATTTTTTGACTAGCTCATCTTCCTATTTTAAGTTTTCTATAATTATTTTAGTGTGGCCAACAACTCCATCCTAGCAATCATTGAAATCCTATGAGATTTTATCCCTAATATCCCCCTTTTCTAGCCAAAAATTCTTAATCTTAAATGGTCTAGAGAAAGCTTTATGGCCCATATCCCATTCCAAGAGAATTTAAAAGTGGTCTACTTTTGTACGATTAAGTATTTCTAGCCTGAGTGACCATCGTAGAAAAACCTCTTCGAACACCAACAATATATCCAGCTTTACCTTCCTATTTACCAACCCCACATGTTTGTTTGTCTAGGTATGAGAAGGTCCTGCATACTGGACATCAATCAAATTGAGTTGTTTTACTTTAAAGATCATAAATTTATCCCATTAATCCAAAGATGGGATACCCCCTTCCTAATCCCTAGATGAAAGCTTAGCATTGAATTTGTCAGCCTCTATCCAATTCACCTCTTCCTTTCATATCCTACTTGCTTGTAAAACTACCACTAGAGGCATTGTTCCTAAAAATATTTTGAACCATATAAATTTAAAATCAACAAAAGGTCTCTTGAACTCTTACTCTTGAATAGAGATGTGAGAACCCCGCTTTGTGCAACATGATCAATTGTTGTGTAGTTTTTAGGGTTTCATAAAGTCACTATATCCCTTGAAGCAACCTGGGATGCAACAACCATATGCTCTGCCTGTCTCCATACTTTCTTGGCTATTCTATCCATCACACGTATTGAAGATTTCATATCTTGAAGGAGAATGAAATTTGAATAATGAATTTTAATTTAAAATATGAAAAACAATTTGATGAGACCTATTATTTAAGTCTCTAACATTCCATGATTATACAATCATTGAGAATCCAAAACCCAGTAAGTATCAATCTGCTTTATGCTCCTCTAGTTTACTAGCTAGTCACCCTCCATTACCAACTACTCCTAGTTTGATTTTCTTCCCATACTCTTGGCCTGAGTGTTTTTTAATATTTTATTTGCTTGTCGAATTCCCATAGCAAACTTACCTTTGTCTTTCATTAAGACATCCCTATCAACAAAGACCATACCAAGGTTGAGGTTCTCTAAAGTTGTTATGGCAATATGGTTTGGGGTTGGTTGGATATTGGTCTCCAACATTGGTTGAGTTATCCTCTATTGGGCTACTTCTTATACATTTTTTGAGGGCAAATTTTGCCCTTGGGGTTCCTCCATTATAACTATCTCATTCTCCATGCTCATTAAGATATTAATAATTTCATACATGTTTAGGTTTCTCTCTTATGTTTGGTTTGATCACGTTGCCTTCTTATTCCTCTTAGGTGCTTCAAAACCCTCTTTTGGGTTATTTAGGATTGAGGTTATTGGTTGAGCTTTTGCCTTTTTCTCAGGCATCTTGTCGTCATTTCCATTAACCTCTAATGGGATGGGCTCCTTCTAGATAGTCTTGGGGTAGAAACATGCAACATGTCTATGTTTATGACAAGTCCTATATCAGAAGGGGATCGCTTCATAGTCAACTTGCTAGATCTAGGTTAAATTCCTCATATCTATTTATAATTCAATTGACAACGGGTGATTAAGATCCATCTCAACATAGATCCAAGCATAAATGGCCAAAGCTCTCATCATTATGTCTTTAGCTACTCCTAGATAGTGTCCCAAGAAATTGTCCAATCTCTCAAAAATGGGTGCACATTGATACTGCATTGGTAGAGCATATAATTGAACCCAAACAACCACTATATGGGTCCCATTTGTGGATCAAATCCTAGCTTTTATGGCTACACAAAAACATTTTCTACTCCATAACTTCTCTTCCCTGATTCAAATGCTTTGTTCCTATCTTCTCCTAAATAGAAACTCACTATATAGTATTTTTTACTGATGGGAAATGTTGAAATATCCCCTAAAGGATCCTAATTATTTCAAACCTAGGAGATCATAAACCCTGGAGACAATCTTATGCCAATAAATTTGTAGATTAAATCATGGTTCTCCTATACAAAATATATTCAACCACCAAACTTTTTTTAATAATTATCTTGGGATGGTGGGCAGCCTAGGGAAGATAATCATTAACTTTGGATTGGAAATCTTTATCCATTGGCTTCTTGGTAGCAACAATAGAGAAGATGGATTTTAAAGCATCACTTATCAAAGATTCATCCTCAACTTCTTGTATCTCCCTCACTGTGTCTGTAAAGGACCACTTGAGAGAAGGGGGTAGAGGAGGGGCCCTTACATGTAGCCATGGGCAAGTAGAGAGCAATTTTAAACCCTATCCAAAGTGTTGCAATAAAATCCTACTAGAGCGTTACAACCAATCCCACATAACTCGATATTATATTAAATGTTGGATAAGATAAATACAATGATAAAATAAAAACCTGAAAAGGAAGATCTCTATGAAGGATATATATGGCAATTTTCTCTTTTTATGGTAACAAGGTACTAGGCCTTGATGGATTTCCTATAGTTTTATTTCAAAAAATTCAGGATTTGTTGAAGAGTAATATATTGAATATAATTGAAGAGGCCAAAAAAAGAAGGCTAAAATAAGTAAGATCAATACCATCTTTATTGCATTGGTACCTAAGAAATACAAGATACAATATTTTGATAACTTATGTTGAATAAGCCTTTGCAATTTTATTTATAAGATCATTTTAAGAATTATGGAAAATAATATTGAAAAACATTCTAGTTTGCGTTATCTTAGAGGAACAAGGTGGTTTTGTTCATGGTAAACAAACTCTTTATGGTGTGCAAATGAGGGCATACCTTCTCTTAATTCCATGTAAAAGCCAAGTATGCTTATAAAATTAGATATGAACAAAGCATATAATACGGATTGTTGGAGTTTTCTCCATGATATTCTTAGAGAATTTTGGTTATGATCAAGGTTGGTGTGAATAGATTATATGTTGTTATAACACTCCAAAATATTCCTTTTTGATGAGTGGATCCTCTATTGAATAATTTGAATCATCATGTGGGCTCCATCAAGGTGATCCATTATATCCTTATCTATTTATTATCCTTGTGGAGACATTGTCTAGAGCTCTCTCAAGGGAATAAATAGAAGGAAAAATCAAAGATATTCAGACCGTAACAAATGATCCCTCCTAATTTATCTTTATTTTATTATTGATTATTTTCTTTTCTATCATCCCTTAGTCAATGAGGCCATGGAATTTAATCAACATTATCATGTTATGATAAGGTTGTTGATAGTTAGTTAATACTATAAAATCTAGGGTCTTTTTCATTAACACTACCCTAGATCTACAATGAATTATTATGGACATTTTATGGTTTAAAGTTGGAAAATTTGTAGTAACATATTTGTGTATTCCTTTGTTTGATAAAGGAAAGAAGGAAAATTAGGATTCAATTTTGGATAGAATAAAATCTTATTTGGTAGGTTGGAAAGATAAGTTATTAACCATGGTTGAAAGGCTATAACTCATGAAGATTACCTTGCAATCCACACACACACACACACACACACACACACACACACACACACACACACACACACACATATATATATATATATATATATATATATATATATATATATATATATATATCATGTCACTTTCACGATTACTAGCAAGTATAGCATTTTAATTTAATAAATTTCAAAGAGATTTTCTTTGGAAAGGATATAAGAAAATATTCAGAGTTTTCTATTTGCAAGTGGGATAGGGTTTGTAAAGGAAATAATACAGGATAGGCTTGCAAAATTGGAGACTTATGAGTTTGACATTAGGGGCAAAGGTTGGTTGAAGATTATTCAATGATCAATGAAAGAGTTGGGCAAGAATGTTACTTCAAAATTATATAGGTTCTTTTGATGCAATGAAATTGTTCAAGAAACAAACCCTACCTAGAGGATCACCAACATGGAACTTCATATCATATAGTTTGTAATTAATCAAGAAACATATGAGATGGTTAGTCAATAAGGGGGATTCTAAAAAATTTTGGTCTGATGTTTGGTTGAAGCCTTATCCTCTTTTTTTATGCAAATTGGCAAATGTTGGTTAGAGCATGTCTAGCTTGTAAAGGTCAAAAGGCCAAAGGTTATATTTATGTGAGCAACAACTACAAATCATGGATTTATATTACTAACCTGATTGAAGGAGAGTAACTCAAACAAAAAATGAATAAGTTTAAAAATATGTTTGAGGAATTTTATTTGCTTAACTTTACGCAGAAGGATGAGTTGGTTTAGAATATACCAAATATGGTGGATACTTGGTCAAGTTGGTATATGAGGATTTAGAGCAATCTTAATTTCCCACTCCTAATAAGTATCTTTAAAAGAAAATTTGATCACTATAGGTTCTTCTTATGACCTCACCATTCCTTTAGTTAAGAGTTCAAAGCAAGATTCTTATAAAAGAGATTCTAAAAAAGAGGATATCATGGATCTTTGAGAAGTGCCTTGTGTGAGAAGGCTATAGAAACACCAAATTATTTACTTCTTAAATTTCCCTTTGTTATACCATTTGGGATCACTTTTTAAAAAATTTAAGAATTTATTGGGTAGATCCATCAACATTGAAAGAGTTGATGAAATGCTAGATTAGTTATTTCAAAGCTAAAGCATTATGTATTATGTAGAGGATTAATCTTGCCATTATTTATTGGAATTAATGGCTTGAAAAAATAACATATTTTTAAAAATAACTCTCATACCCAAGTTTGAAACTACATTATTATTTTTTTATACATAGGGGAATTGGTAACATCTCGATCATTTTTTACTATCAACTAGGGTTCAAATATTGGAGCTACCCCTTATAACCCCTATGCCACCTCGTTGTTAATGACTATTATTGTTTTATACATAGGGGAATTGGTAACATCCCAATCATGTTTTACTATCAACTAGGGTTCAAATCTTGGAGCTACCCCTATAACCCCTATGCCACATTGTTGTGAATGACCCGACATGAGGGGGACCACTAGTGGATTGAGAATGGTACCATCATCGTCGGGCTGGCACACACTCAGTAGAGTCAGGTCAGACTACTACCTTTGCCCCAACAAGGATTGCCTCCAAGGATTGAACCTGGGTCTTTTCTTGGTAAGCACCTAGAACTTAACAACCCACCCAACCCCCTTTGCCCCAACAAGGCTTGCCTCCAAGGTTTGAACTTGGGTCTCTTCTTGGTAAGTGCCTACAACTTACCAATCCACCCAACCTTGGGACTGAATCTACATTATTGCCTCTCTTGTAGAATATTAGCAAACAAGAAATACTAGTCATCAGGTCATACTACTACCTTTGCCCCAACAAGGCTTACCTCCAAGGTTTGAACCTGGGTCTCTTCTTGGTAAACACCTAGAACTTACCAATCCACCCAACCCTTGGGACTGAAACTACATTATTGCCTCTCTTGTAGAATATTAGCAAACAAGAGATACTAGCCTCTTGGTTAAAATAATATACATGGAAGGGTTATCTGTGACAATGAAGTTACTTCATGAAGACTACTACCTTTGCCCCAACAAGGCTTGCCTCCAAGGTTTGACCCTGGATCTCTTCTTGGTAAGCGCCTAGAACTTACAAATCCATCCAACCCTTGGGACTGAAACTACATTATTGCCTCTCTTATAGAATATTAGCAAACAAGAGATACTAGCCTCTTGGTTATAAGAATATACATGGAAGGGTTATCTGTGACAATGAAGTTAACTCGAATAATTTGATTTAATATATGGTAAAATATAAATGTTAAGAAAGTGAGTTTATCAAAATTAAAAAAATTTCAATAAGTTTACGCAAGTTTTTACTGAGTGGGGTTTGAACATTGGACCTCTCAAAAAGAGGCCAAAGTCCTTACCATTGCAATAAGCTACAAATTTTATCAAAATTAATTTTAATGGTGCTTCTAAATGAAATATGGAAAAAGTTGGTGGAAATGATGTGTTTCTAAACAATGAAGAAAAATTTTATCCTCACTCAAAATCATATGCAACTTCAACTAACAACTAGATAGAAGTTATATGAAACTTAACTAACGACTATATAGAAGCTAAGGTAGTTTTTATAAGAATCAAAGTTGCAATTAAAAAAAATAGAAAAATACTTGAATAAAGAGGAATTCACAAATTATTATTTTTTGGTTACATAAGAGAGTTGGTCACAACTGACAAGTGCAAGGTTCAAACCAGAGGGGTTGTTTCCACTAAATCTATTACACCTTGTTATTGTTGACCCAATGTGAAGGGGACCACCGATCGCTCAAGATTCGCACCATCATCATCAGTTTGGTGTGCACTTAAAGGATTTAGATCGAATTACTACCTTTGCAAACAATTTGCTCTTGAGGTTGAAAATTCACAAATTATTATTAATGCTATAAACAAAAATAGATGTGAAAATTCCATAAAAATAGTATTATTATTGATATTAATCAATTGTTGAAATATATGAAACTTCAGCTAACAACTATATAGAAGCTAGGGTAGTTTTTATAAGAATCAAAACTACAATTAAAAAAAAAAGATTAAATAATTTTTTTTAAAGGAGAATTCATAATTTTTTTGGTTAAGAGTTGGTCACGACCACACTAGAATTCACAAATTATTATTGATGTTATAAATGAAAATAGATGAGAGAATTCCATAAAAATATTATTATTGTTGATATTCATTAATTGTTTTTTTTTTTTTGGTTACATAGGAGAGTTGGTCACAACCACACTATTTTTAGTAATTGACAAGTGTAGGGTTCAAACCACATGGACTGCTTTCATCAAACCTATTCCGCTTCGTTATTGTTGACTCGATGTAAACCTATTCCGCTTAGTTATCGTTGACCTGATGTGAAGGGAACCATCGGTTGCTTGATATTTGTATCGTCATCGCTGGTCTGGCGTGCACTCAGAGGAACTATTACCTTAACTTTGGTTAGGGGTTGCTTCCACCAAACCTACTTCATTATTGTGGTCGCTCTATTTCGCTTCATTATTATGGTCGCTCGGTATTCATACCATCATCGTTGATCCGACGTGCACTCAAAGGATTCAAATCAGACTACCACTTTAACTTTGGTTAGGGGTTGCTTCCACCAAACCTATTTCGCTTCGTTATTGTTGCACTACTACCTTAACTTTGGTTAGGGATTGCTTCCACCAAACCTATTCCGCTTCATTATTGTTGCACTCAAAGGATTCAAATCAAACTATTACCTTAACTTTGGTTAGGGGTTTGCTTCCACCAAACCTATTCCGCTTCATTATTGTGGTCGCTCGATCTTCATACCATCATCGTTGGTCCAACGTGCACTCAACAGATTCAAATCAGACTACTACCTTAACTTTGGTTAGGGGTTGCTTCCACCAAACCTATTTCACTTCGTTATTGTTGACTCGACTATTCTATTCATTATTGTTGACCCGACATGAAGGGGACCATTCGTACCATCATCGTCGATCTGCGCAGGATTCAGATCAAACTACTACCTTAACTTTGGTTAGTGGTGAAAACAACACCAAAAAAACCCTTAAACCCTGACCACAACCAGTGAGACTAGCAAGGAATGGTTTTTTTTGTGTCCCCATTCGCATCTGGTTAGTGGTGAAAACAACACCAAAAAAACCCTTAAACCCCTAACCACAACCAACGAGACCAACGAGGAATGAATTTTTTTTTGTGTCCCACTTCGCATTGCAGAGGTTCAAACCGTGGACCTCCTTTTTCATAGGGCCAGGCTCGCCTTCTCCACTTGCGCTACAAAGGCGGACCAAAATTTTAGGTTAGTGTGAGAAACCCCTGTGACCAATGTACAGGGCTGGGCAGTCTCCTCCCAACTAGGACCCCTCGAGCTATGCTTATCAATAGGGAATTTAACACACAATCTTTGTGTCCCCTTTGCATCACATGGGTTCAAACCGTGGACCTCTTATTCAATAGGGTCAGGCTTACCTTCTTCACTTGTGCCACAAAGACGAACCAAAATTTTAGGTTAGTGTGAGAAACCTCTATGACGAACGCACAGGGCTGAGCAGTCTCCTCCTAACCATGACCCTTCGTAAAGCCGAGAGCTATGCTTATCAATAAATAATTTAACACATAACCTTTATGTCCCTATTTGCATCACAGAGGTTCAAACTTGAACCTCCTCTTTAACAGTTCGAACCATGGACATCCTCTTTAACAGGGCCAAACTCGCCTTCTCCACTTGCGCTACAAAAGCGAACGATATTTATTAATTGTTGTTGAAATGTAAGTATATTTATAGAGAAGAAAATGATCTAACAAATAATTTAATCAATCAAGATTAGTATTTATCTATGTGAAGTTCTTAATAAGTAATTGATTAAGATTGATTTTACCTCTTAGCCAAAATGATATCAAATAAATAATTACCAAAAAAAAAAAAAAAAACCTTAATACTAGTGAAAATTAACCAATTAATAAAATAAAATAAAAAGATAATAATAATAGTAATAATTATTTTTTAATAAAACCTTAAATTACAAGCAAAAACATGAACACGGCCGATACAGCATTTGTCATCCGAAGTGCTAATTTTTTCATGTGAAGGCGGGGGAACTCTCCTTTTCTCTTCTGTTGTTAACGACACAGGCAAGTGTACGACGCATTTGCATTTGCATTTACATTTCCATCTTATATAAGGTCTTGCATTTGATTATAATCACATATTTCAAAAATATTTTGGAAAAAATTTAGCGTTCCTTTTATTTGTGTCTCTCGGTATACGTGGATGGTCTATTTGTAATTCGTTTCATAGCAATGGGGAAATTGCTATGTGAATGCTTCTAAATCTCTCTTCGGATTGCTTTTTATGTCAAGTAAGATTTCTGTAACTTGTAGGCATGTGGCATATATACATTACATAATGAAAATCTATTTCGTGTATATTGACTTATTATTCACGAATTCTCATCCTGGGTAGAGGGTTAGAGGCGCACTGTGTGGAATGTTTAACAATACTCTAATAATTTGGAGAATTTAGTTAGCTGTAGGCTTGCTGCAGTGGTAAGGGATTTGACTTTTCTTGAAGGGATTAGGACCCTTGTAAAACCTGTGTAAACTCATTGGAAAAACTGGAAAATCTAAGGGTTATAGAATAGTTGAAATCCCTTGTGAAGATTCTGTTTTCTACTCCGTTATATGCTTGTGATGCTATAAACACAATTTGGGCGCCTCCTGTTTCTTTGAAAAATCCAAGGTTTATAACCCCACTAGGAACCACGACCCTTCATAAAAACCTGTGTAAACTTATTGAAAAAATCAGAGAATCTAGTGTTTAAAAGATAGTTGAAATCCCTTGTAAAGATTCTGTTTTCTGCTCCGCTATAAGCCTGTGATGCTATAAACACAATCTGGACGCCACCTGCCATATTTTGAGGCTTGTTGCTTCATGTACAGCTACTGCGGGTTCAGTGGAGAATTCCCAATCTTCATTGAAACCCCATAAAAAATATTTGTTACTGATTTTCCTTTATAAGACTATGACAAAGGTGGTTATCAGTCACGGTGAAAATTATATACTTTTAAGGCTTGAAAAACTGACTGACGTTTTGAAGAGGAAGTGAAATCAAAAGATGTTGGATTTGAGAGAAAGGGTTTGGAGGGAACATAGTTGCAATGTAATAAGTCATGGGTGTTATGGTTCAAATTTCAGAGCAAAGACTTGTCTGAAATATTTTGGCACTCCTTCAAGTGGCCATTTTTACTCGTCGATATCCATGTAAGTAACAAGGTGATTCTCTGTTAATTAATTGAATCTACCATTTCTGAGATAAGGTAACAAAGTAAACAATTACACATATACATACAGAAACACCATGGCCAAAGGAGTACCATGTAGTTGGTGTATACAAACAACTATTGACCTCAACTAGCCTTGACCTAGGCATGGGGATTGTAAATGCACGGTGGCATATGAAAAGAAAACTTTATCATAATTGGAGTTTGTCTTATTTCAAATGTTCAGATATTTGTGACTCTAAACATGGAAGTCCTTGGAAACCTAACGATGTTTTTCTATTCTTGATCCTAGATATCAGAGCTAGAATTCAGAATTCTGAGAGATAGATTATGCATAGGCCTACCATTAGCATAGCTAAGACTCATAAGAATTGCCTTTGATTGTAGTCAACAATATGTTGAACTTGTCCCCGTGATGTTACACAGTTGGTATGTTGAATTGATGCTTGATATCCAAATGGGCTATCTTTTCATTTTGATCTAGCAACCATGTGGTGTGAGAACGTGCAGCTCTGGTAGCTATATTGCATCCCAGCTTCTTTACCAATTCCCCAGCTGGACCGCAAAGTACCTTACAAACCATGGATATTGAGGGACATTCAAGTACCTGTGTGGCAAGTTGTTGATTGAATACTTTCATGAAACCCTGAAAATTTAGGGAGTGATAAAAGCATCAATTGAAAGTGGATTTGTTAATTAGATATAGTATCAGACATTACAAGTTTATGAGAGATGTTGTAGTTGTATATACTTTCTTACATTGATAGCAGTTATATGTTGGTGTAAGATATTTCATATGTACATGTTTATGTGTCAAAAGTGTGAGCAGGCATACAATAGTAAGATCTTTTACAGGCGTGTGCATCCCATGAATTTTGATCTATGAGTCATATAAGTTATCTGCAACATGTTTTTATGTTCCCCTAAGAGAAGGCAAGATAATCTGTAGGGGACCCATTCTACAGTCAAAGCTGGCATGGGGTATGTCAGTTGGACGAGAAAGCATTGTCAAGACATAGATGATAGATGTGTATTCCTTCAGATAGTTGCTGAATAATGTAATGTGTGGTTGGACCAGGTGGCTACTTATTTAATTTTGAGGTGGTGTAGAGCAGTTGAGGATATGTGAGGGACCAGTATGTCTCTTCTGTGAAATAGATAAAGAATTATATATATATATATATATACACAAAAGAGAAATGGATCGATGCCTCTTAACCAAATGGTAGATGGATAATATATGATATCCAAAAGGTATAATTTAAGAGTCATTAATTATCCTATATATCATTATAAAAACGATTATATGGGGTTGAAACAGGCTTTACCCATATTACATCATGACTGCATAGTGATATTACAATAACATTTTGGCAATCATGCTTGTATCGCTTGGCATGATTCTATCTTGTGTCTCCTCCTTGGGATGCAGAACTAATCAATATCCGCCGCCCCCTATTATTAAAGGTGCTGAAGCCCCATCTAATAGCCCATGTCTTCAAACTTCTCCATTCAATTCCTTCTATTCGATCCTAGGAGTGGGACAAAACCTTGAACCTTGATTCTTGTTTCAGGTTGTTAATACATATATAAGCATCTCCGCATTTATTGGGCTACCTTTATCCGATTCATTCAGGAACAAACCTTGGGCTACCTCTATCTGATTCATTCAGGACACCACGAGATATCCCGCATTCTCATATCGGTCGAGGGGGCTTGAAGTTTTAAAGCCCTCTGAAACCCCCCTTACCTCGTGGGTGGGTTCCTCCCTTCCTCCGTTCGTCTTGGTGAGGATCCCCCTCCTCTGGCAGCGAAAGTCGAGCTATTAACGAGTTGAGCTCATTCCATTTGATCTAGATGAAATGTTTTTAGTATATAAAATTCAATATATAAGGTAGAAACTAGGTTCATCACAAGTTCCAAAAAGTTGACCTCAAAGCGTCAGTGAGCTCTTCAGATTGAAGATGATAACTTTATATGTTGATTGGACCTCATCCAAGTTTTATATGCAGATGTGCTCACTGTTTGTTTTTTTCTCCAAGCAAAGTTTAAAACAACACAATCATTCTCGAGAGGTGTCATATTTCAGTACAATATAGAGAAAAATTGCTTTGATCTGGAATTTGTCTGCCTCAAGAATTTGCAATTTACATTTATTTCTGGAAATAGTAAATATTTTGTCAGTGAAACTGAATACTGTTGTGATTGTAGGATGTCAGTAAGGTTGACGGTAGATTTGTAAACTTTTTGATTGATATTTTCACTCAGTGAGAGTTGTCTAATTTTGCACAGTATCAATTAATAACTTATGATTTGTTTGAATTGTCTTTTCAATAGAAGTAAAACAATAGTCTAAACTTGGTGTTGAATACATGTTGCTCAGATTGACATTGAACATGGACGCAAGTCCAAAATTATTTCAGCCACAAGCTGAAAGGGGTGTCAAGGGGCTAGCCTGAGAAGGCCAGATCCATGCGGCACCCTGCAAATCCTTTGAGCCTTCCTAAGGAGGACAGACTCACCAAGTGCCATGGGATACGCCTTCCAGTGTCTCAGTGTTCATCTGCACAGCACAACCAAACAAGCACAGTGGAATATACTTATATGTTACTTGGGTTAGCACAGTAGAAGCAACACATGCTTGTGATGAAAGTAAAGAGAGAAGCACATTCACCACAAGAACACGCAATTTGGGTAACAAGAGTATTTTATTGTATTGCACAAAGGAACCAACAGTCCTATAATACAATAACGGCATGAGGCTGACCAAACACCCATTACAACCACCAAGTACGGTGCATTACAACAAGTTTATCCCAAGGCCACAATACACCCATGCAAGTCAGGCTCCGCCGACAATGCTCTACGGGTACTCGATGATAACATGGACAATCCTCCCCAGGACTCAGCTCACAAAACCACTCTGGTCTCAGCCGAGCACGCAGGCCCCAAGCCCAAACAGACTTTCCCACTCGTTCCATCTCAGTTTGCTTTGCTAGTCTCGCTGTGTAACAACCCACCCGGATCTGCCTTCTAATTTTTTGTGTTTTTGCAATATATGATTTTTTGTATTTTTTTTTTTGAAAATAATTAGGAAGAAACTGAAACTCTTAATCAGCTTACTCAAACTCACAAATACTTCAGATTTATACAACAAACACACCAGAAATTCGGACAAGGAAGGATACTAACATAAATACTCAAAACCCATCAAGGAATATAGTTTGAAGTTAAACATTTCACACTTATAACTGTCTGAAATTTACATCAGATATTTACCAGACAATCTGAAAGGACTGAATAGGATTAATATTGACTAATATGCAGGCTTCCCCACTTGATATGCACTGCTGACTCCTCCTTACTAGCCACCGCCCCTTCTTGACACAGTTACCATTCCCAAACCCAAGCGATTCAGTCCAGGACAGTCACACCTAGCTCCTGTCAGGTACAGTATGGCTGTCAAGGGCTGTGTGTTCAACGTTCTGCAGAATATCCACTCAGAATGCCACGTTTTCTGATCCTTATGCCTGCTATAAAGATGTCAAGGCTTTGCAACACAAACCCTGATGTATGCAATCTGAATCGCACCAGTATTTTGGCCCTGCATGGTACGGCCAGAGAGGGAATGGCTGTTGCTAATAACAATGAAGAATGGAGCCACAAACCCTTCCAATATTCTCTGTAATTTTTCTGTCAAACTTCACAATAACGCCCTAGTGTGATTCCTGGATGAAACCACCACAATAAATCCGCCAGGGGTAATTTTTCACACCCAAAGTGGATGCCCTTACTGAAGGTTGCCGTCCCCAATAAGCTCGACTCCTGCAAATTCCTCTGCAAGTGGTCTCCCAAAATGCCAAAGCTTGTTCTCAAATTTGGATGCCCAAAAATGAATGCCCAAACCCCAATTTATAGAGTCTTCCAAAGAGGTCGATGGCTTTGGAGGGAAAAAAAACTTCAATTTCAAATTTGCTTCTAGAATATTCTTTATTTTCCATCATTAAGACATCCCCCTTATTGCACAACTAAAGTCACTTTATGAAATAATATTTATTTAAGTGACTTCTAAATAACCTTTTCATAAAACATAATGACTTATATAAAATTAAACATTTAATTTAATTTTATATAGATAAATCTTCGGACATTAAAATTTCTAGGCTCTGCCACACCAAACCTCCAACTAAACATAGATTTGGATACCCATTTCGCCGAACAATCCAGTCGTACCGTCCGCTCTGGCTGAAACCCTAGCAAAATGACTTACTATAAATAGTAAGTTTCCTCCCAATTACCAAATAAGCCACTGAAACCGGCAACTAAAGACTGAAAGTGGCCTCAATATGATCACCATGGGTTCCCATCCACCCAATTTAGCCTACGGGAACCCGTGAGTAGGCTAATCTCATCTGTTGGACTAATAAGTCAGGAAGGGGACATTACACGCTGTGCGCCCTCTCATGGCACTGGAACCTCAAAGCCCTTGGGTGTGAATGGATGCCTGAGACACACATCAGTCATACAGGGTATAGCCTACATGCTTAAAAAACATTTGATCAAACTTTAAGAGTTGAACCACAGGTCCAAGAGTAAAAGGAGCATAGGCTACATGCCCAAAATAATTTGATCAAACGTTAATAGTTGAACCACAGGTCCAAGAGTAAAGGCATATAGAATTGGTCAAATATTATTAATTGAACCACAGGTCTTAGAGTGTGACTTTGATGCTGCTTATAAGGGACATATATTATACAAAAAATGAATGAACAGATATTCCCAATGCCAAATGGTAGATGAGTATATATAACTCTGAAGGGATATAATCTAAGATTTATGATCTATCCTACCTACTTTTGGTATGTTACCTTGTAGGAGGTTAATAAGATGAAATAGATTATATATATTATAGTATGTAAGATTTTAGTCTAACCTAGAGTTATTGTATAAGGTAGGAACTAGGTTCATTACAAAATATAGGCAGAGTCATGGAGCACATGTGCTGCTGTTGGAACTCATGTAATGTATTTAGTTCAGCATTGATGCTAGAATTTAATAGTTATTTAAGTTGTTTGAGTTGATTCTTGGCTATTGATGGTAGTCAGGGCTGATTATTAAACTTTTTTCAATGAGTGGCTGATTATTAATTACTTTTTTAATTACTATTATTATTATTTGGGTATATATATATGCTTTAATCACATTATGATAACTGATAACAGAATAATTTCAGTAATTTGTATATGCATAGAGAAGCAGGGGTGTGCCCAATTTTTGACAAATTATGAGAGCATTTAAAAAAAATTTAAACTGCTTTTTTTTCCCTTGTGGTTTTATCTCCTACACTTTGATGTTTACCTTTGTTTTTTAGTGGTTGAAGTTCACATGTGCTTGTTAAACTTTAAATATTAGCTGATTCAGTTGCATTATATCTATTGAACTCTTACGTTATTTGTTTGAACTCAGATCCATTTCTAACTTTATTTTCTTATGGATGAATTTTTCGATATGGTGCTGGAAATTGCATTCTAGCGGGTTGAACTATGTGTTAGTAATTGAAGTCTATCTATCCTCAACTATATTTCTCTTAATGAATTGATTGACAATTATGATTGTATTTCTACTTTTCAATCTTTCATTGCTTGTTGCAATGAACACCGAACTCCCACAGGTTTGTTGTCTTAGGTAATGATTGTGAAGATCATTAAGCTCGACATTTGCATGCTGCTCATGGTAATAAGCAGTATCCACATTTTGCATTTATTTCCTTCTATGCTTTTCACACTTCAATGATTAACTATGTTATATCTTATGGTGATTTTTTCTATGCACTGGTCAAGCTTTATCTTGTGTCCTGAAATTTGTGACCTGTATATGTCTGATTAATCTTGTGATGATGATAGCTATAATTATGATGAAGTACTGCTTATCAATGATGATTTTCTTTCTGCCTTCAACTTACAACATGTGCCTGTGTGAATTGGTAATATATCAATTAACTCTGACAGGCATCCTTTCTTATGTGATACTTGTCTCGATCCTTAACCAGACTTTGTATATCAAGATTGAAGATTTCTACTGATGTAATGATGAGCATCAAATATTATTTGGAATATAAACATAAACTTTTTAATATCATACGGTGCTATACTAAGTTTTTCTGGTTTTTATATGGCAACTATCACGGAGAAAGAAGTCTGACCATGTTTTATGGATTTAACTGGGACAGAGTTGACAGCAGCTGAGAGAGGACCCTAAGCACCTTGCTTTGTTATATTGGTGTAGTACCTCCACACTCAGAGTACCTAGAATTTATTAGAAATGGTTATTTTCGTAGTTCCCTTCCTTGTAAACTGGTTGGAGTTGTCATTTTATTGGAAGTTGCGTTTTTTGTAAAAAAGAAATTTCTCATGTTACATGAAGTTGCAGATCGGTATCAGTGATTCTCATGTGATTTATTAATTTCATATATCACTGATATGACTGATTGCAATGTGGCCCAATTATTTTAGGAATTTTTATGATTGCTTATATTTACTATGCTTGTGAACAGGCAATGTTCATTCGGGTGAAGCGGAAGAAGACAACCTATTTTATACAATGTGATCCAACAGAAACAATTTTGGATATCAAGCAAAAATTACAGTCACTGACTGACCACCCAGTGAGGGACCAACGCTTGATTCTTCTATCAACAGAGCATGTTCTAGAAGATGCAAAGACCCTTGCAGCACAAAAGGTAAACAATTTAGTCTTGGATTATTTTGGCTTACAAAATAAAATGGTTATGTAATATGTGGTTTTGTAAGCAAATTGATAGGAAAATTTGAGAATTTGCTCATGGTCCTTTGAACTAACTTTAATTAATTATTTTTAAAGTTTGTTGTTTGAGTCTCTATCTTGCATTTTCCTTGTCAGATATCATTTATATTATAAAGTCAATATCTCTTCTGTACTACTTATCTTAACAAGGGAATACACGTAAGAAGATGCATCTTGTGAAAATTCATTTTAGCATCTAAATTATAGTGTTCAAGCTCTCTCCAAGTCTGTGACTACTAGTGACTTGAATGACTCAATCGAGTCAGTTTGACCCTTGCTGAGTTTCTTTCCATAAAACATATTTTTTCCTCCTTATTTTGCCATGTCATAACTGAATTTTTCCTGAGTTTTGCCTGAGCTCAAGTCTAGGTCAAAAAAGAGGCTTGTCAAGTCTGAGGTGAGTCAGAGTCTTGACACTATGATCTGAATCAATATTTTTTCCATTTAGAAAAGGAAGTTCAACCATTGGGCATCTTGCAGCAATCATTTTTTATTTTGTTGACTTTAATATATAGCAATTGATTTTATTGGGTTTCATAAATAATTTCCTCTTCTTCTAGGTAAGAAGTAAAGAGTGGTCTTAGAGAGCTGTATAGACAGAATTAAGAATTGATTTATTCTATCTGCTTTCTTGCATGCAGGTTGAGAATGATGCGGCTGTTGCATTAACTTTAAGACAAGGTTGTACTGCCTACTATTTCCTCAAAGCAGATATATAATAATTTTATGTGCTTGCCTACTATTTCCTACTATTGCCTACTATTTCCTCAAAGCAGATACATAATAATTTGACTTCAAATTAGATCTGAAGATATCTATGCTTTATACCAGTTATCAGTTTCTTTAATACATACAACAGTGTTTGGTTTGCACTTACTTTCAAAGTGGTGTCTAGCATCATGCTGAAGTGTTAAATGAAACTAGTTAATTTCATTGGATAATTTCTAACTTGGATATAGTGCAACTGTATATTAAGAGATAAGGAAATGCTTCTATAGAGTCTTCTTATTCATCATCGATATTAGCATTACTAACCTTAGCTCAACAAACTAAACAGTAGAGATGGTGTGATTGGGATACTGGTTTTCTCCCTAGTCCATGGACATGAGAACTATGTTGCCTGGAATAAGAAAATGGCAAAAATATCAAACATCATCGTTATGTATCAGAAATGGGGAGATCCCTTGTACACTTTGGAGTAAAGGGGAATGGGAGGAAAAAGAAAGAAAAGATCGTCAAATTTTTTGAATCAAATATCTTCTTGGTGCTCAAGATTAACCTTCATAAAATAGGTATTAGATGACCATGTCCAATCACTTCTTTTTGTGCTGTTGAGTTCCACTGATCTACTTTGATTATTTCTTGACATTAATATAATTTATATTTTTTTATTTCTCTGTGACCATGTTCAATCATGACTTGTTGTGCTGTTGAGTTCCACTAATCTATTCTTGATCATTTTTGACATTAATAAACTATCCTTTTCTTTGTTTCTTTGTGACCATGGTCTATCATGACTTGTTGTGCTGTTGAGTTCCACTGATCTACTCTTGATCATTCTTTTATATTACATATAATTTATTTTTCTTTATTTCTCTGCTAAGGCTTTGGTCAAAATTTTGCAGTTTGGGCTTTGTGTTGCAATGGATTGACCAAAATCTCATTAACTCTTTGTTATAGTAAAAGTACATTTCAATGTGTTTTGTCCCAGCAAAATATTGGATTCTTGTTTAACTGAAACCTACTTTTTTTTAATCATAATGCAATGGTGTCACCAAATTTTGCCCCAAGTCCAAATCTACATGACATCCTTTCAGCCACATTACCCCACATGCTGCTCCAATTGCTTCTTTGTGTTCCTGTGGATGACAATATGTCTTACTTCTCCAGAGTGTGGTTTCATCAACTACTCCACAATCCTCTTTGCTGCTTTGGTGCTGCCATAAAGGTGGAGGCAATTCCTAGTGTGCATAAGTGATGTTTGGTCACATGGTAGTCAAATAGATTGAATTCCTTGCTACTTATCTGTACAATGTTAAAGCAACATACTTGAAGCTATCATGTGCTAATTGCGTTGCACTTAACTTCAATTGGTGTTGTTTGTTTGTGTAACATCCTGTAAAATATTAAAACTGGATTCATTAAGAACAACAAGCACAAACACATGCTAGAAAAGGTTTTTTGTCTTTTTCTGGATCCAGAGAGTGTCTTTGTCCTCTTTGGTGCATGGTGTTTTTAAAACAGTAATGGAAAATAATAAACAATAATGAAAACAGTAATGGAAATGGTAATGGAAACAGTAACAGTAAAATGGAAGAATTTGTTGACACATTTCTATATTATTAATTTCTTCCAACTGACAACTCCAAATAAATACCATAAAGTGATCTTTCTTAAAACTGACGACTACAAATAAATACCAGAAAGTGGTTGGAAAATAGTCCAAGAAGATCGTCGCCTTCTTGAAACCAAACCGTGGTTCTTGAAACCAGATCGTGGTTTTTGAACCCAAACCATAGGTGCATGCCTAACTTCTCCAAATCATGGTAGAAGTTTGTACCAATGCCCAAGATGTTCTCCTTAAGGGAGAGTAGTGTGCATTTATGTTAGAGACTCAGTAAAGTCTAATTCTCATAACCAATATGGGACATACAATTTTCTTTTTTTTGACCCAAAGTAAAGCAAACTGGGAACATTACAAGTACGCCCCACTAGGAATTGCTTGTCCCCAAGCAATGCAGTGCTGGTAAGGCTGAAAGGTCAAAAATTTCTGCATTGTAGCTGTGGCTGCTGTTGTGGTATGTGGGGCTGCTATTGCTGTACTTGGGGCTGCCTGTTGAAGAGGCTATTGTAGTTGAGGCTGAGACTGCAGTTGTGGCTGGTGTAATTGCTTTTGTTGTTGCTGTTGAGGATGCATCTGGAATGGTTTCTGCTTAGGTTGACTTGATGACTGCACTGAAGGTGTGTGTAGCTGCTGTTGAAACAAAGGATTCTGCTGTGATTGCATGATGGTCTGCATAGGTCTATAGTCTTAGTTTGGACATCTTGTTCAAGTGAATGAGATGTCCATACACAGGTACAGTTCACTAACTGTGTAAGTCAGGCCAATTCAGGTGTCTATGTATATCTAGTTCAAGGGCAGTTTGCAATCCTTCAACCTCATCTTTGTAAATCTATTTATACATCACTAGTGAAGAGTATATCATCAGTTTTGGTGGCTATCTTCTTTTCTTTGCATATCTGTTTGTATATTCTGCTATCATCATTTACTGCAGGGTCATATCATTTGGTATTGGACCCTCATTGAACATACATTTTTGCTTGCTTGGGATCCATCCTTGTTAACTATCAATTTTCTTATCCTCGAGATGTACTTGGTTGTGGCACCTTTCATCCTACCCTGCTGTTGATGTCCTATGATTTGCTGTTTTTCCATTTGGTGCTTCATACAGTAGCAGAATCTGGACTTTTGGACGAGGGGCTGTTCTTTTTCTCCCTGTACACCAGCATTCACCTTCTGCTGGTCTTTTCTGCTGGAAATTTCTGCATGCATTCTACTGTGTCATTTGAACAGCAGCTCACTTTACTGTTCCAGACTCAGCACCCCAACAACAACACTTTGTGGTCAATCCCCCCACCCCCCAAGGAGATCAAAGAAGCACAAGAAATTGTCTTCAATTTGTTTCCTGCAGGCTACTTCTTTAAGGTATTTTTGCCTTTCCTGCTAAAAAAAATAAGGAAATGCAATTTTGTTATGGCTAATACATGCAGATTCACCCAAAATTCAGACTTGATTAATTTTCTGATCCAAGAATTGAATGATCAATGTCAACAAATAAGTTTCAGTTGAAACTCATGGACTACATTGCACATGTGTTCCAACTTGTCATGGGACAACAGTCCACCATTCTACCTGTACAAGTCCCCCATGTGCCCAACTTGCTTTTAGTTGGACGCCAGGATATTTATTCCACATGTTGATGGCTCAATCAGTGACAATAAAGTAGATTCTTGGATTTGCAGCCTAGAGGTGTATTTCAAGATGCAACAAAAATTTGCGGAGGCACAAAAAGTCATGGTAGTTGAAGTCCATATGGGCAATCAAGCTACCATTGGTGGCAGTTTTGGTTCAAGGTTCTGAAAGCATCAAAGCAGCCAGAAATTGATAGGTGGAAAGACTTCAGAGTGACTCTTACGGTGCATTCTAATCTTTTAGATATGGTTGTTTGGCTTTGCCATTTTCAAAAATCTGGCCAGCTAGTAGAACAATATATCTAGGTGTTCAATTGGCTCTCTATCAAGTCGGACATGGTTGACCTTGATAATGTCCTTTGCATCAAATTTATAGCCGGATTGTTTTCTTATCTTTGAGAGGAGTTAAATCTTATCACCATTCATTCCTTAGAGCATGCTTACCACTTTGCTCTAAAGGTGGAAGCCAGACAACAGAAGAGGAACAATTATTTTGTTGCATTAATTATTTTAAAGAGAAAAAAAAAAAACTGAATAGAACTTTACCCCATCCAACTTGAACCTTGCCAACCTATCCAAAAATGGAAATTCTTCTCAAAGTGGCTCCATTAAGGGTTTTGGCAATGGGAGAAAGAATGTTGTGCTTATGAGAAACATTATAGACGTTCTACAGCTATTTTGAAATTAAAGAAGTTGAAGGTCCTTCTAGCCGGTTTGCAACCACACCATGAAGATTCAACAAATGAGGTAAGCAATATGAACACTTTTAAAGTAAAATGAGCAAAAGTAGTATTTTAATGTCCACGAGTCCATAGGCCATATGGGATGATCCTCATGGAGGATATTGTTTATCCAACACCTGTTTATCCAATCAGACTCTGGTTACCGGAGCATGGTGTAAAACCCAACCCCCATGTCAGATTTGAACCTTGGACCTCCTATTTGGAGTTCTAAAGTCTAAACTTCATCTTGTTTTCATGGTCTGCAACTGTGATGGAAGAATCAGGAAGCTTTGTTCACATGCAACTGCTAAAGCAAGAAGATTTTGGTGGAGCTGATCTTGATAATGGCAATCAGAAGAATTTGATTTTGCAGAAATTGGTGATGATATTTTTTTGCCAACTAGAAAGCATCCATGCCAATCACTTAGGATGGGTTAGGGAGTAAGGGCACCCAACACTTGTCACTCATCAATGTTTGATTGCATTTGGTGTTGAGCCCTTCCAAGACAAAATGGATTTGATATCTCTTTATTGGATTGTTGCAGCCCGCTTCTTGGAGCACCATATCAATATAATTGCGAGGTTGTTTTGAAAGGCTTTCACAAGATTTATTGATTATAAAAGGAGGGTGAAGTGTATAAATTTACTTTGTCTGTTAATCGATTACTTTCTGGCAGGCACACAATTATACAAGTTAATTTACATCAAAATTTTGACTCTTTGTATTGTTACAAGAGCCAAGAGAATGCTAAGAATCTGCCACCATCACCAATCCTGTCTTTTATTGATACTTGCTTTGAAGTTTTTTAGGATCCTAAAGGGATTCCCGCTTTGAGGTCCATTCAATGTTTCATTATGCTTGTGTCAGTATACTAGCTACCCATTCGCCACTTCATCACACTAAATCTGTTGAGAGTGCTGAGATAGAGTGTCAAATTACACAATTGCTGGAGGATGGATCTGTCTAGAATCAAGTACTCGGGCTTTCTCATTGATGAGTATGGTGTACAAATGGATCCATCTAGCATTTCAGATCTAAATATTTTTCTTTTGGGTATGGACTTTTATAATAAGTTTATTCGTAAGTAACTACTCAGATTACCCACCCCCTTCGTAAGTTCACTCACTAGAAAACTCTTATTGGGAGTCCAAAGGCTGGCAGAGCATTTCATCATCTAAAAGGTGCTCTTTGTGCTATTGTGCTTTCCTTTCTTGACTTACAATAACCAATTGAATTTTAGACCAATGCTGTTCAATATCCCTTATGTAAGGTTCTTAAGCAGGGAGGACAATCGATGGCATATCATTCAAAGGTCTTCCAGTAGGCCAAGCTTAGTTATAGCACCTATGACAAAAAATATTTTATGCCTTAGTCCAAGCACTCAAGTAGTTGTGCCTTTGTCTTCTTTGTGAGGATGTCATTTTTCATACAAATTGCCAACCTCTTCAATTCTTGAACTCTCAATCAAATATTCAAGAACATTGGCATTAGAAGTAGGTGGCTTACATTCAATGGTTTCATTCATAGTTGAGAAAATCTGCAAAAATCCCGATTAGAGCCGATTTTTCCCGATTAGAGCCGATTTTTCCCGATTCACAGTCTTGCCGTTTTTTTTCCGATTTTGCCATTTTTTTCCAAAAAATTGTGATATGCATGAAAAAAGTTTTTTTCAATGAAAAATTGCATTTTCTTTGGTTTTTTCAATGAAAAATTTACTGATTTTTCTCCCTTTTTTTGTCGATTCCCGATTTTTCCTGATTCTTTTTCCATGCCAATTCTAATCTGATTCCGATTTTCTCAACTATGGTTTCATTTGCTGATTGAGTACAAGAAAGGCATTATTGACAAAATGGCAGATCTTATTCATTCTCCTTTTTGAGTGCTTAGCATCTTTGCATGTTTGGTGCACAATTATGATGAGTAGCAAGATCTCTTTGTTATGGATTCTTACTTTGGTACAATTGTTGATGCTTTGCAACAGCCAATAGTAGTCAATCAAATGCCTTTTCTTGACTATAGTTTAAAAAATGGGTTATTGTACAAGTTGAATCAACTTTGTGTTCCTATTAGGCCCTCTTGTGAACATATATACACGGAGGCTCATTTTCCTATGGTGGTCATGCTGGTGTTGAGAAGACCTTGCAACACCTCCAATGTTACTTTTATTGGTATTCTATAAGGAAGCAAATTGAGAATTTTGTTCGTTGGTGCTCCCATTGTAGCTAGTTTAAGCTGTCCAATCCAAGTCTCGAATTGTATCAATCTTTAATAGTTTCTTGTGATCATGGGAATCTATTTTTATGGATTTTATTAATGGCTTGTCTACAACTTATTGTTAACATAACTACATTTTTGTTGTGATCGGTTGTTTTTCAAATGACAATTTGTATGCCATTTGCCAAGTGTAATTATGCTCCTCATGCGACTGACTTGTTTTTCAAACACGTTTGGAGCAGTTTTGAGCTAGTACTTACTGTTCTTCTGATTGTGACTAGTGCTTTTTGAGTTACTTTTGGAAATCATTGTGGAAGGTTCTCGTCTTATTGAATTTTTTGAGTTGTATGTGCACTGTTGGGACCAGCATTTGTTGAATGTTAGATGTCTTACTGCTGCCGAGTCAATCACCAATCATTATCTAAATAATTTGTCATTAGGGATGAAACAAGAAACTCATTTGATTTCTTCTAGTTGGTCCATTATTTTGATTTTTATCTTGTGTTGTTGTCTAGTCTATATTTGTTGTTTTTGTATATCTATTACCTTTGTTTTAGTCTTGATTATTTCTTTTTGGTGTATTTTGCTAAACAAAATGATTCTTTTTTCAACAATCCTTTTTCTTGTTTCTTGATCTTTCCCAGTAGTTACAAATGTAGGTACCAGATCTGACTGATCTGGACAAATTCGGGTCTGGGATGGATTTTTGGGCATGCTGGATTTGTATTGTTCGGTCCAGCCTCTGCCTATCTAAAAATTATAAACAAAATTTGATATGGTAACAGGTTTTATGTTGAAGATGTTTAACACTTGCAAGTTCATTTTATTTCAAGTTTAGCCTTAATTTTTTATTAATATTCTTGTATATTGTTCTGTTATCAAAGTTTGAAACTCATACATTAATCATCTTAGCATATTTTCAAATTTCTGCTCATGAATTATTGGAAAACTTTGTATATTTTCATATATTTTATGAATCTATTCTGTAGAATTAAAGGTCTCTCTCTCTTTCTCTCTCGTTCATATTCTGAATAAGATTTTTACAAACTATTTTGGAGGTTATGGATTTCAAAAATTTTAAACCTCCCAAGCAAGTTGAATTTTTTTGGACTTCCTAATTATGGTTACAAATAAGAGTCTTATTGCTCCCTTTGAATTCTAGATTGTGTCTTTTGTTTCTGTTATAAGGCTGTTGATGGGTTGTCTTGAATTGCTTGGATCTAGGACAATTAGATGATTGTTCTTCCAATCTTATTTAATGATTAAATCTTTTCTCAACTCCATATATAGTCTTAGAGTCAAATGCTTCCTTTAAAACTTCACCCTTTTTTAACATCCAACGTTTTCTTTTCTTGAATCTTTCTGCTGAAATGATCAAACACTAGTTCTTTGATTTTTGTGACATGTCAAGGCCAGTCACAGACATTTAGAACAATGTTGCTCAGCTGTTCAATGTGATTTCCACTAGAGTTTTCTCACATCCTCCCAGAACCCATTCAAACCATGTCGAGGACATGATCTCATCTTCTGTTCGTGTCAAGTGATCTGCTGCTGAACCACTATCCGTCATCTTCAGACTGTGCAATTGATTTTTGATATACAACCTAGATTGGTAATGCAATTTATATATGTTCTTTGAAATTTCCTTATCCTGCTTTGCTAACTCTTTTTTTTTTTAAATTAAATTTCTAGGTCTCCTCAAATTTTTAAAGGGATGATTACTTGACATTTGCGCTTAGTGCTCATATGGTTTAACAACACCTCTGTCAACTGTGTTCAAAATTTCTATGCAAATATTAAATTCTTCATTTTATATTTGTGTGTTAAATAATTCTTGTCCTCCAGTTTCACTGATTTAAGAACCAAGGGAGTTCTCATTATTACCATTGTGACCTAAAATAACCCCAGGCCTCTGCTGGTCAAGTGGTGTGTTCGTCAAATTAGCAATGCTTAAAGAAGAAAATTTCACCAATGGTCAGTGCTGCTAGATCTCCAAAAAATGCAAACTGCCTCTCTCTTGAAAGAGAGCATTATTCATCTAAAAAAAATTTACATAGGGGGAACAAAAAGATTTATATTTCAGTAAAAGGTCCTCTTATCAACCATTGAACATGAACGGCAATATATTTATCAAGATAAACATGCTTAAAACGGACTCAATCCTCAATTTCTTTCACCATATAAAGGGGCCTCCATGTATCACCTATTTAAAGAAAATCCAGAGCTTCTATCAAATATGTGAGTTAACCAAACAAATATTCTTTTTATCCGTTAATATCAACCACACTTTCAATTATAAACACACTCCAAGTCATGAAAAATCACTCATAGCAATTAAAATTAAAGCAGTTCAAGTTTCAAGTTTCTGATGTCATATACTTTTATGTCTTCAGGCTGCAGCGCATGCTTACACTACAGCATACAGTGCTGTTCATGCTGCCAATATCTTAATCAGCTGTTTAAACTTAAAAGTTAAAACAAACTTAGAGCTACATCAATCAGATCATATTCTCAATGTTAGCATACATCCTTTTTTAAAGAAAAAGGTTTAATATTATTTAATATAATACAGAGATTACAAGTTGGCTAGGTGCTACAAGCACCATAGGCAAAACCAAGGATGCTCATTTAGCGTGTAACCAAAGTTGGAATCCCACAAGGGTAAGAATGCTAATAAAAACAAAATCTCTTCCCCAACAAAGCTGGAAGAACCAGAACAAAGAAGTCCTTGGTCCACAACAGTCCACAGAACAAACAGAGCCAACATGCTTAGTCTGTGTGATCACCTCTTAAGTTCTCAGAATTCCTGGTTTTAAACTTTCTTATGCGAGTTGAAGAAGGATGCAAAAGAAAGCCTTCATTGGCCTTTTTATCTGCCAGATGGTTCTGCTTCCTAGGAATGTGATGCCAATTAATCTGATCAAATTTTTCCAGAGTCTTATAGACTTGATTCAGCAACAGCCAGAGCAGAATAGACTTGACCTCTTGTTTGCCAGAAAGAAACTGTATGATCAGCTTAGAGTCCCCATAAACTAAAAGGGTTTTGATGTTTTCTCTTGCTGCAAGAGTGAGACCAAATTTGCAGCCCATCAACTCAGCTACATTATTGGTGGTCTGTCCTAAATTCAGGCAAAAATCAAGAATCCTAGAGTGTGGTCCTGACCATAAAACTCCTCCAGCAGCAACTATTCCAGGGTTAGACTTCGAAGCCCCATCAAAGAATAGAGTTGGAAAACTAAAACATAGTTGAGGAGTCAGGCTGCTGGCAATAGAGGTGCTAATTAGATCTTGAAGATTCCAATTTTTGAGGATGTGTAACTCAGCTCTAGAAAGAGCACTCTGATATTGCTTAGCTTTAAAGTGAGCTCTAGCATTTTCCATGATAGCATGATTTATCTTGCGTATCAAAACTGCCCTTTGAGTTGATTTACCTTCAAATATTCGACAGTTCTTGTCCATCCATATATACCACATGCAATAATAAGGAATTGAAGCCCACAAAAATTTTATGAGAGGCTTACCTTGAAAGGAGCTGTGGTACTTTTTGTTCTAGCTTTTAGTACAAGACTCAAGATTTAATCTGCTTCTAATGCAGACTCCAAAGCTGAGAGCAAGAGAGATCTAGATCGTAGCAGCTTCCTCACATTTGAAAAATAGGTGGGCTTGAGTTTCATAGTCTTTAAAACATCTAGAACAAATATGGGGGCCCAAAATACCTCTTTTAGAGAGGTTTTCCCCAGTTAGAATTTTGTTTTGCTGAACTAGCCATTGAAAAACTTTTATTTTTGGGGTGATATTTTGGCCCCAAATGTGGTTCAAATTTTTGTCCAGAGGCTCTCTTCTTTGGAGATAAGCACCAACCTTGACTGAATAGTTGCCCGAACAGTTAATTTTGCCCCAAATAAAGTAGTCTTCGTTGTCCGGGTCTATGGGAAGAATGCCAACGAATTGCTTTTGGACCTGAGACCACTCCCTTTGTTGTTCCGTGTCCAACCCATGAAGTTGAATCCATTTTGGCTGATTGCCTTCCCAAGTGATGAGATGGGCAAGTTTGTCAATCCCAAGCTGACTCATGAACTGAAAAAACTCCTTAGAAATGGAAGAAATTAAGGGCTTGTTACCAAGAATAGACTCATCCCAACACCTGATACTATTACCATTTCCCGGGCACCAAGAGATGTTATCCTTAATGATCCAGACTGATTTAACAATCAACGCCCAAATTTTAGAGATGCCTGGTTTTTGATGGATACCTTTGAGTAGTAGCATGCCATGATTGCCTTCACCATACTTGTGAATAAGAAGTTGTTTCCAAAGCGTCATTGGAGGGTTTATTAAGTTCCAGACAAGTTTGGCCCTGAGAGCATTGCTCATAATAGAAGTAGATCGGATACCCAAGCCCCCTTGACATTTTCCTTTTGTCACTTGACTCCAATTGACAAGATGGAATTTCTTCCTGTGAGATTGCCTTCCTCCTTGCCAAAGAAAGTTTCTAATTTTTTTGTCAAGTTCTTGGAGGATTGAGACAGGAGCATGATAAATCATAAGCTGGTAGATAGGCAAGCTTGAAATGACAGATTTAATCAAAACCAATCTGCCAGTAAGACTAAGCCACCCATTGCTATAAGTTAATATTCTCCTGGCAATTTTTTTCCATCAAATTAGACCAGCAATCAAAACTCTTTAGCTTGAAACTCATAGGCACCCCTAAATATTTAAAGGGGCCAATTCCACCATGAGCAAACTGAAGGATTTGAGCAAAGCTTCTATTTTCAGCTGGGGAAGTTTTGATAGTGTAAAACCTGCACTTGTTGACATTAATAACAGCTCCAGAGGCATTAAGAAAGAGGTCTAGGCAGCCTTTAATCCTTTTGACATTCAGCTTGGAGGCTTCCCCCATCATTATAGTATCATCAGCAAATTGGGCATATGAGTAATCTCCTTGACCCCAGCAACAATCTTAATTCCAATTATTTTGTTAGCCCTTCTTTCAGCAGAGATAGATCTACCCAATGCTTCAGATAATAAAGATAAGGAGATAGGGGGTAGCGCTGGTGTAAACCTCTAGAAGCTTTAAAGAACCTTGTCAGAGAACCATTGACAATAGGAGCAACCCTAGGGTCTTTGATGCAACCAAACATCCACTTGGAAAGAGACAAAGGGAATCCAAAAGAAATAAGCACCTGAGCCAAAAATCCAGATCCACTCTATCAAAGGCATTGGCCATGTCAAGTTTAACCACAATCCTTTTTTTTTTCTTTGCAGCTGGTATGTAAGGCCTCATGGACAATCACAATGTTGTCATATAGTTTCTTGCCAGGGATGAAACTTCGTTCGTCAGAGATAGGTTTATCCGGATGCTTTTTGATTATGGTGGCTATGATTTTGGTCATAAATTTATATGAAGCATTATATAAAGAAATAAGCCTGAATCAACTGAAGGTTGAGGCATTCTTCTCCTTTGGAATTATAGCTAAAAAGATAGACCTTTTTTTTTTAATATTTTTCTGGCAAAAAAAGACTAAATTTTATTAAATGAAAACCAGATTACATAGTCGTGAGGCCTTTCATACATGGGCCGCAGCCTGGAAGTGCCTCCAGATATACATGCCTATAATCCCATGAAGGCTAAATGCCCAATTAGAGAATAGACAAAAATTGCACAAAAAATCATTGCTACACCTAATCACTGAACAACATATCAGAGGAGGAGGACTCCTCAGAACTGCAATAAGACAAAACCATCAATTTATTTTCCTTGTATACAACATATCCTCTCGAAACTGCATTTGAGAGGTCTTCATTTCCAGTGGCGATTGCAAATTCCTGCAGCTCCACCAGCTCATCCTGCTAATCTCCACTGTTATCTGTTTGTCCTATCTCCACCTTCCCACATACACAGTGATTTGAACAATTCCTAATCATGAAACACCGAGGCCTTCAATCTCCTTGTGCGCAATTCCTCCCTCCTCCCAGGAGTTGCCACGCTAGTACTTATTCCTTCCCCGTCATTGGGGTAGCTGAAAAGAAAGACTTAATAGCACCAATCAAATTGCTTTTTTTATGAGCATCCTCGATCATCTGAAGAAGATCTGCAGCTACCAGATCAAAGAATTGGTGGTAGAAGGTATTAGTGAATCCATCCAAACCAGGAGCTTTATCCTTCACAGATCTGAATACAATGTCCTTAAGTTCTTCTAGAGTGACTGCCTGACAAAGAGAATTTCTGATTTCCTCAGTTATTACCTTAGGAATGTTTTGTAGTAATGCAGCCTGAGCAGCATGATTTCCATCTGATTTTTGATAAAGGGATTCATAGTGGCTAAAGGCAACTTCTTTGATATCCGAAAAATTGGAGACCTTTTCACCATTTCCAGCCGAATTTCATGAATCATATTCCTTTGATATCTCTGATGAGCCTTGAGATGAAAGAACCTGGAGTTGGAGTCTCCTTCCTGCAGCCAAGTCATGCGGGAGTTGAGTCTCCAAAATTGTTCTTCTTGCCTACCTTTCATGTGGAGCTAGGATAGAATGGAATCTCTCTCATATTTTAATGTTTCACTGGGAGGTGCTAGCTCTGAAAGCTCTTCTAATTCTCCTTGCTTAAGAAAGAGGAGTTGCTTAGATTTGTTGGTGTTACGATGCAATTCGATCCAGCTTCTAAGATCAGCTTTTAGCCTAGAAATTTTGATCTTCCATCTTTTTTGAGCGTTGTGGGAGGGGCACCAAGCTTTCCAAATATGCGCAACTTCCTTTGAAAATTATTCAAGTTAACCCAATCTGGGTTATATTTGAAGGGAATGGGACCCAAAATTTTGTTGTTGCCACTATCCAAAATGAATGGCTTATGAACAGAGACTGTGCTTTGGATGGTTTTGCTGGTTATTGAAGGAAAGCATGCGAGAATATCTTCCTGGACTTAGAATCTATCAATTATTTTGGAAATGAAAAGATCTCCTGCTCTTCGATTAGTCCAAGTATAGAGGCCTTTAGAAGACTTGGTGTTTTGAAGACCAGCAAGAGAAATAATATCATCCACATACTCCCTGCAAGGATCTCTAATACTAGAGCCACCTCTTTTTTTGGAGGAGAAGAGCACCAAATTAAAATCTCCGGCTATGTTCAAATTGCTTGGCTTACTTTCTTCAATGTAGGAAAGAATTGAAAGCCAACATTTCTTCTTGGCAATTGGGGAGCTTACACATTCAAATAGGTGAAAGAGAAACCTCTAGCATCAAAAGTAAGAGAAAGCCAGTGTTCACTTTGATTACCAGCTGTTTTGGATAAATGCTTTTGTCCCATGTTGTTAGAAGGCCACCAGATGCACCGCAGGCACAAATGACATCAATTTCAGAGCTGCTCCAAATAGATCTCCATGCTTCAGAGGCGCTTTTTTGTTCTAACTCTGTTTTCTGAATTCCTATTAAACAAAGGCAAAGGTCCTTTATCAGACCCTTGAGGTAGGTTTTCTTAAGGGCCCCACCCAGGCATTAGCATACATCTTATGCATCATATGATTAAAGGTTTTAATGACATTTTGACTCAAAAGTGTTTAATGCTGCCTGTGTTCAGATGCTTTGTCCTCGACAGTGGACCTTCACCCACACTTTCTAATTTCTTTCCTCTCTAAGTCATTATTTTCCAACTCTTTGTGTTGTAGCTGATGTGTTCATATATACCCAAGCTTGTGAACTCTGCCAAACAAATGGTACAAACCAAGTTTAAAGCTTTCAAATTAATTCACCTTCGCAGTGCCTCACGTCATCCTAAACCCACTGCTGCCAGCTTGATGGAAATATTGAGTATGGATTGCTCAACCTAGTATTCGATGTCTCAACCATGGATATATAGTTAAAACACTGTGTTTTTCAAATTGCAAACAGAAAAAATACTAATGTTCCACGTGAAACAGAATACCATCTCACTATATCCATCTAATGTTCTTTGACAGTGTTGATTTCCTTCAACATTGAAAGCATCCAAATGTTCCTCTGCATTATCAAAATCTTGCAAGTATGCATGAGGCAAATAAGCTCTGTAAATGTCAGTCAACTATTTGTAAAGCACCAATAACCATAAACCTCAATTCTCAAAGCAACATTGGGGGCATATCTTATCCTTCAACAAATCGAGTAAGGTCTTGTCACACATATTTACATTTATGCATGATTCTTGACTTTATGCCATTCTGATTCTTTATGTTCTGAGATGCATGGATTAGCACTCAATACTTATGATGCCACCTTAAAAACACCAATTATATTAAATATAAACAACACCTAATAAATTATGTCAACACCCTATAAGGCATAACAGAAGTTCAAAGTTCAAACACATGGATGTCCAAACATAATATAGAGTAAATGGCCTATGAATCCACCCATCTAAGGGTAATGATTCAGAGAGCAGAGAACAGCAAGTAGAACAGAATACACTAGCACACATAAAACAGCAGAATTGGTCTGCACTTGAACAGTTGTGAATTGCTCACAAAAGATAGATATTACATGGAGACTAAGGCTGTATAAATAGCCTTATGCATACATAAATAAACCTACCTAACAGGCCTGATCGACACCTACTTCATCTGTGTTGGATGGGTGCCTTTAATACAGGCTTGACTTTGCATATGTGCACGTGGAAGCAAAATAGTCAACATAGATGGCTAACTTGAAGTAAATATTAATCTAATATTCTAATTTCTAGCAATGGGCATTGAAAACTATCAAACCACTAAAACAAATAGAAACCAAAACAGAAAGTGAAAAAGAAACATTATTAAATGTCCATCAACAGCCAAAATAGGTTAAAGGAAAATATGCATCTGCAAGAACATGGGACTCTACTGAATAACTGATATCAGAAAGAAAGACTCTAAATTATGGAAAGTTTCAGAAAACGAGGGGCACCCTAGGTTCCAGAATGTTTGAACTTTAAATGGTGGTTACTGCTGTTTAATATGTCATAATGTTGAAGGCTGGAAAAAATGCAATCAATTTAGTAGTGTTCTGCTGATTATGCTGAACAGTCAATTTCTGAACTGAGTGATGTTGGATTCTAGATCATTGTTTCAATTATGAGTAAAATCACTTGCATGCTTACAGAAGAAATGGATGATCAAGTTAGGAGTTATGTGTCTATTTGTGTTGCCAAGTAGATCTGTTGGATGCTGGGACATCTATATAGAAGGGTTTGGAATCTTTGGTCTTCATAGTGGACAGAAGCTGATGGATAAGACTATCTAAAGAGGCAGCAGTAATGACTCACAATATCTTCAAAGCACTGTTGCACAGAAATGGATATATTATCCGTTATAAATCTTGTATTGGATGAAAATATGACAAATCTTCAAGATCCCCTGATAGATATATGGCTGGTTGTCCAGGCCATATCCAGATGTATTAAATATGGCTCCGATATGGGCATATGTCCTTATATATCCAGATACACTGTTCATGTATTCAGATACATTTGAATATGGTACTCAAGAATTATTGTATCCATACCATATCTGATATACGATATGGGTATCCTGGTAGGAAGAATGCTGGATATGGTAACTCTGCCCAAAAGCTTAAGCATATGAAGATGAAACAATCATCTTTATTTGGTTCCAGGCAATAGCTGATAGGTATACCGATTCCTGAGGATATAATAATATGACTTTATCGTGATCTGATTTGAGGAAAATTTGCAGCTGGCCCAAGGGCGACCTTAAATCATGGGCCAGGTTTATATAGGTCAAAGCGATTATAAGCCCATTGTCCATTTAGAAATAGTTGCCATTTTAATCAAAAATCTTGGATGAACTTGGATCAGGAGGATCAGACTCAATAATAAAAAAGTATCTTCATAAATATATTAGGATATTGCCGTTCATATTCTGCTAAGGTGTGGAGCATTGATGAACAATGTAGCATGCTGGAGGTGATCCATATCAACTTCCATGGTATCGAGTGTGCCTTCGTGGGAATAGTAATTGTATCTGAATCCTTGAATGGCGAGCTTAAGGTAGACTAAAGTGCAAGAAAGGATGTTAAACCTGTCAAGTTGGTGTATTTGACATGCACAAAGTCTATGAAGCATAATTACCCCATGAAATATGGTGGGAGTACAGGATGGCTTTAAGAAAAACTACTAAATTCACTTTATAGAGGAGTTGTTTTTTTTGGGCCTAAATTCATTCAGAGAGCAGAGAGACTGGGCCCTTTATACAAGCCTGGTTAAATTGAATCGAACTCATAACCTTGTAAAGGGTGCAGATACCAGCTCCTCAAACCTCCCATGCATATAACAGAGTAGGAGAGGATAATGTGGAGCTTGGTGCAAATGTCTTGGATGTGGAGCTTCAAAAATCCTCTATCTTGACTACGAGGAACAAGCAGGAGTCATAGAGGAAGACAAACCAGTGAAAAGCAATCCAACAAAAGTGTAAGGCAAAACTATCTTGGCTGTTTCAGGCTTGGTGGCAAATATTGTGGGCTGAGCCATACTATGATTTTTCTTTTTCCTTGGTTGATTTCCAAGCCACACATATTACATAATGTTCTTAGGGCATGTAGTCAACTTTGAAGACCCACAACTGTATGGCCTTATGAGATCATATAATCTGTAAAAAGCATAATGGAAACAGTCATGACAGAAAGAATCCAAACTCCTCTAGGACTGGCTATCTCTGAAATTAGATTTTGTAGTTCATCAATGTACCTGTTGTGGATGACTGTCCTCAAGTACAGGGTTGCTGATTACTTTTTGGGATAGCTTCAAATACTTGCTCTCAAATCAAATCTTGCTCCTCAAATTGGAAAATGCAATCTAAGGTGTTATGAAATGCTTTTGTTGAAGTTATAGTACAATTTGAAGAAAAATTTATATTGATCATCTTGTTTATTGGGAGAACAATGTTCTACTACTTTGTTTGTAGAGATCTAGTTAGTCTTTACTCACATTCTTGCTTTCAAATTAAATCTTGGTCTTCAAATTGGAAAATGCAAAGTGCGAACTATGGTATTACGACAATGCTTTTGTTGCAGTTATAGTACAATTTGAAAAAACATTTTATCCTGACCATTTTTTTTATTGCAAGAACAATATTCTATCACCTTGCTTGCAGAGATCTAGGTCGTAGACCTAACTGATACTTCCAAATAAGATTTATTGAAGGTGATCGTTCAGCAATGACTCAGAAATGGTGTTTTATTACCTATTTTTGAACAATTATATTAGACTTATAATTTTGAAAAACTGTTTTGGTTTTCTGACTTGATTGTGCTCATCTTTCTCATCAGATTTTTATGGTTTTGAGTCTTTGACATTGTTTATTTGGTTTGTTTTGTTTCCAGATAATGGTGCGTTTGAGGATATCAACATTGAAAAGCCAGAAGATCATCACGGCCCACTAGAAAATGACATTTCTTCTTTGTGAAAATGATCCAAATTGAAAATTTTCTGTTTGTGAATTTCCAATCTAAAGATATGCTTCGTGTCATATCAATTATGTGATTGTTTACAGACGTATTCTTCAAAGCTGCAGATATAAGAGGACTTGTATATAAACATCAATTATGGAAATTTGAAGATACTAATATTGGGTAAACTTTCTGTAAAAACACAAGCAGCTTAATGGCTATGCCTACTTGATTTAATTTTAGTTTTGCTGGTTGCTTTCATTTGCTTTACTTGCATTGGGAAAAAATGTTCTGCTGAATACTGTTACAGAATCTCCATGGACATGACTGTTCAGGATAATTCTGCTGAACTCTTTAGAGAGTCAGAAAATGGATGTAATTCTGTAGAGAGCGAGTCTTCAATTTATATAAAAACATCAATTCTTAAGACTACATCAATTATATTTATGAGTCTTGATCTTTTACTTTATTCTATAAATTCTTTATTTTTATATTATGTTAAATCCATCTCTTGCCTTCTGAACAACCATTTGGACTTCTTAGCTTACTATTAATGTAATAAGAGTAGGCATTCATGTATGGAGCATCTTGTTTGAAAAGAACATTCTCATCTTTTTGAGTTAAATCATTCTATTTTTCTCATCTTAAAGTTAGAACTTCACTTTCATACAGTTTTTTGGGCCACTGTAGAAATTATGTCAAATTCATCCTTTGCTATTTGGCTTGAAATTAGATGGTTATATAGATCTTGACCTGTACATCAATTTTTCCTTTTGCATTGTGATTTGAATCAACCTTTGTATGAGGTTCTTAGATGTCCTTGTAATTTCTCCTCAAAATAGACTTTTTATGAACTGGTAGAAATGTTGCTTAGGGATTTTTTTTTGTTTGTTTGTTTGTTTGTTTTTAAGCACTTTTCCCCTCTACTACTAACCATGATTTCTTGCTATTTATTAATTATTACAAGCTCTTCAACGAACTCAATATTTAAGAACCTTATGCTGGCAGTGTTAATTCTTGATGTCTTTAGTTGCATTGTTTTCATCATGCTTATTCTCGTCCCTAATTTTAAATTGAGGTCTTAATTTCGTCTTTGGAAGCAAAAAAAAATTAAAAGATTTGTTTCATTGTAAATGTTTCCTTGGATAATGTAGAGAAAAAGAAAGAGCTTTTTGATAATACGTTTTATTTTAATTTATATATTTGACCAGAGGCTTCATGAGTTTTCAGAATGACAAATAGAAAACAATCACCAGCATCACATTTGAGACAAAAATGTCATATATTGTAGAAATTTGAGAAGAAATTAATCACTATTTTGTCAAACTTAGTGATGCTTATAGTATCCAATAATAATAGTGACAAGTAAAATAGATGCTATTGATTTTGATCATATTGAAGGTTACCTTGGAAAATTCAAGGGATAGAGTTTAAAGTTAACCTGTCCTTGCTTACAATATATGAAGGACAAGAATAATCATCACATTTCTGAAGTTTTGCCTCCTGTTTTTTGAAGTTTTTTTTCCATGTGCAATATAAATTTCTTGAAATTGATAGCATTCACAATGCAAACTATAAGCAATTTAAGTAAGGCATTGTTAAATGTATCATACAAATGATTTGGATATACAGATCAGGCGTTGGAGATAACAAGTAGGGAATGCAATATGCACTAATTAAGTGCTAGAACTCCTTTTCTAGTTAACAACTTAAGCATACATGGCTACAAACCAAAATTGGCTTCTAACCAATTATATTATGATGAAAAATGTGAAAGCCAGGAGAATAGATCTATAAACAACACAAGACACACAAACTATGGAAAATAAAATATAACAAAATAAGTTTTCTAACATCCCAGCTTAAGATTAATTAAAGTGATTTTAAGTAATTCCTCCTTAAATGAACCTATTTTTACTCCTAGCAAGGTCCACTTAAGAAGAAACTTAGCCTATTTTTACTTGTTAGTGTGGTAGTAGTGAAGATTAATGAATTATTTGTAAATAAGCTGATAAGTGTAGTACTTATAAAGTTCAATGTGCTTAGTATATTGATATTAGTGGATTTTTAACAATTTGGATAATAATTTGGTTATTACACCAGAGTGTAATGCATGTGTCCTAGAGGAAATCAAATTCGAAAAACAATTATTAGAGCCAAAGTGTCCCTTTGGTAGCATGAACCACACCTTCTACTTTGTCTTATTGGAATATAGTACAAAATAACTTGCTTCTTTCTCGCCAAAGAAAGAGGGCTCAAGCTATAAGAGGAAAGATATATTTGACCATAGATTTCCAACTTTTCGCATCACCTTCCAAATTGAAATCAACATAGTTTACCAGTAGAGGACCTCAATATATTCTCAATACTAACAATCTCCTAGGTAACAAACTATCATCGTTACTACATTCAAATGATGGATGTGGCTTCTACATGAAGTGATAGACTAGTCTAGCAAAAATAAGGCTAAGTTTGTTATGAAATAAATATACAAGGCAACCCACAAGCTAGTAAAACAAGGTTGGCTTAACCTCAAAAGTAGTCGAAGGACGAGGTACTACCTTTGATACACTACAAGCGACTGGACAATAGATGTTAGGCACAAGAAGCATGGAACCCCATATTGAACAAAGAGGAGTCAACAATTTTGGCAATTTTGAGGCAACTTGCATTAGAAAAAGACTAAGTGATGCAGTTGATGATTTGTTGAACTACATTGAACCGTTAGCAAAATGCATGCTTGAAGTTGAATTTATTTCATGACAAGCGAATTAATGTGACCCATGTAGATGTTGGTCGGCTAGAAAATAGAAGGGACAAGTGGGCATTTCACACTTCATCTATGTGCTTGTTAAGCTCTAAAAGTCCTATGTTTCTCATCTTCCTAAAGCCCCAGTCTGTTGTTGACTTACCTAAAGTTCCTATGCATGAACCATTGAAATACTTGTTGCTACTATTACCAAAGTGCTCCCGATTTGTCAAAGGATTGATGGAGACTTAATAATGATTGAAAAACCCCAATCGTTTCCATTCTCCTGTCCTATGTAAATGGTGACAGTAGACCAGGCTCTTCCAAAGCCTCTAGTATCATGAAAAATAACCCAAGAAGAGACTTCAACATAGTTGTTCTACCATCTAGTTGCGTGAGCAAGACAAAGCCAAAATTTTCAAAAAATTCGTTTTTACTAAGTAGGCACACACCTAAAAAATCCTCTCTTCTTATTTTTGTTTCCTTTGTCCTCTTCTATACATAAAGTTGAAACCTCCTCCATCACTTAGCCTCGAAGAAACCCTAGGTTCTGGTAGCATGTCATACTCAACCCTTTTTTTCTACCTCCACAAAAATTTCATGGTTTGATATCTATCGAATTGTTGATTTCCTTTTCTAATCCATTAGGCTTCAAAAATTTATATTTCCAAATTTTCCACCAAGTCTAAATCTGGTCACTTTGATGGATCAATCCCTCGATTCGTCCCCACTTCCTCTAAAAGTAGGCAACTTGTCAAACAATGCTTAAGAATTGTCGACCCAAACTGATGATTAAGAAGAAGCCAATTTCAATGATTTGTCAGTAAACACCAGTAATTCATCGACCTCCAATAAATCATAGGTTTTGAAATTTGTAGACACCTAAAAATGTCACACTCGACCTTGTGCAGCAACAATTAACGGTCAATAAACGAAACACTCAAAAATCATTTCAATTGCCCTAAACCCTAGGTGAAGCTAACCCTAAGATAGCCTAAACCCTAGGTTAATCTAAACCCTCAGAAAATCCACCCCGTCCCCACTCACACCCCTCTACACACATCCCTCTTCACCTAGCATCCACCCTCCTCCCTGAAAGGCATTTAAAACTTTTAAATAATTAAAAGCCTTTTTCTCTTCCCTAGGTGATAAATGGGTATGGTATACCCATGCCCACCTCTCACGCATAGGAGGAAGGCTTTACCCACTCACCTAACCCATTAAAAACCCTTCTCTCTCCTCTCTTTTCTCCCACTATGTCGATTACCCCTTTTTATTCCCACGAAGACTATAAATAAACGACTTTGCCTATGGTTTTTCAAGGAGATTTTATGCACCGTTATGCTGCCCAATTACAGTTTGAAATATTTTCGAGCACTTTGAGCACTCAACACTCCTCCCACCGAGCTTTCTTTGCAGGTTCTTGTAATTGTGTTAGCTTTTGATGCTAAATACTTAAGATAAAATGATCACAATATCTAAAATAAAGTTGCAATATGAAATATAAGATAATGGCAATATTCTAAACATATAAAACTCATAAATAACTTCAATAATAACTCATAGAATTACCATTAATAAATGCTCATGAAAATTGTATCTCCATTGAATAAAGAACCATACTTCCACACACTCTCTCTACAAATCCATATCTCACACTCACACTCATAGTTACATATATAATGGAATGTGACTCTTCATATGGAGCACTCTTGGCCTTCACTCTTCTAGAGACTCTTCATATTCCTATTCTATGGACTCATGTGCACATGGACTATTATGCACATTTACATTACCAAAATACTTTGCACACTCTAATAATACTTGTGCATTTATTACATTGCATAAAGTAAATACTCACACTCTAATCTAGGAAACTCTCATAATCTAAAGATGTACCCAAGGTGGTACATTAGCATGTACCAAATAATGTAATATATTTCAAGGTGCATAACTGATACTAGCAATTCTTGGATTGATCTCAAACTGCATAGGTGGACTCTATGACCGAAGAATCAATCAATTAGAGCAAGAAACAAGAAATCGTATGGACAAGTGCGACCATCCAAAAAATGCATAGACAGGTGCGTTTTCCATTTTGAGGGTGCCCAGTCAACCTGCCAAGGAACCCCTTTTATCACCTGCAATTTCAGTTTGTTTCAACACTTATTTCATACATTTTCATTTGATTTTGAGTCATTCGATCTATATTTACAGGATATCTGATTGAGACAGACCTTCAAACAATCTAATATGTTTTTGTAGGGTTACACAGGTTTTGAGGATCGATGTAGCTAGCAGTGGCATGCATCATAATCCCACTCCCATTTTGAGGATCTAAAGGAAGATTCTTGTGATGTCGCGAAGATGTTCGATGCTAGGGTCCCTCCTTATGAAGTCCCTCTTTTGTAGCCCTTAGGGCATATTGTAAAGAATATCAAAACATCTTTGTAACACCTTATATAAATATCAATAAAATGCAACATGTTTTTCTTTAGTTTAATTTGGTGATCATGGTTTTATTTGCTTTTGTTGGTTAATAGCTATTTAACAACTTTTGTGGTCTTACTATGTTATAGGTACTACAAAACTGACATGGAGTCTCCCAAAGCCCTGAAATGCATCTCAGGCCCAATTCACACAACTTCGTGATTCACCTCATTTGGTTTTATGTAGTTGTTTTTCTTTAGTTTAGATGTCATTTCTTGAAATCAAACATTTTCAAGTTCTTGTGCTGAAAACATGCACATTCTGACTCTTAAAAGAATACGATTTTTTTACCTCTAAAATTAGAGGTACAGTCCCAAAATTGCAAAATTTTGTTACTCAAACCTGAGATAGGTCCGGAACAATCCAAAAAATCACTTTTGCAGGAAAATGTATGGACCTATACGTTTTAGCTAGAAAATGTACAAACCCATGCATTTTCAATTCCGACACGTGTGATAGACCCTGTCAAATCTCAAAAAGCATCGAAAGGCTAGAAATCATTGGTAACCTAGAATTTCACCATTTTTTGTCTGATTTTTACCTATTTTTCAAAATTAAATAGTATTTTAAAATTTCTTTACAAAAAGACACCTAAATCATTAGGTCAATTTCAAAATCGCACAATTTCTTACAAATCCTCTTATTTTCACTTGCTTTCTTTACAAAAGGCACCTAGATTATTAGGTCAATTTTCAAAACACACAATTTGCTTCCAAAATATTTTCTTTTCACTTGTTTTAATCACAAAAGACATCTAGATCATTAGGTCAACTTGCAAAGTAGCTTAAAATTTCTTTCAAAACACACCAAAATCACTTGGTCAATTTCAAATTAGTGTATATTTGTTTGAAAAAGGCAATTTCTTTTGAATATCGTATTTGAAAAGTGTTGTCTTCATGTCTTGTTGTTATAGCATAGTTTCATTTTAGCATTTCAATTTCTAAAAAAGAAGAAAACACCAAAAACAAACACACACTCACGAAAGTCAAAATATTGGTTTGTGTTGGATTTCATCACCAACCATCAATAGAGATCAATGACATTGGCTCCCACTAACAAGCGTTGACTCACCATCCCAAACACCTTAGTAGCCCTCGTGAGTGGTTTTCTAGACTTCATCATTGAAAAATCCCCTACTCTTGAGATTACCTCAAGGTAGGATTAGGATAGATGCCCCTGATCATAGGGCTTCACATAATCAGTGAGTGTGCAACTATCGTTCTTGACTAAGCCCATTCGAGGGTGAAGCAAAATCCTGGGTAGGTTGATAGCAGGTCTTAGATAGTGCCACCTCTTTCATAAGAGGAATTTTGTATCTCCCCTTCTAGTCACCTCGAGCCTTCCCATATCATAGGAAGCCCTTCACCTATTTTTGTATCATCACTCCTTGTGTACCTTCAAGTATAGTGGGAAGGATGTATATTTACGTACCCTTGTAGATCTCACTCACATACCCTATATTTACAGTGGTATTTACATTTCAAAACACACAAATGCAAAAATAAAACAATCAAGCAAATGATTCAACATCAACTAACATTACAAACAAATCGATACAAATACTTTGGACACATCACCTACACACTTGTTTGCTGGATCAATTAAAACACTTTGCTACAAAACTATCAAAACATAAAAACCAAATGTAGGGTCATATTTGACCCAAAATTTCCCCTATTAATTATTCTCCAAATTTTTTAAATCCACAACCATTAGATTGGTCTTGAAAAGAGTTTTCCAATGGTATAAGTTTTTCCCAATTTTGACATCATTTGGTCCTTCGAACTACAAAAAAACTGCAAGGGGGTCACATAAAAAAATGCACGGATAGGTGTATTTTTCAAGAATATATATACAGACAGGTGCATTTTCCAAGAAAAAGTATGGACATTTGCGTTTTTCACAAAAACACTTCAGATAGATAGAACCAAGCCTAGGGCTATTCAAACAACTAAAATATTTAGGTTTTCCCCTCATAGAATTCACCTATAATCCATTTTATTCATCATGGTTCTTACGCAAAACCAAGTGCTCGAGAAAGAACACATTGCCACAAAGAACATCGAAGTGAATCCCTTGCTTGAACACCAAGGAAGAGCATCCCTCCCACCACTGCAACATCGACCTACACCTCTTATAGACCAACATCAGAATGTCACCCTTTAGGGCCCACCCTTCATCATCCGTAACTAGGATCACCTCAAGTCTCGTTGGCCCCTCTCCACATTCTTGATTGACATGCGTCTCTACTTGCACAACTCCAAATATAATCTCTTATCGCATCATAAATTGAGAGGCCAGTCTTGACCATATTCATACCACCTCAATCACATGTCATTCCTCTTTCTAAGGGTAAGCATTTGCCTCACAAAATTCACCTTCCTGATGGCAGTTTTGTAATATACCACATTGAAATTTTTTGATAGATTTTTGATTGTAAAAATGATGTATATACATATTAATATTTTGATTGCAGTATTTCGGCCAATATGATATGTTGCAGTTTAATTTCTTTATGTGTTAATTCTCTTCTTCTTAATTTCTATGCACTTCTTGCTTATAAATAATAAGTGTTTTAAGGAGAAATGGTGGGGAGAATTCGATTGATGAAACAGTTGCAAAAAGTATGGGAGCTTCGCTAAAGGTTGAAATCGTGTTCATCCCAAACGATGGATGAAAGGTTCATTCGCCTCATTTTGGGGAGAACGTAGAAGAACAAAGAAGAGAATAAATTGTGGCAAACGCGTTCGCCCCAATTGAGGGACGGAAGTCCTTTGCACCCCTCAAGAGGGTGAAAGTTCTTTGCATTCCTCAAGAAGGCGAAAGTCCATTACACCCCTCAAGAGGGTGAAAGGAAAATTTAACAGTAAAATTTTGAAGTTGGTGAAGTTTTAAAGTCGACCCAAAGTCAAAAAGCGATGAGAAACTCGTTTGCCCCAGAGTGGAAATGAATGAGTCATTCGCCCCCCTCTGGGGCGAACGTCTTCAAAGTTTTTAATAAATGCGACCAACAGACAAAGTTGAAATTTTGGTAAAAATTTGGTAAGGGTGCGTTCGTCCCAAAGTTGGGGTGAAAGCCTCATTCACCTCACTTTGGAGCGAACATCATTTAAAAAAAAAGCGTTGACAAGTCAACAGTGCATTCACCCCAGTTGAGGGGTGAAAGCCTCTATCGCCCCTCCTGGGGGTGAAAGCACAATGGATGGTGAAGTTCAATGAAAATAAAGGAAATACGATGTGCTCTGGTCGCATTGAAATGTCAATATTAGATTTTCCTAAGGTGTAAGGCAACAATACCTTTCACTTATTATTGGGGTGAATGTATATGTTCAAAGAAATATGTGGACCCCACTTCGACATACGAAAGGGAATGAAGGTTGGAAGATCTTTCACCCCAGATGAGGGGCGAACATCTCGTTCACCCTTCATTGAGGCGAAGCTACATAAAGGATTTTATTTTGAGACGAATGAAGAAGAGAAGGCGACATTGAAAAGTCAACGCAGGTTTCACCCAAGAGGAAGAGCGACTGCTTATTTCACCTTTTTTTTGGGATGAATGTATATTTCAAGACAATGGTTCGAGGTGCTGTCACCCTAGAAGAATTTTAATTGCTGCAGTAATTGTGAAATAAATATAATATACAAAAACACCCTCTCCATCAAGGAGCGTGATCAAACGAGTAAATATGCGTTCGCTCATTACTCAGTTCGGGTAAATTTTGTTGTCGGTGACGTCAAAGATTTTTAAAGAGTGCTCAAGACAAGTGATTGAAGAACATTAAATTATTGTGGCGAGGAGTAAATCAAGTTGTGGATCTCAAGAAAATTTTGCTACAGTCTTAAAAGCGTAAGGTGATTTTCATGTTTTCTAAATAAAAGTAAATTCTTGAGGGATAACGAATGTACCAATTCAACAAGCCTTGCAGTTTTCCATGCACCGACACCCAGAGATGCCAATTTCTTGGAGGAGTTTCCTTAAAAGTTGGATCACTGTATCAAAAGGATGAATGTTTAGCATTTTTGAGAAGGAATTTTCTCACTGTGGTTCTTGATATGTAAACATTTTATCTCTATGTGCATTTAATGAAAGAGGCAAAATCCTCTATAAATGCTAAGCATTCTGATGTAATGGAAGAGGGAGACATTCTACAGAAAAACCATTCAAGTTCTCTGCATCAATAGAAGATATTGGGATTTTGAATTTGTAAGTGATCTTGTGTGTGATTTCCTTCTATTTTATGCATTTTTATTTGATGCTCATTTTCTTTGTTTGCTGTTAAGTTTGAATTTTGAATCTGAATTTGAGCATTGCTAGTGAGAGGGTGAGTTTTGGAATGCGATCTTGGAGGTTGTCTATGTAAGGTTGTAAGTAAATCTTGCTACCTTTCTTTTATTACATGTTGCTTCAATGCTTGGGTGGAATTCTTGTTGCTAGTCTATCCCCAATCCTACACCTTTGACCTATGGCCATATTTCCCATCTCTTTCCATCGTTTCCAATTTCTTTTTTGCAACTCTAGTCTTAACCAGTGTAGGATTTAGTAAGGGAGCTGACCCTCTTTAGAGATTGGCACGGAGGACATTCCTTTCCTCTGACCTTTCAATGTTGGCCATGTCTAGGGCGCACAAACGTATGTTTGTATAATTAGGTAGATATTTGACCAACAGTTTTTGGCACGCCTAGTGGGACCTTGAAAGTTCCACTTTCAATAGTATTGAGGTTTGATGTTCACCTTCATGTTGTATAGTTAGAACATCTGGCGACTCAATTATACCTAGAAACCTCCAAACGTGAAGGCGATGAAAGCTGTACTTCATGATTACAAGATCAAAGGACAAAAATCCTAAATATCCCATTGAGTTTTACGAACTTGATACCGAAATATTAGGTGAACACCCCAGATTATTTCCTTCACCTTACACATCCTCCAAAACATCCTCACAGATAGCTAGTGTATTTTTTGTTCTGTCAAGTCCAGCTAGTACTGTTACTAGCATCCCACCTCCACAATTTCATACATCGGTTCAAATGGCTCAAAACCCCCCACCACAGAATCCACAACCATCAAGATAGTTCCCAACATGGAATATCTCAGGAGCCTTGAATTTACAAGCACAAAATCTAGTTCCCCAAGTAGCTTTGAAGGCTTTGCCTACCTATGATAGTACTGGTAAGATCGCTTATGAGCATATTCAGGATGTGGCTTCTTTGACGGCAATGAACAATATCACGGATGAAGAAATTATGGTAAGGTTGTTGGTGTTGTCACTTAGAGGAAAGTTGTTGTACTGGTATCGATCTTTACCACCAGCCACTATTGCTACATGGGATCAGTTGTCAGAAATACTAATCAAGAATTTTTATGAGCAAGCTGATCCATTCTCCTTGCTGCATCAATTTACAATGATCCAAAGACATCTGCAGGAGGAGATAGTGGACTTCAATGTCAAATTTATCCAAATATGATAAAGAGTTCCTGATGGTTTGACCCACGCATGAACAAGATACGTTTTACTATCTTAGAGCATTTAACTCTCACATTGGCATGGATGTCTGGCAGGCCAATGTGAATACGTTCCTAGATTTGTACATGCAGGCGTAGAAGGCCAAATTAGACTTGATCACCATAGGAAAGCTTCCACCGAAAGTGACCATGCTTATCCTTCCCAACCTTCCACAACATTTATATTCAAGTCAATTTTCCATTGTAGCCTCAAAGCTCCAAAAATCATGTATTTTCAATCTTGTACTATTGGGCTAGTGTGAGCTTTTTGTTTTCTTTAGACTTTTTTGAAAAGTCATGCATCTCTGTCGCAACCATTGCTCCTTTGGGGAGATCTATGTATGGAGATTGGTCAATAATGATCTTTATGGCCTCTTGAGTGTCCTTGGGTACGAAGCTATTTTCCCAAGTGGCCATTATGCTCATAGGAATTATTCTGACTTATCATGATACACACTTTTTGGGTTTCTTCTAATTCTCTGCTCATTCAAACTAGTTCTTCGTTCTGATATAAGTAGGGTGGTAATGGCATTTGACAGTGGGGCTATAAGTAACTGAGGATAGAGTGGCTTTACTGGTCTTTCATAGTGTATCATTAATGTAGTGTCACCAACTACCTTTCAAATTTGGCCAATGGATATCCGCCATAGTGTCATTTCTAAAATTGAATAATTATGGTAGGTGATCTTCCTTGGCCTGCACATCCACGAGGACCTTGGTTTGTGTACTTGCAATCATTCATAGTGTTTCTATTGGTTGTTGAGCTGCTCTCCCTTATGATGTGGTATTATGAACATGGTGGTGGTGGCCTTTCATAAGAATTTTTTAAAAAACACTCTGCCACCTTGGCCCTATATAGAAATTAGATTTCAAAAGAAGATATACCATTAAAAAGTGGTCAGTATTCTAGGGATCGATTGTCATATATGTTCATAGAGGTGTGTGCCTATCCAAATTGCTAATCTACACATTTGGTTAGCCGATAGGAAAAAATCGTAATTGGATTACCTCATTTCAATTTTTATCATTATAATTATTCAGAGAATAACCAAACCTTAAGGTGCCTTGGTCGTAATATTTACCTTCTTGAATATCACATACCATGCTTACTGGTAGACCTTTTTGATTTCAATCACTGTCGTTGATATCTATGAACTTGCATAATTGTTAGCCATACGACATAATGGATGTATGCTATGGTAGTCACATGTATTAAGTGTAAAACTATGGTTAGCAACAAATAGATCGTAAATACTTAGACTCAAAAATATAATGGTTGCAATTACTAATAATTGTATTAACCACATGCATAAATCTATTTTATTAGGTTAATCATGTGATTATAATTTTAATAACCTCTTAATAAAATATGGGCCTTTATAATCTTACCACTTCTTCAAGCACTCACCATTCGATCAAATAATAGATGTGCGCGTTCATTCGATCTTCTAGATATGGACCAAGGTTTACAAAGGAAAAGGGGATTATTAACAATGTATTATACCCTCCCCTAATATTAATTAAGAATAGCATTTTGGCTTTATTAACCTTAATTAATCATTAGACCTAAAATAGCTCCTCTATATTAACCTTCAAAAGGAAAATATTAAAAGGATATGTGTGCTTTATATCCCAATGGGAAAATATTAACACATGCTTAGAGCCTTGTTAATTATTATTAGTGCTCACTTTAAACCTTAATCATCTGATAATTTACATTTATTAGCTTTTGGTTACTTCCATCAAGCATTGTCGTCGGATCTGGGTGAAAATATGCACTATCATTGGATCTTGATTTGACTATTACTCCATTGTTGACCACTTTATTAATTTCAATCACTTTTGGGGAAGTTCTACCATTATATCTAAACGGGATCAAGTGCTACCATCAGATCAACTAATGATGTGTGCTTTTACATCTATCATTGACTTGTCAACATCTAATGACTTCGTGGAAGCACTATCATTGGATCCTATTTGGGATGTGCGCTATCGTCAAATCTGGTGAAGATGGAACGTAGTTACCCCTTGTTTGAATGAAAGGATTTTATTGGTCGATTGATCTGCTACAAGAATTGTTGTTAGATTGAATCATGGTTAAGCGTTGCCATCGATCTTTAACCTGCAAAATTGAATCATGGTTAAGCGTTGCCATCGATCTTTTTTAACCTGCAAACTTAATAATTGATGAGGCGCATAGTTTAAAACTTAAATAAATTTTTATTAGGCGAAAGGAGGAAAATTACTAGCATGTTAAGACCTTCATAAACTTGATTAACAATTTGATTAGTTTTTGGGTGCCTTACCAATCTAATGTTAAAGCTTTTGATATTATGAATGATGTATGACTGTTGGATTTCATCACCATTTAACGTTGTCATCTAGATCTTGGGAGGTGCTCGACCTTTATTTATCATATTTTAAAATGCACTTTAATTTTAACTTATCCTCAGATTAAGCTTTTAAATCAACCAGTAGTTAACTTTGAACTTGTGCTTAATTTTTTTATTAGTTAATTTTAAGCTCTTATTAACTTTTTATAATACTTGTGATTATCCTTGTTTAACCTTGTTGAAGCACCTCCATCGGATCATGATGGAGTGAGCGCTACCTTTGGATTTATTGGATTTTCTAAAATTTTAATTGAATGGGAGCAATACTTAGGCTTTAATTGATTTAACTTTGTAATTTGACCCTTGTTGATTCTTTGGCTTTAATGTTTTGATTTTTTGGAGAGGGCACATTCGTTGATTTGGACTTAGATCAAGCATAGTCATCCATATTTATCAACTTTCTTGTTGTTTACCCAAAGCGGTCGCATGACCCTTACTTGGTTTTAAATTTATTAAGTTGCAAAATACTTTAGGTTATATATTTTTACCATGGACCTCTTATCTTTTGGGTTAATTGCTTGAGCGCATCCATTTAGATTTTGGAGGGTGAAACGCTACCGTCCAGATCTTTAGACTTGCACGACCTTTAATCATGAAGGGGGCGCATACCCTTATTTGCCTATTGTGATTTAATTTAAACTTTAGGACTTTGGCAAAAATAATTCTTTTATTAAACCTTAGGTTTAATTATCTCCACTTAAGTCGAACACTTTGATTTAAAACCTTATGAACCTATGGACTTCTAAGGGACCTTCCTTTTTATTACTTCGAATTTTATAATCCCTTTATTAATTGGATAACTTCAATGGTCATAAAAAGGTAAATTATCAATGGTTAAGGCCACGACTTTAGACTTTATTTAGACAAACATTTTTATAACTGTTCTTAGGGACCAAACCATTGAAAATCAATTTTTTAGAAGTGAATGCAACAGAGACCAACAATATTTGGCAAATTTATTAAAGCAAAAAATTTAAAATTAGGGGTATCTAATGTTGAGTCAAATTTGGCTCCAATAGTGCCCATCATAATTCAAGGTTTAGCAGATTAATTTTGAGTGTTTACCACTTTCCAGCAAGTCTTTAATAGGAGGGTGTCCTTTGATGAGTTGGTAAATTTACTTCAACACAAAGAAGCAACCAATTAGTTTAGAGACTAGTTGACAAACAATGTCCTCATTTCCATAAATTCTAAGCCATAAAAGGATCCTTATCCATTATCATAATTAAAAACAACCTAAAAAATAAAAGGGGTATTGTCATATCTATGAAAGAGAAGGACATGATAGAAAGTATTTTCAATATAACTCTATGACTCAAGGAAAACAAGTCTGACAACCTCCTAAAAAAAGCCATAATCCATACCTCATTCCAAGAAAAAACAACAAAGGCATGTTGCACATAAGGATTTAGACTTAGACTATGATTAGGACTCTAAACTGGTGCACAAGGTACTAATCTCCAAGGCAATGACAAAATAAAAGGATAACATTTAGTACATTGATTTAGGTTCTAGCAAGCACATGACTAGGGACAAAGCATGGTTTTACTCCTACCAAGCTCAAACTAGAAAACTAGTTACCATTACTAATGATAAGACCTATCATATTAAAGGAATTGAAATGTTCCTTTCAATTTTACCAATGGTAAATGCATGATGGAAGAGGTATTGTATGTATTGGGATTAGCAAATAACTTGCTATTTGTATCACAAATTTTGGCTTAATACATGGAAATAGAATTCTAAGTTGTTGGTGGCCAAAATAAGTGCTTCATCATAAAACATGGCAAGTTTGTGGTAATAGGTTCATACAAAAATAGTTTATTTGCACTTGATGGCCATTTGAGTCCTATATACTTACTCTAGTTGAGTAAGCATCACATAGTGCTAGGTCTACCCAATATTTCACTCACATTACCATTATGTTCAGGTTGTTTAGCAAGGAAGCAACACCGCATGCCTTTTGAGTTGATAACTCATAAAGACAAAGGACCATTTGATGTCATACAGATCAATCTATGTAGACACATACCATATAGTTACAATGGGCATAGGTACTTTTAATTTTTTATAGGTGACTACTCACAAAGTATATGGGTATATTCCCTACCACTAAAATCAAATTCCCTCAAAAATTTATAATGCGAAGCTTGTTGAAACAAAAATTTAACATATATTTGAATCCTTTGCACAGATCAAGGGGGGAATATACATTTAATATTTTTTCAATATTACTCATGCAAATGGGATCAAGCATTAGCTTAGTATCACATGCACTCCATAATAGAATGGGGTTGTTGAAATAAGAATTTGTTCCATCATGGAAATGAAGAACACAAGCTTATACCGAGAGGGGGGTGAAAAGTATAAGATAAAACTTTTTTATTTTCTTTCCAAAGCAATAACTTCAAATAATATCAATGCATTAATAAAAAAATGCACAAATCACCACACACATAAGAGACACATATTTAACGTGGTTCACCCAATATGGGCTACATCCATGGAGAAATATTGCTTATAAATCTCTTCAATAAATTTTGTGGGCTCCAACCCATAGGAGATACCAATCCTCTATTACAATGTTCATGAACACCAATCCATAGGAGACACCTATCGCCTCTCACAAGTTCGTGGGCACCTACCCATAGGAGAAACCTATCCCATCTCAATTTCATGGACACCGATCCATAGGAGACACTAATCCCCTATGTTGGTTCGTGGAAACCAATCCATAGAAGACAACAATCCCATTTGTTGGTTCATGGACACCAATCCACAGGAGACATCGATCCCCTCTTCTCTAATTCGTAGACATCAATCCACAGGAGACACCAATCTCCTCTGCTTACAATTTCATGGGCACCTATCCATAGGAGAAACCTATCCCCTCTCAAGTTCATGGATACCAATCCACAGGAGACACCAGTCCACTTTGCTAGTTTATAGACACCAATCCACATGAGACACCAATCCCCTCTACTTAAGTCTTCTCTCAAATATTCTCCAAAATCCTACTCAATCCTGCTCCAAACCTGCTCATAAATATTGCTCAAATCTGCTCTCAAATATGCTCAAAAATCCTACTCAAATCTAATCTCAAATATGATCACAAAACCTACTCAATTCTGGTCCAAAACCTACTCATAAATCCTGCTCAAATCTGCTCCAAAACCTACTCACAAAACTTGCTCAAACCTACTCCAAATTTTTTTCACAAAACCTGCTCAAACCTGCTCCAAAACATACTCATAACTTTTCTCAAATCTTGCATACATACAATGCTCATCTATTCCCAAATCTTGCATACAAACAATGTTCATCTATTCCCAAATCCAAACATAACAATCCACTTCACATTCATTAAGTCTTTCGCTTTCACATGTCTCACATAAAAGGTAGCTCTATTCTAGCACTTCATAACTGACATTGTAATTGTTGATTTGCACCTTTCCTTCCTTTTGTAGATGGCTGAAAATATTCTTCTTTTTAATTGAATCCTTTCACACTATTTATGGCACTAGATGACATTTTGACTTATTTTAAAACAACCCTTCTATTTTTGTGAGACTATACTATTTTGCTTATTTCCACATGCACTCTAAAACCAATCTCAATGCACAATTTTACTTACAAATATGATCTATAACCTTTGCATATTTACTCCCAATTCCAATAAAAAATAATGCACAAGTTCGCTCACAAATCTAATCTTTAACCTTTGCACATTTTCTCCTAATTTTAATAAAAAATAATGCACATCCAATAATTCCTTATACCTCCCACTATATGACAATAAAAATATTTTCCTAAAAAAAAACCACTTTGAGAAAGGAATTAAATCACCATACCTCTAAATCTTCCTCAATGATGATGATCTTCTTTTGCATGAGTTTTCCAAACCTGTCTTGACAAAAAAAATTTCCTTATGTTTGTCCCTTCAAAATCTGGTTGGCAATTCTCTTTTTCCTTTCTTGATTAAATATCAAATCAACCACTTTAAAAATTCTTATCAAAAACATACACAATAAAGCTTAAAAATAACTCCTTATATCTCCCTTTTTGAAACTCACAATGTAAAGCTTTATTAACAACTAAAACCCTTATATCTCCTTTAATAAATTTTCAAAAAATGAAATCTTATACTAACATCATAAACCTTATATCTCCCCTTTATTTAATATGTAAAAAATATATATAATTCTACACTAGCACCATGACCCTTATTTCTCCCTTTATTAAATTTTATAAAATAAAACTTTAAATACCTTGCACAACCACGACGGGATTCGATCCCCTATCCTCTAGAGGTATAACACCCTCACAAGCGCTCATGACCAGTTGTGCTACCACAGCAGGTGAAACCAAAAAGAAGCGTATAAATATTTTACTCCTTATAGCTCTATCTCAATTTCTTCAGCAAAACAACATCGAAGAGATTCGACCCTCTAACCTCTTGCACAGTAGCACTCCACACAAGCTAGACAACCGGTTGGGCTATCCCAGTGGGTAAAACCAAAGGGGTGCGATATAATATTTATCCTTGTCTTTCGTTGTCATTGATTTTCCGTTGCTCTTCTCCTCAATCTGTTGCTCGCACTCACCACAACGGATTAATTGATTTTTACACATAACAAAGGTGAAATAATTCCTCATATTTATATGTTTTCCATTGTCTTCATTTTTTTCAAGGATGTCAGCTCTTATTATTTGCTTTCAAATTTATATCTTCTCCAAAGATGTCGGCACATTTTATTTTTCAAACACTTTAGGTTATAATATTTAACTTTTAGACTCTTATATATTTAAATCCTTTGATTTAAATATGTCAAACCTTTATCCCAACCTTTGTCCTTATCTTTATAATATTTCAAGCCTTTGTCCAAACTTTTGTCCTTCTCTTTATAATATTTAAATATTATAATATATTTGCCTTACTTTGAAATATACTTTCCTTGCTTCTCTTGAAATATATCTTTGCCTTGGATTATTTTTCGTTGTTTGCTATTTATCAAGTCCATCTCTGACATTATTGATATATTGTCCAACCTTATAAACTTATCACCTTTGAAGAATATTTCTGCCTTGAATACCATGCACCTTTGACATCAACGACAACTCAATATTTCTAATAGGAAATGGTTCTTTGCATGCTCATAGGAGCTAGTCTAGAGCAATAGTGGGTTGAAGTTGTCTTTATTATGGTGTATCTTTTAAATAGAGCACCTAGAAAGGAACTTCAAGGGGTTACACCTAAAGAAGCTTGGTTTGGGAGGAAGCTATCAATTGCACATCTCAAAATATTTAAAAGGTATGCATACATGTGCCAAAGCAAAAGAGGACCAAGTTGGATGCAAAGACCCTATCTTGCATATTTATTGGCTATGATGAAGTTTTAAAAGCTTATTAACTGATAGATCCAATCATTTAGAAAGTGCACATAAGTAGATATGTTTTGACGAATAATTTAAAAATAAGATAAACACTGAAGATTTTAAATAGTTGAAAAATATCAAATCTCCTATTGTGAGCATTAATTCAAATGAGGAAGTTCATGAAGAAGTTCCAAGAGTCGATTCAGATGAGGAATTTTATGAAGAAGTACCAAAAGTGCTTTATGAACTAGTAGTAATTACTCCATCACAACAAAGAAAGACTCCAAAATGGCTCACTAGTATAATCAAAGATGTTGGAATATATTAATTATTTAGTACATAATAATGTACCACCTTTGGTACATCCTTAGATTAAGAAAGAGTGTCCTAGATTAGAAGTTAAGTATTTACTTTATGCAATGTAATAAATGCACAAGTATTATTAAAGTGTGCAAAGTATTTTGGTATTGTAAATGTGTATAGTTGTTCATATGCACATAGGTCCATATAATAGGAAGTTGGAGAGTCTCTAGAAGAGTGAAGGCCAAGAGTGCTCCATATGAAGAGTCACTTCACATCCTATATGTATAGGATATGACATGTTTTGTAAGAGGGAAGTATGGATACTTGAGATCCTTGATTCAATAGAGATATATTTTCATGAGCATTTATTAATGGTAATTTTATGAGTTACAATTGAAGTTATTTCCGAGTTTTATACTTTCAGAATATTTCCATTATTATATATTTCATATTGCAACTTTATTTTTGATATTTCAGTTGATTTTATCTTAAGTATTTAGCTTCAAAAGCTAACAAAAGATGCTAAACTTGATACACCATCTAATCTCACATTCATATATCTACATACTCATAGTAGTACATGATAAGAAGTAATTTTAGGTTTGATGACCTTTGGTTTGATGACCACGACAAGGTTTTGACTTGCATAGATTTTAAAGTTGCAAAGGATATTTCCACCGGTTAAGGAGAAACCAGTGAAGTTAAAGGAATTACCTCTAGAAAAGAAAACTAGAGAAATTTGGAGATTTACCTATTCTAGGAGAAAATTTGGAATAGAAGGAGATTACAGGTTTTGAAGATAGACCTTAACGTTGAGGAAATAGAGAGACCTAATACGAAGATCCTATTGGAGAGTTTGAGATATTGAAGGGGATTCCAGATTGCAAGTTGGCTAGAGTCTTTCCATAGGGTTGAAGGAGAACTCGTGAGGACTAGGACTCAGCATAGAATTCTTTCCACTAGTTTTGAGAATAGCTTGTGAAGTTTATTGTTTTTAGAATTCTAGAAATTTAAATGTTGTTGGTCTAAGTTTTTGTTGCATAAAATTAGTTCTCAAAATTTGAGAAAGATTCCTACAATAGATAGAGAATAATTTCACCTTTAATTTCTTGAAATTCTATGTGCTTTTCTCGTGCAGGGATTAGTTTTGAGTTGTAGCAAAATAATAGATATTGAAGTTTAAGGTCCAAGAAAGAAGGACCCATTGAATATTGAAGGAAGAAGATTGAGGAGAACCAAGAAGAAGGTCTCATAGGATATTGAAGATTGAATATTGAAGGTTACAAATTGTAGAAGTTGAAGAGACCCAAAGGTGATCACATTTAAGAACTTCCAGATTTGGAAGATAGAATATTAGAGAGTATAACCAAAGAAGGACTAATAAAAGGTTCTATTGTAGGATTTGAGAAGCAACCATTGGAGAAAGCTAGAGGAATAAGAAATCTAACCAAGGAGAATGAGAAGAAGGCTAGAGAAAGCCTTATTACAGAATTGGAGAAGCAACCATTGGAGAAAGCTAGAGGAAGAAGAAATCTAAGAAAGGAGAAGGAGAAGAATGCTAGAGAAAGCCTTATTGCATAATTGGAGAAGCAACCATTGGATAAAGCTAGAGGAAGAATAAAGATAAGCAAGAAGAAGGAGAAGAAGGCTAGAGAAAGCCTTATTGCAAAATTGGAGAAGTGGCCATTGGAGAAGTTGAGAAGAAAGCTAAAGGAAGAAGGAAGCCAAGCAAGGAGAAGTTTTTGATAAAGAATTTGGGACAATTGTCACCATCCGAAAACAAGCCCAAGAGGGAGAAGTTTTTGGTAAGAAGTTTGCCAAATTTTGGAGAATATTTTGGGAGATGTCAAAACATTCAAATTATTGAGGAAGAAGACAATGAAGGAGATCATATTTGAATTCAAACTCTGATAAGAGTATTGAAGGAGAAAGGATATTGAAGAGTCCATAATTTTGAGAAGTTTAAGGATAGCCATAGAAGGTTAGAAGGCTGAATTGAAAAGGAGAAGGTTGTTGATTTTCAAGGGAGAATTTGAAGAGTTGTAGGATAGTAAACTGAAGGAGGTATAGTCCTACGATTTCGAGAAGATTTAGGCAGATTTTGAAGTTACCTTGAATAGGATATTTAAGGAGGTAGTGACAACAAAATAAGGAAGCATTTTGAAGATTTTCATTGCCGTTTTGAACAACAAAATAAAGGAGGAATTGACTAGAGAGTTGCAAAAAAGTTTGGCAGCATTTGGGCAGCATTAATAGCTACAAGTTTTAGAGTTTGAGAGAAGCAATTTGGAGGATATTTGAAGCCACAAAATCAGTTTTGTGGACAACATTGAAATTAGGAGAAGAGCTACGATTTTGGAAAACTTAGGGATATATTTGGAAGAGCTTTGGGCAACAAATCATAGGAGGATTTAGCAACATAATCAATACAAATTTGGATAGTGAGAAGGCGGTATTTTGGTAGCACTCACAACTGTAAATTTGGTAAGTATTGGAGTAGTAAAGTGAAGGAAAGTAAAGGTGCAAAACTTACAAGATCAAAATAGCAAAAGGGTGAACCAAATCATCAAAGAAATCAGCTGAAAAGGGAGATTGAAAAGGTATGCATTTTTGGTGCTACATAAGTTTATTATTGGAGTATTAAAACAAGTCTACATTAAGTATTTGAGAGCACCATATTACTTTTATTAAATTTAAATAAGGAAGTTGAAAAAGAGTCTTCAAGCAAAAGGAGTTGATAGCACTTACATTCTAAAATCTGCAAAACAAAATAGCAAACGTCTAAGTTAAAGTCTATTTAAAAAAGGAGAAATAAGGAGAATATAATGTTGGTTTTATAAGCTCTTGAAAGTGCAGATTTATTATTCTAAGGAGAATCTGAATAAAGGCAATTTTCTAAGCAAATGGAAAACCAAGAAGAGTAGATTTTTAAGTGTCTAAAGACACTAAGAATCCACCGTGCAAAGGTGAAGTGAAGGCATTAGTATGGAGTAGTGAAGCACCATCATAGCTCAAGGGAGAAGCACCACCATTCAAGGAACATTCACCATAGTTCAAGGCAACACCACTATTGCTCAAGGAAGAGCCACCATTGCTCAAGGGAGAGCCACCACTATCTAAGGAAGAGCCACCATCAGTAACATAAAGCATATCATCTAGCTGGAGATCCAATATTTACCCAAGAAGCTCAAATGAATGTAAAGGAGATGTTTTAGCAAAGGAAAGTGAAAGAGCTACGTAGAGAAGATAGAAGGTTTAAAATTAGGGCAAAACTCCAAGTATTAACATTAGAGAAGACGTTACATGCAAAAGGGACAAGTGTGAACAAGACAAAGTGTTGGAACAAACAAGTCAAAGAGAATTTTGGGTATGAAAATTATGCCTAGGCCAAAGGAGACGTTAAAATTTTAGTTGGAGGTGAGGACACTTGTTAAGTAATACTCAAAAGTGTTATAACTCCATCATACTTCATAGATTTATATTACAGGCATTTGAGAAGAATAAGGGAGTGAGTTTGAAGTGCTAGAAAAAGGTTAAGTGCCATGTGGCACATATAAAGTGGAAGGTCAACATGTTTTAAGAATTTCAAGCACCCATCTCAAGGAGATAATGTATTTTCAAGGGACCAAAGATAGCAGAGTAAAAGAGCATTTCGTAGAGAAGTGTTGGAAATAGAAGATCATGCAGGCATATTTATTAATTGAAGAAGTGTAAATGCAAGTAAGAAAGAATACTCCATTTAGCACACACAAGTGAATCATATAAGTCACGTACAAGGAGTTGAAGAGTCAAATTGAAGAAAATATCGTATTGCTTCCATTATAGCAGCAAGGATATATTAAAGCATTTTACAAGGTTGAAATCCATTTTGATCAATTGAGGAGAGAATAATCTTTCCAAGGTGGGCAGATCTACGTGCAAAATAGGAGGAGCATCAAGTAAAAGTTGGTCAAATTCTATTGACCAAGAGAATTACCACATTCAAGGTTAAAGGTAATTCATTCAATTTAAATTTATTTATATGCTCAAAGATAGGAGACATAAGGGTACATAGGGATTATTGCTTTCTAAGGTCAAAGTGAAAGTATTTATATTGAAGAGATAAGAATTTATACCTTAGAAACCAGATTATTGTTAGTAAAGAATTGATGAAGATTTAAAATTTAGTTTGGAGAATTGGAGGAATATTTTTGAAGTTTTGTAATTTAATTATCTGAAATTACAAAAAAATTTGAAATATTTGCAATTTGATTAGATTGGAGTAATAAGGGTTTCTACATCAAATTAAACTTTTAAATTTGAAAATATATTTTTATGGAATTTCTAAATTTCTAAGTTTGGAGTTATAAGGAATTCAACACCAATATAGGTTTGAGCAATTTAGAAGTTTTATTTTTGAGACTAGGGAGTCATAAGGTAGTCAATATCAAGGGATTAAAGTTTTTAAATTCTACCAAAATCATTCTTTTTAATCAAAATATTACAAGGAATATTAACTTTAAAAGGAACTATGGAAAATTTTATTAAGTATACCAAATTCAAGGATTTAAGATGGTTCAAATAAATACTTGATTCTAGAAGTGATACAAAGTAAAATGCAAGAGAAGAACCAATATGGCCTAGAAATATTTTTGAAAACTCACAAACTAATAGTTTAGAAAAAATATATTCTATAGAGTTATCTACAAATAACATGATAAAAGAAGTTGATAACATCTATATTAATGAAGATATTGATCAGAAATATGTCCTACAGATTTGTAAAAGAAACAAAGATAGAATAACTTCAGTTGTACACAGATGGTTTGACTATTTTATCAAGGAAATGGATAGACTTGACTCTTCTAAGACAAATGATAAAGAAGTTGGGACATTTTTACAATGTACTTACTACAATAATTTGGGTCATAAAAAAGCAAACTGCTAGAATTTCCATCCATGTAAATATTGTGGAGGGAAAAATCATTCATCTTTCACTTGTTACTATAAAGACAAGTTCTATAAAGGATTTGAAAAAAAATTGATATTCATATTAAATTGTCTATTTCAAGTTATTATTTTTGAAGCATCCACTGATGATGAATTCAAGTTGGACATTTTTAAATATCAAGGAGATAGGTCATTCAGAGAACCAAAGGAAAGAAAATGGATCAATTATGATCCACTTGACTTGTAATATTATGAGGTCAATTGTTCATCAAAGATACTTAGAAAATTCCAAGAACAAAGATTCTACCAATTACTTTGAAATACATAAAAGCAGTGGAATGAAGAAGACAAGGAAAAACAACATGCAAACTGAATCAAAACAAGAAGAACCATATCAATTTGAAGAACATTTGAAGGATGAAGATCCATATTGAAGACTAAATTCTTCAATAACCAAATAATATAATATAGGGGGGTGTTGGAATATATTAAATTATTTGGTACATGCTAATGTATCACATTTGGTACATCCTTATATTAGGAAAGAGTGTCCTAGATTAGAAGTTGAGTATTTACTTTATGCAATGTAATAAATGCACAAGTATTATTAAAGTGTGCAAAGTATTTTGGTTTTGTAAATGTGCATAATTGTCTATACACACGAGTCCATAGAATAGGAAGTTGGAGAGTCTTAAAAAGAGTGAAGGCTAAGAGTGTTCCATGTGAAGATTCATTTTACATCCTATATGTATAGGATATGACATATTTTGTAATATGGAAGTATGGATACTTGAGATCCTTGATTCAATAGAGATACATTTTCGTGAGCATTTATTAATGGCAATTTTATGAGTTATAGTTGAAGTTATTTCTAAGTTTTATACTTTCATAATATTACCATTATTATATATTTCATATTGCAACTTTATTTTTAATCTTTTAGTTGATTTTATCTTAAGTATTTAGCTTCAAAATCTAACAAAAGATACTAAACTTGATACACCATCTAATCTCGCATTCATATATCCACATACTCATAGTAGTACACGACAAGAAGTAAATTTAGGTTTGATGACCTTAGTGATGGAAACGTTAGAACCAACATCAGTGAAGGATGCATTTAGTTTGCCCTGGTGGAATGCAGTTATGGATGCAAAATATGCATCTCTAATAAAGAACAAAACATTGTATCTTATTCATTTTCCAAAAGCAAATAAGCCCATAGGCTGCAATTAGGTCTTCAAAATCAAATATAATGCAATGGATCCATTATTAAGTGTAAGGCATGGCTCATTGCTAAGGGTTATACACAAAAGGAATGAATTGATCATGTACAGACATTCACACCTACAACAAAGATGACTACCATTTGTATACTCTATACATTAGAAGTATACATATGGATGTCAAAAGTGCCTTCCTCAATGGTGATCTCAAAAAAGAGGTGTAGATGACATAACCTGAAGGTTTTATTGTCAATGGGCAACATCAAAAGGTCGACAAACTAAAAAAATCAATGTGTGGGTTAAAACAGGCTACTAGAGCCTAGTACATCAAAATTAATGATCACCTATTATAGCATGGTTTCACCAAAAGTCCCTTTGAAGCAAATATCTATATTAAGAAAGTTTTGGAAATATCTTTAAGCAAAAAGAAGAGTTGGAAATGAAAATAGATGAGTTCAATAAAAAAATTGAGTGATAGGGGTACAGAGAAGACTTAAGAAATGAGGAACATGATCTTCTTATTGAATATCACACCATCCTAGCCAAAGAAGAAATATTTTGGAGGTAGAAGTATAGGGAAACCTAGCTAAAAAAGGGTATCAGAAACTCTAAATTCTTTCATTCCACCTTAATCAAACATAGGAGGGCATCACAAATTAAAGAAATATCTAATGGGTAAAACGATGGTCACAAATGAAGAAACTATTGAGAAAGAAGAAGTAGACTTCTTCAAGCATAGATTCAATGATAGAGGGAAAGAAAAATAAAAGGATGTGGAAGAGATGCTAACCAACATCCCAAAACTAGTCACAACTTTAATGAATAGGTTCCCTGATAAGAAGCTTTCTGAAGAAGAAATCAAAAATACCCTCTTCACAATGAAGAAAGACAAAGCTCTTGAACCAAACGATTTTCCAGTTGGCTTCTTCCAAAGTTTTTGGGATATATTTAAAGAAGACGTAATAGGAGCGATCCATGAGACCTAGGATAAAGGCAGGATAGAAAAGATAATGAACAATACCTTCATAGCTTTGATAAAGAAGAAAACAAGAGCCACTCAACTTGATGATTTTAGACCAATAAGCCTATGTAATATGTCATACAAAATATTAACTAAAGCTCTAGCAATAATATTAATCAAGATTCTACCTTTCATTATCTCATAACAACAACAAGCCTTCGTCAAAGGAAGACAAATCCTAGACAGTATAGTGATTTTTCATGAAACCATCCACTTCCTTAAAAATAACAAACAAGCAGACATATTAATCAAACTGGACAATAGTAAATCCTATGACAAGGTGTCTTGGAGGTTTTTGGACATATTCAAAGAAATTTAGCTTTTCATACTCGTGGAGGAAACTAATCAACAGTTGTATCTCTAGTGCTACCTTCTCCATCTTAGTCAATGAATCCCCTATTGGTTATTTCAATAGCTCGAGAGGTTTCATAAATGGGGACCCCATCTCCTTAGCTCTATTTATTATTATGGTAGAAGCCCTAGGCAGATCTATAAAAAATCCTCAAAATAGGGTCTAATCAGTGGATTGCAAGTAACCAGCAAAACCCCAAATATAACCCATAGCCAATTTGTTGATGACACTCTACTCATTGAAAAAACCTCTGTAAAAGAAGCCAAAGCTTTCAAGCTCATCCTCAACCATTATGAAGGAGCCTCTTCCCAATATGTTAATTTTGACAAAAGCAAAATCTATTTCCTCAATACCCTCATCACCAAACAGAACAAAATCAAAGCAATCATGAAATGTGAAATTGAGAAACTACCTTCCTCCTATCTAGGCATGTCCCTTTTCATTGGCCAAATCAGATCTTCTCATTGGAACACAGTCATTGATAAGCTTAATAAAAAGCTTTTTGGATGGAAACAAAACCTCCTTAGCCAAGCCAAAAAGATATAATTGATCCAATCCACCCTCCAAAGCCTACCAACCTACATGCTATCAATGTTCAGAATGCCTATAAAAACTACAGAAGCAATTGAAGCCATCAATAGGAATTTCCTATAGAAAGGTACAAAAGAAAGAAATAGATACCATCTAGTGAAGTGGGAGAAGGTATGCCTCTCAAAAGCCTATGGAGGCTTGGGTATGAGAAACATGAAAACTCTTAATAGAGCATTAGTAGCAAAACTAGTTTGGAGATTGATAAAAGAAGATAGTAGCCCATGGACCAACATAATGAGGACCAAATATATCCAGGATAATAAGCTAACAACAATACTAAAAAAAATTTAGATAATGGGAGGTTCAATCATCTGGAACCATATTTATGAAGGAATAAGCATCATAGACAAAGGGTCTCGATGGAGGATTGGTAAAGGAACAAATGTGGATTTCTAAGAAGATAAGTGGTGAGACTAAAGACCTTTAGATCGAGATCCAAATCAAGCAAAGTTAAAAAAAACCTTCAAACAAGAATGGGGTATCTATTTTAGATCTTACATAGTCCGACAGGGAGAAGGCACAAACACTTGGAGAACAAACATTGGGAACATGGTTTTAAGGAAAGATCTAGAGCCCCTTCATGCAAAACTAGGAGACTATCTTAACCTAGACTTAGAGGAACCTGACCAGTTAGAGTGGACCATATCAACAACAAGAAACTATACAATTAAAAGTGGATACAACGAAAACCTACATCTACCTCAACAAAAAGCACCTTGGAGAAACTTATGGGGAAACAAATATATTCCAAATATGAAAGTATTTACATGGTTGGTTCTCCAAAATAAAATACTAACTTGGGACAACCTGATCAAAAGAGGTTTTCTAGGCCCCAGTAGATGCCACCTCTGTAAAAGAAATGAAGAGACAACAAATCACCTATTCATGGAATGTCCATTTGTTCAAGATAAGTAGAACCAATGGATGAATATTATAGAGGTATTGAAGGTTATGCCCAAGGAAATTCTTGGTTGGTGGTGTTAATAGATCCCTCCCTGCAAGGATAAGAAACTAATATGGAGTCTAACAATCCCAGCCTTCCTTTGATGTATCTGGAAGGAGAGAAATAGTAGGATCTTCCAAGAAAAATAAGGAGCTTTGAGGCTATTTTCAACCAGCTTCAAGTTAATCTATCTGAACCAGTTATACCTGAACAGATAAATACATACCAATAGTGGAGATCAGTTTTGGACTAAAACCAACAATAGAATCTCTTCTTGCATCCAGGCTTCCAAATTAGTTTTGGGCATCAAAGGAACAGAATTGCCCCATATGAGTTCACAATAGCAACCAATGAGTCCCAAAATCCAAGCTTCCAGATCCAAGGACGCTTAATGGATTTCATATTGAAAGGATATTGGTGATGTTTTGCCAAACTCTCTCCCATAGAAGGTCTACTTGGTTGTTTTTTTAGACCAATCCCAGTAAGGTATTCACCTTATCACCCTGGCAACAACGTGCATATGCTATAGACATCATCTGGAGCTCCTCACCTCTTTGAGCTCAACACACAAACTCAGAGCTTAATTGTTAAGCATAAACGCACATGCTAGGCACAAGATCAATAGGGCTCTAGCTTCCTTGCCTTTAGTGGATTTTGTTACCCTAAGGCCCCTTTGGATTCTAGTTTGCCTTTCGTGTAAAAGGGTGGGGGACCCTTTTAAAACCCCTTTTTTTAAAACCCCTAAGGCAACAAAGAGGATAGTGCATTATGTATGTGGTACATTGGAATATGGCCTAGAATACAAGAATTATAAATTCTTTTTGTAAGGATACATGGAATTGGATTATGTTGGATCTGTAGATGAAAGGAAGTCTACATCTGGATATGTATTTCATTTAAGATCTGGACCTATCTCATGGCATGGCAAGAAATGGCATAATCATCTGTAGAGTTAAAATTTTGTGGCGCACGAGGAGCTGCATGCGAAGCAATATGGTTACAAAGCATACTATTAGATATGCGTATGTGCAAAAATCATCCAACAATGTTGAATTGTGACAATCAAGGTATTCTTAAATTGATTAAGAATTTGATGCTTCATGAAAGAACAAAGCACATTGAAGCTTAGTGTCATTTCATTTGAGAACAAGTTTAGAATCACCAGATTTAGCTCCAGTATATTCCCACCAAAGAACAATTTGTAGATATTTCCACAATCACTTGCTCATGTCAAATTTTAATTGTTTCACAGTACTATGTATGCCAAATTAAGTAATTAAGGGGATGATAGAAGTGTTATTACATAATTTGAGGTTATTACACCTCATAGAAGGTTACATGGAAGTTACATCCATTACCTCTTCTTGATAATGGATATACCATACTATATATGCAAATATCGAAATAATAATGATGTTGAATCTTCTTGCTTCAGTGCTAGAACCATCAATTATCGCATTTAGTTTCTTGGATAGAAGAAAAATAAAAGACCTCTTCGATAGTGAAGGCCCTAGACAAACCATAAAAATGGTGGTGAAATAAAGATCCATGGTAGTGCAAAAATATCAATTAAAAAGGATAATTTTTTTTATAATTAATATACTGCTTAAGACGATACATATTCAAGATGCAAGCTCACTGCCACATGTAACCCCTACGTAGAAATGCTTAGGTTTTGGACACTAAAATTGTCACCTTGCCATTGTCCTTAGTCCAATGATAAGATGTTGAGTAATAAATATCAATACATGTACTAGTTATGTAACCTTACCCAAAAGTCTTTAGAAAATATACAAATTTGTACCTAAAAAATTATTCGACAATATAGTGTCATGCCAATAGTAATCAAGATAACATATTTGTCAACTAGGGTTCAAACGATGGGAAGAGCAATGAAGGGCTATGACTTCAGCGAGGAAAGAAACTAGAAATTCAAATTTGGTAAAGCAGACTATGATAGTGCAATGTTTTAGAAATATTACTCTACTAAGATGCAAGGCATATATAGTAGAGGTGAAGTTTTGGCATTGTGAAGGCTGCTATAGGAAAATTTCAAGAAAGATTGATAAATTCTGGAGTAATTGTATTCATACAAAAATTTGAAAAGTCCCAAAAAATGAAAATCAAGAATTCAAACATTTTATGTAAATGATGTAGGTTTCTAACTATAGCATCTCAATTGAGATAAGTATATATTTGTAAACTCTCAAGCTCTAAAGAAGAGAGATGTGATTTGTCAAGGGTGGGGGACCCGAGTACAACCCCTTATTATCAAGCAAAAAAAAATTATGTAAACTATGAAAAAAAACCTTTTATTTCCTTATAGTTTATTTGCAATAATTATATCTCTTCATCAAATCAATTGTTTCCACTTTGGTTCCTACAATAACTTGGAATAGTAACATTTTCCCCATCTAAGGCAAAAATGTTCAGATAATTTTTTCAAAACTTGTACATTCTAAACTGCTACCAACACCATGTTAATTCTAGAAAAGTATCACATGCTAAAATTTTGGTGCTATCATACACCACAAAGTCTAAGATGAACTATTTTGATACCAAATTTGATATCAAATTGGAAAACAATAAATAAATATTACAATAATATTCTTCAAATATATATATCTTCTTGTCACTACCATAGTAAGCATATGTGTGAAGACCCCAAATTTATTATGGAGTAATGCTCAAGCTAGAAAACTTCATTGCACCTATAAAAACCCATTTTATCCCTTCAAATTGATTTGTTTAAATGATTTTAAATGTACGGATTACTTTGAAGCATGAATTATTGTTCATAGAATGATCATCTTTCCCCTTTGCTTTTGTAGCACTAATATTCTTTATAGAGATCTAAAAAAGCCTTTCTAGCATGTTATCCTTAATAACTTGTATTAATTTATAGATAGATTTTATAGTCTCAAAGGTGAACAAATTCAACTTGTTATCACTATATCATCTCCTCATCAACCCACTTGATCTAGCTCTCATTTGTCTAATAACTTCTGCCCTTAACAAGTTTTTTAATTGGCCTCCTAAAAAATAATGAGATTTTTCTCCAATCTATCTATTATAGCCGACTATTTACTTCATGTTAATTCCACAAATGTATAACAAGGTGGGAATCTAAGAGTTTCAATATGTTTAGATGATTAGTTGTTCTAATTAATTGTTGAATAAATGGTGTCTACTAGTCCTGTCCACTTAAAAATTATTAGTTAAAACACCTATTGGCATTGATTCAAAAAATCCTTCTATTCCATTTCATAATAAACCAAACATAAACATCAATTCTATGTTCCCAAAGGTATTTCTCTTCCATACCTATTTATATTACATGTCCACATGAATAGATCAAACAACTTCACAATTGTATAAAATAGTGATCAACTTATCACATTGATTTCGATCTCAATCTATGAAGTAATGATAGGTTATATGGGTTCCCCACTATCATATATGCTTATCTTGAAAAAACATTAAACTAATTTATCTAAAAGATATGTATGTTGCCAATAGTATTAGTTGATGTCTACCAAAAATAAAATAAAAAATGAAACACAAATATAAAGTCATACATAGAAAAACATAAACTTACCAAATACCTAGTAGACGGCATGTTTTTCAAAATACACCGCAACTAGTGCTCTTTACATACATTTACTTTGAATAGCCTGTGAAGGAAAAAGATAGTATAGTGGTGCTTGCCAATGCATTTTCACGGCAAAATCGATAAAATGGTTAGCAACATGATTCAAGATCCCATTTCTTAAAGAGACAGGACGGATGGCATTTTTTCTCCTAAAGCCCTTCAATGTTAATATCATCTGCATTGTTATCATTGCACTCACACAGTACTGAGGTGGAGCGATGAATAAATTGAAATTAAGCCTTAATAAAATTAAGATTTTCACGAGTGAGATTATAATTGTTAATCAATGCATCAAATTTTACAATTAATGAAATATTGGATTATCCTCTTTGTTTTGCTTTACCCACGCTTAATATATAAGACATATAACTTTAACCATTTTTATATTACCATCATTCATGGGGACTTCTTGGCATATCCAAGATATGCTTATTTAATTATAAAATGATATATAGAAGGACATTGTTTTGTAGTTTGATTTCTTATATTTCTCTTCCAATAAGTCCACTTGCCCTTTTGAAAACTTGAAGGATCCCATGATTCATTATAGACTATAGAGAAAAGTTTCTTCCTTAAAATTTACAGTATAGCAGTCGATTTTTAAAAGAATCAACTGCTAAAAATGCTTAATTTTAGACCAAATGGATGTGGTAGTTAACAGGAAAGTATTTGGAGATTCCACTGCCAAGATGTGTAGCAGAAATGAGAATGCAGCAGTACTGTGCCTAAAGATGAAAAGTTGCCAGTAGCCTCCACTATGAGAGTAGTAATCTGAAGAGCATTTTCTAAAGAAAAAATAATAAAAAATCATAATCTACACACAGATGATATCCAAGCAGATACACTGCGTAACTGAATTTCTATAAAATCTAGTGTATTTACATTTCCTCGTGGATTTATTGAACTGAAGATGTTTCTGATGATTTTTTCTAAATAATTTGCTGCTCCGGAAAGTCAAGATGCAATCTATCCCAATGCAACTTTCACTATTCTATAGGCATTGTTCTCAACAGTTCTGCTGTTCGCAACAAGTGGTTTGTATCCACATATGGGTAATGTTGCAGTAGCTTCAAATTAGTTGTAAAATCACCAGCCAACAAGCGTCTCCGTACGCAGATCAGCATGGCACAGCATATTCTAAGCAGGATTTCCTATATACATAAAAGCAGAAAGTATGGCAGCATCAAGGAGGGAAACAGATTAATATATTCACAAAACAAATATTATGAAATTAGAAGATGTAGCACGTATCTAACTAGTATTTCAAAACATCTCTGCTGTCAGCATCAAAAGAGTTACTGGCAAAATTCAAAGACCAAATACATTAAACAGCAAATTGAAAATTGGAGCATATCCACCATAGTTTTCAAATTAATGCTTTGACTTTCTTGAAGGAGAAACAATTCTACTTATACAGCATACCAGAGGACCATCCGAATTGCTTAGAAGTGAATCCCAAATGCGTAAGCAATCAGGGAAACTGAACTCCTGGGTCAGTAGCAGAGTAATCCATCTGAATGCATAAAACTGAGGATTCACCTGTACGTGACAATTCAATATTTATAAACAAGTAGCTACTCTCTTCTTTCAAGAAATGAAGAGTCAAAAGTACCTTCATAACCTTAAAAAATGTATGACTATTTAATGCTTGTTTTCTTCTAATCTACTATTTTCAATTAGATAATCTACCATAATTTTGGTGAAGATATGACGGACTGTACAAAGAAGAGACATTGGGTAGAGTTTGGGAGATCCATTTGTCATGTAGTTTGAATGAAGCCAAAATGGATTATAAAATGAAACCTAGCCAATTTAACAAAAGACAAGAATAAAAACAAAAGGATGTAACAGATCAAAGATGTTACTGGCAAAATCCAGGCACTTGAATATTTGCAAGATGCTCATGTGAAATCTGTAGATAAGAATTTGCTTAGCCCAGGAACTAGTAGCACTTATGAAAATAGGAAAGAATAGAAGGACAAAGTTTGATTAACAGTACATTTTCAGAATTACTTATAAATTTTCATATATTCATAATGTGCGTGCAAGTGTGATTACTTTACCTAAAACTTAATAGTCCCAATAACAAATTTAAACCTATCTAGCAAATTCTTCTAATTTTTTTGCCCCAAATAAATGCATATTATATATAGGATTTGTCAAAGCCTCCATGTGTTAAGTAAATACTAGTTCAAATATGTATAGAAAGACACTATAGGAAGCTAAAAAGAGTTTTTGAGTGGAAGCCAAACACAACTAGTAGGGAATAAGACAATGGAGGCCTTATAAACATGAAGGAGAAAAAACAAATTAATCACAATCTATCGTCTTACTCTGAATATTAAATTAAATGGATCAGAGCTTTAGCTATTAATATTTATTTGAAAAACACACTAAGCTCTGAACTATTGTTTTTCACCCCCTAATATTTATAATCTAAATTGCTTTAACAATACCATGGCCTTGTTACTATGATTGAAGGACGGATGATGCAGGATTATCTTCTTTAAATTTGACAGGGCCTTTAAAGGCAGCCCAAGAGTAGCTGTGGCTGCAGGAACAATTAAGATTCACAAGGGCTAATAGAAATTATGTTTTACAAATTCAAAGGCTAATAGAAGTTATGTTTTACAAATTCAAAGGCTAACAGAAATTATGTTTTACAAAGAAATTGGAAATTGCTTTGCATAATAAAGGCAGCTAGGGTCCTAATCTGAGGTACGAGAACTTTGTGTTCTGAAGGATTGAGGAAATGTAGAAGAGTAGACAAGGTGGTTGTTTATAGAGCTAAGGTAGGAACAGGGCCATATGGAGAGAGCTAAGGTAATTAGTTACAGATTATAACAGAAAATGGAGTAAGTGATATTTTTAGAGATGCAAATAAAGTAGCAGGCAAAGTGGCAAACATTGAAAAATACCACGAACCAAAAAAATCAAAATCATTAGATCCTAACCAACTATAGAACAAAGGCACATTAAATTCAGATGACTCAAATAGGTTCATGACAATAATGATAGCAAGAAATAAAGGCTACATTGAAGTCATTATCCGTAAGAATAGTGACATATCAAAAAACAAATTGAAGGTTCCCAAACAATAAGATTAGTGCTGAAAAATTATCTGAATGTCTGGTTGAGCATGGCAAATAGATATATGTCAGAGTAGGCAAAGATTGACGGTGTCTTTAACACTCAAAACCATAAAGGTAAAAACAAAATTACTTTGGAAACCATTATAAGATATACGAAGTGAACAGACAGGAACAGATTAATTTAAGAAGATGCGGGGATGACTAGAAGCCATTAAACAATCAGAAAATAGTGAAATCCACATAACAGTGACCAGGATGCTCAAAAAATTATTTATAACCGAAAAGAAGATGATCAAGGAGCAATACATAGTGTTACTAAAACAAGACAAGCAACCAGATTTGTGATACCAACCACAGAGGGGACAATGCAAATAGAAGCAGTCGTTGCCAAAATGACATCACAAACAAAGGAAAATTTTTCCAGCCTAGCATAAATACCTGGGAAAGTATGTAATGAACTCAAATGTTCCACAGGGGATTAAGAACTACTTTTAGGCAGAGAATTAAGAAAGTACAGCTAAGACAGGATAAGTTACGCAAGCTAATAGAATAAAGCAAGTATAGTTGGAAATATAGCAAGTTTAGATAAAAGAATAAAGCAAGTGCAGCTGTAAGGACAAAGCAAGGACAGCTGAGGGAATGAAGCACTTCCTCATCCATAAGTATTAAGCGCTTCATGAATAAGGTGTCTTTTTGCAAACAGAAAATTCGTATTCGCAAAGGAGAGGCAAGAAAATTGGTCCTCTTCTCGAATCTGGAATGGCTCAACTGCAAGCTTGGGCTATTCTGTTTATTGGTTGTAGGCAGAAGAGATTTCTTTTATTATTCTAATAAGAGTTTAAATTTCAAATCTGTTACATTTTATGTATGATCTCAGCATCTGTGAGAAAATTGTGTAATAATTTATATGATTCAGTGCAGAATTCAGATTTCTGCTTTTTGAGTTTTTTTTATCAGTTTAAATTTCAGAGATTCATAACAATTACAAAGTTATTCCTTGCAGGCTTCAATGTTATACTAATGCAACAACTGACTAGTTTCAAGTTTCAACATCTACATGAGCAATAAGCAATCAAGAAACCAACAAGGGTATGTTGGAGATTCAGTTGAAGCAGATCATTGAAGCAAACGATTTTTCTTCAAAGCAAAGACAAGCGTCGGAATCCTCATGACCAAAATGCCTACATAGACCACACCAACACCAACATTTATCCCTTGAGCAAGAACTAGTAGGTAGGAAGGATTTACTATATTGATTGCACAGCCAGGAGATTGTACAATAGCACAGCAAGAAAGAGCTAAGTTTTCTGGTCAGTTTAACTCTCATCTTATGGTTCTATGATCTATCAATGTGTAGCGTTTGTGGTGTTGTAAAAGTATGGATGTAAAAAATAGGCTAATAGGATTTAGTCAGCACAGAGGATTACTATGATACAATTTGTAAGAAGAAAAGGAAGCATGTAGCAGCTATCCCATAAAAAGTTTGGTGAAGTTTCCGAGATGCAGATGGTGCAAGACGAAAGGTCAAGTTTGTGGGGCAGTGAAACGTGTTTCCAGGATGTCATGATGCATCTCCATGGAACATATGATAAATTTAACTCCCAGATTGAAGAGTTTCAGTGCATCATTCTGTGATATTCCAGAATCAATTTACTGTACAATATTAAGACAAATCAGACCAAGAAAGAACAACTTGACTCATTAAGAGTCAAGACTGTCCTATTCCTTTCAATCCACTGATATTTAACAAAGGAGGAGCACGGTTTAAATCCATGATAGACATCAAGAAGTCAATGCATGTAGTCATAGACACGACTGATTGCATGGACGGAAATGTGAATAGTTAAAATGAATAACATTTATTAACTTAGACCAACGTAAACTTTCAAAGAACTAAGTATTTATTAGATTCCTCTCACATTTTGGCTATGTAAAGATAATTCCTCGAAAATATTCATTAACATTCCTTCTAGCCTTTGGACACTGTATACACATCGGAGAAACAAAACCATTTGCCCATAGACACAATTCAAGACTACCTTCTCAAATAAGATTTGCTTTTCTCTCTTTTATCCATTTTGTAATTCACTAAGTGTATCATACTAGTGAATTTAGTGCCCTTAGAATTCTTTCTTATTACCTTGGTAGCAACCTTAACCTACTTCTCTTATTACCTTTGTAGTAATTTCAAGGTGACGCCATAACTCTTCATCATGTTTCTTCAAAAGCGCTGTCAATTTTGCAATTGTAGATCGTATGCCGACAACACTGTTATCCAATTGTTGACAAAAGTGATCCCGAAAGTCACTTAGCAACTCAACAAAACAGAAAAATGTGTCAGCTTCTGCATTAGCCTGCACAAGAATGAGCCAAAGCACAAAATGATTAGTAAGTTGCAATAACTTTATCCAAATTGGTCATGCTCTTCAGTTTGTTTGAAGAATTAATTAAAGCCAAAAATACAACACGTGATAATAAAATTTTATATATGCAAGACATTAAAACGACCAATAGGAGATGAGAAAATTGAATTTACAATTGCTTTTGGGTTTCCTGGACCTTTAATACCAAGTTTACAACAGTCTAATCTGGAGATCTTTTCCTGCCTTCATGTCTTAACATTTGCAAGAAATAGCAGGACATTCAGAAATAGCTCTCTAGAAGTGGAAAAACTCATGTTTATGATAAAATTGCCATATCTTTGACGATCTTCTAAGGATTTAGAATCAAATTCACTCCCGCAACACTGCTAAATAAGGAACCATTTGTAAGATGGAAGATGTATGCAGACAACAAAGAGGACCCCTTATCTTAAGGGATTACCAGTTGTAGGCAGGGTGCATCTGGTCTGGCATCCCACTTTCAAGAAGAATAAAAGGGAAAGATTCAACACCCACTTGGTTTGGAGCAAGCGGTGGGGAGAGAAGAGTTTGACACCATAAACCAGGGTTCCAATCCCATGGGTAAATCTTAACATTTGCACTGTGGGTTTGGGACAAATGGTGGGGAATGAGGAGTTTCACACCACAAACCAAGGTTCCAATCCCATGGGTGAAACCCAACATTTGTCCAATGGATTTGGTGCAAGCATTGAGGAACAATAAGTTTCACACCATAAACCAAAGGTTCCAATCCCATATGTAAACCTTAACTTTTAGTCAACATGGTTTTGGGTAAGCAGTGGGAAGCAAAAAGTTTCACACCCTCAGCCAAGGTTCCAATCCCATGAATGTATCTTAACATTTTAACACTGTAATCCAAGGTTCCAATCTCATGGTTAAGCATCAATATCTTCGCCATAGGGCTTGTGGCAGCTTTTGGGGAATAAGAAGTTTCACATAGTAAGACAAGATTCCCATCCCCTAGGTGAACCTTAATATTTTGAACCCAATGGGGTTGGGCAAGCAGTGGGAAGCAAGATGTTTCACACAATAAGCCACCTTTCCAATCCTATGTGTGAACCTTACCATTTTTGCCCATGGGGTTGTGGTTCAACTGGTGAGAAAGGATGGTTCACAAAGAGCCCACCAAGGTTCAATTCCCATGGATGTCGTGATAATGCAGTTTGTTGTGATACCATTATGAGTTTGTTGATATATCACAGTTTTGTGGTCAAGATGTAATACAGGTAGTGCTTGTTTCAATCCCATATAACCAATTTAATTTATTATAAAAAAAAAAAAGTTTTGACAGCCAAATATGCCCAGACTACAAAAGAGAGCTTATCATGAGCAACTGATGGACACTTTGATATGAGAACCTCAAACCATTATGACCAGGAGGAATGTGAAAATAGTGACAATAGTTATTGCTACAAAGGTCTTGGTTTCACAGTGGAGGTAAATCATTTCATTCCTAAATATTTGTGAGATTATCACAAAGATATTCCTGCAGAATGAATCTGTACTGCTTTATATGAAGTATCTTCTTATTTGGCTTTCTATGCTACATTCTTCTTGCAAATTGTGGACAGCAATATCTGCCAGACAGATTATCTCCAACATTGCTGGTTGCATGACCTGCATCTCCCTCCCTTGGCCAGGTAAAAGTCTGATGTTACTGGAGATGTTTGAAGATTGATCATCATCTCCCTGGTAATGACAGGATTCGTCAAATGTATTCTCTCAATGAAATGGAGAATGAGGAACACTTTGGCTTCTGGGGCCCCATCTACTACAAGATTTGTAGGAGGTACTACTGTTTGTAAAGCCACTCTACAATTTCATTCTCCACCTTTTGCTGCCACCCAGATCAGAGATTCTTAGATCCTTTTCCCTGCAAATTTCTTACTATTCAGTGTAGTGAACTCCAGGAGATGCATAGACATAATAGACTGATTATTTTTTTCTCCCTGTTTCAGATTTCAGTGGTTTTAAGTGCCTCTCGCCTGCAGTTGGTGACATACCATGAGGCAATGTGCTTATTCTTCTAAAACCCTTGAAGCACCTCAATAATCCCACCATCTTTGTAGTTCAGGAGACATTGCTCAACTTGGTATGGAGGTCCTCTAAGACCCTCTTGGAGGCATACTCCCATCACCAGTTTCCTCCCCACTCTCAGTTTTTGTCAACCTTGGATGCTAGTTGTGGTGCCTTAGTGAGCACCATCCATCCCCCAAGGATCACAAAAGGCCAACTAACTTAACCCAAGGCACTCCCCAATGGATTTTATCAGATCCTGCATTGACAGCCTCAATGGGGTTTAGCATAAGCACATCAAGCCTCACATTCCTGATACAGATACAAACAAGTGACAATAGTATGTACAGTTTCAGTCCCACTCACCTGGTCTGCATCAACTCCCATTTAATTGAGGCATCCATCCATCCCATGGGTATCCAAATGAACCTGCTCCTATTCATTAGTATTAGGGTTTTATATTTTTGAGTTTAAACAATAGCCCTTAGTTTTGTTCTTAGCTACCTAGTTTTATTTTTAAATGGTTATGTGGTTGAAAATGGCCCTGCCCATATTACATCATGATCGCATTATAGCAATATTTCAACAAACCACATTATTGCAGTATTACAACAAACCTTTTAATCACAGGTCACCTTATCGCAGGAGTGCCCATCAGAATGTAGGGCTTTGAACTGTGGTGGTGCTCTTGTAGATTCATAATGCCTTGGATATTTGCTTTCTTAGTTTGTTTAATTCTGGTTTGGTATTTTTTGTTTCTGCTCCTGGGTTTCTCTTATTATAATTTCATTTCACTTGTTTGCACATTATTAAGAGTAACCAAACTCAAATTGCTACCACCTTGAACATCACTGTGGTTCAGCCACCCAAAGGAGAATATCCCATAAATATGGAGGACAAGCCCCAGGATAACAACCCCTAAATGAAAATTCAGTCTGATATTTTGTTTCTGATACCCAGTAATCTTTCACATCTAATGATTTCCAGGAAGTACTGCAGTTCACATTCAAGTTTGATGGTCAATGGCAGGTATATATTTATATGGCTGTTTGCTCATTTGCAATACATATGGCACAGATTGATTCTATGCCTTAACTATGGTGGTTAATGTAACAAATGGTACGAGTTCTGTCCTCAGCCAAAAAGTTTAATAGGACCAGGAATTTATCTCTTTCATGTATGTTACACATGGTAAATTCTTATATGTAGCTATTAGATCTGATTAGGTTTTCAAGAGATGTACTGGAATAGCCTATCTGGGCTTTTGCAGATTTTATGAATAATTTATATTACAGGTGGGTCCCCCATGGATTGTAGCCATTTTATCCATTAAAAAGAAAACACAGATGAGAAAATATAAACATAGTGAAAAAGACGAAGTGCTGTAAAGATTTTGTTTAAAATAATTACATACAGTAAATGTTGCTCAAGAAACACTTCTTCCAAACCCAAATGATGTTTCCTTGACTATTACAGTCTTTATACCTAAAAACTAAATAAAAATTGCTTACTTCTAAACCTTTCTCATTTGCTAAGTGTTTATATTATGGCATGTCTTATTATTAAATTGAACATAAGTAGGCAGTGACTATATACATTGTTACCTAGATTTACTTCTACTGATTTACAATGATATGCCTGACATTTATCATCAACAATTACAACACACATTAGCAAGACATTTTGGGTAAATATATAAACACAATTTTATGCCAATCTTTCACCAACTTTTATCAAATGGTATTAGCTCAACCAGTCATATCCCTCAACTTTCAAGGAGAAGATCCAGGTTCGAATCTTGCCAAGCAATACATGAATAATTGCCAAATTGTTGTAATACCACTATATGGTCATGATGTAATACGGGTGAGACCTGTCTTAATCCCATATAACCAATGTTATATTCCTCAATTTTCAAAGAGAAGATCCAGGTTCGAATCTTGCCAAGCAATACATGAATAATTGCCAAATTGTTGTAATACCACTATATGGTCATGATGTAATATGGGTGGGGCCTGTCTTAATCCTATATAACCAATTTTAAAAAAAAATCTTTTACCAACTTTTGGGGATGTGAAAAAATAAAATATGGAGGAATGCATTTATAAGCAAGATCAGTAGCGAAATATAAGTTCTTCCGAAAGCGAGAATGATAATGCAACTTTGATTTTCACATAAACTTGTTTCCTTTTAAAGGAACAAGTAAGATAACATATTATGTTTGATAACAAAGCTCTGCTATCCCAATGGAAGAAACTGTTGGCAGAATGATTGGCACCATGGGGATAGTAGCTGTCATGATATGATTATGAATAATGGAATTTGGCATCATTCTTTTTGCATGTGTTTTGGTCAGAAAAGTCTTGTCAATGCTTTTATAGATGAGTTTCAAGAAAGTTACAAAGTATTATAGACGTTATAGACGAGAATGGATATGTGGGTCCATATCCAATATCCCATGCTCAATAAAACAGAGTTTTGCATGGGGCCACATACTGTGTATATCCCATATCTTGAGAATGCGAGGATGATCCTAGGTATATTGGGCCTCCTCGCATAAATCAGTGAAATTCTGCTTTTGTTTTTTCTTCTTTTTTTTGTGGTTGTATGGAGTTAAAACGAGCCCTACTTAATTACATCATGACCATATTGTTGTCGTGTTTCTACGAACTCTATTATCACGGGATGCCTTATCATTGTCCATACATTCCTTCAATTCATAGGAGAATTAGGGGTTGTTGGGACTAGTAGCAATAGAATCATTTCCTCTCCTTGCAAGCTTACCCCATTATGTGCTAGACAATTGGCCATTGAATTCCTTTCCCTAAATATATGATTGAACAAGAGGCTACAAGCATGTTGTAATAGTTCTGCAATGTCCTGAAGTACCTGATTGACTTACCAATTCAAGCAGCCATATCTTTGAATTTCATCACAAAGGAGACTTAATTTTGGGTGGTGCTCATACAATTTAACTCTTCATAGTAATAGACTAAATCAACATTAACCCTAACCCTAATGCTCAAGGGCCAACTAACTTAACCTAGGGCCCAAGCTAATAATAATAAAGATAGCCAATGTAGCTATATTGGAGCTGTTACATGGCTTCCCCCTCATAAAGCTTTGTCCTCAAAGCTGGAAAAGACTAGAAAATGCTCTGAGGCTCCCACGTTGAATTTTCTTCTGGAAGATCTTGCCACTTGATGAGGAACTCGTGAATCTGACAAGACTGCTGAAGACGAACTCTAGTCTGCAACACTGTTTTTGATTGCAGAGTGATTCGTCCTTCTTCATCGAGTACTAGCAGCTCCATCTAGGACTACACCTTCTAGCCAATAACCTATTTGAGACAGGATGGATGTGGAAAGACAATGGAAGCACCAACTAATATGCCACTTCACCAATGCGACAAACCACTTTGTAGGGGTCGTAAAATCAAGGAGTCAACTTCTGACTGGACTTGGTCTTCAAGAACAATTGCTTATGAGGATGGTGGCGCAACAAGACCATATCCCCCATGGCAAATGGCTGCTCAAAATGATGCAAATCCTATTGTTGTTTCATGCGTTTCTAAGCCTAAGTCAAATTATCTTTAAGAAGTTGCAGCACAAGCCATCGCTGCAGCAACAAATCATCCACCTAAGCCACCTTGGAGGATCCTGGAACATACTGTCACTGATGGAGGTTCTTAACCATACAAAGCCTCAAATGGGGACATCTTGAGGGAAGAATGGTAAGAAGTATTGTACCACCATTTAGCTAAAGAGAGCCAACGAACCCATTGATATTGCTTGTCTTAGGCAAAACAACGAAGGTAAGTACCCAAACATTTGTTTACGAACTCCATCTAGCCATCTAACTAAAGGATGATAAGAAGAGGCCATATTGAACTGAGTACCACTAAGACAAAAGAATTCCTTCCAAAAATTGTTGGTGAAGATAGGGTCACGATCATAGACAATGGACTTGAGCATACCATGCAATTTTAAAAACAGAATCAAATAATACCTTGACCAACCTTGTTGGCTAAGAAGGGATACTGCAGTGCACAAAAATGAGTGTACTTGGAAAGGTGATCCACTTCCACAAAGATCACTATTTTGTCCATAGTTGAGAAAATCGGGAATTCGGGAAAAATGGGCATGGAAAAAAAACGAGAAATCGAGGAAAAAATCGGCCAAAAAAAAACAAAGAAAATGCAAATTTTCATTGAAAAAAGTTTTTTTCATGCATATCACAATGAATTAACATTATGCAAATCAAATATTAATGATGTAAGACTATAAGCTTAAACTACACATGAAAGTGGCAAGTGATACAAGCTTAAAGCTTTAAACTACACATGAAAGTGACAAAACACATCTTAAATAAAGAAATTTTAATGCGTCCAAATTCAAATATTCTTGTATTGCTTATAATATAAAAAAGGTCCAAATTAAAAATGTGTCATGAGTCATGACAAATACAATGTTTCAAGATCTTTGAATGCCTTTGTCCTTTACCCTAGCAGAAGCTCTAATCTCTCTTTGGGGTTGTGCTCTTGCTTCTTCTTATGCCCTAGTTGCTAACACCCATCACCACCTGTGTCGGGGGTCAAGGGGGTAGGAGCCCCCTTGTGGGGTCGCGGGGCAACGCCCTTCGCGCCTACCTTGTAGCAATACAAGGCAAGGTCCCATTAATACCTTCACTATCTAAACTGAATTTTTCTCCTTGTTTGCATTTTGGTGCAAAAAGGATGTTGCAAATACTAATATGGGACTTCAACAACTCATAGGCTGAATAAAACACCAACAAATTAACTTAAATGATGATTGCAATTGGTTTTAACTTTTTACTTGGGCAGTTGTTGGTGGCTGCCGAATTCCTTCAAACTCCAAAAAATCCATTGTTAGGATGCATTTTAGGGTTTTGTTTGGTGTGGTAGCAGGTAGGCAGACCTCTCTCTCAAGTTTGGAAGAAGCAAAATGAGGTAAAATTGAAAAAAAAAATGTCGTTTTCTCTCCCCATTTGGCTACGACATTTTTTCGACAAAAAAGCAATGATTTTTTGAAAAAAAACAATTCTGATGTCATTTTAATCATTTTGGATTTGATTTTTTACCATTTTTTGTAACTATAGTTTTGCCCTTAGATTTGGCAAGGCGCTCAATGAAATCCATGGAAATGTGCTCCCATTGGCGATCAGTTATAGGAAAGAGTTGTAACAAACTAGGAGAATCAACAAGTTCCTCCTTCTTGTTCTGACATACCTCACATTCGTCCACAAAGGTCTTGACATCCACTTTTAATTCTTTCCAAGAAAAGGATTGCTTCACCCATTGGTATGTTTTTAAGAATCTAGAATGTCTAGCCAAAGGAGATGCATGCAATTCTCGCAAGACACTAGTCTTAACAGCCAAGCATGGAGGAAGATAAATGTGATCTTTCTTGTGGAGAACCCCATCAACATATGAAAAAAAAAGGAAGACAATGAAGAGCCAGACTCCACTTTATGAATGATGCTAGCAATATTTGGGTCAGAAAGCCATTCCTCTCGAACCTTGGAAAGTCGTTGTGGAAGAGGACTAGAGATGGCACTTATAGCAGCAACGTCTTCATGTTTGCAAGATAGAGCATCAACTACCACATTCTCCTTTTCCTTCTTGTACTCAATGACAAAATCATACCCCAAGAGCTTTGCCAACCATTTATTCTATTCAAGACATGAGAGATGTTCTAGGAAATTCTTAAGGCTGCTATGGCCGGTCTTGATGATGAAGCAACGCACCAACAAATAAGGTCGTCATTTATCTACGACAGACAGAACAACTCACATTTCCTTCTCATTAGTGGATCGTCCCAAATTCTTGCTACAAAGTTGCTTGCTTGACCATTTTGCATGAAAACAACTCCAATACTTGTGCTTGAAGCATCACACACATTGACAAAGGGTTTGTTGAAATTAGGAGTGACCAAAACAAGGGTGGTACACAAAGCCCTCCTTTAGGGCATGGAAGGCTTGGGAAGTTGCTTCGGACCAAACAAAGGCATCCTTACTAGTGAAAGTAGTGAGAGGAGAAGCAATATTGCCATAGTTGCTAACAAATTTCTTGTAGTGCCCAATGAGACCTAAATCCACCAAGCCGCTTAAGGGATTTGGGTAAGGGCTAGTCTTGCATGGCTTTGATCTTGGTAGGATCGATCTTGACTCCTTCCTAAGATACTCCATGTCCCAAATATTCTACTTCATGGACCCCAAAGGAACATTTGGACCTTTTGACAAAAAGAGTTTTTCCTTTTGTAAGAGGTGAAGAACTTGGTCCACATGAACTAGATGAGCTTCCCATAACTTGTTATAAATTAAGATATCATCAAAGAAAACTAGGACAAACTTACGAAGAAAAGGACAAACGACAAAATTCATGAGGCTTTGGAAAGTGGAAGAAGCATTAGTAAGACCAAAAGTCATGACTAGGAATTCATAATGATCCTTGTGTTCAAGAAGCAATTTTAGGAATGTCCTCTTCTCTAACCCTAATTTGATAAAATCCAAAGTGCAAGTCCAGTTTTGTAAAGAATTTAGAACCAAGCAATTCATCCAATAAATCATCTATAATAGGGATAGGAAATTTATCTTTGATGGTGATCCTATTGAGAAGTTGGAAATCGGGACACATGCGCCAAGAATTGTCCATGTTCCACATCATAACCACCAAAGAGGAATAAGGACTAATGCTTGGATGGATGATTCCTTGCTCCAACATTTACTAGACCAGCTTCTCAATTTCAAACTTTTGGGGTTAGGCATAGCAATAAGGATGCACATTAGGAGGTTAACCTCCCAAAACTAGTTGGATGGCATGATCATATGTGTGCTTAGCGTGAAGACCCATGGGCTCACCGAAGACATCTACATAATGATCCAAATGTTTTGCAAGTCTAAAGTAAGAGTTGGAAGAAGCAGCTCCAAAGACTAAACTTTCATGCAATTGAGTTGGACAAAGAATCCACGATCACCTTTATTTCCACGTTGTGGGAACTCATAACCTTGGTGGGAGAAGTTTGAATTCCTTGAAGACAAATGACCTTCCCATTTTCCATCCATTTGACATATAGCCATTGTAAATTAATAGTAACTTCGCAAAGCTAAGATAGCCATTGTACTCCCAATATGACATCTGCATTTTCCAAATTCATCGCAAAGAGATTGCCAAACCAAATATGATCACCCACCTGGATGTTAAGCTTAGTCGTCCGAACCACATACTAGTTGTGCCCCCATTTACAATCAATACTTGGAATTTGTCCTGGTTTGAAGAATTGATACACAAGCCCAAATACTTTGTTGTCTTGCCATCAATAAAATTATGCATGCTACCTGAATCAATCAACACATTGTTGCGTTGATGTTTGATGAATCCTTGGATCTTGATGGTATGGTGAGCCTAGAGCCCCATAAGGGCAAAAGCAGAAAGAGCCATGGTATCATCCTTGTGCTCAAAATTGGCTACTTTAGCTGGTTGCTCCTGCTGCAATGAATCTTCATCTTCTAACACTACGACTTCTCCTTCCACTCGAAAGTTACAATGTTCTTCATAGGCCTGATCTCGAGGATGGTGTGAGCAACATTCGAAACAAAAGAATCCTTGGGGTCGCTCATTATTGCGATTGATGAAGTAAGGTTGTTGAGGATGGGGACGGGGCACTTGAAACTTCTTTTATGCCACAAGAGCTACACATTCAGCATCCTCAAGGGTGTAGGGATCAAGCATGTCAACTTCCCACCAAATTTCATCCTTAAGACCATGGTAAAAGGCTGAGACCACCATTGTTGGATCCAACTAATAGGTGTAGCTGAGTAGACTTGTTTTGTGCAATAATCCTCAATAAACCATATTTGCTTGGTTTGCATCAAATGGACTACATATGATGTGGAAGATCCTTTGTCAAACTTACAAAAGAATAAAGCTTTGAGCTCAAGCCACAACAGAGGTCCCATGCCATATTAACCACTGGTGAGCATGAATTTCCACCTTAATAGCAGCTTATGTAACTCAGCCTTCTTTAGGAACATGGTATAGATGGGTGATGCTATCCATCTTGGCCAACCACCCACGTGGATCAGCACCCTCAAAGGTTGGGATGTCGATGCATGGAACAAGAACATCATGAGGCCAGTAAAGGAAATTAGAAGCACCTCCTACAAAGGGATCAATATCAGAAGCAAAACCTGAGTTATGAGTTATGACCACCCATACCTAGAATATTACTAACCCTGGTAGCATAGGGAGTCGTGGGATTACCATAGGACACTGGAGGTCTGTGACCAAAAGATGGTTGTTGATGGATGCTTGTGTCCTTTAATTTGGTGCACGTTGTATACCCTGTGGTTGCTGCCCAACAACTTGTTGAAACTCTTGGTCAAGGGAATGTGCAATAGGAGGAACATTGAGATAGCTTTGGATGACTGCTAAGGTACTCTTTATTTCAATTTGAGAGTCTGCAATGGCCTTAACCACTTTTTCTTGTTTCTCAATATAGGATCACAGACCAAAGTCAATAGTATCAAGAAGAGCATTACAAATTGGAGTAACAAGAGAAGCAACACGAGGTGTGTTGGGAAGAGAGGCAAGAGGAGGGTTGTTGGGAGGAGGCAAAGTCATGGCATTTAAAGAAGAAAGAACATATTGATCAAAACTATTGATATTTGGAAGGGTGTTGTGGTACTTATCGAGAATTTTTGGATTGGCACTTCTTTCTGCTCATGCACACACCCTTTGAATGACCAATGCATTGCAATCGGTCATTGATTCACAACAAACGAGTAGAAGCAGCAGGTTCGTCCATGCACTATGGGCAAATGGAAAACCCTAAAAAATATTTTGAAGCACTGAAAAAGTATTATGAGAAATACCCCTTACTATGATCAAGTTGAAGAGACGATCGCAAATGCAATAGACTCAAAGAGGGATCACTTATTCAGGGGCCTGCTAAACAAATGGAAAAGTCCAACTATGTATTAGGCCTACAAGGGTCCTGGCACACCCAATTCCCAAAAAAATGTTGTTGGAGATAATTCACCGTCTTGAAGAGATGGTCACAATGAAATGGGTTTCTTGGAAGGGCCCCGAACACACCTGATACTCGTTCTATTAAAAACAACGAACTCACAATATTACAAAAGAAAAATACATCAAAAAATTGAGCTGAAAAAAATTGATGAAAAATTACCAGGCGACAAGAAGTAGAATTATTAGAGGTTCTGGAATGGTTTGCACACCCTTCTACCCCACTTTTGCACCGCTATAGGGAGCCAAGATCAATGCTCTAATACCACTTGTAAAGAAACATCCAAAAATACAGTAACAGTAGTAACAATTCAATAATATAAGAAAAAGTAAACATCCACTGAGAACAATAATTCATATTCACTACTAGAAAATCATAAATGCAAGTAACAAATTCTAGATGCCAAATCAATACAAATCCTAGCCATTCAAAGAGGGCAAAGTCTCTTAACCACTTGGATAGGGCAAAGTCTCTTATGCGCAATAGAGGCAACTAAGATTCAATTATGAAAGATGATTCCAACTACAACATAACTCTTCCTATTTATAAACAAAATCAACATTAACTCTAACCCTAAGGCACAAGGGTAGACTACCTTAACCTAGGGCCCAACCTAATAATAACAAAGATATCTGACGTGGCTATATTGGAACCGTAACACGGTAGTTGCATTTGATGAAAAATATGTTGTATGTTAGAGATTACATACATTCCTTAGTACAAAACATTCGAAAGAAGAGAAAATAATTGAGATAGGGACACTTTGTTAACGGGAATGAATAAAACAGCTGATGATTAGGAAATTGAAATATACATGTGTTATGTTTTATATGGGCTCAAGATGGTAAGAAATGTAAAAAATAAAATAAATAAGTAACCATCATCAACTAATAACAATCATAATAGAATATTTCCAATAGTCCAAATAAAGTCAATACAAAGGTCAATTACAAAAGAAGCCAAACAGCCCAACAAAAGGGTTTACACATTCTAACACTACCGCTTAAACACAACTTTGGGGGATGAGGAAGGTGACATCATGCCATCATCCCTCCTTAATGACAGCTTTGAAGATTCATGAAGTCTTCAATCAATGGCTTCGTCAACATGTATACTATTTGGTCTTTGTCTTGCAATTAATGAGGGTACTAACCATCACTTCCACTTTCACTCATAACTAGTGGGCATGGAACTCAATGTGCTTCGTCTTGTTATGTGTGATTTCTTTGCTATCTTAATAGTTCTTATGTTGTCAAAAAAGATTATAGTCAATTTGTTTTGTGGAAGTCCAATCTCCTCAAGCAGGTCTCGGATAAGGCTTCTTCCCATTGCGTGTTACCATGTCCCAAAATTTTCATATTAGATTCAGTGGAAAAAAATGATTCTTTCTCCTTAGCCTTTGCTATGGAATAAATCAAACATCATGCTTGGTCATGTGCTAATTGCAAGCATGCAAGGATTTAGAGGTCTCATTAGTGATGACCATCATGGCAAAATTATTGTCATTAGTATTACCATCTTTACCTTCATTGAACTTATTGTTACAATATCTTAACTTCTTCAAGCAATTGAACTCAGAATGGTTTGGCTTACTACAATAGTTGCATCATTTCTTGCTTCGCATACCTTTTTTGGAACCCAAGTTGCCTTGGTTTCTTTTGTGTCGTTGTTGCCTACCTTCTTTCTTGGATCCACTTTGATCAATAACTCATTGGTCTTCTTTCATAACCCCTCTATTGTGATGCCATGACAAGGCTGGTCTTTACCCTTGCCTTCAAAGAAATGGGCGTGACCCTTCAAACCATAACACCGTTCTTGAACTAGTCAATATTTCTCAGGAAAAAGAAGATTTAAAATATGTGAGAAGCCATAGTCTTGACTATTTGCCTTGTTTTCTTGTCTAACACCATCAAAGGTGTAAATGAATTGATTGAAAGGTGACCTCATTAAGGCCAATAAGGTATCAATCAACTTAGAGTTGCTATAATTGAATGCAGAGCCAAATTCAACTTGTCTTGATCTAAGTTCGTTAAATCACGGGAAAGAGTCCTCAATCCTGTCAAAGTTAATTGGGTCAAGTTGATCTAGTTCCTTTACAAGAACAACGTCATCAAACTCATCAAATGTCTTGTGTAAAACCTTCAAATCTCTTTTGCATCCTCCTTTAGGACTTGAAAGAGGTGTCCATCATTGATGTTTAGAAGAATCAACCCAACAACCTCTTCGCTCTTTTCTTTCCACCTTTGCTTCTCTTTGTCAAATTTTGGTTTGTCTTTGTGGATCAACACTCCATAACTTCTTAACATTGAGCAAATTCTTCATTATCAGCCTATATACAGTAGTTACAGCCATTATGGGGCTCAATGTGAAATTCTATAATCCATTCCTTCCAACCAAGTACAGAAAAACTATGAAGAGGATGATAAATGTTGTCGAAAAGGTCAATGAAAATTACCAAAACATGTTAGAAAAGATCATCAGAAACTATTATAGTAACCAAAATTGTCGTAGAAAACCACTATCTCCATGAACCTTCACAACTTCCCAAATGCAGCACATTGTAACGATTTCTAAGAAAAAACTAGTTTTTGCCCTTTTTCCTAGTTGGCTTCTAATGCACTTATCCAATTTGCAAGTGAAATCATCATTCTTCAAATGACTCCTCAAGAAGGCATATCTCAGTGTCATAGTCTGCCCGCTTTGTTCAAGTGTCACACTACTGCTTGGAAAAGCAATCGAGCTCCAAGTCCTAACACTGATCACCTTAGGCTCTAATTACAATTATAAAGATTTCATACATTCCAAAGACGAAGGAGAAGAATTGAGATAAGTAACACTTTCTTAAATAGGAATAAATCAAACAAGTAATGATGAGATAATTGAAACCCACAAATGCCCTTAGATTCTTCATGTTCCAAAGTACAAAGAATTCGGAAGAAAAAGAAAGCAGTAAGAATGAATAAAACAAGTGATGATGAGATGACTGAAATGAAAAAAATGTGATGCCTTCATATAGGCTCAAGGTGGTGAGTAATAAAAAGTAGGCCTCAACCACTAAAATGAAAAATTAATCAAATATTCACAATGGCCCAAACACAATTGACCAAAACAAAAGGTCAATTACCAAAGGAGCTAAAGGCTCTGACAATCAGGTTTGCATTAGCATCTTAGACACAATCAAAAAAAGGTATATTAAATATTTTGTACTCCAAATGCTTTGGCAGTCATATCTTATACAAAAGTTGGAAGTAAATCTAGCAAATTAAATTGTTGGCAATGTCAACAAGCAAGATATAATAATAAGATCAATGTGGCATGAAAGAATATAAAGTATCTGATACAAACACAAAATTGGATATAGATATAATAAATTTTCAAGGCCCCCTAATATAGATATAACTAGATATGGCATTATGAAAAGCATATATATTTTATATATTAAAAAGAGAAAAATAGAGCCAAGCTGCAAGCTTACTGCAGTGGTAAGGGTTGTGGTCTCTCTTTGAGAGGTCCAAGGTTCAAACCCCACTCAGTACAAGGGGACCGAGACCCCTTATAATGAGAGGTCCAAGGTTCAAACCCCACTCAGTACAAGGGGACCGAGACCCCTTATAAAAACCTGTGTATACTCATTGAAATTTTTGTCCCGACAGGGACACCGCAATGGTAAAAAACATTGGGTTCTCCTAGTAGAGACCTAAGATCATTTCACAGGGAGGGTGGCCCCCAATGTGCCCCCAGCTTTTCAAGCTATTAAAAAAAAACATAAATAACTTATTTAAAAAAAAGAGAGAAAAATAGAGCCTAAAAAGGTTTACAAAGATATAGGTTTCAAATAGAATGTTTCCATTAAATAGAATGAATCCATTAATTAAGAGGACATCTTTTTTTGTCCTCTTAAATTTAAAAGTTATTTTTAAAATTGTATTTTCTTTTAATCTCATTTTACACTCTAGACATGCCTAGGCCATATCTGAATGTATTTACATATAGATCATATACAAGAATGTGTTTGGATACATCTGGATCTGATATTCATGTATTTGGATACTTGTAGTATCTAAGAAGTATCATATCCATATATGTATCTGATACATGGATAGAGGTATCCATATACAAAGATTGCCAAACATGGTAATTATGAATAAGATGTATCCTACATCAATCAGTATCTGCCATCAAATTGCTTAAATTTACTCATCCACATCCATTAAGGACTCAATATGGATTACAAAATGATTGATTCAGCATAAAATACCTCATAAGTGTGGGTATCATGGGAGCAAGTATGAGCCGGGAGTGAGCCTCACTTTTTCTTGTTTTAGATCTCTCGGTAAAAGCAAGGAGAGTGTGAATAGGAAGTCAATGCAAGTAAAAAGCCCTCATCTTTTCTTGCTCCAGATCTTTTGGGAAATTCAAAAAATAGAAGATTCGTATTAGGAAAAGCTACATGGAAGGAAAGTCATATTTAAAAGCCCTAACAATGCCTAACTTGGAAGTACAGATGCCAAAGCTAGAAATAAGAGGAAGAGCAAATATATGTCAAGGCCAATCTAAGAAGCAAATGCTACACAAAAAGTGATTATCAAGGATGAGATGATCAAGCATGATATAATGGTTCTTAAAAGCAGAGGGTTAATATGTAAATTCCATGGATATTAACCAAGGTTTTCACATATTCAAAATTGGATCAAGTGGAAGTTGGGATTGAATTCAAATTACTCCATGACTTTTCTAAGTTTTCTTCCTAAAAGTTTTTGCTCAATATTTTCAAGTTTGGAATCAAGGATAAAGTAATGGATGGCGGCTCATGGTTTAGGTGGGAAGATGCTCTATATTTATGACCATGGAGTGAGAACTTTTCTGTCAAAAGAGATACTATTAAAAAGCTTCCAATGTGGGTTAGGCTTTTTGGACTTCCATATCATCTTGTCAATAAGGATGTTTTGAAGAATATTGGCAATATTTGAGGGGAGTTCATCCAAAAGGGACCAACTACTAAGAAGCGAAAGCATGTTTCATATACCAGATGTGTTGCTATGGATGTTTTAAAACCTTTGCCACAACCCATTAAGATTAAAATTGAATCAAGAAAATGGGATCAACAGGTGGATTATGAAAACATTGCATTCCAATGCCACAAATATTATGACAATAGACACATGGCAAAGATTGCAAAGTGAAAACAATGGAGAAAGAGACAGAAAATTTTGATCATGACATAAACTTCAAGATGAAGCAAGGAGATCATGTTGTAGTAGAAGTTGGATTAGATCAAGGATATTCCACTCCCAAAAAAGAGGCAAAGAAAGCCTATTTGTAGCATCAATTGACAAAGGCCATCATAGTTCAACTGTTAGAAGAAACAAAGAAGAATACAAGGGATGAGGAAGTACAATATACAAGTTCAAATTCAGAAGGAATTAAAGGAGCAAAGGAAAATGTGGAGCAAAATTGTAAAACAAAGGAGGCAGAAAAGGTCAAGTTTATTCTAGGCGAATCACCTTCATTTTCCGTTAGTATAATAAAATCTTCTCCTTGTAATAAAATGAAAATAGTGTAGAGGTTATCCCTTGCACTCCAGGGTTTCAAGAGCAGCATAATAAAGAAATAAGCATGGACGATATCTATAGTAATTTAGAGTTTTTAGGGCACCATAAGAAGGTAATTAATATGGAGGAACATCCTTGCACTTTAGGGTTTCTAGGGCAACATAAAGAAGAAAGTACTTTTGAGGTTATTCCTTGCACTTCAAATCCTTTAGAGCAAGACAAACCTATAGATGATAAGTCTCACTATGAACAATATCAAAAAATTGAAGAGATTAATAAAGATGGAAGTGTTGGTGGGAATGAAAATAAAGAGAGGAAGACCCAAGAAGCAAAAATGAAGAGAAAAGCAAACTCAGAGGGATATTGATTTGAGAAAACAAAAACAAATATCGCACATGTTAACAAGAAGTGGGGCTAAGTCCACAAATAAAAACAAAAAGTGATGATAAAAATGATATCTTGGAATATTAGGAGCATGAATAAGACCTCTAAAAAAACTATATTTGGGAATTGACAGGTTATAGCCAGCATATTTATAGAAAAGGAAACCAGGTAGCAGATATTTTAGCCATTCACGGTGTTGATCTTTGTCTTGGCAAAATTCAAATTTTAGAAGGCAACTGGTTGAGTGAGATTTTATCTCTTAATGCAAATGATATCAAGGAGTTGATTGCAAAAACTTAGCAGTTTGAGGAAGATGATGAATATTTTTTTATAGGAAAGCAAATGAAGAATATCTTTGATAAAAAGTGGTTTACTTAACTTGAAAGCAATCAAATGGCATTAGCTCAACTGGTTATATACTTATATTCCTTGACTTTCAAGGAGGGGGCCCAGGTTGGATTATTGCCAAGGGATACATGCATAATTGTCAAACTGTTGTAATACCACTATGTGGTTATGATGTAATACAGGTGGGGCCTGTTTCAATCCCATATAACCAATTTAAAAAATAAAAATAAAATTAACTTGACAGCAATGTAATGAGAGTAATGTAAAGTTTTGTTATCTTAATTGGAATGGCCCCAAATAGAAGCCACACATAGCTTAATTAACTAAAAAAAAAATCAATCTGAGCTAACATGCTACTTTGCTTTTGCAAAAATAGTCTATATTACTGCTGGTGTTCCTCTGTAAGAGCTAAAATGGTTAGTAATATCATTAAGAACTTAATTGGAAGTTTTCAAATATAGATCACTCTTTAGTTGAATATCACAGAACTCAGAAAATCATGCAGAAAGACCTTATCAAAATGACATGGACACCAAGTCAGGCCCAAAATATGGAATATTCAGAGGCGGTATTGACATTGAACTTTTTCAACCAAATGGTTTACCACGGACTCTGGTGCCTAGCACACCTTCCCATTGTATTGCTTACAAACCAATTATAACTAATGCCCCACTTTGGCTGCTGCTCTTTTGCACGTAGGATAATTAGAGTTTACAAGAACTTTATACTAACAGAAGAATGAAACTGAAAATAAATTCCTAATGACAAATACAAATGCAGGTTATCTTCAGGCGTCCAAAAACATTTCTTGACAGTCAAAAAGAGAATATGTTCAACTTTCTTAAATATACTATGATACTAAGAATAAAGAAAATAAAATATTAAAGATCTCACTAACAACCAGCAAACACAAGACTTTCCTCCAAATAGTGTTCATGCAATCTCAACAAATTCTTAAAAACAGTTTTTAGAATAAAAATTAAAAATTGGGCTATCCTTTTCATTTATTCAAGATTCTTATTTTTGCCATCTGAAGGGGAGTTAATGTTTGCAGGAGTGATTTGAAGGGGAGTCAATATTTCTAGGAGTGATAATAAATAATAATAATAGATGAAAGACATTCAATAGGATTATAATTAAGATACAACTATTTGTTTGGAACACAACAAGAGTCAAAATGTTAATAAAGCTTGTGATTTTCATAAAGATGTGCTTTCTAAAACTGGATGGAGATAATGACTTCAAATTTTGAATAATGTCATGCCATGTTAAATAATATGCAAAGCCTCGTGAATGTATTAAGAGAAAAGAACCTTGAACTTCTGCGCACTGAAAATTTTCTGATTAAAATCAAGGAAGAGGACCAAAGAGTTTCCAGCATTTGGATTGAAAATCATAGAGGAACAGTTCCTTAAATGAAAGTCAAACTGCATGATAGGTTTCTGGCAATACTTTTTGATTGAACTACTACTGGAACCCCTTTCAGCTAACAGCCCAAATTTTGGCATTTGAAGGACTCCCGTGAGCTGAATGTTTCAAAAACAAACATCATGCAGAGACACAAGCCAACCATAAGAAAAAACATTTGAATAAACAGAGATTTAAATTTCAAGTTTAAACCTTTCTGAAATGGGTATTATACCATTTGGAATAGCTTGGAAAAAATGCTTTTCAGCTAGATCCACTTTATCAGATTGTTAATAGGTGTATAGTACATAATGAATATGAGCCAACTTAAGCTTTATAGCCATCACATTTGGAGGAAGAGGTAGTTATATCTTATCCTAAGGATAATATTCCAAATTCTCAGTCTCCTTTGGATGAAAAATAGTCTTCTTGATGTGTCTACATTCCTAGATGCAAAATAACCATCACTTAGTTGTTCCCAAAGGCTCGTTACCAACTCTAACTGAGTGAATGCCCACATCAGCATTTGATTAGTAATTTCTATGAGCCACAAAGAAATGATGGTTAAATGATGCAATACAATCATACAGACTTCTATATTTAATTACACTTAGTACTTGTATATCTTCTGTATATGATGCACATGTTTTACACATCTTTATGTAAATCATCCAGAAGCTTCCTTCTCTTTCTTCTCCAGGAACATGTATACATCTTTTGGATATGATGCATATGTTTTAAACATTTTTATATAAATCATCTAGAAAATTCCTTCTCGTCCTTCTCCAAGAACACATGTACATCTTCCTTCTCCTAAAAGCTTCCCTTTATAGGAGTTTCATTTTACCTTTTATATATACATAATACAATGTGGATGACATGTAAAATTCTATGATGCATATGTTTTACACTTTTTTTTTATATAAATCACCTAGAAGATTCCTTCTCTTCCTTCTCCAAGAACACTTATAAATCTTCCTTCTCTTAAAAGCTTCCCTTTGTAGAAGTTTCATTTTACTTTTTATATATATACATAAAACAATGTGTATGAGTCGTAAAATTCCAACAATATTTTAGTGTGTTCATATCAAGTTTTAGTTTTAGTCTATTCCTCTTTTCATTAAGGGATTTCTTCCTTCCTTTGACCTCTTCTATCTCAACTGTGTTGTACTTTTAAGGCCCACTGACATATTCGGTCACTTGTGGACATTAACATAATTTCATTTCATTTGTACTTCTCTCTAACATGTAATTTCTTTGTAACTCCCCATGTCTCTACTCAACTAACTGAATGAAAGAGCTCAAATATGAACTAAAATCTAAAACTTTAACTGAATTGTAATCTTAAATTTAAAACCAAACACTGTATCCCATAAATACTTCTTGATGTTACATAAAATAAAGATGCTTTCTAAGAAGGTATAGATGTCATCCTAGGCCTAATATCTTCAGGGACAATATGGACACTCCATTTGCCAAGGAAATTAGTCTCTTGTAGACTACCTCTAAAGCGAATTTTACAAAAAATCAGCTTTTCTCCTAGTCTTAAAGCCTTATGTATTTCTTTTCAATGAGGGATAATAGATGTTTGTAACTCAATCATTATAAGAAGATGCTTTGTAACTCCTTGTAACCCCTCAGATGCTCTATATGTTAGACCATTATTACATTATTTGGATAAATATCACATCAGGTTGAGAGAAGCTGAATAGTTTGAAAAGAAGGTGAAGCATCAAGAGTCTCTAGGTATCTGAAGAGACATTGCATGTAATTTTATGTGTACAAAGACTGACAACGTAATTAAGATCAATTGTACTGAATAAAATATTTTTCTGCTTCTACTCGATTCCTTCATCTAGTATCAGAGCAAGGTTAGTGTTAGGTTTTTCGCCTCCATTTTCCCTGGCATTGTTGTTCTTGCCCAGTGTATGAAACCCTACATTTTGACCTCAATCAGAGTGTTATCTTGTGCAGTCCAATATACCCTTGTCGCCCTCTACAGAGCTGTTTTTCTTCCGAAAGTGAAGGCGGTCAAGCGCACGAAGAGAAATACGAAGGCGGTGAAGAGTGCTTCGTCAACCACGGAGGCGACATTTAAACTGTAGTTATCCTCGTTTTTGTGAGAAGCCATTGTCGAATTCTCTGGATTTACTTCCGGTAAACTGCAATTATCCGCTCCAATTTTATTTAATTTATGAACGTTTGTTGACAAGTATTTGAGCGTTAGCAGAAATCATGTAACGCATATAAGCTTACCTATGATTGTGTTCCGAGAGGAAGACGATTTTGGCTATAAAAGGAAAAGATGTCATCACAAATGGCGTTGTGTTTATGACGTCTCGAGCGGCAGCGAACGTGACATACGGAAAAAAGGGGGTGTTGATGTGACCACGTGGGATGACATGTCAAGGAATTTAAGGGCATGATCAGTAGTAAAAAGTGCATGGATAATTATTTGGTTTCAGGTTTTCACCGTTTTGGTACTATTATGAATGTAGGGCATGGTTTTATTGTGGTGTGCCACGTAATCAGCGTGGAGCTTTAGGAGAAGTCACCGGGTGATTCAGTGCTCTTGTCCAACCACACAACGGCGTTCTGTGCAACTCTTTTGAACAGGTGCAGTCGCTTCAGGCAATTTGTTGTCATTACTATTCGCTTCCACCACAATCTCCAGACAAGCATTTTGCTATAGTCTTCTAACTGGCATTTTTGGTTTCTGAGTGCTGAAGTTGGTGGTTTCAGGAGTAAACCTCCAATTTTGAGCAACGTCTACAGGTTTAGCTAGGTGCGATAATTAAAAGGCTTACGCAATAAACATTTCATTCATTTGATTAAACTTTTGCCTTTTTTATTTTTATAAATAAAAAATAAAGGGAAAAAAAAGAAGACAAAGATTTATTGTTTTAAAGAAAAAAAACGAAGAAGAAGAAAAGAGGGGTCCATGTTTTTTAGTCAATTATTTTCAAGAGGGTATATGAGCAAGAGTTATTGTTAGTCAAAATATGTTTTTTATAATCCATGTAAAGTGTCTTGTTTGAGTTGAGGATTATTAAGAGTCAAAGCTTCTTTTTTAAGTAAAGAAATATGATTTTAAAGTCCAAGTGGCAAGGTGAGTTATGTTTTGTTAATTAGTGATGTGTAACGTTAATTCAAGAACAGAATATAGTATCTAAGTGTGAAGAGAGTCAATTGTAATTAGTCAAAGTGGAAAAGATGTTAGAATCAATAATAACAAAAGTATCAAGAAGTAATGTGAGAGTTGTGTGATAGTGTGGTGTCAAAATAATTTGTAATTTGTCCAAAGAGTCAAAGGTTGATATATGGTCGAAAAGCATTGTATATGTGCTTAAGCACACTCGTAGAGTTTGGTATAAACAACACCTTTGGCCTGCATTTATAGGTAAAATTGTCACATTAAGCTATTGTGTCTATAGCCTAATATAGCTGCCATAACGACGTCTAGGCATCAACCCTATAAAAATCATTGGGGAGAAATAAGGCCATCATTTTGTTGTGATTCTTTCACTCCAATTTGTACCCTATTCATCACTATCATTTGACGTAAATCCTGAAATTGAGAAAATCCAAGTATATAGGGAAGTTAAACCCATGTACAAGATTTCTCCTGAAGCAGGCGTCATTGATAGAGTGAATCCTTCTCCATACTACCTTGCTACCATGTATAATTCTCTTTCACGTACCTTAAGGTTTCCTCACATACGGCCACATCTATAGAAAGGACTAGCTTCTTCCATGTACCAACAGGTATATAGAAAGACTCGGGTATATCGGACTGGTGGTATATTGAAAGGGGGACCATTTGGGAGACATAAGGAACCCTCACCATTGTGTTGAAGAAAACAAATTCCAAAGACTACAAGAAAAAGTGTTCACATCACTTGACTAAATGGGAAAGGCAAAGAGGAAACAAGCCAAGAAGCAAGCAGAAGTTCAAAAGTGTGCAACACTAGATAATGATCTTTATTTCCTAAAAGGTAAAGATCTTTATGAAGATGGAAAATTCTTAACACTAAGGATCTACTTGCAAACAATTCTCAAAGAAGTTGATGCTTGTGAAGATCGTTTTGAAAATGGTGTTGCATTCCCTATAGATGTTGTGAGGATAGTACACATGGCATTAATCACTCTTGACATCTATAAGCGTCAAAAGCAAGGGGAAACAAATGAAAGGTTTGTTGAGAAATGTAGCTCGAACAGGAACTTCTTGCACAGGCTTCAATATGAACGTGCTAGAAGTGGTTCGAGACATTTCGGATTCTATTTTGTAATTCACTTAAGTGATTCTATTTTGAAATTCACTTAAGTGATTCTATTTTGTAATTCACTTAAGTGATTCAATCTTGACCACACATCTCAAGATGAGATGAGATGTAATCTTGACCATACATCTGAATAGATTAGGGTTAGAGAGATTAGGGTTTCCTTTTCAAGCATAAAAGGAGTAGGGCAAGAGTGTTTTACACAATAATAGAAAGTATAACAGAAGGAAGTGAAGGCAGATTGCTGAAGGAGAACAGCAAGGCTATTGACCAGGAGGAAGAGTGATTTGCTGGCCAGAAAGGCAGCAAAAGAGCAATTTGTCTTGCTGTAACTGTAATCTCCTCCATTCTATTAAATATACAGGTTCAGTAATAGTTTTGACTTCACCTGTTTTTTCTGTTCATTTTCCAGTCGTCAGTGTGGTTGTTGCATGTTGCATGTTTAGAAACATAGAAAAACAGTTGTCTAGGGTTTGGAAAACTTAACAAGGTTGAAGGACAAGCCCATGATGGAAAATGTTTGTTGTCACACAACCGACATCAAGCCTATGATGGCAAATGTTTGTTGTCACACAAGAGATCTTATCCAAAGGATAGATTTCGTTTGTGATACTGATGATTTAAAGTCTATAGTGGCAAATGTTTGTTATGACACAAGCGACCTTTATCAAAAAGACAGATTTCGCTTGTGATACTGACGATTGAACCTTGTTAATGATAGTGGTGTTTGTGTTGAATATGAGCATCATGATCTCATTGATTGTATTGGTCATGACAAATGCCATGTTGCTGAAGACCATAGTGATGATGAAGAGTTTGGGAGTTTAAACGTTGTTGGTGGTGTTGGTCGTGACAAAGGCCATGTTGATGGACATAATGATGAAGAAATTGGGTGCTTTGAAAAGCACACCAAAGGAATTGGCTCAAAATTAATGAAAATAATGGGTTATAATCATAGTTGAGAAAATTGGAATCGACAAATAATTGGTTCGGAAAAAAATCGGGAATTGGGAAAAAATCCGCAAAAATAAAACGAAGAAAACGTAACTTTTCATTGAAAAATGTTTTTTTCAAGCATGTAAGTGATGTAAGATTGTAAGCTTAAACTACATATGAAAGTGGCAAGTGATACAAACTTAAAGCCTTAAACTACACATGAAAGTGACAAAACACATCTTAGATAAAGAAATTTTAATGCTTCCAAAATTCAAATATTCTTCTATTGCTTATAATATAGAAAAGGTGCAAATTACAAAATCTGTCACAAGTCATGACAAATACAATGTCTCCATATCTTTGAATGCCTTCGTCCTTTTCCCTAACAGAAGTTCTAATCTCTCTTTGTCGTTGTGTCCATGCCTCTTTTTGTGCCTTGGCTGCTAAAGTTGATCACCACTTGTGTCGGGGGTCAAGGGGGCAGGAGCCCCCTTGCGAGGTAGAGGGGCAACGCCCTTTGCGTGTAGGGTCGAGGGGCAGCACCCTTTGCGTATAGGGTCGAGGGGTAGCATCCCCACAAGGTTCGAGGCAGCACCTCGAACACTCAATAGCAATACCATTAATCCTTTCAATATCATAACTAAATTTTTCAATATACAAGCATACAAACATATCATTTGTGCTTTTAAATATTACTCCTATATCCAAGCATATTGAGCAATAAGGTTGGATTGATAGTTCAACATATTTTTATGGAGAATTTCATCAATTAATAACGTATAGCATTGTCGTTGGTGGCTGTTGCTAGCTGTCGGATTCCTTCAAACCGCAATCCACTCACTCTTAGGATGCCCTAGCATGTTTGGGTCGGGGTGATAGCAAGTAGGCAGTGTTTTTTCCTTGTTTGGAAGAGCTCAGATGAAAAATGGTGAAAAAAAACTTTTCCTTTAAATTGCCCGGAGTCGCACGCGTAGCAGCTGTGACCGATTCATTGGCGATTTTTTGCCAATTTTTTCAAAAAATTGCCAAAGAATCACCGACTCAGCAATTCGTCTAATTTTTTCAAAAACCGGAAAAAAAATAGCCTCGCGACGATTTGGCTCAGCATTTTAAAAAATCGTTGTGGAATCGTGATTCTTTGGCAATTTTCTCAACTATGGTTTTAATGACTCAGGATTGGGAAGGAATGGGCAAGGCATGAGAAAGCCCATAGAACCAAATGTAAGGCCAAAGAATGAAGGCCTTGGTTATGATGGTCCAATAGGAAGTGGTGAGACCAAGTTTGTAAAAAGAGAATCCTATGCAAAAGATGAAATTCCTAGAATAGATTGTGGTAGACATTGTGGACGACCCAAACATGTGACAACTAGATGTTGGAATCTACTCTCACAAACATTATTCGCACAAAGATAAAATGGCCAACAAAATACACATTAATTGTGGATAGATGGATGTAATGCAATGGGACAAAGTGAAAGAAATGTTGAATGGATTTTACAAGAAGGTTTTTGTCCTTAGAAGAAAGCAAGGATAAGACCAAGTTTGGTGGTTGAGAGAAACCACAATGATGGTTTTTCCATGGAGCAATGCAATCTTGGGATTATTTAGGAGGAGATGCATGATTTTTGCATCAAAACTTAGAGGTGTGGTTCGGGCTATGCTCGAAAAGCTTGCAGTGAAACATCAAATGGAAGATTCTGAATGAGTGACGGATGACCCAGAGGCTAACCCAGGAGCGATGACCCAGAGGCTAACCCAGAGGCGATGACCCAGAGGCTAACCCAGGGGCGATGATCTAGAGGCTAACCCAGCAGCATTAACCAAAGCAAGAGCTAGTGGCAACGCTATAACCAAAGCAAGAGCTAGTGGCAATGCTAGAGCCAAAGCAAGAGCCAGCGACAACGCTAGAGCCAAACCACAATTTCATTACCCTCAACATTAAGGGGGGGTAGCAATTTTTTGTAAACGGTGCATTTTCGGCTTTGACCAACACCTTCAAAAATTTGTTATGTCAAATAATGAATTCGGGGGAGGGAGATGTTAGACCATTATTACATTATTTGGATAAATATCACATTATTGTGATAATTATGTTTCACCTCATGAGAGGTTGAGAGAAGCTGAATAGTTTGAAGAGAAGGTAAAGCACTAAGAGACTCTTGGTATCTCAAGAGACATTGCATGTATTTTTATATGTACAAAGACTAACGACATAATTAAGATCTGTTATACTGAATAAATAAATTTATGCTTCTGCTCAATTCCTTATTTTTTTTTGCTGGATAATAAGGCGTTGTACTCGAGTCCCCCACTCTTGACAAATTACATATCTCTTCTTTAGAGCTTGAGATTTTACAAATAGATACACTTCTCATCTCAATTAAGATGCTATACCTAGAAACCTACATCATTTTACATGAAATCTTTGAATTCTTGATTTTCATTTTCTGGATCTTTTCAAATTTTTGTTTGAATGCAATTACTCCAGAATTTAGCATCTTTCTTCACATTTTCCTATAGCAGCCTTCACAATGCTAAAACTTCACCTCTACTACCTATGCGTTACATCTTCGTAGAGTAATATTTCCAAAACATTGCACTATCATAGTCCGCTTTACCAAATCTGAATTGCTAGTTCCCTTCCTTTTTGAAGTCATAGCCCTTCATTTGCTCTTCCCATCGTTCGAACACTAGTTGGCAAATATTTGCAATTTCGTTTTTCATGACTTGAAAAATTGTCACTGCTCTTGTTTCGAATGGTTGACTTCACAGTGTTGTATCTCCCTCAATATTACTCAGATTTTTGCAAATTTTGCAAAGATGAGACGTTTTTTAGGAAAAACCCTAATCCTTCGCACTTTGCAATTTCGTTTTTCTCATTGTAAGTAGCCTTCCATGCTCCTTCAACCTTCCCAGCCTTCCACCCAACATCCCAACCTTTCGTTGTAGCTCCTTCAACCAGCCCAACCTTCCACACTCCTTCGGCCAACCCAGCCTTCCATGCTCCTTTAGCCTTGACACTCCAAAGATCAACTCATCATTCAGCCTTCCACGCTCCTTCAGCCTCTAGCCTTCCACGCTCCTTCAGCCTTCGATTTGTTGATCGTTAAAGCACCAGACCATTTGCCAAGCCCCTTAGGGGGCAACCCCTAAGATTCCCTACATAGCAATACTCTTCTGCTCAATTCCTTCACTATAATTCTCTTATTATTATTTGTAACTCCATATGACACCTATGATGCTTTGTAGCTCCATAATTATTATTTCCAACTCCTTATAAAATCCAAAATATCATTATTCTTTCCAACTCCCTATGACATCCAAAATAATTCATACATTATTTATTACCCTTTCTAACTCCTATAAAGGGATTCCTTGTGTACAACCTGAGTGTCCTTACGGTGGAGACTTTGGAACTCTAAATAGAGGTCCAAGGTCTGAATCCTATAGTGTATAGGGTTGTACACCATGCTTCAATAGCCAAAGTGTGGTTAGTGTTGCCACATTTTGCACGGGGTGCCATGTTTTCGTTTTTTGTAAGTATGCTGCTCTTCCTTCCCTCCTCCTTTCCCTTTCTCCACTATCCCCTTTCTCCCCTTCTGTCAGTTTCATTCCTCCTTTTTTCCCCTTGTACTTTCTTCGGTCAAATTCCCAAAACAGAGCAAAAGGTCCCTGAAAATTTCTAAGTTGAAGGGCGCAACCCGACTTCGCAACAAAGTCGGGGTGCGCCCTTAAGTTTGAGCGCACTCGGGAATGCGAAGTGCGGAAGAGGACCGAAAAAGACCGAATTTTGGCTAAGTACAGGACCGCAACCCGACTTCACAGCGAAGTCGGGGTGCGCTCTCTTTCCTGCGCGCACCTGGGAAGCAGCGGATCCTAAAAATTGGCTGAGTGCCAGAGCGCAACCCGACTTCGCAGCAAAGTCGGGCTGCGCCTCATTCCCGTGCGCGATCCGAACAGACAAGCAAATCGGCTAAGTGTGGAGTGCGCAACCCGACTTCGTAGCGAGTCGGGCTGCGCCCTCATTCCCGTGCGCAGCTCGAACGAAGCAAGCAAATCGGCTAAGTGTGGAGTGCGCAACCCGACTTCGCAGCGAAGTCGGGCTGCGCCCTCTGACTTGTGCGCACCTGGGCAAGATGTTTCAAGCAGCCCAAAAACAGTCTAAGGCACGAAGGCCTCCCCAACTGCGTTGTTCCCCGCTTGCGCTGTCTAATTGCACTCTGATTCCGGGCGAGGTAGGACATAAAAGAGAGACTGCCTTTCAAGGCAGATGCGTCCCTCGTCATAATTTGACAAGTGTCCAGCCTCGGGATTTGAGCCAAAGATGTGACAGGAAAAGGACAGACGTGGGCCAAATTATCTACTCCCAGCTGCCCGCATTTAAGCTGACTCGAAGTTCCATCTACCGCAGCTACCCGCATTCAAGCTGACTCAAAGTTTCATCAACCGCACTGCGACGTAGCTACCAAGTTTTCAGGTGGACCTTGCTACAAGTACAGTCCCTGTCTGCAGGAGTCAACATCAGCCGCTCTTTTGCCACTTTTGTCAGCTTTGTCAGCTATTGTCGGGTCTGATTCTGTGCCCAGAGTTGTAATCGGGGGAAATTGCGCTATAAATAGTTGCACCACATCATTGTAAGGGGTGGAAGGGGGATATCCTGCTAGGGAACCATTGTAGCTATACGTTTGCTTCTGAATGCAAGATACACTTGGCTCTATTGACTGTTATTGTTCTTTATGCTGCCTTTACTTAGCATTTCTGCCTCATGTTGCTTATTTTATTGCTTACTGTTATTCTGCTATGTGGATACCGGTATTTGATGATTAAGTATTCCTAGAATGTATAGCTAGAGGATACATAGAATGTATGATAGTTGTAGTTTCTGTAATGTATTCTGTATTTAATTGTTGTTAGTAGTGGTGATTGATCGTTGTCGTGCTGCTTATCCTCCCCGCCCAACTCAAATCATATTTGTATTTCTTTCCGCATTTTAATTCCTTTCCTGCACTCTGAACTTAAAACCAACTGAGAAAACACATAGGAAGTCGGCCTTCTCCGGAGATTGGCACGGAAGGCATTCCTTCCTTTCGGCCTTTCAATCTGGTGGGCGAATCTAGGGCGCATTTCACTAAATCCTTTCCTAGTGGCAAATTCGTAACCAATAGTTAGATAACCATATATTGGGTAAAGAACATCCTCCATGAGGGTCATCTCCTATGGCCTATGGCCTATGGCCTGCAGAAGTTAAAAACTACTTTACCCTTTACCCTTTTTGTAACTCCATTGTGACCATTATGACAAGATTTTTTGCAACTCTTCTTATATTTTTCATCTCACATAAACATCCTTCTTCTATGACTCAAATATTTGAATACATAGATTGGCAATTTTTAAGTTTTCGTCCTTCATATAACTGTCAACTATAACAAAAGGGTGAATGAGGAGTAAATAAAACCTTTTCTTTAGTCAAATTTTTGTTTCTTTAGTAAATAAACCCTAATCCTTCACACTTTGCAATTTCGTTATTCTCATTGTATGTAGCCTTCCACGCTCCTTCAGCCTTCCCATCCTTCCACACAGCATCCCAGCCTTCCGTTGCAGCTCCTTCAGCCTTATCCGCCTTCCACATTCCTTCAGACCTTATCAGCCTTCCACGTTCCTTCAGCCATCCCAACCTTCCACCCAACATCCCAACCTTTCGTTGTAGCTCCTTCAACCAGCCCAACCTTCCACACTCCTTCAACCAACCTAGCCTTCCATGCTCCTTTAGCCTTGACACTCCAAAGATCAACTCATCATTCAGCCTTCCACGCTCCTTTAGCCTTCAAATTTGTTGATCGTTAAAGCACCAGACCATTTGCCAAGCCCCTTAGGGGGCAACCTCTAAGATTCCCTACATAGCAATATTCTTTTGCTCATTTCCTTCACTATAATTCTCTAATTATTATTTGTAACTCCATATGACACCTATGATGCTTTGTAGCTCCATAATTATTCTTTCCAACTCCTTATAAAATCCAAAATATCATTATTCTTTCCAACTCCCTATGACATCCAAAATAATTCATACATTATTCATTACCCTTTCTAACTCCTATAAAGGGATTCCTTGTGTACAACCTGAGTGGCCTAACGGTGGAGACTTTGGAACTCTAAATAGAGGTCCAAGGTTTGAATCCTACGGGGTATAGGGTTGTACACCATGCTTCAATAACCAAAGTGTGGTTAGATAACCATATATTGGGTAAAGAACATCCTCCATGAGGGTCATCTCCTATGGCCTATGGCCTATGGCCTGCAGAAGTTAAAAACTACTTTACCCTTTACCCTTTTTGTAACTCCATTGTGACCATTATGACAAGAGTTTTTGCAACTCTTCTTATATTTTTCATCTCACATAAACATTCTTCTTCTATGACTCAAATATTTGAATACATAGATTGGCAATTTTTAAGTTTTCGTCCTTCATATAACTGTCAACTATAACAAAAGGGTGAATGAGGAGTAAATAAAACCTTTTATTTAGTCAAATTTCTGTTTCTTTAGTAAATAAACCCTAATCCTTCGCACTTTGCAATTTCGTTATTCTCATTGTAAGTAGCCTTCCACGCTCCTTCAGCCTTCCCATCCTTCCACACAGCATCCCAGCCTTCCGTTGCAGCTCCTTCAACCTTATCAGCCTTCCACGTTCCTTCAGCCATCCCAACCTTCCACCCAACATCCCAACCTTTCGTTGTAGCTCCTTCAACCAGCCCAACCTTCCACACTCCTTTAGCCAACCCAACCTTCCATGCTCCTTTAGCCTTGACACTCCAAAGATCAACTCATCATTCAGCTTTCCACGCTCCTTTAGCCTTTAGCCTTCCACGCTCCTTCAGCCTCTAGCCTTCCACGCTCCTTCAGCCTTCAAATTTGTTGATCGTTGAAGCACCAGACCATTTGCCAAGCCCCTTTGGGGGCAACCCCTAAAATTCCCTACATAGCAATATTCTTCTGCTCATTTCCTTCACTATAATTCTCTTATTATTATTTGTAACTCCATATGACACGTATGATGTTTTGTAGCTCCATAATTATTCTTTCCAACTCCTTATAAAATCCAAAATATCATTATTCTTTCCAACTCCCTATGACATCCAAAATAATTCATATATTATTCATTACCCTTTCTCACTCCTATAAAGATTCCTTGTGTACAACCTGAGTGTCCTAACGGTGGAGACTTTGGAACTCTAAATAGAGGTCCAAGGTCTGAATCCTACGGTGTATAAGGTTGTACACCATGCTTCAATAACCAAAGTGTGGTTAGATAACCATATATTGGGTAAAGAACATCCTCCATGAGGGTCATCTCCTATGGCCTATGGCCTGCAGAAGTTAAAAACTACTTTACCCTTTACCCTTTTTGTAACTCCATTGTGACCATTATGACAAGATTTTTTGCAACTCTTCTTATATTTTTCATCTCACATAAACATCCTTCTTCTATGACTCAAATATTTGAATACATAGATTGGCAATTTTTAAGTTTTCGTCCTTCATATAACTGTCAACTATAACAAAAGGGTGAATGAGGAGTAAATAAAACCTTTTCTTTAGTCCAATTTCTGTTTCTTTAGTAAATAAACCCTAATCCTTCACACTTTGCAATTTCGTTATTCTCATTGTAAGTAGTCTTCCACGCTCCTTCAGCCTTCCCATCCTTCCACACAGCATCCCAGCCTTCCGTTGCAACTCCTTTAGCCTTATCAACCTTCCACGCTCCTTTAGCCTTATCAACCTTCCACGTTCCTTCAGCCATCCCAACCTTCCACCCAACATCCCAACCTTTCGTTGTAGCTCCTTCAACCAGCCCAACCTTCCACACTCCTTCAGCCAACCCAGCCTTCCATGCTCCTTTAGCCTTGACACTCCAAAGATCAACTCATCATTCAGCCTTCCACGCTCCTTCAGCCTCTAGCCTTCCACGCTCCTTCAGCCTTCAAATTTGTTGATCGTTAAAGCACCAGACCATTTGCCAAGCCCCTTAGGGGGCAACCCCTAAGATTCCCTACATAGCAATATTCTTCTGCTCATTTCCTTCACTATAATTCTCTTATTATTATTTGTAACTCCATATAACACCTATGATGCTTTGTAGCTCCATAATTATTCTTCCCAACTCCTTATAAAATCCAAAATATCATTATTCTTTCCAACTCCCTATGACATCCAAAATAATTCATACATTATTCATTACCCTTTCTAACTCCTATAAAGGGATTCCTTGTGTACAACCTGAGTGGCCTAACGATGGAAACTTTGGAACTCTAAATAGAGGTCCAAGGTCTGAATCCTACAGTGTATAGGGTTGTACACCATGCTTCAATAACCAAAGCGTGGTTAGATAAGCATATATTAGGTAAAGAACATCCTCCATGAGGGTCATCTCCTATGGCCTATGGCCTCGCAGAAGTTAAAAACTACTTTACCCTTTACCCTTTTCGTAACTCCATTTTGACCATTATGACAAGATTTTTTGCAACTCTTATATTTTTCATCTCACATAAACATCCTTCTTCTATGACTCAAATATTTGAATACATAGACTGGCAATTTTTAAGTTTTCGTCCTTCATATAACTGTCAACTATAACAAAAGGGTGAATGAGGAGTAAATAAAACCTTTTCTTTAGTCAAATTTCTGATTTATCCATCAAATCTAGAAATTATTCCTTGTGGGAGAAGGCTCTTCTGGTAACAACTCCACTTTCTACCAAATTTTAGCAATGGAGAGCACTTATCTAGAATGCTTTGGGAAAATCCTGTATTCATCAATAGGGATGAGAGAAAGTTGTTAGTCCAATTATGCAAGAATAGACATCATGCCATGATCCACAGAAACCATTATACTTGGAACTTGAACTGTTTATTTAGACTGGACATATGTGCGTTGGATTATATATTATGCATTTGACTATTTACTACAATCAATTTGTGTTTATGTTCATGTCTATGACTTTAGTTATTCAGGGAAAGAAAAAACCAAGATTTTTGTTAAAATTCTAATATTGTGTGCATTTTTTTATTTTCTGAGTTTATGACTCAATTTGCAGTTTCCTTTGAATATATGCATGTTAAACTGCACCAAAAATAATGAAAGTAGATGAAAACTTGTATATGAAAGCTCTTAAAGCTTTGTGGCATGAGTCTTTACCCCAAGAGGCAAATAGTTTTGATAACAAGCAATGTTGGCTAAAACTTTTGCTTGGTCAAATCCTTTTTTAAAGAATGTAACTCTCATGAGCTGGGAAGAGAGTTGTCATCATGAAAGATTGTTCCTTGTCTTTAAAACGAAATCTCTTTAAGACAACCATATTGTGTGGCAGATTTTTTTTCAAACATCTCTAATCATTCAGATATATCCTAAAAGAAAACTGTGCCAAGAAAGAGAGATGATAAATTAATAATTGAATACAAGCTGTGACCATATCCATAAGCCTTGGCAAATGAACATTTCCACAAAACATGTCCAACTGTTTCTTTTCGCCTATAACGAATGCATAGACAATTAGATATACCAGTCATGGAGATTCTTGATTTGACCACCAACCCTCAATGAAGGACTAATCACTCCAAAATGGGTTTAAAAGAAGACTGGAAATGCATTTTACCCTAACTACTTAGAATCACATATTCCCCCTCTCTTGTTGAAAGATGAAGCAATAGAAGATGTGTGTCTTGCTATATCATATAAATCTTTTGTGTTATAGTTATAGATGGACTTTCCATCACTCCACCTCAAATCACTCAAGCAAGAACCTAACTCTTGAATTTGCACCTTGAAAAGGCAACTTGGGGATTAATTATACAATGCCCCTACAAAGTCAATTGTCTGCATTATTCAGATCTTAAGGATCATTTTATTTTCTGCATATGTGAATTTGGCCATATACTACTTAGTTTGAGATGTATTCGTGTGCATTGGATTGGAAATCAAATATTTAATGCATTTCTTCTTTGCTGAGTCTCTCACCAAGTCTTCATGTTAAGTCTTGTCAAGTCATGAATGGTTGATACTACAGACATGGAGCCAAATATGAGCCACATGACATGGGTAGATTTTGAAAAGATCCACTGACCAAAGGATTGGTTTTTTAAATCTTTCTAACAATGAACCAGACACATACAAAGAAAACTTATTCTTTTTTTTAGCATTATGATCTCCAAAACAATAATCAACTACTGAACTTTAAAAGCAAAAGAATCTGCAAAATATCATTCTGTATTACAAGCAAGACATTCCATTAAACGGTATTGAGAAATAGTATATCAAGAAGGATTGCGATGCAACAAACATAACAGAACAAATATCTTGCTTACTGCATTGGACTCGTCTGGATCCGTTTTAAACACATAGAATAATGGAGCTACAACTTCATTCATTCCTTGCACATATCTAATTCCAGGATTTAACTTTGCAAAAATGAGCAGTATTCGTTTCAATGCTTCCTGTTCAAAAAGCCAATCAAACATCTTAGGAAAAATGTAAATTTCAACACTTTACATTAGTGCTATGACTGCTTCTTCATCTATAAACAAAATATAAATCCTTTGGTTCAAAATTTCATAGCTTATGGGAAAGGTTATTGTTCTCAACCAAAACCAACTGCAAATCTGCACAATAGTAGCACAAACCTGATTTGAAGTTGCTGTTGTTGAATCTCCAGAAAAAAAATGCATATCCGGATGTGTACGTTTCACGTCACGGTCTATTTGCTCTATTGTCTCTGTATCCTGACAAACATTTGAATGAACTGAAATCAGAATATTCGAGAAAAGTTTTAATAGAGCTTACTTTAACTTTCAAAATGTCTTTAATGGCAATTTGCATTCCTAAAGACCTGAAAAAACTGGTTCCAGACACTGGTTTTCCCAAGGCTCAGTGGATGTTCCCCATGTGTGATTTCAAGTCTTCTAAGAAACCCTCTTCCCCTCTCACTGTTGCTGTCAGTACACTGTCCACCAGTTTCATCCATCCTTCTGGTAACTTCTGACTGGCCAAGAGTGCAATTATCAGAATTCTAATGTTATCCCATTTGATGAATTAGAACGAGCAGGCATGTTCAATATCTTTGCTGGGTCAAATTCAAAAATGTGGGCAGAAACAAAAGCAAAAAAGTATTCATATCCACATTGTTCTCTAAAGAAAACCAAGGGTAAATTGATGAGTTTTAAATAAGGTAAGCACTTTTCACCAGGTACATTTAAGTGTACTTACGGGATTCACAAGAAGTTCTTCTTTGAATGCAGCATACTGTGAACGCTTCTTCTGCAACTCACTCTCCCACAGATCATGGTTCTTTGGCAAGTAACCAAAGAGTAACTAGAATTTCGCAAAAAAGTGCAAGACAATTTAGTCAATTTATAGTTACTAACTAATACCCACTATATTTGTTTATGCGTTTATGCTAACTATCATCAAAAAGTAAAACAAATTTGTTTAGTCAAGAAGCATGAGGATAATAACGTTGTATACAACAGTATTAAGCATCTTAGCATCCTTGGTTCAAATTTGATTAACAAATAAGCAATAGTAAGCTCCTACACTTTTGACAATTTCATAATTAGAAAGCAGAAGTCACGCAATACCTATAGAGGGTGACCAAAATTTATACCTTCCACGCAGTTGCCCTGAGTCCCCCACCCTCAGGAATTCCTTGAGAAGCTAATAATCTCAACTCAGCTATGTTTATGTCCTTCTTGGAGATCTGTGAAAGCAATTTCATTATAACAAAAAGTTTACACTCAGTTTCTAACAGAACTAAAGTTTGTGTGTTTGTTGTCATGTCTAGAATATATATAAATAAGTAGCAGCTAATAGCCTAGAAAACAACAGTGAATGCCTTCAGTCAAAGATAGACTCCAAAATTGTGGAAAAGGAAACATATGCTAAGATTCACTTGCTGACCTCAGAGTAAAACTGGCCTTGTCTGTTCAAATTGGAAAATTGTGGAATAGAATGTCCAGCAATAGAAGATGAGTCAGTAGGTGCCCCGGAGTCTGAAAGTGGATCATGAATTTGATCCGTCAATGGTCCATCATTCTGACTGGAACTTTCATCTGATTTTAATAGTGTTTCCCTAGGGCTTTCATCACGTCTTTCAAATTTAAATTGAGTGCTTGACCTGTTTACCTTATCATCCTCACATATTGGAATCGGCTCTTGTCTATCAAATCCACTATTGACCCCTTCAATACGGCTTCTGCCACCAACAACACTAATCACACTCTCTTGTAGTGGATCTCTAACCACAGCACTGGCACCTCCTTGAAGCAAGTCTTGAGCACCATCACTCCCCGGAGGTCTATAGCTATCATTAGCCCTTTGGGTGATACTAGAATTTGATGGCCTTGAAGACCAAATAGAACTATTGAGCCAATCAGGTACTCCCTTGACCTTTCCACTCTCCTTGCCTTTATCAGTGACCATTGTCTCAGTTTGTGGTGGATAAATAAGTTTCCAGTCAGGTAGCTTTCCTGCAGAATGCGGCACTTCTTTTTATCTCAAGGTATTACAGAAGAACTGCAATTGGAAAATTATTGCCCAGTAAATTACAAGCCTTGGCTTATTTTCTATGTGTCAAGTTAAGGGCAGGATTTTCACAAACCTGTTGCTTTTACATGACATAATTCTATTTCTGGTAATACTTGAAGCGAAGCATTGTTCTTCATTGCCAGCATTTATCAAGAAAGATCCTGCCGAAAATCCATGACTGCCCAGTGGCATCTTGCTTCTCCAATACCTGCCTAGGAGTTTTTGCCCATTCTTGTAAATTGTTTATCCACACTGTAGAATATCAAAATTCACACCGACCTGAACCTTAGGATTAATCCCTGATTCCCCTCTTCGAAATAGGCCAATAAACACTAGATTTTTCCAATTCTGAGCTGGCGAGTGTCAGGGATCAAATGTCAGCATGTGCTTATTAGAACGCCTTAGTTCAAAGCTTGGGTAACTGAGGAAAATCCCTCCAATTTTAAAGCCCAGCTGAGGAAAAGCATGCACATCAATCTCCTCCTAACCGTCCGAAATAACCCCAAAAACTTCAGGAACCACAATTGAACTCTCCTTAAAGAATCCAAATAGCACCGTCCTATCCAAAAAAACTGCCAATTGCAAACACCTTCCAAATCAGGTCAACGTAAAGCTCATTTTCACTCATACACTCCCAGACATTTCTATCAATAATAATCTGATGATGATCATGTTCAGAGAATGACATAAAATGCGCCTTAATAATACATTTAAGCCTCTTTATTTGCCCTAACTCTCACTAGAACTAAGTGAACATAACAACCCTAAACTGGCCCAATGCGGTGATTCCAGCTTAAATGACTCTGAAACCTAATTTCTTCCCCTAAACAGCTGAATTTAGTGTTTCATAGTCAATTTTCCTTCCACGCTTAAATCAATCTGTTGATTTAAGCTCGTTTTTGCTGCTTACTGCATGCTAAACGGTAGAAGTTGAAATAAATTTTTAAATCAAAATTATATTTGCCTACCATTACTATAAAATTAGATATACGATGTAGAGGGTTGATCAATCCATAGATACCTGGAAGAAAGCGGGTGCCTTCTCTGCTCTGTTATCTGTCTATCGAAGCTAAGCGATTTTCTCTGCTTCTTTCAGGCGTGTGTTTTGATGCTTATTTATTTGATACGAACGTGTACTGTCGCTAGTTTTGAGGCTGCGAAACCATCAGTCGAAGTCCCTCACCCCTTCACTCAGAGCTTGTGTTGGCAGAAAAGACATCGGCGGGCCAGGGCTAGTGTGTCTTTTTCTAATATAATGCTAACAAGTGGCATGCCTCGTTACATTTAATGCTTAAAGTTGTTTTGTTTTTTTATTTAATGTTTTTTTTTAATCTGATTATATGGGCTTGAATTTTATCGTTTTGGAAAATATCATCTCCTTTTTAATTAATTATATTGTATCTTCATTTGTATTATAATAATTTACTTATTATATATTGTTTGATAATATTAGAATTTGTAATTTTTTTTTGGAAAGAAATTTAGTAGTATTTTAATAACTTAATTATTATATAGTGTTTGATAATCTTAAAACTTGTATTTCCTTTTAAAAAAGGATTTAGGGGCTTTAGCTAATACCATTTGATTAATCAAATACTACTTTATGTATATTAAGTAAACTAAAAATTTACATTACCAATAGAAAAATAGATATATTATATATATTACCTCACAATCTTAAAACTTAAAAATATATATTACCAATAGAAAAATAGATATATTATATATATTGCCTCACGATCTTAAAACTTGTATTTCCTCTTGGAAAGGAATTTAGTGGCTTTAGTTAATATCATTTCACTATTCAAGTATTATTTTGTCCTTTATAAAAAATACATTATTAATAAAAAAATTAAGTTTTTTTTAAGGAATTTTTTCTCTTAAAAAAATGTAAAGGAGGGTATTAAAAAATATCAATAATTAAAGCTTAAGATATATATGGTTTACATGTTGAATATCTTAAGTGTAGGGTTTCTATTTTAACACCATGTATCCAAAATATTTTTAATGGCATCATTAAAGGAGGCTTTCCACTAGAATGAATAATTTGTTTAGTCATGTCATTGCATAAAAATAGAGATACTAACAATTTTTCAAATTACTACACCATCATGATTAACATTATTTTTGTAAAATTGTTTGGTAATATAGCAGAAAGTAAAATCAATCAATGAACAAAAAAATCAAGGAAAGAGGAGAATAGGGTAAGTAGGGTTTAGACCAAAGCACAGAGCAATAAATTATTGCATTACTTTAAGGCACCTAATAGAGAGGATATGGAGTGACAAAGGAGAAGTGTATTGTTTTGACACAATACCTAGAGGTAAATTATGAAAAAGAATGAAAGCAATCGGCATACCAACTAACTATAGAGCAGCTTTACACAAACTTTATGAGCAGGTGGTGGTAAAATCAAAAGTCTAAAAGGACTATCAAAGTGTTTTGAGAGTGATATTAGGGTGAAACAAGGTTATCTATCGCCACATACTTTATTTGACCTTTACATTGATAAATTGAAGTCATTGGTAGAAAGGATGGGAGGAGAGGGAGTACAAATGGCTAATTATATAGTGAAACTTCTTCTTTATGCCAATTATCTCATCTTGATAAGCAAGACACTTTAAAGTTTAAAAGAACATCTAAAAGCTTAGAGTATTTTTGTAAATAAGTTAGGACTCAAGTAAACATTAACAAGACTTAAATTATGGTCTTCTCTACTCGAAGAGAGCAAAGGCATCCATATATTATATTTGAAGAAAAACCTTTAAAGGAAATAAGAGAATACAAATACCTTGGGTCATATTTTCAAAGCAAACTCAATTGGGGAGTATGTAGGATGAAATAAATACAAGCAGGATGGGCACTCTACTCATTACTAAATAAGGACATAAAAGTAGAGTTTTGGGATTGGAAAACCATTAGGATCCTTTTTAGGTCATTAGTTATTACAGTGGTGCTAGATGGGTTGGAGGTGTGGGCTAGCAATATATCAAATTTTAAATGGAGATAGATAGAAATAATTGAAAACTGACTACTTACAAATAAATTTATATTAAAGCATCAATCTCATATGAGATTTTACTTGTTGAAAAAATGACTTTTCACTAGAAGAAAAAGTTATGATAATGCTATCAAGGTACCTAAATAAAATAGAAAGAATGGAAGATAGAGTGTTGTTAAAACAAGTAATCAAAAAACATTGAATAAAAGAAAAGACACATGGATAAAACAAAACAACAAATGGATGGAAAATGAAGCATTAAATTTCATGACATACCATACTCCAACAAAAAAATTAAATAATATGTGAGAAAAATTCAGACTTATCATGTGGACTAAAAGTTTAAGGAAAAATAGTAATACATCAATGTGTTCAACCCAACTATGAACATAACCAAAAGAAGTACATAGATGCAAAGATCAATTGGAAGCAAAAATGTTTTAGTCCAATTAAGATCCAATTCACACCATCTCAAGTGTGAAAGTAGGAGATGGCTAATTCCCTAGGAGGCATGGTCAAAATGAACATGTTTACAATCAAAGGAGTGGAGACTAAAAATCATCTTATCATGGAATGTGAAGCCTACAAGGACATCATGGTTTAACATGAGGACATTCTAAAAGTAACCTCATAAGTGGAATTTTTTGAAATTTTGATAATAGAAAAAACAAAAAAACTCATCATCAAAATCAACGACAAAAGAAATACACTCCAAAAGATGATAAGAGAATGTCGAGAATTTTGACTTTGTTAAACAGCTCTTTTCTTAGATGTTGTTAAGCTTTAGAACTTTGAATAGGAGATCCAAAATTTGAATCCAAAGGGAGTAGAGTTGTACACCATACCCCATCCTATATTAAAGCTCTTAATCCATAGATTGTTTTAGTCTTGAGACATAATTAAAATGATTTCATTTCATAACATTTCAATTTAAAATAAATAAATTAGTTCAACTCATTTAAAATAAAAAATTTAAAATATATCCCATAAAATGAAATACATGTTTTTCTAAAACTTTAAAATTTTAATTAGGTCTAGCAGATAGGGTTATATCTAACCAAGTTTAGGTGGATAAACACATATTGGATAAAGACTTTGTGTCATATAACTTGCGGCCTTGTGGGCATCAAAACCTGCTTTACTTTTTTTATTGTAGTTAAATTAATAAATAAAATTTATTAAACATAGGAATTAAAAATATATGAAACTTAAACCATCATAACATTTAAAATTTAATAAAGACTTTGTGGCATATAACTTGTGGCCTTGTGGGCATCAAAACCTGCTTTATTTTTTATTTTTTGTTACATAGGTGAATTGGTTACAACCACAATTTTTAGTAACTGCCAGCGCAGGGTTCAAACCATCAATGACTGCTTCCAACAAACCCACCATCTCGTTAACGTTAACCCGGTGTGAGATGGGGACCGCCGATCGCTCGAGGTTCGTACCGTCGTCGTCGGTCTGGCGCATCACTCAGAGGAGTCGGATCAGACTACTGCCTTTGCCAAGCTGGGCACGCCCGCGGGTTTTGAACCTAGGTCTCCTCTTGGTAAGTGCCCAAGCTTACCAATCCACCTAGCCCCGCGGACTTGCTTTAATTTTTTATTGTAGTTAAATTAATAAATAAATTTTATTAAACATAGGAATTAAAAATATATGAAACTTAAACCATCATAACATTTAAAAATTAATATTTCGAATGCAAGTGGAGAGTAAGTGCAAGTTGAGAGGGAGCCTAGTGTTTTCTTGTTATAAAATGCAAGCATTATAAGTGTGAGCAAGAAGCTGAGTGCAAGAAAGGGCACAAGCACCAATTCTTGTTCTAGATCTTAGGAGAAACTCAAAAAGAAAAGAATTCTTGTGAAGAAAATCTAGGTAACATAAAAGGAAAGTTATTTTTGAAAGTTCTTAATGGAAGTAAGGATGTCCTAGTTAGAGATAAGAGGAAGAGCAAATCTATGGTAAATCCTATCTAGGTAGTAGATATTACATTAGAAGTAATTATCAAGGATGAGATGACTGAACATTATATAATGGTTCTTAAAAGCAAAGGGTTGATATGTAAGTTCCATGGATATTAGGTAGGTTTTTTGGAGATTCAAAAATGGATCACATGGAAGTGGAGATTGAATTCAAATTACTCTATGACTTTTATTTCAAAAAAAAAATTCCTCTTCATCTTATCTAGTTTGGAAATTAAGGATAAATAATAGATGATGGCCCTTGGTTTAGGGGTAAAGTGCGTATATTTAAGAAGACCATCGAGTGAGAATTTATGCATGGAAACTAGGACTATTGAAAGGCTTCTAGTATAGATTATGCTTTTTGGACTTCCTTATCAGTTTTTTAATAAGGAGGTTTTGAAGAATATCGATACTACTTTAGGGGAGTTTGTTTAGAAGGGATCAACTACTGTAAAGATACGACATATTGTATACACTCAAATGTGTTGCCATGGATATTTTAACATATTTACCATAATTCATTAGGATTAAATAGGAACCAAGAGAATGAGATCAATAAGTGGATTATGAAAACTTTGCATTTTAATATAAAAATGATTATAAGGCCAAACACTTGACAAGAAATTGCAAAGTGAAAATGATGGAGAAAGAGATGAAAATATTTGAATACAAGATGAATTTCAATATGAAACAAGGAGATCATATCATAGTAGAAGTTAGGTTAGATCAAGGATTTTCCACTCTGAAAAAAATGGCAAAAAAAACCCCCTTTGCTCGAATCAACCATTAGAAGAAAAATTGATACAATGTTTGAGAAAATACAATTTGCAAGTTCAAATTTAGGAGTTATAGATGTGAAGGAAGATGGTGAGGCAAATTTTAAGGCAAACGAGGCGAAGGAGGTCAAGGTTAGTCTACGTAAATTGTCTTCATTTTTCTCAAGTAGCATAAAATTCTCTCCTTGCAATAAAAATAAAAATAGTACTAAGTGTTTTCGTTGCACTTCAGGGTTTCATAAGCAACATAGTAAAGAAATGTATATGGAGGATATCCATGGAAATTTAGGGTTTCTAAGGTAATATAAGAAAGTAAATACTATGGAGGATCATCCATGTACTTTAGGGATTTTAGGACAACATAAAGAAGAAAGTGTTTATGAGGCTATTCCTTGCATTTCAAATTCTCTAAGGTAATAAGAACAAAGAGAAAAGGAAATTGAAAGGGATATCAATTTATAAAGCCAAAAATAAATATCATGGGTGTTCATAAGAAGTGGGGCTAAGCTCAATAATAAAAATAAAAGGTGGTAACAAAAATGGTAACATGAAATATTAGGGGTTTGAATAAGATCCTTAGAAAAAACTATAAAGGAATTAATAGATTGTTATAGTTATGATTTTTATTTTAATACAAGAAACAAAATTAAGTAGCTAGGAATGTAAATATGCTTTAAAAATAAATAAAATATGAGGGGTTGTCTAGTAGTTTCTTTTAGAGGAGCTTTTGGTAGTATTTTGATAATATAGGATAAACACAAATGGGATGTATAATTATTAGAAGTAAAAAGTAGTTGGGTTGTTGGCTTATTTTGTGAGAAAGAGGAAAACATCATAGTTGGGGTTATAATGTATATTCTCCAACTATAGTTACTCCTCATAAAAAAATTGAAAGGAACTTAGCATATTTTTGTCAAACTCAATGATGAGTCATAATTGTGATTTATGGATTCTAGGGGGTAACTTCTGTTAGGAGTCATTACCATCATAGTTCATGTAATAATAAGAGTGGTATAACCACCCATCACAAGGTCTATGTATTGACATTAGGTAAGGGTAGTTATTGTTTATATTTAGATGTTTTATGCCTTATTAGAAAGTATTTAAATATCTTTCAATCCATAATGTAGATCATCTAAACATTGGTAGTATCAGTGGTATTAGAGCATGTTGAGGGTAGAACCATGGGTTGGTGAGGTTATCCTTCCACTAAATCATGTGGAAAATATTATGAGTTTGCTTCCACTAGGAAAAAATGAAAATAGTTGTTTAGCTTCAGTTTGTTCCAACAAAATGATCAAGCCTAATATGCCACCTAAGGCCATCAAGAACCATTGCCACAATAGAAAAATCTCACCCAATTTTTTGGATTTCTTATGTAGTTGCAAGCATTGGTAGTCAAGGTTTCAGTGCAAGGGCAACAACTAGTGGCACATGAATTTCTTGAGCATGAAAAAGGATATGCACGGTATAGGGAGAATATTATCTAGTGCATGCAAATCTAGGAGACTCATGCATAGGTTGAACACATCATGTAAGAAGTCAATAAAGCAACTCCTTTGAGTCATGAAGGAGAACAATTGAGCAAAAACTCAAGATGTGGACTTCTACATTGAGTTTATCAAGGGTCTTGGACCTAATGGGGCAGCCATGGATGCTCCCTTGCTCTTAAAAGAGGCCAACACAACAATTACACTCCATTTGTGGCTTGGCATTATTTAGAACAAGACAATTGTACAACTAGAAGCTCAATTGAGTATACCTATGATCAATATGGCAAAGCCTAGCGAGGAGGTTGTTGATACAATGGTTAAGGTTTATGAAGAATATAGTTTCTTTAAGGTTTCCAATGATGGATTTCCCATGGATTTGATTGATGCCATAAAGGCACAAGCCAAGGAGTTATTTTCTCTTACCCTCTTTCAAACGGAACAAGTACCCCTTGATCCTTATAACTATGGCAATAGGACCATTGGTCCTAATAACAATTTTGGATGGATCAAGTACCTCTTGCTTCAATGTCATCCTCCTCATGCTCATCAATTTTATAACACATTTTTGCTTGACAATTGCATTGAATTATATTCTATGGCAAACAAATATATGGAGATAACAAGAAAGCTCGCTTGTGAGATACTTGAGCTACTCACACAAGGCATGGGTCTTCCCATGAGTATATTTTTTGCTTTGATAAAGGACAAAGATAATGGTTTCATTTTCATACTTCAATCATTACCCCCATGTTCTAATTCCTCTAGCTCTATATGATCCATGGAACATTCCAACCCCTAGATAATAAGTATCCTACACTCCAACGATACTGTAGGATTGCAAGGATAATTTTGATATGGAAATCAAGTTACAACATATCCTAATAACATGTTTTTTTTTATCAATGTTAGATATTGTTTGCAAGCATAGACAAATGGATAGTTTAAGAGTAAAATACTGCCAAGTTTTAGTCATTTGGTGGCCTTAGTAGAAGCTTCCAACCAAATCATACATCGACAACTAGCCACATAGGCACTCTACTTCGAAGTTTGGCTACTTGTACTAGGGTGAGCAATTCAATCTCAGATCAAGAAATTCACAAGGCACCTAGGTCTTAACCGCATTTGACATCAACACTCCTCAATGATAGCAATGATAAGTTTCATCTACTTGTTGATAAGCTTGTGCCTCCATGCCTAGTTATCAAAAACTAGTTTAACATTTGTTTTAACTATCCCACATTGATAGTGGGAAAGCTCATTGGAGTCTATAATAAATTGCTTTTCTCCTATATTGAATGTAGGTGAAAAAGGAAAGGCTCATATAATATTTTAAAGTATTGAAATATTTCAAAGAATATTCCTTGAAGATTTTGATTAAAGGAGGAATATCCTTTATCTATTTTTTTGCTCGATGAGACACTGATTTTTCATGATTCAAGGCATCAATAAACTTACGAGTATAGGCTTCTATATACTCATTGGAAAGCATTTTTTAAGGTCAATCCAACAGAAGTAAAATTTTCCAATTTTATAAAGGTTTGACATGACTAATAGTGCACCAAATTTCCTATTGCGTGATTCCCAACTATTGTGAAGGAATAATTACATTTGATTTTGAATAAGTATGGGAAGTTGTAAATGGGTTCATTACCTACCCTAACACAAATGATGAAGAATAGATATAATTTGACAAAGTAAATAGAAAGGTTCAGTTAATTATCATGTTCAACCAAAAAATATGAAGCTCTTATCCCTTTGTCCTTAAAGCTCAAGTTTTCATATATCAACAACACTATAGAATAAGAAGCTCTTATCTTAGGGCTTCGTGTAGGATTAGCTTTATAGGTTAGAATCCTTATCATTTTTGGATATTTTTTACTTGTACTCAACCAAGTCAAAGTTGTTGATTAGATGAAAGATGAAAATATCAAGCCATACAAAAATATCATCACTAAGCTCATGTCTACTTTTGACAAAATCACCATTGCAACCATCCCTAGGTTTGGTATGTAGATGTTATGAATGATAGTAGTTGCATCCCTTATCCCTTTAGAGTTGGACGATGAACAAGCCATTATTATCATTCAAAAAATTAGGGAGTCTTCAACCTTAGAGTCTATTTAGCTTTCTCTTAGAATTTTTTTCATAGAAGTGTCTTCTGATCCTTAGTTCAAGGATATCTTTACCTTCCTTAGGGATGGCACATTGCCTAATGGTTTGAACCATAATGAGTGCAAGAACCTTAAGCAACACTCCTATCGATATGTCATCCTTCGTGATATATTACACCATTTTTCCTTTGATGACATTGTCCTTAGATGCCTCACCTCACCCAAATCCCAAGCAATTGTCAAAGAGGCCCTTGCTAGATCATGTGATGGTCACTTTGGTGGTGTTGTCATCACAAAAAAACTTCTACAAAGGGGTTATTGTTGGACCTCCATAAAAATGACTCTTACAACTATGTTAGGAGGTGTGATTAGTGTCAAAAGCATGATAACCTTATCCACACTCTATCCCACATTCTTAAACCCCTGAATTTTCTTTGGTCTTCCCGTTTAGGGCTTATACATCATTAGGAAGATCAATCTTGTGTTGTATAATTGGCATTAGTTCATCATCATAGCTATTGAGTACTAAACTAAGTGGGTTGAATTTGTACCTTTAGCCTCAATCAATAGAGTCCAAATCTTCAAGTTTATCCTTAACTGAATCCTTACTTGTTACAATGTCTCTTTCATGCTAATCTCTAATAATGGAACACCCTTCAAAAACAAGGATGTCAAAATTTTTTGTGCTAATACAAGATTCAACAAAAATGTCCAATGCCTTACTATCCTTAAGGAAATGGCCAAGATGAAGCTTCTAACAAGACTATTTTCAATATACTTATGAATCTTATCTTAAAAATTGATTGATGTTGACATCTTCAACTTTATCTTGTCCTATGGCCTATTGCACCAACATTCAAACTTCCATTACTGTGAAGCCTTATGCTTTAGTTTATGAAATTTAAGTTGTTTTCCCTTTTAATCTTGAGGTACCTTCTTTGTGTATTTTTTTGTAGGACTCCTCTCTCCAATATGAATATTGTCTCACTTGTCTTAACTAATTAGAAGTGCTTGACAAAAAGTGGATCCACACCTTAGAGCACCTATAGGTCTACCAACAAAGGCTTAAACAAGCTTATAGTTAAAAGGTATGATCTCCCTCCTTTGAGGTTGGTGACCTTGTTATTAAAGAGAATCAAAAGAAAACCAATGCCAAAACTAATCTCAAAGGTGAGTTTGAGCCTAATTGGCTAGGTCCATTTATCATAACTACCAAGTTTGGTTTAGAAGCTTACTACCATATGAAAAATATCTTAAAGAACCAATGAACATAATCCATATTAAAAGGTATTACATTTTAATATATATTAGTTGCTTATATTTTGTAGCTACCTATCATTTCTTTTTTGCATTCCAACGAATTTCATATTTGCTTGCATGCACATGCTTGTCTATGTCTAGACTAGTTGTATATTTAGTTAGGGTTTGATGATGACATGCAAGTGATGATCCTGGTCATGATAGTTCATTTTTCATTACATTAGGTGATTGATGCAAGTGGATCCTCCTTGTCTCATATTTGTAAACTAACTTAGGGGTCACACAATAATCTATTTCTATCTAGTTTTATCTAATTTATCTCAAACCATATCTATTAAGTCTTCCAAACTATAACTCCCTTACGACATGATGAATACTATGAGGTTCATAGGTGCTAATGAAAAAATCAAATCAAATTCTACAGTCTTGTAAATCTCTTCATTTGTTTTTTTCCCATATAACAACTCTTGTGGAGGCAATTGGTCAACAATGAATTTGTCTTCCCAACTGAAATATTTTTTATTACCTTCTACAATTCAAAAATAAGCGATAAAATAATGGATGGAGGCCCTTGGTTTAGGGGAAGAGTTACATTATATTTAAGATCATAGAGTGAGATTTTTTGTGGAGATTGAGACTATTAAAAGGCTTTTGGTGTGGATTAGGTGTTTTGGACTTCCCTATCAACTCACCAATAAGGAGGTTTTAAAAAATAATAGCAATAATCTAGGTGATTTCATCTAGGAGGGACCAACTACAAAGGAGAGAAGGCATGTTGTATACACTCAATTATGTGTTGCCAAGGATATTTTAAAACCTTTATCACAATTTATTGGAATTAAATCTAAAGCAAGATAATATGATCAACAAGTGGTTATGAAAACATTACATTATGATGTTGCAAATATAATGAAACCATATGCATGGCAAGATATTGCAAAGTGAAAGTGATGGATAAAGAGATGATTTTTTGGACATGAGGCAAATTGTAATATAAAATAATAAGATCATATCATAGGAGAATCTAGGTCAAATCAAGGATTTTCCACTCCTAAGAAAGTGGCAAGAAAACCCCCCAATACATCACCAAATGGCAAAGGCTACAATAGTTCACTTGAATCAACCATTAGAAGAAACATTATATAAGGGATAAGGAAGTATAATATGTAAATTCAAATATAGGAGTTAAAGGCGCAAAGGAAGATGGGGAGGAAAAATTTAAAGTGAATTAGATGAAGGAGGTCAAGGTTAATCTAAGTAAATCATCTTCATTTTCCTCAAGTAGCATAAAATCATCTTCTTGTAATAAAAATGAAAGTAGTACAAAGTGTATCCATTGCACTTTAGGATTTTCAGAGCAACACAACAAGGGTATCCAATGAAATTTAGGATTTTTAGGGCAACATAAGAAAGTAATGACTATGGAGGATCATTTATGCATTTTAGGAATTTTGGGGCAGCATAAAGAAGGAGGTATTCATGAGGTTATTCTTTGCATTTTAGATTATTAGGGGTAACACAAAGTTTAGAAGATAAGTCTCATTATGAACAATATGAAAAAATAAAAGAGATTGATGAAGATGAAAATGTTGGTGGGAATGGAAAAAGGAGAGGAAGACCATCAAAGCATGAACAAAGATAAAAAGAAACTCAAAGGGATATCAATTTGGGAAGCCAAATAAAAATATCATAGGTGTCAACAGGAAGTGGATTTAAACCCACTAATAAAAATCAAAAGTGATGCTGATGAAAAAATATCTTGTAATATTAGGGGTATAAATAAGATCCTTAAAGAAAAATTTTGTTAAGAAATTAATAGGTTGTTATAGTCCTAAGTTTATTTTAACACGAGAAATAAAATTAAGTACTGAGAAATGTAAGGATACTTTTAAAAAGATTTGAAAGAGGAGAGAGTTTCTAGAAGTTTCTTCCATAGGAGCTTTAAGTGGTATTGCAACAATATAGTACAAACACAAATGATATGGACAATTGTTAGAAGAAAAAATTAATTGGTTTATTGGACTATTTTATAGGAAAGAGGAAAACATCAAAGTTGGAGTTATAAATATATATATGCTCCAACTATAGTCACTCCTTGTAAAGGATGTTGGAAGGACCTTAGGATATTTTTGTCAAATACAATGATGTTTCATAATTATGATTTAGGGATTCTTGGGGGTGATTTCAACACACTTCTATCTCCTTTTGAAAAAAAAGGTGGTATTCTAGGATGGCATAAATCAATTGAAGACTTTGCTTCATTTGTAAATTCAAATGGACTTTGGGATGTCTGTCCTTCAAGTTTTCAATATACATGAGATAATAGACTCATTGGTTGAACTCATATAGTAGAAATATTGGATAGATTCTTATAATCTAACACAATAGTTGGAAACAAACTATACAATCTCTTCATATATTTAACAAAGTATACAATCTCTTCATATATTTTATTATGAGTAGGATTGGATCACAAATCTATTCTTTTGACTTGTGATTTACTGAATAATGGTCATCTAAAGCCATTTATCTTCTAGTCTATATGGCTTCAAGAACCCAACTTCTTTAGATGGTTATGTTATGGTGGGATGAAGCAAATTTTGAAGGATCGTATATATACAAGTTTGTTCAAAATATGAAATATTGAAAGAGAAAATGAAGATTTGAATGCCAAATATTTTTGTAACATTTTTAAAGAAAAGAAAGAAATTGAATCCAACACTAAAATTCTAGAAGAGAGTAGAAATCAATGGAATGGATTCTTATGTGAAAAAAACAATTACTTTCTAATTATAATAATGCATTAAACATGAGTCATATCAGTTTTAAAAATCTAGGGAGAAATGTCTCAAGGACAAAGATAGAAGTATACATTTTTATTATTATTTTTTTTTGTGCTCAAGAAAAAGGGTTTGTACGTGGGTTCTCCCACCCTTGACAAATCACAACTCTCTTCTTTAGAGATTTGAAATTTTACAAATAGATTCACTTCTCATCTCAATTGAGATGCTATAGATAGAAACCTACATCATTTTACACAAAATGTCTGAAATATTAATTTTCATTTTCTAGATATTTTCAAAATTTTGTCTAAATACAAATATTCCAAATTTCAACATCCTTCTTAACATTTTCATATAACAACCTTCACAATACCAAAACTTCACCTTTACTATCTATGCATTGCATCTTAGTAGAGTAATATTTCTAAAACATCGCACTATCATAGTGACCTATCCAAAAAGCATGTACCTATCTAATATATCAATCGGAATCAACATAAAAGCATAAAAGGATAAACAAGATTGCACATGACAACAAAATGGATGTTCTTTTATTGATATTGGAAACGAATCTCGGTTACAATCATGCCCCTCTTAGGGTCACCCAGATGTTGATACAAATGGTACAATTCCAAAGCCCTCAAAGGGGTAGGCATAATACTAAGGCTCTTTAAATAGTTAGAAACTACTCTAGGGTGGAGTTGACCCTCTTCTTCGCGTTGAGGAAGGAATTAAATGATTGAATCTCCTTTAAACCTGCTTTCCTACGATCAAGAAACAACACAAAAGTATTAAAAGAATAGGCAACCTCTCATGATGAGGCCCTTTGAGGAGAAATATGCATAAATATGCCATAACAACTATAAAATCAAGAAGATAGATAAAACATATTAAACTTGTGTAATACTCATAAAGATTGTTAGATACATGAAAATGAAGAGTACAACTATCTATCTATTGAATCAATTGCATGAAATGAAACAAGATAGCATGAAAAGAAACCATTAATGCTCTACTTGCTATAATGAAGTAAACATTAATAAAATCTTTAATCTAAGCCATTCGTAGTCTCTAAACTACCAAATAAATCATTAAAATGACTAATCTAACCTAATTAAGCATACTGAAACAAAAGCAACAAGGAGATCTATCACCTGTTGCAAATCACAGCTCTGATGAGTGGTCTACACTATAAACCGTGGTTTTCAGTTGCGACGAGCAACAAAATGGTTTTGCCCTCCAAATCTAGGGCTATGGGCTTGATCCTCCTTGTCAAATTGATGATCAAGGGTCGCCTCGGTGTCCTCTGACAGGTTTGGCGATTGAATTGCTCAGTTGGGCCTCCGTTTGCCCGAATTAGCGTTTCTTGGCGTTCTAGCTCCTTAGGGCATCCATGGCACAATTTGTCATGATGCTTAGTTGGCAAGGTGATAGCAACAAATATCTCTCTTAGTGCACTCAAGTGAGTCCACAATTCGACAGGGCTTCGTTGCTCTAATCTCCAATGCTTGCTTGATATCTTTTGCCCTAATTTTGAGGGGTACTTATAGGACTACCCAAGGGCTAGGGGTGGCTTCATGGAGAAGCCAAGATCAAGAAGAGGTGGTTAGGATAGTTGTATTAGAATATTTCATCCTTTAATCACCTTCTTCTAGAACAAATGGTCGTTCAAACCGATTTGGCTCGGATGAAGGCCAACTGAACTTTAGTTAAGACCGCAGGTGACAACTATGGTTTAGACTATAAACCGCAGGTGTCAACAGTGGTTCAAACTGTAGACCGTAGGTCTCAACTACGGTTTAGACTGATTAGGCCAAGGAGCCCAAATTGAGTGGTTAGAACCATCGCTCTATCTTGGAGTCTGTCCAAGATCTTCCATATGGTCTTGTAGCATGTCCATATGAGTAGTCGCCCTCGACATGACGTGTTTTAGGTGTCTACAGATGCCCCTTTTGGGATGCGTTATGAGATCGAACAACGCTAAGCAAAAAAATAGACCTCCTAAAATGATGTCGAAGGTTCCATGATGATCATTAGTCTAATCAACATTAGATGCCCTAGGTCCGTAAAAATGATGCACATCTTGGAATCATTGCTTCCAACTGGATGGAAGGCTTACATTTGATAGAGCTTGTACTCGTCATCAGGCATTCGGGTAGCTTTGGTGCTACAATAGGAGTTAGGCCTATATAACCAAAAGGAGGAGAGCTATAAACTAACTATCATATTTTCTATTTGCCCCAAGCAAAGGGGTAAGCTTATGATAGTTGTTAGCAATGATTCGCAAGGACGAACACAATTTTGACAAGATCAAGGGATCTATGATCTCAAGGATCTTATGTTGACTTTGATTATGATTATGATATTATGACTACCCCCTCAAGCGACGAGTCGATGAGGGTAATGACAATGAATGAAGCGACAAGGTCGCTTGACCATAATGAATGATCTGCACAAATTTAGAATTGAGCATTTTAATTACTTGGCTAGGCCTAGTTCAACGTATGATTGCAACTGTTAATAGTAATTGCACATTTCTATCCCATGGAGAGGTCGGGCTGCGATAGCCTTCTTAGGGAATCAAAATGATACAAGTCTAATTAGATATATGTTGAATCAATTTATTGATGATTTGTTGAAGATATGTCATAGGAGAAATGACATGAAATACCTCGTTCTCATGGAGCGGTCTAGCCTCGAAGGCCTTCTTCGGGATTGAAAAGAAGTATATCAAATCAATGATGACAATTTTACCCCAAATGTCCTTATGGTTATTTACTCATCTTGTCGAATTGCATGGAGCGCAAGTCGCTACAATCACCAAGTGTATAGGGTAAATAACTGAATACGAGGCTCATTTGGCTTTTGATTTGTTTAATTAATTTTTTTTTAATTTTTTGAGTTTTTTAATTGATCCTGGTGCTTTGAGAATCACCAAATTTGCAAAATTGATTGCTCTTATTGGAAATTTGATCCATTAGGAATTATTGATTTATCATTTAAAATCTTTCCATGATGGGATTTTGTTGTTTTTAATGCCAGTTGCAAACCGCGTCTAGGGCCTACGGTTGAAATTTCAACTTTTGGGAACCGCAGTTCAGGGTTGCGATCGAAAAACCCTAATTTCGGGACCGCGGGTGTCAGCTGTGGTCCGATGGAAATAGGAAAAGGTTTAAAAATTTCTTATTTTCAAATCTCCTCATTATTCCTTGACAACGACTACGATTTGAAGAGCATGAGAGTAAAATTGATGCGAAACCCTGCTAAAACTAAAACCAACTACCCTACACACATCCCGATGGTAGACCGCGGACAACCTTCTTCCAGCCGGGGCCTCGATGTGGGTAAGGTAATTCAAAACTGAGTCCTCGCACTCATTACCAATTAAAAATGAACCACATTAAGTAATGGGTTAAATCAATCTCACTAAACTGTTGGCAATGAACCTCACCGTAGACTAGGCTAGTTTAGAATTTTTTTTTTTTAATTTTCAGTTTTGGCTAGGAAGTGACCCCAAAAGGGTCACATTCCTAGACCGCAGCTAGATGCGGTTCCCAATTGACAGATTGGGGACCGCAGGTATCAGCTGCGATTAGGTTCAAAATACAATGGTAAAAAAATTGATCGTTGTGCCGACCGCAGGTTCGACTTGCGGTTCCCCATTTTTAGAATTTTTTTCAAATTTATTGATTTTTCTAAGGTTTTCCTGGCAATTAATGCCATTTATTGCACCTATGAGATGTATTATTAGAATTTTGGATCACCCTTAGCATAGTTTTTGTGTTTTTAGCGATTTTTAGCTTTGTTAGTCTCTTTTTAGGTCATTTTTAGCTTTTTTTTAGTTATTTCTTTCCCTTATGCAATATTTCTTTTCAAAAATTAACTTCTAGAGCTAGGGAGCCGGACATCCTCTGCACCCTCCACCCATTGCTTACTAACCTGGAGCGATAGTGGTTTGGAGTCGTTGGCTTTGGCTACATTTTGGATCTACCCACTATTAGGGTAGATCAAGCTTACCTGACTGCGTTGGCCCAGAGTTGGAATGCTCGGACCAACACATTTCACCTGTCGATAGGTGAAATGACTATGACACTAGAGGATGTCTATCGGATCTTTAGGATCCCTATTGATGGCGAGCCCATCACCTCCTCCTCCTTTCAGAGTAAGGGGGTAGTTTTTGATTCTATCTTCGACGATCGAAGCTAGGATGCCCAGGGTAGGATAGACCACGGGGGTGTCCACATTGGATACTGGCATGGGGAACACGTCTTCTCAGTTAGAGAGGTAGTATTCATGCACTTGGTCGTGTAAATTATGCTTCTAGACTCCTCGGGTGCGAGGATCCCCTAGAATCTTCTGGCTAGTGCCAAGAGGATCATATAGAGCTTTGTCGATAATCCATTGCTCCTAGCTTCGGGAGCACTCTATTGTGCCAGTAGTAACTCTACCAAATTACTAACAAGATTCGGGTAGGGATTAGTTGTAGTTTACTTCTCCAGATCTAGGGTTGGCAGCATATCAGGATCGAGCGACCTACAGAGCTGCCCCTTACTATTACTTTGATTGATGATGCCCATCAGTGCTATACCACATGCTGGCCCCACGAGGAGGAGGGGTTCTAGAGTAGGTCCCATGCTAGGGATATAGAGCATTACATTAGCAGATTTGCAACACTACGACCGGATGACATTGAGTGGCACCCATACATGGATTTCCCTACATGGCTGGAGGCTGGTGAGTGGTTGTGCTAGGCTCGATGAGATAGGTGGCTACTCGGTCATAAGGATGAGATCCATGAGTACCAGTTCTACTCATGGGTCCTACGATAGTTTAGTATAGTGTAGGATATCCTAGAGCTACCCATTATCTACAAGTGGTTGGTACTAGAGGTAGATTTGTAGTGGGTGCAACCTACACCACTAGGGGATGCTACAGATGACTTCCAAGAGTTGAGGATTGCTAGGGCTAGGACCACCCCTACGTATGACACTTGGTGGTCCCTACTATAGTGGTAGGGATCTGGGCCCCTTGGACTGAAAATGATGGGGTGGATGTTGAGGCTGACTCGGATGGGCGCAAAGTGTGCCAACGTACTAAGGGTGGTTGGGGCACAGAGGTCACCATAGGGGATGCACCACATATGGAGGTTGAGGAGGAGGCCCTAGATGAGGGTGAGGTGCCTCTAGATAGTGAGGTAGGGCAACTTCTAGCCTAGGTTATAGATTTGTAAAGTTAAGTCGGGAGGATTCAAGTCCCAGATGCTACAGAGGGAGACATCTATCACCATGCTAGAGGTAAAGTTGTCTCATGGTGAGAGGTAGCTACAATAGACTAGGGAGGAGCTCATAGTTGTGACAGCCTGTGCTACAACGACAGAGGGGAGGGTCTAGGAGCCGACTAGTGCGCTTGATCTAGTAGAGGTGCGCTGGAGTGCAACTATAGCAAAGAGGGACTTGGCCCTGGCTCAGACTCAGAGGGGAGATCCTTCATCCTCTCGTGCTATCATGGCACCACCCATAGCACCATCACTCACACTACCAGGAGGTCGTGATCCCATGACAAATATTAGATGACTCACTTCCATCGTACAGGAGGGGAATGATCTATGTGATGCAAGGGTAGCTCGCATATCCTAGCTGGAGGGGTACATCGAGTTGATTGGTGGATAGGTCTCTGAGAGATCCTCATTCTTTAGGTCCTCGATTCGTAGTGGACTAGGACAAGGATGACAGGGTAGTCATCCATGATCTCGAGCCACAGGACTCACAGGACTAAGAGGACACACAGGTCCTCTAGTACACATAGAGCTAGCTCTCACAAGAGCCACAGGATGATAGGGGTGATGGTGGTGATTCTCATGTTGGGGGTGCAAGCCCTCCGTAGTATACATGCTAAGATACTATGATGTACTATTTTTGTGTGTAATGTTCAGGACCTACACAGATGTAGCCTATAGGTATTTTTTATATACTCTCTATGTACTCATTGTGGACACACACACACACACACACATATATGAGATCTGATCATTGTGGCTCATTATGTGTACTTATTTATTTGTGTATTTTATGTTTTATGTTATGCACATGAGATGTTTATAGATGTGATGCTAATATTAATTTGATGCTATATGATGTGATGTATGGATGACATGCACTAGATAGCTATTTGATTTTATGTTGATGATGATATGCAGTGATCTAGATGCTTAGATGTGCGATTTATGATTGATGCATATGGATGCAATGTTTATTTTAAATGCATGTTTAATTTTGATTTAATGTTATGCATTTAATTTATGATGATATTATGATATGATAATGCTCTATATGATGATGCACTATGTATTTGATCATAATCTAATGGAAATGAACCTGTATGTTTTAATCATGTAAAACACAAGGAATGAATGCACTAATTTTTAACAATCTAATGGATGACACCACAGAATGTATGCTAATCATGAAACATAATTGGTAATCTTTATAAATAGAATTAATCAATTAATCACCCATATATGAAATGTGATGATATGATTATGATGTAATGGATTTATATATGGTATTGATGGTTTAATATATCTTGTTATAAAATTTTGTAAATTAAAAGATATGCACCATATAGTCAGTGGTCGTCTAAATATTATTGCTAATATTCATCCGGTATCTAACCTATATCATGCACACCTCATAATAAACAAACTTTTATAAAAGTAATTTTTGATGATTTGATGATTGCATATGGAAATGATTGTTGCTATTTGGGAATTTTTGAGGCTTTCCATGAGACTCAAACACCCTAGTTGTCTAATCAAAAGTTGTATACTGACCATACTAGACTTCTGAACCATAAGGTTTTTGTTAGGATAGGCCAAAACTATTCATTACCCCTATGTGTGCAAGTGAATATATTTGATAAGGCATAAGCATACCCCGATGTCAGGCAGGATTCTTTCAACCCATTGCTAAGATCGAGGGTCCGCAAATGTCTTACCCAATATTAGGTTTAGATTTTAGTTGGACTATACCACTAGGCAATGCAGGACACCTAAAGCTAGCTCATCCACATTCAAACATTGGTCTGCACATAAGCAAAATGCTAATGCATCAGACATATCATCGTGTGTAATGCACAATAGTGCAAGAAATTCCAAGGATTAAGGTTCACTCCATCCTTCTCTGTAATTTTTTGGGATACTTGCTTGTACAAATTGATAAGAATCACTAATGTTAGCTTTACACCATTCTATTTCTGATTCTTAAGCAAGGGATTTGACTTTATCTTGATTTTGCACTTTCTTTCGATCTTCATTTGATCTTGTCTTGCATTTGATTTCTGATCTTCATTTGATCTCTATTTTCTGATCTTCATTTGATCTTTGGAATTTTAAATTTTGATTCTCGATCTTCATTTGATCTCTAAAAATTTGAACTCTTATTCCTGATCTTCACTTGATATTAACTTTGGGAATTGATCCGCATAGAGGGATAGGCAAGAATAACTCTTTTTGCCTCAGGATACCCTAGTCCTGCTTCATGGCTTTCATCTTCCCCTAATCCTTATTAAGATTATTTTTAATTTGTTGATTAGTGATAGGATCCTGATATGCTAAGGGCTATACTAACTAGACCTCAATCACAAAAGCAAAGTAGGATTTCTTACCAACTCCTGAGAAGACCACTAGGTATGGTTGAATGATCGAAAAGCCCTAGTATATTCTTCATAGCAAAAATATGGGTTGTGTTGAAAAACACAATTACTCACAATGATGAATGGTAGATGATAAATGCAAGGATGCATGATTGAAACACAAACATGGTGTCATTTGTAAGATTGCAAACATAATTGATTCTAATGATGGCGGAAATACCTAATGCAATGCAACTATATGAATGCATGTGCAAAATAGAAATGCATAATGTAAATATTTTTGGATTTTATTATTTTTTTTTTATATTTTTATGGATTTTGAGCCTTTATATTTGACCAAACGACGAGTACATGCCCTTGGAGCCTTTAAATTGACCAAGCAGTTTTAAGCACACCCTTGAAGCTTTTGGGTTGACCAAAGGGATTATAAACACCTTTGGAGATTTTAGGGATGACCAAGCGATTCTTAGGAAACCTTGGAGCTTTTTGATTGACCAAGCTACTCATCCAAGATCTTGGAGCATTTTAGGATGACCGAGCGGTTTTAGGCAAACCCTCAAGGCCTTTGGGTTGACCAAGCGATTTCTCAAAAATCCTTGGTGCCTTTTTGGGATGATCGAGTAGTTTTAAGCAAACCCTCGGGGCCTTTGACTGACATGACCAAGCGGTTTCAGGAACCCTTGGTGCCTTTTGCTATGCTTCTCAAGCATAGAATGCCTTAAGATGGATGATGTTGAGAGGTTCTGGCTCTTCAACACCCCCTAGCGATGTTAGGCGGTAGGTAACCCGGACCAATATTTTTAGATATGATATAAGGTCCTAGCCAATTAGCCATGAATTTGTCTCGCATATCAAGTAATAAATTAGAGTTCTTTTGGTTCTCTTTCAGCACAAGATCCCCAACCTCAAAGTCTCTCTAATGGACTTTGTTATTATAAGCTCATTTTAAATGCTCCTGATAAACATGGAGATGCTCAAGGGCATTCACGCGATGTTCATCAAGCAACGTCAATTGATCTAGGTGAGCTTGTCGCATGTGGTGTCATCATCGATGAACTCTTTCAATGCGACATGCAGCATTGGAATTTCTAACTCTAAGGGCATAATGGCCTCAGCGCCATATACTAGTGAAAATAATGTTGCCCTAGTGGGCATCCGAATGCTAGTCCTGTAAGCCCATAATGCAAGGGGCAGCTGGATATGCCAATCCTTGTGGTGTTCTTGTACCATATTTTTTAAGATGGAAACCACTGTCTTGTTTGAGGCCTCAGCTTGCCCGTTTTCCTACGGATAATATGGAGTTGCAAAACTGTGTTTGATTCTATACTTAGACATCAAAGCTCTCACAGTTTTGTTCTTAAATGACGTTCCATTATCCAAAACTATCTTGGATGGAATCCCAAAATGACATATGATATGCTCGAGTATAAACTCTGCTATGCGAGCTCCGATTGTCATTGTTAGGGGAATGGCTTCCACCCATTTTGTAAAATACTTAGTAGCCATGATAATAAATGTATGTCAGCCCGATGACGGAGGAGAAATATTGCCAATAAGATCAAATCCCCACTGAGAAAATGGCCAAGCCGCTTGGATGGGCTGTAAGGCCTATGATGGCAAGTGCATAATATTAGCATGATGCTAACATTTGACGCATTTCTTGACATACACATTGCAATCCTTCTCCATTGTGGGCCAATAATAACCCATTCGAAGGATGCGCTTGATGATAGCCATGCCGCTAAAATGGCCACCACACGTACCATCATGAGCTTCTAAAATTGCCCAAGATGACTCTTGGTGCTCTAGACAATGAAGGAGAACTCCATCGTAACCTCGTCGGTATAAAATATCTCCTAGCAAGACATATTTAGTCACTTTCTGCTTGAATGTGCACTTTGTGGAACATGCAACAATCCCTCTAGGATCATACCAAGTTTTAAGAAGTCTTGGATTTGTGACATCCAGCTCTGATAAGCCTCAGCTTCGATTGCCAAGATGACTTGCTCCCCCTGCATATCTACATTTGCAAATGTAGACTAGGAAACAACCTTGTGGTGAATGGTAGTGCCACTCCCCGTAGGACTCTGAGAGGTTAATGACCCCCAGGGTGCCTTCTTAAGAAAGTATTTAGCTCTGTAGAACCATTCATCTTTTGGTTCCATGCTAATCATGTTGACTGACTCTTTATTATCAAAGGTTGCACGCTCCGCTGTAGGATGCGAGAGCATTTTAACATGGATGGTAGTAAAATCAGCAGATGGATTATGAGGGATTAAGGATCCCAAAGATGCCATGGTGTCTGCAAACCTATTTTATGAATGAGGGATTGCATCGATGTCATACCATTCCAACTTAGCCAAATATGTAGCAACAAGATCTTTATAAGCTTTCAGCATGGGACACCGACACTGAAAAAGTCCCTTCACTTGGTTGACTATGAGAAAGGAGTCACCAAAGATGTTTAATATTCTAATGTTCATGGCGATGGCTATGTGGAGGCCCAAAAGTAGGGCTTCATACTCAACATTGTTGTTGGTGCAAAGAAAGTCTAATTTGAATGACAAGGGCATTGGAGCTCCTTGCGATATGAAAAACACTATTCCTGCACCACCCCCTTGCTCGCACTTTGAACCGTCGAAGAACAAGGTCATATCAACATTATTCTCTGGTTCTTCAGGTTCGGGAGCTTCAGATACGATGAAGACAGCATCATCCAAAAGCTCAATGGTAAGAGGTCTACTGTTTGATAGTGGTGCCTCAACCAACTGATCAGCTATGACTTGTCCCTTAATGGAATTTTTGCTTATGAATTCCAAATTGAATTCTATTAGTAGCATGATCCACTTTGTAGTACGTGTATTATGATACATCTTGCTCATCATATACTACAAAGGATTTTGTTTTGATATTACATATGTCGTATGACTTAGCATATAGTGTCACAATTTCTTGGTAGCGAACACTACTGCTAAACACAACTTCTCCACATATGCATATCCTAGCTCATAACTCACCAAGGTTTGGCTAATATAATATATGGCTTGCTCTTTGCCTTGCATGTTCTTTTGGGCTAACATGGTCCCCAATGCAAAGTCGGTCATCGATATATAGCAAGAAAGGCATGTCTGGCCTTGGTGGAGCTAGTACTGACAACATTGCCAGGTATTGCTTGATTTTAGCAAAGGCTTCTTGATAGTCCTCATCCCAGTTGAATGGGACTCCCTTGTGTAGTAGTCGATTCATGGGTCGACATTTATCCGATAATTGAGTGATGAATCGCTTTATGGATGCTACTTTGCCCTGAAGGCTTCTTAATTCTTTGATATTTGAGGGAGGACGCATCTCTAGAATAGCCTTGACCTTCGTTGGGTCGACTTTGATGCCTCGCTTTGAAATGATGAATCCTAAGAGTTTACCTGAAGTTACGCTAAATACGCACTTCTTAGGATTCAACCTGACATTATGTTCGATCAGGCGATCGAAGACCTTTCTCAGGACCTCCTCATGCTCACAATGCAACAATGACTTAGCCAACAAGTCATCGATATAATCCTCTAGGATCTTGTGCATGTAGTCATGAAAAATATATGTCATAGCCCGTTGATATGTGGCACCAGCATTTTTAAGGCCAAATGGCATAAATTTATAACAAAATGTCCCCCATGGCATTATAAACATGGTTTTATGTTGGTCTTCGGGCTTAATCCGAATTTGATTGTATCCAAAAAAACCATCCATCAGGGAGAGCATCTCATGACCTATTGTCGCGTCTACCAGAGCATCGATGTTTAGCAATGGAAATGAATCTTTGGGTGTTGCCTTATTCAAATATCTAAAATCCATGCAAATACGGATCCTTCCATCAAGTTTTCCTACAAGCACCATATTGGATACCCATTTTGGATAGTCGATGGAAATGACAAACTCTACATCCAACAGCTTTTGCAATTCATGTTCACCATTAAGGCTACTATTGGATGCATCTTTCTAAGCTTCTACTTGATCGGCTTCTTTGATAGATCTAACGAAAGGTTATGGGTAACCAATTTTGGATCTAGACCTGGCATATCCTTGTAAGTCCAAGCAAAAATATTAGGTCTCTCTTTCAGTAGAGGGATGAGTTTGGCATGCTCATCGGGAGTAAGACTTTCTCCAAATTTAACCTTCCTTGGATTGGTGGGATCATTACTAATATCCACGTCGAAGGTTTCCTCTACTGACATGTGTGATCCCTCCTCAAGCTGATGAGGCGTAGGGATCAAGTGGATGTCATCAGTTGGATTTATAGGTTCCGCATTAGAAGCATCCTCAACATGATATACATCATAAGCATAGCCTGGTGCAAAATGAAATGGTTGCAGCATTTCTTCATTAGGGAAGAAATCTTTAGGCTCAACAAGTGAGTCAGCGTGATCCCAATCGATAGCATCTACATTCAGATACAACGGTTTGGATGGATCGGTTGGATTGTGGAGTGGAGTGGTCAAATCAATGGAGACCATATTGATGGAATGAAATTGATCTCCAGGACCACACGGACAAACATCTACATCATCGATGCAGCTCCCATACCCGAGATCTGGCTCTAAAAGCATGGGCACAAATGGATCCTCTCTATGCGAGGTATGGATGACCGGATCCTCTCTATGCATTGATTGCAATATTGGATCATTTGGCTCAAGGAGCTCCCTATACGTAGGAGGTAGGGGAAACAACATGTGATAGATCACATCAAAGTTTAGTGGTCTTCCCCTGAGGTGAGGGTTGAGATTGATGTCTCTGCACATGTCCTCGATCGTGTAAGGTGCATTACGATGACGTGGGTAGAGAGGTCCTAGATAGGCTCTCTCTATTTCATCCTCCTCATCACTGTCGTAATACAATCCTTCATTCGATCTCATAGGGATGGGACGATCTAGCAAATGCGGTCCCATATATCTTATCTCCTGATCGCTATCATCACTATCCAGAAATATCAAGTATATATACCACAAATATGATATTGCCACATAGACTGGCTCAGCTTCATCCTCATAGTCACTCTCGACTATGACACGCTCTTCTATCTCACCCATTTGTTCCATGGGTAGTAGATGGTGTAAGAATTTCGGGCCTAAATAGGCCAGCTCAGTTTCCTCCTCAGATTGATCATCGTTTGAGGATTCACCATTAGCATCATAGCTTGGTCCACTTATTTTGGAGGTGGACTCCTCTCCATATTCACTATAAAGATCTCTTGACTCGAGATCACCTAATATGATGGGGTTATGCCCCTGCATACCTATGTCATCAATTGCATTATGGATTTGGTGACCCAGGTTGCCTCTAGGGTGCATCTCTTCTTCAATCTGCTCCAAGAGCCCTTCATGCTCTACTTTCGGTGGCTCAATGGTGATGACAGACACCATCGGGTTACTCCTCCAAAAGCTAGAAAGCTTAGGATGATATGGGTTGAAATCCACATCATCCCCTAAACTAAGGTACAAGCGGTCTAAAGATGCTGCAAGCAAATCATCTTGTCCTTGTACTCGCAACCCTAGCCTAAACCTATCAGTTGCCAACTGATAATGTGGCTCAAGCAGAGTCCTACGTCCTTGCTCAAAAAGACCAAGGCCGTATCCATGCCAATGATATAATTCAAAAATGCGCATGGAATACTCAGGGTTGGATAGGTAATGAACATTCACTATGAACTATTCATCATCATCTTCATCCATGGGCGTTCGAGTAGGAAGCTGATCCAGCCCAACATAGATGAAATTAGTCTGATTGGGTGGCTCTCCCAATGGCACTATTGATCCAACCAAAAAATTATGGGCATGCGATCAGCCCATCTCTTGTGCAGTCTCCAGAATAGGTCCAAAGGTGACATTCTGCACAAGATATTCACCCAACCCTGTGTTGGCCAAGTGAACAGTCACCCACGGTATGGATGACCCTGTCGATGATGTAGGTGAGGCAGGCTGAGGTACCTCCTCGACTATATCTTGGGCTTCCTCCACTTCCATGGGAGTGGCAGCCTCATTGGTGACTGGTTCGGGCACATGCTTCTTTTTATTTTTGCCCATTTTCACCTTTAGCTTCCTTTCATCCTGAAGCATCGCTGATGTAGTCGGTTTCAAAGAAGTAGTTGTAGTGTGCTCAGATCTGTGCGATATAGATATCGATGGTTGAGCATGCACTTTTTGTTTACCTCCTGGATTCTTAATCGATGATGTTGGCCGGATGTCCAGGTGCATTGATGGGAGTATGAAACCCCTAGGTAAATCGACAAGGTTCATAAATTTGAATGGTTCTTCATCTGATGACACCACGTGAACCCATCCCTCATGAATGTATTTAACACATTGATGTAATATAGAGGGAATGCAATGCATTTCTTGAATCCAAGGCCTCCCCAGTAGGATGTTATATTGCATGGCACCCTCGATCACATGACACATCACAGGGATGGTCTTTAGGCCTACCTAAATAGGTAGGATAATTGTGCCAACCATCGAGCATAGTGCATCGTTAAATGCTCTCAACGTGAATGTGGTGGGCACAATGTGTGAATTGGGTAGCTTCAGATGACTCAGTGCCTTGGTCATTATAATGTTGATCGATGAACTAGTGTCAATCAAGACCCTCTTGAATGGCATGTGATTAACACATGCAATAATATGTAATGGTGGGTCAGCCATATCTGTAGGAACCATCTTGACTTCATGATCATAAAATTGGATCATAGGTTCCTGACACTGCTGTACATGTCCCACAAAGTTGGTGAATGCTTGAGCATCCTGGGACTGTACCTCGATGGACCTCAGAATATCCATGAGAGTCTCCCTATGCCTGGGAGACTACTGTATTAGCTCATAAATAGACAACTTCGTAGGAGTTGTCTATAGGTTTTGAACCAACCTGCTCCGTATGGTCACCACCGGTCTAGTTGGTGGGCCTGGAATATTCTAAGCTGACCACTGATCCGGCATAGCCTGTATCCTGATGGGAGCACGAGGTTGATTCGGCTGCTCATATCTCCCATGCCTAGTAACAATGTTAACCATACCTATGAACCCTTGGGTAGGTGGTTCGACATGCACTTGGTTGACCTGGCCAATGTTGTTGCATGGTGCCTCATGGTTTGGTAATGGATTTTTATAAATCCCCATGTTTTGGTTGTCGAGCACCTACAGATTATTAGGCACTACAAGCTCACCTTTATCGATCATATTTTGCACGATATGTTTGAAGGACCAACACACTTTGATGTCATGGCCCTTCGTACGATGAAAGATGCAAAATAAATCATCCTGATACCCCTTTGGCTTGGGCTGGTTAGGATCGATCAGCTTGACCTCGGGCAATCTTATTGCCTTAGCCTCACACAATTGATGGAAAATTGATGTCAGTGATTCCGTCAAAGGTATGAATTGGCGAGGTGGGCATTGTTCTTTGTTCTTGCCCTTATAATTATTTTTGCACTGCTCATACTATGCAGGAGGAGGATGGGCCTAATAATTCTGCTTTTGTTGCCCCTTATCCTCTCTTTGGAGGTTCAACACCACTTGATTTACATGGGCCTGCTTGCCCTATTGTTTTGTGGAGCTCTTCTTGTATCCCTCTTTCCTGTTCTTGAGCTTCAAGTTGCCTTCTTGCAACTTGATATCCTCAATCACTTTGGCTTGCGCCAAAGCTTCCTCGAATGTCGGGTACTGCTATAGCTACAACAATAATGAGATGTGCTTGGCACAACTCTTTGTGAACATTCGGGTCAATTCTGTAGTAGGAATAGGGAATGGCAACTTCACCATTAATCTCCTCCATCTCTTTCCGTACTGTTCAATTGGCTCATCATCGTGTTGAGCTAGCATAACCAAATCGGAAAGGTTAGCCTATTTCTTGATGCCAAAGGAAAAGCGTTCAAGGAAGGCATCTGCCAGTTGCTCAAAATTGGTGATACTATGCTTCTTCAATTGATTGAACCACTCTCATGCTAGGCTTGAGAGGGTTGTGATGAATGTGTGCAACAACAAGGTGTCGTTGCTTGCAATCTGGAAGCATACATCTAGAAAGCTTGTGACATGCTCCTGTGCATCTTCATCACCTTTAAACTTGTCTAACCTGGGCATGTCAAAATTCTCAGGATATGGTGGAGTAGGCACCGAGGGGTCCAAAGGCTCATTATGGATTTTCCTCAATGTCAGCTTTTGAAAAGTCGTGCCTTGCCTCTCGATCACTTTTACCTTCTCAGCTAAGGCCTTATAGGCCTGTGAGGATAGAAAGTCCTCCTCCCTAAGTTGACGTGGAGGTGGTCTTGGAGGTACATTCTTCCTCTTTCGAGGTGGAGGACGTGCATCTTCCTCCTCCTCAACTTGGGAGTTTTTAGGATACTCTTGATTGGTTCCATCTCCCTCTTCTTCCTCATATTGTCGTTGCCTCTGATCTTCGAACAGTGGTGGTCGTTCTCTCTTTTGGGCACTAATATGAGTGTGAGCATCTCTATGCTCCTGATACATGTCGGCTTATGAAAAAGCCTTCCTATGAATGCGCTCTCTATGCTCCTCGTGAGTGTATAGACCAGCCCTGGCTAGCCTGTCCTCCTGCTCTACTCACTCCTTTTGGACAAGGATACGTTCCTCATGCATATGCTGCTCATATAATCTCTGTCGAATGAGCCTCTATGCCTGAAGATTCTCATCTTCAATGCACTACCTCTCTAGGTGAGCATCCTCCAATTGATCTTGGAGGAGTTGTCATCTCTGCTCGGATACCAGTCTATGGGATATATCAATGTGATCGGTCGTAACAGGCCTCTGGTATGTGTGCTCCATGTGAGCGACCTTATGGGTTTTGTACCCATATGACTGATTTGTGACACTTTTACCTTTGTTCTTGAAGATGACATTGGCATCCTGCTGAAATCCTATGTTGTGTGCCACCATGCGTGGATGGTGGATATGTAACATGAGGGTGCTTGGAAGCCTCTCCATGCTCTCTAGTAGTCCTAATAGTGCTCCCGCTATGCTCACTCGGGGCACAAGTGGGTAGAGCCGAAGGCTTACAGCCAAATTGCTCAAGGATGCTACCTAATCCATCCAACTGTTTGGATCGCCACCACTCATGCGGTGGTGTACCATTGGCTCCCACCTTGGCCATGTCAATAGTGATCTTACGAGGCTCACTACGCATGGGAGTGTGGATAGGCCTATGCTCGAAAGTGGGCCTATCTACATGCCCCTGAATGGGCGGATCTCGATCTCGTCTATACTCTAAATTTGGAGGTATGGAACCTCCTGTAGACCTAGGATGTAAGGGTACCAACTTGGCCCCCTGTATGACATACTCGTCAGCCGATCTCGTGGATGCACGTGCAGTGCGATCTCGGTAATGGCTTTCAAGTGGAGCACCCTCATGCTGAGAGGCTCCATGCTCTATCCTATGTCTAGAGGAGTGTATGGAAGCTCCTCTATCGAGGGTACACTCAATGGTGTCCCCTCATGTCGAATTATCTCCTCTGATGCTTGCCGAATGATGTTCGGTGCGCTCATGTGGGCGAGGGTTCGACACATGCTATTGTGAATCTGTTGGGGCTTGGTCAATGGCATCAGGCCTAAGCCTCTTTTGACCTCCTCATGTCTCCACCATAGTGCACCTAGTGTCTAGATTGATCTTTTATTAAGAAAACAAGGTATACAATGGTGATTATCTTTGATTTAAATTTTAAAAATGAGCCCTAAATTATTTGATGTTGTTTCAATATTTTTTGTGTTAGTAAAGAAACTCTTATCGTGTTTTGAAATCTTGTTGGATGATATTCTTAGTTTAATTGGCTTTCACCTGTATACTCATAGCTCAACAACTTGGGTATGAATTCCAGGTCACGTAATCCAACCTATAATGTGTGGTAATGAAGCCCACACACGGTCAGGGAGCACATGTCCTCCCAGATCCTCACCCATTTTCCCCTAGTCAGTGTTATACCCTCCAAAGAGAAATACATGCAAATTTTCTAGGGTATGAAAGGTTCTCGGATCCGGTATTGGTCTAGTATCCAAGGGTACGTAGGATTTGGGCCAACGGATGGAAATCACCTCCACCATCATTGAACCCTACTAGTGGTTGGATGTGACTCCCAACTCACTAGCATTTAATTGAAACTTGGTGTGTGTGGTTCTTTTTATTCTTTGCATAAAAATGAAAATGCATAATACAGCATGAATGATTATTTCCTACATGGTATGCAAAAAGGAACGTTTCATTTTTAGATAATGCATGCTATATCCTATATGACTCTTTGATAATGCAATTATGATGATATAGCCTCTGATTGGGCCTAAGGCATGCAAGCCAACACACAATTCTAATCAAGCACGATGTATTCTAGGGTGGACTACAATCAGAGTTCCACTATTCCTAGCAACACCTAGCTAAAACACAAAAGAAATATTAAACCCTAGGACCTAATTCATTTCCATTTTTTAGTGTCCTAATTTGTTTTCACTTTTTTGCTTTCTAGAAAAACATAGACAGAATAAAAAATACAAAGGGTGAAAATGGGGCCTATCCTAGGTCCTCATTCGATTAAGCTTTGGCTCCCTACTATTTGTTGTGTGTACTTTGAACCATAGGTCTATTGCATGGTTCATTTTGAAGATTGTGTTTTGCAACCATGGGACAAAAATGAGACCATAGCTGAAACCTACGATTTGCACCTGCAATCAAAAAACATAAAAGATGTCAGATTATGTGCTTAAAATATGGAGTTTTGCCATGATCACCTTCTGACCTATCCAAAAAGCATGCATCTACCAAATACATCAATCGAAATCAACATAAAATCATAACATGATAAATGAGATTGCACATAACAACAAATCATATGTTATTTTATTAATATTGGAAATGAATATCTATTACAATTATGCCCCTCTTAGGTCACCCAGATGTTGATACAATTGATACAATTCAAAAGCCCCCAATGGGGTAGGCACAATACTAAGGCTCTCTAAATAGTCACAAACTACTCTAGGGTGGAGTTGACCCTCTTCTTCGCGTTGAGGAAGGAATTAAATGATTGAATCTCCTTCAAATCTATTTCCTACGATCAAGAAACAACACAAAAGCATTAAACAAATAGGCAACCTCTCATGATGAGGCCCTTTGAGGAAAATATGCATAAATATGTCATAACAACTATGAAATCAAGAAGATGAATAAAACATATTAAACTTGTGCAAGATTCATAAAGATTGTTAAAAACATGAAAGTAGAAAGTACAACTATCTATCTATTGAATCAATTGCATGGAATGAAACAAGATAGCATGAAAATAAGCCATTAGTTCCCTACTTGCTATGATGAAGTAAAATTATTCTAATCTCTAATTAAGCCAATTAGAGTCTCTAAACTACCAAATAAATCATTAAAATGACTAATCTAACCTAATTAAGCATATTGAAATAGAAACAATAAGGAGATCTATCACCTGTTGCAAACCATAGCTCGAATGAGCGGTCTGCACTATAAACCACGACTATCAGCCATGACTAGAAATAAAGTGGTTTTGCCCTCCAAATATAGGGCTGTGGGCTTGATCCTCCTTGTCAAATTGATGATCAAGGGTCACCTCAGTGTCCTCTGATAGGTTTGGTGGTTGAATTGTGCAATTGGGCCTCCGTTTGCCCGAATTAGCGTTTCTTGGCATTCTAGCTCCTTAGGGCATCCATGGCATAATTTTTCATGATGCTTGATGAGTTGACAAAGGGGATGGCAACAAATCTCTCTCAATGATACTCAAATGAGTCCACAATTCGACAGGGCTTCGCTGCTCTAATCTCCAATGCTCACTTGATATCTTTGCCCTAATTCTGAGGGGTACTTATAGGACTACCCAAGGGCTAGGGGTGGCTTCATGGAGAAGCCAAGAACAAGAAGAGGTGGTTAGGATAGTTGTATTGGAAGCCTTTGGAATATTCCATCCTTTAACCACCTTCTTCTAGAACAAATGGCCATTCAAACCGATTTGGCTCGGATGAAGGCCAACTGAACTTCAGTTAAGACCATAGGTGACATATACGGTTAAGAATGTAAACCATGGGTGTCAACAATGGTTCAGACTATAGACCGTAGGTCTCATCTATGGTTGGTCGGTTCAGACTGATTAGGCCAAGGAGCCCAAATTGAGTGGTTAGAACCATTGCTCTATCTTGGAGTCTATCCAAGATCTTCCATATGGTCTTGTAGCATGTCCATATGAGTAGTCGCCCTTGACATGACGCGTTTTAGGTGTCTACACATGGTATGCTTTACCAGATCTGGATTGCTAGTTTTCTTCCTAAAGAAAAAATGCAACCACAAAAATTATAATAAATAGTTTATATGAAAACACATTAATGTTATAAAATAAATCAAATATTACCATGGAAAACATTAAAGTAACTCTTAATCATTATTTGATTCAGGCAATCAATATTTTATTGTCAGCTTTAGCTAAAATTACTACTTCCTCTAACCATGGAAAAGAGAATTTAGCTTCACGATCCTCAATTAAAAACCCTCTATTGGCTAGCCTATCTGCACATTTTCTTCCTTCCCTTAATGTATGTGTAAACTTGATTTCTTCAAACTCTTTAGCAAGATCTTGAATTTCTACAATTATCTCTTGTATGTTTCATGAAGCCTTTGCTTTTATTAAAATAATATTTATTACTATGAATGATTCACCTTCCATCCATAATCTATTCCATTTTATTTGTTTGCATATTTTTAACTTTTCTAAAGTTGCCCAAGCTTCAACTTCATTACTTGTCTTAAATCCGCTACTAAAAGCATAATGAGACAAAATCCCTTCTTATTTTTTATGATTATTCCTCCTCCTCCTATTGGTCCTATATTTCCTTTAGATGCTCCCTCAAAATTTAATTTGACCAACTCCACATCTGGTGGTTTCCACTTTATATTCTTTGCCTTCTTTTTATTTCTCCTGTACCAAACATCATAATTATATTTGATGACTTGATTCCATCTATCAAGGCTTTCTGATTCTAGATTAGGGGTTGGGTTAATTGACAGGGTTGGATTAGACTCTTTTATGTCTAAACAAATATTTCTTGTAATTACCTCCAAACTACTTTCCTTTCCTTAAAATGTTCTCCTATTCTTTTCTAACCATACTATCAAAAGTATTGTATCTTTTGATATATCCCAATTTTTTTATAAAGCCTCACTTTTAAAAGTGCTTTGCCATTGCTTTAACCATTATTCAATGTTTCCATTCATTGTCATGCATTTACCAAACATACTAAGAACCCATTGCCATGGTTTCCAGACTATTGACCAATGTCCCAAGAGACGGTCTATACTCTCCTCCTTTTTACAAAGAACACATTGTGAGGGGCCATGAAACCCCTTTTCATAAGGTTATTCTAGGATAAAATTCTTCTATGACTTACTAGCCAATCAAACATTTTGAGTTTAGGAATGCTTGGGCTATCCCAAATATCTCTCTATATATTCTTATGATATTCCTATTTTGTTGGTGCTTTACATTATCTCCACTTCTTATTGTGTATTCTCCTAAGCTATTCAACTTCAAAATCAATTTATCTTTGGCTCCCCTCGAAATAATCGTTGTTGTTATCTTTCTACTCAACTGCCTCCTAGCATCAATGTATTGTATACTTGTAAAAACGTCTTCTTTCCATTCGTATCTTCCTTCCTGATCATTGACCAAAACATTTGAAACCCTATCACCATATTTATCTTTAAGTAATCTCATCCAAGGTTTCAAAATTGGATCTAGATTGAGTGGTATTTTATCACACCAAGTATCCATCCAATAGAATTTTTTTCTCTAGTTTCTACTACCCATATTAAACCTTTAATCACTAGATCAATTGAATTTTTTAAACTGTTCCAAAGTGCATAAAAATTTGGTAGATCGAATGCAGTAAAAGTTAAGCTTGGGTCATTGGGCTCAATATACTTAGAAGAATTCTTACCCATTGTCTTTGAATCTCTTTGTTACAATTTCCAGATTACTTTTCCCCTAAGAGATAAGTTTACCTCCCCTAGTTTTATCATCACACACCTTGCTCCATTTCACCAAAGGAAATTTCCTTTTATCATGTATTTATAACCACAAAAATTATTGCATAATATAGATTAAACTTTTTTCTATTTATTTTAGCATAGTATACAATTCCATATAATAAGTTGGAATGGCCTGTAAGACTGATTTAAATAGATGCACTCTTCCTGCTAATGATAACCATCGACCTTTCCATGTTGATACTTTATTCTAAACTTTAGTTATAACTGGATTCCATAATTCTATCCTCATTCTCCCCTCAAATAAGGGCATCCCTAGATAAGTTGGTGGTAAATTTACCTCCATTTGAAGTAACCTACATATCCCTGCTTTGATTTTAGTTGGAGTGTTTAGGAAGTAAATTTTGGATTTTGTCCTATTAACTTTTTGCCCTTAAGCTCTTTTGTATTCATTTAATAAGTTATTCAAATCTCTAGCCTCATTTATCCTTGCCCTCCCAAAAAGGGTTGTATCATCTACAAATTGTTGATGGGTAATGTTGTCAAAATTATTACTAGCCTTAAGTCTTCTTATAAGCCCATATTTTTTAGCCTTCTTCAGGCTCCTACCCAAAACCTTTGTCATAATAATGAACAAATATAGCGAGAGAGGGATTTACAAGATTATGTTACCAACCCATTGACCAACACTAGATATAAAACTATAGAGACACAAGATTTAATCCATATAACATATTTCTTCCCAAAATCGAAAATTTTTAATACTGCAAAAATAAAATCCCATTTAAACCTATCATAGGCTTTACTCATATCAAGTTTTAAGATCATTGCTTTCTCTTTTATTGAAGCTACTAAATGTATAACTTCACGAGCTACTATGATCCCGTCTAGAATTTATCTTCCTTTCACAAATCCTCCTTACTCTTTTGAAATAATTCTGTTTAACAATGGTCTTAACTGATTCACCATCACTTTGAAGATAATCTTATATGCCATATTACATAGGCTTATGGGTCTAAATAAATCAAACAATTATGCATCCTTCTTTTTTAGAATTAGGGTAAGAATATTGCATATATTTTAAAAGGTATGTATTATTTTACCCTAGATTGTTCCACTATCACCCATAAATAAATTTTCACTATTTTCCAATTATGTTGATAGAATGTTGTAGAGAGCCCATCCATACCTAGGGATTTATCCTTATTAAGAGAGAAAAGAGCTAAATGAACTTATTCCAGAGTAAGAGTCTCCATCAATTTCCTATTGTCTTCATCTATTATAATTGAAGGCACTTTTTGTAGATGCTTATCATTAAGAACTTCAAACTACGCTGATCCTCGAATATTTTGATAAAAAAACCTTGCCTCCTTTCTAATTTCACTTTGGTCTTCAATCCAAACCCCTTCTACTAATTTAGTTCTACTATTTCTAGATTTTGATCTCTATACTATAGCCATCCTATGAAAAATTTTGTATTTTTTATCTCCTTTTAACCAATTTTGTCTCGATTGTAATCTCGAAAATTCTCTTCCTTACTCAGAATATTATGATATTCACTAAGCAACTTCCTTTCCTATGATCTTGGATTATTATGATCACCTTTTTGGAAATTTGAAAGTTCATCATTTTTTTTAAGCGAAAAACCCCTTGTGGGACCACCTTGGTCTGAGAGACCACGAACAGGGGGTTCTACACCGTCAAAGTCACCGGAGTCACTCCCGACCCTGCTCGCACCAACATTATCAATTGGATTTTGGATACCCAATTCAGCTTTTTGGTAGGGTGGAGATTTGAACTTGGGACCTCCCTTGGAGGATTGCCCTCTCCTCTCCAGCTCACCTACAACACTTGGGTAAAGTTCATCTTTTAATTCTTCTTTCTTCTAAAAAATGTTTCCAAAAGTGTTCTTGTTCCATTCTTTTAATCTATATGTCATTGATTTAATTTGTTTTGGAAGTGTATATAGCCCACCATTTCCTGAAGAATTCTACATTTGTGTTATCATATCAACAAATTGAGGATGGTCTTCCCACATCTACTCATATTTAAAATATGATCTTTTTTGAATTCACTTACCACCATTTTAACTCTTATTGGCTAGTAATTTAAACCAATCCTTGTTAAGGTATTAATTTTAGCACAAGTTCCTTCATCTAGCTAATGATACAAGAGTATGCATATGTCTAATTTTTTTGCTATTAGATTTTGGTGTCTCTTAATGTTGGTCCATGTATAGTTATCTTATTCAAACTCAACCTCTCATAGATTATTATTTTAAATAAAGGTTGAGAAATCTCTCATACTTTGGGGCTAATTTCCTAATTCCTCCAAATTTTCCATCTAGTTTGGTTATGGTATTAAAATATCCTATGATCATGAATTGGATTTTTTGATCTTTACTTATCATAAAGGCTTCAATCCCACTCCAAACTTCTAATCTACCTGAATGAGTTGTAGGTCCATAGACATTGATAAGGATAAAATGAATACCTGCAAATTAGCAAGTGACTAAAGAGGCTATCCAATGTCTAGTTTTATGAATGGTTACACAAGAGGTTCTAGTAGGATTCCAACAAGTTAGAATTCCCCTTACTGCTCCTTCAAAATCCATAACATACTATTCACATCTCGCCCATACTGTTTTAATAGTTTTGGAAACTTCTTCTTTTGTCATTTTAGTTTCCTGGATATAAAGAATATCAATCTTATTACTTAAACAAAGGTCCTTGGTACACCTCTACTTTGAGGGGGAATTAGCACCCCTTATATTCTATGATATGATAATCATATCTCATTAGGGGCTACTGACCCCGCTTATGAATTACCAATATCATTTTGTTGTTTGGTAAAGATAAGTTCAACCAACTTAGTTTGTGTTCCTTTCTCTATGTTTGCTCTTGCTTCCCTAGATCTCTCTTGATGATTTGAGTGTTTTCCTTTTTTTGTCTTTTCTGTATTAGGACTAGGTCTTATTATTCTATTCCTCAATATTCTTTCACAACTTTCATTTTCATCATATTTATCCTCTCTTGGCTCTACTACGGAAGCTTTTGACTTGTCCTACTCATTTTTTGGTATTTCCTTATTAACGGTAGAGGTATTAACATCTAGAACTACATTTTATTTACCATTTTTTTCTGAATGGTGCATGGTACTTCAAGAGAGTCTTCAAAATATGACGAGATATATTACTTAGGTTCATCAAGAATGTTCATCCCTAAATTAGGATCATACTAACTAGACGATTCCTTATTAATATATTGAACCTATTGTATTGTGTCCTCTAGGCTTTGATCTACTTTTTCTTCATAGGCTAAACCCTCTTCCAATATCCTTCCTTACTAGTCTTCACTATTTATTTGCTTTTATTTTTCTAGATCTATTTTTTGGAAGTTGAAAACCATCTTAATCCATATCCATTTGCAAGTTTATCTTATGGTTTTCTACATATGATTTTGTGGGATCTTCTTATAGCATGATCTCTCAATATGCCCCACCTCATGAAATATTCTACATCTAAAAGATATATTTTCATAATCTATGGTTTGGGTCCACATCTTATCCCCATCCTTAAGAACGATTAATTCTGGTAAAGCTTTACTTATATTAGTCATGACCAATATTCAAGCATAAATAGCCAAGAATCCATCTTTTGTAGTTTCTAAAATCTCATGAATTATCCTAGAGTGTTGCCTATTGCCTTGAAAGTATCTATTTCCAAAAATTCAATGGGCAACCCATACATCCTAATACAAACTGGTACTAGGGATTTAAATTTTTAGATGAAAGACCTTCATACCAGTGGGTAAGGAATAGTCCTACTCTTCCCATAAACCAAGGATCCCCTTTTAGGATTCCATATTTTCTTCATTAGAGAAAAAAGCGGCTAGGAATAAATCTTTGGGAAGAAAGTATAGACTCACTCCTAGAGACTTCCAACTCCTATTAATCCATTTTCTCAAGGCTAAAGCCCTTGGCCAATACCCATTAAATTTATCAAAAAATGCCCTATCTTGGAGTAATGAGGATTGATCTTCTGTGGTGCGCTCACTAACCTCTATGACTAGAGACGATTTTAAGGATTTAGTTATAAATCGGTCCATGGGAAGGAAACTAAAACACAAAATCTACTAAAATTTACCAAAATATCCTATAGCAAATATAATATTTGATAAAAAAAATTATAATAATTTGCATGCAAAAATTCTAAGATAAAATAAGGGAAAAATAAACTTAGCTAAAAAATTCTATGTCTATAGATAATATCTAGTCTCACTGAATCCCCAGCCCTCCATTACTCCTTCCATCATCCAAACCCTAGCTGATAGATATTTGCAATTTTGTTTTTTGTGACTTGAAAACTTGTCACTACCCTTATTTTGGATGGTTGACTTCACAGGGTTATATCTACCTCACAATTGCTTGGATTCCTTCATATGACCACTCATTTTAAAGCTATTCAAATTATGCATAAATTGGTCCAAGAATTAGTTGAATCGGATAACCCTTCATGAAGATATGACTCCTAAAAGATGAGATGTTTTAAAAAATACCCTAATCCTTCATGAAGATTGATCTATCTCCCTAACCATTCACAAAGATATGGCTCATAAAAGAAAAACATATACATTTTTTTGATGTTACACCAAAAGAATAATTTTTTGTTACATCAAAAATATTTTAACTCCAAATAGAAGAAAGATTGAGGAAGAAAATGATATAAGGAAGGAAGACATTATTTAAAAAAAAATAATTATCAGATATTGGGCAAGATAAGATTTTGTAAAATATTTCATCAATTATCACATAGGCACAAAATTAAATCTTGATGAAGAAGATATATATGAAGGAGCTACATGAAGCAACATTTTATTTTCATCCTAACAGGGCACTTGGTCCTCATGGATTTCATAAAATTTTCTTCAAAAATTTTGGGATTTATTGAAGAGTGATATGTTGGTTGTGGTTGAAGAGACCCAAAAAAGGAAGGTTGCAATAAGTGAGATCAATGCCACATTTATTACACTAGTTCCCAAGAAATACAAGATAATATTTTGATAGCTTTTTTCCAATAAGTCTTTGTAATATGATTTATAAGATTTTTTCACAAATTATGGAAAACAAGTTGAAAAGCATTTTAGATTGTGTTATCTTAGAGGAACAAGGTGGTTTTGTTCATGGTAAACAAATTATTGATTGTATAATCATTACACAAGAAAACATATAATAAACCCAGGTGTTGTAGGTGAGTTGGAGAGGAGAGGGCAATCCTCCAAGGGAGGTCCCAGGTTCGAATCTCCACCCTACCAAAAAGATGAATTGGGTACCCAAAATCCAATTGATAATGTTGGTGCGGGCAGGGCTGGGTGTGACTCTCGGGTGACTTTGACGGTATAGAACCCCCTGTTTGTGGTCTCTCAGACCAAGGCGGCCCCGCAAGGAGTTTTTCGCTTAAAAACAAAGAAAAAAAAGAAAAAAAGAAAACATATACTATATTCATTCTATGAAAAACTAGGTATGCTTATGAAACTAGATATTAATAAAGCATATGATAGGGTTTCCTAGAGTTTTCTACTTGATATTCTAAAAAACATTGGTTTTTATTATAGCTGGTGTGAATGGATTAAATGTTGTCGTGACACTACAAAATATTTTATCTTGATCAATGGTTCTCTTGTTGGTTAATTTAAGTCATCTTGTGGACTCTGCCAAGGTGATCCACTATCTCCTTAAATCTTCATTATTCTTATGGAGGCATTAGGGAGAGCTTTCTCAAAGGTAAAAATAGAAGGAAAAATCAAAGGTATTAAGGTTGCAAAAAATGGTCCCTTCAAATCTCATCTTCAATTTGTTTATGATAATTTTCTTTTGGGCCATCACCCAATCAATGAGACCATTTAATTTAAATTAATATTATCATGCTATGAAAAGGCTACAAGATAATTGATTAATACCAATATTTTTTTTATTAACATTGTCCTAGATTTACAATAAATTATTGTGTATATTTTAGGGTTTCAAATTATTTTATTTTATCAACCTATTTGGGTTATCCTTTCTCTCATAAAGGAAATAAAAAAAAGTTTTGGATCTCTTATTTAGACATAATGAAAATTTATTTGGTAGGTTGGAAAGGTAAGTCCTTAACTATAGTGAGCAGGCTACAAATCATAAAGACTATATTGCAATCCATCCCTATTTATATGACATCACTTTCAAAATTGCCAATAGGTATAGCCAAAGAATTCAATAAAGTTCAAAGAGAATTTCTTTGGAAATGATGCAAGGAAATTTTTAGGGTTTCTCTTTGTAAGTGGGATAGGGTGTATAAAAGGAAAATATAGGATGACCAAGCTTGTGGATTTGCAGACTTATGAGTTTGGCCTTAGGGACAATTTTTGGGTAGATATGTTTTAGAGATCAAGAAAAGAATTAGGTAAAAATATTACTTAAAAAATATATAGGTTCTCTTCATGCAATGGAAAATTTCTAAGAAAGAACCCTATCCAAAGGATTGTCAAAATGGAACGTCATATTAGATAGTTTACAATTGATCAAGAAACATATTAGATGATCTATTAATGAGAGGAATTATGTGAAGTTTTGGTCTGATGCTTGGTTGAAACCTTATCCTCTTATCTATTACTCAATATGGCAACCATTGGCTTAGGCATGCCTAGTTTGTAAAGGTCCAAAGGTCAAAATCTTTATTAATATAAACAACTCTAGAACATGGATTTCTATTAGTAACCTAGTTGAAGGAGAGGAATATAAACAAATTGTAGATGAATTTTAAAAGATGCTTCAAGAGTTTTATGTACCAATTTTTACATGAAAGCATGAATTGGTTTCAAATCTATCAAAATATGGTGGATACTCAATTAAGTATAAGTATTTTGAGCAATCAAATATCCTAATCCCAAATATTTTCCTTAGAAGAATGGTTGGTCACTAGAGACTCTCCCTAAATTGTTAACATCCATTTGGTTAGAAATTCAAAGTAAGATTCTTATAGGAGAGAGTCTACAAATAAGAGGATATCATAGACCTTTTTAGATGTGCCTTGTGTATTAAGGATTTAGAAACATCAAATCATTTAGTTCTTCGTTGTCCCATTTCTTACACCATTTGGGGTTACTTTTTAAAAATTATGAGAAGACATTTGGTAGCTCCATCAACATGAAAGAATTAATGAAATATTGGATTATTTATTTCAAAGCTCAAGCATTATGCATTCTATGGAGGATTATTCCTACTATTATTTTTTGGAATTTATGACTTGAAAGGAATAATAGAATTTAAAAATTAAATCTCAAAATCATACCCAAGTTTGAAATCATATTATTGCCTCTCCTGCTGAATGTTTATAGATATGGTACTTATCATAGGAAGTCTCAAGTACCGAAAAATATGGTAACAACTTGGTAACAAGATTTAAAGATATATATAAGAGTCATCTGTGATAATTATTGGAACAAAGTAAAACATGTTGAAAACTTTTATTAATCTTCAAGCTTTGATACTTTAGATTTCAAATATATTGCATATAAATTTTTCCATATAAGTTTGGCAAGAAAATCCTGTATGAACCATTAAAGGAACATGAAATGGGATAATGGGAGCCTATAACTACATGGACCCATTACATTATGTGACATATTTGATATTTATGATAAGAGAGAAATGGATGAGAGAAAATACAATAAGAAAGTATTTTTATGAGAAAATACTTTATGAACTATATCCTAACATCCCCCCTTATTACATTATTTGAGAGAGAAAATAATGGAATAACTACCCCCAAATATGGAGAGAAGATTTTTTGAAGGAGGAGCTAATTCTATAGTTTTATTTTCTGTATCATCTTTGTAACTTACTATTGAATAAGCACAATACTTGTTTTTCTTTTATAATATCCATAAAACACTTTTTTGATTTAATTCCATATTATAATATATAAGCATTCATAGTTCAATTGGATCTTTGTGTAGTTTCTTTAAGAAATATTCCAACAAATTTTAAATGTATGCTTGCGTGTAACACAATATCAACAACTATTTTTTGAAAAAATTGAGTTATGAAATCAACCTATAGACTTTTGCTTTGTACTTTTTCATTTATGCTTATATCAATATAGCCAATTCTTATAGTATCACATAATCTATCATCAATCGATTTGTTATAACCACTTTCCATACTATTGTTGTCATGTTAAACAACCCGCAAGTCATTAGTGTCACAACTAAAGTTCTTTGTTTAAATATTGCTTGTATTACAAGCAATTTCTTTCTTTATGATCAAATCACCTATTTCACACATGGTATTTTTCATCAAATTATGTGTATTGCAACCAATTTCTTTTTGTGTGATAAGATCATCTGTATCACACAACATTTTTCATCAAGGGTTTATTTGTTTATGTGTTTATTTCCTCTTGATCTATTTTCTTTTCTTTATATACATCAAGTATGAGAAGTGACACACATATGCTTTTTATTAAATTAATAGGAAGTGTAATAAAGTTATCCCCTTCATCAATTTATTTTTTAAGATGAAGACTTATGTAAGTTTTAAGTGTAGAAAAATGTCATTATTAGCTTCTCGAAAGAATGACTGTACATATTTTGGACCATAGGTTCTTTTGACAATAATTTGTATTCAAGTTTTAAGCACTATATATTCATCATCTTCCTACGTATTAAGCATTAAACTTTAATTTTTTTTCTCTGTTGTCTTTTGTGAACTATTTAGAGTCATCATTTTTTCTTGCCTTTTTAGCCATTAATACTTTATAGGTTATTTTTGGTTCATCATCATGATTTGATTCAAAATATTCTTATGCCACTTCCTATGCTACATGCCTTTGTTGTGATGGAGGATTCATTCTATACCCTTAATTTGTTTTGAGTTGATTGCTTGAATTTCTAAATTGATGTTGTTCTTATGGTCTTGATTGAGTAGTAGTTTGTGATTGATTCCATTTGTTTAAGGTATTATATTTGTAGAATCTAGCATCATGATTTCCTTCTTTTTCACATATGTGATAGTATATTATTTTCCATTGAAATTAATTTTGTGAAGAAGATAAGAATTTATTAGTGGAAACTCTAGTATTTATTTGATATATTCTTCTAGAGATCAAAACATTATTTGAAGAATCATCTTTTAGTTGTATTTATAATTCATGTTGTTGTAAAATTATAACAACCCACCAAAACTAATCCAATATATATAATTCACAAGTAGGGTTCACAAAGGATTCCCAATACTATTTTCAACATTCTCAAGGTATTATCAAATTTGAATTCAATGTCATTGCAGATGACTCTCAAGTGGATAAGAGTGGTCAACATATCATAATTTTGGGGTTCACCTTGCTAAACCTCACCATTTAGAAGGATGCCAAAGTGGTCCCCCCATATTTCTAGGAAAATTTAACCACAACATAGGTATTATCCTTTAAGTCCCATAAACTTAAAGAAGAATGCCTATTCCCTAACCTTTCCATAATTCCATCTATGTAGGTCATTCTGGTGTAAAGCTTTGGTGCCTAGTTACCACACCTCCACAGGCTAAATAAGGTAATTATTAGTCACTTGGAAAATGAGCATGGACACCTAAAACTCATTGTTCATGGTACCACCACTATTACCTCATGAATGATTCCATTAACTTCATAGTTATGGAACACCCAATCCTCACCGTTCAAGGTATATCAACCATAAGAATCTAGTTGCATCCCTGCAATTCCTTCCATATTCATGAGTACCTAGCTATTGCATCATCACAAATATTTCTAGGAATCACACCTACCTGGTTAATGCATCATCACAACTCCTCCTAGGATTGGGTTAACTCTTTGACTCAGGATCTAAAAAGGGTTCTAGATCCATACCCAAAAACCCTTCCCAATATTCATGCCTTAAACCAAATATTTAACATCTCTCTTAACAAGAAAATTAAAGTGCTATAACAAAATAACGTGCTAAGTTATAACACTATGCTAGATCTTATAACAAAGCCATAGATTCAATAAAAGTATAACATGAAAGAAACATCTTGCTAAATAAGTGAACAAAATTAAATTTAAACATAATGTTAACTTCTAATATCATGCTAGCATAATATATTTATTAAATAGAGCTAGCAAAGCAACTCAAATAGATCATAAAACTATCATATAATTTATTTCTTTCTTTCCACATAGAAAAACATCATCAAAATATTATAACCATATCAATATTATCTTTGCTTAACCAAATACTCCATACATTACATGAAGGCTTCCAAGCCTTATAATTTCAAAAGTAAAAATAATCAAGTGATATATAACAAAATATTCATTTTCATAAAAACATTTTTCTCCTAAATATATTAGAGCACATTTTCCTAAGTGGCCTCTGCACCATATTCTCTTCACAATCCTCTTCATGAAGGAAGGTCTCCTACAAACTTTGAGAAAAGTTTAGGGATCAAGAAAACTCATAAAGTTGCTTATGCAAGCCTACCATGCACTAAGCTAAAACATATAAGATGCAAGTTCACTAAAGGAAAAATGCCCATACAATGGTATTTGAGGGAGTTCCATAAATCTATCTATAATGTTTCCCTTTATCTACCCAAGCCTCAATAAACCATTAACAACAAAACCCTATTTCCTCAAACATCTTTTATTTAAAACAATAAAGCATTTTTCTATCATACAATTTTTTTTTAATTAAATGCCTTTATTGCTAATGCATCCATTTGTTTTCAATTAAAAACTTTACTTGGATGGAAACATTAAATAGCCATAAGTCTAACTTAAAGGGCTAAACCTAAATTCACTTCCATTGATTTCAAACAAAAGCAAGGATTTCCAAACTACAATTCATTTTCTCCCAAGTATTTTTACCAAAGGAGAAGAAAAATATTTATATTAATTCATCCCCTTCTAAAAAAATAAAAGAGTTCCTTCAATACTTTAAAACAAGCACTTCATTAAAACCAAAGCATCCAAAATAACCCTTTTAGAACTTAGAAGATAAATCTAAAGATAATAAAATGTTCTATCACTTTAATAAAACCCAAGTTCAATCGGGTGCAACTCAAACAATGACAAAACTTAAGACTGCTCGAAAACTCATCCACATACACATGACCACCACAAAAAGAAAGGATGATAAGTGCTTCGAGCTTTAGAAAATATCAAGGTAGAAATAAATAACCAGACCCTCCCAAGTGCACGCACACCAACAAAAAACCCATGAAATAGGATGAATGCGAACAAAAACAATAATACATAGGGCTATGGTCAATAGAAACATGCATTCTACTCAAGCTACAAACTGAGCACAATGAATTAGATCATAAAAATAAGCTTAGGCAAAACATACATAGAAGGAATAACCAAAAAAATACTCTCGATAATACAAAATCAGGCAGCAATAGGCCAAACATAAATCATAATAGCACACCACCAAACCACTCAATACCCAAACTATGCATGCAAAGACTTAACACAAAGCGAGTAGAGGAAAACATTTAGAACTCTACATTGATAAACTTTAGACAAAGCAACATCAAATTAACAAGCCAACACACAGCAAAACAATAACGTAGATCTTAGTACACATGAAACAACTAATTAAGAGCACTCATTGCTTGGCAAACATACTCGTAGTGCTTCGAAAAAGCTCACAACTCCACGCTCCTACTCTAGGCTCTATTCCTCAATCTTCTTGATTCTGCCTTCTTTATTCTCGTTCCAAAAGCAACCCCATTCGAAGAAACCTCGCACCTCAAATAGTCATCGTCTAAGCAGGAGACTCTTTCACTATATCATCAATTAAGTTGGCCATCTCCATGACATTCAACTCATAATGTTCTTTGGTGAATTTTAGGAAGATTCCAATGCCACAAAATAAGATAACTCCCTCACCATTCTTTTATATTATCTTTATTTGAAACAAAAGGATTGTTCTATGAAATAATATTAATCCTTAACAACCATATAACATTTCTTATTTATATGCTAACATTATCATACTAATGTTCCTACGAGTAAAATCAAATCAACTTCTATTTTTTAAAATAATCCAATTCCTCATAAAGTTATCAACATTAGCAGATTAAGAAAATATTCATTCACCTAATTAGATATTATTGAGTGTTAATATCAACTATTAGCATCAATATCAAACAACATACAAGAGCTCTTTGTTGAGCCATATTTATCCAACTAGGAAGAAATCAATAATTCCTATGCTTCAAACCCAAGCATAAAAGCATTCCAAAACAACCCAATAATACATCACAATATTTTTTCCTTATGTAGGTGGCTCTTTAAAGATAACCAACGCTATCACCATCCTACTAAGGAAAAATCCCTTGCAATAGCAACTTCCTTTCCCAATGGGTGTTTAAGCAACAATAACAACATATATGAAAAATACATCTATATGAAGGAAAATGTTTACCCTTGAGTTGTCGATGAACAAGTCATCACCATCATTTCCTATTTTTCTCTCCACTCTAGTGGTTGTCCCATGCTGATCCACTAGAGAGTACCTGGTCCTACATCCATAAAGTTCATCAGTAGTACCATATTCTCCATATATCTTAAGCAAAGCATAAAATGCAATACCAACTCATCTTGATAACATAGAAATAAGAACATGCATTAGATATTCATACATCAATACATAATTCAATATCAAGATCAAGTTCTACCAAGGAGGGTCATTACAAGAATATTGATCAATTCATCAAAAGATACTCTACAATTTGAGACTAATAAAGAAGTTACCAAAACATTATACGAATAAGGTAATGCACACCATACAATTGAAACTAATAGACTACCATTAATTCTTTCTTCCAAAGTGCTTAATTTTACTTTTGATTCTGCTATCTTTTAAAGAAAATGTTGCACACTTACGTTGTCTAGCATTTGCAAAGAGTATAATTGAGATTGTACATGATGAATAGTTGCTTGATTTCTACTTTCAAAAATTATGCATAAGATGTCCCATACCTCTTTTGATGTACTAACTTCACTAACATGAGATTGAATTTCATCTATTATGCCTAACAAAATTATTAATTTGGCCTTGTTATCTTTTTCATCAAAATCCATTTGTGCAATTGGTTCTTCAAGATGTGGTTCATCTCCTGACACTATATCCCAAAGTTTTTCTACCACAAGAATTGTCCTCATTTATTCTTCCAAGGGATCAAATTTAGACCTTTTAATTATTGTGACTCTGAAAGGAATAGCTTTGCAGTTGTCATTTTTAACTATTTCCTTATAATTCATGCAATATAAATATGATCCATTTTTAAAAAATTTCAATATATTTCTATAGTTTTTATTTTTATTTTTAACTATAATAAATATTTGAATATTTTTTTAAAGTATTAGAAAATATATGTTTAAATTACTTAAGAATTTCTATAGTTTAACTATAGCAAATTATATTTTACAAATTATTAAAAAAATATAAATTTTGAAATACATTAAGAAAAATAAGAGGACTTGTAAGCCTTTAGCTTGGCACTCAAATTAAAAATGAACATCCTTTAGCTTGGCACTCAAAATTTGGTTCCTACTTAGACTTCTCAGGAGTAGGAAACCTTGGCACTTAGATTAATTGTTGGACACACATCCACCTTCGCAAATTTCTTAGACTTTAGAATATTATGCATACACGTTCACCTTAGCAACCTTCTCAAACTTTATAATATCATGTGCTTTAGATTAAATATTACATATTCACCTTAGCCTCTTTTTTAAACATTAAAAATACCAAGCACTTTGAATTAAATATTGCACGTTCATCTTAGCCTCTTTATTGAACATCAAAATATTAGGTGTAAATATTTTCTTAGGTATATGCATGGGTCCAAGTGCTTCAATATATAGGTGTGGGTTCTCAATGAAAATGGTCTTTGCATAGGTACATGTGCTCAACACATAGGCACTCAATTGAATGGTCTTCCTAGGTAACATGTAGGTGCAAGTGCTTAACTTGTAAGCGCTCAACTGAATTATCTTCTCAGATAATGCATAAGCCCCTCAGGTGTTCGTATATAATCTCTTCTCAACCATATCAAATATATTTTAAAATATTTTTACCAGCAAACTAAGTAGAAGCAAAGATAATCTCTTCCAAACTAACAAGAATAATCTCAAGGTGACATAATACAACCGTGCTATCATCATCTTCTCTCTCAAAGGATTCGTTATATTAATGAATTCATTTTCAACAAAGGTGAATAAAATTTAAAAGAATAATTTTTAAGTAGGGTATGCCAAATACCTTCAATTGCATGGCTCGGACACTTTAGAAAACAAGATCTCATACCAAATACCTTCAATTACATGACTTGAATACTTCAAAAAATAGGATCTCTACTGTGAAATCAATCAGGAATATGGAGAAGAGTCTCTAGTATAAAATCAACTAGAAACTATCCATCAACTCTGCCCTTTTTATAATTAAGAAATCATTCGCTCTGATACCACAAATTGAAATATAGTGAAATATGTTGAAAGCTTTTATTAATCTTCAAGCTTCAATACATTGCATTTAAACTTTTCCCATATGAGTCCCATAAGAAAATAATCCTATATAAGTTGTTTAAGGAACAAGAAATGAAATAATGAAAAATTATAACTAAACGAACCCATTATATTATGCTACATCCCCAAAATTTATGATAAGAAAGAAATGGATGAGAGAAAATACAATTAAATGTATTTTTAAGAGAAAATCCTTTGACTATATCCTAACAATGATGGCATTACAACAAAGGATCTACTTCAATCCAAGGTCAAATATAAATGTCAAGAAATTGAATTTATGAAAACTAATTTTAATGATGCTTGAGAAAATATAGAAAAAGTCAATGGAGGTGGTGTTTTTCAAAATAATAAAGGCAAAATTATCCTTCATTACTCAAAATCATATGGAACTTCAACTAACCACTATGTAGAGGCTAGGGCACTTTTAACAAGGATAAAATTGCAATGGAAAAAGGATGGAAATATATTTCAATTGAGGGATTTACAAATTATTATTAATGCTATCAACAAAAATGGATGTGGAGATTGAATAAAAAGTAATATTATTGTTGATGTTCATCATCTATTATTGGAGGTAATCTCTTTGAAATGTGAGCATACATAATAGAAGGAAATCAAGTAGTAGATAATTTAGCCAATTGAGGTGCTCATATTCATTTTAGTGAAATTCAAATTTTAGAAGCCAACTGACCAAGTGATATTTTATATCTTAACGAAAATGATGTCAAATTATGGAAACATAACACTTTGAAAAAGATCAAAAATATATTTAATAAAAAAATTGATAATAAGACATGGTGAATATAGTGTAATTGACCTAACACCAAATGTAATCTATTGGTCTTTTGATGAGAATGGCCCAATAGAAGTGACATATAACTTATTTAAAAAAATAATATAATTAATATATATATTATAGCTTATAATAAAATATACTCACAAATGAATACACAAACAAAACAAATACACATATCAATAAATTTTAATATAATATAAAAATACATATGCAAACAAATATTCAACTAATAAAATAGAATTAAATTAACATAAAAGAATTAAAAAATATTATTTTTATTGAAATAAAAGACATTATATTATTTTGTAGTAATTCTAATTTTTTTAAAAGATTTTTTATATTATTTAATATAGCACAAATATTACAAGTTGGCTAGGTGCTACAAGCATCATAGGAAAACCAAGGATGCATGTAGCTAGAGTTGGAATCCCACAAGGGCAAGAATACCTATAAAAAACAAAATCTCTTCCCCAACATATTCAAAATAACTAGAACAAAGAAGTCCTTGGTCCACAACAATCCATAAAATAAATAAAGCCAATATGCTTAGTCTGTGTGATGATCTCTTAAGTCCTCAAAATTCTTTATTTTAAACTTTCTTTTGTGAGCTGAAGAAGGATGCAAAAAAAAATCCTTCATTGGCCTTTTTATCTACCAAATGGTTCCACTTCCTAGGAATGTGATACCAATTAATTTGTTTAAAATTTCCTAGTCTTATAGACTTGATTCAACAACAACCGGAGCATAATAGACTTGACCTCTTGTTTGCCATCAAAAAGTTGTATGATCATTTGAGATTCCCCATAAACTAAAAGTGTTTTGATATTTTATCTTGTTGCTAGAGTGAGACCAAATATGTATCCTATCAACTCAGCTATATTATTGGTGGTTTGTCCTAAATTCAAGCAAAATTCAAGAATCCTAGAGTGTGGTCTTGACCATAAAACTCTTCTAGTAGAAACTATTCTAGGGTTAGACTTCGAAGCCCCAACAAAGAATAGAGCTGGAAAACTAAAACATAGTCAAGGAGTAAGGTTGTTGACAATAGAGGTGCTAATTAAATATTTAATATTCCATTTTTTGAGGATGTGTAACTCAAATCTAGAAATAGCACTCTAATTTTGCTTAGCTTTAAGGTAGGCTCTATCATTTTTCATGATAACATGCTTTATCTTGTGTATCAATACTGTCCTATGAGTTGATTTTCCTTCAAATACTCTACAATTCCTATCCATTCATATATACCACGCGCAATAATAAGAATTGAAGATCATAAAATTTTTGAGAGGCTTATCTTGAAAGGAGCTTAGGTACTTTTTGTTCCAGGTTTTAGTACAAGATTCAAGATTTAATCTACTTCTAATGCAAACTCCAAAGCTACGAGCAAGCGAAATCCAAATCCTACTAGCTTCCTCACATTTAAAAAATAGATGGGCTTGAGTTTCATAGTCTTCAAAGCATCTAGAACGAATATGGGGGTCCGAAATACCTCATTTAGAAAGGTTATCCCTAGTTAGAATTTTATTTTGCTGAACTAGCCATTAGATTTTTTTTTTAATTTTTGGGGTGATATTTTGACCAATGTGATTCAAATTTTTATCCAAAGGCTCACTTCTCTAGAGATATGCACCAACCTTGATTGAGTAGTTGTCTGAACAGTTAATTTAACCCTAAATAAAGTAGTCTTCATTGTTTGGGTTTGTGGGAAGAATGCCAACAAATTACTTTTTGGTGGAGAATATTACATTATTTGGTACATGGTAATGTAATTCCATGGTATCTATAGTACAATGTAAATATTAGAATAGGGTTTGAATCTATAGTTTAGGAATGTGATTTATATTTCCCCTTTATGTAAGTGTCTATGTGTAGGAATGCAAAAGTGTCATGTAATTATGTGTGCAAGTGTGTAATGTGAGAATGTGCACAAGTGTCATGTAATTGGGTATACAAATGTGTAATGTGAGAAAGTGCACAAGTGTCATATATAGGTGTATATGTAGAAGTGTGTAAGTATCATGTAGAAGTGTGCAAGTGTCATAGAGTTAAGTGTGCAAGTAAATAGAGAGTCAAGAGTTATATATACAAGTGGCAAGATGAGAAGCCAAAAGGACATGAGGTTTATCTTATATAAGAAATAGGAACAGTTGCAACTTCTATATATGTGAGGATTATATTAAGTCTTTGGATACATCTAGGTTCTACCTATATGGCTATTAGATAGATGTATTCTTTTCTATAGCATGCATCCATCCTCCTCCTCCTTGTGGCACAGGTTGTGGGAGTATTGAGCACTTATATAAGGAGATTATGGAGGGGGAGATGACTTGAACAACTAGCCATGTAACATTATGTTTGTTTCCCTCAAGGTGCAAGTTCATCAATATTGAGGAGCCTCTTTGATAAGAGCATTAAATTTTGCAAGGCTAGCCTTATACTTTTCTATTTACTTTTTTGAAGCTATGACGTAGATGTAGTTTTAGGCTGGGGAGCCCTTGGGATAGTGGAATTGTATATTTTTATGTCCACCATTAGTTGTCCATCCATCATTGGCATGAGGGGTAGGTGCACTAGATGGTCTAGGGTTATGTTTGATCTTGTTATGAGGTATGAGGGGATAATATTTGACCTTATGCTTGGATGATTAACATAAAAATAAGTGTTGCTTTTTGGTCAAAAAATTCCTACAATGGTCATAAGGATTCATAAAAAATGAAAGTCCATATACCATATCATAATGTAGAAGTGACTTCAAATGGATGAAGCTTAGATGTCTAAATCACTTGTTCCATAATGAGTTAATTTCATCTACCTTTTCTACCAATGCTTAGATGTCCCATATTATAATTGCAAGCTAAAACATATTGCCTATACAAGTAGCATGAGAAATGATCATTGAAACTCTAGATTTATCTTTAATTAGACTTGGTTTCATTATACTTATTTTCAAAAATTCAACATGTAAATTGTAACCAAGAAATTAATTCATAAAAAATATATTCTTTATGAGGCCAGGCATGCAAAGAACTTGACTTAGGTGACATGTATACTCTCCAAGATGCAATTGAACAACACCAATTTTAGCAATGGCGTATATTGAATTGTTGCAAAGTGTTACTTCCCCATGGTAAGATGAATGATCAAGGTTCATGAACCATTGCTTCTAGCCTATCATATATTTGGTAGCTCCTGAATCAATGTACCAAGATAGGATTGATTTTGAAACATAATAAAGAGATTGAAATGAACATATATAATCGTATATTTTTGTATTAGAATCAACATCCTCTACTACATTACCATGTTGGTATTGAGATGCATTCCTAATTTGCGATTGAGGATTATTCTGCTTACCTTTTAATGAATTCTTTAGTGGATTCTTACATGATCCTTGTGAGATTATGTTATGCCAACACTCTTGAAGGAACTTACTGGGTATTTCATAGAACAAACATATGATATTTATTTTCCCTTGATGTGTTGATGGTCTTTGTGTCATTTTCTCCCTAGTTTTAGTGCTTACTGTAGGGTATGCCACCTTTCATTGCCTACATCAGCTTCTTGCTATTTTTATGTGTGAGAAAAGCACATTCATATTTAGTGTTTATCACTTGAATTTCTTCCTTATGTTGAATCAAATTCATAAGTCTCAAAAGTGGGACTCTAATTTATTACCAAAACATTCAACATTGATGGTAGTGTATATAGCACTATTGGAACAGGCACACGATCACTGATTATTTTATATAATGCTTATAACGAGGCTCATAATTTAGCAATTCATAGTAGAAAAATTATAGATTCTCATTGATATTTATCTTTAGGGAATGTAGTTGGTTCTATATGTGTATAATTTAATTTTGGTTCTTGGAGTTGAACACCATACTAAGTTTCTCCTACCCATCCTTTAGGGTTATAGCATCATAAGTATACAACTAGATATCATCAAACACACCAATATTTATGATCAATCTATCTTTCTAATTAGCTTTATCAAAATTTCTTTGTTCAATGGGGTCAGTTGTATGTATTTGCACAATACCACATGCCACTGCTTATAAGTCTTTTAATTCCAAGTGAATCTTCAATTTCATCTTCCATTCTCAATAGTTATCTTTTAGAAACTATGAATTTGATAATACCATCTTTGGGGAATTAATAGCCATGGAAAATATTTATAAAATTACAAAACAATTTCCACTAGAACAAACTCAAAAAGAGCTTTTGAACGAGTATATATAATCCTATACTCATATAATGATCAATGTGTCTAACTATAAGAAAATAACAATCTCTCTAGGCAAAAAAATAAGATGAGAGATTTGAGTTGTTTTCCCTCCAACTTGAATCTTCAAGGAATATATTTTGAATATTTTGTCAATAGTTAGGGTAATAAATTGGCCAAATCACCATCTTGTCACCTGTATTCTGTGACCACCAAAACGACCTCACACCTATATGTTTTCCTATTGCATAAAGACGAAATGAAAGCGATGCGAAATTGACAAGAAATGACAAGAAACAAGATATTTTTATTCCATTCATGAAAGAGCCAATCTCGGTTATAGTTACGTCCCTCTTAGGGATACCATTTTGATACTCTTTAATACAATAGGAAATGCATAATGTTTCCTTTCAAGGATGGATGTGAGTTTTCAAGCCATTTGGGGTGACATGAACTGCTCTAGGGTGGAGGTGACCCTCTTCTTCGCATTGAGGAAGGACTTAGATGGTTGAGCCTCCTTTAAACTGCTTTCCTATGGTCAAGAAATAACACAAAAGCATCAAAAGTATAGGAACCTCTCATGATGAGGTCCTTTTAGGAGAAATAGCATACACATAACATAACAATATGAAATCAATAAAGTAACTAAACTATGCCAAACATGTGCAATTCTTATTAAGCTTGATGGAAATATGAAGATAAAGAGTCCAACTATCAATTAATTTAGTCAATTATGTGAAATAAATAATTATAACACAGAAAGAAATCAATTGTATCCTAATTACTAATGCAAGGTAAATTTAATGAAACTAATAGTACGATCAGTCAGAGTCTTTAAACTATCAAATAAAACCATTGAAATGACTAATATAGCCTAGATAAACACACTGTAAAATGAACAGTAAGGAGATCTACCATCTACTGCAAACCGTAGCTCTAATGAGCCGTCTGCACTACAAACCACAGTTGACAGCCATGGCTAGCAACCAAGTAGGATTACCCTCCAATTATAGGGTAGTGGACTTGATCTTCCTTATCCAATTGATGATCAAGGGTCGCCTCAATGTCCTCTAACAGGTTTGGCGGTTGAATTACACAGTTGGACCTCCATTTGCCCGAATTTGTGTTTCTTGGCATTCTATCTCCTTAGAGCATCCATGGCATAAATTGACATGATGCTTAGTTGGTAAGGTGATAGCAACACATATCTCTCTTTGTGCACTTAAGTGAGTTCACAATTCGATAGGGCTTCGCTTCTCTAATCTCCAATGCTTGCTCAATACTTTTGCCCTAATTCGAATGGGTACTTATAGGACTACCCAAGGGCTAGAGGTGGCTTCATGGAGAAGCCAAGATCTAGAAGAGGTTTTTAGGATAGTTGCATTAGAATCCTTCGTCTCTTAACCATACTTCTAGAAAAATTGGTCATTCAAACCGATTTGGCTCGGATGAAGGCCAACTGAACTTTAGTTAAGACCACAAGTGACAGTTGCGGTCAAGACTATAAACTGCAAGTCTCGACCGTGGTTTAGTCTATAGACTACAAGTATCAGATGCAATTCAGATTGATTAGGCTAAGGAGCCCAAATTGAGTGGTTAGAACCACTGCTCTATCTTGGAGTCTATCCAAGATCTTCCATATGGTCTTGTAGCATGTCCATATAAGTAGTCGCCATTGACATGATGCATTTTAGGTGTCTACAAATACCCCTTTTGAGATGTGTTGTGAGATCAAACAATGCTGAACAAAAATAAACTTCCTAAAATAATGCCAAAGGTTCTATGATGATCATTAGTCTGATCAACATTAGATGCCCCCTGTCCTACAAAAGGACGTGCATCTTGGAATCATTGCTTCCAACTGGGTGTAAGGCTTATACTTGAAAAGCTTATGCCCTTCTCATCACATTCAGTGCAGTTGTGCATTCCATAGGTATATTTTGACCCATAGATCTAAAAGGTGGAGAACAACAAGCAAACTATCATAGTTGCTATTTGCCCCAAGCAAAGGGGTAAGATTATAATAGCTATTGACAATGATTTACAAGGATGAACACAATTTTAACAAGATCAAGGGATCTATGATTTTTATGATCTTCTACTGACTTTGATTATAATTTGAAAACATGACTACCCCCTCAAGCGACGAGCCGATGAAGGTAATGACAATGTATGAAATGACGATGTCGCTTGATCACTATGAATGATCTAAACATACTTCGGCTTGAGCATTTAATTACTTGGCTATGCCTAGTTCAGCTTATGATTGCAATGATTAATGGTAATTGCACATTTCTATCCCATAAGGTGGTTAGGCTGCAGTTGATGCGTTGTCATTATACACATCATTAATTCTCAATGAATTTGTCAATCCAGGGCAGTGTACAAGGCTATCTATGAAAGAAGGGGTGAACAGGGTTATAACTTAGGTCAATCTAGAGCAACAGGTCTTATTGGTGAAACCGATTGTGTGGGGGATTTAGGACATTCCTATCTCTAAATTGCATGAATTAAACCTTAATCTAAGTTGCAGAATTGGAAACTAATCATTAACTACAGAAATGAAGTCCTAATTACAATTGCAGAATGAGACCTAATTATGTTGCAAAAATAACAGTTGCAGAATTAAAAGTCTGATTATAATTGCAGAAAGGAAATCTATTTACTTTTGCAGCAATGAAAACCTACTTCTAACATGGAAATGAAACCTTGTCAAGGCTCTATAATAGAAGGTTGTCAATCTTCTGTGCAGGGGTTGACAACAAAACATAAAATGCAAGAAATTACAAAAAATAGTAAATTCTGGAAATGACAATCTGCAATAAATTGAAAGCTTTGCTGAAAGTGGGGATTACAACCAAACCATTAATCACAAAACATAAAATAAGCTAAGATTGCAAATATCATTAGTTGTTTACAAAGGAATGAAATGACAAGTTCTACAACTCATTCTGCTGCAGCAAAATCAGAATAAAAACTTGTTGTTAGTCCTCCTCCTAGGTCTGGAAGTGGCCAGCCTCCTTGTCCAGAAGAAGGTATGAGTCTCTCTCTCTCTAGATCTTACTCACACTCATTTACAAGCAATATGAAATAGAAATAGTACACTTTATTGATTCAAGCACATGATTACAATAATTCTACTGAAAACCTGTTACAGGACTGTAACAGTCACTTTTCTGGTTATTGCCTATTTTCTACTTTCTGCTTTCTCTATCTTCTATCTCCACTCTCTACTACCTCTACTAGCTCAACCTGAATGGGAGCCATATTTATAGATGTCCTAAGATCTACTAACAAGCTGAGAATATCTCAAAAGATCTAATCCTATTATGCTGCAACAATTCCTGGTTTTATCCTAGAAGAAGATCAAACTTGATCTTTCCATAAATGGTGGCTTTGGTCGGCAAGGACGACAAAGTCAGATCTGAGATATTTTCCCTTACCCTTTTCAATCTTTATTTCCCTTTTTCCAGCGTCAGAATTCGGTCAATAAGTCAAAAAGCACATTCTATTTTCATTCCGAAGATAAGTGGCTCATTCCGAAGATACTGCAATTCTCATTCCGAAGATCCGCTCATTTGAAGATATATGATTATTTCGAAGATCCGCTCATTTCGAAGACACTGTGTTTTCTCATTCCAAAGATATCTGTTCATTCCGAAGAGACTTCGAAATGAACAAATGTGGGCTCCTTAAATGATTTCCTCTGCATTTCTCATGTGGGTTATCTCTCAGGATCAGATTCCAATGGTCTTCATCTCTTTCCACATGTGAATTCCATGCCTTGCCATTCATTGGCAGCTGGCTGGAATTTACATGGGAAAACCCAGTTTTTGCTGCACAGTAACAGTTTTCTTGCACTGTTGCCAGATTTAGGTAAAATAAATGCTTGAGACATATCAAAACATGATTAGTGAAATGCTGCTATCAATCTAAGCATATCTCATTTAGCAAGTCATAACAAAACAACATAAAACTTATGCAAAAAGCTATAAAAATCAGAATATAGTATTTCAGATACATTCATCATGCAAATAGTTAATACACAACATATTGAATTAACTTAACTAGCATATTAGATTAAACATAAGAGTTTATAGGCAATTTCAGTGTTCAAAACATGTTATGATTGAGGCATTTCCAGGCCTCATCATTTTCCCCCCAACTTATATTGATGCATGTCCTCATGCATTCTGTTGGGCTATGGAATCACATATGTCCATGGTCAAATTCCATGACCTGTAGAACAACTTCTTGCCTATATAAAATCCCCTGTTCTTCTGAAGGTCCCTGAGCCATTCTTCAAATTGTTCATCAGGTTGGGCATCTTCTTCAAAGTAGAATGGAACTGGAGTGATGATGGTTGGAGGCCTAAATCTGAGACCTATCCAATTATGTTGCATGATTTCAATCAACTGTATTACTCCTTCTGCCCTTCTTCTGGACCATTCTAAGTTGATGGGGGAAATGGGTTCTCTTTTCGCAAAGACATGGAAAGTTCAGCCCATCTGTTTCTACAGACTGATAATGCTGGCACAAAATTGTCATTACAAAAATTGTGGAATCTGTTCACACAGTCCCTCAAGTTTGTCAAGTACATTCTCTTCACATCATCCCTGTTCATCATGGTGAAGTGTTGTCTTGTGATAATGGGGTGATTTGGCTGAATTGCTCTAACTAACAATTCAGCTCTTGTTTCAATCTCTTTATTCTGCCTTTTCTCTTGGTCCCAATAAAACTGATTCTGCAAGGTGGACATGAATGCCCTCAATTGAACATCTCCAATGTAGATCTATGGATGAAATTCTACTTCTTCTGGAATAAAGAAGCTATGTAAAAATAGTTCACACAGGAGATTTTTCTGCTCAATAGGGCTATCAAAGTATGCTTCCAGGAAATCTATAGTGGTGTCCAATTTATATGGAAGACCTGAACTAATCCTCATGACCTGCCATCTGAGGTATTTCTCCTTTAGAATAAGACTATAAAATCTGGCTGGTCATCTGAATTGGACTAAAAATTTAGCAATTTGACATAAATCAGACACCTTTTCTTTCAATGCCTGAATCTCTGTTTCCTTGGCCTCTAGCTGTTTTCCTTCTAATTTGAATTTTTTAGTCTTAGTGGCAAGCTTCTCATATCTAATCATCCAACTGGCTATGTCTGCATTGTATTGTTCTAAGGACACAGTATTAGGTGGTCTGATTATAGGTGGAACTCTAGGTAGCAGATCTACCTGAACCCCTTTTTCTGCCACTTCTACTGGTTGTTCATCTGTCAATAATTCTACTTGTACCCCCTTATCTGCTATTTCTATTGGGTTGTCATCAGATAGTAATTCCACTTGCACCCCCTTATCTGCTACTTCTACTGATGGTGTAATAGTTTGAAATATAGGGACATCAATAGAAGTACTTACTTGATCTATTTCATGCTGCTGCTTGGACTGTTCCTGTGCTGGTGACTCATCTCCAATGTTTTTTGCTATGCTTTTTGCCAATTCTAAAGCATCTTCAGAATGAAAGGGTGCTTCTGAATGAGAAGGCACATCTTCAGAATGAAAGGGTGCTTCTTCAGAATGAGCACCTATGTCTACCTCAATAGAGTCATCTTCCCTAGATAAATCTACAAGCAATTGAGCCAAATCATCCTCATCAATGGATACAATTGGCTATTTTTCAGACTGTGATAGCCTTTCTCTCAACTCTGCCACTTCCTGCTGTAACTCTACAATTTTTCTTTCCTGCATCTCAATGATGTTTTCTCTCTCTGCAATCCATCTGGTTTGTGTCTTGACAACACTCCTTGCTGCTCTCAGCTGCTCTGTGATGTCTTCCTCCTCTGTTTCTGCTTCAGAATCAGATGCAGACAAGTCAGCTACAGTAGGCTGCTCAACAACTGGCTCTTCCTCTGCAACATCTGTTTGCTCCTGTTCAGGAGGCTCTATGAAACTGTCTATAATTGCATCTACCATTTCTGTGGCTTGTTGAACTGTAGCCACCTCCAAATTATCCTGCCCAGCCTCTTCCTCAATTATCTGTTCAGGGAATTCTGGGAAGTTTTCGAGGGTTGGTTGTATCTCCGTGACATCTGGACCGCTTTGTCCACCTTCTTGTTCTATGACCTGGTCCGCCATTTCCCTCAAGTGGAGTCTTGTAGACCTCCTAGTTCCAGATGCAAACTTCTTCTTTTTGCTCTATTTTTTGGTGACAACAGGGGTTGTGGGGTCAAGTTCAGATGCTTCTGTTTCCCTTGTTGTTTCTTCCCCTGTTGGGCTAGGTGCTTCATTTCCCTGTTCTGACAAATCAGTTGCAACTTTAGAAAAATGGACCTTCTTCTATTTTTCTGTTCTGCTGCTAGTTCCAGACCCTCTTTTCTTTTGCTTCTTGGCTCGTGAAGTTGAAGGTTCTAGAGCAAGGTGTTCTGTTGCTGTTGTTGGGTGTGTTTCTTTTTCTGCAACAGCTTCTACAGTAGTTTCTATTTCATCTTCTGCAACATCTTCTAGTTTTCTTCTTCTGCAACAACATCAGCAGTATCTGTTTCTTCCTCTTCATCCTCATCTCCAAAAATTACATCATTTAAGGTAGAGTAAAACCTCTCAAAGCTCCTAGGGTTTCCTCTAAAATGGTGTTGGCAAACTAGTTTGATGAGACCATGGTGGCGAAGACTCCCTTTTCCTTCCTGATATCTTTTTGCCATGTTTTTCAATTCCTGGTGCAGGTATAGGGGAAGATTTACCCTAACATCTGGTTGTTGCCTACCATGTCTGAGATGATTTAAAATTTTTATATGATGCCCTGACAATAGTACATACTGCCCTTCACAGGTTAGAAATTTGATTACCCATGTGGCCACTTCATCCCAGGGTTCCTGCAGACTGGCCCTTTTTACCCCCTTGCATGTGTTATTATGTGTTAAATATTCTGGTGCCCTATCATTTTCTTCCAAAAATTGATTAACTGTATTTACCAATGTATTTTTGCCAGACCTAGAAATTGGAAGACCTTCTAATGGCAGCTCAATAATTTGACTCAAAACTTCAGGGGTTACCTCAATAGTCATGTCGTTAACGTGTGCCCGGTTGTTTCTGAATGTGTGGGTGAACATGCCGACCAAATATTCAGAGGACCCATTAAACTTATCCAAAAATGGCATAAGCCCTCCATCTTCAAAAATCTGCAGCACTTCTAGATTTTCTCGGAGGTGGGTGGTATCCGCTGGTTCCATTCTCATTTTTCGCCCCATTTTCCTATCTTGGTACGTCACAAACTGCTCACTTCTGCCGCTATTCCTCTGCTGGATCTCTGGTTTCTGGTGTTTGCAACTTTGTAGGGTTTGGTTCCAAGTTTTCAATTGCCCTATTTTTGTTCTTCGAAATGAACCGTAATCTGAGCATTGTACCTCGTAGTCATTTTGCGCTAGCAAATATGTCTTCGAAAAGAAGAGTGGCACACGTTTCTATTTTTTCTTCGAACACATGTCCATCAATGGTTGCGCAGATGTCCTTGCCATCAAATCCACCTTACTCATTTTTAGTTTTTCTATTTTTCCTGCGGACTCTCACGTGCATGTTTATTAGCATCAAAAATTGGTGGCATACTGTTGGTCACGTCCTCCGTGATTCTGGTATTTTCTAAATGGGTGCAAAAACAAACCACATCCTAACTGACACATGTTCATTTATCGTATGCAGCCAAAAGAATTTTTACTTGATCGTATTTCTTTTCTTCCTTGGATGCCACGTGGAGATATTATATTGAATGCTCTTTCCGAAGATTATGATCTATTGCAAAAACAAAACCTCATTCCGAATATTATGACTTCATTCCGAAGATTATGACTTCATTCCGAAGACAAGTCTTCATTCCGAAGATCATGCTTCTTTGCGATGTCAAATCCTCATTCCGAAGATAAATCCTCTTTCCAAGACAAATCCTCTTTCCGAAGACAAATCTTCATTTCAAAGACAAATCCTCTTTTCGAAGATCAGGCTGTATTCAAGGCAAATCATTTCAAAGACAAATCTTCATTTCGAAGACAAATCCTGCTTCATTCTGAAGACAAAGCTTCATTCGAAGATGAAGCTTCATTCCGAAGATGATGCTTCATTGTGAAGACAAATCATCATTCCAAAGACAAAGCTTCATTCCGAAGACAAATCGTCATTTCGAAGACAAAGCTTCATTTCGAAGACAAAGTGCAACATTCATTCTGCTGTCATTCCGAAGACAATTTCAATCCGAAGACAATACAACAATTAGTCTGAAGAAGATAGCAGACACTATTTTTGGCATTCTTGTTCCGAAGATTAGGCAGAAATCAATATTCCCATTCTCAAAACATGTTTTAAGTATGCCAACTCTTATGGATACCTTTTATGCTAATGGTTAATTGTTATATACTATATACCAATCATTTACAATGAAGAAATGTAAGAAATATATACCTGATTAAAACAAGTTAATGCAAGTTTTTGAAAGATGACTACTTCTGTTGATGTTCTACTGAGATTTTCTGCAATATTTCAAAACAAGTGCAGTTGGTGAATTTGTACAATGATGGTTCAGAAATTTTCAAGGTTATGCATGCTAGAAAATTGGTTTTCATGCATACCAACCTAGTAGTGCCTTAGAAAAGGTTTTCACTGCTGAGTTATTCATTTTTCTCTTTTTTTCTTATTTTTTTTTTTTTTTTTTTCCTCTCCTTTTCTTTTTTTTCTTGATTCTGACTATGCCCATGAAGGAATTCATGATTTCCTTGAAATCATGCCCATGAAGGAATTCATAATCAAAATTTATTCATCTTTTTGTTTTCTACTTTTTTTGATTTTTTTGTATTTTTTTTTTTTTCTTGAAATCCATGATCATGTTGATTGTTTTGAAGTGGAAGAGGAAATTTCTTCCACCTGTTGTGTATCCAAACTCGTCAAGCTACTGCAAGAATTCCTCTTTAGTCGAGGTGTATGGTACACCCTGAGGCGATGTCCATTCACTACCAACTTTCTCTGTGACCCATCAATAGGAGATAAATGAGCCGCTCCATTGTCAAATACCTCTTCAATCCGGTAAGGTCCAAGCCATCTAGTTCTCAGCTTTCCAGGGAAGTCCTCATAGCGAGAATCAAATAGTAAAGCCCAATCTCCTTGTTGAAGTTTCCTCTGCTGAATGTGACTGTCATGCCACATCTTCCTCTGCTCTTGAATTACTTCAGTTTGGTGCAGAGCATCCAACCTAAGTTCATCCAATGCATTCAGCTACAGAATCCTATCTGTCTGTGCCTGTGACAATTCAATTCCAATTTCCAATGTTGTGCGTAGTGTTAGTAGCTCAAATTCAATAGGTAAGAGGGGCTTTTTACCAAAGACTAGTTCATAAGGTGTGAATCCAGTAGTGGATTTCCAAGTAGTATTGTAAGCCCATACTGCTTCAGGTAATTTATCTAGCCAGTTTCTCCTATGAAAAGCTACTATTTTTGTTAAGATTCATTCTAGTTCCCTGTTTGTTACCTCAACCTCGGCCATTTGCTTGTGGGTGATAAGGTGATGATTTTCTATGTTTGATTTCATATAATTCTGTAAATGCCTCAATGACTTTAGATGCAAATTGGGGTCCTTGGTCTGTGGTGATAGACCGAGGAGCTCCAAATCTCTAAAAAATCTGAGTATACAAGAAATCAATGACCTTCTCTTCACGAGCATGTTTGAAAGCACGCACCTCTACCCACTTTGTCAAGTAATCACTGCATACTAGAATATGCACCTTTCCTTGAGAAGGTGGATCAATAGGTCCTACAAAATCAAGCCCCCACCTCTCAAATGGCTCTAAAACCAATTGAGGCTGCAATGGCATTTCATTTGTATGAGTGGGTTTCCCCATTCTTTGGCATGCATCACAATGCCTAATGTACTTTTTCACATCCTTGTGAAGAGATGGCCAATAATATCCTGTCCCTAAGATTTTCCTAATTGTGCTTTTTACAGAGTAGTGTCCACCTGAGGGTTCATCATGACAAGCCCTAAGGATATCATACACCTCATCCTTTCGGATGCACCTACGTAACACATGGTCAGGACTGCACTTAAAAAGTATACCCTTGATCCATTCAAAAGAAGAACTCTGTTTGATCAATTGTTTTTTCTGTTTTGAAGTGAAATGTGGAGGAACTTTCCCTGTGACCAAGTAATTGGCTATATCTGCAAACCAAGGTGATTGGACTGATATAGCAAATAATTTTTCATCAGGAAAGGTGTCTTCAACTAATTCCCCTTCATCTCGTGTTCTTGTAATCTGGACAAGAAATCTGCTACAACATTAGCTTTTCCTGGTTTGTTGATTATAGTGATATCAAATTCTTGTAGCAATAGTAACCAACGAATAATTCTTGCACTTACCATAGGCTTATTCATCAAATATTTAATGGTTGTGTGATCTATGTGAATAAATATTTGATAACCTGTGATGTAATGCCTGAATTTGTTGATGGCATAAATTACTGCCAAGAATTCTTTCTCAGTTGTGGTATAATTTTTCTCACCTCTGTCAAATTCTTGCTAATGTAGTAGATGGCATAGTGTTCACCATTGTCAATTTGTCCTAATGCTGCTCCAATTGCAGTATTGGAAGCATCAGCCTGTATGTGAAATGGTAATGTCCAATTAGGTCCTCTTAACACAGGTGGAGTTACTAATTTCTCTTTCAGAGCTTCAAATGATTCCTGACACCTTGCAGTCCAAGAAAATTCAGAATCTTTAGTCAATAGGGCAAACATGGGATTGGCTATTGTGCTAAAGCTGGGAATAAACCTACGGTAAAAACCAATGTGTCCTAGGAAGCTTCTGACATCAGTTTGAGTTTTAGGAGGAAGGAGGTTCTTGATAATTTCCACCTTCTTTGGATCAATCTGGATCCCTTGAAGAGAGATGTGATGACCAAGAACTATTCCTTCCTTCATCATCATAAAACATTTTTCTGGATTCAAGGATAACCGGTATGTTTCACAGCGAGTTAAAACTTTGTCAAGGTTTTCTAATGTAAAGTCAAAAGTCTGTCCACATACCGTGAAATCATCCATGTATATCTCAACACTGTTGGTAGTCAAATCAGAAAAAATTGCTAAAACTGCTCGCTGAAATGTTGTTGGGGCATTACACAAACCAAAAGGTAAAACCCTATAGGCAAATGTTCCCCATGGATAGGTAAAGGTTGTTTTCTCTTGATCTTCAGGTGCAATCTGAATTTGATTATATCCACTAAATCCATCAAGAAAACAAAAGTATCTCTTTCCAAGCAAGGGTATCTAACACCTGATCTATGAAAGGTAATGGAAAATGGTCTTTGTATGTCACTTTATTCAGCTCTCTATAGTCTACACATACTCTCATTTTTCCATTTTTCTTAGGAACTATAACCAATGGAGAGACCCACTGGCTATCAAAAATTGGGTAAATGAATCCTACCTCCAGAAGTTTTTCAATTTCTTCCTTTACAATATCCCTTAGGGCAGGATTCAGTCTTCTCTGGGGTTGTCTTACCGGCTTGACTTCTTCAGTATAAATTTTGTGGGTGCATATATCAGGGTGAACTCCTGACATATCTTTATAGTCCCAAGCAAAAGCATGAACATGCTTCTGCAAGACAACTATCAATTTGTCTTCCTCTTCCCTAGTAAGCCAGCTGTAAATGTTCAAAAATTTTCCTGGCTGGACTTCTATTTGTTTTGTATTTGGAAGGACTGAACTCACTTCTTCATACCTAGTGATTAGGGAGTTAAGAGGACATTGCTGAGATGGGAGGAAATAAGAAGTTTTTGTTTCATTATTTTCTGATGGAAGCATATCCTGTATGGAACAGTGAGAAGGAAAAATCAGGTGATGGTGCCACCCATGTGGTAGTGAAACAGAGTTTTCCTGTAATAGTACAGATGGTTCACCTTCAGAGTTTTGGTTCTCCTCATTCCTTAACAATTGTTGGATATTTATTGCTTCCTCTTCTAACCCTTGTTCATGCAGAACATTCATTAGGATAGTTTCATTTTCTGAGTTTTCTGTGTCATGGAGGTCTTCTGTGTGTTCCCTTACTACCAAGGTGGCTAGTGTGGAAATAACCTCCTCTAATTCTTCATCTGAATCAGGAAACCATAACTGACCTAAAAAATTGTTGGAGGGTCTTGCAGGAGGATACAGAGAGATCTGTTTTAGATCAATACCATTTGAAATAATCATTTTTCTAGATCTATAGTCTATGAAGGTTGCTGCAGTTGCAAGCCAAGGTCTTCCCAAAATGATGGGATATCCATGTGTTGAATTTCTTGGTTGTAAAACCAAAAAATCTGCAGGGAATTCCCAAGAAGAAACTTCTATAGGAACATCTTCAATGATACCTTCAGGTTTTGCAACTGACCTATCAGCCATTTCTAAAACTGTAAATGTGGGGCTGAGATGTTTGAGTTGTAATTGTTTCATTATATCCTTGGTCATGACATTTATTGCAGCTCCTAGATCTACTAAGACATTTGATATTGGTACTGAACCTATAGTAACTATGATAACTGGACTTCCTGGGTCACTATACTTTGGAGGTACTAGTTTTCCAGATAAGAGATCAGCTATCTTTCCTTCAACCTGAACAGTCTTGGGAAATGCTTTCTTTTTTCTTCCTGCTCTTCTAATGCACAAATCTCGGATAGTACTTTTAATCATTGGTATATCCTTAATGGCTTGCAATAAGGGCAATGATATAGTTAACTTTTTAAGTTCCTTGACCAGGTCTGACTCAAAATTTTCTGTTGTGGTATTGAATCTTTCAGGATATGGAATTATCCTTGATGAAGGTAATTGTTCTGCTTGTGGTTCTATTTTTTCTTCTTCTTTCTCTATTGTTGGTTCCACTATAACTGGTTCCAAAGGTTCTTGCTCTTCATTTTCCTTGCTTTTATTTGAAATAGGTTCAGGTACAACTTTTCTTGAACGAAGTTGGATGTTACTACAATCAATAACATTTATTTCAACATTTTCTTCAGCTTCAACCACATAGACAGGGGATGCCTGTCTCATGCTATTTGGATTAGTGACTGATTGAGTTGGAAGTTGAGGTTGTTTCACCTGTTGTGTTTGTTGTGGTTGGTTCTATTTTTCTTGAAAGTTTTGATTAGGTGCAGGCAACAAATGCTGATTTTGACCTTGATTTCTTTGCTGCCTTGGATAGGACTGGTATTGTTGATTCCACTGTGGTTGATTTTGCATCCAATGTGGATTAGTCTGATTCTGATTCCAGGATGGGTTGTTTTGATTCCATGATGGGTTGTTTTAATTGGGTTGTTTTGATTCCATGATGGGTTGTTTTGATTCTGATTCCAGGCTGAATTACTCCAATTTGTTTGTGGCCATTCTTGGGAATTTGTCCATTGAGGATAATTCCAAGGACGTTGGGGTGGTTCTGATTGTCCCCAAGGCATAGTCCCAGGATTATGCCCCCAATTTGTAGGAAAATGAGGGGGATTTTGGTATTGAGAGAAATTTCCCCCTTGTTTTGGTCCAACATAGTTGAGTTCCTCGACTTGACTTTCTAACATAGTTTTGAGTTGTGGTAGCAGGTGGCATTGATCAGTTGAATGCTTCTTTGAACAGATACTACAAATGGCTGAGATAGATGTTTTATTCAAAGGACATTCCTGCAAAGCATGTTTATTTCTACATCTTGGGCAATAAATTGCCAAAGGTTCTATGGTTTTTGCTTTTGCAGACATTTCCCCCAAAGTTGTGTTTAATTGCACTAGAATATCAGTTTTAAAATTTGCAAGTTCCTCTATTAATTCCTTCACATCAGTGCCATTTGTACTCTTTTTTCTTCTTCCCTGCTTATTGCGAGAGTAATTCCTGTAGAGATCCATAATTTCCTCATTACTGAGAGTATTTACATCCCCTTTTCCCATCAAATCCAATACGTCTCTGGATTCATCTTGTAATCCTCTCAAAAAGATGGTTTTGCATAACTCTGGTTCTACAAGTCCACATCTCCTTTGAACAAAGGAGAACCTATCAAGATAGTCTTCTAATGTTTCATCATCTTCCTGTTTAATCCTGAATAACTCATCTTTCCTGTTCCTTACATGACAATACTCCTGATATTTGTCTAAAAACATAGTTTCCATTTGATCCCAAGTTCGGATGGAATTTGGCTCTAAGCTCATGAACCAACGTAATGCTGAGTCCTTGAGTGTTGAGGGAAAGACCTTAAGTTTTTGATTGTCATTTACATAATCATAGGTTTGACATACTACTTTGAATTCAAACAAAAATTGATCAGGATCTTCAGATACAACACCTCGAAAGGTTGGAAGTACTGAAGGTGAAATGGTTTTCATGGGAGAGTTTTGTGTTGGATTCAAATGAATAGGATATTCAAATGTTCTGGAAGGTTGAGGAATATCCTGATCATCTCCTTCATTATGGACATAGCCATGTTGGCCATCTCTATCTAGATTGCCTCCTTCTGCCATAGTTTCCTGTTCTTTAGATTAAACCTATCCAAATTTCTCTCTCAAGAGGTCCAAGATCCTCTGTTGATAATGAGTCTGATGATTCTTCTTTCTTAGGATGTTCTAATGATGATGAAACTGGTGATTTTCCTTTCTCATAATGTTCTAATGATGGTGAGACTGGTGATTTTTCTTTCAATATTTCTGGTAATTCAAACATAGGTGATTCACCCCTTAGGCGTGAAGATCTCCTTAATGGAACAAGCCAGGGATCCTTTTGGGTAATTCTACCTTTTTCATCCCTAGACTTACTCATTCATGTTTACTCTTAAATGACATAAATTATAGGTCAATAGTTGTTATTTTAACCAGCTGTTCTATTCAGATTTTATCCTGAATCTTCATAGTTCAGTCTAATTAATAGCTATTGGACTGTTGTTACCTTCTAGCAACACAATTCCCTAGCAACGATGCCAAAATGATGCGTAGTCATTATACACATCATTAATTCTCAATGAATTTGTCAATCCAGGGTAGTGTACAAGGCTATCTACGAAAGAAGGGGTGAACAGGGTTATAACTTAGGTCAATCTAGAGCAACAGGTCTTATTGGTGAAACCGATTGTGTGGGGGATTTAGGACATTCCTATCTCTAAATTGCATGAATTAAACCTTAATCTAAGTTGCAAAATTGGAAACTAATCATTAACTACAGAAATGAAGTCCTAATTACAATTGCATAATGAGACCTAATTATGTTGCAAAAATAATAGTTGTAGAATTAAAAGTCTGATTATAATTGCAGAAAGGAAATCTATTTACTTTTGCAGCAATGAAAACCTACTTCTAACATGGAAATGAAACCCTGTCAAGGCTCTGTAATAGAAGGTTGTCAATCTTCTATGCAAGGGTTGACAACAAAACATAAAATGCAAGAAATTATAGAAAATAGTAAATTCTGGAAATGACAATCTGTAATAAATTGAAAGCTTTGTTGAAAGTGGGGATTACAACCAAACCATTAATCACAAAACATAAAATAAGCTAAGATTGCAAATATCATTAGTTGTTTACAAAGGAATGAAATGACAAGTTCTACAACTCATTCTATTGTAGCAAAATCAGAATAAAAACCTGTTGTTAGTCCTCCTCCTAGGTCTGGAAGTGGCCAACCTCCTTGTCCAGAAGAAGGTATGAGTCTCTCTCTCTCTAGATCTTACTCACACTCATTTACAAGCAATATGAAATAGAAATAGTACACTTTATTGATTCAAGCACATGATTACAATAATTCTGCTGAAAACCTGTTATAGGACTGTAACAGTCACTTTTTTGGTTATTGCCTATTTTCTACTTTTTGCTTTCTCTATCTTCTATCTCCACTCTCTCTACTCTACCTCCTAGCTCAACCTGAATGGGAGCCATATTTATAGATGTCCTAAGATCTACTAACAAGCTGAGAATATCTCAAAAGATCTAATCCTATTATGCTGCAACAATTCCTGGTTTTATCCTAGAAGAAGATCAAACTTGATCTTTCCATAAATGGTGGCTTTGGTCGGCAAGGACGGCAAAGTCAGATCTGAGATATTTTCCCTTACCCTTTTCAATATTTATTTCCCTTTTTCCAGCATCAAAATTCGGTCAATAAGTCAAAAAGCACATTCTATTTTCATTCCGAAGATAAGTGGCTCATTTCGAAGATACTGCAATTCTCATTTCGAAGATCCGCTCATTTCGAAGATACTGTAATTCTCATTCAGAAGATCCATTCAAGATACTCTTCTCATTCCGAAGATCCGCTCATTCCGAAGACACTGTGTTTTCTCATTTCGAAGATATCTGTTCATTCCGAAGAGACTTCAGAATGAACAAATGTGGGCTCCTTAAATGATTTCCTCTGCATTTCTCATGTGGGTTACTTCTCAGGATCAGATTCCAATGGTCTTCATCTCTTTCCACATGTGAATTCCATGCCTTGCCATTCATTGGCAGCTGGCTGGAATTTACATGGGAAAAACCTAGTTTTTGTCGCACAGTAATATTTTACTTGCACTGTTGCCGATTTAGGTAAAACAAATGCTTGAGACATATCAAAACATGATTAGTGAAATGCTGCTATCAATCTAAGCATATCTCATTTAGCAAGTCATAACAAAACAACATAAAACTTATGCAAAAAGCTGTAAAAATCAGAATATAGTATTTCAGATACATTCATCATGCAAATAGTTAATACACAGCATATTGAATTAACTTAACTAGCATATTAGATTAAACATAAGAGTTTATAGGCAATTTCAGTGTTCAAAACATGTTATGATTGAGGCATTTCCAGGCCTCATCAGTAGTAACCTTCTTGGGAAATCAAAATGATACAATACCAATTAAGTATACGTTGAATCAATTTGTCGATGATTTGCTAAAAATGATGTCATAGGAGAAATGATATGAAACACCTCGTTCCCGTGGAGTGGTCCAGCCTCGAAGGCCTTCTTCAGGATTGAAAAAAAGCATATCAAATCAATGATGACCATTTTGCCCCAAATATCCTTATGGTTATTTACTCATCTTGTCGGATTGCATGGATGCAAGTCGCTGCAACTACCAAGTGTATAGGGTAAATAACTAAATACTAGGCTCATTTGGCTTTTTACTTATTTATTTAATTTTTTTTTGAATTATTTAATTGATCCTGGTGCTTGAAAATCACCAAATTCACAAAATTGATAGCTCTTATTGGAAATATGATCCATTAGGATTCATTAATTTGGCATTTAAGATCTTCCCATGGAGGGATTTTGCTATCGTTGAAGCCAGTTGCAAACCACGCTTAGGGTCTACGATTAAAATTTGCACTTTTGGGAATCGCAGGTTAGGGTTGTGATCGCAAAACCCTAATTTTAGGACCACGGGTGCTAGTTGTGGTTTGAAAAGAATAGGAAAATGTTTAAAAAGTTGCTATTTTAAAATCTTAACCCTGACGATTGGAGAGATCTGGAGACTCGAGACAAAACTTAACCTAAAACCCTGCTAAAAATTTAAACCAAACTACCCTACACCTCATGATGGTAGACCACAGACAACTTCTATTGATCGAGGCCTCAAAGTGAGCAAGGTAATTCAAAATCGAGTCCACGCATTCATTACCAGCTAAAGCAAACCGAATTAGGGAATCAGCTAGTTGAACCTAATTAAACTTTTGGCAACGAATCACATCGTAGATTAGGCTAGCTTAGGTTTATTGTTTTTATTTCTTTTTCTAGGTGCAAAATGACCTTGCTAGGGTCTTAGGCCGAGATTGTAGCTGCCAGCTACAGTTCCCAATTGTCAGATTAGGGACCGCAGGTGCGAGCTATGGTTCGATTCAAATCACAACGGTAAAAAAATTAATCATTGGGCAGACCGCGAGTTAGACCTACGGTTCCCAATTTTTATAAAATTTGCCAAATTTATTAATTTTTTAGCTTTTCTTACCAATTAATGCCCTTTATTGCATCTAGGAGATGTTTAATTTGCAATTTTTAATCACCCTTAGCATAGTTTGATTTTTTTAATCCATTTTTAGTTGTTTTTAATTAGCCTTTGTCACTTATACATTATTCATTTTCAAAAATTGACCTTTAGAGCTAGGGATCCGAACATCCTTCGCACCCTTTGTAGACAGCTCACTGATAAGGAGCAAGAGTGGTTCGAAGCCATTGGCTTCGACTATGTCTTGGATCTACCCATGATTAGGGTAGATACAAATTACATGATTGCGTTGACCTAGAGCTGAAATGCCTGGACCAACACATTTCACCTACCGATAGGTGAAATGACTGTCACTTTGGAGGACGTCTACTGGATCTTCAGGATCCTGATTAATGGCGAGACTATCACTTCCTCTACCTTCCACAATAGGGGAGTAGTTTTTAATGCTATATTCAACGATTAGAGCCAGGAGGCATAGTGGAATATTGATCATGGGGGTGTGCACATTGGCTACTGGCAGGGGGAGCGCATCTTCTCTGTCAGAGAGGTAATCTTAATGCACCTGGTCGTGCAGATAGTCCTTTGAGACTCCTCAGGCACGAGGATCCCTTGGAACCTTCTTGCCAACATCAGGAGGGTTGTTCAGAGCACCATTCGTCGGCTATTGCTCCTATCCTAGGGGAGCACTCTATTATGTCAGCTCTACTAGGAGCTGTATCAGGTGACTTGTAGGATCCGGGTAGGCATCGACTACAACCTACTACTACAAATATTGGGCTGGTAGCACATCCATATTGAGCGTCCTATAGAGCTGTCACTTAAGATTGATTCTATTGATGACGTACACTAGTGCTACGCAACGTGCTAGCCCCATGAGGAGGAGGGGTTCTGGAGTAGGTCCCATGTAGGGGATATCAAGGATTATATTAGCAGATTTGTGGGGTTGAGACTCGATGACATTGAGTGGCGCTCATACATGGGGTGCCTTACATGGATGGAGGCTGGCGAGAGGTTATGCTAGGATCGGTGGGACAAGTGGCTTCTGGGCCATAAGGACAAGATCAAGGAGTACCAATTTTATTTTCATGTCTTGTGGTAGTTTGGCTTAGTTCAAGATATACCAGAGCTATCGATCATCTATAGGCAGTTGGCTTTAGAGATAGATTTGCAATGAGTACAACCGATAACACTTGGGGATGCAATTGATGATTTTCAAGAGTCAAGGGTTTCTGTGACTGGGACTACTTTTGCATATGATTCTTGGTGGTCGGTATGACAGTAGCAGGGATTTGGGCCCCTCAATCGGGTTGAAGATGAGCTTGAGGCTGATGCATAGGGGTGTAACGTGCGCCCATAGACTAAGGGTGGATGGGGGCAGAGGCTGCAATAGGAGATGCACCACCTATGAAGGTCGAGGAGGAGGCCCTGGTTGAGGGTGAGGTACCTCCAGATAGTGAGGTAGGACAACTGCTAGCCCAGGTGGAAGATTTTTAGAGCTAGATTGAAAGGTTTCATACTCAGATGTTGCAGAGGGACACTAGCATCACCATGTTGGAGGCAAAGCTATCTCACAACAAGAGATAGTGACAACATATTTAAGAGGAGCTCACAGGCGCTATGGCACATGCCATAGTGGTAGAGGGTCAGATTCAAGAGCTGACTAGCTCATTACAGTTATCAGAGGCACAACAAGCTACAGTTGTAGAAGAGAGAAACTTAGTTCAGTCCCATGTTTAGAGGGGAGATCCCTCCTCATCTCAGGCTATCATGGCACCACCAACATCACCATCAGCTATATTTCTAGGAGGTGGTGATCCCATGGCAAATATTAGGTGACTCACTTCCATCATAGAGGAGGGGAATGACCTGTGCAACGCGAGGGTAGCTCACATCTCCCAGCTAGAGGGATTCATCAGATTGAGGGGATTGCAGGTGTTAGAGGATCAACATTCTTTCGGTTCTCAGCAAACCCAGACCAAGACTACAGGGCAGTTATCCATGAGCTCAAGTCACAGGACTCACCAGATTGAGAGGATGCACAGGTACTCTAGTACTCATGGAGCTAGTTCTCACAGGGGTCATAAGGACCACATAGGTGATGCTAGAGACTCACAGGTAGGGGACGCAGGCCCTTAGTACAGATCTCAGGTAGATGCTTTTTGTACCATTTTTGAGTGTAAGGTTGAGGACCTACATAGTTGTAGCCTACGGGTTTTTTTGATATACCTCTGATGTACTCTTTTGAACACACACACACACATATAGATATATAGATATAGATATAGATATATATGACATTCATCATTTTGGCTCATTATGTGTACATGTTATATTATTTTTATGTTTTATGTTTATGGTATGCACATGGATGTAGTTGATTATATTGATGCTATGTTATATGATGTGATGTATAGATGACATGCACTAGATAGCTATTTAATTTTATCATGATGATATGTAGTGATCTAGATGTTTAGATGTGCAATTTATGTTGGATGCATATGGATGCAATGTTTACTTTCAAATGCATGTTTAAATTTGATTTATTGTTATACATTTTATTTATGATGATGTCATGATATGCTGATGCAATTTATGTAAAGCATTATTTACACAATGGTAATCTAATGTAAATGAACCTGTATGCTTTAAACACTTAAAACATAAGGAATGAATGCAAAATGTTTTTAACAGTCTAATGGACGACACCATAGAATGTATGGTAATCATGAAAACTAATTGATAATATTTATAAAAGAATTAATCAATTAATCACCCATATATGAGATGATATGATATGATTATGGCATAATGGTTTAATGCATGAAATGAATTATTTGGTATACCTTATTTTGGTAAATTAGAAGATATGCATAATATAGTCAGTGGCCGTCTAAATATCATTTTTGATATCCATCCGATATCTATCCTATACCATGCATACCCCTTAAGAGGTATTTTTCTTGAAAAAGCTTCTATAATTGATGATAGATGATAGTAGTTACTATTAAGGAATTTTTGAGGTTTTCCATGAGACTCAAACACCCTAGTAGACTTCTCAAAAATCACATACTAACTGTACAAGGCTTCTGTTGGACAAAGCTTTCACCACGAATGACCCAACTACTCATTACCCCTGTGTGTGCATGTGAATATTTTTATATAGACCATAAGCATACCCTAGATTCTAGTCGGGACACTTTCAACCCATATGTGAGATCGAGTTTCTCATATGACCATATCATCCTTGTTTCAGACTTGATTAGACTATAATTCTAGACAACCCTAGGTACCTAGAGCTATCTCATCTTGCAAATTGATCAAGGCTACTCCTCCAAATGCAGGCGCAACTTTTTCAACCCATTATTGCGTTTGGGGATCACCCAATAGAACTATGCCTTCAAATGCAGGCAGGACTCTTTCAACCCATTGGTGCGATCGGGGATCACTCTATGGCTTTCAAATGGTGAACAATCCAGGGATTCAAGTTCTCACCCTTCTTACTTGCTCGTATGTAGTGATAAAGATCATTGTTAGTCCATGTGTTAAAATTTTATTTGAGCAAGGGATTTCGATAGTGCTTTTGATTCACTATATCACTTTGGATTTGAATTTAAACTTTGTACTTTGAAATTTGCACAATTTGAGATTTTAAGTTTGGAACTTGGGATTCACAGGGGGAATTATTGTCCTTTTGCCAAAGTTTACCACTCTAGACTGAGATATTTGCAAGATAAGCAGGTAATAAACCCATCTCTCTAGAGACCTAAGATCACTTTCACAGTTTTCATCCTCCCTTATCTTAGCAGGATTTTAAATGTGTTTCTTAGTGACGGGATTATGATATGTTAAGTACTATCATAGCTAAGGACCTCGTCTACAAAAGAAAAGAAAGTTTTCTGTAACATTTGAGAGACCCACTAGATATGGTTGAATGACCGAAAAACCCTAGTATTTTTTATTCGTAGCAACAATACTAGTTGTGTTGAACAACACATTTTACTCATATGAATGATGGATTATAATAAAATGCACAGGCACATGATTAGACTACAAACATGGTGTCGTTTATAAAACTGAAAAACACAATACACTCTGCGACTAAATGGCAATGAATGAAGAATACCTATATGCAGTGTAATAAAATGAATGCATGAGTGAATGCAAATGAAAATGCCTGATGCAAATGCAAATGTTTTTGGATTTTATGCTTTACCAATTTTTTAGGATTTTAATGTTTTTTAAAATTTTATGGCTTTTTGAGCTCTCATATATGACCAAATGATGAGTACATGCCCTTGGAGCCTTTTGGGATGACCGAGTGGTTTTGAGTAAACCCTTGGGACCTTTATGGATTGACCAAAGGGCTTATAAACACCTTTGGAGCCTTTTGATATGATCGAGCGGTTTTGAGTAAATCCTCGAGGCCTTTATGGATTAACCAAAGGGCTTATAAATGCCTTTGGAGCCTTTTGATTGACCAAACTACTCATAATAGGGCTTGGAGCTTTTTTAGGATGACCAAGCGGTTTTTCACTAAACCCTCAAGGCTTTTTACTGACATGACCAAGTGATTTTTAGGAACCCTTGGAGCCTTTTGGGATGACCAAGTGGGTTTTTAGTAAACCCTCGGGGCTTTTTACTAACATGACCAAGTGGTTTTTAGGAACCCTTGGAGCATTTTGGGATGACCAAGCGGTTTTTTAGTAAACCCTTGGGGCTTTTTACTGACATGACCAAGCTGTTTTTAGGAACCCTTGAAGCCTTTTGCTATGCTCTCAAGCATAGAACACCTTAATATGGATGATGTTGAGGGGTTCAGGCTCTTCAACACCCCCTAGAGATGTTAGGCGATATGTGCCTGGACAAATATTTTTAGATATGATATAGGGTCCTAGCCAATTAGCTGCGAATTTGTCTCTCATATCAAGTGATAAATTAGAGTTCTATTGGTTCTCTTTTAGCATGATATCCCCAATCTCAAAGTATCTCTGATGGACTTTGTTGTTATAATCTCGTTTTAAATATTCTTGATAAACACAGAGATGCTCAAGGGCATTCACGTGACGCTCATCAAGCAATGTCAATTGATCTAGGTGAGATTGCCATGCGGTGTCATCATCAATGAACTCTTTCAATGCGATGTGCAACATTGGAATTTACAACTCTAAGGACATAATGGCCTCAACACCATATACTAGTGAAAACGAAGTTGCCCCAGTGTGTGTCTGAATACTAGTCTTGTAAGCCCATATCACAAGGGGCAACTGGATATGCCAATCCTTGTGATGTTCTTGAATTGTATTTTTCAAGATAGCCACCACTGTCTTGTTTGAGGCCTTAGCTTGCCCATTTGGTTATAGATAATATGGAGTCACAAAACTGTGTTTGATTCTATACTTAGACATCAAAGCTCTCATAGTTTTATTCTTAAATGACGTTCCATTATCTGAAACTATCTTGGATGGAATCCCAAAATGATATATGATATGCTCAAGTATGAACTTTTCTATGCAAGCTCTAGTTGTCATTGTTATGGGAATGGCTTCCACCCATTTTTTAAAATACTCAGTAGCCATGATAATAAATGTATGCCAACCCGATGACGGAGGAGAGATCTTGCCAATAAGATCAAATTCCCACTAAGAAAATGGCCAAGTCGTTTGGATGAGCTGTAAGGCCTGTGATGGTAAGTGCATGAGATTAACATGATGTTGACATTTGATGCATTTTTTGACATACATATTGCAATCCTTCTCCATAGTGGGCCAATAGTAACCCATTCGAAGGATGCACTTGACGATAGCCATGCCACTAAAATGGCCACCGCAAGTACCATCTTGAGCTTCTAAATTTTTCCAAGATGACTCTTGGTGCTCTAGATAATGAAGAAGAATTCCATCGTAACCTCGTTGGTATAGAATATCTCCTAGAAAGACATACTTATTCACTTTCTGTTTGAATGTGCATCTTGCGACACATGATAATCCATCTGGAATCATACCAATTTTTAAGAAGTATTGGATTTGCGACATCCAGATCTGATAAGCCTCAGCTTCGACTGCTAAGACGACCTACTCCCCCTGTGTATCTACCTTTGCAAATGTAGACTGGGAAACAACCTTGTGGTGAATGGTAGTGCCACTCCTCATTAAACTCTGAGAGGTTAATGATCCCCAGGGCACCTTCTTAAGAAAGTATTTTGCTCTGCAGAACCATTCAACTTTTGGTTCCACACTAATCATGTTGACTGACTCTTTATTATCAAAGGCTGCATGCTCTGCTACGGGATGCGAGAGCATTTTAACATGGATGGTAGTGAAGTCGACAGGCATATTATGAGGGATTAAGGATTCTAAAGAGGCCATGGTGTCTACAAACCTATTTTACGAATGAGGGATTTCCTCGATGTCATACCATTCTAACTTAGCCAAATATGTAGCCACAAGATATTTGTAAGCTTTCAACACGAGATACCGACAATGAAAAAGTCCTTTCACTTGGTTGACTATGAGAAAGGAATTGCCAAAGATGTTTAATCTTTTGATGTTCATGGTGATGGCTGTATGGAGGCCCAAAAGTAGGGCTTCGTAATCAACATTGTTGTTGGTGCAAGGAAAGTCTATTTTGAACAATAAGGGCATTGGAGCTCCTTGTGACATGAAAAACACTATTTTTGCACCACCCCCTTGCTCGCACTTCGAACCGTCAAAGAACAAGGTCATATCAACATTATTATCTAGTTATTTAGGTTCGAGAGCTTCAGATACGATGAATACATCATCCAAAAGCTCAATGGTAAGAGGCCTACTATTTGACAATGGTGCCTCAACCAACTGATCAGCTATGACTTATCCCTTGATGGCTTTTGGCTTATGAATTCCAAATCGAATTCTGTTAGTAGCATGATCCAATTTGCAATACATGTATTATGATATGTCTTGCTCATCATATACTGCAAAGGATTTTGTTTTGATATAACATGCATCGTATGACTTAACATATAGTGTTGCAATTTCTTGGTGGCAAACAAAACTACTAAATGCAGCTTCTCTACATATGCTAGCTCGTAACTCACGAAGGTTTGACTAATATAATATATGGTTTGTTCTTTGCCTTACATGTTCTTTTGGGCTAACATGGTCCCTAATGCAAATTCAGTCATTGATATATATAGCAAGAAAGGCTCTTCTGACCTTGGTGGAGCTAGTACTGGTGCCATTTCTAGGTATTTCTTGATTTTAGCAAAGGCTGCTTGATAGTCATCATCCCAATTGAATGAGACCCCCTTGTATAGCAGTCGATTCATGGATAGACATTTATCCAATAATTGAGCGATAAATCATTTTATGGATGCCACTTTGCCCTAAAGGCTCCTTAACTCCTTACTGTTTGAGGGAGGACACATTTCTAGAATAGCCTTGACCTTTGCTAGGTCTACTTTGATGCCTAAATTTGAAACAATGAATCCTAAGAGTTTACCTGAAGTTATGACAAATATGCACTTCTTAGGGTTCAATATGACATTTTTCTCATGAGGCAATCGAAGACCTTCCTGAGAACTTCAACATGCTCATTACGTAGTAATGACTTGGCCAACAAGTCATCGATATAATCCTCAAAGATCTTGTGCATGTAGTCATGAAAAATACATGTCATAGCCCGTTGATACGTGGCACCAATGTTTTTAAGGCCAACCAACATAATTTTATAACAAAATGTTCTCCACGGTGTTATAAACGTGGTTTTATGCCGATCTTCGAGCTTAATACAAATTTGATTATATCCAGAAAAACTGTCTATCAGGGAGAGAATCTCATGACCTGCTATCGTGTCTACTAGAGCATTGATGTTTAGAAATAGAAATGAATCTTTGGGTCTTGCCTTATTCATATCCTTCCATCAGGTTTTTCCACACGCACCATATTGGATACCCATTATGGATAGTCGATGGAAATGACAAACTCTACATCTAGCAATTTTTGCAATTCGTCTTTCACCATGAAGGCTACTGTTGGATGCATCTTTCTAAGCTTCTACTTGACTGGCTTCTTCGACAGATATAGCGAAAGGTTATGAATAACTAATTTTAGATCTAGACCTAGCATATCCTTGTAAGTCCAAGCAAAAAGGTTAGGTATCTCTTTCAGTAGATGGATAAGGTTGGCATGCTCATCGAGAGTAAGACTCTCTCCAAATTTAACCTTCCTTGGATTTGGCAAGATCATTACTGATATCCACGTCAAAGGTTTCCTCTACTGACATGTGTGATCCCTCCTTAAGCTGATGAGGTGTAGGAATCAAGTGGATGTCATCTACTGGATTTATTGGTTCTATGCTAGGAACATCTGCAACATGATATACATCATAAGCACAGCCTGATGCAAAATGAAATGGTTATAGCATCTCTTCGTCAGGGAAGAAATATTCAGGCTCGATAGGTGAGTCAACACGATCTCAATCGATAGCATTTGCATTCAGATGTAGCGATTTGGATAGATTGGCTAGATTGCAGAGTGGAGTGGTCAAATCAATGGAGACCATATTGATGGAATAGAATTGATCTCTAGGACCACATGAACAAACCTCTATATCATCAATGCAGTTCTTGTATCGGATATCTGGCTCTAGTGGCATAGGCACAAATGGGTCCTCTTTGTGTGAGGTATGGATGACCAGATCCTCCCTATGCACTGATTGTAATATTGGATCATTTGGCTCAAGTAGCTCCTTGTAGGTCAGTAGAGGGGGATTTAGCAGATGATATATCTAATCCAACATCAATTGTCTATTCCTAAGATGAGGACCCACTCGTAGCTATCGATGAAATTCCTCTATGTAGATGGGTTGATTCAGATGACATAAGTAATGAGGACCCAGATAGACCCTCTCAGTTTCATCTTTGTTATTATTGTCAGGTATCCACAATCCCTCATTCGCTCCCATATGGGTGGAACGTTCTAGCCAGTGTGGTCCCATATATCTTATTTCTTGATCATTGTCCTCATCGCTCAGAAATACTGGGTATAAATATCATAAATATGATATTTCCTCATAGACTGGCTCAACTTCATTCTCATGGTTGATCTCGATAGGGCCGTTATCATTACGAAATAGAAAGAGTGAATAATAAGTTCGAATATACGACAATGCCAAGGGAACTGGCTCTGCTTCATCTACATACTCATTCTCAACTATGCTAGGCTCTTCAATTTTACCCATTTGTTTCATGGGCAGCAAATGACGTAAGAATGTTGGGCTTACTATGGCCAACTTAGTCTCCTCCTAAGATTGTTCATCATTTGAGGATTCACTGTTAGCATCATAACTTGGTCCATTTATTTCAGAGGCGGACTCCTCTCCATATTCATTGTAAATATCTCCTAACTCGAGATTGCCTAACATGATGGGGTTATACCCTTGCATACTTGTGTCATCGATTGCATTACAGTTTCGGTGACCCATGTTACCTCTGGGGTTCTGCTATGAGAACCTTTCATGTTCTACTTCTAGTGGCTCAATGGTGACGACATACACCATTGGGTTACTCCTTCAAAGGTTAGAAAGATTAGGATGATATGGATTGAAATCCACATCATCCCCTAGACTAAGGTACAAATGATCTAATGATGCTGTAAGAAAATTATCATGTCCTTGTAACTGTAATCCTAACTCAAACTTATCAATTGCTAACTGATAATGTGGCTCAAGCAGAGTCCTACATCCTTGCTTAAAAATACCAAGGCCGTATCCATACTAGCGTTATAACTCAAAAATGTGCATGGCATACTTTGGGTTGGACAAGTAACAAACATTCACTATGAACTATTCATTGTCATCTTCATCCATGGGTATTCGCGTTGGAAGTTGATCTAGCCCAACATAGATAAACATTTTCTGATTGGGTGGCTCTCCCAATGGCACTATCGATCCAACCAAGAAACGATGGGCATGCGATCGACCCATCTCTTGTGTAGTCTCTAGAATAGGTTTGAAGGTAAACTTCTACACAAGATATTTACCTAATCATGTATTGGCTAGATGGAACATCACCCACGATGCAGATGATCCTACTGACGATGCAGGTGAGGCAGGCTGCGACACCTCCTTGACTATATCTTGGGCTTCTTCCATTTCCATGGGAATGGTGGCCTCATTGATGACTAGTTCGGGCACATGTTTCTTCTCTTTTTTTGACTATTTTTACCTTTAGCTTCTCGTTGTCTCGATGCATTGTTGATGCATTCGATTTTGGAGAAGTCGTAATAGTATGCTCAGATCTATTTGACACATATATCGATGGTTTAGCATGTACTGTTGGTTTACCTCGAACGTCCAAGTGCATTGACGGGAGAATGAAATCCCCAGAAAAATTTTTTAGGTTCAAGAACTTAAAAGGTTCTTCATCTGATGACACTACATGAACCCATCCCTCGTGTATGTACTTTACACATTGGTGTAATATAGATGGGATGCAACACATTTCACGAATCTAAGGCCTCCTGAGTAGGATGTTGTACTGCATGGAACCTTCTATCACATGACACATCACATGGATGGTATTAAGGCCTACCTGGATAGACAGGACAATTGTGTCGACCGTCAAGCACAGCGCATTGTTAAACGCCCTCAATGTAAAAGTGGTAGGTACAATTAGTGATTTGGGCAACTTTAGATGATACGGTGCCTTGGTTGTTATGATGTTGATTGATGAACCAGTATCAACCAAGACCATTTTGAACGACACGTGGTTGACACATGTGATAATATGTAATGGCGGGTCAACCACATCAGTAGAAACCATCTTGAATTCAAGATCATAAAATTGTATCATGGGTTCCTGACACTATCGTATGTGTCCCATGAAATTTGTGAATGCTTGAGAATCCTGGGATTATACCTCAATTGACCTTAAAATTTCCATGAGAGTCTCCTTGTGTATGAGAGACTGCTGTATTAGCTCGTAGATAGACAACTTCACAGGAGTTGTCTGTAGGTTTTGAACTAACCTACTCCTTATGGTCGTCAACGGTCTAGTTGGTAGGCCTAGAATGTTTTGGCTGGCCGCGGATCTGGCATAGCTTGTATCCTAATGGAAGCACGAGGTTGATTCAGTTCATATCTCCCATGCCTAGTAACAATGTTGACCATTCCTACGAACCCCTGGGTAGGTGGTTTGACACGTATTTGGTTGACCTGGACAATATTGTTGCGAGGCGCCTCATGGTTTGGCAATGGATTTTTATAAATTCTCATGTTCTGGTTTTCAGGTGCCAAAGGATTGTTAGGCACTACCATCTCACCTTTATCAATAAAATTTTGCACAATATGTTTAAGAGACCAACATACTTTGATGTCATGGATTTTTGCACGATGATATATGCAAAACAAATCATCTTGATAGCCCTTTGGCTTGGGTTACTTAGGATCAACCATCTTAATATCAAGAAATCTTATTGCCTTAGCCTCGTACAACTGATGGGAAATCAACGTCAATGATTTCGTCAATGGTATGTGTTGGCGAGGCAAGCGTTGTTCTTTGTTTTTGACCTTATAATTGTTTTTGCGCTGCTCATACTGAGCAGGCGGGGTATGGGCCTGATAATTCTACCTCTGTTGCCCCTTATCCTATTTTTGGAGGTTCAAAACCACCTAATTTACATGGGCCTTCCTACCCTGCTACTTTGTGGAGCTCTTCTTATATCCCTCTTTCTTGTTCTTGAGTTTCAAGTTGCATTCTTACAACTTAATGTCCTCAATCACTTTGGCTTGCGCTAATGTTTCTTTGAATGTCAGATACTGCTGCAACTGCAATAGTAACGAGATGTTCTTGGCACAACTCTTCATAAACATTCATGTTAGTTCTATCATAGGAATAGGAAATGGCAACTTCACCATTAATATCCTCCATCTCTTTTCGTATTGTTCGATTGGCTCATTATCGTGCTGCGCTAACGTAGTGAAGTCAAAAATATTAGCCTATTTCTTGACTCCAAAAGAAAAGCGTTCAAGGAAGGCATAAACCAGTTGCTCGAAGCTGGTGATACTATGCTTCTTAAGTTGATTGAACCACTCTCGGTCCGGGCCTAAGAGGGTTGGGATGAATGTGCACAACAACAAGGCGTCGTTGCTCATGATCTGGAAACATGTGTCCAGAAAGCTCGTGACATGCTCCTATGCATCTTCATCACCTTTAAACTTGTCTAACCAGGGCATGTCGAAATGCTCAGGATAAGGTGAAGTAGGCACTAAAGGGTCCAAAGGCTCATTGTGGATTTTTTTCAATGTGGGCTTTTGAAAAGCCGCACTTTGCCTCTCGATCACTTTTACCTTCTTGGCTAGGGCCTTATAGGCATGTGAAGACAAAATATCCTCTTCGTTAAGCTATCATGGAGGTAGTTTAGGAGGTACATTCTTCCTCTATCAAGGTGGAAGGCATGGATCTTCCTCCTCCTTAACCTGGGATGCTTAAGGATACTCTTTATTAGCTCCTTCTCCCTCTTCTTCCTCATACTATATCTGCCTCTCATTTTCAACTGATGGTGGCCGTTCTCTTTGTTGGGCACTAATATGAGTATGAGAATTTCTATGCTCCTGTTGCATATTGGCTTGTGAGAAAGCCCTTCTATGAATGTGCTCTCTACGCTCCTCGTGAATGTATAGACCAGCCTTGGTCAGCCTATCCTCCTACTCTACTCACTCCTTTTGGAAAAGAATACACTCTTCACGCATGCATTGCTCCTATAGTATTTGTCGAATGAGCCTCTGTGCTTGAAGATTATCATCTTCAATACGTTGCCTCTCTAGGAAAGCATCCTCCAATTGATCTTGGATGAGTTGTCGTCGCTACTCAGATACCAGTATGTGAGATACATCAACACAATTTGCCATAACGGGCCTCTGGTATGTTTACTCTGTGCAAGCGATCTTATGGGTTCTATACCCATTTGACTGATTTGCTGTGCTTTTGCCTTTGTATATGTAGACAACATTAGCATCGTGCTGAACCCTATGCTGAGTGCCACCATGCATGGATGGTGGTGGGTATGTAACATGAGGGCGCTTAGAAGCCTCTCCATGTTATATAGTAGTCCTAATAGTGCTAACACTATGCTCACTTAGGGCACGCATGGGTGGCACCGAAGGCTTACAACCGAACTGCTCAAGGATGCTACCTAACCCATCCAACTGTCTGGATCACCACCGCTCATGCGGTGGTGTGCCATTGGATCCCACCTTTGCCATGTCGATAATGATCCTACGAGGCTCACTACGTAGGGGAGTGTGGGTAGGCCTATGCTCAAAAGTGGGTCTATCTACATGTCCCTGAATGGGCAGATTCTGATACCATCTATATTTTGAGTTTGGATATATGGAAACTCTTGTAGACCTAGGATGTAAGGGTACCAACTTGGCCCCTTGTATGATTTACTCATCAGCGGATCCCATGGATGCACGTGCAGTGAGATATCGATAATGGTTGTCGAGCAGAGCATCCTCATGTTGAGGGGCTCCTTGATCTAACCTATGTCTGGAGGAATGTATGGAAGCTCCTCTATCAGGAGTTTGCTCGATGGCATCCCCTTATGTCAAGTTATCCCCTCTAATGCTTGTCGAATGATGTTCGATGTGCTCATGTGGGCGAGGGTTTGACATGTGGCCAACGGATGGAAATCACCTCCACCATCATTGAACCCTACTAGTGGTTGGATGTGACTCCCAAATCACTAGCGTTTAAGTGCCAAGTGGTGTGTGTGGTTCATTTTAATTTGCATGAAATGAAAATGCATAATATAGCACTACATGTACCGTAAAAAGAAAAGTTTCATATTGAGAAATGCATGCTACATCCTACATTATTTTTGACAATGCAAGCTACGATGCAAATGGCCACTACTTGGGCCTCAAACATGCAAACCAAAACACACTTTCTATCAAGCACATTGGATTCTAGGGAGAACTGCACTTAGAGGTTCACTTTTCCTAGAAGCGCCTTTCTAATAACGTAAAATCAAATGCACATCTATGACTTAATTCATTTCCATTATTTTCTTAGTTTTCCTAGTTGCATTGCAAATTCAACATTCTGGAAAAAAACAAAGGCAAAGTACAAAAATAGAAAATATCAGAAGGGCATACCTCAGGTCCTCATTTGATCTAGCTTTATCCCTTTACTTCCTGTTGTGTGTATTATGAACTGTAGGTCTGTGGCGCGGTTCATACTGTAGATTGAGTGTTGCAACCGCGGGCCAACAATTGAACCGTAGCTGTAACCTACAGTTTGCACCTAAAGTTAGAAAAATAATCAGAAGTCAAAAATCATGGGCATAAATTGTGGAGTTCCACCGTGATCGCCATATGTGACCACCAAAACGGCATCACACCTATATGTTTTCCTATTGCATAAAGACAAAATGAAATAGCAAAATGAAAGCAATGCAAAATCGACAAGAAATGACAAGAAACAAGATATCTTTATTCCATTCACAAAAGAGCTAATCTCGGTTATAGTTACATACCTCTTAGGGATACCATTTTGATACTCTTTAATACAATAGGAAATGCATAATGTTTCCTCTCAAGGATGGATGTGAGTTTTCAAGCCATTTGAGGTGACATGAACTACTCTAGGGTGGAGGTGACCCTCTTCTTCACATTGAGGAAGGACTTAGATGGTTGAGCCTCCTTTAAACCTACTTTCCTATGGTCAAGAAACAACACAAAAGCATCAAAAGCATATGAAACCTCTCATGATGAGGTCCTTTTAGGAGAAATAGCATACAAATAGCATAACAATATGAAATCAAGAAAGTAACTAAACTATACCAAACATGTGCAATTCTTATAAATATTTATGGAAATATGAAGATAAAGAGTCCAACTATCAATTAATTGAGTCAATTGTGTGAAATGAAGCATTATAACACATAAAGAAATCAATTGTATCCTACTTACTAATATGAGGTAAATTTAATGAAACTAATAGTACGATCAGTCAAAGTATTTAAACTATCAAAGAAAACCATTGAAATGACTAATCTAGCTTAGATAAACACAATGTGAAAGGAATAGTAAGGAGATCTACCATCTGTTGCAAACTACAACTTTGATGAGCGGTCTACACTGTAAACTATGGCTGGCAACCATGGCAGCAACCAAGTAGGTTTGCCCTCCATTTATAGGGCAGTGGGCTTGATATTCCTTATCCAATTGATGATCAAGGGTTGCCTTAGTGTCCTTTGATAGGTTTGGTAGTTGAATTACATAGTTGGGCCTCCGTTTGACCAAATTTGCGTTTCTTGGTATTCTAGCTCCTTAGGGCATCCATGGAATAAATTGACATGATGCTTAGTTGGCAAGGTGATAGCAAAAAATCTCTCTTAGTGCACTCAAGTGAGTTCACCATTTGATAGGGCTCTCTATCTAATATCCAATGCTTGCTTGATACTTTTGCCCTAATTCAAAGGGGTACTTATAGAACTATCCAAGGGCTAGGGGTGGCTTCATGGAGAAGCCAAGATCAAGAAGAGGTTGTTAGGATAGTTGCATTAGAATATTTCGTCCCTTAACTGTCTTCTTCTAAAAAATTGGCCATTCAAACCAATTTGGTTCGGATGAAGGCCAACTGAACTTTAGTTAAGACCATAGGTGATAGCTACGGTCAAGACTGTAAACCACAGGTCTCATCCACGGTTCAATCTATAGACCGTAGGTCTCAGTGCAGTTCAGACTGATTAGGCCAAGGATCCCAAATTGAGTGGTTAGAACCACTACTCTATCTTGGAGTCTGTCCAAGATCTTCCATATGGTCTTGTAGCATGTCCATATGAGTAGTCACCATCAACATGATGCATTTTAGGTGTCTACATATTCAATAACAATAAAAATAATAATAGTTTTTAAAGGATTCAAATAGTCATCCCATAGAGCATGCAAGATTTTATTTTTTAATTTTAATTTATTATTATTTATTTAAATATATTTATGCCTCCTTTCCATTTTGAACTATCTATTCTTTACATACAACAGATGAACATTTTTCTCCTTGTATATATATATTTTTAATGGGTTATATGGAATTGAAATGGGTCCCACCTGTATTACATCATCATCACATAGTGGTATTACAACAAAGCTTGGATATTATCCATGTATCATTTGGCAAGATTCAAACCTAGATCTCCTCGAAATATTGAGGAATCTAACCGGTTGAGCTAATGCCACCTGATTAATTTAAGTTTACACAAGTTTTTATGATGGATCTTGGTCCTCTCTTACTGGGATTTGAACTTGGGTATCCTTTATGAAAACCCAAGGACTTACCACTGTGGTATCCCTCACAAGTCCTTTTATCCTTGTATATTATATGTAAGATTTAATTTTTAAATTCATAGCACAAGCCTTCAACCTATAGTACTTCATTGAAAGTTAACTTCTAGACAACCCATGCATTACACTAGGGTCAAAATTTATTTTATAGAACTCTTTTTTAATGATTACTCCACACATTAGCTCTAGATGGTAGCCACTCTAGACAACTCTATATGATAGCTTTAGAAGATAGCTCCACATGATAATAGCTCTAGAAATTGATTTTAGATGACAACAACTCTAGACAACAATATATCTAGAGTGTAGAATCCCTAGCTGATAGTAACTTTAGATAATAGAAAATCTAGATGGTATCTCAAGATTGTAGTATATTAAAATGACATCAACTCTAGATGACAATATTTTCTAGATGATATGATCATATGACTCTTTCAAGTAGAAAATTTAAACAATCCGTTCACATTATTTTTATCTCACTTTACTCTTGTGCATCTAGAATAAACCAAGACAATAAGATACAAATAAGATGATCGTCAACATGTTCAATGTCTAGTGCAATGCTTCAGACAACTCATTCCTTTTTTAGATGAGAGGTTTCTTACACTAGATTACAATATTTAGATGGTAGTAATAAATTTCATGATAATAAATTTTGTAGCACAAATTAAATACTTCTCATATGGCTACGTAACTCCTTCAAGATTAAATGAAAGTCTACAACAACTATAAATACAAACAAGAAGAAAAGGAAGATTTTTTTCTTCTTCAAATGACAAGGTCGTCTCCTCACTCAATCTTGTAATTTATCCTTCTTATATTTTCTAATGGTAGAAAACTTTCATAAATTTTGAGAGGTGCCTCCCACTCCTTGACATATCAATCACCATTACAAATCAAACCTTCATTCTAATATCAACCTACTTTGATACCAAATGTTAGCAAGGTAGAATAAGTTTGAATATTGTTATTAATATTTGCATTGATGTGATAGAAATATATATTCATGTGAAATAAAGAAGGTACAAGGTTGGGAATTACAACTACTTTCCAACTCTCAATAACTTCTATAACTATAAGGTGAATACATCGGCATGATATAATATTTATTACAAAAATATAATCCTAAAACTAGGAAATACATATAGTTGGAAATTAAAAAACATAAAGGATTGTATGCCAATGAGAGGAAAAAAGTAACCTATTGGTAAATATTTCTCCTAGAGCAAAACTACCAATCTTAGTGAGATACTTAGAATTCATGTCCACCTAGGGTTTTATTAGAAAACCAATTTTTAATCCCAATATCAACATTAAAAAACTCATCTTTGCTACTTCAGTCATATTTTCCCTTGGGAGATATAGAATCCATTCTATTGAACAAAACCAGTCAAATAATAGAGACTCAAATTGAATTTGATACCATTTTAGGATTCACGAAAATTACCAAGAAGTAAATGGAATCAACACATTATCCATAACTAATAGAAATGAAATACACATAAATAAAAAAACATAGAATATATGTGGATGTCAATGGACACCAAATAATCTTACTATAAATAAGTATATTTTTTTTTTATTTTACATGGTGGAATCGGTAGCCACCACGATGATCCAAACACATTGTCTATATTTTATGACCACCATAGTATTCTGCGTTGTCTGCCTTGGAAGCCGTCACATAGTACTCTATGCATTTCACCCCTATAACCACCATGCCACAATAATTATAAACATATTATGCCATTAAAAGCACCAAGAAAGAGATAAGTGTTCAATTCGATGAGGCCTGAGATTTGAATCCTAAACATCCGTCCCCCTTACGGGGTTTGACCAAACCAATTGGTCTACACCTCAGACCTTATAAATGAGTAGAATTACACTCCAATATATGACAAAAGCATTGGTATGATGGAGTATACTTACCCAAATATAATTTATATTTAGGTCAAAGTTGTGATACCAACTTTTAAAAATAAAATAGTAAAATTTTATAAAAGTGATCTTTTTCATGATTTACATGGGCCCAAAGGGCTAGTATGAATAATACAATATAAAAATTAGTCGTGGCCTCCAGAGAAGATTAATCACCACATATCACAACACAACATATAATGGCAATTTGAAATTCTAGGTATTACATCCCTTTTTGGAGAAGTTACACTTGCATTGACATGAATCAAAAGAAATTGAGTAGAAAAGATTCATATGCAATTATTTTAGCAACTACATTTAAGGTCATAACACCCTCATTTAGTCAAGTTGGAGTAATAGAAGACACCCATATTCAAATATTCACTTTTATATGTAGTTATGTCATTCAAGCTAAAATAGTCCCTTCTTACTCCATTCATCTATATGAGGGTTCCCCCACTCCTCTCTTATGGTATCTTATATATAGAAGATATCAATTTGTTGAATGACAATGTCTACCATGTCAAGGATACCTTTCAACCTAAACTCATGTTTGAAACTAAAATGCATATAGTAATATAGAGGTCCTTTCCATATAGGAATATATTATTGGATTTTTTTATCATGTAAGTACTACTAGCCCAAACTAGACACATAATTTAGGGGATTTTGTGGATAAAATTTTATAGTCTAACCTAAAATAGTCATACTATATAGAATGCTCTAGCCAAGGAGATAATTATTTCCATAACTTCATTATCATTCATTATATTATACTTATTTGGTTTAGTCTATGATTGCATACATCTTAGTTTTTAAAGGTGTAGATTTCCCTTCATCGTTAGAACAATTCCTTTTATGTATATTTTCTTATTTTCCCCTCTTTTTTGTTGGTTATTTCTATCCTTTTTCTTTTTTCTTGTCTATCTTTATTTAAATCTTCATTCCATCCACCCCACTCTCTAGAATTCCATTCAAGGATTAAACATACTAAACCATCCTAATACCTCTACATGGATTTGATTTTATGTCAATAAGGTAAAATTAAATGTGGGAAGTAATTAAATTTGACATAGGGTTGAAGTGAGTGAATAACACATTGAGTGGTAGTGGTTCTAGGATATTTATCTTTACTATCATTTGAGACTTCTCTAAGCTTCTACCATTATAAAATAGTCAAAAGTATTAAATAGTCATTTAATCACTAATTCAATTTTCTTAGTAATATCCTCTTCTTGCCATGATAGGGTATGCACATACTATTGGATACTGTGATACAAAATTCATTAATTAAAGGAAGGAACATGCTAATTTGGTAGGGATTATGATTAGATGCTTAGACAATTTTCAAAGGTTAAAATAATTCATACATATAGAGAAGGAAATAAAGTAGTTGATTGGTTAGAAAATTGGGGAACACTAAGAGAAGAGGATAATAGGTGGATCCTACTAGATCCTCTTCCATAGGATTTGGTCAATTCGGAATAAAAAAAGAAACACTAAAGTAACAATGGGAGGGATTAAGTGTATCACAAAATTAAAATAGTCTAAGCTTATGTCAATAAAAAATCTTGTTAAAGTGTGAAGAGCAAAAGGCCCCGATAGACTAAATCTAGAAATACAATTAATACAAAATTAAAGGAAAAAGAAGAAGATAATAGATACACACATAACATAGTATTTCATGTGGGAAACCCTTATAGGAAAAAACCCAACATAGTAATATCTTCTTATTGTATTAACTTAACCGTCTCCAATACAATAATGTTCATCTCTCGTCTCCCTTTAAACCCTAATGTAAGTGCAATTAAATAACAACACAAGAATGAATTTTGTAATACCATGGGCGAAAAACCATGGGTTCAAAAATTTAACCCTAAACAAACCATATGGGTCTAAAAATAGCTTAAGAAACCCAAAAAATTCCACTAAGGGCTGCAACCCCCTTCCCCTTACATAAGGCTTGACCCAACACCAAACCCCAACAAGGATACATGGAGATTGTCCAGTACCTTTTAGAGTTAACCCCACCAGAATAACATGGAAAATATTCAACATATTTCCAAAATTATTCCACTTGTTGAATACTTTCCATAGGGATCAAAAACTGCCATTATCAACTGCCAAGAGCAACCATGCCCATATATTTTCTACACCAAGAAAAATTCTAAGTAGGTATAGCCTTTGTTAATGAATAAACAACCTTATTCTCTTTATCAACTTTATCCAGCATAATTCGATTCCCTTCAATCATCTCTCACAAAATGGTACTTGATATCAATATGTTTTGATTGATCATGAAAACCAGGATTTTTGTGCAAAAATATTGCACTCTGATTGTCACTATCAATTCTCATAACCTTTTTCTTAAGACTAAATGTTGAACACAACCTCTATAGCCACATTGCTTCTTTATAGGCACATGTTGTTGCAATGTAATATACCTCTATTAGAGACAAAGCAACCATTGATTGCTTTTTACTCATTCAACTTATTGCCCCTCCAAATAGTCTGAACACATATGCACTTGTAAATATTCTCTTGTCTAGATCTCCAACCCAATCAACATCCACAAAACCTTGTAGATTTATAATATTACTATTTCCAAATTTTTCTTGGTAAAAAATAGCATAGTATGAAGTTCCATGCAAGTATCTGAAGATCCTCTTTATAATAGTCCAATGTTCCTTTCCTGGATTGGACATATATTTTCTAACTACTCCCACTACATATGCAAAATCAGATCTAGTACAGACCATTACATACATCAAACTACCAACAATGCTAGCATAAGGAACATGATGCATTTCTTCAATTTCCTCATCTATTTTAGGACACTATTCAACAAATAACATTTGACCAATAAGATATGGAGTATATACTAGTTTAGAATTATGCACCCTAAACCTCTGTAGTATCAATTCAATATATTTCATTTGATTTAACCACGACTTTCTATTTGCACAATCCCTTATTATTTCCATACCCAAAATAAATTTTGTAGCACCCAAATCCTTCATGTCAAATTCAGAAGATAACTAAGATTTTAGTAACTTTATCATCTCCTTATTGTTACCAATTAACAACATGTCATCCACATACAAAACAATGATAATAAAATTTTTACCTTCTTGTTTAAAATACACACACGGATCTGATTTGCTTTTTCCAAACCCAAGTGTGAAAACAAACCTATCCAATTTTTGGTTCCACATTCTTGGAAATTGCTTAAAATTGTAAAGAGACTTTTTCATCTTGCATACCAAGTCCTCCTTACCTTTTACCCTAAAGCATTCTGGTTTTGATATATATATATATATATATATATATATATATATATATATATGGTGTGTGTGTGTGTGTGTGTGTGTGTGTGTGTGTGTGTGTGTGTGTGTGTACATGTGTGTGTGTGCATGCGTGCATGTCTTCATCAAGTTCACCATGTAGAAATATTGTCTTTACATCCATTTGTTCTATTTCAAGATCAAAAGCAACATAAATAGCCAATAAAAATCTAATTGAAGTTAGTTTAGCCACAAGAGAAAAAATCTCACTGAAGTCAATTCCCTCAAATTGAGAAAATCCTTTTGCTACCAAGTGAGCCTTGTACTTCTCCAACTTTCCTTCTACATTGTACTTCTTCTTGAATACCCACTTACAACCAACCAATTTTTTTCCAAGGGGTTATTTCACCAAGTCCCACGTCTTATTTTTATCCAAGTACTCCATTTCTTCCTCCATATCCCTTTTCCAAGGCTTATTATCACTTGACTGAAGTGCCTCCTTTACGGTCTTGGGTTATTCATCACTAACTGATATATTAAATACATAATAAATATTTGAAGGGCTATACCTTTTTGGGAGTCTTCTCACTCAATCTGATCTCCTCAAACTTGGAGTTCCAGGTTTTGCATATTTAGCTTCCTCCTCTCCTTCTTCCTCTAAATTTTCCTCTTCAAAATCTCTCTGTAGTTCATATTCTTCTATAGCACCAGGTTCTACCATAGGTTCTTCCTCCTATTCTAATTTTACTTGAACTATTTTAGGTTCTTTACTTGGTTGCATTTTCTATTTTGGAACCCCTTTTGTTTCTCTAAAGATCACATTATGACTGTAAACAATATTTTATGTTTCAGTGTTCCACAACTTATATCCTTTAACACAAATACTATAACCCATAAATATGTATTTTTCAGATTTATAGTCTAGCTTAGTCCTTTTCTCTTTTGGGACATACATATAAGCATCGCAACTAAAAACCCTTATATGATTGAGAGAGGGTTTCTTACCAGTCCACACTTCTTGTGGAGTCTTATCCACCAAAGCTGAGGTAGGAGATCTATTGATGAGGTAACAAGTAGTTAACACTACTTTTCCCCACAATTTCCTTTCTAACCCTATACCACTTAGCATGCTTCTAGCCTTATCCATCAATGTTTTTTCTTCCTCAAAAAAATTCATAATTTTATATTAAGTAAATATGAAATTACATTCTTCATATGCCTCTTTGGCATTTCTTCAAAATTTCAATAGTGACCTAAAAATCAGGTCATTTATACATCATAACTAGTTATCTCTATCATGTTAAGTTCTAACCTTAGGCACCTTCCCAATTTATCAAACAATATCCTTTAAATCACTAACTTTTGAGTTTTTTGAAAAAGTTGCCTTATTTGTGTTTAGTTTAACTAGAGTGTATTAATCCCCTAGATAGAGATTTGGACCAACTACAGTGTTTTATCCTAATTGAATTGTTGTACTAAGCACATACCTGTATCAATCTAAAGTGCCTCCTTTGAGAGTTCATCTGCTTCCCTATTTAGTTCTCTATAAATATGCCAAAGTATAAAATCTTCACTTCGATCTACAACTTCTTTTATTTGAGAGAAGATGGGTTGTAGAATCATGTTTTCTATAATAAAAACACCAAGCATCTAGTTTATTACCACCTGCGAGTCTACGTAAATTTGAATTTTTTGTATTCTGCCAACTGAAACAACAATTTGAGGACCATAATTTCAGCATAATTACTAGAACCTTCTCTCAATCTAACCTTGAATTTAAAGTAATGAGAACAAAAAACATATAGTAATCCTCCTGCTCCACTAACTCTAGGGAACCCTTGTATAGATCCATAAAAAAACCCTAGGAACTTTATTTATCAATCTTTGGAGGGATGATTTGTTTGTTTACCTTTTTTGTTGCCAAAACCTTACAAATTTTAAAACTTCCAATGATTTGGAAGGAAACCTACCAAGTAGGCTTCTCTTGATCCTAAAAAATTAAAACATTCCTAGCTAACCATACTCTCCAAGACACAAACAATGGGAGAGCTATAAAAACTTTGTAAGACCTATTTTCAAACCAACATTTTAATCACTCTCCTAAGAAATATTCTTTCCATCCTATAAGAAGCTTTAAATGTGCTATAACCTCCTTCCAAAACTATCTAGTAAAGGAGCAAGAAACCTACAAACGATCAATTGTTTCATTGTTTGAATTACATAAATGACACCTTTCTGGACCATTCCCATTCTTCTTATATAAAACCTCCCATGTTAGAACATTATTTTTCATGGCAAGCCACAAGAATAATCTTATCTTCAATGGGGCTTTTTGCTTCCAAAGTATCTTCCACCACCATGTTGGATTGTCATTGCTATCTTCCAATAGAGTCTTATACCCCAACTTTGGAGTGTACTCCCCCATAGCTCCATTCTTTGTCCAAACCAATTGATCAGTTTCCTCTCACAACTTGATATGTCTATATTTAAGTCTCCCCATATATTCTTCCCACTGGTATACCTCTTGAAGCCCTAACACTTTTGCTTCCTTCCATTCCTGACTCCACTTTGTAGAAGATTCTAGGTTAGCTACTTGGGCAAGATTTCCAATCCCTTGTGCTCTTAGGGTCTGAATTATATTATTTGGAAGTCTGTGCATATCACCACAACTAATCCAAGGGTCTAATCATAGTCTTATCCTTAAACCCTCCCTTATTTTATAGACAAGCCAATCACTAAAAATATAAAAGGTCTAGATCATTGCCTTCCAATAGATTGAAACATTACATTTTTGCTTAATTGGGGCCCTTATCCACTCCTCAACTGTGAGTGGCTCTAAATACGTTTTATGTATAATCTTATTCCATAAGACTTCCTTTGATATTATATTCCAAACACACTTTGATGCTAGAGCCTTGCTAAATAGAAAGATGTTCTTAAGTCCCCATCCTCCATTTTCCTTGGGCTTGACTAAGGATTTTCATTTAACCAAGGGAATACCTTCTCTTTCCCTTTTCCTTGTCCATAAGAATCTATAGCTTAACTATCTAATTTTTTTCAAAACTCCTTTTGGTATATGAGCCAAAGATTGCCAATATACTAGTATTACCTCCAACATAGACTTGACCAAAGTCAATCTTCCCCACAAGAGATCCATTTGTTGCACCAAATAGTAATTCTTCCTTCAACCTTCTTTATCAACCAATTCCAATATTGTTTAGTGTAGTCATTGGGTTTCAAAAAGAACCCTATATATTTAAACCCCTCTTAAAGACAAATTTGTTAAAGGAAAAAAGCTGACCTATTATTATGGTTTGATTTTGATTTACATTATTAAAATAAATGCTTGACTTCTGTGTATTAATCTGCATACATGTTGCCAAAAAAAAAGATCTAAAATTTGTTTTAACGTCTCTACATCTCTTATTGTTCCATATATGAAAAAGAACATCATCTACAAAAAGTAGATGGGTGACTTCCACCATTCTACCTATTTTAATTCCATTTATTTCTCCTTCCCTCTTGGATTCTATAATACACCTACTTAATCCCTTAGCTACCAAAAAATAATAGTGGTGACAAGGGGTAACCTTGTCTAATACCTTGAGAAGCTTTGAAGAATTGAGAGGTTGACCCAGTAAGAAAAACTACAAAAGGAAATAGAACAAAGATATCCCATAAGCCAATTCACCGTATGCACATAGAAATCAATATGAGTAAGTATCATTCTTAAATATAGCTAATTTACTTTGTCAAAAGCCTTGGAGAGATCCAACTTCATCACCATTGCTGGTAGTTTCTTTGATTTTATGGTATGAAGAATTTCTTGAGTAGCACCAATTGCTTCATGAATTTGTCTACCATGTAGGAAACTAAATTGCTCAATAGATATAGAAGCAGAGAACCTTTTAATTTTTGAAGCAATTATTTTTGCTATGATTTTATACACACAATTACATAAAGAAATTGGTCTAAAATAATCAATAGAATAAGGATTATCCTTTTTTGGAATAAGAGCAATGAAGGTAGAGTTGAAAACTACATTTACCCTTCCTTATAGCCTATATTCCTCCACAACCTTGAGTAGGTTAGATTCCAAAATATCACAGAGCTCGAGAGAGAATTCCACAATCCACCCATCAGGTCTTGTAATTTTATCTTTTTGGAAGGAGGTTAAAACAACTTTGAGCTCGTCCTTTGAGAATTCCTTAATCAAATCATCATTGGCTTCCTCATCTATAAATATGGAAAAGAGTTATGTTCATCCAATCTGCAACTCCATTATGTTGTGGAGTATACAAAGTTGTTTTCTACCTTTTTATTCCACAGTCCTTGCAAAATTGCTCAAATTCATTAGAGTAATACTCACCACTATTATCACTTCTCAAAAAATTTATATTTTTCTCTATTTGATTTTCTACAAGAGCCTTAAACTCTTTAAATTTATTGAAAACATTAGATTTGTTTTGTAAAAAATATACCCAGGTATTTATTGAAAAGGCATCTATAAATGTAACAAAATAGATAGATCTACCTAACGATAGTGCTTTTATATGTCCAAACACATCACTGTGAAATAGATGCAAAATTCCTTCATATCTTGTAGCACTACTGAGAAACTTAACACGAGTTTACTTTCCAAAAATACAATGCTCAAAAAAATCAAAATTTATTGGAAAATCAGAAATACCTTCAACCATACCTTTCATTTTTAATTTTCGAAGGCCTTTCTCACCAATATTATCTATGTGTTGATGCCACAATATTGTATTTTAGGAATACTCAGAGCCACTTCTACCATATTATTCTCCTCCATAATTGAAGAGTTATTGTAATCAATACTTACAGTGCTAGCCTCAAGTCTGAATAGAGTTCTTGTACGAACTCCCCTTGCCAACACCAAGAATTCATGAACCATATTGCAACTATCCTTATTGAATATCACAGTCACACCCACATCACTCATCTTACTCATGAATATTAAATTCCTTACTAAACCTGGGATATGCAGCACACCAGGAAGGCTTTTAATTCTTCCATATTTTAAGCTCAGTTTGACTCTTGCTCAACTTATTATTTTATAAGTTGAATTATCTTCTACGAAGACTTCACCTCCATTTATATTTTCATATTCATATAACCCCTCCTTATGAGGAGTCATATGAAAGGAAGCACTTGAGTCAATTAGCCACGAGTCATGATATTCTCTTGAGCATGTTGCAACTAAGAATATGTTCCTTAAATCTTCATTTGTGGTCTTCATTTCTACAGAAGTTCCTTCATCAGATGATCGACTATTATCATCCCTTTTAGATTTGCAATCTATTTTATAATGCCATGTTTTACCATACTTTTAGGATTTCCTCTTTTATGTAGCAACACATTACCCTTAGATATCGGTTTTGTTATCCTGATTTATTTTTACTTATTTTTTAAGAATGACCTCTCACGACCAAGGCATCCTTCTTATGATAATCCTCAGAATATTTTCATCTCATTTCTTCAGATAGCAATATTCCTACTATATCCTCTACTTTCAATGTAGAAGTAGTATTGGTGATAGCCATAACTAGGTTATCTCACAAATCAAGTAATGAATAAAGTAAAGTAATACACTTTTTCTCTTCATCCATTTTTACTTCAACATAGTTTAATTGACTTACCACAGTGTTAAAAACATTTAGATGTTCAGCCACAAAGTCACCATCATTCATCTGAAGCGAATACAACTTCTTCTAATGAAAGAGTTTATTTACCAATAACTTTATCTGATACAAAGTTTCTAGCTTATCTTATAACAATTTTTTCATGTTCTTTATCAATACATTCAACAACACTGAATTAGATAAGCACAATCTAATAGAACTCCTTACCTTCCTATTGATCTTCAACCAGTCCTCATCTATCATTGATGTTGATTTTATTTTTGAGACCACAATCCACTGATCTCTATCAACCAACAAATCCTCCATATTGAGTTTCCATAACTCAAAATTCTATCCATTAAATTTTTCAATCTCTACCCGTGTGCTTCTCGTCATTTTCCTTTACCCATATTCTTCTATGTATGAATTCCACTCAAGAATTAGTTTATCACAAGGTTGAAACCCTTGACTAAATCTAAAAAACCTAGCTTTGATACCAAATGAAGAGCAAAAAAGCCCCGATAAACTAAGTCTAGAAAAATAGTAAATATATAATCAAAGAAAAAAAGAAGATAACGGATACACACATAACATAGTGTTTCACCTGGGAAAACCTTACGATAAAAAACCCAACATAGTAATATATCCTTATTGTATAAGCTTAACCATCTCCAATACAATAATGTTCATATCTCATCTCCCTTTAAACCCTGATGCAAGTGCAGTTAAATAACAACACAAGATCAGATTTTAAAATACCATGGGCGAAAAACCATGGGTTCAAATATTTAACCCTAAATAGCCCATATGGTTCTAAAAATATCCTAAGGAACCCTAAAAATTTCATCAGGGGCTATTACCCTCGAAACCTAGCTTAGGTCCTGATCCAAACCCAAACCTCGACGAGGATACATGGAGAGTGTCCAATACCTTTTAGAGTTAATCCTTCCAGAATAACATAGAAAATATTCAACATATTTCCAACAAAGTGGAGGTTTCTATTAGAGTTTTTCATCTAGGTTTGAAGATCAAGTGATGTTTATGTAGAGGTTTCTATCAAATATTTTGATTTGGGTTTGTAGATTGAGTGATGTTGTGTGCTATGTAGAGGTTTTTATCAAATATTTTGAGCTGGGTTTGTAGATTAAGTGATATGGCTTGCTATGTAGAGGTTTCTATTATAGTTTTTGAGTTGGATTTGTAGATCAAGTGATGTTGTGTGCTGTGTAGAGGTTTATGTCAAATATTTTGAGCTAGGTTTGCAAATCGAGTGATGGTTTTCGTTGTATAGGGATTTTGTTAGAGCTTTTGAGCTAGGTTTACAAATTAAGTGATGTTTGCAATGTAGAGGTTTCTATTCAAGATTTGAGTTGATTTTATAGATCAAGTGATATTATGTGTTATGTAGGGGTTTCTATCAGAGATTTTTGAGTTGGATTTGTAGATCAAGTGATGCTTGTTGTGTATAAGTTTTTGTCAAATATTTTTGATCTAGGTTTTCAAATCAAGTGATGTGGTTTGTTGTTGGAATTGAGATAAAGGATGCATGGATAGTAAAGGTATTGGGAATCTAGAATCTCACAACATGTTGTATTTAAATATAGAAACTTATGATGGTTAACATATAGTTGTGTGCAATTCAATTTAGTAATGACAATTATGTTTAGGATCAATTTTTATCTAAAGCTTACATTTTGTATACAATTTTAAATTTTTAATTAAGTAGAAAATGATTTAAGTTTTCAAGGTAGTAAACCCTTCCAAACCGATATTAAGTGAAAATTATTTGAAATTTTTGTGATGTAAGGTCTACTAATGCAACTATGGGACCCTTTCAAAACCTTATTTTTATCAATAGAAAAAATATATTTATTAATTTATTTATTATTTTTAACTTGTCTCTTATTTATGCAAAGAGTTGGAGAAAATAATCAAAGAAATTCTAAAGATAAAAAGGCAATTAAAAATAAGAAAAATAGTTCTAAAAATAGAAAAACAATTAAAAAATAGAAAAATTCATATGAAAATAGAATTCTAAAAATAGAAAATGAAAGTTAAAAAAAGGAAACAAAATTTAGAAAAGTCATGTTATTTTTGGCATGTAAGATGTCTATATATTTGGTGTGAAGCACCTATTGTAATCAAGATTCAAGAGAATTCAAGGAGGATTTAGGGGAATTCAAGAAGGATTTAAGGAATTCAAAGAGGATTTAAATAATTCAATGGGATTCGGTTGCAGGACTCAGATAAGATTCAATTGGATGTAAAATCTAGTTTTATTATCACAATTTAGATTTGTAATATAGTATTACATAATTGCTATATATATAGGGCTATGTTGTCTTTATTATATGTAATAAATTATTGATTTCTTCATTAAATTCATATATTTATTGGATATTTTTGCATTCTTTCCATACATATATTAACATCTAGTATCAGAGCCATCATGGCTCTCAATGGTGCTTCAATGAACATCCATTTTTTCAAAGGAGATAATTTTAATTATTTAAAAGATCAACTAAAGTGGATCATAGTATGGAAAAGTATATGGGATAGCATACTGAGGGGTTACATCACTTTAATTGATTGGAGTAGCTTGCCATAATATCAACAAACTAGAGAAGGGATGAGAAGAAGGTTGAGACATAATATTTTTTCGACATTCAAAGTGCTATAGATCCTATAATATACCCTTGCATAGTTGGTTGCAAATATGAAATTGAATCATTGACACCTTTATATACATCCTACCAAGTAATCAATAAGGTTAAGGCATTCATGCTCTAAATTTAAAGATGAAGCTTGAGAAGATGCGAGAGGTGGAAGGAGAAAGCTTAGAAGACTATTGTTTCAAGATGAATGACATGATGCATAAGATATGATTCTATGGTGAATATAATGAAGATACGGTGGTTGTCAAGAAGATATTGATATATTTGACACCCAAGTGACTACACATAATTGTCACTTTAGAGGAGTGCAAGGACTTGGACAATCTAAAAGTTAAAAATTTGGCTAGTTTACTATTGTCTCATGAAAACAAGATGAAACACTATATAAAAATTTGGATCAAGCCCTTAAGACCAAGACAAGAACATCAAACTCTCAAGGAAGAAATCCAACAAAACATGAAGCTGAAGGAGAAGGTACCTCAAAGAGTTCCAACCAAAAAGGGAAGGAGCAGGGAAATTCAAAATGGAAGAACAAGCCAAACAAGAAGAATATTACTTGCTATTTTTCCAAGAAGCCTGCTCATAATGAAGAAATAGTATAGGATCTTGTAGCTCAGACTCAAGGAGGTCAAAGTAATGGAAGGAATAATTGCTACACTACGGAGGATAGTAATGACTATTTTATGTCATGTAATGACTCCATGGAATCCGATAAGGAAGTTTGGTTTCTTGATAGTGGTTGATCTAACCACATGTCTAATTGTAAATATGGCTTTAATAAGCTTGATTATAGCTACAATACTCAAGTACAATTGGGAGATGGAAAAATGGTTCAAGTGGTGGGAAAATACAATATACCTATCAACTCTAGACATGGCAAAGGAACCATCAATGATGTCTATCATGCTCCCAACATGAAGCACAACTTGATAAGTGTGGGGTAGCTTGTTAAGAGAGGTTTCAAATTGGTATTTGACAACAAGAAGTGCCTTATATTTGACAAGAAGGAAGGAAAAATATGATTAGCACATATTCTATGATGAAGAATAGGATGTTCCCTCTAAATATCAATATGATAACCAACGGTACTTGCTATACCACTATTGAGGATACAAGTTGGTTGTGGCATGAGAGGTATGGACACCTCAATTTTGGTAGTCTTCATATTCTTCACCAAAAAGGAATGGTTCATGGGCTACCAAAAGTGCAAGTGAAGAGAAAATATGAAGCATGCAAGGGGTGCATACTTGAAAAGCATCATAGGGATAAGTTTATTGGATTTTTAAGCCTTACTACCACAAAATATCATAGGTTCTAATATAAAATAGCCACAATATTAAAGGCCAACATAATAATATAAGAGTAGAATAATATATGAGAAAATTAGTATGTGTATCAAGGACAATATACTAATGAAAATAACACTCACTTATATAATAAAATATGAATGTAAAATGCCTAAGTCATTCATGAATTATGCATGAAGAAAAATTACAATATTAATTGCTCAAAAATATGTATACAAGATTTATTCCTTTTCTTCCTATTACAACTTTGTAATTTGATATTCGGATTACATTCTCATGGAGTATTATCTCCATAATATAGCCATAGTAATGTGACTCTTCAAGTACTTGACTATTACTCTACATATGACAAGTCCTTCAAGTTCTTCTTACATGAACACTTGACTCTATGATACTTGAACACATGACTCTTACACTTCTACATGCACTCCTAATATAAGACACTTGTGCACATTCTCTCAATCTACACTTGCACTCTAACTTACATGACATTTGTGTATTTGTTGCACCTTTCACTCTTACGTGACACTTGTCCATTTCCTACATATTGAAACTTAAATAAAAGGGGAATATAAATCATACATCTAAACTATGGACTCAACCCCAATCGATTACATATTTACAATTGTACCATGGGGGTGCATTAGCATGCACTAAATAATGTAATATACCCCCATGTATTACATTATTTGGTTATTGAAGACTCTAGTCTTCATCTTCAATATCCATCTTTGTTCTTTTGTCTAATTTTTTAACATATGATCTATCAACCTCTTGTTCACATACTTACTTTTGAATTGTATCTCTTTTTACTTTCTTCTTCTATACTTTTCTAATTTTCTTCTTCCGTTTCTTTATTCTATTCTTTTTAATATTGGTCTTTATCTTGCTATGTCATATTTTTTGAGTTTATCCTCCTGTATCCTAATGTTCTATAATAATTGCAACATTAGTATCTTTATAATTCTTTGAAAAATGTACATCTTCAAAGAGTTTTACTGTAAGAATTTTGAGCTCATTTCCTTTAGATATTTCTTCTAATTCGTGTATTTCATGAATTTATTGAACTCAGTTTCCTTTTTTATTTTCTTCTCTAAACTATAGTTGAGGTTGTTGATGATGATCATATTGGTATTGAGGATGATATTGACATTGTTGATATTGAGATTGAAATTATTGTTTTCATTGAGGATTATATCAATATTGATATTGATATTGCCTTTGTTGTACTGGTTTGTTCATTTGGATTCCTTGATTCATATTCATATAATTTTCTTGATTATATCTACAAAAATTTGTACTATGACCTTTTATTTTGCATATATGATAAAATATTGAATTCCATTTAGATTTGTACCTTGAAGTTGTAGTGATATTACTTGGTGTATTATATTTGAATACCAAGGCATTATTAGTCATTTCATCTTTGACTAAATTCTCTACTTTGTATTCCTAAAGAATATTGACTAAGTCATCAAATGTAGTCTCCTTGCTTAGAACTTGCAAAGAAGTAACTAAATGCTTGTAACTTTCTAGAAGTGCCCTTAGTGTTACTTGGACAAGAAATTTATCTTCTACTTTTTCTCCCAAAGTTAATAGTTTTGCTTTTATATCTGCTACTTTTTGAAGAAAGAGTTATATACTTTCTCCACTATTGACCTTTAAGGAATACAATTGAGATTGTAAAATCAGAATTGCAACTTTATTTTTCCCTTCAAATATTTTGCATAAAATATTCCATGCTTTTGTAGAAGTTTATGCTCCACTTAAGTATGGTTGGATTTCATCAATTATTCCAAATGTTATCAACATGAGTGCTTTTGCATCACCTTCTTTAAATTTTTGTATTTCTCTTTCATCCTCACTAGGTTTTTGCTCCACTTACTATATCCCATATATTTTCTATAGTAAGGATTGATTTCATTTTGTTCTTCCATAATGCAAAATTTGGTCCTTTCAAAAGTTGAGATTTAGAAAGGAAAATTTATTGTTTAACATAATGGAACTCATTAATTTTTTTGAAAACCTTTGAGGTAGTAAACCTTATAACTCCCAAATTAAAAAATAACTCAAATATGAATTTTGAAAATTTTCTAATCCTTTGATGTAGAAAACCTTTTAACTCCCTAATATACTAAATTTGTAAAATTTCAATTTTCAAAATTTTTAAAGATTTAAAATTTTCAAATATTTAAAATAGCTTCAAATCACAAAATTCCTAAATTTCAAAAACCTAACATATTTTAACTCCTTCAATATTAAATCACTCAAAAAACTTAATAATCTTCAAATCATTAAAAAAAAATTAATTATTAATCCTATGTAGTAACCCTTATCACTCCATATCTAATTAAACCAAAAACTAAAAATTCAAAATAACCTTTAAACTTATATCTCCATTTGATTTATTTCAAGGCGTTTTGAATAAAGTTACGACCAATAAAACCTTATTATGCAACAATAATAAGTAACATATTGAAATTACCTAGATGACAAATATCTTGTTGCATTTGTCAGGTGGTTCTTCCAATGCTTGAATCTTTCTTTTCTAATTTCTTGTGTAATGCTTCAAATACTTGTCAGGAAGCAATTATGCATTTCCTTTTTCAAGTCTCTTGCGTTGATTACTAGAGGTATTCAAACATCTCTATTAGGCTTCCTGGTTACTATGTTGAATATTGAATGTTGAGTGTTCAATTTATAACTTTATGTAGGATGTTGACCACTTGAGTTGCTCTTTGTCTTCACTAGATTAACTATTCTAGCCACTCTATGCTATGTTTTATCTTCGCTAATATGTTTTATGTCTTTATTGGTATGAAGACACTTTTATGTGCTTTTAACAATTCTTGTAAGGTTGCATTATTATATATTACATTCCAGAGACTCTTAGTGTTGTGTTAGCATTAGTCTCTCCTCTTTCTTGTTCTGTTAGCTCAAATTTTCTTCTATATCTTCTCTTTTAAACTTCTAATGTTCTGATGCTCTATTGATGTTTTTCTATTGATGTTTTTTTATTAGGAAGCACTCACTTTGTTCCACTTGCACCTAAATAGCACTTTGAATATGTTGCTAATGTTTGTTCTGATCAAGAAGCATCTACTCTATTCCACTTGTGTCCAACTAGCACTTTGATTATGTTGCTAACATCTAAATTCTACTCTTGATCTATTGATATATTTAATACAACTCTATTATAGATCTTAAACAAAATTATTTATGGTTAAAACCTTTAATAAGCGCTTATAGTCTCTTAATATATTTAAGAAAAGAAGCACTTATTTAGTGCTTCTTAATTTCAAATGTAGCACCTCTCCTAGATATTTTTCTAAGTGCTTTGCTAGCACTTAAATTCTCTATTATTTTATATGAAAAGTAGCACCTTTTGTTAGCACTTAATTGAGTTCTTTGTTAGCATTCAATTTATCTGATATTTTGTATGAAAGATAGCACTTTTGCTAGCGCTTGATCCTTAACAATGATTCATTGTTCAAATAAATCGGTTACTATAGGCTCATTTTTCAATATTAGTCACTTTAGTATGGTGTATAGCTTTGAATACTACTTCAATTTCTATGATAGCTAAAATGATCCTCTTTCAATTTTATTATGATGCTCCATTGACCTTGGAAGGTAAAATGCTTTTCTATATCTGTAGGACTCTATAATGCTTCTCATTATCTGGTACCAATAATACTTTTTTCTATCTAAAATATTCTATAGCTTTGTACAATATCTTAGGTCGAACCTAAGAACCAAATATGATTCTCCTCCTTGCTATAGAACCCAATATCAATGTCAGGGTAACTTTGAATGTCCTTGAATGACCAACTTTATCTTGAGTTGGTTCTTTCTCAATATTCAATATCCATATTTTCTTTTGAGTTGACTTTCTTTGTTATTAAAAAAACTTCTTATAAATGGAAGAATATAAGGGATTGTTACCAAAAATAGAATCATCCCTACACCTGATACTATTGTCATTTCTTGGGCACTAAGAGATGTTATCCTTAATGATCCAAACTGATTTAACAATCAATTTCCAAATTTTATGTATGCCTAGATTTTTATGGATACCTTTGAGTAGTAGCATGTCATGATTGCCTTAACCATACTTGTGAATAAGAACCTAATTCCAAAGCATCATTGGAGGGTTTATGAAGTTCTAGATAAGTTTTTTTTTTTGGTAATTATTATAGTAGATTAAAAAAGGGTTTTTATAGAGGATCCCAAAACCTTATGTACAAAATCAGCCTTGCATCATGCCTCCTGGCTTTATGTATAAGCCTATTACAGAAATCGTAACCCCTAAAAAAACCCGATTACATAAGCAATGGGCCTAGGGCATCAATCCCTTGAAACTGAACATCAAAACAGAAATCCCGCCCAGCGGTAACAGTAAGCATGAAACAATCCCTCTCAGTGGGAAACAAACAAATAAGAAAGAAAGTAGTTTTGGAGATCCCGTCCAGCGGGGAGTAGCCAAAAACCACCATCGAGAAGATCCTGCCCAACAGGAAGCAAAGAAAAACCGTTACAATAAAATACCGCCTCGTGGGATGCAGTCAAAACCACCACAAACAGTCCCGCCTAGCGGGAAGCAACAAGGAAATCCCACCATCCGGGAAACCAGTAGAAAAGAAAGGATCCCGCCTCGTGAAAAAACTGGCGGATTTTGCGGATCCCGCCTTGTGGAGAAACCATCCCGCCCACCGGGAAAATATTCCGTTCAGCGAGAGCCATCCTGCAGGAAGCCGACAGCCAGCACATAGAGGATCCAACCCATCAGGAAGTGACCAGAGAGTTGCACCACAAGGAAACCGCCCCGGGAAAACATAAGAGGATCCCAGCAGCAGAGACCAAGAATCCCGTCCAAGCACAGAGCCCGTCGAGGATTCACAAGAAAAAGGGGGAAGCTGTCCAAACCCTAAACCGTCACCTCCACCGCACCGAGAAACGTAGGGGACCAGATCCACGCGAATAACCTGCAAAAAACCCCAAGGGGAAGCCTGAGGGAAAAAGGGAAGGGATCCCCAACCAAATAGGGATCCCTGAGAAGCACCAGTCCGAAAAAACAACCAAGGAAACCCTAGCCGGTCGGGAGGGGCACAGATAGTGGAGAAGGATCTCCCCCCAAGAGATCATCTGCAAACAACCACTCCACGGGAGGGATGACCTGGGTTGAGCCAGGGACTGGGCAGGAACCAGGAGCCATGGGAGGGGGAGCAAGGGAGGGACTAGAGCCCTCCCCTCTCTACTTTCTTCCCTCGGCTATTGCTCAAGTTCTAGATAAGTTTAGCCCTGAGAGCATTGATCACAATATAAGAAGATTAAAATTTCTTCTTGTGAGATTTCCTTCCTCCTTGCCAAAGAAAGTTCCTATTTTTTTATCAAGTTCTAGGAGGATTAATACAAGAGGATGATACATCATAAGCTGGTAGATATGTAAGGTTGCAATGATAAATTTTATCAAAACTAGTCTACCAACAAGACTAACCCACCCATGGCTACAAGTTAATATTATTCTATCATTCTATTCCATAAAATTAGACCAACAATAAGAACTCTTTAGCTTGAAATTTTTAGACACCCCTAAATATTTAAAGGGAACAATTCCACTATGAGCAAACTAAAGAATTTGAGCAAAGCTTATATTTTAGCTAGGGAAGTGTTGGTAGTATAAAAATTGAATTTATTGATATTAATAGCAGCTCTAGAGGTATTTAGAAATAGGTCTAGGTAGCCTTTAATTCTTTTGATATTCAACCTGCAAGCTTCCCACATCATTATAGTATCATCGACAAATTGTGCATGAGTAATATCCTTGACCCCAACAACTATCTTAATTCCAATTATTTTGTTATCCCTTATTTCAATAGAGATAGGTCTACCCAAAGCTTCAACCAAAATAATTTAAAGATAACGAGATAGGGGGTAACCTTGACGTAGATATCTTAAACCTCTAAAGAATATAGTTAGAGAATCATTGACAAGAGGAGTAAGCTATAGATCTTTTATGCAACAAAAAATCCACTTGGAAAGAGATAAAAAAATACAAAAGGACTAAGTACCTAATCCAACGAATCTAGATGCACTCTATCAAAGGCATTAGCCATATCATGTTTAACTATTATCCTTTTTTATTCTTTACTATTTGTATGTAAGGCTTCATGGGAAATTACAATGTTGTCATATAATTGCTTTCCAGGGATGATACGTCCTTGCTCATCAGAGATATGTTTATCCAGATGTTTTTTTATCATAGTGGCTATGATTTTGGTCATAAATTTATATAAAGCATTACACAAAGATATAGGCTTGAATCAACTAAAGGTTGAGGTATTTTTTCCTTTGGAATCAAATATAAAAAGGTAGACTTAATAACATTAATCAACTTACTTTTTTTATGAGCATCCTTGATCATTTGAAGAAGATATACAACTACCAAATCAAAGAATTGGTGGTAAAAGGTATTAGTGAATCCATTCGGACTAGGAGCTTTATCCTTCATATATTTGAATACAATATCCTTAAGTTCTTCCATAGTGATTTTTTGGCAAAGTGAATTTTTGATTTCCCTCATTATTACCTTAGGAATATTTTGTAGCCACACAACCTAAGCAGTAGGATTTTCATTTTATTTTTGATAAAGGTATTTATAGTTACTACATATAACTTTTTAGATCTATAAAAAAATGGAGACCTTGTCACCATTTTCCAACTAGATTTCATGAATAATATTCCTTTGATATCTTTGATGAGCCTAAAGATGAACGAACCTAGTATTGAATTCTCCTTCCTGTAGCCAAGTCATGCAAGATTTGAGTCTCCAAAATTGTTCTTCTTCCCTAGCTTTTACATGAAGTTATGAGAGAATAAAGTTTCTCTCAGATTTTAATGTTTCACTAGGAGGTGCTAGCACTAAAAGCTCTTATTCTATCCCAACCTAAGGAGTAGTTGTTTAGATTTATTATTGTTATGATGTAATTTAATCCAACTTCTAAGATCAAATTTCTATAAATTTTGATCTTCCATTTGTCCTAAGAGTTGCAAGAGAAGCACCAAGCTTTCCAACTATGCCCAACTTCCTCTAAAAATCCATTCAAGTTAACCCAATTTGGGTTATATTTTAAGGGAATGGGATCCATAATTTTGTTGTTACCACTATTCAAAATGATAGATTTATGATTAGAAATTTTTATTTGGATGATATTGTTGGTTATTAAAAGGAAGCATGTGGGAATATCTTCCTAGACCAAGAATCTATCAATTCTTTCAGCAATGAAATGATTTCTTACTCTTCAATTAGTCCAAGTATAGAGGCCTTTAGAAGGCTTGATGTCTTGAAGACCGACAAGAAAAGTGATATCTTCCACATACTCCATGCAAGGATATCTATTATTAGAGACACCTATTTTTTTGGAGGGGAAGAGCACCAAATTAAAATCTCTAGCTATGATCAATTTTCTTGGCTTACTTTCTTCAATGTAGGAAAGAATTGAAAGCCATCTTTACTTCTTGGCAATTGGAGATTTAGGGGCATACACATTCAAATAGGTGAAAGAGACACCTCCAACATCAAAAGTAAGAGAAAAATAGTGTTTGCTTTAATTACCAACTATTTTGGATAAAATGTGTCCCATGTTGTAAGAAGGCCACTAGAGGCTCCTTGGAAAAAATAACATTAATTTCAGAGTTATTCTATATAGATCTCCATGCTTCAGAGGCACCTTTTTTATTTGAATTTATTTCCTAAATTTCTATTAAACAAGGGCAAAGATTATTTATCAGACCCTTAAGGTAGGTTTTCTTAAGGGACCTATGTAGGCATCTATAATCCATGAGAGCATTATCATTTTCTAGTGTGTTTATTTGCTTTGAAGAGACCCTCCAGTGTAGCTTGAGTCTCAACTGCAACATTTTTCTTTGCTTCTTCAGTTCTTATTTCTTGGTTAGATATCCTGCTTGACTTAGAAGAGGATCATGTTCTACTAGGCTTAGGGCAGAAATCAGGGAGTATGTTATCATCCCTTAACTCAATCTAGTTTTCTTTGACTATTTTATTAGAAGGTTCTTCATTTTTCCTTTCATATAGTGTCTGATCTACCAACTCTACATCAAGAGAGGCTTGCTCATAGTTTCCTTCTTCATGTTCAGATTCATCCTAGAGATATTTTTTTGATATGAATTTAGAGCATCATACCTATTGGAATTCTCAAGTGGTTTGGGCTTCTAGATTCTAGTCCTTCTATTCCTCTTCTTGGTTTGTGTAGACACCTAAAACGCGTCATGTCGAGGGTGACTACTCATATGGACATGCTACAAGACCATATGGAAGATCTTGGATAGAATCTAAGATAGAGTAGTGGTTCTAACCACTCAATTTGGGCTCCTTGGCCTAATCATTCTGAACCACAGCCCAGACCTACGGTCTATAGTATGGACTGTAGCTGACACCTACGGTTTATAGTCTAAACCACGGTTGAGACCTACGATTTGAACTAAAGTTCAGTTGGCCTTCATTCGAGACAAATCGGTTTGAATGGCCATTGAATCTAGAAGAAGGCGGTTAAAGGATGAAAGCTTCCAATCCAACTATCCTAACCACCCCTTCTTGATCTTGGATTCTCCATGAAGCCACCCCTAGCCCTTGGGTCATCCTATAAGTACCCCATCAAATTAGGGCAAAAGAGAGAGAGAACATTGGAGATTTGAGCAGCGAAGCCCTGTCAAATTGTATACTCAATTGAGTACATTGAGAGAGCTATTGCACTTATCCCCTACCTATTTGCCAAGATTCATGATGAATTGCATTGTGGATGCCCTAGGAGCCTAGGAGAGCAAAGTAAGCACATATTTGGGCAAACAAAGGCCCTTCACATCGAATCAACCGCCAAATCAATCTGAGGACACCGAAGGCAACCCTTGAACATCAAATTGGACAAGGAGGTCAAGCCCACTACCCTTAATTTTGAGGGTAAACCTATCAGAGAGCTAACCGTGGTTGTCAACCGTGGTTTACAGTGCAGATTGCTCATCAAAGCTACGGTTTGTAGTAGAGGTATCACCACCTTACTTTTCTCATTTATGTCCAACTAGTTAGTTTAGATTAGCTATTTGCATGGTTCATTTGTAGTTTAGAAGATTTCCGATCGGTAGAATTAGGTTAGAATAGTTTCTTTATGTTAAGCATTAATTAGGACATTAATGGATTCTTTATGCACTTTTATGCTTCATTTCAAATAATTGATCCATGCATAGTTTAGTTGTTACTTTCCTTCATGCTATTCCATAAGTCTTTATTCAATTAACATAGTTTAGAGGTGTTCTTTATGCTTTCTTGATTATATGTTTTCAATTACACCTTTATGCATGTTTCCTCAAAGGGCCTCATCATGAGAGGCTGCCTATATTTTTGACTGTGTTTATGTTGTTTCTTGATCATAGGGAAACAGGTTCAAAGGAGTCTATATCATAATCCTTCCTCAATGCGAAGAAGGGGGCCAACTCCACCCCAAGGCAGTTTGTGACTAGTTGAAAAGCATCATTAGTGCACCTACCCTATTGAGGGCTTTGGCATTGTATTCATTGTATCATCATTTGAGTGACCCTAAGAGGGGCAAGATTGTAATCAAGATTCTTTATTAACATCAATAAAATAAACTCTCAATTTCATTGAATCTATGCTATCTTGTCAATTTTATGCTTTAATGATTGAATGCTAAGCAATATAGTAGCTAGGTAGACGCTTTTTGGTTACGTCAGATGGCGATCATGGTGAAATTCCACTAATTTCAGATCTGATTGTGCCTTTATTGTTTTTGTGACTTGTAGGTACAGACCATAGCTATCAGCTGCGGCCCAACAATTGAACCGTAGGTTCAACATGTGGGCCATAGTCGAAACCATAGGTTTAGTCTACGGTTAGCAATAGACAAAATAGATAAAGAATCTGCAAAGCTGTATCAGATGGGGACATGAGGTAGGCCCTTCTGCAACTTTTCGTTTATGTGTTTTCTCTCTGTCTTTTTCCAGAACAACAAAATAGGAATTAAACTACTTAAGGATGAAACGAACATAGAAAATGGATTAGGTCCTTAGGGTTTTGCTTTTTGCACTTTAGAAAGGTGCTACTAGAAACAATGGACCTATGATTGCAGTTCGCCCTAGGCAACATCATGCTTGATAAGAGTCATGACGTGGTTTGCATGTGTGAGGCCTGATTAGAGGCCATTTATCATCGTAATGTGCATTGTCTGAAATAGCATCTAGATTAGTTTGCATTATCTGAATTTAAAACATTATTTAATTTACATATCATATAGAGAATGAGCATGAGTGCTACATGATGTATTTATTTTTGTACAATTAAAACGAACCACACACACCACTTTACAACAAAACGCTAGTGAGTTGGGCTTCACATCCAACCACTAGTAGGGTTCAACGATGGTGGGCGTGATTTCCATCCGTTGGTCCAAATCCTACGTACCCTTGGATACTAGACCATATTGGATCCGAGAACCTTTCGTACCCTGGAAAATTTGCATGTATTCTCTTTGGAGGGTATAACGCTGACTGGGGGAAAACGAGTGAGGATCTAGGAGGACCTGTGCTCCCTAATCGTGTGTGGGCTTCATTACCACACATTATAGGTTGGATTATGTGACTTGGAGTTCATCACCAATTTATCGAGCTACGAGCGTATAGGTGAAAGCCATTAAACTGAGAATAAAATCCAACTATATTTCAAAACACGTGAGAGTTTCTTTACTAATACAACACATCTTGAAAACACATCAAATAGTTTAGGGCTCATTTAAAAAAAGAAAGAAAGAATATAATCATCATTGTATACCTTGTTTGCTAATAAAAGATACATCTAGATGCTAGGTACACTATGGTGGATACACGGGGTGGTCGACAAAGGCGCAAGCCTGACGTCAATGACCAAGCCCCAACTGATTCACAATTGCACATGTCTAGTCCTTGACCACATGAGCAAACTGAACATCGTTCGAAAAGAATTAGAGGAGATAACTCAACACAAGGGGACCCCATTGGTAACACCCTGATAGAGGAGCATCAATACATTCTTCTAGACATAGATTAGAATAGGGAGCTTCTCAACTTGAGTATGCTCCACTTGGAACCCATTACTCAGACCGTATTGCACGTGCATCCATGGGATCGACTAAAGAGTATGTTGTATAGGGGACCAGATTGGTACCCATTCGTACTAGGTCCGTAGGAGGTACCATACCTCCACCTTCTGAGTATATAAGGACTAGATATCCACCCATTCAAGGGCAAGTAGATAGAATCATTGCTGAGCATAGGTCTACCCATACTCCCGTGTATGCTCTAGCACATAAGATCACCATTGATATATCAAAGGTGGAAGCTAATCGAACACCACCCCATGAGAGATGGAGGTCTAGATAGTTAGATGGTCTAGGTAGTGTTTTAGAGAAGCTAGGCTGCAAGCCTTTAGCCCCACCCACTCGTGCATAGAGTGAGCATAGCAGGAGCATCATTAGGACTACTAGAGAGCATGGAGAGGCTTATAAGCGCCCTCATGTCACATGTCCACCATCCACACATGGTGGCACATAGTATAGGACACAACAAGATGTCGATGTCGTATTTAAAAAAAAAGGCAAATATGCAGCATATGGTTTTTATGGGTACAAAATCCACAAGGTCGCTCGTATAGAGCAAGCATACCAGAGGCCTCCTACGATCGATCAGATTGATAGATCACATCGATCGGTATCTAAGGGAAAAAATGCCAACTCCTCCAAGATCAATTGGAGGATGCTCACCTAGAGAGGCAATGCATTGAAGATGAAGATATTCAAGCATAAAGGCTCATCAGACAGAGGCTATATGAGCAGCACATACATGAGGAGCGTATCCTTATTCAGAATGAGCATGTAGAGTAGGAGGATATGTTAGCCAAGGCTGGTCTATATTATCAGGATGAGCATAAAGAGAGGGTGCACAAGAGGGCAATTTCACAAGCCGATATGCACCAGGAGCACGTAATCATTCATACTCATATTACTGCCCAACAAAGAGAGTGACCTCCTTCAATCGATAATCATAGGCAACAACAATATGAGGAACAATAGGGAAATGGATACAACCAAGAATACCCTGAGAGTTTTTGAGCTGAGAAGGAGGAGGAGCAACACCCTCCACCTCAACAAAAGAGGATCGTACCTCCTAGACTGCCTCCATGCCGACTTAGGGAGGAGGACTTTCTATTTTCATAATCTTACAAGGCTTTGGCTGAGAAGGTCAAAGCAACCGAGAGGCAAGGCATGACTGTTTAAAAGTCGATATTGAGGAAGATTCACAATGAACCTTTAGACCCCTCGATGCCTACACCTCCATACCCTGAGCATTTTTTTATGCCTAGGTTAGACAAATTTAAGGGTGACGAAGAGGCACAGGAACATGTCATGAGATTTTTGGATGCTTGTTTCCAGATAGCAAGCAATGATGCATTGTTATTGCGTACTTTTGTCATGAAACTTTTTGGTCCATCCTGAGAGTGGTTCAATAAGCTAAAGAAACATAGCATAAAAAGTTTTGAGCAATTAGCTGATGCCTTTCTTGAGTGCTATTCATTTGGCATCAAGAAATAGGCTAATATTTCTGATCTGGCTGTGCTAGCTTAACACAATGATGAGCCAATTGAACAATATAGAAAGAGATGGAGGAGATTAATGGTGAAGTTGCCATTCCCTATTCCTGCCATAGAGTTAACCCAAATGTTCATGAAGAGTCGTGCCAAGCACATCTCATTACAGTTGCATCTGTAGTAGTATGCAACATTCAAAGAGGCTTTGGTGCAAGCCAAGGTGATTGAGGACATCAAGTTGCAGGAAGGCAACTTGAAGCTCAAGACCAAGAAAGAGGGATACAAGAAGAGTACCACAAAGCAACAGGGCAAGCAGGCCCATGTGAATCAAGTGGTGCTAAACCTCCAGAAAGAGGACAAGGGGTAACAAAAATAGAATTATCAGACCCATCCTCCTCTTGCATAGTATGAGCAATGAAAGAACAACTATAAGGGCAAAAATAAAGAGCAACGCCCACCTTGCCAATTCACACCATTGACGAAATCACTGACATCAATTTTTTTTCAGCTATGCGAGGCCAAGGCGATAAGATTACCCAAATTCAAGTTGATTGATCCTAATCAGCCCAGGTTGAAAAACTATTAGGATGACTTATTCTGCATATATCACAGAGCGAAGGGCTACGACATCAAGGTATGTTGGTACTTCAAACACATCATGCAGAATATGATAGAAAAGGGAGAGCTTATGGTACCAGGTAATCCGCATACACCAGACAACCAGATCATAGGGATTTATAAGAATCCACTACCAAACCATGAGGCGCCCCGTAATAATGTTGGCCAGGTCAATCAAGTGCGAGTCGAACCACCTACCCAGGGGTTCATAGGTATGGTATACATTGTTACTAGGCATGGGAGGTATGAAAAACATTTAGATATAGGCCATGTCCCATCAGAGGCTAGCAAAAAATATTCCAAGCCCACCAATGAGACCGATGGTGACCATAAGGAGCAGGCTGGTCCAAAACCTGCAAACAACTCCTACAAAGTTGTCAATATATGAGCTAATACAATAGTTCCCTAGGCACAAGGAGACTCTTATGGACATTCTGAGGTCCATTGAGGTACAATCCTAGGATGCGTAGGCGTTCATGAACTTTGTGGGACATGTACAACAGTGTCAGGAGCCAATGATCCAATTTTATGATCATGAAGTGAAAATGGTTTCTACAAGTGTGGCTGACCCACCACTACATATCATCGCATGTGTCAACCACGTGCCATTCAAAAGGGTCTTAATTGATACTAATTCATCAATCAATATAATAACGACTAAGGCACTGCACCATTTGAAATTTCCCAAATCACACATCGTATCGACCACTTTTACATTGAGAGCGTTTAACGATGCACTATGCTCTATGGTTGGCATGATTGTCCTACCTATTCAGGTAGGGCTAAAGACCATTTTTGTAATGTGTCACGTGATAGAAGGTGCCATGCAGTACAACATCCTACTTGGGAGGCCTTGGATTCATGAAATGCATTACATTCCCTTGATATTGCATCAATGTGTGAAATACATACACGAGGGACAGGTTCACGTGGTGTCATCAGAAAAAGAACCTTTCAAGTTCGTGAACCTAGCAGATTTTCCTGGGGGTTTCATACTCCCATCAACGCACTTGGACATATGGCCCACATCATCGATAAAGGTTCCAAGAGGTAAACAGACAGTACATGTTCAACCATCGATATCTATGTCAAAAAGATCTAAACATACCACTACCACTTCTCTAAAACCGAGTGCATCAACAATGCGTCAGGATGACGAGAAGCTAAAGGAAAAATTAGGCAAGAAAGAAACAAAAAATGCGCCTGAACCAATCATTGTTGAGGCTGCCACTCTCATAGAGGTGGAAGAAGCCCAAAATATAGTCGAGGAGGTACCTCAACCGGCCTCGCCTACATCATCAATAGGGTCATCCACACCGTGGGTGATGGTTAACTTAGCCAATACAGGGCTAGGTGAATATCTTGTGCAAAATGTGACCTTTGGTCCTATTCTAGAGATTGCACAGGAGATGGGCCGACCGTATGCCCATAATTTTTTGGTTGGATCCATAGTACCGTTGGGTGAGCCACCCAACTAGATAAACTTCATCTATGCTGGGCTGGATCAACTTCCAATACGAACGCCCATGGATGAGGATGACGATAAACAATTCGTGGTGAATGTTCATTACTTGTCCAACCTAGAGTATGCCATGCACATTTTTGAGCTATATCACTAGCATGGTTATGACCTTGGTCTCTTTGAGCAAGGACGTAGGACCCCACTCAAACTATGTTATCAGTTGGCAACTGATAGGTTTAGATTGGGATTATAGATATAGGGACACAATGACTTGCTTGCAACATCATTAGATCATTTGTACCTTAGTCTAGGGGATGATGTGGATTTTAATCCATATCATCCTAATATTTCTAGCCTTCAAGGGAATAACCCAATGGTGTCGGTCATCACCATTGTGCCATCGGAAGTTGAACATGAAGGGTTCTCAAAGCAAAACCCAGAGGCAACCTGGGTCACCAAATCCGTAATGCAATTGACAACACAAGTATGCAGGGGTATAACCCCACCATTTTAGGCAATATCAATTTAGGAGATCTTTTTAGTGAAGAGGTAGAGGATTCCACCTCCGAAATAAGTGGACCAAGCTATGACATTGATGGTGAGTCCTCAAACGATAATCAATATGAGGAGGAAATTTAGCAAACCTTTGTGGGTCCGATATCTTTATGCCATTTTCTACCCATAGAGCAATTGTATGAGATAGATGAGCACTTCATAGTCGAGAGTGATTATGAAGATGAGACAAAGCAAGCCTATTTAAGGCCTCGTCCAACTAATCTCCCAATGTTTGTGGACACGATAGAGTGGTCCACCCATAGTAGCAGTCATAGTGATGGAGCTGAGATGGTCGAACCGAGGCTTGTGTATCCACAACATCTATGGCCTATGAAATAAAAATATGTTATTGAGGAAGTGCCTCTTAACACTGATTGCTCTGAGGAAGAAATAGAGCCAGTTTTATTGGCAATGTCATACATACAGTACAATTATCCAGTTTATCTGGATAGCAATGACAGTGACCAAGCAATGAGATTCATTGGGCCGCATTTTCTAGATCACCCCATCCCTGTAGGGGTGAATGAAGGATTATGCTATGAAAATGATGAGGAAGATAGCTTAGAGAGGGCATCTATTGGACCCCCTTATTTACGTTACCATCATAAATGAATATACATGGAGGAGATTTATAATCAACTGTGTCTTGGTGCTCGCCTAAGGGTGAGGAGGCCAACCTTGGACGAGATCTATCAAATGGTTTTTCCACCTCCATCGACTTACATAGAGCTCCTTGAGCCAAATGATCCTATATTGTAGTTAGTGCATAGAGGAGATCCTATCATTCATACCTCACATAGAGAGGACCCATTTGTGCCCATGCCATTAGAGCCAGATCTTGGGTATGGGAGTTGCATCAGTGATGTAGAGTCTAGTTTGTGTGGTCCTAGAGATCAATTCCATTCCATCAATATGGTCTCCATTGATTTGACCACTCCACTCTGCAATCCAGCCGATCCATCCAAACCGCTACATCTAAACATGGATTCTATCGATTGGGATCGTGCTGACTCACCGATCGAGCCTAAAGATTTCTTCCCTAACGAAGAAATGTTGCAACCATTTCATTTTGTGCCAGGCTATGCTTATGATGTTTATCATGCTGAGGGTGCTTCCAACGAGGAACCTATAAACCCAGTTGATGACATCCATTTGATTCCTATGCCTCATCATCTTGAGGAGGGATCACATATGTTAGTAGAGGAAACATTCGATGTGGATATCAGTAAATATCCCACTAATCCAAAGAAGGTTAAATTTGGAGAGAGTCTCACTCTAGCTGAGCGTGACAACATCATCCCTTTACTGAAAGAGAGACCTGATATTTTTGCTTGGACTTACAAAGATATGCCAGGTCTAGATCCAAAATTGGTTACTCATAACCTTTTGCTGGATCTGTCCAAGAAGCCAGTCAAGCAAAAGCTTAGAAATATGCATCCAACAATAGCCTTAATGGTGAAAGATGAATTGCAAAAGCTTTTGGATGTAGAGTTTGTCATTTCCATCGACTATCCGAAATGGGTATCCAATATGGTGCCTGTAGGAAAACCTGATGGAAGAATCCATATTTGTATGGACTTTAGAGATCTCAACAAGGCAACACCCAAAGATTCATTTCCGTTGCCAAATATCGATGCTCTAGTAGACGCGACAACAGGTCACGAAATGCTTTCCTTGATGGATGGTTTTTCTGGTTACAATCAAATTCAAATTAAGCTCGAAGACCAGCATAAAACCACGTTTATAACACCATGGGGAACATTTTGTTATAAAGTTATGCCATTTGGTCTTAAAAATGCTGGTGCCACATATCAACGGGCTATGACATACATATTTTATGATTATATGCATAAGATCCTAGAGGACTATATTGATGACTTGCTAGCTAAGTCATTACTGCATTCCAAGCATGCGGAGGTCTTGAGGAAGGTCTTCGATCGCCTCATAGAGCATAATTTTAGGTTGAATCCTAAGAAGTGCATATTTGGCATAACTTCAGGTAAACTCTTGGGATTCATCATTTCAAAGCGAGGCATCAAGGTCTATCCAAAGAAGGTCAAGGCTATTCTAGAGATGCACCCTCCCACAAATATCAAAGAACTAAGAAGCCTTCAAGGCAAATTAGCATCCATAAAGTGATTTATCACACAATTATTGGATAAATGTTGACCCATGAATCGACTACTACACAAGGGGGTCCCATTCAACTGGGACGAGGACTGCCAAGCAGCTTTCATGGAGATCAAGCAATACCTGGAGACACCGCTAGTACTAGCTCCACCAAGGCCAGATGTATCTTTTCTATTATATATATCGGCGATCAAATTTGCATTAGGGACCATGTTGGCCCAAAATAACATGCAAGGCAAAGAGCAAGCCATATATTATATTAGCCGAACCTTGGTGAGTTACAAGCTAGGATATGCATATGTGGAAAAAATGTGTTTAGCAGTAGTGTTTGCTACCAAGAAATTATGACACTACATGTTGAGTCATACGACATATGTTATATCAAAACAAAATCCTTTGTAGTATATGATGAGCAAGACATATCATAATACACATATTGCAAAGTGGATCATGCTACTGACAGAATTTGACTTGGAATTCATAAGCCAAAAGTCCATTAAGGGATAGGTCATAGTGGATCAACTGGCTGAGGAACCATTGTCAAACAGTAGGCCTCTCACCATTGAGCTTCCAGATGATGTAGTTTTTATAGTTTTCAAAGCTCCATAACTCGAAGAACTAGAGAACAATGCTGATATGACTCTTTTCTTCGATGGTTCGAAGTGCGAGCAAGGAGCTAGTGTAGGGATAGTATTTTTCACATCGCAAGGAGCTCCAATGCCCTTGTCATTCAAATTAGACTTCCCATGCACCAACAACAATGCTGAGTATGAAGCCCTAACGTTGGGCCTCCACATAGCCATCACCATGAACATTAAAAGATTAAACATCTTTGGAGACTCCTTGCTCATAGTTAATCAAGTGAAGGGATTATTTCAATGTCGATGTCTGATATGGAAAGCCTACAAAGATCTTGTTGCCACCTACCTAGCTAAATTGGAATGGTATGACATCGAGGTAATCCCTCATTCGTCAAATAGGTTTGTAGACACCATGGCATCTTTGGGATCCTTAATCCCTCAGAATCCATCTGTCGATTTCACTACCATACATGTCAAGACGCTCTCACATCTTGCATTAGAGAATGCAACCTTTGATAACAAATAATCAGTCAACATGATTAGTGTGGAACCGAAAGCTGATTGGTTTTGTAGAGTTGAAAACTTTCTCAAGAAGGCACCCTAGGGGTATTTAACCTCCTAGAGTCCTATGGGGAGTGGCACTACCATTCACCACAAGGTTTTTTCCTAGTTTGCATTTACAAAGATAAATATGTAGGGGGAGCAAGTCGTCTTAGCAGTCGAAGCTGAGGCTTATCAGAGCTGGATGTCGCAAATCCAAGACTTCTTAAAACTTGGTATGATCCCTAAGGGATTTTCGCATGCCACAAGATGCACATTTAAACAAAAAGTGACTAAGTATGTCTTGATAGGAGATATTTTGTACCGATGAAGTTACGACATAGTCCTCCTTCGTTGTCTTGAGCCCCAAGAGTCATCTTGGGCAATTTTAAAAGCTCATGATGGTACGTGCGATGGCCATTTTAGTGGCATGGCCATCATCAAGCACATCCTTTGAATGGGTTATTATTGGCCCACTATGGAGAAGGATTGCAATATGTATGTCAAGAAATGTATCAAATGTTAGCATCATGCTAATCTTATGCACTTGCCATCGCAGGCCTTACAACCCATCCAAGCGGCTTGGCCATTTGCTCAGTGGGAATTTGATCTTATTAGCAAGATCTCTCCTCCGTCATCAGGTCGGCATACATTCATTATCATGACTACTAAGTATTTTACAAAATGGGTGGAATCCATTCCCTTAACAACGACGACTAGAGCTTGCATAGCAAAGTTTATACTCGAGCATATCATATGTCATTTTGGGATACCATCCAAAATAGTTTCGGATAATGGAACTTCATTTAAGAAAAAAATGGTGCGAGCTTTAACGTCTAAGTATCACATCAAACATAATTTTGCAACTCCATTTTATCCACAGGCAAACGGGCTAGCTAAGGCCTCAAACAAGACTATGGTAGCCATATTGAAAAAGATGGTACAAGAACACCACAAGGATTGGCATATACAGTTGCTTATTGCATTATAGGCTTATAGGACTAGCATTCGGATGCCCACTAGGGCAACGCCATTTTCACTAGTATATGGCACTGAGGCCATTATGCCCTTAGAGTTGGAAATTCCAATGTTGCACATCGCATTGAAAGAGTTCATCGATGATGACACTGCACGACAAGCTCACCTAGGCCAATTGATGCTACTTGATGAATGTCGCGTGAATGCCCTGGAGCATCTCCATGTTTATCATGAGCGATTAAAATGAGCTTACAATGTCAAAGTCCACTAGAGAGACTTTGAAGTTGGGGATCTTGTGTTGAAAGAGAACCAACAGAACTTGAATTTGCCACCTGATATGCGAGACAAATTTATGGCTAATTGGCTAGGACCTTATATCATATCTAAAAATATTGGTCTGGGTACCTATCGTCTAACGTCACTAGGGGGTGTTGAAGAGCCTGAACCTCTCAACATCATCCATCTTAAGGCGTTCTATGCTTAGATGCATAGCAAAAGGCACCAAGGGTTCCGAAAACCGCTTGGTCATGTTAGTCAAAGGCCCCAAAGGCATCTATAAGCCCTTTGGTCAACCCAAAAGCCCCGAGGGTTGCTTAAAACTGCTCGGTCATCCTAAAAGGCACCAAGAATTTCTAAAAAATTGCTTGGTCAACCCAAAGACTCCAAGGATTCCTAAGAATCACTTGGTCATCCCAAAAAGCTCCAAAGGTATTTTTAAACCTTTGGTCTATCCCAAAAAGCTCCAAGGATCTTTCATATATTGTAGAAAGCTAGCTTTGCTTTTATAGATGAGGTCATTAGTTGTGATAGTGCTTAACATATCAGGATCCTGTCACTAAGCAAACCATATAAAATCCTACTAAGACAAGAGAGGGTGACAGTTGTGAAATCGGTCCTAGGTATCTAGAGGTATGGGTTTTATGACCTGCTTGTCTTGCAAATAGTTCGGTCTAGAGTGGTGAACCTTGGAAAAAGGACAAGAATTTCCCCTACTCGTACATAGATACAAAGTTAAATCTCAAGTTCAAATTTCAAAGTTTAAAGTTCAAAGTTCAAATCTAAAGTGATATAGTGAATCAAAAGCACTATACAAATCCCTTGCTCAAGAAAAACATAAGTGAAACTATGAAGACAAGGACATGACACTTAAAATAATAAAGGAAAATCAAATAACACTATGAGATACACAATTGCACCAATGGATGTATTCAAGGAGCCAATAAAATCCTTTAGTACAATATGTCCTCAATAAGGGTATTTGATACAATGATTTACAATAAGGGTTAGGGTTCTCCGAAACCCTAGCAGTAAAAAGAAGTGTCTTTAGATCAATGTGTCCTTGCTTCCAATAGGTTGAGTGGGCTTTAGGTATTTATGCATTCGGGCCACTCTGATTGCATTAGTCTTCCAATGCTTTTTTGATCAATGTTATCCACTCCTACACATACAATAAACAGTAAAGTCGTTAGTAAACAAAAGGAGGGTTCCATATTGTGAACCCTCATAAATAAATACCAAAACCCTAGATCTTATGTAAAATATGTATGTAAAATGCAATAATAATTATTGATAACAAAAATGTAGATTTAGCTTGCTCATGGTGATGCCTTGCTTTGTTGTTGCAGATCTGATGGTAGATGGCATGGTGCTGCAGACTTTGATTCATGCTTTGATGATTGTAGTAGGCTCGGGAATGCACTTGGCAAGCTCTGACGTGAGCTTCGTAGGATCTGGTTTGCACCTGATGGATATGGAAGGCTCTGGCGAGCACTTGGTAAGATCTAAAATGAGCTTAGTAGGCTCTATCATGCACTTGCAGATAGAGTAGGCTCTGGTGAGCGCTTGGTAGGCCCTGCAGCGAGCCTGGCAAGCTCGGGAGAGCGCCTGCAGGGTAGGGTAAATCTACAGAAGTAGATAGTGATGGATGCGAAGGATTCGATGGATGGAAGGATGATGGTAAAAATGGGAAGTGGCGAGGGAATGGTCATGGGGATGGCTAGAACATCATAAATCCTATTGGCTAGCTAGGGCTTTGGATATTTAGGGCTCTATCTTTTTTTTGCTTCGCTAGGGCTTCACTAATGATTTATCTAGAATGCTAATTCTAATCTTGGGGTTCTAGTTCCAAGGTTTAAGCATTTGCAAATGCCCTAATTTATAATTCAACCTAGGGTTCTCTTTAGGATTTTAGCTTTGCACTTTTAATCGTGTGGTTAAAATTAAATTAAATCCTAAAGTTGAGATTGCTTTTAAAATGTGGCATGGATTAATGAAGATGGAGGGTAGAGATTGAATCGAATCAGACGACTGAGGTTAATTGAGTTTAAAAATATATATTAAAATAAATATATTATAATATAATATAAAATATTATATTAAATATAAAATAATCCCAATTGGGCTAGGAAATGGCGGGAAAGGTGGAATTGGGCCAAATAATTGGTGGGAAGGTGGAATTGGACAAAATAACTAGTGAGAAGGTGGAATTGGACAAAATAACTAGCGAGAAGGTGGAATGGAAGACAAGTGGGTGGTGGGATGGTTAGGATGGAGGTTTAGTGGTTGTAATTTGGTGTCTACAGATGCCCCTTTTGTACCATGTTGTGTGAAACACAATATGGTGCAAAAACATGAGACACATGCTTGGGCTATGGGTATAGAAGCAAATTCTCTCTGTTGTTGGATTTGCACACTGATGTTGAAGATAAAAGAATAAATAATTTTTTGGAATTTGTGTAGATTACCCCATCAATTGACAAATGAGTTACGAATGTATCTCATAAGCCAATTGAAAAATGAATGGTGTAGTGAATTTGTGGAATTGATGAATGAATGATATGAAATACGATGTGATTGTGGATGATATGAATGATGTAAAATGTGATACCATTTTTGCCCCAATGGTGGAAAGGGGGTTGGTGTATAATACCATGTAAAATGTGATGCCATTTTTACCCCAATGGTTGAAAGGGGGTTGGTGTATAATACCATGCAAAATGTGATACCGTTTTTGCCCCAACTATTGAAAGGGGGATTTGTTCAGTGTAGATGTTATGATCATGTGAGATGTTTCCCTTCATGGGAAAATCATAATGTAATGTGATTTTCCCAAACTTTGGGATGATTCTATACATATTGAATAAGTTGCCACAATGGCATCATTGAGTATGCAAAATATGAATATGCATGATGACTAAGTCAATGTAGGGGTGGGGTAGTGATTGTGGAAGTTTCTTCGCCAATTCCCTGATGGAACCAATGAGTCTATCGATATGTCCTATATTTTAACTGTTGTCAAATGAATTAGTGTTTGTGATTTTGATTATCCATGTTTTGTTGCCCCACAGATAAGGACATCAATTACTGATTGCGAGCAAATTGTTCTTGGTAAGGTTGTACTCAAAATAGGAGGTGCCAAATGTGATTGTGATTTTTTATGATGAGATAATTGATTATGATCATGGTCAAGTGCCCTTTTTGTAGATTATTCATCTTACCGAATTGCATGGATTATTATCGCTACAATCGCCAAGTTTATATAATAATATACTAGATACGAGGTTTGCTTGAATGAACTGGACAAAATAAAAATGTGATATATGATGAATGATATATGCATGATGATGATGGAAGAATGTTTGATGGAATTATGCAATGATGATTTTGTTGATTATGGAGTTGAATGATTTGTGCTTTACTATTGTGTTTGTATTTGCTGTGCTTTGTGGCAGAAATGAGTGATTTAGTAGTCAAATCAAATCCAATATGCATAAAATTGGGTGGGATGATGAAGCATATGATGAAGAATTGTGGAATGTTGATTTTATGAAATTTTGACCTTGCTGGACATGTTTTGTAATGCAATATGTATTTTTGAAAAATTTGGCCTGTTCTCAGAAAATATGCATGCACAACTATTTATGATTTCAAAAAATCAACATTTATGTTGTGCATGATGTGTGGATGAAATTTGGTGCATATTGGATGAGGGGAGCTACCATTTTGAGGCTTTTGTATTTATGCTCATTAATTGGCAGGTGCGCGACTGCACCTGGTGTGTTCTGCAGGCGCCTGCATGTGCTTGAGTGTGCCTGTAGGTGCACAACCATGCCTGTAGGTGCACAACTATGCCTATGATTTGTAGGTATAGGTCTACACTTAAGTACACTAAGGAAAGTAATAAAAAGCTTTATGAGTGAATCTTTAGGCTCATTCGTGCATTGTTGACTTTGAGGAGCTGCGTTTGAGGAGTGGAGTGGCTTTGTGAGCTCAGTGAGGCTAGTGGGTGTGTGTGCAGATGCGATGGTGATGGAGGGCCTTGGTGCTATTGGTGGAGTGGAGGCACCCTTTGTTCCTGTAAGATAGCTTGTTTCCTTTGTGCAAAATTTTTTCTTTTGTGTTGTTTGTGTTTTTATTTTTTTGAATATAGTATTAATACTAACAAAATGTTTTTTTTGTTGATGTTGAGGGATATTGAGCCTCGAAATCACTTCCCTCATATTGTTTCAAGGATGAGGAAGAAGATTTCAGAGGAGGATTGGAGGTTGTTGGGTAGGGTGGGTTTGGAGGGTGTGGCAAGGCTTGATGTGGTGAGGGCCAATGAGGGGTATCTCTTTGCTTTGATAGAGAGGTGGGACCCGGATAGGGGGATATTCTAGATGCTTGCTCAAGAGGCTACTGTCACTCTTGAGGATGTGTATCACATTCTCAAGGTGTTGGTAGAAGGGTAGAAGGTGGTGGTTGGATGGGATAAGAAGGCGAAGATGGAGAGGATGTTTGGGGATCGATGGCAGGAGGCCCAGATGGGATATGGAAGGATATGCTTCTTGAGCATGTACAAGGCAAAGGAGTTAGATGCACTCCCCACCTTGATCATGTTCATGCTAGCAAAGATAGTGCTACCTAATAGCACTGGTTGTAGGTTCCTTTGGAACCTATTGGGTTTGGTGAGTGATCTACTGATAGATCCTCAGAAGTATGCATGGGCGCCTGCCTTATTGGTACAATTGTATCGGGAGTTGTATGAGGTGTTTTGGAGGGAGAGGAAGGGGATTGGGTGTAGCTTCCTCCTATAATGCTGGGCTTGTGAGCATTTTGCGATAGCTTGGCCCGAGGGGTTGCCCTGTGAGTCATGGCGGATGGGGGAGCCCTATGCTAGGTGATGGGTGGTGGCTAAGGAGGTTTAGCCTAGTCAGGAGATGCACACTGGTCAGTGGTATCGAGATATGTGGTTAGGCTTGACTTGGGTAGATGTTATATGGAGGCCATGATGAGGAGCTATATGGGATGGTGATAGGAGGCAACTACATCGGGTGAGACAGGCTCGATGGTTGGTTGGATAGAGAGATGAGGAGGTGGAGTACTTCCAGTACTCATGGGTATTGAGGCAGTTTGGTTTACATCAGGGTGTGCAAAATGAGCCAATGTTATATCAGCCTTTATGAGATGAGGGGATGATTCCTTGTGCAAAGCCATGGTGGGTACAACTAGAGGATGACGAGCAACTGGAGGTGCCCAATGTGGATGATGTCAGGGTGACCCCGGAGTATGAGGAGTGGTTTGGTGACCAACCAGTATGGGTACCAAAGGTTGTTGGTGCAGATGCAGTAGCTACGGGGTCGAGGGTGACTTCAAAGAGGACAAGGCCTCAGTGATTGATGGGTTAGAGGCAGTCGAGAGGAGTAGCCCAGTAGGCCCTGGAGGTGGTCTTGGCAGAGGAGGAGAGGGAGAATGATGAGGAGATGGGTGAGATCTTTGAGGTGGCTAGGCTACAGGCAAAGTTGGAGTAGCTACATGAGGAGTGAGAGACTATGCTTGAGTCTCGGAGGGAGGCCAGGGTGACTATAGCTTGGCTAGAGACGGAGTGGGCAGTAGTTGTAGCTAGTGATCAGACGACGGTTATGAGGCTCCAAGAAATTTTTTTGGTGAAGTAACGATGACATTAGATGGATTTGCAGTGTCTTCGAGCTAGTAAGGCATACATACATTCTTTGGAGGATGTGTGTATGCAACACCATATTACATTACCGGATCCTTCTTTTTCTTCTATGATCGAGTCATTTAGGCATACAAAGTCTAGGCAAAGTACTAGGCCGAGGGCTCCTTCTAGGTCTCAAGGGTCTTCTCATGGATAGTTGATGTAGTGCTTAGATGCACTCTTTTGTATATGTGAGCCTTGGTGCTCCCTTTTGTAGCCTTCTTGGCACTTTATTGTATATTCGACACTTATATATATACATGGTTTTTTCATATATGTGTGTTATATTTTGTGTGGATGTTTTTGTCTTATGCAATTCTTTATTTAATGTTTTTGATGATGAATGTAAGCTAACTATGATGTGTATGCCTAAGGTTTATGGATGATGCAAGCTAATGATGTGTTATTTAATGATTATGAGTTATGGATGATTAATGCAAGTAAATGTATGAAGAATGTAGGCTATATGTAAGATAATGATGATGTGTTATGGATGATTAATGCAAGCTAATGGAAAATGAATGCAATGACAAACTCTTATATGGATGATTAATCCAAGTACATAGTAAATGAATACAAATTTACATGATAGGAATGCATGTGGTTCATATGATATTTTATAGTTCATAATTGTTATCGACCATTTTTGTTGTCCATTGTTTAGCCATCGGGGTACCAAATTTGGTGGTGTTATGCAACTTGACTATGGAAGACATGGATGTTGACATGAAAGAAGACATGGATGTTGATATGGAAGAAGATATGGATGTTGATATGGAATAAGATATGGATGTTGACATGGAATGAGTACTGCAGGATTTTCAAAGACTCAAACATACTAGTATTATCAACCAAACTCACTAAAGGTCATCTAAATTTATTTAGGACCAATGTGTGTGCAAGTGAGGTTCATATACCAAATTTTGAGTGTGACAACAACCCTATCCAATAAATAAGCAATTTGTATGCATGTGAAGTTCATTGACCCATTATGAGTAAATTGGGCATGACTTGTTATGGAGATAAACTGAAGCTAGCCTATCCTTATGTGCGGTCAGAGGTCTTCCTATTTGCCAAGGAGACATGTCGCTCGACATGAGCTTACTCCACTTCCAGTCCAGTGTCTATAGCCCTAGTGAATATTCACTCCATAGTCCAATGGGATTGATCTTTTAGGCCTTGGGGATGACTACCCATCCTTGTCAGGGACATGTAGTACGATCCTTACAACTTTAGGGATCAAGGGTGTTTGGGATTTTATTTGTTAATTTTGTATAGAGATTTGGGGAATCGGATTCTCAACCGAAGTATGATGAGAATTTTGACCCTATCCTTACTACTCTATGCTTTTATGCTTACTTTTGAAGAGTAATTGTGGTAGTCATGAAAACCACTATTTTTGCTTTGGACTATGTTGCATGATGAGACAAGCGAGGATTATCCATTTTTGCTTCAAGGTACTACCCAAGTATGGTACTAACCCTCAACTCATAATGTTTTTAAGATGTTATGGAATGTGATTGGTTCAAGATTGTATTTAGGATCGATCGACAATTATCAAGACCTTATCAGTGTGTAAATTGTGTTTTTGGTCCCAAAGAAAATCGGACATCCACTTGGAGGTTGCTTGCTATACTAGTAATGGCTAAGTGACTAAAAATCTAGGCTTTGTGATTTTGGCATATGGTGTTGTTGGCTTATGTGCTTTGTGAAAGTTGTATGATAGTGTCAAACTAGGTACCCCCAATTGGTATAACTAGACTTTTTTTTTATGGTCATATCATCATTACTATGCCAGATCATTGAACATGGGATGGTATGGATGCAAATATATATGCCTAATACAATGGAGTGTTAATATACGAATGGAAATTGGACAATGCAATGGAATATGTATGATTTAATATATGTGAATGAAACAACGTATAAATGCAAAAATGAAAATGCATGTCAAATGCCTAGATGAAAATGCAAACAAAATGTATGCAATGGGTTGATGCCTATGATGAATTTTTTTTTTTGGTAAAAGCCATGTATATAGACATATAGTGTGTCACTTTTAACAATGAAATGCCTTTAAATGAAGAACATTAAGTGGTTTGGGGTCCTCTATTCAATCTAAATCGGTAAGCCTATAAGTACCATTACCCACTTTTTGAGTGATTACGTATGGACCTAACCAATTTAATACGAATTTGTCACAAATATGTGGTAAAGCATTGGTGTTTTATTGGTTCTCTTTGAGGACCATATCCCCTACTTGAAATTATTGAATATGGAATTTAGCATTGTAAGAACGTTTGAGGTGGTCCTGATAAAATCATAAATGTTCTAATGCATTGACACGCCTTTCATATAGGAGTGTGAGTTGGTCAAGTCGTTCTTGTCTAGCTGTATCATCATCTATGAATTCTTGCAAGGAAATTTGTAAGGAGGGAATCTCTAGCTCTAGAGGCATAATAGCTTTTGCTCCATAGACTAGAGAGAATGGTGTTGCTCCCGTTGGTGTTTGGATGCTTATTCGATAGGCCCAAAGTACCAAAGGGATTTGTGTATGCCAATATTTATGATTTTCTTTGATGAGTTTCTTAAGAATAGAAATTAAGGTCTTATTGGTAGCTTCACCTTATCCATTTGCTTATGGGTGATAAGGAGTTGAGAAACTGTGTTGGATATTATACTTCTCACAAAGTGCTCGAACATCCTTGTTCTTAAAAGACTTACCATTATTCAAAAATATTTTAGAGGGAATGCCAAAGCGATAGATGATATGATGGAGTATAAAGTCCACAATTTGGGGTCTTGTTGTACTAGTTAGAGGAATTACCTCAACCCGCTTTGTGAAGTATTATGTGGCTGTTATGATGAATGTATACTGTCATAAAGAGGAAGGTGAAATCTTGCCAGTTAGGTCAAGGTCCCATTGTGAAAAGGGCTAGAGACTTTGTATTGGCTGTAAAGCTTGTGATGGTACGTGAGTTAAATTGGCATGTGCTTGACATTGTTTGCAATTTTTTATGTATGTGCAACAATTATGCTCCATTGTGGGCCAATAATAACCCATGCCTAATAGATTCTTTGCAATGGCCATTACACTAAAATGACCACTACAAGTACCATCATGGGCTTCCTCTATGGCCCTTTGGGCCTCCTCGGGTTTGAGGTATCGAAGCAGGATTCCATCATAACCCTATTTATACAACACATCACCCAAGAGAATGAAATGGGCTACCCTTTTATTGAAAGCATGTTTGGCAGACCAAGACATGTCCGATGGAAGTGTTCCAAATTTTAAAAAGGCTACTATGGGTCCTGACCAAGACTCACATGATTTCGTGTGGATAAAGAAAACATATTTTACATATTTTGGGTCAGGAGGATCAACGAATGATTTAGAGATTGTTGAGATTATTAGGGGCTGCACCTTTCCTCAGTCATTCTTTGGAATCAAGGATCCAAAAGAGGCCATTGCATCTGCAAATCTGTTAGTCGAACAAGGTAAGTTATTGATTTCATACTAGTTGAATGTTGAGAGCAATTTCATTGCTACTTCATGATAAATATTAATGGTAAGTTCCATCGGTATTCTCCTATTACTTCTTTTACTACAAATTGAGAATCCCCATATATTTGGATACACTTAATACCCATAGCTATAGCTGATTGAAGACCTAATATTAAGGTATCGTACTCTGCTGTGTTGTTTGTGCATGAGAAGTCTAAATTGAATGATAAAGGGATGGGAATCCCTTGTGGTGTGTGAAATACAAATCCTACACCTTGACCTTTCTCGTACTTAGATCCATAAAAGAATAATGTGATATTGACATCTTCCTTGGGAATGATATCTTTTCCTTCTTCAGTGACTGAAAATACCGAATCATATGGGAGCTCAATAATCAGAGGATGATCACTAGGTAGTGGAGCTTTTGCAAGATGATCGACGATGATCTGACCTTTAATGGATTTCTGGCTAATGAATTCAAGATCAAATTATGTAAGCAAAATTATCCATTTAGTGGTACGGGTGTTGTTAGAAGTGCGAGACATCATGTAACACAAAGGATTTTCTCTAGCTATGACATAGGTTGTTTGGATTAGCATATAATGTTGAATTTTCTTAGTGGCCAAAACCACTGCCAAGCATAATTTTTATACATAAGCGTATCTTGTTTCATAACTTACCAATGTTCGACTAATGTAATAGATTGCTTGCTCTCGATTTTTTTCATTTTTTTGTGCAAGCATTGTACCTAAAGTAGCCTCTGTGGCTGAGACATATAGATGGAAAGGGATCCCTAACCTAGGAGGAGTTAATACTGGTGGTGTAGTTAGATAGTTCTTGACATCATCAAATGCTTTTTGACATTCATTTGTCCATACAAATGCTACTCCCTTTTGTAGCAAGTGGTTAAATGGCCTGCATTTATCGAAAAGTTGCACAATGAAGCGTTTGATCGCTTGAATTTTACCTTGAAAGCTACACAATTCCTTGATATTAGTAGGGAGTGGCATTTCTATGATGGCCTTAACCTTATTTGGGTCCACTTCAATACCTCTCTTGGAGACAATGAATCCTAAAAGTTTACCAGAGGTAACACCAAAGACACACTTTCTAGGATTTAACCTCACCTTGTATTCTAATAGCCGATCATAAATATTTTCCAAGACATCAATATGTTCTTGTCGGGTTTTAGATTTAGCCAAGAGATCATCTACATAGTCTTCAATGATTTTGTGCATGTAATCATGAAAGATGTAAGTCATGGCTATTTGATAATTAGCTCCTACATTTTTGAGGCCAAAAGGCATAACCCTAAAAAAAAATGTTCCCTAAGGTGTTGTGAATGCTATTTTATGTTGGTCATTAGGATTATTCGAATTTGGTTGTATCTTAAAAAATCCTCCATGAAGGAAAGCATTTCATGGCCTACACAGGCATCGACAAGAGTATAAATGTTTGGTAGAGGGAAGTCATCCTTAGGATACACTTTATTTAGATCTCGAAAGTCATTGCAAACGTGTATCCCCCCATTAGGCTTGTGAATAGGTACCATGTTTGAAAGCCACTCAGGATACTCAATAGGGATGATAAATTGAATATCTAGTAGCTTTTGTATTTCCTCTTTGACTATGAGTGCTATGGTAGGATGCATTCTTCCAAGATTTTGTTTTATCGGCTTGGCGTCAAGACGTAAGGTGAGATTGTGGACAACAAGGTTAGGATCAAGGCCAGACATATCCTTGTAGGACCATGCAAACACCTATTTATTTTTATTGAGGAGAGCAATAAATTTCTCTTGTTCATCAGGTGTTAAAATTTTGCCAAGCTTGACAATTTGGGGATTGTTAGGATTTGAACTATGGTTCATCTCGATGGTATCTTCAATGGACATATGAGAACCTTCCTCAAGTTGATGTGGTGTTGGTATCAGATCGAAGTCATATAAGTGTCGTGTTCATGTCTTCACAAATGGTTATCACGGTGGGCTTTAGGTATCCGTGTGTTCGGGCCACTCTGACTGCAGTAGTCTTCCAATGCTCTTTTGATCAATGTTATCTACTCCTACACACACAACAAATAGTAAAGTCATTAGTAAACAAAAGGAGGGTTCCATAGTGTGAACCCTCATAAATAAATACTAAAACCCTATATCTTATGTAAACTGTGTATGTAAAACTAAATAACAATTATTGATAACAAAAATGTAGATTTACCTTACTTATGGTGATGCCTTGCTTTGTTGTTGTAGATCTAATGGCAGATGATGTAGTGCGACAGACTCTAATTCATGCTTTGATGATTGTAGCAGGCTCGAGAACACACTTGGCAAGATCTTATGCGAGCTTTGTAGGCTCCGATTTGCACTTGATGGATATGGCAGGCTCTAGCAAGCGCTTGGTAAGCTTTATAGCAAGCTTAGCAGGATATATCATGCACCTACAGATAGAGCAGGCTGTAGTGAGTGCTTGGTAGGCTTTGTAGTGAGCCTGGCAAGCTTGGGAGAGCACCTACAAGGTAGGGTAAATCTGCAGAAGCAAATCACGATGGGTGCGATGGATTCGATGGATGGAGGAATGATGGCAGCGATGGGAAGTGGTGAGGGAATGGTCACGGGGATGGCTGGAACAATAGAAATACTATTGGCTAGTTAGGGCTTTGGATATTTAGGGCTTTATATTTTTTTGCTTCACTAGGGCTTCACCAATTATTTCTCTAAAATGCTAATTCTAATCTTAGGGTTCCAGTTCCAGGGTTTGAGCATTTGCAAATGCCCTGATTTATAATTCAACCTAGGGTTCTCTTAGGGTTTCAGCTTTGCACTTTTAATCGTGTGGCTGAAATTAAATTAAATCCTAAGGTTGAGATTGCTTTTAAAATGTGGCATGGATTAATGAAGATGGAGGGTGGATATTGAATCGGATCGGACGACTGAGGTTAATTGAGTTTATAAATATATATTTTATAATAAATATATTATAATATAATATGAAATATTATATTAAATATAAAATAATATTAAAATAATCCCAATTGTGCTAGGAAATGGCGGGAAAGGTGGAATTGGGCCAAATAATTAGCAGGAAGGTGGAATTGGGCCAAATAATTGGCGAGAAGGTGGAATGGAAGACAAGTGGATGGTGGGATGGTTAGGATGGAGGTTTAGTGGCTGTAATTTGGTGTCTACAAAAACATTCAAAACAGTTATTTTCATCACTACATAAGAGAAAATATCAAAACGAGGTGAGAACTTGAATCCCTGGATTGTTCACCATTTTGAAATCCATAGAGTGAACCCTGATTGTAGAAATAGGTTGAAAGAGTCCCACTTGCTTCCAGAGTAGTATTTCTATTGGGTGATCCCTAATCGTAACAATGGATTGAAAGAGTCCCACTTGCTTTTGGAGGGGTAGTCCTGATCAATTTGCAAGATGAGCTAGCTCTAGGTGCCTAGGGATGTCTAGCAATATAAGTCTAATCAAAGCCGAAACAAGGATGATACAATCATATGAGGAACCCTATCTCACATATGGGTTGAAATAGTATCAAATGACATACAGGGTATGCTTATGGTCTATCTAAAAATACTCACATGCACACACAGGGATAATGAATAGTTGGGTCTGTCACAAAAAAATCCTTGTCCAACAAAAGCCTTGTACAGTTAGTATGTGATTTTTGAGAAGTCTACTAGGGTGTTTGAGTCTCATGGAAAACCTTAAAAAGTTCTCTAATAGCAACAAAATATCAAATATCACTAGCCATCAAAAATAAAAGTCATTCATTCATTAGAATGCATTTCACAAAGCACAATCAAACATATAGGATAGATACCAGATGATTATCGAAAATGATGTTAGACGACCACTGACTATATAGTGCAACAAAGCAAAAAAATATAGAATGACATATTCATTCATTAAAATTATACCAATCCATTTCACTGTATTTCATATATGGGTGATTAATTGATTTAATTCTTGTAATGAGAATTATCAATTAGTTTGCATGATTGTTATACATTCTGTGGTGTTGTCCAATCGATTGATACACACATTTTACATTCATTCCTTATGTTTTAAGTGATTAAAACATACAGGTTCATTTCCATTAGATTATGATCATGAACATAATGCATTACCATACATTGCATAGGCATACCATGACATCATCACATAAATTAAATCCATACAATAAAGCAAATTCAAACATGGATTTAAAAATAAATACTGCATCCATATGCATCCAATATACATCGCACATCTAAGCATATAGATCACTGCATAACATCATCATCATAAATTAAAATAGCTAGCTAGTGTATGTCATCCATACATCACATCATATAACATAGCAACAATATAGTCATAAATACATAAAGCATTGCATACATGTGCATCAAATAAACATAAAATTAAAAACACATGAGTACACATAATGAGCCATAAAATTTCATATATCATATATATATGTGTCAAGAGTACATAGGGAGAGTATAAAATTCCCGTAGGCTACAAATGTGTAGGTCCTCGAACTTACACCAAAAATGATATACATAACAAAATTGTAGTCTGCATCTGATAAAACCTAGATCTAGTATGCTCCCCCTGTACCATAGCTTTCATCGCCTCCCTCAACCTTGTGCTTTGGAGTTGGATCTACTGGCTTCTTTGGTGCCTATGGTGGGTCCTGCTAAGGATCCTACCTACCTCCCAAGCCAAATAGGCCTAACACCTATGCAACTGGCACCTCCTTGTGGTGAGACTTGTGATTGGACACTGCAAAAGACCTGTATTGCCTCCCTAGTCTTGGTATGATTGCTACTACTGTGTGTACTAGAGGACCTATGTGTTCTCTCACTTCGATGGGTACAATGGCTCAAGATAGCAGTAGAATATATCATAGTCCTGGACCTAGTACGCTGGGACTCCGATGCATAAGGATCCTTAGGAACCTCTACACCTAACATCTATATGTATCCCACCAGCTGGTCCACCCGAGTAACCCTAGATGCATGCCTGTCATTGACACTCATCAATAAACCTTGTAAGCATTGAATCTCTACCATAGGATCCAGGACGCATAGTAGTACTATTGTTGGTGCTACCAGAGGTCCTAGAATCGCTAGAGAGGATGGAGGAGCCACCCTTTATGTCCTGAGCAGATCCCTCTTTGCCACTGCCACATCTCACTATGCCAATGCTAAATCATGGGCACTAGTGAGCTCCTGCACTCGAGTATTAACCACTATAGCCTAAGCTATGAGGCTCATGATCTACTCCTTAGACTGTGCTATTTGCCTATCTCTATTAGCTAGCTTCACCTCTAATATGGAGATAGTAGTATCTCGCTCTAGCTATTGAGTCTGAAATCTCCCTAGCTAGATTTGTAAATTTGTAACCTAGGCCAAGAGCTACCCCTCTATGCTATCCAAAGGCACCTCGCCCTCCTCAACCTCCTTTTCCTCAAACTCCTGTGAAGCCTCCTCGGTGGTGGCCTTTATGCCCCATCCACCCTTAGTCTGCTAGCGCACTTGACGTTCGTCTAGATCTGCCATTGAATCTGCATGATCATCTATCTTGACTAGAGGCCAGAATCCATACCATCATACCATCTACCACCAAGTGTCATACATTGGGGTGGTCATGGCCCTATCAATCCTAGTATCCTAGAAGTCATCAACTGCATCTTTGAGTGTTGTAGACTGGATCCAGGGTAGGTCCCTCTTTAAGGCCAGATGTCTATAGATGAAGGGGACCTTTGGGATATCCTACACTAGGCCAAACTATCGTAGGACATGAGAGTAGAACTAGTACTCTCTAATATTGACCTTTTAGCTGAGTAGCCACCTATCCCAATGAGCCTGTCGAAGCCACTCGCCAGACTCAGCCCATGCAGGGCAATCTATGTATGGTTGCCACTCAATGTCATCTGGCCCAAGTGCTATGAACTGAGTGATGTAATGTTGGGTGTCACCAACATGAGTCATGCTCCTAAAGCCCTCCTCCTAACGAGACCAACAGGTGGTATAGCATTGGTTCTCATCGTCAATGGCAGTGATATGTAATGGGAGCTCTCTAGGACACTTAATTCAGATGTGCTACCAACCCTAGATCTATAACAGTAGGATATAGTTGATGGCCTTATGACTCTGACTGGTAATCAGATATAGCTCCCTATAGAGCTAGCAAAGTAAGGTGCTCCCCCAAGCTAGGCACAATAACTAAGAAGTGGAGCTCTGGATGACTCTTTAGACGCTCGCTAAGAGGTTCTAGAGAATCCTCATGCTCGAGGAATCTAGAAGCATAATCTGAACCATGAGGATCCTAAAAATAGCAATACAAACTATAAAGATGTGCTTACCCTTCCAGTAAGCAATATGAACTCCTCCATGGTCAATAGAGCACTGAGCCTCTTGGCTCCAGTTTCCAAATATAGCATAAAAAATAGTCCCTTTGGCTTGAGAGGTAGAATAAATGTGGCCTCGCCATTGATAGGGATCTTAAATATCTGATAGACATCCTCTAAGGTAACAATTATTTCACTTGTTAGCAGGTGAAACGTGTTGGTCCGTGCATTCCAGCATCGGGCCAACGCAGTTAGGTAAGCCTGATCTACCCAAATAGTAGGTAGATCTAAAACATAGCCGAATCCAATGGCTCTAAACCAGGCATGCTCAACATTTATGAGCTGTTTGCAGAGAGTCTTAAGCAGATATGGCTATCATGCTCTAGAAGTCAGCCATTGGCATAAAAGCATAATATAAGAGATAATCTAACAAAAAACAAGCAAAAATATCTAAAAACAACCTAAAAAGCATCAAAAACATTTAAAAATTGATAAAAACACAAAAAACATGTAATCAGGAAGTCATAAAAATAAAAAATGTCACCTAGACAAGTCAAAAATGAATTAATTGACATTAAATGCCTATTAAACTTAGAAAAAATTAAAAAATTTGATCAATTTTCCTAAAGTTGGTGAACCACGGGTCAAACGTAAGGTCCACCTACGGTCAAAAATTGATCGTTGGGAGTTTAAACGCGGACCGTAGCTGGCAGCTGCGGTCCCCAATTAGTCAATTGGGAACCATAGCTGGTATTTGCGGTCTCCACCTGATACTCGAACGGGGTTAATTCCCCATCCAAAAAATAGAAAAATTTAAAATTAAACCTAATTAAACCTACCTAGCCTAAACTACAGTGTGGTTCATTGCCAATAGTTTAATTTGGTTAATTAGCCCATTAATTAATGAGGTTAATTTTTAAAATTGGTAATGGATGCGTGGACTCTATTTTGAGTTAGCTTTCCTGCACTAAGGCCTCGACTAGTAGAGGGTTGTCCGTGGTCCGCCATCGTGGAGAGTATGAAGTGATTGCTTGAGTTTCGATAGGGTGTGAGGTTAGTTTTATCACTCTCCTTTGAGAGCTCTCCAAATCACCAATCACTTTCAAGGAATAATGAGGTGAATTTGAAATTTAAAATTTTTATAGCCTTTTCCTATTCTGCATGAACCATGGTTGAGACCTGTGGTCCAGGAATTAGGGTTTTTTGAATGCAGGCCCTAGCTACAGTTTCCAAAAATTGTAAAATGGGAACCATAGTTTGCAACTGACAGTAAATTTAGTCAAATCCCACCTTGGGAAGGGCTAAAAAGACAAATCAATGATTCTTAATGGATCAAATTGTCAATAGAAATAACAAATTTACAAATTTGGTGATGTTAAAAGCACCATGATAATTTAATAAATTAATAAAATAATCATAAAAAAATTAAATAAATAATCAAAAGCCAAATGTGCATCGTATTCAATGATTTACCCTATACACTTGGCGGTTGCAGTGACTTGCGATCCATGCAATCCGGTAAGATGAGTAAATTACCATAAGGACATTTGTGGTAAAATTATCATTGATGATATGATATGATTCCTTTCAATCCCTAAGAAGGCCTTCGAGGCTAGACTACTCCATGGGAACGAGGCATTTCATGTCATTTCTCCTATGACACATTTTTTAGCAAATCATTGACACGTGATTAAAAAAAAATCTAATTGGATTTGTATCACTTTGATTCCCTAAGATGGCTATGGTAGCCTGACTGCTCCACGAGATAGAATTGTGCAATTACTATTAATAGTTGCAATCATAAGCTGAACTAGGCCTAGCCAAGGCATTAAAATGTTCAAATCTAAATTTGTTCAGATCATTCATTATGGTCAAGCAACTTCGTCATTTCAATAATTGTCATTACCCTCATCGACTCATTGCTTGAGGGGGTAGTCATAATTTCATAATCATAATCAAAGTTAATAGAAGATCCTTGAGATCGTAGATCCCTTGATCTTGTCAAAATTGTGTTCGTTATTGCGAATCATTGATAACAGCTATCATAAGCTTTCCACTTTGTTTGGGGTAAAAAAAAAATATGATAATTTTTTTGTAACTATCATACTTTCATATTGACAGGCATGAAAGCCTACTTGGCATTGATGCTATTCGAATGTCTGATGATGAGTGCATAATTGTCAAAATGTAAGCCTTTCATGAGTTAGAAGCAATGATTCTAGGATGCACGTCCTTTTCTGGACCTGGGGCATCTAATGTTGATCTGACTAATGATCATCATATAACCTTTGACATAATTTTAGGAGGTGTATTTTTTCTCAGCATTGTTCGATCTCACACCGCATCTTAAAAGGGACATCTGTAGACACCTAAAACGAATCATGTTGAGGGTGACTACTCATATGGACATGCTACAAGACCATATGGAAGATCTTGGATAGACTCCAAGATAGAGTAGTGGTTATAACCACTCAATTTTGGCTCCTAGGCCTAATCAGTTTGAATTATAGCCCAGACCTGTGGTCTAGAGTGTGAACCATAGCTGACACCTACGGTTTATAGTCTGAACCGTGGTTGAGACCTACGATTTGAACTGAAGTTTAGTTGGCCTTCATCTGAGCCAAATCGGTTTGAACAACCATTGAATCTAGAAGAAGGCGGTTAAAGAATGGAAGCTTCCAATCCAACTATCCTAACCACCCCTTCTTGATCTTGGCTTTTCCATGAAGCCACCCCTAGCCCTTGGTTTATCCTATAAGTACCCCATCAAATTAGGGCAAAAGAGAGAGAGAACATTAAAGATTTGAGCAGCAAAGCCCTATTAAATTGTACACTCAACTGAGTACATTGAGAGAGCTATTGCACTTATTACCTACCTATTTATCAAGATTCATGAAGAATTGCATTGTGGATGCCCTAGGAGCTTAGGAGAGCAAAGAAGTGCATATTTGGGCAAACGAAGGCCCTTCACATCGAATCAACCACCAAATCAGTCTAAGGACACCAAAGGCAACCCTTGAACATAAAATTGGACAAGGAGGTCAAGCCCACTGCCCTTAATTTTGAGGGTAAACCTATCAGAGAGCTAATTGTGGCTGTCAGCCACGGTTTATAGTGTAGACCGCTCATCAAAGCTGCGGTTTGTAGTAGAGGTATCACCACATTTTCTCATTTCTATCCGACTAGTTAGTTTAGATTAGCTATTTACATAGTTCATTTGTAATTTAGAAGATTTCTAATCGATAGAATTATGTTATAATAGTTTCTTTATGTTAAGAATTAATTAGGACATTAATGGATTCTTTATGCACCTTTATGCTTTATTTCGAATAATTAATCCATGCATAGTTTAGTTATTACTTTCCTTCATACTATCATACAAGTATTTATTCAATTAACATAGTTTAGAGGTGTTATTTATGCTTTCTTTATTATATGTTTTCAATTACACCTTTATGCATGTTTCCTCAAAGGGCCTCATCATGAGAGGCTATCTATCTTTTTGACTATGTTTATGTTGTTTCTTGATCGCAAGGAAACATGTTAAAAGGTGTCTATAGCATAATCCTTCCTCAAAATGAAGAAGGGGACCAACTCCTCCCCAAGGCAATTTGTGACTAATTGAAAAGCATAATTAGTGTGCCTACCCTATTGAGGTCTTTGGCATTGTATTCATTGTATCATCATTTGAGTGACCCTAAAAGGGGCAAAATTGTAATCAGGATTCTTTATTAACATCAATAAAAGAAACTTTCAATTTCGTTGAATCTAGACTATCTCATCAATTTTATGCTTTAATGATTGAATGCTAAGCAATACAGTAGCTAGGTAGCCACTTTTTGGTTACATCAGTTTGTGTATGTTGAAAGCCTTCATTGTCATCTTGATCCTTTTTATTTTATGATTTCTAGCTAACTGGGAAATATTTGGTAAAGTGTCCATACTCATGGCAAGATAGGCATTTGAAAGGTAAGTGCTCATAATCTAAAACTTGTGTGTGGATTCAATCTAGAAACTTAATCCCAATAGCTTAAGGTAAACCATTTTTCATATAAACTTGAACACAAATACAATTACAGGAAGCATTCAAAATTTTGGGAGGAATCCAATTGATAAACTTGCCAATCTTATTTCAATGAGCTCTAGAGAGGGTTTATGCTAAATATGGAGAGGGAAAAAGAGTAATCTTACCCAAATAGGAACTTCCTAGGGCATATTTACTTGAGGGTTAAAGTGGATTGTCTAGAATTTCAAAAATAAGGCACTTGAGCCCATAAACCATGATCCTCCTTGAAAGATAATATCTTATTCTTCTTTGAATTATCGAATGACCATGAAGTATCCTCTGCCACAGAGTAAGAGTTCATAATTAGAGATCCTAGACCCCCAGGCTAAAGATATCCACTTTTCAAAAGTAGCTAGACTTAGCCAAAGTCTAATGAAACTTCTAACCAAGGCACGTTTAGATAGAGGAGAAACATAATGAAAATAATTTTTTGGAGGTACTTTAACCATTGGTGTAGAGTCTAGCCTAGGAACAAAGGCATTATGGTTTGAAGAAGAAATATGATACAAGAAATTAGAGCTAGTGGAACTAGAGTTTACTTGTGGAAGTAAGTTACTCTTAAGAAGGTCAATTTCCACTTGATCCAACACTAAAGACAAAGAGGATACAAAAAGGAAGGTACAATAAGGAGGAAATGATAAGTAGTAGCCTTTCCCACCATAGCAAAAACCACCAAATGCTTAAAAACAATGATAGAAATAAGTGGTTTAGGATTTGAATCGATCCATGAAAACTCAATATTAACTCAATTAGTCCCTACCCTCTAGGTATCAAACTCACATATCTCTTTCATTGTGAAAAAATGGTCGATTTATCCCAAAAGCAAATTAAAGGCCTTGTCTAACTACATGCAAAACCTTTAGAAGGACAAGAATTCCCATGCCACAATTTTATTTATAAAAAATTAATTATAAAATATTTCCATATTTTTTTCCCTCAAATATAAAGAAGAATGGTGGAACCATTACTGTCCTAGTACCTTGTCAAGGAAAGATCATGCCAAACATTCAACCTCCTTTGCAGATGGCTTGAAACCTCTTTGTTGGAGTTCCTTGTTTACTTGAGATAGAGCACAACACTTGCAACACCAATGCACCCATCACTGCATGACTAAACATTCATTAAAAAAGGACAAACATTAATAAATAGATATTATTATTAAAATAAAAACTATATTGTCAAGATCAACTTTCTTCATAGTATTTGTTATTATGTGAAGAAAAAAATAATGTAAAATTTTAAAATTGGCCCCACACACATATATATACATATTTAAAATCTATCATTATGACAACTAAATAGGTGCATAAAATCTAAATTACTATACATTTCCTAACTTATTGATCTAATTGCGATTTTATTTTATAATAAAACATATATATCTTTAATATAAAAACTATTTACCTCTAAGACTTACATAAAGATAACTCTTTTTATTTAACATTTATAATATTTAGAACATATATCAAGAAAATTTATTCAATTCTTTACATTGAAGAATCCTTATTAAATTAACCATAACTCTTCATTTCTATTTTGTTTTTTATTAAAGAGAGACCTAGATTATAAGGTCTTATGATTACAAATGACCTAAATGCCCCCTTGAAACTAATTACAAGGTTAAAAATAAAAGCTATGCATTCAAGCCTTTTAAGTTAAGTTATAATGATAAGTACAATTCTATATTATTTTAAGTTATAATGATAAGTACAATTCTATAATTTTTAAGGACTAGTAAAAAAATTAATAGTTTGTTTGTTTATACATAACTTATTCATTTAAGTTCAAAACTTTACAATGTTTATAATTGAACAAGAGTTTGACCTAATGATTTAATAGTCCTAGACTAATAAAAAATAAATAACTCCCCATGTCAAGTCATACTTAAATTAATCCTATCATTTAAAAACAATGGAAAGTATATATATAAGTCTATTTCAAAATGAAACTAATTTTATAACAAATTCTTCAAATTTTATTTCTTTATAAAGTCATAAAAGCAACTGTACTATGGATTGGTTATAAAATAATAATCCAATACATTTATTTAAGGTGATAAAAATAATAATTTGACCTAAAAATTTAATATGTTGATAGGCCATTATAAACCAAAGGCTATATTCTTTGCATAATTCCTGTTACTATTGTGACTAGGCAATCCATTTATAGTAATAATAATTATGGTTCAAGTTTTGTCAGCTGTATAAACTTGTGGACCACAATAATGATTTTATAGATAAATATATAATAGATGTAGATATTTTACCCACATTCCCAATAAAAATGAAATAAAATAGAAGATAAGTCTTGACTGATGTAGATGAGAGAAGGGAATCCTCCTATGGATGACCTTATCAAGTAGCACAAGTTTCTTATATTTTCATGACTTCAAAACACACAATAATCATACATGCAATCAACAAGGTTTAAGGCAACTAGACATGTTTAAAATATTTGTGATTTATTATACAGTGTCATTCAATTATATGGTAATATCCTTGTACAACACGATATCATACAATTGGGTTAATTGTATGACATGTTCTTGATTGTATGACAACCTAGTTGTACGCCAATCTATTTGTTTGACAAATGTACAATAGTTTAATTGTATGATATGATTTTAATGTTAATTCTTTCTTCTTTGGTTGAATAGTGTTTAAGGTTTGTAGAATGGTATTTGACCAATCCACAATACTCTAAGATGATGCTTTGACTCTAATAGGACTTAGTTCATCTTTCCTACAAAATTTGTGGTCATGCACACAATAAAAATTGCAATCCTACCATCTACTATCATGTGCATTCAACATTTACAAAGAGCATACATTCATTCTTCATTACATAGAACATTCACATAGGCCACCCACTTAGAAAATATATAATTTATTCATATAATGGAACAAGTACAACAATATACAATGATGTTATTAAATAGTGATTTTAGGAGTCTCTATCTCAATCCTTTTCTTTTTCTCCACTCGTTATCTCTTTCCTTTATCCTCTACAACACTCTTTTTCTACCCCTTCAATATATCTTTTCCAACTCATTTTCTCTCTTCTCTAGCTTATGTCCATCAAAAAGTAGCCCTTATTGACCTCCTTGCCTTCCTATTTTATTTCTTTGCCATTCTAAAACTTCTCTTTGACCTTTCAGTTCTCTCTTCCATTTTTTTCTTTGTTTGCCCTTGTGTCTAGTCTTCTTATTTTTCCTTTTCCCCCACACAATTTTGTTTCCTCTCTTGTTAGTTATGGAATACCTACAATTTAAAATAATTCATCAACCATTTTTTGTGATCGCTCGATGCTCCACATCATACACATCGAGTAAGAGGAAATGTTTCATGATCTTCGCTCATGAATATTTTCAAAGTACCTAAATGAGACTTTGTACTTAGCAATCTTGGAAGCATTCATCCATGTTACCACTTCAACTGGTTGGTTCTTCCACTTGACCAAATATTCATAATAGAACTTGCTTCTCATCCTCTTGGTAACTATGGAGTCTATCACAACCTCCATTTCATCCCTTTCCTTTTTTTGTAGTTGGATTATCCATCATTCCATAAGAAAATCAGAGTGATATCTTTGGCATATTCTCTAGGCTTATCATAGTATGGATACAAATATGCCACATTAAAAATTGGTGAAATATCTACTCCTTCTAGGAGTTCAATTTCATGGGCATTTGTTGCAAATATTTTCAAGACCTTACAAGGTCCAATTTTGTTCCAATTAAACTTGTTCTAAGTACCCTTTGGGAATATTTCCTTTCACAAATGTTCCAAAACCAAATATTAAACTTGGAATTATTGTGTATGTTAGGATCCCATCCTAAATTTATTTTGTAATTCTCATTATTATGTAATGACCCACTTCCAACATGGGGGATCCCATATATAATGTTATTTTGTAATGTACATGGCATGTTATGCTCCTAGGCAAGTGGGGCCATTTGATGTAACCGTTATCAAGATTGTAACCGACATTTGGTAGAAGATTCTAGCTCGAGTGACATTTTGCATGTAAGACAACTCTTGAGCCTAGGGTTAGGGTTTGCATGAAGTCTTTCTTTAAAAATCCATGAAGCCATGTACGAATCATACTTTTGCAAGTTAATGAAATATTGAAGAAGGTTGCCCCCTCAAAGAGGCCTACGATTCTGAGTTCTTTTGTGAGATTGTTCAATTTTACAATTACTTTCTGCATAGTATTATTCTATCATTGCATGTATTTAAGTTATATTTTAGTATTTTATGTGTGTGAGCTTTATTTCAATAGTAGGTTCCTAACAAGTGGTATCAGAGCACTTTCCAGGGCCAAGTTTTGCTATAACTGCGATAATTATTGCCATTCATTCTGCCTGTTAGGTATACTTTTTTGTGTGTTTTTCGTTTTGTTTTTCCTTTATTAAAAAAATCCAAAAAAATACATTTCGTTTTTCTACCAAAAAATCCAAAAAATACAAAAAAATATAGTTTATATTTCAGTAGTTGTGTAGGTTAGAAACCTTGTGTCGAGGGTTTTAAAATATTGCGAAGGAGTTATCGTTATTGGCTAAGCAAGATAACCCATAAAGAGTCTAGTGAAGTGAGGGACGATCATGATCCAATACCCAGGCCTTAGACAACACTCACGCATGGAATTGAGCTTCCACGCATCTTCAGGTGTATCAAGAGACCATTATAGGGTTAACAAAATTTTATCCAGTAGGAAGCTTTTCGGCCTTGTATCATCTATAGTCCACAGGACACAACACCCCAGAACATTATCCTCCTGTATTGTCATAGAGGCAGATAGTGTGCTCAAGGGTATGTGTGGAATATTCCTTGGATAGTGGCCTAAAATATTGGTCCGAGCACTATTGTTCATCATTGCGGTATAATAGAGGGCCTATGGGTGTTACATACTCCTTTACCTAGCATACCATGGTTCTGTTAAACACTTTATCCTACAAAAATACACATCTTCCTGTTTTGCTAAATCTGCATTCACAATCCCAAAAAGTGAGCATACGAAGGACTTCCATATCATAGAAGAATACACCTTGCATACACCAACAGTTAGGATAGAGTTTGCAAGTGTCTCTAATAGTCTGCAATATTCTAGTAAAAGTTAGGTCAGTGGCAGTAACAGTATGATCAGTAACAGTATTAGTCAAAAAAGTAACAAATTGTAATAGTCAGAAAATATAGGTGGTTAGGGTCAGAAACAAAATTGTCAGTTTTGTAACTGCAGTGCAAGTGACAGGACAGTGACAGGGTGATCAGTTGATAGATTCGAGATAGTTGATTCAGTTTTCCCACTTGTGACCTAGAGCCCAAAAAAAGGTATTGAAATTTTATTAAAACAAGAATATATCTTCACACAAATCTCAAATTGACTCAAAAATTTAGCAGATAATTCTACACTCTATTTTAGACAAAATTATCCTTGGCTATCCCTGGTCAAATTTTGCACCCATTTTCCAAAAATAACAATTTTTTATTTTTCTTACTAAGGCCATAACTTTTCAACGGTCAATCAGATTGATCCAAATTTTTGGGAATAGAATCTATTTGTTATTCTGCTCCAAAGACCCTTAAGGAATCACTGGTGAAATTTTAAGTCCAAGTGGAGGAAATTACCTTGACATCGCCTTGCAACTAACTGAAGCTCACAAAAAGTCAAGAAATTCAGTATATCTCCTCATTGAGTGCTTAGATCAAACAACCACCGAAGTGGACCCTAGCCTAAAATTAGTGTTGCAATCTATTCCCCAAATTAAATTTTGGACCCTGGCTAAAAATAGTAACTCCTAAAATCCCACATCTATTTTTAGTAACTGAGTAAAAAAGTTCAAGACTATCTCAAATGGCAAGTGGCACTCGTGGAGATCAAAAAGAGGTAGAAAAAAACACTGCTTCAATGTGGGATACCCTAGTAAGTATTGTTACTAGCTTGCAATAAACAACTGAGCACTTGATAACAAAATTTCAAACTTTCAGAGTTGCCCAAGATACCTCTAGGATTTGCATCGAAGAACATCTATTAGATGTTGAGTCTAAAATACAAGGTGGTCCAAGCAAGTCTAAGTATTATCACAAAATGGAAATATATGACTCTCATCTTCACTTTGATCGTGATACTCCCTTCAAGATGCCAAAAATAGAATTTCTTAAGTTCAATGGGAAGGATGTTGATGGATGGTTATGTCATGTTGCTCAATTATTTAGACTCCATGATGTCCCCATTTATCACCGAGTTCAAATGGTTTCTTTCAATCTAGAATCTGAAGCCTTACAGTGGTACCAATGGTTGTAGAAAACTATCCCTGATCCTTCTTGGGCAGAATTTGGGTCCCAATTACTCACTCACTTTGTATCTAGTGAGTATGATGATTTTATAGGATAGTTGACAAAGCTGAAATAAACTTCGACAGTTCGAGATTACCAAATACAATTTGAGATACTGGCAAAAAAAAATACAGGAATGAATGAAGGGTTCTTTATGAGTTTTTTTGTTAGTGATTTGTGAGAAGATCTCCAAGCCGAGGTTACAATGTTTAGACCACAATCCATAATGCAAGCTATCCAGTTGGATCGTTTGGCTGAGTCCAAATTTTTAGCTCAGAGGTGGTTATCTAAATTTCCATAGGTTAAACACTATTTTTATCCTAGATTCCATAATCAACATGAAAAAAAGCTATTGCATCCACTGCTGCACCCAAATGTTTGACCACTACTAAAATGGATGCATTATGAGCCCAAGGGTTATGCTACAATTGTGATGAAAAGTTTTCTTGTGGGCATAGGTGCACCCAAAAGAAATTATTCCTCATCAATGTTGATGAGCCTGACAACAGTGACCATAGTGATGATGACATTGAATCAGTAGAAGAACCACCTAAACCAAAGGATGAAAACCCAGATGAATCATAGGCTAAAATTTCTATTCATACTCTTGTTGGTATTACTACGCCCCACACCATGTAAGTTGTGGGTTATTTCAAAGACCTGTGACTTACCATATTGATTGATTCTGAAAGTACACACAATTTTATTGATCCCCGCATCGCCAAGTAGGAAAATTGTTATGTAAACACATGTAATTCCTTTGAGGTTATGGTAGCAAATGGTGGGACTTTACCTTGCAAGGTAAAATATCATAATGTTAAGGTCAATATTGGGGACTATGAGCTCAAACAAGATATGTTTACACTTCAATTAGGGGGATGTGATATTGTGTTGGGATCTCAATGGTTGGGCACATTGGGAGTCATCTCTTGGAACTTTGGTGATCTTTGGATGCAATTCTCACAAAATGGACATTATTACACTCTCCATGGCATATAAGTAGGATCATCACAGATTATCAGTTCCAATAGAATGGAGAAGTTGTTAAAAAAATCATCCCGAGGTGTCATAGCTCAGATTTTTGCGATCCAACCACATTCTTGAGAGGAGGATTCTATTCCTAAAGATTTGCAACTTATTTTGACCAAGCACAACTCTGTTTTTGCTGAGCCAATAGAATTACCACCTCGTTGCTATCATGACCATGCTATTCCCTTGTTACCTGGTAATACACCTCCCAACATTAGACCATTTAGGTAGCCTCATGCTCTTAAGTTAGAAATTGAGAAGTTAGTACAAGAATTGTTAAAAGCTAGTGTCATTCGGCCAAGCAACAGTCCTTACTCTTCTTCAGTTTTACTGGTATGTAAGAAAGATGGATCTTGGTAGTTGTGTATTAATTATTGAGAGCTCAATAAACTCACCATTAAGGATAAGTTTCCTATTCCAATGGTGGATGAATTACTGGATGAAATTTATGGGACTATGTATTTTTCCAAACTTGACCTTCGCTCGAGGTACCATCAAATCCGGCTCAAAGAGGAGGATATTCCCAATATTGACTTTCATACTCATGAAGATCACTATGAGTTTTTGGTAATGCCATTTGGCTTGACTAATGCCCATTCCACATTACAGAGCCTCATGAACAACATTTTTCATCCATTACTTCAAAAGTTCATTCTAGTCTTCTTTGATGATATTCTAGTGTATAGTCACTCATGGGAAGAGCATCGTACTCATGTGAATCAGACTCTCCAGCTATTGGCACAATATCAACTCTATGCTAAGTGTTCCAAGTGTTATTTTGGGTTGACAGAAGTAGAATATTTGGGACACATTATCACTAATGAGGATGTTAAATTTGATCCCAAGAAAATCCAAGCTTTTTAGGAATGGCCAAAACCTCACACTCTCAAAGGTCTTCGAGGATTTTTAGGGCTTACATGTTATTACCATAAATTTATTTGTAACTATGGTAAAATTGTATCTCCCCTCACTTCCATGCTAAAGAAGGACTCTTTCACTTGGACAAGACCCACTAAACAGGCTTTCCAAGAATTGAAGCATACCATGACCACGACACCTATCTTAGCCATGCCAAATTTCTCCAAATCATTTATTATTGAAAGCGATGCTTCAGGTCGTGGTATTGGGGCAATGTTGATGCAAGAAGGGCAACCCTTGGCCTTCACTAGTAAATCTCTCTCTAGTCGTAATTTGGGAAAATCAACTTATTCCAAGGAGATTATGGTAATTCTGCATACCGTAACCCATTGGCGACAATATCTCATTGGGCATCATTTATCCATTAAAACAAATCATCAAAGTCTCAAATGATTTTTGGAGCAATGGGTTGCCACCCTTGAACAAAAAAAATGGGTCTCTAAACTCATGGGCTATGATTATGATATCACCTATAAGAAGGGCAAGGAAAATGTTGTGGTCGATGCTCTCTCTTGCCAATTTGAAGCTCTCAGTATGTTGTGTGCCATTTCATTGCCGATCCCCCAATGGGTCAATTATTTACGCTAGGAGGTACTTCAAGATTTTGAATTGTAGACTTTGGTTGCTTCCCTAACCACTGAGCCTACTTCATGTCCAAGATACACTTGGGATGGCTAAGATTTGTGTTACCACCAACACCTTGTTGTTCCCCACAAGTCCTCACTATGGGAACTTCTCATGACAGAACTGCATGCTACTCCATCTGTTGGTCATTTCGAATTTCTCAAAATAGATGAATGAATCAAACACACATTTTTTTGGAAGGTTATGAAAAAGGATATTCATAAATTTGTGGTAGATTGTGATACCTGTCAGCGGATGAAAGGTGAAACAGTGCATTCTCTAGGCACTCTTCAACCCTTATCCATTTCAGACCAGGTCTGGATAGATATTTCTATGGATTTTATTGAAGGCTTACCTAATTTGGGAAACAAATCTAGTATCTTCATGGTAGTGGATCGTATTTCAAAGTATGCTCACTTTTGTTCCCTCTCCCATCCTTACACAACCTCCACTGTTACCCAAATTTTTCTTGATTCTATATTTCACCTTCATGGTCTACCCTCCTCCATCGTGTTCGATCGTGACCCAACATTCACTAGTCACTTTTGGCAAGAATTGTTTAAGTTGCAGGGGACTCAGCTCAATATGAGTTTAGCATATCATCCACAAACAAATGGCTAGATGGAGATTTTCAATAAATGTTTGGAAACCTACCTTCGTTGCTTTTCCTCAGATTATCCTATGCACTGGATGAGATGGCTTCCTTTGGCCGAGCGGTGGTACAAAACTTCCTATCACACAACCATAAAGGTTAACCCTTTTGAGGTAGTTTATAAGCGCCATCCACCGATATCTTCTTCCTACATTCCAGGTAGCTCCAAGGTCTATGCAGTCGACACTACTCTCAGTCAGCATGCTGATATCCTTTGTTAACTGAAGATGAATTTGGAGGTAGCCCAGAATTGGATGCATCAACATGCTGATCATTATGAGCACAATTTTTATGTGGGTGATATGATTTTCGTTCGCTTACAACCATACAAATAGTTGTCCCTCCAGCTTCATAGATGCCAAAAGCTTGTTGCAAAGTATTATGGGCCCTATCAGGTGTTACAACAGATTGGTGCCACAACCTACAAATTGGCACTTCCTCATACATCCAAGATCCATCCTATTTTTCATGTTTTTGCTCTCAAAAAGGTTGTGGTAAATCAGGTACAGGTTCAATCTGTACTCCCAGAGTTATATGAAGAAGGTTCTATCTTTCTTGAACGTGAACAACTATTGGATCGTCGAAATTGCACTCTTTGCAATTTCACCATTACTAAAGTTCTTGTGCAGTGGCGTGGACTCCAGTTGAAAGGTGCTACATGGGAATCTCTCCATAAGATCTAACACCAATTTCCTCATCTTCAGCTTTGAGGACAAAGCTTTTTGAAGGGCAAGGACATGTTAGGATCCCATCCTAATGTTATTTTGTAATTCTCATTATTTTGTAATGATCCACTTCCAACATGGGGGATCCCATATAATGTAATAATGTAATGTACGTGGTATGTTATGCTCCTAGGTAAATGGGTCCATTTTATGTAACCGTTATCAAGATTGTAATTGATATTTGGTAGAATATTCTAGCTCGAGTGGTATTTTGCATGTAAGCCAACTCTTGAGCCTAAGGTTAGGGTTTTCATGAAGTATTTCTTTAAAAAGCTATGAAGCCATGTACGAATCATCCTTTTGCAAGTTAATGAAATATTGAAGGAGGTTGCCCTCTCGAAGAGGCCTACGATTTCAAGTTCTTTTGTGAGATTGTTCAATTATGCAATTACTTTCTGCATAGTATTATTCTATTATTGCATGTATTTCAGTTATCTTTCAGTATTTTGTGTGTGTGAGCTTTATTTCAATAGTAGGTTCCTAACAGTGTATGATGCTTTATATCAACACATTGCATGTATTTCACAATATATTTTCCAATTTGGAATTCACTTCATGATGTAAATCTTACATATATTTGAATAAATCCTATTCTATAGCATTAGGTATCTACAAATCTATTGTACTTCACAATTTATCTACTTTTCTAAGACGAGTTCCATATACAATTTAATATGGACTTTTGGATGTACTTCTATTTATTGAATTGTTATATGTAAATTTTGCTTATGCCATTATGTTATCCCACACATTTGATTTTTTGTAAACTAGACATCATAACAAATTACCAAGGCTTTTGCTCACTACTTTAGTTTATCCATATATTTGTGGATGATAAGCTGAACTAAATCTCAATTTGGCATTCAACTTCCATAAGGTATGACAAAAGTAACCTACAAACTTTGCATCTCTATCTGACACAATTATTTTTGGAAAACCATGTAGTCTTACATCTTCATGAAAGAACAAATCAATAATATGAGTAGCATCATTCATTATCCTGAAAGGTATGAAATGTGACTTCAAAAATCTATCAACAACAACAAAAATTAAATCATTCCCATTTAGTGTTTGAGGTAATCCAAGGACAAAGTCCATACTTATATCCTCCCATTATATTTTTGGTATCAATAATGGCTGATACAACCATGTGTCTTGACTATTTTCTTTTGCATGTTGGTAGATTTAACAACTTTGCATAAATATTCACATATTCATGCTTATTCTTGGCCAATAATAGCTTTCACAAAGTTTTTTAAAAGTTTTTATCTATTTCAAAATGTCTAGCCAATCCTCCACTATGCTTTTCTCCTATTGGGTTATCCCTCATTGAACTTTGTGGTATGCATAACTATTATCCCTTGAACAATAATCCTTCTTGGACAAAATAATCTAGCCATGGTCTCTTGTCTTCTATAGTAGGGTCATTGCAAGCTGTCCAATCTTACTTGAAGTCCAAGTCATCAACATAAAGCTCTTTCATAGCATCAAAACTAACTACCTCAATCTTTATTGCATCCATCAACAAGTTTCTTCAACTTAAAGAATTTAATACCCTATTGGAACTTCCACTTCTATGCTTCAAAACAAATGAATAACTTTGAAGATACTCCACCCATTTCATATGTATTTTATTCAACTTGCCTAGACTTTTTATAAAATGTAAGGCATGGGATATTTAAATAACACAAATTCTTTCGGTAATAAATAATACTTCCATTTTTTTAGTGCTTTCACTATGGCATAAAAATCCTGATCATAGATCAAATATTTCTTCGTAGCTTCATTCAAAATTTCACTAAAATATGCAATGGGTACACCTTCTTGACTCAAAACTCCTCTTATGGCTATTACATTGGCATTGCAATCTACTTGGAAAACTTTGTTAAAGTATTACAATACCAAAAAAAGCTACTTTGTGACTTTATCTTTCAGTATTTGAAAGATCTTTTCCATTGCATTTGTCCATTTGAACATATATCTACCTACTTCCATTGTTTTTGTGATTAGAGCACAAATTGCACTAAATTTTCTTATAAGATTTTTGTAAAATCTTATCAAGCCATACAAACTTTTGGTTCCAATTTTGAATTCAAATATACTCCCTGGTGACAACCACTCTACAACAGCCTCTACCTTTGCTAGATCCATCCATAGACCATCCTTGGATGTGACAAAACCCAAGTATACTATATCCTTCTTCATAAATCTACATTTCTTCAAATTAATTAACAATTTATCTTCCTTAAACTTTTGCAAAACTAATCTAAGATGCATTAGTATTTTTTACTTCATCCTTCTAAACACCAAAATATCATCCATGTAAACCACCACCAAATTACTAAGAAAAGGTTTCAAGACCTCATCCATCAACCTCATAAAAGCACTAGGTATATTTGTCAACCCAAATGCCATAACTAACCATTCATACAATCCATTTTTGGTCTTAAACATAGTCTTCCACTCATCTCCTTCTTTGACTCAAATTTGATGATAACCACTCTTTAAATCAGTCTTATGAAGTACTCTACTCCACTCAAACAATCCATAAAGTAATCCATGCTCATATACCACTCTCTTACTTTATTGAGTGCTAGTACTACACATGGGTTCAAACTTTTCCTAATAAGTCCCTTGTCCAATAGCTCTTAGACTTGTCTCTTCAATTCTTTATTTTTTGTAGATGTCATCCTATAAGCTACCTTGTTTGGTAAACTTGAGCCAATTATGAAGTCTATTTGATGACTAATATTTCTTATAGGTAATAACCCATTAGGTAACTCTTCTAAAATAATATCAACATTTTCTTCCAAAAAATCCTTCACTTTATGTGGAATATCATCCATCTTATTCACTATCCCATATTTGATGGGTTTTTCAATGAAACAAAACATGCTTCCCCTTTCTTCATCTCCTTCAAGAATTATTTTCTAGAGATTAGGCAAACTATTGAACTGTTGCACACCTCTTTTCCTTTGTCCTTCAATGGACTTAATGTGTACTTTTTGCCATATTTCTCAATAGTGTAGGTTTTCACCCTACCATCATGCATTGTCTTTCTATCAAGGTCTTCCCAACAAGACATGATACACATCCATCAACATGATGTCACATAGAATTGTATCCTTATAAAAAATAATTTGAAGTTTACCATACATTATTTGGCTATAAAATTTTGGTGCCCATGGCTTGGATAAGACAATGATATTCTTGCTAGTGATGAAATCCAGCAAGTTTGCTCGAGGGTAATCTAAGGTGTCTAGGAGCAAATATTGGTGGATGGAGATGAAAGCCACCATAACCAAATCTCATGAAATGGATGGTGATGACATCCAACCATTACTGTTTAATGTAAAAAATGAAGTGTGTGATATTACTTTTAAGGTTCTATTTTCTATAGTGTACATACAATGTTAGAAAAATGACTACTTTTGATAGTCTAAATTAGAATCCAATATCAAAATACCAATTTATCCAAAGGATGTAAAGTGCATCACTTACAACCCTCTCTAAACAACCGAGGGGTTCATCTACTCTTCTGTATGGAATCACCCAAGTACGAGGATACTTTTGGTATCTTGACACTGTTCCTATTTAGACTTACAAAAATAGAAATCTCTAACCCTAGGATGCAAACTAATGTATGCGCTTGACAATTCAAATGCAAATAAAATTCAAGGTTTTTCAATTGCAATACACCAAGAAACCAGAGACTTTAAATATAAATGGAAATGTATGCAATGACTAATATAATGCCTAGAATGCAAGTTAAGATGATTATTTTTACTAGATTTATTAGTAATGTTCTTTTAATCTAGAAATCTAAAAAAATATGAAATGCCAAAATATGTAAAAACAAAGAGGTTGGGATTTGATAGTAAACTCACAAAGAAGCCTACATTTTTTATTTAAATCTCTATAAAGCATCCTTGGGAATTTCTAAAATGCACTTGGGCAAATTTGGATGGTCCTCGAGCACTTCAGGGCATTTGTGCACCTTTTGCAACCTTCTACGAATCTTCAGAAACCCTAATCCAACAAAAATTGTGCAGTCTGTGCTTTTGAAAACCTTGCGATATGAGATAGAAAACAACAAATTAGTCAACATAGTAAATAAAAATGAGAAACCCTTCCGTGATCACCATTTGTAAATAAAAAATGCAACACTAAATATAATATATAAATGAAACCATGAGACAATATTGCACAAAAGAGATAATTTTATTGGTATGAGGGAGCCTCAAATATCCAATGTTACAATAAAGAATATTATTTCTTTTTTATACAAAATATTATAACACTAGGGTTCTCCAAAACCCTAGTAAATAGTGTCGGTGGTGTCTTCAATCCCATCCTTGATCCCAACAGAGGTGAGTGGGCTTTGTGCTATCCAAAATGGGCCACTCCAGCTTAACTAGTTGCACAATGTAGGTGTAGTACTTATAAAATTTCATACAAAAAGATAACAAACAAGTTAGTATTAATTGTAAGGGCTCCATAATGTGAGACCTTCAAAAATTAATATAAACCCTAACTATGCAGTATAAAGAAAGTGAGTAGAATCTAAAAATACATGAAATAAAAAAAATAATGCTGGATTTACCTTGTTCACTTGATGTTATCCAATTTGTTGTAATTGTTATAGGAAAGTGGTGTGGTGATACCCTAGCATCGCGCAAGGGCTAGTAGAGCTTCAAAGCTCAGTTTGAGATGCCCGTGGGTGCTCGACGATAGGAGAAAAATCCTATGGATGCTCGGGAATGGTAGAAAGCATCCAAAGGCATTTGGCAGCAGAAGGAAGTGCTCAAAGGTGCTCGACGGTGATAAGGGGTGCTTGTTCGAGAGCTAGGATAAAGATATTTAGAAGCAGATCTGACCAAGTGAAATGGGCGATGATGGATGCATAGGCTAGGGCAAACGAGGATGAACGACAAGAATGATTGGATGCTTTAAGGGATGAAGACAAATTGGAAACTTAGATTGCTTCGACAAAGACCTTAGAACGCTTAGGCAAAAGACTTAGGGGTTGAGCCATCAAAATGACTCCTACTTATAATCTCACCTAGGGCACATTAGGGTTTTGACGACACAATATGTGTGGTCAAGATTAAAATGTGATGGAGGGTGGAGATTAAATCTAGGTGTGTGGCATAGATTGGTGTGGATGCATGGCTAAGATCAAGTCAGATCGGATGGTTGGGATTTATTTACATATACATATGTATTTATTAAATATATAAATACAATATTAAAATATGAATATTAAATATATATAAAATAAATAAATATATAAATATGCAAATAATGGGTGAAAATGGTGGGAAGACCTGGATGGATGAAAAGTAGCTAGATTTTGGTGTCTACAGATTGAAGAAAAAAATAGCACGAGTTCTAAAATCAAGGTGAAGACAAAAATAAAAGAAGATACTTATTTTAAGACTCCAGATATAAATGTATTGAAGATAGATTTAAGACAAAAGATAAAGACCATATTGAAGACTAAAGTCTTTAATAACCAAATAATGTGATACAAGGGAGTGTTGGAATATATTACATTAATTGGTCCATGCTAATGCACCACCTTGGGTACATATTTAGATTAGGAGAGTGTCCTAGAATAGTTTGTGAGTATTTACTTTATGCAATGTAATAAATGCACAAGCATTAATTTTTTTTGAAAAAACACAAGCATTATTAGAATGTGCAAAGTATTTAATAATATAAATGTGCATAATAGTCCATGTGCACATGAGTCCATAGAGTAGGAAAGTGAAGAGTCTCAATAAGAGTGAAGGCCAAGAGTACTCCATATGAAGAGTCACATTCCATTATATATGTGTCTATGTGTGTATGTGTAAGAGACACAATGTAGAGTGAGAGTGTGTGGAAGTATGGTGTATTGAAGATCTTTATTCTATCAAGATACTATTTTCATGAGCATTTGTTAATGGCATATTTATGAGTTGTTGCATAAGTCATTTATGAGTTTTAAATGTTTGGAATATTGCCATTGACTTATATTTTTACAACTTTATTTTAGATCTTCTGGTTATTTTGTTTTAAGTATTAGGCATCAAAAGTTAATAATTTTTTGAATTATTATTATTATTATTATTGTATCTCATAATCAATGGTCAAATAAGGATAAGTTAGTAATATATGTTGATAAATTATTGAATATAGATGTATACAAAGAATTTATTGTAGATTAGTCATACATTCCTTATTTTATTGATAATGTTAAGGGTCATATATGTAATATAGACAACTACAACAAATTACAAGCTAATCCAACTACATTGCTTCTTAGTAATACAATGAAACCATGTAAAATATACTAGGTGGTACTTATATTCATATATTTAAGGAGAGTGAAAATATTTTTATGCAGAGTTCATGTGGAGGCCCTTTATATTCAACAATGAATCAAATTGTAAAAGATTTATATAACATTGTGTCAAATTGAGCAATATATTTTATAAAGATTAATGGATGAACAAGGTCATAGTCTATGTCACCTAGCTTCAATGTGATTATGTCAATGCTTATTCTCTCTTACAAGGACACTTTTTTATCATATATCTCTATTTTTATAGATCATCTAATCCATGTGCATCACACACCTATATTTTTTATGCAATATTTCATGTCCCTCTTTCTCTTCATCTTGTTAAGCATAAGCATGTCTTTGGTGCTCTATTTACTTGTATTACATGTTTCTTTTTACCTTTAGACATCTATACAAAGTGTTTATATAGAGTTGCATTATTATTATTTTGTCATTCCTTTTATCTCTTAAAAATCAACCTCTTATGCATGTGTTTTACAATTTCTCTCTACCATATATGCTCTTTTATTTTTCTTCTCTTATTTTGTGATATAAGCATTGGATAATCGTCTACATTGTTTCTTTCTTTCATCATGTTTCTTTCTTCCCACTACCCTTTGTGACACACACATATTATCTTTATTTCATAATTTATACTACCTTTGATATTTATGTCTTCATTGTTGTAACTCCTCTTCATCTATATCACATGGAAGTTGGGTTTCCAGCCTAAACATTACAAAATATCTAGTTATAATTTTTAAAAAACTATTAGTAAATTAATTATAACAAACACCTCTCATTAGAATTCAATATTTATGTTAAAGTACATATGAGTATTATTTGTAAGTCAACCACAAACAGTAACATTATTATAATTAACGATGCATTCACTATAAATAACATAAGCATATTTAAATTATTAAGAACTAATAATTAGTAGTAGATTTAATTATATTAAAATGTGAAAGAAGGAAATATATGGATGAATAAATCGATGTTAATTTCATTAAAATTAAGTACTTACTTGCACACCTACAATCCTCTTATTATAGCTTGTCTTTTTCACTCTAGGATCTAACAATTTTGGTAAAGTTGAAATCGAAGAAGTATATGTATAAGAAGTATTTACTCAACCCCCACGGCGGATATGTATATGTATAAGAAGTATTTACTCAATAAAAAAAAAAAGTTGAAATCTAAATTTTGGTATGTAGTGCTCTTTGTTTTAGGCTGTAGATATATCCTACAAGTGTTCAAAAATTTAACTATATAAACATGGTGTATAGAAATTAAATATAACAATTGCTATATCATTATTACATAATTCTAATTTCTTATAATTTTCATAGGAATTTTCTAACCCTTCATGCATGTTAATTTTTTACATTGTATATAACTCTGTTTCTTACTTGATTTAATGATTGTTTTTTTATGAAGAGCAAGGAGGATTTGTGAAAGGCATATAGGTTCTAGACAGGATCCTAGTAGCTCATGAAGTAATGCATTCAACATATTCAATAAAATATAACAATAATATTAAAACTTGATATGAGTAAAGCCTATGGTAGGGTTAAATGTAATTTTCTTTTAATAGTTTTAGAGAAGTTTAAATTTGGTAAGAAATGGATTGGATGGATTAAAACATGTGTCTCTATAGTATCATATTTAGTGTTGGTCAATGGGCTAGTAACAAAATCATTAAAGCCAAGAGATGTTGTAGATAAGGAGATCCTCAATCACCATATATGTTCATTATTATGGAAAAGGTATTGGGAAGGAACTTGAAGAAGGCTTACAAATATGGGCTAATAAATACACTTAAGGCTAGTAATAAAATTAACAATATCATCCATCAATAGTTTATGGATGATACAATCCTTTTTGGGAGGGCAAGAATAAATGGGGTCAGATATTTTAATAAATTATTAAAGGAATATAAAAGAGCATCAAAACAGAAAGTTAAAGGGACAAAATCTAAATTACTTCCTAAATAATCCAACTAGAATTAAAGTAGGGATATGCAAGTTACTTCAAATGAAGGAGGCAAATTTGCTAGAAACATATCTAGGGATGCCCTTATTTGAGGGAAGAATGATAATAGAATTATGGAATCTTATTATAAGTAAAGTTCAAAATAAACTACCAACATGGAAAGGTAGATGGTTATTGTTAGCAAGAAGAGTGCAACTAATTAAATCAGTCTTATAGGCCATTCCAACATATTATATGTCCTTGTATATTATACCAAAATCATTAGAGAAGGAGAAGGGATATTTTTTGCAGGACTGCCCAAACTATCGAACTTGTTTCGACCATACTTCACTCATCAGGACTCGGATTGAGCTAAAATTTTGAGGGTAGATGCCTAAAAAACCCTAGAATGTCTCCACCAATTTTTAGATCATTTGGAGTATAAAAAATACTAGTTCATCACTATGTGTGAATGAGATTTTTGGCAAGCATTTGTGCGAGGGTTTCATCTCGATTGAGTGCAAGCAGCTCCAGAGGTTGCTTTTTAGGGCCTTCAGGCCCTAGTGGCCAATATTTTTGTGGCTTATGCTTAATATTTTAGCAGGATATGTTGCAAGGTATCCAAGATGGGTTAGAAATCTATCTTTCAACATATCATGTTGTGAACTTGAGTGAAATTAGCTTCCAATTTGCTGCACAAAAGGAAAGTGAAAACCATACCTTTCCACGACTTCTAGGGAAAGGATTAAAGAGATCACGAAATAAGTTTCAAGTAACTAATAAAAAATGGCTCATATATCAAGTGAATCTGGTGCTAAGGTGCACCTAAAAAATTATTCTACTATGAAAACTATAGAATTTAGATGAAGCAATAGATCATTCTCATTAATTTCGAATATAAAGGTTACAATGTGGTTACAAGTTGGTTCTAACCAACTTGGTGGTTAATCAACCGAATTGGAGAGCACCTATGAGTGCTACTTTTGTTTATGCCAATAATGTGATATAACATATTCTAACATCCCCCCTTATTACATTAGTGGCAAATCCCAATTGTATCTTGAAATTTTTCACATTTGATATGCCCAAGTGCTTTGGTAAAGATATCTACAACTTGATCATCAGTAGGAATGTATTGAAGTTGTATATGGTGCTTTGGAACTTCATCTCGAATAAAATGACATCTGGCATAAACATGTTTGGTACGTTCATGAAATATGGGATTTTTGACAAGATTCAAAACACCTTGATTATCGCAAAACAAATGAAGAGGAAGATTCTTTGGAAGGCCCATGTTTGTAAGAATGCGACTTAACCACATTATCTCGTAGACTGCTTCACTGGCTGCACGATATTCCGTTACGTAGAAGATAAAGCAACCACATGTTGCTTCTTACTATGCCATGAGATAGGTCCAGATCCTAGATGAAAAACATATCCAAAAGTGGATTTACGATCATCAATAGATCCAGCATAATCCGAGTCTGTGTATCCCAGTAAGAAAAAAATATTATTCTTTCTATATTCTAGACCATAATTTGTACTACCATGAACATAATGAAGAACTCTTTTTGCTGCTTTCCAGTGAGTCATCTTAGGATCTTGCATGAACCTTGAAAGATATCCCACAAAGAAAACTGAGATCTGGTCTTGTATTTGTCAGATATAGGAGACTCCCAATCAATCGGCGATAGAGAGTACCATCTACCTGAGGTGACTCATCATATCAGGATAACTTAAGTCCTTGCTCCATGGGAGTTGCATTTGACTTACAGTTAATCATCCGATATTTTTCTACTAAAGTCTTGGCATATTTCTTTTGTGTTACTCTAATATGAAATTTTTGTTGAGTAACTTCTAAACCAAGACAATAGTGCAGAAGTCCTAGATCTGTCATTTCAAATGATTGCTTCAAGGCATTTTTCACTAAGTCAATCATTCTTTCTGAGCTTCCTGTGATGATCAGATCGTCCACATAAAGTACAAGAATCACTATATCAGAACCATTTTTCTTAATATAGAGATTTGCATCTAAAGGACTTCTTATGAAACCATGCTGCACAAGGTGACTGTCTATCTTGATATACCAAGCTCGAGGAGCTTGTTTTAGCCCATACAATGATTTGATCAACTTGCATACTTTTTTTTCTTGCCCCTCAACCACAAATCCTTCTGGTTGAGTCATGTATACTTCTTCTTGTAAGTCACCATTCAAGAAGGCACTTTTAACATCCATCCGATGCAATTTCCACCCAAACCGAGCTCCCATGGCACAAAGTACACGAATGGTAGTCATTTTTGCGAGTAGGGGCAAAAGTCTCTTCATAATCTATGCCTTCTTTCTGAGCATATCCCTTTGCAACAAGCCAAGATTTATGCTTATCAATAGATCCATCTGCCTTATACTTCACTTTGAATACCCATTTGCAGCCTATGGGTTTCTTTCCTGTTGGCAGATCGACCAACTTCCAAGTATTATTTTTAAGGAGAGATTTATGTTCTACATCCATGGCCTCTTTCCACTGTGGTTCATCAAGTGTAGATTGAACCATTGTGGGTTCGTTTGTATTCAATGTAGACATATAAAATTTTTCTCCATCCTTATCTTCTTCTCTATCATTTTTTGTACCCACTGACAAATCATCAAAGTGTTGACAAAGTTCGTCAACCTTTGAAGTAGATTCCTCTGCTCTCATATATTGAGTCATACTACGAGTACATGGCCTATCAAGAGATAGATCGGGAAGATATTTCAACTTAGCATCTCTCAAAGTGCTAGTATACCATTTTGGTACTTTCTATTTTTGCTGTAGAAGTTGAACCTCCTTCTTAGGCTCTTCTTCATCTAGGTATACAATTGTGGGTGTGTCTTTTGATGTGAGAGCTTCATCAAATACAACATCTCTACTTACATGTGTCTTCTTGGTCTTAGGATAAATCAATCGATAACCTTTTGAGTACTCATCATAGCCAAGAAAGATACACTGCAGGGTTTTCTCATCTAGCTTCCTCCTTTTCTATTTTGGAATGTGCATGAATGCTTTACATCCAAACACCCTTAGATGAGAAATGGAAGGTTTCTTACCACTCAATGCTTCTTGTGGTGTTTTCCCTTGTAGAGCTCTAGTGGGTGCTCTATTTTGGAGGTATAATGCTATGTTTACTGCTTCTGCCTAATATTGATCCTCAAGATGTGCTCCCTTTAGCATACATCGAACCATTTCCATAATGGAACGATTTCTTCTTTCTGCAACACCATTCTGCTGAGGTGTATAGGTGGTAGTCAGTTGTATTTTGATCCCATGTTTCTTAAGGAACTCTAAAAACTATTAAGAGGTGTATTCCCCCCCTCGATCTGAGTGAAGGTTTTTTATCAAACATCCCGACTCCTCAACAAGTTTCTTGAATTGTTGAAAGTAGAGAAACGCTTCTGATTTCAACTGAAGAAAGAAAACCCACATCTTTCGTGAGTAATCATCAATGAATAGTTGAAAATACTTTTTCCCACCATAGATGGTTGGCATAGGACCACACAGATCGGTATGTACAAGCTCTAAAGGGTTTGTAGCTCGAGAGGAGCTAGCTTCAAAAGGTACTCGGTGTTGCTTCCCTGCTAAGCAATTCGAGCAAACTGGTAAGATAGATGAGAGAGGTGGAAGACCCTTCACCATCCCATATTTGTGTAATTCAAGAAAATATCTAGAACTGAGATGCCCATAATGCCGATGCCAGAGAGAGGTGGCCTCCTTTGTAGTTGCAACCAAAGCAACATGTGGAGTTGAAAGAGCATCGAGAATAAACAAGCCATGTTTTTAAGATCCGGTTGCAACATGTTTTCCACTATGTGTGATAAAACATCTCTTCTTGCCATTGACAACTCGAAATACAACCTCCATGTTTCTATCCAACATTTGTGTGACTGAAAGCAAATTATTGGCTAAGCCTGGAACATAGAGAACCTTTTGAATTTGACAATTACCATCAAGAAGGGACACAGAAATATCCCCTTCTCCATTTACTTGATACACTTGATTGTAAGCAATCATGACTGGCTTACCCTCTTTCTCCACAAAAGTATCAAACTAGGATTTGTCCCCAGTCATGTGTTTGCTAGCTCCTGAATCAATATACCATACAACATCTATCTGGGAAGACGAAGCATGAGTCATGAGCACTTTGTGTGCTCTTTCCGAGTCAGAATCTAAATTGGACTCAGGAGAATTTGAGTCTAAGTTGGAGTCAGCATAAGCAACATGGCCTTTAGATTGCTTATGCTTTTTGTATTTTTGCTTGTTCTTGCCCTTCTTTTGTGAACCTCTTTTGTTTGATTGCTTGTTTTTGAACCAACACCTGTTGGTGTCATGGTTATTCATGTCACAAATTTTACAATATTTTGTATATTTTTGCTGAGGTTGCTTCCCTTTTACTTTGGAAGAAGCACCCCCTTTTTGAAAATGGCCTTGCTTTTTAACACTTTGTTGTGTGGAAAGAGCATTATCTGGCACATCATCTTTCTGGACCTGAGTTGCCTCCTCAGTCTGAAGCAAATTTACCAATTCCACAAATGATACTTGTCTACCAGAAACATTGAGAGAAGTGATCAACATATTATAGGAACTTGGTAATGCTCTCAAGATGACAGAGTTCAAGACATAATCATCCATAGGTTTTCCCATAGCATTCAATTTTGCTTTCAAGTCTGCCACTCTGCAAAGGAATATGTCAACTATTTCTCCAGAACTCATATTGAGATTATGTAGTTGAGTTTGAAGATGGAGAATAGTGGATTGATTATTTCCCTCATATACTGTGATCAGGGCATCCTATGCGATCTTACTAGCTTGTGCATCACAAATATGAGGCTGCACCTCATCTATAGTAGCAAGCAAGATAAACACGAGACTCTTCTTGTATCTCTTATCCCAATCATCTTGATCTGTCCCTGTTGTCTGAGGACGTTTTTCAGTACTAGTGACTACATCTCATAAATCTTCCAACTGAAGTATGACTTTCATATTTGTCTTCCATGGAACAAAGTTAGGACCTTTCAACAATTGTGAATCTGAGAGATACTTATGAATTGTGGCCATTATGAAGGTTCCTTATATCACCAATTTGGTCCCCCTTTCTTTATACCTGCAGGATATTTATCATCGTAACCATTCAATATATACCCGCCCTTACGTGAGGGAAACTATAGGTATATAAGAACAATATACTTCTCAATATGTACTCACCCTTACGTGAGGGAGACTATAAGTACATACGAGAAGCTTAATATATTGAACATAGGCGATACTGAAATGGCATCATGTTGTTAATGACACCTACCATAGAAAGTTTTATTTCGCATGCGTGGGGAGTAACTTCCCCTAAACACTTTGGAAAAAAACTTTCGTCAGGATTTACGCCTAACAACAATCATGATGTGGGTATGAAATGGGAAAAAAAAACTGGTTTGCCTTATTTCTCCCCGACGATTTATAGAGAACAAGCTCAGACGTCGTTGTTGCAGCTATGTTAGGCAACGAATACAGTAGTCCAAAGCACGATAACATTACCTATAAGTGTGGACCAGAGGTATCTCAAATACCGAACGTTGCTATGCAATAAATTGCACAAATAGGGTATAAATTTGGGGTCTTATATTTTGTTTAATTTATGATTGTGAATGCAAGAAAATATAATATTTTAAATGCAAAAGAAACAATCATAAATGCCCACAAATTTTAGCTCCTATTACCAATCTAGCAATTATTCTGCTAAATGGTTTGAATTCCCCCCTTTATCTAACAACTTTGCAAATGAATCATGTGAAATATTCCCCCCTTCAATTTGCAAACTAGACAGGAAGAGAAAAAAAATACCTAAAAAAAACCCCAAAAAAAAATTGGAGCCTTCAAGGCATCAGTTTTGTTGTTGTTGAGCGTCAAAGAGACCCTCCGGGCATCAATAGGACGGTGCGAGCGTCAACGGGACTATGTGGGCGTCAACAGGCGTCATTCACTGTCAACAATGCCCTGCAGGCGTCAATGGTGCATGCGGGTGTCAACGGTATTGAGCGGGCGTCAATGAACCGTGCGGGCGTAAAAAAAACAACCCGTCATCATAGTGTTAAAAAAATCCCAGAAGGGATTTGAAACCACAAAATTTTACCAAACAAGAACCGCTCTTACCACAGGAGCCAGTCGGTCCGATGAAACAGATTACACAATAGGGAATAATAACAACATTGTGGCTAGGGAAGGGAAAAAAAATTAATAATCCCACATGGCCTGTGCGGCCACTGTGGGAGGCTTGAAGTTGGGCAGAAAGCAATAGATCTTTCGATTACCTTCGGGCAACCAACCTTGCCCTTTTTGGCCTCCGCAATCGTTGACCCCCTTGTCCTCGAATCGTTGCCTGCATCCTCTGCCTGCGTGCCACATGCGCTTGTGTGCCTCGGTTTGCATGTTGTCGAGGTCTGTTTGCTGTCTATCGTCCTCTGTTTGTCCTCGAGTCCCGTTGGCTGTCTGTTGCCCTTCGTCCATCCTTAGGTCTGTCTACTGTCTGTCGCCCTCTATCCGTCCTTAGGTCCCGTTGGCTGTCTGTCATCCTTCGTCCATCCGTAGGCCTGTCGGCTGTCTGTCATTCATAGCTCTGATGCCATATAGAATTTAGACGAAGCAATAGATCATTCTCATTAATTTCGAATATAAATGTTATAATGTGGTTACAAGTTGGTTCTAACCAACTTGGTGGTTAATCAACCGAATTGGAGAGCGCCTATGAGTGCTACTTTTGTTTATGCCAATAATGTGATATAACATATTCTAACAAAAACCCCTATAAAGGGTAAGAATTTCGAAGACTCAGCCCAAAAAATGAATTTTAGGGATGCCTTCTATGGTGGACAGCCTCATCCCAATGCTAATATCAATCTTAGGGCTTCCCATAAACCTCTAAGAATTCCTAAGATTGATCCCAGGAAAATGGAGTCAGGATGTCTTAAAGCAGCTGATGGAACTCCTATTGTTAATCTTGATATGGGTAACATTCAATCTGGCATTGAAGATTTGGAAAAAAGAGGACTAATTTTTCGGTTCGTGGGTTTTCGTTCGAGTCTATCTGATTTCAAAGTTTGGGCTGCAAAAAGCTGGAAAACTAAAGGTGAGTTACAAATATCTATTTATCCAAATGGTTATTTGCTAATAATGAAGATAGAGAGAAAATTTTTCAAGGGGGTCCCTGGTTTTCTGGAAGGGCAGGGCTTTTCATGAAGCCCTGACATACTAAATTTAAAGTCGAAGAAGAGATGCCTTCTATAGCTCCCGTGTGGGTTAGACTCTTTGGCCTCCCTATTGAATTTTGGAATCCTATTATTTTTTCTTCAATTGGAAACTCTTTAGGAACTTTTATGATGACTGTTGATTGTACTCAAAATTTTGAACATATTATTTATGCTCGAATTTGTGTTTTAATGGATTCTGACAAACCCCTGCCTAAAAAGATCACATTACAATTTGGGGAAGACACTTGGGAGCAAGTAGTGGACTATGAGAACATTCCTTTTCATTGTAGAATTTTCCATGAATATGGTCATTTGGCTAGTGCTTGCCCAAATAAAATTCTTGATAAAAAGAAAGAAGATATAAACTCAGCAGGTTTCCAAATGCCTAAGAATATGAACACTTAGAAAAAATTAGTTATGAAGGATCAATCAAAGTCATTTGCTAATATGTTTGAAATCCTTTCCACAAATGATGTCCCAAGTGAGGAAGAGGAAATAATGGAAATAGAAATCTTAGAAACACAATTTAAAGATGAAGGAAAAAACTCAGAGACAAACCAACAAATCAAAGGTTTTCAACAAAAAAAGGGTAGAAAATTTACACAAGAAAAACAATATTTTAAATGTCAAAACTTCAAATAATACATGTCCCAATATAGACTCCGTTGAACCCTCTAGTAAAATTTTGGCTGTGTACGACCATTCTTCAAGGTTAGAAGCCATACCATATTCAATTAGAGTAAGTCAAGAATATGGAAAAAATAATGAATATGGATTCTAAACAAAAGGCAGGTCGCAAGACCAATCAATATCATATGGTAAAAAAAGGTGAAAAGCTTGTAGAGGAAGGTAATATTAATGCCCTTCCCAACTTTTTTAGCCCTGGTATTAATGAAGATCATCACTTGGAATATTAGAGGACTCAAAGGGAGTCTTTCAAAACAAAATGAAATTAGAAGAATGATTCAGATAAATCATCCACATCTTGTTTTCCTTCAAGAAACAAAGATGTCAATGGAGGATATGGACTCAATTGCCGGTAAAATTTGGCCAACTAGAAAAGTGGTTTCCCTCAGTTCCCAGGGGACTTCAGGTGGCATTGCTTGTCTTTGGGACCCAAAAGAGGTAGTTATTCACCATATGGTTGGCAGTTGGGGTCTGTTGGCTATAGGTATTCAAAGTAGACATTCCAACCAAATTATGCTCTACATTATTGTTTATGCTCCGACTTCTTTGGAGGAAAAAAGAAGACAGTGGAAGGATATAACTCATATTATCTCTCATTTTCTTGAATCTTGGATCTTGATAAGAGGATATTTCAATACCATCCTCTCTATGGATGAGAAAATGAGGGGAAATAGAAATTTGGACAAAAGCACTGACCTCATGAGCGAATATATTGCAAACCTCCATCTTGTGGATATCCAACCAGATAATGGCCTTATGACTTGGTCTAATAGAAGGCAAGGCTTAGCTTGTATAATGGAGAGATTGGATAGGTTTTTGTTCTCTAAAAAAATTCTTAATCCATGGTCACATTCCTAAAGTGAAGACTCTTAATAATGCTGGTTCGGATCATTGGCCAGTCATGGTGGAAATGTGGAAAACCAATGTGAGTTTCTCTCTTTTCATTTTCAATTAATGTGGCTTAGAGACAGTTCCTTTAGACCTCGTGTGCAACAATGGTGGAAGGAAGGTAAACCTAGGCATGGGACTAAGATGTTCTGTTTTTCCAAAATATTGCAATACATTAAATCCAAAATCAAGACTTGGAACTAGAAGGAGTTTGGGGATGTTCATAAAAAAAATATGAAGTTATTGCTCAACTTGAAAATTTGAATAAGAAAATCCGTTTAGATGGCCTCACAGAGAATAGAAGTGCAAATGAAATTAAACTCACAACTCAGTTAGAGGAATGGGAAAAAAGAGAAGAAATCTTATGGAAGCAAAAATCTAGAATTCAATGGCTCAAAGAAGGAGATCGAAACACAAATTTCTTCCACAAATCTCTTCTAGCTCGAAGATCTCACAACTTTATTTCTTCCCTAAAATCAGATTTTGGAGATGTTGTCTATACTTGGGATGGCATGAACTCTATTGTTGTTGATTACTTTTCCAATATTTTTGTTGCTACTCCTCTTGACTCAGCTTCTCAACAAAATGTTCTTCAAGCAATCCCTTCTCTTATCACTTCTAAGGAGAAATCTATTTTGACTGCTCTTGTTACTATCAATGAGCTTCAACAGGTAGTTTTTAAAATGCAAAAAGGAAAACCCTAGCCTTGATGGTTTTCCCATTGAGTTCTACCAAGAGTTCTGGGATATCCTTCATGTTGATTTATTAGAGGTGGTGGAAGAAGCCAAGAAAGCCAAAGATAATTTGAAGGTTATCAATAAAAATTATATTACTCTTGTTCCAAAAGCTCAAGAGGTTGATCATATCTCAACTTTTAGACCTATTGCTTTATGTAATGTTCTTCTCAAAATCATTACTAAAATCATGGCAGAAAGGTTGAAGCCTCTTTTGCATAAGATTATTTCCCCTAGAAAGGGGGTTATGTGGAAGGGCATAAAATAGTAGATGAGATAGTTCTTGCTCAGGAAGCCATCCATTCCATGGATATGCAAAAATATCCTTCCATGTTCATTCGGTTAGACTTATCCAAAGCTTATGACAGAGTGGATTGGCACTTCCTTATCAAAGTTTTGAGGCAATTTGGTTTCTCTAAGGATTGGATGGATTGGATTATGGGATGTATCTCTTTAGTTTCCTACTTAGTTCTTATCAATGGCAGGCCTTCTCAGTTGTTCCCAGCTTCCAAAGGTATTAGGCAAGGTGACCCGCTATCCCCTTATTTATTCATCATTCTTTTTGAATGCTTGGGTAGGACTATAACCAAAAAAGGGGAAAAAAACCCTTGAGGGAGTTACCATTGCTCATGGAGCTAGACCTATCTCTCATCTTCAATTTTTGGATGACTCTACTCTTTTAGGTAAAGCTACTATTAAGGAAGCTTCTAATATTAAGCAAATAATTAGTTGTTTTTCTAAGGCTACTGGGCAGTTGATCAATGAAGACAAATCTAAAGTTATTTTCTTTCACTGCTCTACTAGATAGGAATCCATGGTCTTGGATAAATTAAGATATAAGAAGACCTCCCTTCCGATCACTTATTTAGGTATTCCCATCAATATTCAAAGGCAAAAAAAAAAAATATTGGAATTGGTTGTTGGACAAAGTCAAGAAGAAAATTGGAAAGTGGACCAACAAGTGGCTTTCTTATGGGGGTAGAATCACCTTGGTAAAATCAGTCCTTCAATCTATTCCTATTTATGTTTCTTCCGTGTTGAATATCCCAAAGGTTGTTCTTCGATAATTGGATCAAATCAGTCATCGATTCCTTTGGAGTGGTACTAAGGAGAAAAGAAAATGGGCCTTGGTGAAATGGGACACTTTATGTCTTCCTAAGAATGAAGGGGGTTAGGATTCCGGTCTTCTATTAATAACAAAAAATCTTTAGCTACTAAATTATATTGGAGGATGTTGCATAACCCCAATGCTCTTTGGGCCAATAATCTCCGTGCTAAATATACGAAGAAAAAAAGTCCCGAAGACCTTGTTCGCTATCAACTTCCTACCAAAGGTTCTCCCATTTTAGCTTTTCTTAAGACTGGTGAGGATTTGATAAAGAAAAATTTATTTTGGATCATTCATAATGGTCAACATGTAAATTTTTGGATAGATTCTTGGGATGGTCACAAGCCTTTGATAACTTAGTTTCCCGATTGGAGGCCTTGGATGGAGGAGCTTCACCGAGCTAACTGGATAAAGGTGGCTAATTACTGTTGGTACCATACTGGTAATTCAAAGGTTGGTAGATATTGGATCCCTATTGAGGACTAGCCTATTCAAATCCTAGAATGGAAAAGACAAGATATCCAAGGCATCCTTCATATGAGATCTCTCTCTTGGTCCCATGAAAAATATTGTTTTGGATGGAACAACACTACTAAGGGTGAGTATTCAGTTGCTCAAGGTTATTTGACCTTATGCCATAATAATCCCAACCAATCTTCTGACATATTTTCTCGATTGTGGGCTCAAAAGCTCTGGCCTAAGGTGAGGTTCTTTAATTGGCTTTTATTGCATCGTAGGGTGCTTAACGGTGAGCAACTTATGAAGCGTGGTTTTCATGGCCCTTTTAGATGTGAAATGTGTGAAGAGAATTTAGAAACTCTCAACCATATTTTTATTGAGTGTACTTTAGCCTCTGAGCTATGGAGGAGAATGGCCACTTTACTTGGCTTACAATGGTCCAATTTTTTTACTTTTGAACAACTTTGGAGGGATTGGCCTAAACAAGAGGGTGTTGATCATTTTATTAGGCGGTTAGTTTGGATGGGTTCTACCATTCTTCTTTGGAATATTTGGAATGAAAGGAACAACCAAATTTTTAATCAAGATAGGAAGGATATTCACTATATTTGGCAAAATACCATAGCCAACTTAGTTGAATCAGTCCATCAACTCCTTAATCACCCCCAAAACTCCCACCAAAGATGGGATCAAGTGATGCAAAGATTGAAGATTAAATCTTCTAAGGGCAACCAACTTAAAGGGAATGTGAGTATTAGTAAGATGGATAGGACAAGAAATTGGCAACCTCCTCCTAAGGATTTTGGAAAAGTCAATATTGATGGAGCCTCTAGAGGGAACCCTGGAAAAGCCAGTGTGGGAGGAATTGGTAGACTTTTAGATGGCTCCCTAGTTTTTACTTTTTCTGAGAATTTGGGTATTCTTTCCAATAACCTTGTTGAGGGGTATGGTATCCTCAGAGGCCTTCAAGAGGCTACTAAGGTTGGATGGGAAAAGGTGTTAGTTGAGTCTGACTCTCAACTTATGATTAATCTCTTGAAGACTCCTAAGAATCATAAGGTTGATTGGAGAATAAAAAGAATTATTGAGAAGATTCAATTAATCTAGATGGGATTTTTGAAAGTTGATTACAATCATGTGGTCAGAGATCAAAACAAGAGTGTTGATGCTTTAGCTAATTGGGCTTTGGAAAAAGGTGATCTTACTTGTTATGGCCACCCTCCTAGATGGTGGGCTTCTCAAATTAGGGAAGCTCTTCTTTCTATCATTTCTTTGGATGGCTCCAGTTCTGGAGGTACCTAGTTTCTTCTTGTTTTTTTTTTTTGCTTCTCTTTGGTTCGATCAAGGTATTTTAGTTCCCTAGCTCAATCTATTCTTTTTTTTGTTTCCTCTATTGATTCTTGCCTTAATAGTCTTTTGGTCTAGAAAGGTCATTGTTATGTTCATTTTTTTTTTTTGTTTTTTTTTGTTTAGTTTTTTAAGGTGGGTGGGTTCTTTTGTTTTGTTTTGTTTTTGTGTTCTTTGTGTTGTTTTTTGTTGTTCTTGTGTTTTTGTTGTTTTGTTTTTTTTTTATGTTTTTTGTTATTGTTCTTGTGTTTTTGTTGTTCTTGTTCTTGTGTTTTTTCGTTCTTGTTCTTGGGTTTCTCTTTGTTTGTGTTATTTCATGTTTTTATGTGTGAGTGTTTTCTATGTTTTTTGTTTTTGTTTATTGTTTGTTATTAATTGTTTTATTTTTTATTTTTTAGGTTTTGGTTGTTTTTATTTTTCATGTTTTTTTTGGGTTATGTCTTTGTAGTGTTCTGTTGTTTTTGTCTTGTTTGTGTTTTGTTATGTGGTTCTTGTGTTTTTTCTATGTGGTTTGTGTTGTGGTTTCTTTTATCTTATTGTGTGTGTTTGGTTGTGCTTTTGTTTTTGACACACTCAAGGAGCATGTTTTTATTTTATTTTATTATTTTTATTGTTATTTATTTATTTTTTAAATTGGTTTTGTGTGTTTGTTTGCTCCTTGAGTATGTCAAAGGTGGTAGGCTAGGTTCGAGTCTTGGGCATTTTTGGCGGAATGGATACCCCTACCTCCTTGGGTCTTATCCAAAAGTGGCATCCCTTATAAGATGTTTTCCACAAAAAAATCATTAGAAAAAAGTTTAATCTATATTATGAGGTCATTTTTGTGGTCAAGATTACATGATAAAAGGAAATTTTCTTTGGTGAAATAAAAAAATGTGTGTGGTGATAAGGCTAGGAGAGGTCTTAGTTTAAGAATTTTTATTGATGCAAACTTATCTCTCAGGGAGGAAAGTAATTTGGAGATTGTACAAAGAGAGCCAAAGACAATGGATAAGAATTCTTCTAAGTACATTGAGCCAATGACCCAAACTTAATATTTATTGCACTTCCACTACCAGATGATTCTACACTATGGATATATTTAAAATAATCAATTGTTCTAGTGATTAAAGGTCTAATATGGGTGGTGGGAACTGGAGAAAAAATTTCTATTTAGAAGGATACTTGGCGTGATAAAAACCACTCAATCTATATCCAATTTTAAAACCATGGATGAGTTGACTTCAAGACAAATGTGGTGATAGGGTTTCAAAAATTATGTACAAGGATCAAGAAGGAAGATAGAAATGGAAAGAAAATTATTTTACAAATGTAGTAGACATTGTTGCTAGGAGGTAGTGGATTAAAAAAATAACAACAATGATTATTCTAAGGGGAGCTAAAGATAAACTAATTTGGGAGTTGAATAGCTCATAAGAATACACAACAAGAATCAAATATGATGTAAAGACCCAAGAAATAGGAATACCATAAGAATATAAACATATATTTGGGATAGTTCGAGCATTCCAAAAATCAAAACATTTGTATAGATAGAAGGTCATAAGAATATTTTATCCTCGGATAACCTAATGAAAAGGGGTTTTTATGGCTCTTCACAATGTGTTCTATGTAAAAAGGAGAGTATAGACCATATCTTAGGACATTGTTCATTAGTTTGGAAACTATGGTAATGGATTCTTAATATGTTTGGTGAATGTATGGTGATGAATGGAAGAATTGAAGAATGGTTAAAGCAATAGTAGAGTAATTTTAAGAGTGAAATATTATAGACAATATGGGATATATTGAAAGATACAAATCTTTGGATTGTACAGCTAGAAAGGAACAAAAGAATATTTAAAGGAAAGGAAAACAATTTAGAGGTAATGAAAAGTATAAAGGAGTCAAATCCAACCTTCTCAACTCACCTAATCTCTAATCTTGAAGTAAAGAGCCTTTATAGAAGAATTCAAGTCATCAAATGCAATTATGATGTTGAGTACAAGAGAAACAAAAGGAAGACAAAAAATATAAAGTGGAAACTATCAAAATAAGAGTTGGTCAAATTGAATTATGATGGAGCATCTAAAGAAAATCTAGGACCATAAAGAGGAGAAATAATTAGAAATAATAGGGGAGATATTTTATCTCATTACGCTTTCAATAGTGGATTTAAGACAAATAATTAAGCTAAAGGTTGGGGAGGTTTGGAAGGGTTAAAAACATGCAAACAAATGAAATGGATCAAAGTATGGATGGAAGGTGATTCACTTATAGTAATAAATATAATTTTGAGGAAAGCAAAGGTTCCATGGAACATACAAGAGATTATTGTGGAAATATAAGACTTGCTACACAGTTTGAAGAAATCAGGTTTACACATACGTTAAGGGAAGGGAATAAATATGCAAATAGACTACCCAATAGAGGGGATTTAATATAGGATCATAAAAATTAATTTGTCTTTTTCATGGTTAGAGGAAGTAGTAAGTTTACCTAAAGTTGAAAAGAAAATATCGACTGCCTAAATCGAATGATTAAGATTTACTTTATTTTTTCTATTGGTAATATTTTTTGCATTTTATAACATTAACATGTTTTCATAAAAAATATTTATTACAATTCTTGTGATTGAACTTATGATTTAGGAAGGAAACTAGTAGTCCAGATCTGGTAAAGTGGATATGATAACACATAATTTTGGAAAAATTACTTTACTAAGATGCAAAGCATAGACAATAGAGGTGGAGTTTTGGTATTGTGAAGGCTATAATAGTAAAATACCAAGAAGAAGGGTGTTGAATTTTAGAATATTTTCATTTAAAAAGAAAATTGAAGAAAATCCAAAAAATAAAAATCAAGAATTTATATTTTTTATGAAAAAGATGAAGGTATAGGAGATGATAATTAAATTAGTTTCTAAACTCTCAAGATATAAAGGAGAGAGTTATGATTTATCAAGGGTGGGAGACCCAAGTACAACCCCTTGTTCTCCAACAAAATAAAATGATTATTCTTATATGATGTTAACCATTTTTCTTGCATTATCACTAGGACACTTATTATCACTAAGACTAGGACATTTATAATATTATATTTTGATGGTATAAACTTAAAGGAAATGCAACCACAAGTAATGAAATAAGCCAACATTGCTATAACTATGATAATGGCTAACTAATAAGCATGTAAATATGACAAGAAACTTCAAAAAATACTCATGCAATAGCCATTAATGAAAGCTCATGAAAATGTACAATGCTATGCAATGGAGGTCTCTAACTTTCCATATTGCAAAAATGCTCTACATTGTATCTACTACTACTCTACCTTATGCACTCCAAAATCCTCACTCTTCTACTCTAAGAAGGCCTATTTATAGTGAGACATGACTCTTGGTCTTCCATATTCCTATGACACCTCACTATTCTATTCTTAGGACTCATGTACATGTGGACTACATGCACATTTACATCATTGCACATTCTAATGATACTTGTACATTTATTACATTTCTTTAAGCAAATACTTAAATCCTAATCTAAGATAAACTCCTAATATAAACATGTACCCATGATGGTACATTAGTAAGCACAAAATAATGTAATATATTCCAACACCTCCTTATATTACATTATTTGGGTATTGAATACTTTAGTCTTCAATATGAGTCTTTGTCCTAGTTTTGGAATTAGAGATCCTCTTTTCTGTTGCCTTCATTTTGCTTCTTGTCTGTATCTTGATCAAGTAAATAGTTAGTATCTTCATAAGATACTATCTTTTTTGAGAAGGCTTTAACTTCATGTTCATCTGCGAATTCTTCTATTTCCTATATTTCTTGAATCTCTTGAACCAAATGTCCTTTTTTTTTCTTCTCTATATTGTAGTTGGGGATAACTATGTTTATTTTGAGAATTATATGAACACTAAAATTGTTGTTGATGAGGATTATTTTGAATTTGGTATTGTCTTGGTTGGAATGACCTATTTGGTTGGCTTCCATAGTTTATATGATTTCCTTGATACTAATTTTTGGGATTAAAACTACAATAATTGGTACTATGCATTTTCTTCTAGCAAACTTGACAATATCTATTATTCCATGTTCTTCGTCCTCTTGAGGATGATGCAACATTTTCTTGTGGATTATCTTTCAAAACCAATGCATTGTTAGTCATTTCATCTTTAACTATATTTTCCACCTCATATTCTTGAAGAATGTTGACTAACTCATCAAAAGATATATCTTTACTTAGAATTTGTAAAGATTTAATTAAATGCTTGTAGTTCTATGGAAGTGTTCTTAGAGTTACTTGAACAAGAAACTTATCTTCAACATTTTCTCCTAAGGTTAACAATTCCTTTTATATCTGCTACTTTTCTTCGAAATAGTTCTATACTTTCATCACTCTTCATTTTCAAGAATGCAATTGAGTTTGAATATATAAGATAGTGGCTTTATTCTTTCCTTCAAAAATATTGGCTAAGGTTTTCTAGACATCTGTAGATGTTGTTGCTAAACTAATATATGGTTGTATTTCATATGTGATTGCAAAAGTTATGATCATTAGTGCTTTTGCTTCATTTTATTCAAACTTTTGAATCTCACTTTTAGTTGAAGTAGGTTTTGTTTTAATTCCTTTAACAATATCCCAAAGTTTTTCAACTATTAGTATTGCTCTAAATTTGTTTTTCCATGAAGAGTAATTATGTTGGAATATGTAATGCAACATTGTGTAAATTATTCTTAGACTAAAATATAAAGTCTAAAGAATAATATTTGAATTAGAAAATAATTATATTTTATGTAAAAATATTCTCACCCAATTAATAAATAAAATAAGGTAGCTAGGAATATTTAATTTGTGAGAAAAAATTATTTCCCCTTTTCTAGCAAATATTAAAAAGTAACTAATCACTTTTTAATATTTGATAGATGCCACTTGTCACACATCTCAAGATTATATTGTGATAAGATTAGGGCAAAATTAGGGTTGTTCTAGCAAATATTAAAAATTAACTAATCACTTTTTAATATTTGATAGATGTCATTTGTCACACATCTCAAGATTAGATTGTGATAAGATTAGGGTAAAATTAGGGTTGTAGTATAAATGCTTCTCTTTAAATAAAGGCAGTGTCTACTACATCTTGATATATATATTATTATTGACTTGTGTTGTAGTTGATGTTGATGCATATTGTTGCATAACATTGAAGTATTATTGTATTGTTGAATCATTGAGTAATATAATGAGCTTCATAGTGGATGTTTCCCTTCTTCATTTAAAGTAGGGTTTTACCACTCAATATTTGTGTTGTGGGTTATCCTCTTTTGTGTGTGATTGATCTTGTGGAGCATTCTTTGATCTTGGGGAGACTTTGCTTTTGTCACATTTGGAATTAGAGCGGTTGGGATCTCCATCAAGTGTCTTCAATCCTTTGAGGTGAAAAACCCATTAAGGTATATTTTTTTTGTTTTAATGCATGCATTTGATATTTGGGTATTTTATGCATTTGATATTTGGGTAAACTTATTTTGCAAATCTGCCATTAGGGTTTATAGATTTATTATGTTTTTAGATCTAGTTGTTAGATCTTTTGCAAATGGTGTTTTCATTTTAACTATATAAAATTTTGGCATTGAGCTTTTGCTAAAAGGGTTTTGGAGCCAAACGGACCCCAAAAACCCCTATTTCCATATATTATTTTCCCTATTTTGGTGAAAAATAAATCTGAGGCATTTTTTTTTTATTTGGGCATCTGTTGAGTGGTATACTCACCCAAGTGTGAAAGTACACTCTTCCTTAGGATTTGAGCTCCAAATCCCCTCTTGCAAAGAAGTTAGACAAAACAACTTCTCCAAGGTCTCCGCTATATTAGCATTTGCATATGTGTATTAGTAATCTCAAATAAAGATGTATCAATTATAATGCTAGGAACACCTTATTGATTGCAAGTAACTGTAAACAAGGGGCAATGTTGGTTTATTTTACCATGATACTTTAGTGATTGTTCATTGAACCAAAATAGAGCAAATGTGAGTTGGCCCTCATATGACCACGGTGTAGTGCCTTAATTTCTTTTATCTTGAGGATTTTAAAGTAGATTTTATGTTCTTTATTAAGTCCAAATATGGCTTCTTATCATGAAGATGAAGATAGCTTTCAATGTGATAGATAAACTATCCCTCTTTGGTGAAATTGGTTTTCACAAAGAAGCAATAATTTATGGCCTTAAAGTAAGGGCTTTAAATGTCACCTCAACTTATCCCTCTTAAATGAAATCAAATTTTCATAAAGATGAAAAATTAAGTGCTTTGAATCAATGACCTTCAATGTGATGCTCAAATTACCCCTCTTTCGTAAAATCAAAATTTTTATGAAGAGAGGGCAATTTTAGGCTCCAAAAATGGAAATTTGTAAAATGCCATAAAACATAAAGCCTTCAATGAAATTGGAATTTTCATGAAGAGAATGTCATCATAGGCTCAAGAATGCAAAATGAAATTGAAAAAAAGAAATTTGACCTAAAAAATGGAATTTTTGCATTTTCGGATTTTAAAAATCTGCAATGAAACAAAATTTACGATGAATTTTTAAAAATATAAAATGTCTCCGAAAATGAAATTTCAAAGTGCGTAATAGAAGTATGATAGGTACTCTACGTAATTGTGCAATTATTTTTGGATTTTGAAATTTTTTTACTGTTTATTTTAATGTCTAAAAATAAGAAAAAATTCTGAAATTAAAATTTTGGAAAATAGAAAATTAAAAATTTGCATCAAATTAATTGCTGGAAATGCAGCAATGCAAAGCTCCCTCAGTTTGATAGCACCCCATCCTACAAAACTGAATATGTGAGAACTTCGTACATGCAACCTAGCCTATGTGACTTGCAAAACAAACACAATCAAAGTAAACTAGGTGATGGCTCCTAGGGTTTATAATGATTTCCAGATTGCAGACATTCACATGAAATAACCCAAAACAATAGCATAAATTTCACATATAAATTTGAAATCTGAAATGAGAAAAATAGAGCAGTTATAACAAAGCATGCAGAAAATTTCTCATCCTTTCTTGACAAACGAAGTCTAAATTTTTGAAAACAAAACTTGCATTAATAACACTTCCAAATTTTACATTCCAAGTTCAGCAGCTTTTGGCCATGCCAAATGATTCCAGCCCCTTTTTCATCCTCCAATGACGTATTTAACATTTAGGTTCGACTCTTTCTTTTCCTTCTCTGTCTCTTCATTTGGTTTCCAACAGTTTCGTTTCATTCCTGAAAACTCATTGTCTGTTTTGTTTTCCTTTATCATAACGTCTCGATGCATGGAGCGTTTCATAATTTTAATCCGCTTACTTTATTTCATTTTCCATTCGTTAAAACACACATGCCAAACTCATAAAATATAAAGCCACTAGCTTTTCTTCTCTTCCATAACGCTTTTCATACGTTTTTTTTTTTTTACTTCCCCATACTCTTGTCACGTGGAGGTCCTTTAATAGCAATATGGCCATGGGTCTAATTGATAATAATAAAACATAGATTAATAAGTCTTTACTTTATTTGAAAGGGCCATTATAGCATAAAAAACCACTCATTTTATAACACATGATGCTCCCTTGTAAATTTAGCATTATTCTCATAGGACTCCACGCCGAAAGTCACTGCACAACCTAAAACCTATACCTGCGTTTCCCTGAAACTTGTCGTCTCGTTCTCTGCCGCTATCCCACTCGAGGTTGCTGAATATCGTCGCCATCCCCTTTGATTTATGTCGTAGACCCGCTTTGTTTGCATAGATTCCACCTTCTTCGTTGGAGAATCCCCATGCGTTTTCGTTGTATTCGCCATACCAATATTTCATGGGCCATAAATCATAGCTAATGATGTTTTTTTTAATACCATTTAAGCCTATGCCTATGCTGTCCCTATGGAAATCTGACCCCGTATCTCGTTCTACCAAGAAAACGACGTCTCCGTTTCATTATTTTGCGGCGGCAATTCATCGTCAGGAAATACCAGTTATTCTCCATTGATTCTTCCCTGTGCATCCCAGTGATCATCATTCCGTCCATGCCATTTGACCACCACATTACCAAGACTGCATTGCCGCTCTCGTCCGTATATCCTCGTCGACCACCACCTTTGCATTGTGAACTCAGAATCATCACGATACTTTGCCCAACTCGCCATAACAATCACTGTGCTCATCTCTGGCCGAACTCTCCTGTGCTAGTCTTTCCGAAGACCATGGATGCAAGACCTAAAAAAAATGCCTTCTTTTGTAACCTATTGTGTCATCTACATTGGCGTCTATCGTGGGCACTATGTTTTCCATCGAAACTCTTGTCACACCGCTCTCCTGTCCGCCAAGCTTATCGTCTATTGAAATTGTGTAGTGTCCCGAACCATTTCGACCGTTGTAGACGGTTTCATCACACCTTCGGTGTTGCAAATCTAATTTCGATCTGTTGTCCTCCATTGTCATTGGTGCTAGCTGCTGCCATATATCCTCATAATCATGGATGAAATGTTCGTCATCACATATGCCTTGTAATGAAACTCTCGAGCTCACCAAGCACACCGTCGCATTGTATTCCACACTCGGTCCTTCGTTAGCTGGTGAATGTCCTGCATATGACCAAATATTAGAATTTCAAATCCAATTTAAGGCAAAAATAACATAGCCCATTAGACTTTCAAATCCAATTTAAGGCAAAATTAACATAGCCCATGAGCTTGTTTTAATCACGTATTTTTTTTTTTTTAGTTTTAATATATATTGTTATCTTTTTGTTATATATATATATATATATATATATATATTATATATATATATATATAATTTTGATATTATTTTTTTTATTTTTATTTTTAAGTAATACTTCTTATACACATCCACCATGGAGATTGAACCCGGGTCACATTACCGATATGTTTGTTTTACTTTGTATAGATGTATATTAAAGAGGTATTAAGGTGGAATGAAGTTTTAACATAAAACCTGTTTTATATATAGAACACAAGCTCATTATACATGAATGACAAAAACAATAAATTTAACCATCACAATGTTAACAACAAAATATTAGCAATAACATTGCTAACACAACATTGACAAAAAATCGTCGACAACAAAATGACATTAAAAATCATCGACAACAATTTGACGATAAAAATTTTCGACAAGAAATTGACAACAATTTGATGATAAAAAATCGTCGACAAGAAATTGACAACAATTTGACGATAAAAAATCATCGACAAAAAATTGACAACAATTTGATGATAAAAAATCATCGACAAGAAATAGACAACAAAAATCAATGACAACAATTTGGCAAAAACTACAAACCCAAAACACAACGAAAGCATTAGACACTTAAAACAAACTGTAAACATCCAAACAAAAAGGTGGGTCCCCAATTCTTGGGGTCGTTGTGGATCCACCACAACAAATGGTGACTCTGCTGGGAAATGCTCCTGAGCATTTCGGTGAGAACCCAACCTGAAAACACACAAACTCAACTACAAACATCAGTGAATATCCAAAGAATGTAAATAGACAAGAAACATGAACCATCGGAATCATTCAACATCAACTCAATGTGTACAAGTGATTCATTCCCTATCGTTTGAAACCATTCCGCTTTTCATTGTCAATTTTACCTGAATGCATATGCGAGGTTATGAATGATTTGTGCAAGATTTAATGTATGGCAAATATTCTAGAGATATAACAACCTGCTTTGCAAAGGCTCAAACTTTCTAGTACCATGAACAAGCATATTAAAAATGTCAAACCCTCTTAGGATCAAATATGTGTACTGGGTTCATTTACCAGATCCCAAAGTTGGTTATGTGTCACTATCATCTTGAACCAGTGCATGTGTAAGTGGAATCAGAGCTTTGGGGTATAGGATTCTCAACCTAAGTATGATGAGAATTTAACCCTAACCTTACTACTCTAATTCAAAGTTCATTACCTCATCTTAATCAAAATGATTTAACCTGTTATGGATGAAACTGTCAGGCTAGCCTGTCCATGTGAGCGGTCAGAGGTCTTGCTTTTAAACAAGACATGTCACCACGCATGAGCCTACTCCACTACTCGTCAGGCGTCTATAGCCCTGGTGGAGATCAGACCCATAGTATGGGCTTTGGCTTTGGCTTTCTTGGATTATAGGGATGATTACCCATCCTTGTGAGGGACACGTAGTACGATCCTTCCAATCCAAATGGTGTGATGGAGGTGAAGTAATAAGGGGGGGAAGGAAGGTTTGGCTTGGGGGGGGTGGGAAATGTTTGCTAGGTTCCTTGAATCTTAGGGATGACTACCCATCCTTGTGAGGGACATGTAGTACGATCCTTCCAATCCAAATGATGTGATGGAGGTGGAGAAATAGGAGTGGTGAAAACCACTATTTTCATGGCCTATGTTTTGCATGATGGGACAGACAAGAAACACTCCTTTCGCCTCACCTTTTCTTCCAAGTATGGTTTTGACCATTTTGTTCAAGATGCCCTTTAAATCTGTGTAGAACGTGTTTGGTTCAAGATAGTTCGGGCATCAGTTTCCAACCTCAAGATCTATTTAATAGATGTTATGTAATGACCCTAAGAGGATTTGACACCTTTTCAATGATTGTCTTTGAAATGTAGATGCAATTGAGATGTAATGTTTATGCAATATGGAATGTAACATGAGATATGGATGAATGCATTGCTCTTCTTGAAATTCGGATGGAGTATACCACCTACTTTGCCATAATTTGCAAAACTGACAACTTCATGCATCACAAGTTTCAAACGATATTCTTTAATGTGTTTGTGATACTCACGGAGCTTTCTGCAATAAAATTCCGATGTTTCATATTCTCTTTATCTTAGTCAACATTCATAAGGACATAAGCTGACATCTCGCTTTTTTTTTTTTCAAAACAAACCAAAAATGTCCAAAGGACCAACACACAAAACTTAAAACCAAAACTGAAATGCAAACCCAACATCAAAAACCAAAAAATTATATACAAATGTACAATATGGTACAAGATGATGCAAAGCTTGGACTATCACTTTCCCGGATCCCAAACATGATTAGAACATTTCAAAAGACATATGACACAATATGTATGCCAAATGTTGTAGGAATCCAACAACAATAAGATCAAACCAAGCAATGCAAAAAAATTCAACTTGCCTCGCTCACCCCACCAATTTGATTTAGTGTCATTAGTACTCTCATAGGTGAGATTCAAATCATCAAATTGATTAGACAATATTTGATCTTCAATTTCATCTCGTCTATTCTTTAAGGTATAAATTTCATATTTCCATTCATGATTTAGAATTAGGCTTTCTTTATCCAAAATGAAACTTTGTAAGCAAGAGCCTATTTCCAAAAATTTTAAAGCCAATTCATTTTCCATGTTCTTAGGCCAATCAAACTTGTGCAACAATTTGCAAGAATCTAGGATATTTACTAAATGAGGATCATTAAAAGTTTTTACCCTAGACTCCATTATCAATTGTTGATGAATTTGATTTAACAATTCATGTGCCTCAACCTCTTTTTCATTCATGCAAGTGATTTTATTAAAGGTGTGATTAGAAGTCAATCCTTGTTTTTCATTCACCTTCAATGACATTTCATCATAAACATCCTTCAAATTCAAAACATGTTCATGCAAATCTTCACCTATAGCTTGGGTGTTTGAACACAAAAGGTTAGATTCTACCTTTTGCACATTTTCATTTACCAACACTTGGTGAGAAATCACAATTTCTTCATTTATTACCTGTTCATCAAACATACCAAAATATGACACCCAATTGAAAACATGTTCATCTTTCTCAATCCTCAAATTTTGTTGGTCAAAGTGTATGTCAAGTAATCTATCTTGATGATCACTCATTTGAGTTGCTTCCAATTGATCAATCTCTTTGTCATTTGGTTCCAATTCCTTATTCACCATCCATGGCATCTCTTCATGTGAGATAGAAGTTTCAACATCTTGTATATCTAGTGGAATAGGAATTTCATCAATAGGGGTGTGAGAAAATAACACATCATCATATCTCCCCCAACCATTGTAAAAATTGTCATCCAAATTCGTGGAATGAAACTCCATGGTATTTGTGACATGATCTTTTGATTCATTTGTCAATTATTTTTCTTCTTTGTCCTTGGTAGTAGGATCATTATAATCTTCCAAAATTTGATGAGATTTGAAACCCTCTTCCAAAACATCCTCAAATTGTACGAGAGTTGTAATATCTTCCTTTGAGTAGGTGATTATGTTATCCTGCATATCAATTGACACAAAGGGTTCATGAGTATGTTTAGAGTGAGCATATTCATTCAATTTATTTCAAGAATCATGGTGATCATCTTCCAAAATTAAGTTATGATGCTCAACTATTTCTTCAACATCTTTCGATTCATCAAAGTGTATCTCATCAAATTCACCTTCACCTTCCTTAGATGGTTCAATTATTTCCAAAAGTGGGTTATTTCTTGAATTCAAATTTGTAAGGCTATCATAGTCCAAATTAGTAACCCATGATTCAATTTTATCACAATTTGGAGGGTGAAGAATTTCTTGATCATTAGTTTCAATCATTTCATCGAGTGTGTCTTCCAAGAACAAGTGGTGAAATTCTATCATATCTTCAAATTCATTTATTGATTTTCTTTCGATTTCACTTTCAACCACTTCATTCAATTCTATGGCAGTTTTTGTCCTATCACATATCTCAAACCGAGTTGAATTTAGGACACCATTATGTGAATAATCATGTATCTCTATGAATGAAATCATCTCAGCATGATCCTCATTAGTGGATGTTGGATTGGTAACTTGCACCTCCTCTTGGACTACATCTAAGGCGGTTGTAACATTTGGACACTCAAATTCATCCCCTTGATCATTCACCTTAGGTATTGTTGGATTGGAGGGTGCTATATTCAATGGTTGATGTAGGTTGGTATCACTAACCCCAAAAGAACAATCTTTCGTGGGAGCATGTTGTGCCTCTTCTTCCCCTCCCAAAATACATTGTTGTTCTGCCATTTCTAAGACCTCATAGATCATCTCTAGAGACAAGTCATCCAAGTTTTCCTTAATGAGTGTAGCAAGTGTGGGGGGTATGGCTCTCATGTATACTTCAATAGCTTCCTCTTCCAATGTACCCAAACTTTCCCACATTTGAGAGTACAATTCATGAAACCTCACATTGAATTGACTCATGGACTCATTAGGCTCTTTACACATAGAGGTGAATTGATTTTGCAACCTATCTAAGTCAACTTGATTACCAAAGTGATAAATATAGGCTGCTTCTAATTGGCTCCAAGAAGTCTTAACCTCCATGGGTAAATGACAATACCACGAGAATGATCTATCACCCACAATGTATGGGAAGAACCTACAAGCAATAGGCTCACAAAATATTTGAAATTGACATAACGTGAACTTATAGATATGTAGATTCTGTAGGTATCCTGATGCCACCTCTTGATTAAAAAGTCATAGAAACTCCAATAACATTTCATGAATTTGATAAGGTGTTCCAAAGGTAGGATGACATTCATAATACTTTCCTAATGCAGATACCATCGTTTCTCTTAGGGACATCATTTCTTCTCTTATGGATACAATTTGCTCCTCAAATGTTGCCATTAGTGAAACTCAAAGAATAACCTCAGAAGCAAATATGTTAGTCAAATGGTGAAGCAATCTTATAAAAAAAATGTAAACTAGTTTCTGATTCACCAGGTCGCAGATGCGCAAGTGAAGAGCATACTCCTAGTGTTGCAGGATTTTTGATTCACCAGATCGCATTACACGGCAAGTGAAGAGCATAATACCGACAACAAATACATTTTAGGAAGAAAATGATTCCTTACAAAGAAACATGAAATGACTAACAAATCTCACATATGTAACATATGAATCATCATGTTAGCATCAACCAAGAGACATGTACCCATTAAACCATGACATGAAATAACATTCTCACATTTGCAAATAGATTGGCATTAGCACATCATCAAAAAAAGAGAATGTTAGAATCAAATGGAAGTAATTGCATGGAAACAACACCTCGTTAGTCGAGACCAAAATTTTCAAAATTAAATCAAATCACATTATTTCTATATGAACAATCAAAAAGCGTTAGAACAATGCATAGCATACATGAATTGCTTAACGTAAATAGAATAAAGTAAACCAATTCAGGCCCTCCTTCTAGCGCCAAAATGTTGAGTGGTATTTTCACCCAAGTGTGAAAGTACACTCTTCCTTAGGATTTGAGTTCCAAATCCCCTCTTGCAAAGAAGTTAGACAAAACAACTTCTCCAAGGTCTCCGCTATATTAGCATTTGCATATGTGTATTAGTAATCTCAAATAAATATGTATCAATTATAATGCTAGGAACACCTTAGTGATTGCAAGTAACTGTAAACAAGGGGCAATGTTGGTTTATTTTACCATGATACTTTAGTGATTGTTCATTGAACCAAAATAAAGCAAATGTGAGTTGGCCCTCATATGACCACGATGTAGTGCCTTAATTCCTTTTATCTTGAGGATTTTAAGGTAGATTTTATCTTCTTTATTAAGTCCAAATATGGCTTCTTATCATGAAGATGAAGATAGCTTTCAATGTGATAGATAAACTATCCCTCTTTGGTGAAATTGGTTTTCACAAAGAAGCAATAATTTATGGCCTTAAAGTAAGGGCTTTAAATGTCACCTCAACTTATCCCTCTTAAATGAAATCAAATTTTCATAAAGATGAACAATTAAGTGCTTTGAATCAATGACCTTCAATGTGATGCTCAAATTACCCCTCTTTCGTAAAATCAGAATTTTTATGAAGAGAGGGCAATTTTAGGCTCCAAAAATGGAAATTTGTAAAATGCCATAAAACATAAAACCTTCAATGAAATTGGAATTTTCATGAAGAGAATGTCATCATAGGCTCAAGAATGCAAAACGAAATTGAAAAAATGAAATTTGACCTAAAAATGGAATTTTTGCATTTTCGGATTTTAAAAATCTGCAATGAAACAAAAATTACGATGAATTTTTAAAAATATAAAATGGCTCCGAAAATGAAATTTCAAAGTGCGTAATGGAAGTATGATAGGTGCTCTACGTAATTGTGCAATTATTTTTGGATTTTGAAATTTTTTTACTGTTTATTTTAATGTCTGAAAATAAGAAAAAATTCTGAAATTAAAATTTTGGAAAATAGAAAATTAAAAATTTGCATCAAATTAATTGCTGGAAATGCAGCAATGCAAAGCTCCCTCAGTTTGATAGCACCCCATCCTGCAAAACCGAATATGTGAGAATTTCGTACATGCAACCTAGCCTATTTGACCTGCAAAACAAACACAATCAAAGTAAACTAGGTGCTGGCTCCTAGGGTTTATAATAATTTCCAGATTGCAGACATTCACATGAAATAACCCAAAACAATGGCATAAATTTCACATACAAATCTGAAATCTGAAATGAGAAAAATAGAGCAGTTATAACAAAGCATGCAGAAAATTTCTCATCCTTTCTTGACAAACGAAGTCTAAATTTCTGAAAACAAAACTTGCATTAATAACACTTCCAGATTTTACATTCCAAGTTCAGCAGCATTTGGCCATGCCAAATGATTCCAGCCCCTTTTTCATCCTCCAATGACGTATTTAACATTTAGGTTCGACTCTTTCTTTTCCTTCTGTGTCTCTTCATTTGGTTTCCAACAGTTTCGTTTCATTCCTGAAAACTCATTATCTGTTTTGTTTTCCTTTCTCATAACGTCTTGATGCATGGAGCGTTTCATAATTTTTTTTGATTGGTAGAAGGGGTGTTGAAAGGTCCCCGAACCTTGTACAAGAGGAATTACATGAATTCCAGAATGACCGAGGTGGTCCAAGAAGAAAATATTAAAGAGCGGGCAAACCTCCACACGAGGAAAGGTGTCACGAAATCGTGACCAAAATGGTGATGTCGCGAAATCGTGACAAGATGCGCCGAAGCTGCCAAGAGAAGAAAGGAAGTCACGAAATCGTGACAAGAAGCGCCGTCGGAGTCGAAGGAGGGAAGAAGTCACGAAATCATGACATAATGCAAGGTTGCTGCCAGAAGAGAGGAAGTGTCGTGATATCGCGACAAGTTGTTAGGTTGGAGCCGGAAGAGAAGAAGTGTCGCGATATCGCGACAATTGTGAAAGCCCGCTGTCGAAGAGAAAAGGTGTCACGAAATCGCGACAAGATGAAAGACCTCTGTCGAAGAGAAAAAGTGTCGCGATATCGCGACATTATGGAAGACCGCAGCCGAAGAGAAAAAGTGTCACGATATCGCGACAATCTGGAAGACCGCAGCCGAAGTGAAAAAGTGTCACGAAATCACGACAATCTGGAAGACCGCTGTCGAAGAGAAAAAGTGTCACGAAATCGCGACAAGATGGAAGACCACTGCCGAAGAGAAAAAGTGTCGCGATATCGCGACATTATGGAAGACCGCAGCCGAAGAGAAAAAATGTCACGAAATCACGACAAGAAGGAAGACCACTGCCAAAGAGAAAAAGTGTCGCGATATCACGACAATCTGGAAGACCGCAGCCGAAGAGAAAAAGTGTCACGAAATCGTGACAAGATGGAAAACCGCTGCCAAGGAGAAAAAATGTCGCGAAATCGCGACAAGATGGAAAACCGCTGCCAAGGAGAAGAAGTGTCACGAAATCGCGACAATCTGGAAGCCCGCCGCCGAAGAGAAAAAGTGTCACGAAATCGCGACAATCTGGAAGACCGCAGCCGAAGAAAAAAAGTGTCACGATATCGCGACAATCTGGAAGACCGCAGCCGGAGAGAAAAAGTGTCGCGATATCGCGACAATCTGGAAGTCCGCAGCCGAAGATAAAAGGTGTCGCGATATCGCGACAAAATGGAAGGCCGTCGTCGAGGAGAAAAAGTGTCGCGATATCGCGACAAAATGGAAGACCTCCGCCAAAGAGAAAAAATGTCACGAAATCGCGACATGATGCAAGAAAGCGCCTGAAGAAAGAAAGTGTCGCGATATCGCGACAAGTTGCAAAAAAGCACCTGGAGAGAAAAAGTGTCGCGATATCGCGACAAGTTGCAAAAAAGCACCCGGAGAGAAAAAGTGTCGCGATATCGCGACAAGTTGGAAGACCGCGTCCGAAGGAGAAAAAAGTGTCGCGATATCGCGACAAGTAGCAACCTCACGGCCAAAGCAAAAAGGATGTCGCGAAATCGCGACAAGCTAAAAATTCACGGCCAACGGTGAAAAGTGTCACGAAATCGTGACAAGTAGCCAAAACGCAGCCGAAGGGAGAGGAAGGATGAAAGGATGCGAAGACTCGTCCAGATCCAAAAGCAAACAAACCCGGTGCCCAGTTAACTCCTCACATTGTGCAGACATTGGATGTAGGAGCGTCCCTTAGGCCAATGGGGAAGGAATCTCTCCAAACATGAATATCCGTTTCGTCAACTCCCTTGTTAGCAAGCCAGTCCGCAACTTTGTTTCCTTCCCGATACTGATGCTTAATGATTAATTCTGGGTAAATGCCAATTAGTGCCTTGCATTCTTGGAAGATCGAAACAAGGGCCCAGGGAGGCACAGAGGTCCCATTGAGCCAGTTGATGCAGTGCAATGAGTCTCCTTCTATGATAAGTTTGTTGATGGTCAAGCCTTCCAAGAGAATCAAGCTTTGTAGCAAGGCCCGAGCCTCTGCCATATTGTTAGATTGAATTCCCAGGTTCTGAGCAAAGGCCAAAATTATTTCTCCTCTATGATTTCTGAGAATTCCTCCTCCGCCAGCCGCTCCGGGGTTGCCCTTGGCTGCGCCATCGAAGTTAAGCTTGTGCCACCCAGTAGGAGGTAAGACCCACTTGATAACAGACCTGTCGACAGAAGTACGGGGTGTAGCAAAAAAATTGAAAAGATTGAAAAGTTTAGTTAGGTCCGATTCAATGCCAGGAGGGGGGGTTTGGAAGACGAGACAAGAGAGGCATTCTCCACAGCAAGGGCCAAGATTTTGGCCACAACAATATTCTTATCAGTAGCATGGTTTTTGAAAATTTTGTCATTTCTCTCAAGCCAAATCTGCCACAGGAAAATGTGAAGGCAAGCTTGCCACATGAATTTAAGTTGACTGTTCTTGAAAGGCCGGGGCCATTGTTGAAAAAGGAGGGGAATGGAATGAGGGAGGGCTATGGAGATGGCGAAGGTGTTGAGAACCTGGTTGAGCATGGCAAGAGAGAAGGGACATTCCAGAAAAACATGCGAAGTTGATTCACAGGCATTTTTACACAGGATGCACCAATTGGGAATGAGTAACCCTCTGATTATCAAGTTGTCAGTGGTGAGGATTCTATTTTGGATGGCTAACCAACAGAAGAATTTGACCTTGGGAATGATCTTGGGGACCCAGACCTGGTTAGATAAGTCCCGGCCATCACTGGGAGCTTCTTGGCTGTAGTAGGCAGATTTAACAGTGAAATTCCCTGAATCTTCAAGGTTCCAAACCATGGTGTCATCTTTGTGAGAGTTGGGGATGATGCAGGTCCTCAGCAGGTTTTGTAACCGCTTGAGTGCCTCGGTGATATGCCTAGGCCCATTAAGAGCTAGGTGTTTCCATTCGGGTCTTGGAAGATCTGAGTTAATAAAATGACACACCTTATCTCCAAAGGTGTCTTCGATAACCGTCTTGAGCACTACAAGATGAGGGTCTTGGCTGAGAGGTTTGTCACGGATCCACGGGTCATCCCAGAAGTGAATGGTCATTCCATTTCCAAGACACCACCTTAAGCCTTCCATAATGATCTTCCTTGTTTTGGTGACACCATTCCAGAAATGAGATCCGTTAGGTAGATTGTGCTCTCCAAGAAAGGGAACCTGATGGAGGTACTTAGCTTTGATGATGTCAATCCAGGTGACTTTTTCATTGATGGTAAGTCTCCAGGACTGCTTGGCAATGAGGGCCATGTTCATCCGCTTGATGTCCCTGAACCCGAGTCCTCCATCCTTTTTCTTGGAACAAACCTTATCCCAGGCAACAAGGGAAAATTTGTTCTTGTTTTCATTTCCCGCCCAAAGGAATCTGCGTTGAATTTGCTCAATTCTTTGGCAGATGGAAGCTGGAGCTTTGAAGATAGATAAGAAAAAAATAGGAATACTTTGCAGGCAAGCCTGGACCAGAGTGGCTTTGGCTGCTGGTCGAGCATTGAACTTTTCCAACCTGCAAGTTTCTTGTTGAGGCGATCTAAAACAGGGTTCCACATAGCCGAGACCGATTTGCCGTGGAAAAGCGGTAATCCAAGATAGGTAGTTGGAAGGCTCCCAATGGTACACCCAAGGATCTCAGCAATCTTGTTTTGCCTGTGGATGGGAGTATTGAGAAAGTATAGCTTGCTTTTGCGGTAATTGACTTTCTGGCCAGCCGCCTCTTCATAAGAATCAAGAATGTTCTTAATGATTTTTGCTTCGGGAACAGAAGCATGAGAGGATAGAATAGTATCATCCACAAACTGTTGATGGGAAATGGCATTGGTTGTTGAGGTTGGTTTGATCTCGGAGACGAGTCCACTGTTGCAAGCAGCGGTAAGTGTTCTTCCAAGGGTTTCGGCCAGAATGATGAAGAGGAAGGGTGACAGAGGGTCCCCTTGACGGATGCCTTTGAAACTTTGAAAGAAGCCAGCAGGTGAACCATTGATAAGAACAGAGAACCAAGCAGTAGAGATGCATTCACGGACCATCTTGACCCATTCTTTGTGAAACCCAAACTTCTCAAGGACCTCGAACAGGAATTTCTAGGAAACCCGATCAAAAGCCTTGTTCATGTCAAGCTTAAGGAACATACTGGGTTTTTTATTTTTAGATGCCGAATGGGCCAATTCGTGGATGGTTATCACTCCATCAGCAATGAATCTGCCTTTGACCGAGCTCCCTTGGCACTGGTCGATGATGGAGGGAAGGATGTCTTTCAATCTGTTTGCCATGACTTTGGTGATTAGTTTGTAGATGACACTACAGAGACTAATAGGTCTGAAATCAGAGAGAGAAGCACGATCATTGGACTTGGGAATTAAAACAATGAAGGTGGAATTGGCTTCTCTTGGCATATTTTTGGCTCTCTGGAAGAATTTAACCGTAGCTACAACATCAGGGCCCACAATATCCCAAAAATGTTGGAAAAACCGGGGTGGGAAGCCATCAGGTCCAGGGGCCTTGTCAGGTTCCATTGCAAACAGAGCATCTTTTATCTCCTCTTCGGTGAAGAATTGGAGCAATTTCCCATTATCATCGTTAGACACCAACTTTGGTATGTTCTGAAGCAGAGAACTTGTTGTGCGGGGGTTGCAGTCAACACTTGGACCTAAGATTTCCTGGAAGTGGCGCACAGCTTCCTGTCTGATAGCATGGATGTCAGAGGCAATGGTGCCATCAGCCTTGGTCAACTCAGAGATTTTATTTGAACCTCTATGGCGCATGGTGGAAGCATGGAAAAACTTCGTGTTGGTGTCTCCTTCTTTGAGCCAGAGGCTTCTGGATTTTTGCCTCCAGTAGGACTCTTCCTTAGCCAAGGCATTGTGAAAGTTTGAAAGGAGGCTTTTTTCTTCCATGAAAGTTTCAACCCTCTGATCCCCTCCCTGAATCAGATTTTCCACCCTTTTGAGCTCATCCATCAAATGCTTTTTCTCGGTAAAGAGGTTGCCAAAAACCTCCCTGTTCCAGCATTTCAGCTTGAGCTTGACCGCTTTGAGTTTGAGGAACAGATTCGAGAGAGGGTTTGGACTAAAGTTTTGCTGCCACCATTGTCGAATACACCGACCTAAATCTGGATGGGTGAGCCACATATTTTCAAACCTGAAGGGGGTTTTGAAGGTTTGCTGGGGGCGGGAACAATCCAAAATAAGAGGGTTGTGATCAGATCCAATTTTTGGGTGGCTAAGAAGCCTGGCATCACCAAAAATAGGAATGAGCTCTTTGGATAAGAGAAATCTGTCAAGCCGAATTTGGATGTGGTGAATGCCCACCCGTCTGTTGCTCCAAGTGTAGTTGGATCCTTGGAGCGGCATGTCCATTAGCTCGTTGAGGTTGACAAAATCGTTGAAATCTTCAATGCAGCTGCTAGTGATCGGATTGCCTCCTTGCTTGTCAAACAGGTGAAGGGGAGTATTGAAATCTCCACAGAGCATCCATGGAAAGTCAGGAAAGTTATTGCGCATTGCGAAAATGTTATCCCACAACAATATTCTGTTGATAGGACTGTTTGGTCCATAAACATTGGTGGCAATCCATTGAAGGTTAGTGACTTTATTAGTGAACAAAATGTTGATGGTTCTGTCAGAGACTGAAAGAACTCTCCCCTCAATAGTTGACGGATCCCACAAACAAAGGAGACCCCCAAAAGCCCCTGAGGAGGGACAAAAGGCAAAATTGTTGTTTTCCCAGATTAGCTTGCAAACTTGAGTGCTGCTATTCTCGTCCAGTTTGGATTCTTGAAGAAACATGATATTTGGTTTTAGGGTTTTTCTCACCGATTTGATAGTCCTCTGTTTAGCAGTTCCATTGAGGCCTCTGACATTCCAGGAGACAAACTTCATCGAGTTGACTTGGGGTTTGCTTTGCGACCTCTGCCTCTCCCTTGAGACGGAGTAAGTTTAGGTCTAGCCTCATCCAAATCTAGGTGGGTGGGTTGTTCTGAAATAGGGCCCAAGGAGGTAGGCACAGATCCATCAGCCATTTCAATCTCAGTTGCTTTGGCAAGCTTTTCTGCATTGGACGGTCTTCCCCTTCTCTGTTCTTTGTTGACATCAGCTTTGGGAGCAGGAATGGGAGATTTCGATGGGCTGGAAGTTTGGAGAATGTCGTTGGTGTTAGTCCTAGGGACAGGCCGATGGGGGGATGGCGAGCGGGGAGACTGGCACGGGGCAACAGACTCAGGGGAGAGGGGAATAGGACGGTTCTGAGTCGGGGGAAGGGGTGGGAAGGGAAGAGGAAGGTGAGATGGACTAGAATCTGAGGGTGAGTTTGGGGAGGTCATTGCAGCTTTACCCTTGGACAAGGGAGACTGAATCACAGTGGGTGTGGGTAATACGTTTGAATCTATGGGAAGGTCATCGGAGATGTCCTCTCTAGTATGAATATTATTTAAGGGAGCAAATTGATTGGAACGAGAAGGCAGAGCACTTACATGGTTGGGAGCAGAGGTTTTAGGGGGGCCTACAGAACGGCCATGACCCCTGCCAGAAGCCTTTTTCTGGGTGTTGGGGAACTGGGAATCCTTCTTCCTGCCTGAATCATTGGGGATATCTTTTTTTTGGGAAGGGCATTGAGAAGCCAGGTGGCCCTGAGTGTTGCACTCCACACAAAAAGTGGGCTTGTTCTCGTACTCAACTCCTTGACGTCTTCTGTAGCTCCCGTAGGTGATGCCGATGCAGGTAGGCAGAGCCGAATCTAGATTAGCCATGACGCAGACACGAGCATAGGTCATTCTGGTTCTGGCTCGGGTAGCAGGGTCGATGGCGACTAAATCTCCAATCGGTTGAGTGATGCCTTTGAGTGCATCATTGTAGAAGAACTATGGGGGAAGCCCATGGAGTTTGATCCAAATCGGAGCGATGTTGATAGACTAGGTTTCAGGGTCAAAATCTTCCCCCCATCTCTGCAGAAATAGGCTGCGACGACCGAAAAACCAAGGTCCTCCAGTAAGAATGCGGTGGGTGTCGAGGGCATTGTTTAGCCTTATCATAAAGAACCCCCTAGGAAAGGCCACTAGCTCCAAGCTGCCTGACAACCGCCATTTGGAAAGAGCCCACTTGCGAATAGTTTCCATATCAGGTCGGGCACCGACAAATTTCCCAACCAGAGAGAGGGACTCTTGGAAGATTAGTGGTTCCATAGCCTCGCTTGGAAAAGAAACTTCAGTGCCCAAAATAGAGAAGGGCAGAGGAGTTTGGAAAGAGAAAGCTCCTGTCGAAGACCTGACTTTATCCGCAAAGGACAAAGACCAAGGTCATGCTTTGGAAGGAGAGGAGGGTGAAACCCTAACTTTGTCAGAAGCCGGTTTCACCACGTCGTTTGGGTCTTCACCGTGACATTTGCTGAGTGGGCCTGCAGTAGGCCCAACACCATCTGCAGGGCCCGAGGACAAACCTGCCAGACCAGCATCCTCCAGCGTCCCTCCAACATCGCCATCGCCATCGCCATCGTCCACAGACGCACCCGCTCCCGTTCTCGCCATTTTCAACGTTTCATAATTTTAATCCGCTTACTTTATTTCCTTTTCCATTCGTTAAAACACACATGCCAAATTCATAAAATTTAAAGCCACTGGCTTTTCTCCTCTTCCATAACGCTTTCCATGCATTTTTTTTTTACTTCCCCATACTCTTGTCACGTGGAGGTCCTTTAATAGCAATATGGCCATGGTTCTAATTCATAAGAATAAAACATAGATTAATAAGTCTTTGCTTTATTTGAAAGGGCCATTATAGCATAAAAAACCACTCATTTTATAACGCATGATGCTCCCTTGTAAATTTAGCATTATTCTCATAGGACTTCACGCCGAAAGTCACTGCACAACCCAAAACCTATACCTGCGTTTCCCTGAAACTTGTCGTCTCGTTCTCTGCCACTATCCCACTTGAGGTTGCTGAACATCGTCGCCATCCCCTTTGATTTATGTCGTAGACCTGCTTTGTTTGCATAGATTCCACCTTCTTCGTTGGAGAATCCCCATGCGTTTTCGTTGTATTCGCCATACCAATATTTCACGGGCCATAAATCATAGCTAATGATGTTTTTTTTTAATACCATTTAAGCCTATGCCTATGCTGTCCCTATGGAAATATGACCCCCTCTCTCATTCTACCAAGCAAATGATGTCCCCGTTTCATTGTTTTGTGGCTACTATTCATCGTCGAGAAATACCGGTTATTCTCCACTGATTCTGCCCTGTGCATCCCAGTGATCATCATTCTGTCCATGCCATTCGACTGCCACATTACCAGGACTGCATTGCCGCTTTCATCCGTATATCCCCATCGACCACCACCTTTGCATTGTGAACTCAGAATCATCGCGATACTTTGCCCAACTCACCATAACAATCACTGTGCTCATCTCTGGCCGAACTCTCCTGTGCTAGTCTTTCCGAAGACCATGGATGCAAGACCTAAAAATAATGCCTTCTTCTGTAACCTACTGTGTCATCTGCATTGGCATCTATCGTGGGCACTATGTTTTCCATTAAAACTCTTGTCACACCGCTCTCCTGTCTGCCAAGCTTATCGTCTGTTGAAATTGTGCAGTGTCCCGAACCCTTTCGATCGTTGTAGACGGTTTCATCACACCTTCGATGTTGCCACTCTACTTTCGATTTGTTGTCCTCCATTGTCGTCGGTGCTAGCTGCTGCCATATATTCTCATAATCATGGATGAAACGTTCGTCATCACATATGCCTTGTAATGAAACTCTCGCGCTCACCAAGCATACCGTCATGTTGTATTCCACACTCGGTCCTTCGTTAGCTGGTGAATGTCCTTCATATGACCAAATATTAGAATTTCAAATCCAATTTAAGGCAAAAATAACATAACCCATTAGAATTTCAAATCCAATTTAAGGCAAAATTAACATAGCCCATGAGCTTGTTTTAATCACGTATTATTTTTTTTTTTAAGCTTTAATATATATATATATATAATTTTGATATTATTCTTTTTATTGTTATGTTTAAGTAATACTTCTTATACACATCCACCATGGAGATTGAACCCGGGTCACATTATCAATATGTTTGTTTTATTTTGTATAGATGTATATTAAAGAGGTATTAAGGTGGAATGAAGTTTTAACATAAAACCTGTTTTATATATAGAACACAAGCTCATTATACATGAATGACAAAAAACAATAAATTTAACCATCACAATGTTAACAACAAAATATTAGCAATAACATTGCTAACACAACATTGACGAAAAAAAATCATCGACAACAAAATGACATTAAAAATCATCGACAACAATTTGACGATAAAAATTGTCGACAAGAAATTGACAACAATTTGACGATAAAAAATCATCGACAATAAATTGACAACAATTTGACGAAAAAAATCGTCGACAAAAATTGACAATAATTTGATGATAAAAAATCATCGACAAGAAATAGACAACAAAAATCAATGACAACAATTTGGCAAAAACTACAAACCCAAAACACAACGAAAGCATTAGACACTTAAAACAAACTGTAAACATCCAAACAAAAAGGTGGGTCCCCAATTCTTGGGGTCATTGTGGATCCACCACAACAGGACCAAATGGCCCCCCACCCATTTTGTTGTACAGTATGAATTTTTTTATTATTCTGTACTTAAAAAAAAATAGTCGGCTATATTTAAAATATATTTTATGGGTCTTTATAGCCATAAATTAATGTATGTACTGTTCTTTTGATTTCCACTTATTAAAACTGTACAGTCAATTTAATTTCCGTCAACTTTTGTTTCAATTTATTCACAGGTTTCTTTGTTTAAAAGAATGCCCTTATATATATATAAAATGATTAATATTTATTAATTATTAATATAATATTAATTATTTAATAAAATAAATTTTATTTATTTAATTGCATTTTTTTAAGCAATTTTTGTATTAAATTTTTTTTATTAAAATGAAATATATTTTTTTTATAAAATGACTAATATTTTTGGGCAATTTTATTTTAAGACCTAATAGTCATTTTTTGCATAATTGAAATGTATTTATTTATTTTTTTATAAAATGACTAATATTTTTGGGCAATTTTATTTTAAGACCTAATAGTCATTTTTTGCATAAATTGAAATGCATTTTTTATTATTGTATAATGCAAATAGAATCCTTTTATGCAATTTTTTTTTTGGCAAATTTTTAGTCAAATTGTCAAATAATTTAGACCTTATAGTTATTTTTTTCTCACATTAACATTGGTTGTTTGTGAGTTTGCTTGTTTTGCAAGGTTATCCAAGTATGTTTTGGAGTATACAAGGCAATTTTGGATCAACCTTTTCACTCTCTTCCCCCTATTTTTATTGATTTCTTCTAATCTCTCTCAAGCATTTTCTTGAAGCATAATGTAAATTAATGTAACTTGTATCTCTCATAATGAAAGTAAAAGAGAATGAAAGTGAGAGAGAGAGAGAGAGAGAGAGAGAGAGAGAGAGAGAGAGAGTATTTGTGTTTTGCTTTGTGTCTCCACTATCTCTTGTTCATATTTCTTACATTTTTTTTTTGCATTTTTGCATTTTGCATCTCAACTAATCTAACTACTAACTTACTAACTTGCTACTAAACAATCTACTAACCAACTAACTTGCAATTTATTAATTTTCATATTAATCAAGAAGGTTAAAAATGAATCAACTTACTAACCACAACTTTGGTATTTGATTAAAATTTACTTAATCTTGCAACATAGTTTATATTTGCTAAACATCTATTGAATCCAAAAGAATTTGCTCTATCGATAGCAAGTCCTTTTCGGGTCCTCGTACTCATATCCTTTTGGGTAGCTTGGTTGACCTTGGGTGAGATGAATTGGCAATTCATTAGGCTATAGAAAAACCTTAAAATGAACACTACCTTACTAACTTATTGACTATCTAACATTTAACAAATATTTTATGGTTCAATTCAAATTAGTTTATTTTGTTGCAAGATGGTTATTATGGTTAGTTACATTCTTATTGCAAGTTGATCTTGGTTTATTTCCTTTATTCAATTGCAATATGGTTATAGTAGTTCATGATGATGTTGATTATATTTCATGATGATGCTTATCTCTCTTGATGATGCTTAATTTTTATTATCTTTCATGATGTTTATCTTTCATGATATTTATCTTTGATGATTGAAAATTAGATTACTTGAAAGTTATGTTTTTTTTTTATATATGCAAGTATGTTTATCTAATTTTTTATTGCATCATTTATATCCTTTGTCAATGCATCTTATGTTTTGTTTATGTTCACTTTCTAAGAATGGTTGATCATGGAGTCTCCTTCACACCTAAGCACATCCTTGATGGATCAAATTTTGGAATATGGGAACCAAGGATGAGGGTTGAATTTCAAGCAAGAAAGTTATGGCCCATTGTGAATGGAGATGAAGCAATCCCAACCCAAGCAAGGGCACTTGAGACATACAATAACAAGAGTCACATTGCACTTTTCATTATTATCAATAGTGTGAGTGATGAGATATTGCTTACTATAAGCCATTGTGAGCATGCTAAATATGCATGGGATTTGCTAAAACAAGTCCATATAGAGTCCAACACATCAAGGAAATTCACTTTATTGTCCAAGATTATTATCACTATGCAAGGTGAAGAAGAAAATGCCTTGATATTCCTCTCAAATATGAAATACATGAGAACTCAACTATTGGCTTGTAATTGTGATTGGATAAGTGAGAAGCTCTTAAGATTTATCATTTTGAGGAACTTGTCAAGCAAGTTCAAGAATTTTGTCACCATTATTGAGACTAGGCTAGATAAAGAAGAGGATGACATTCCTCTTAACACTCTTTCACAATTATTGATTCAACATTAAGAGTCTCTTAATAGAGACAAAGTGAGTGGTCAAGTTGTCAAGGAGAAGAATGTTGTCTTGAGTGCCACTAAGGCTTCCTTCAAGAAGAAAAAGGTGTTCACTAAGTCCAACAAGGGAAGGAAAAATCAAAATTTCCAACCCAAAAAGCCTAGAGTTGATTTCACTTGTAACTTTTGTGGTAAGAAAGACCACAAGGAACAAAATAATTTCAAGAAGAAGAATATTGTAGAAAAGGAAGAGCAAGAAAAGGCTAAGGGACAAGGACCTAAGAAATGGTTTGGCAAGGGAAAGAAAAATAACAACAATGTAAAGAAAAATTCTAACAAAAATGCCTTTGTTTGTGCCCTCTACTCCATTGACTAATCTACTTCTAATGAATGGGTGTTAGATTTTGGATGCACTAACCATATGTGTTTTGAAAAGGATAAGTTTGAGAACTTTCATAAGCACTCTTCAGATTCAGTTGTCATTGGTGATAATACTAGACTTCAAGTAGAAGGTGTTGGCAATGTTGTAATTGAAGGGAGATTACTTGATAATGTCCTATATGTGCCTAACCTTAGGAGAAGTTTAATTTCAGTTTTGCAAGTTGCTATAAGTGGTCACACTATTAAGTTCAATGCAAATTCATGGAGCATTAGGAAAGGCATGCTACCAATCATTACAGGTTATGTGAAGAATAATTTTTATGTGTTAGGTAATGCTTCTCCTAAAGTATGTTTAGCAACTAATGTTTCTCCTAGTAGAAAGATTTGGAATTTAAGGTTAGGCCATACAAACTATCAAAATATTAAAATTATGAAGTCCAAAAATTTGGTTGAAGGCTTGCCTAACATTCCACCTTCTCATGGTTTGTGTGAAACATGCATCTTAGGCAAGATGAGCAAACAAAAGTTTGCAAAGGACAAGTCAACAAGGGCCACACAAATCCTTCAACTCATTCATACAGATATTATGGGTACATTACATGTTAGATCACTTGGTGGTGCATCCTATATTCTCACCTTTATAGATGATTATTCAAGAATGATCTTTGGGTATCTACTTAAGAATAAATCATATTGTTTTGAGACATTCAAGGAGTTTAAAACTTTGGTAGAAAATCAAAATGGAGCAAAGATAAAAATTATTAGAAGTGACAATGGAGGGGAGTCCAATAGCAATTATTTCAATGAGTTTTGTTCTTCTCATGGGATCAAAATGCAGTTTACTTGTCCATACACTCCTCAACAAAATGGTGTTACAGAGAGGAAAAATAGGACAATCATGGAGATGGTAAGATGCATGCTTGGTGACCACTTACCTCAATTTCTTTGGGGTGAAGCAGCCAGTACAACGATCTACATTCTTAATAGGTATCCTTCAAAATCAGTTGAGGGGAAGACTCCTTATGAGGTTTGGAATGGTAAGAAGCTAAATTTGTCACACTTAAGAGTGTTTGGATGTGATGCATTTTCATATATTCCTTCAGAAAAGAGGAAGAAATTGGACAAAAAGTCTCAAAAATGCATCTTTGTTGGCTATGATGCAGAACATAGGGGCTACAGGTTATACTCACCTTTTTCACGCATTGTATTTATTTCAAGAGATGTCAAATTCAATGAAGACCTTCTTGAGTTAGAAAAGGGTGGGCCTTGTGTTGAAATATCCAAGTGGTTGGATCATTCTAGGGATTCTAAAGAGCAAAATTTAGTTAGCCAAAGGATAACTAGAAGTATGACCCTTAACATGTCTCTTCTAGCTAAGATAGAGAATGATCATGAGCCTACTTATTACCAAGAAGCTTCACAACACTCTTGTTGGGTTGATGCCATGAAGGTTGAGATGGATTCTCTTCTAAAGAATAAAACTTGGGATCTAGTGCCTTATCCTAATAAGAGAAATGTTATTGGGAACAAGTGGGTCTATAGAATCAAGTACAATTCTAATGGAGAGATAGAAAAGTATAAGGCTATATTGGTTGCTAAGGTTTATGCTCAAAAACATGGCATTGACTATGATGAAACCTTTGCACCAGTTTCCAAAAGGCCCACCATTCGGCTTCTCATTGTTATTGTTGCTGCTCAAGGTTGGTAGATTTTTCAACTTGATGTGAAGAGTGCATTTCTGAATGGTGATTTGGATGTGGATATCTACATGAGTCAACAACAAGGATTTGTTGTACAAGGTAAGGAAACACTTGTGTGTAAACTAAAGAAAGCCTTGTATGGTCTGAAGCAAGCACCTAGAGCATGGTACATGAAGATTTCAGGTTACTTCTTATCTCTTGGTTTTGATAAATAATATTCAGATACAGATCTCTATGTGCTTAGTAAGGATAACTTGGTCATTTTAATTGCTCTATTTATTTATGAACTTGTTATGACTGGAAATGAGAATGAGGCCATTTTTGATTTCATATTCAAATTAAAATTAGAGTATGAAATGACTGACCTTGGTCTTCTACACTACTATCTTGGCATGTAAGTTTATCAGCACGAGGATTGTACCTTTTTGAGTCAATCCAAGTATATTGGAGATCTTATTAAGAGGTTTGATTTGGAGGATGGCAATACTACTTCAATTCCTATTTCTACAGGGGTTAAGTTGGAAGTAAGTACAGAATCTCAGTTGGCTGATGCTACATTGTAAAGGCAGATTATTGGTAGTCTTCTTTATGTTACCATCACAAGGCCAAATATTGCTTTTATAGTTGGTATGATGGCCATGCAAAAACCTTATATTGAGCACTTACAAGCTACCAAGAAGATTCTGAAGTACCTTGCAGGTACTAGATATTTGACACTCAAGTATTCTAGGCTTCCTTACTTTGCTCTTTTCGGCTATGCTAATACTGATTTTGGAGGAGATAAAATAGACAGAAAGTCTACCACAACATATGTTTTTAGTATTGGGTCTACAACTATCTCTTGGTCTTCCAATAAGCAAGATACAATTGCTCTTTCTACAATGAAAGTAGAGTATAAGGCTATGACAACAACTGCACAGGAAGCGGTTTGGATTCGTACCCTTATGAAGGAAATTGGCTTTGAGAAATTTGGTCCTTCATGTTTGCTCTCTGATAATCAATCAGGTATTGCCTTGGATAAAAATCCTATTATGCATCAAAGGATAAAGCATGTTGAAATCCAAGCCCACTTTATCAAAGAGAAGGTATTGGATGGGACTATTCAGTTGGAGTATTACCCATCATCTTCTAATTTTGCTAATTTATTCATCAAACCTCTTCCCAAGGAGCAGTTTTGTAAGCTGAGGGACTCACTTGGTTTGGTGAAGTTGTCCTCAAGGGGAATGAAGTGTAGTTACACTTGTGTGATGACAAATTCATCCTTATGAGGTGTTTTGTGCTATATATATGAGTTGATCTTTGGTGGTATAATTGCTTTTTGCATCTTTTTTATACATGGTACTTTCTTGTTTGCCTTGTGCAAATTTTGTACATGTTACTTTGTAGATGCAATTGTGCAATTATGGTATATGATGCAATTGCTTTATGTGACTCTTTTACATGGTACTTTCTTGTTACCTTGTGCAATATTTGTACATGTTTTTATGTAGTTGGCATTATGCAATTGGTTGATCATGGTACTTTCTTGTTAGCATTTATGCTACTTTTGTACATGATATTTTATGGTTGGCTTTATGCAACCGGTGTGCACACTTTATTATTTTAATATGCCTTATGCAACTCTTGTACATGGTACTTTTTTGTTAGCCTTGTGCTACTTTTGTACATGGTACTTTATAGTTTGCATTATCATGGTACTCCTTGTTTTCTTTATGCAACTTTGTACATGATATTTTTTGATCAACTATATAGCACGTGACTATAAGTATGGCTTGGCATATTTTTGTGATGACTTATAGTTCACTATTTGTTAGATAAGTTTTGTTATCATCTTTGGTTATTCATATATGTTGTGGTGAATATATTTATGATGATGTATCTAACTGATCTTATGTTGAGCTGCTTGTAGCTTGCAGGTACTTTCGTTTGAGGTTTTGCGAGGCTTCATTGAAGACACCCTTGTGATGTTTTCTTCTTGTCATTTGAAACCACTTGTGGTTGATGGATGGATTTGTAAGCTGCTTGTATCTGAAGCTACTCCGTTGGGGGCTTGCAGTCTCATTTTGGCCCATTATGTATTGGTGTCTTATTGTAGACCATTCTTGGTCATAGAAACTCATTGTAACTATATTACTCATTTGATTCTCATCCTCATTTGTATCTTTAGGGGGAGAATGTTTCTTTGTTTCATAATTCCTTTCCCCAATATTGCATTAAGGGGGAGTGTTGGAATATGTAATGCAAAATTATGTAAATTATTCTTAGACTAAAATATAAAGTCTAAATAATAATATTTGAATTAGAAAATAATTCTATTTTATGTAAAAATATTCTCACCCAATTAATAAATAAAATAAGGGTGATAGGAATATTTAATTTGTGAGAAAATTTTTTTTTCCCTTTTCTAGCAAATATAAAAAAGTAACTAATCATTTTTTAATATTTGATAGATGCCACTTGTCACACATCTCAAGATTAGATTGTGATAAGATTAGGGCAAAATTAAGGTTGTTCTAGAAAATATTAAAAATTAACTAATCACTTTTTAATATTCGATAGATGCCACTTGTCACACATCTCAAGATTATATTATGATAACATTAGGGTAAAATTAGGGTTGTAGTAGAAATGCTTCTCTTTAAATAGGGGTGTTGTCTACTACATCTTGTCATATATATTATTATTGACTTGTGTTGTAGTTGATGTTGATGCATATTGTTGCATAACATTGAAGCATTCTTGTATTGTTGAATAATTGAGTAATATAGTGAGATTCATAGTGGATGTTTCCCTTATTCATTTGAAGTAGGATTTTACCACTCAATATTTGTGTTGTGGGTTTTCCTCTTTTGTGTGTGATTAATCTTGTGGAGCATTATTTGATCTTGGAGAGACTTTGCTTTTCTCACAAATTAGGTCCTTTAAGTAGTTGTGATTCTGTAAGGATGAACTTATTTGTTGTCATGGTGGAAAAACTTGTGGATTGCCTTATGACTCCCTAGTGTTTTGAGTATATGATCAACTACTATCTTTCAATTCTAGAATTTTGTAGACTACCTTATCTCTTCCAAGTATTTGAATATAGATTTGATAGTAGAATTTAGCTTTCTTAGATTGACTTGATTCCCTTTTTGTCTCCCTAGTAATGTGATGACAAGTTTAAAATAATGTTCAACTCTTATCACTTTAAAATCAATTGTTTTAATTTCCCCTTCTAGAAAGCTTAAAGATACAGTTTCAATGAATAAGACTCTTAATATTTTTAAGATATTTAAGTTGGATTGTCTATATCTCTTCAATGTATTGAGACTAATAAAAATAATATTTCAACTTTTAAGCAATTTTAGAGTTTGGCTTCCTTCAACCTTTGTATAATGTAGGTTCTAAATTTCTATAATTTCTATTTGATGTAGGATTCCTTATATCTCCCTACTTTAGAAATTTAGAAAAACTATGTATTTGTAAATTAAACTTCACTTCAATTTGTAAGGAACCTTATGTATCCTTGTTTAATGATTTGCAAATATTCAAAGCAATAATAGTAATGGTTTTAATGCTCCTATTTTCTATTCCTTTATTAAGGCATTCAATATAATTTCTAGGGTATCTTTTTAACACCTTATTACTACCATAAAATAACTCTAGAGTATAAAACTTGGTTGACATCAACTTTAATATATATGTCTTAATTTCACCTTTGAACTTTGCAATGATTATGAGGATACATATTACCTTCCTAGCACCATCTATTACATGCAATATCACTATATTCTGCCTTGGGATAGACATGTAATCAATGTGGTTTCCTATGCATTAATGGTGGTTGATTCATTATTTCCTTCTTATCAACACACTCTGGTCTTTGAATTCTTTCTTCTGTATGTAAACACTTTACACGTTCCTTTTTTATTTGACTTACGTGTTGCCTTCCTCTAATGCATGCTTTTTTGCTCTCCTATAATGTTTTGTCCAAATCATGTGCTATATATACGCTTCTTTGATGTGCTTCACCTCTTGATTCTAACTGTTATGCAAGGTAGATAGTGCCAAGTGGCACTTAGGGTCTTCAACCTCTTTGATAACATCTCTACAAAACCTTTCTCTTACAACACCTATGCCAAGTGGTACCAAGAATCTTACTTCTTTCTTCAATGTCTTTGAGGTATTCTCTAACGCTTCTTGAGAGCATTATATGCTTGAGTGTATATAATCTCTACTATTAATTAAGATATGCTTGAGGTATCTTCAAACATGAGGTGTCTTCTCCTTTTGCTTACCCTAATGACACGAGGTATTTTCTCCATGTGGTGGATGCTCTTCAACCAATGTGCTCTAATATTGTTCTAGCATATTCCTTAGAAGTTATTCAATGCTCGCTCACTGCACTTCTTGAAGCTTCTCAAAGATTTAAGAATATTTTCTTCTCCTTCAATGGAAGAGGTTTCAAATGATATGATGGCAAACCATAAAAATTCTATATGATGTTATGAGGATGCAAATATTCTTTGTTATCCAATGCTTCTTTCAAGTTCCAACTAAGTATACAATGGGACTTGTAGGGTAGATTCAGGTAGTGAATAACTTCTCCTTATAAAACTGGTACACTCTTGATGACTCAACACCACAATTCGATGTATCTTCTCCTCTCTTTGGTGGTGCAAGATTGTTGGATTTGCCTTACACCCTATAAAAATTTTCAACACTGTTTACATGGCTCGAATGAGAATGCATACCTTCATGCAAGTCGATGATGTTGTGAGGGTAGAATGGAGACTAAGTATTAGTACCAATGATGCTTTCTCCAATTTTTCAATGTTGTTACATGGGTAGAATAGAAACTATGCCCAACAATGCTCTCTTTATTGGAACATGCACCTTCTGACTACATTGCTTGGGGTGGACTTCATTGTACCTCTTTATCTTACCTTCACCAAAGGCTCTTGAATGCTAGATGTACCTTACCTTACCTTCACCAAAGGCTTTTGAATGTTGGACTTACCTACTTTTATGACTTTAGTTTTGCTATTGATTTCTCTTACCTTTAGCTCAATAGTCCTTAGATGAATACATAACTTGAGAAGTCTTAAAATCAATCTTCTACTTTCACCTTTTTTATTGACTTCTTCTCCAAGCAATATCTGATTTGCTTGATTGTAAATGTGTAGGTTTGATGATGTCCAAGATGTATCCTTTTCACCTTGGAGATACTAAACCTTAGAGCTCTATTTAATGGCTCTAATATGGTGCTCTTGAAATCTTAAGATGCACTGATTTAAGTGCTTACCCCCTATACATTAAACTGACACCCTTCCTTTCACTAAAATGGTTTCAATGTTACCTTCTCCTTGGAAAATTTCTAATATTTCTCCTCGATTGGTCAACTTTCAATGATGATTCCAAGACTTTTAATCATGCTGATAGTATACCTTTTGAATGATACTGCTTTGCACTATATGATGTACAATCTATATTTTTAGAATAGTGTCTTCTTTTCTTTACTAGATAGTAGGATGTTGATATTTTATTTTTTCTTGAAATATATCCAACTCCTAATTATTATGTGTAGGTTTTAAATATTTTAGAAACTATATTCTACACTTCCTTGAATACTTAAACTAGAAACCTTCTCTTGCAACTTTAATCCTTGAAATTTGGTGCTTAATAAACTTAATAATAACTCAAATATGGATGTTCAATTAATGAACCTTTTGCACCTAAGTTGCATACCTTTTTAACCTTTGTTTGTAGATGGATTTCTTGGTGATTTGGATCACCTAATCACTACCTTGTGCTAGATGAATTTGCAGCTCTTACTTTCTGTCCAAAACAACTCTTTAACTCACCAATTTTCAGCTTTGAAACTCCTCTAACTTGTTACCCAAAAATGTAGTTTTGTGGCTTTAACTCTCTTTCAAGATACACCTTGAAACTTTGAAACTTAGTATCTATTAATACTACCCAAATTGCTACTTTCTTGCTATCCTCAAATCTAAAAATTTCATATTGTAAAGCAGTCAATTTCTCCTCTGAAATTTTGTCCTCAAATCTACCAAATTTGGTAGGAAACTCCTCCAAATCGCAGCTAATATTTTTATTCAAGAAACTTCAATTTTATGTTGTAAAATAAACAAATCTCCTTCTTCAAGTAATCCTTAAAATCCTCCAAAGGTAATCTTCAAACCTCTTAGGTTTGGTGGTTTCTTCTAGATTCTTTCTCCTTGTTGAAGTATGACTTAAATAATTTCCTATTTGTTTGCCTTCATCTCAATAATATGAAATTCATGAGGTTGTCACTAATCTCCTCCAAAATTTGGAAAACTTCTTGCCAAATCCTTCTCCCTTAGGCTTGTTTTCGAATGGTGATAATTGTCCCAAATTCTTCTCCAATGAGTTCTCTAAAATCTCCTCCAATGGTATTCTCCTAATCTCATTCAATGAGGCTTGAGGTCTTCTCCCAAGACCTCCAAATTTTATAGCTTCTCTTCTAGTCTACAAAACTTCAATGAGACCTTCCTTGATCTCTTTCATCTTCAAATATAGAATTTATTCAATGAGACCTCATTTGGATCTTCTTATTCAACCTGAAGTCTTCAATATTCAATGGAGATCTCCAATATCCAATTTTCTTCAGGAATATTTTCCTTGAGTCTCTTCTTCCTTCAATGAGATCTTCTTTCTAGGACCTCCTTGATTTACAGTCTTCAATGTGGCTTATTTGGACTCTATATCTTTTCTCAATATTCAACTTGAAGTCTTCAATATGCAAATATTGCAATGAGACCTTTTTCCTTAGGCCTCCAAATATTCAATCTCCAACTTGTTGCTTCAAAAATCAGATTGATTCCAAAGAAGATATTCTTCCTAGCTCTTGTAGGAAGCTTCCCAAATTTCTTTGAATCTCATTTTTTTCATGCAACAAAGTATTAGGAATTGATACTTTGAAAATAAAATAACCTTCACTAGTTAATTTTTCAATCTAGTGGAATCAATGTTGAGTCTTAGTCTTCACAAGTTTTTTCTACAACTCTGTGGAAAGACTCTAGCCAAATGCAATATCAAAAATTTTGAAAATGATATTTGCTATCTACTCTCAATCTCTCTTGTCTCTCTCTATTTCCTATCAATCTACCTAGTGCTCTAATACCATTGTTAGCTTTTGATGCTATAAACTTAAAGGAAATGCAACCACAAGTAATTAAATAAGAAAAAAATGTTATAACTATGATAATGGCTAACTAATAAGCATGTAAATATGATAAGAAACTTCAAAAAATACTCATGCAATAGCCATTAATAAAATATCACAAAAATGTACAATGCTATGCAATGGAGATCTTTAACTCTCCATATTGCAAAAATGCTCTACATTGTATCTAGTACTATACCTTATGCACTAAATAATCCTCTCACTCTTCTACTCTAAGAAGGCCTATTTATAGTGATACATGACTCTTGGTCTTCCATATTCCTGTGACACCTCACTATTATATTCTTAGGACTCATGTACATGTGGACAACATACACATTTACATAATTGCACATTCTAATGATACTTGTGCATTTATTACATTGCTTTAAGAAATACTTAAATCCTAATCTAATATAAACTCCTAATATAAACATGTACCCATGATGGTACATTAGCAAGCACAAAATAATGTAATATATTCCAACATATAAATCTAGTAATCAATCTTAAGATAATATTTAGAGAACCATTTTTTAAATCTTAATATAATATTACTATACATTTATATTTGTACAAGCAACTTCTCATATTATTAGTTATTTTAATTTTTTATTTTATAAGGAAAGCCATTGTAATGTGGTTAAGTATAATATCATGATAATGTGATCTATTGAAATAAATATAATATAGATGAAGATTATTTTAATCCTATATAATATACCAATTTTGTGTTTGATGTTGATGGTTAATCCTATTCTAAAATTGGAGGAACAAAAAATAATCCATTTAAAAGTTTAAAATCTCAAGCATTTAATTATTCATTACCAAATATGGATAAGTTGTTACAAAAGGTTATTCATGTCAAACTGATTTTCTTTATCTATGTATAATCTTGTTTCAGGGAGTATAGGCATTAGATAAATTTTACTATGTTATATGATAATTTTTTTTAATAAGCTATGTGTGGCTTCTATTGGGGACCACTCCAATTACAAAAATAAAAAATTACATTGCTCTCATTACATTTCTAACAAGTTAATTAAAGCATACCCATATTTGCATTTCTATCAAAGATATTCTCCATCTTTCTCAAACTGCTAATTTTCCATAATCAATTCTTTTTTTTGAAGGAACTAACAACAAGAACAACCCTTACATGACACATAACTCCAAAAAATACAAGGAAAAAAAATATAATAGTCATCCATCAAAGAGAAATTTTTTTTGATTATTTTTCTTTTGTAACAAAGGTTCTTTCTCCTTTAGAGTGGTAAATTCTGAGAATGCATTTTTACACTTCGAGCTCTTGAGGTAATATCTAGTTGTAACACATTTTGTAGGATCTTCATTTTCAAAAAATTGACCATTACCTATTATTTCATAATTAGCTTCAAGAATACCATATGAAGTGCTAATATTTTCCGTGGAACCATATGTATGGTTTTTAGTAATAATTTGGCTTTTATCGATGATCTGATTCAAATGCTTATTTTGGCATTGAGTCTTCTATTGCTTGCATGATTCTTGCTGAATAATTGGTGCATCTGGTGGATGGGCTTCTTTCTTTTGAACTAGGAAATTTGAAGGTTTTAAATCATTTGCATATAGGGTCTTCTCCTCCACCAAGGAGGAATCATATCATGATTGGATGATCGGGCATCTCTTCTTCAGGTGCCCATTTTGCTGGCAACCATAACATATTAGGGAGAAATTTTCATATTCATTATTTTGGATCCATTCCCCTTTGCTTGAGGAGATAGAATGGATTGAGGTCCAGCAACTAAAACATCCATCCAAACAACCAATCATGCTTTACTCATGTTGAGTGGTGTTTTCACCCAGTTGTGAAAGCACACTCTCCGATAGGATCTGAGTCCCAAAATCCTCTGCTTGCAAAGAAAATAACTTTCTCCAAGGTTCTCGTTATGTTTAAATGATGTTGTTCAAATGAAATGCCAGGAATGTCTTAGGGTTTGCAAGTGGATGTTAACAAGGGGCACTGATGGTTTATTTAATTTGAATTTCTAGTGGACTCAAAGTGAACAAACCTATTCTAATCTTCGATTCTGATGGATTTTCAGTTGCTTATTCAAATACAGTAATTAAACTGCATGAAATAAAGTAAGGGTTTGAAAAAATAAAACAAAGTAAATGGAAATAAAACTAACTACAGTCAGAATGCTGTCATCAACTCGATGAAACCGAAGATATTGAGGTTTTATGCATGCAACCTAACCTAATGAACCTGCAAATTCGCACAATCCAAATAAATTAGGTGCTTGGTTTCTAGGGTTTCTACTTGTAATTCCAGATTTAGGCATTCGCATGAAGCAACCAAGCACACTTGCATTAAACTTCACCTAAAAGCCTTAGAAATCTGGAATGAATGATAAAACATTAAATCATGCATGCACAAAATGACTCCTTCTTTCTCATCAATGAGATGCCAATACTCTGTATTTTTGTATTAAATGATGTATCAATTACATTTACAGATTGTTCCAGGCATAAATGTTCTAGAACAAAAAGAAGGAAATTGCCCAAGTGCAGGCCCAGAATGGCATAAAGCCTTTGTCTCTGCAACTATGCAAGCAGCAATTTCCAACCCCCCTCTTTCAATCTGCGCTTTTGATTTTATACTAACTGAAATGGCTCTTCGATTCCCTTTGTCGCTTCGTTTCACCTTCCTGCAAGTGACCTTTCAAATTCTCGCTTTTTCCTTACTTTCAATTCATGCTGGATGCCCAAACATGCGAAATCTTCCATTGCATGTAACGTTCCTACAATTCTGACACCTGTACGCCACGTGTCCTACGTTTTTTACATGCCTTCTGTAACGTTTTCCTGTGCAAATCATGACAAAAACTGCAAGCGACCTGTTCACCTTCTTAGCCGCGAAAACGCGACATGTCGCGAAATCGTGACATGTCGCGATATCGCGACGCCTTCCTTGCCCGTGCGCCCTCGACAGCTACTTGTAGCGATATCGCTACCGCTTCTATTCTGAGCCTTCCTTCCACAAACTGTAGCGAAATCGCTACCACTTTTGCCTTCGGACCTTCTTGCCGCAAACTGTCGCGATATCGCTACCGCTTTTGCCTTCGGACCTTTATGTCGCTTTCTGTCGCGATATCGCGACATTTTTCACCTTCGGGCTCTCTCGTCACAAACTGTCGCGATATCGCTACCGCTTTTGCCTTCGGACCTTTATGTCGCTTTCTGTCGCGATATCGCGACATTTTTCACCTTCGGGCTCTCTCTCCGCAAACTGTCGCGATATCGCTACCGCTTCCCCTTCGGACCTCTTTGGCAACTTTACGTCGTGAAATCGTGACCATTATCACTCTCTTGCCTTCTTTCAACAAACTGTCACGATATCGCTACCGCTTCCCCTTCGGACCTCTTTGGCAACCTTAAGTCGCGAAATCGCGACCATTATCACTCTCTTGCCTTCTTTCAACAAGCTGTCACGATATCGCTACCGCTTCCCCTTCGGACCTCTTCGGCAACTTTACGTCGCGAAATCGCGACCATTTCTTCGTCCGTACACTTTAGCTGCAATCGGTCGCGAAATCGCGACGCCTTTCCGCTTCGAGTCCCTTCGTTGTTTCCTGTCGCGATATCGCGACGTTTTTCGCTTTCGTACACTTTGCCAAAACACGTCGCGAAATCGTGACACTTTTCATCATCCGTACGCTTCGGCAAAACACGTCGCGAAATCGTGACACTTTTCATCATCCGTATGCTTCGGCAAAACACGTCACGAAATCGCGACCATTTTCATTCTTTTCCAGCGGCATGTCGCGATTTCGCGACACCTTTTCTTTTCTTCTCAGCGACATGTCACGATTTCGCTACACCCTTTCACTCTTTTCCAGCGATATGTCGCGATTTCGTGACAACTTTCAATTTTTCTTTTCTTTCTCCTTTTCGGCAGCGATGGAGCTACATGTCACGATTTCGTGACACTTTCCTATTTTCGGCAGCGATGGCGCGACAAGTCGCGATTTCGCGACAAGTCGCGATTTCGCGACATGTCGCGATTTCGTGACACTTTCAACACTTATGCATTTTTTCTCTTTTCTTCAATTTTAGCATCTGGGTCACCGAGATTCTTCTCTGCAAGCCTGCAAAAAGGTGGGTCCCCAATTTTGGGGTGTGTTGTGGATCAACCACAACAAATGGCGACTTCTGTTGTCAAATGCTCTTGAGCATTTTAGTAAGAACCCAACTCTGAAACATATCACAAACTCGCAAACATATGTTAGCACATAAGCAAAATAACAAATGCTCAAATATCAAAAGCACATGAATCATCAGAATCATCAAGTATTAGCTCAGTGTGTGCAATGAATTTCTTTTCCTATCATTTGAAATTGATCCACACTCCATTATCAGTTTTGCATGAATGCATATGTGGGATGGTGAATGATTTGTGTACCCTAATGAATGTGCTGGGAGATTTTTTTTTTTGTAAAAGGCATGGTCATTCTTCTATTATTATGTACAAGCATTCAAGATTGCCAAACCCTCTTAGGATCCACTAATTCATTACCTTATTGTATCCCAAAGTTGGTTATGAGTCTCTACCATCTAGAACCCATGTGCAAGTGAATGTGAAATCAGAACTTTGGGGAATCAGACTCCCAACCAACCGAGATGAGAGTTTAACCCTATCCTTACTATTCTGATTTAGAGTTCATTACCTCACTTTAAGCAAAATAATTAAACCAATTATGGAAGAAATGGTCATGCTAGTCTAACCCTCTAGACAATCAGTGGTCTTGTTTTTTAGGCAAGACATGATGCCATGCATGGGCATATCTAACCCCACAATCCAAAACTTATCTCCATTTCTTTGAACCTTGGGGATGACTACCCATCCTGGATAGGGACATGTAGTACGATCCTTACAATCCAAACTTTAGATGAAAAATATTAATTTTGTTGCTTAGACCTTGGGGATGACTACCCATCCTTTGCAGAGGACAAGTAGTACGATCCTTACAATCCAAGATTTATTATGAAATGAGACATAGGAGCTTTGGGGAATCAGATTCTCAACCTAAGCGAGATGAGAATTTATGCCCTATCCTTACTACTCCATGTAGGTCAAATCAAAGCTTTGGGGAATTGGATCCTCAACCTAAGTTCGATGAGGATTTAACCCTATCCTTACTACTCTGATTTTAGGCTTTAAGCTCTATGGAAGTGGTCAAAACCACTGTTTTAAGGATCATGCTGCATAAATAGGATAGACATGAAATACTTCTTTCGCCCAACCTTTCCTTCCAAGTTAGGTTTTGATCATTTTGCTCAAGATCCTTTTTAATGTATGAGACGTGCTTGGTTCTAGATATCTCAAGACTCAGTTTCCAACCTTAGGATTTACTTACATAAATGTTATAACACAACCTTAAGAGGATTTGACACACTTTAATGATTTGTATTTGAAATGCATTTGCAACTAAGATGGCATGTATTGCAAAGTGAGATGGAACATGAATGCATTATCTCTTGAATTGCAAATGAAAATGATTTGTCATGCAAAACTGACTCTTTCATGCATCACAAAATCAAACAATATTATTAAACTGTTTGTGTTACTTGTGGAGCTTTTACAAGACAATTCCAATGTTTCATATTCTCCCGATCTAGAACATAAGTTAGCATCTCAAGGCAACTTTTTCATCATCATTTTTTTTTTTTTTTATAGACAAACAAAACATGTCAAATAAACACACAACTTTAAATTCAAAATCCAAATAGCAATCCCAAAAATGAAAATTTGAAAACACAAACCAAAAACCAAAAACCAAAATTTATATACAAATGTACACTATAATACAAGATGATGCAAAGCTTAGCTTATCACTTTCCTGGATCCCACACATGATTAGAACATTTCAACAAAAATATGACATAATATGCATGCCAAATGTTGTGGGAATCTAAGATCAGACCAAACAATGCAACAAATTTCCACTTGCCATGCTCACCATACCAATTTGATTTAGTTCCAATAATACTCCCATAGGTGAGCATCAAATTACTAGAATGATTAGACAATAAATGATTTTCAATTTTATCATGTCTATTCTTTAAAATGTAAACTTCATAATTCCCTCCTTGATTTAGAATTAGGCTATCCTTTTCAAATATGCAATTTTGTAAGTAGGAGCCTATTTCTACAAATTTCAAAGCCAAATCATTTTCCAAATTTGTAGGCCAATCAAATTTGTGTAACAATTTACAAGCATCTAGGATATTTACTAAATTAGGATCATTAAAAGTTTTTATCCTAGATTCAATTAGTAATTGTTGATGAATTTTATTTAACAATTCAAGTGCATCAACTTCTTTTCCATTCATTAAAACCATGTTATTAAAGGTGTGATTAAAAATTATACCTTGTTTTTCATTTACCTTTAGTGACATTTCATCATTCAAATTATTTAAATTCAAAATATGGTCATCCTTTTCAATCCTCAAACACTCTTGGTCAAAGTGTATGTCAAGTAATCTGCTTTGATGATCACTTATTTGAGTTGCTTCCAATTGATCCATCTCTTTATCATTTGGTTCTAATTCTTTGTTCACTATCCATGGCATCTCTTCATTTGAATCCCCAAAATCATCATGCAAACTTGCATCCACACTTTCAATGAATTTATATTTTGTCCCCTTTTCAAATCTTGTGAATATGAGATCTTCGTATGATGTAGAAGGCTCAACATCCTGCATATCAAGTAAAATATGAGTTTCATCTATAGGGATGTGAGAAAAGAATGCATTACCATACCTTCCCCAACCATTGTAAAAATCGTCATCCAAATCCATGGAATGAAACTCCATGATATTTATGACATGATCTTTTGATTCATTCATAGATTCTTTTTCTTCTTTGTCCTTGGCAATAGGATCATTATAATCTTCCAAAATTTGATGAGATTTGAAACCCTCTTCCAAAACATCCTCAAATTGTACAGGAGTTGTAATATCTTCCTTTGAGTAGGCAATTATGTTGTCCTGTATATCAATTGGCACAAAAGTTTCATTAGTAGCTTTGGAATGAGTAAAATCTTCCCACTTCTTCCAAGCATCATAATAATCATCTTTCAAAATCAAGTGGTGACGTTCAACTATTTCTTCAACATCTTCCAATTCATCAATGTGTTTCTCATCAAATTCATCTTCACCTTCCTTAGATGGTTCAATTATTTCCAAAAGTGGGTTATTTCTTGAATTCAAATTTATAAGGCTATCATTGTCCAAATTAGTAACCCATGATTCATTATCATAATTTGGAGGGTGAAGAATTTCTTGATCTTTAATTTTACACATTTCATCAATAGTATCTTCCAAGAACAAGTGGTGAAATTCTATCATATCTTCAAATTTATTTATTGATTTTCTTTCCATTTCTCTTTCAACCACTTCATTCAATTCTATGGTGGGTTCCATCCATTCACATATATCAAACATTGTTGAATTTAGAACCCCTTCATCTAGATAATCATGTATCTCTACATGATCCTCACTAGTGGATGTTGTCTTAGCAATTTGCACCTCCTCTTGGACTACATCTAAGGTGGTCATAAAATTTGGGTATTCAAATTCATCCCCTTGATCATTTACCTTAGATATCATTGGAGTGGAGGGTGCTATGTTTGATGGTTGGTGTAGGTTGGCATCAAAAGAACAATCTCTCATGTGAATATGTTGTGCCTTTTCTTCTTCAAGACCTTGTCGTTCTATCTCTTCTAAGATCTCATGGATTCTCTCTAGGGACAAACCACTCAGTTTTTCCTCAATGAGTGAAGCAAGTGTGGGGTGTATGGCTCCTAGGTATACTTCCATGGCTTCTTCTTCCAATGTGTTAAAATTTTCCCACATTTGGGAGTGCAATTCATGAAATATTTCATTGAATTGACTCAAGGATTCATTAGACTCTTTACATATGGAGGTAAATTGATTTTTCAATATTTCTAAGTCAGCCTGATTACCAAAATGATTAAGGTAGGCTGCTTCTAGTTGTATCCAAGAAGTCCTAACCTCCATGGGTAGTTGGCTATACCAAAAGAATGGTCTATCATCCAAAATGTATGCAAATAACTTACAAGCCACCTCCTCATAGAAAATCTGGAATTGACATAATGCATCCTTGTAGACATGCAGCTTTTGCAAGTATCCTAGTGGCACCTCTTGATTAAAACATCGTAAAAAATCCAATAACATTTTAGGAATATGATATGGTACCACATGTATAGACAAACCCTCATAATGATCCTCTATTATTAATACCATTCTCTCTCTTAGAGATGTTATTTCAGCTCTTAGGGATACCATTTGCTCCTCAAGTGTTGCCATTAGTGAACTTAAAATGTAATTTCAGAACCAAATCTGTTGAATATTCAACCTGAATTGCTTAAAATAGAACAGGTAAATAAATTCAGACCGTCCTTTTTACAATCCATTGAATGTTAGAGGACTAATGCATACAAAAATTTAAAATTATATTACACTAAAAATAAACCCGTACGTCCCTCCTAGCACCAATCCGTTGAGTGGTGTTAGAGGCCGTATATGCTAATAAAATGGACTTGAAATTTTTAGCAATGTAAAGCTCTTAAACAATTAAAAACCCATAGCATCTAAAATCACGATAAAATAAACCCTTTTCAGGCCCTCCTTCTAGCGCCAATCTGTTGAGTGGTGTTTTCACCCAATTGTGAAAGCACACTCTCCGGTAGGATCTGAGTCCCAAAATCCTCTGCTTGCAAAGAAAATAATTTCTCCAAGGTTCCTGTTATGTTTAAATGATGTTGTTCAAATGAAATGCCAGGGAATGTCTTAGGGTTTGCAAGTGGATGTTAACAAGGGGCACTGATGGTTTATTTAATTTGAATTTCTAGTGGACTCAAAGTGAACAAACCTATTCTAATCTTCAGTTCTGATGGATTTTCAGTTGCTTATTCAAATACAGTAATTAAACTGCATGAAATAAAGTAAGGGTTTGAAAAATAAAACAAAGTAAATGGAAATAAAACTAACTACAGTCAGAATGCTGTCATCAACTCGATGAAACCGAAGATATTGAGGTTTTATGCATGCAACCTAACCTAATGAACCTGCAAATTCGCACAATCCAAATAAATTAGGTGCTGGTTTCTAGGGTTTCTACTGTAATTCCAGATTTAGGCATTCGCATGAAGCAACCAAGCACACTTGCATTAAACTTCACCTAAAAGCCTTAGAAATCTGGAATGAATGATAAAACATTAAATCATGCATGCACAAAATGACTCCTTCTTTCTCATCAATGAGATGCCAATACTCTATATTTATGTATTAAATGATGTATCAATTACATTTACAGATTGTTCCAGGCATAAATGTTCTAGAACAAAAAGAAGGAAATTGCCCAAGTGCAGGCCCAGAATGGCATAAAGCCTTTGTATCTACAACTCTATAAGCAGCAATTTCCAACCCCCTTCTTTCAATCTACGCTTTTGATTTTATACTAACTGAAATGGCTCTTCGATTCCCTTTGTCGCTTTGTTTCACCTTCCTGCAAGTGACCTTTCAAATTCCCGCTTTTTCCTTACTTTCAATTCATGTTGGATGCCCAAACGTGCGAAATCTTCCATTGCATGTAACGTTCCTGCAATTCCGACACCTGTACGCCACGTGTCCTGTGTTTTTTGTGCCTTCTGTAACGTTTTCCTGTGCAAATCATGACAAAAATTGCAAGCGACCTGTTCACCTTCTTAGCCGCGAAAACGTGACATGTCGCAAAATCGCGACATGTCGCGATATCGCGACATGTCGCGATATCGCGACGCCTTCCTCGCCCGTGCGCCCTCGGCAGCTACTTGTAGCGATATCGCTACCGCTTCTATTTTGAGCCTTCCTTCCACAAACTGTAGCGAAATCGCTACCACTTTTGCCTTCGGACCTTCTTGCCGCAAACTGTCACGATATCGCTACCGCTTTTGCCTTCGGACCTTTATGTCGCTTTCTGTCGTGATATCGCGACGTTTTTCACCTTCGGGCTCTCTCGTCGCAAACTGTCACGATATCGCTATCGCTTTTGCCTTCGGACCTTTATGTCGCTTTCTGTCACGATATCGCGACGTTTTTCACCTTGCTCTCCCAAACTTCGCGATATGCTCCTCTCTCCCCTCGGACCTCTTGAACGTCACGACCATTATCACTCTCTTGCCTTCTTTCAACAAGTCGTGATATCGCTACCGCTTCCCCTTCGGACCTCTTCGGCAACTTTACGTCGCGAAATCGTGACCATTTCTTCGTCCGTACACTTTAGCTGCAATCGGTCGCGAAATCGTGACGCCTTTCCGCTTCGAGTCCCTTCGTTGTTTCCTGTCGCGATATCGCGACGTTTTTTCGCTTCCGTACACTTTGCCAAAACACGTCGCGAAATCGCGACACTTTTCATCATCCGTACGCTTCGGCAAAACACGTCGCGAAATCGTGACACTTTTCATAATCCGTACGCTTAGGAAAAACACGTCACGAAATCGTGACCATTTTCATTCTTTTCCAGCGGCATGTCGCGATTTCGCGACACCTTTTCTTTTCTTCTCAGCGACATGTCACGATTTCGCTACACCCTTTCACTCTTTTCCAGCGATATGTCGCGATTTCGCGACAACTTTCAATTTTTCTTTTCTTTCTCCTTTTCGGCAGCGATGGAGCTACATGTCACGATTTCGTGACACTTTCCTGTTTCTAGCAGCGATGGCGCGACATGTCGCGATTTCGCGACACTTTCAACACTTATGCATTTTTTCTCTTTTCTTCAATTTTAGCATCTGGGTCATCGAGATTCTTCTCTGCAAGCCTGCAAAAATGTGGGTCCCCAATTTTGGGGTGTGTTGTGGATCAACCACAACAACTCATAATAATTTTACTGGATATATTTTTCTTTGTTTGGGCATCCATATATTGGAATGCACCAATGGCATTACCAATTTTGGTGAATATCTTATCTCCCCAAAAAACCACCAGGAGGGCATAAATATTCACCTAGACTAGGAATCCATTAATGTCTTCTGTATAGGGGTTGAAACTAGGAGTCCAAGGTCTTATTTATACACCCCTTTGTTTGAATAACCAATTTATCTATAATCCATTACCCTATCTCTATACGTTAAATTAGAAAATAAAACAAAAAAGAATTTTTTGGGTAGGAGAGTTACTTGAAATTATTTTGTATTGGTCCACCAATATTTAATGTATGCTTTGAGCTCCTCTAAGCCTAGTCTTTTGCCCTTCAGTTTGCATATATTTATTCAGGCTTCATGATCAATCAAATCCAACCTAAATTCATCCTTTGAAATCCTAATAGAGGGTAGAGGTTCATCCACCTACAGACACAAATATATTTGAAATATATTTCTTCTAACCAAAGAGGCTTTCTCACAGACTAAAGAAATGGTTTATGAACAACCCTCTTCCTTCAATTCTTGATCGCACCTAGGGTTTGCATCCCTTTCGTGAAGAGTGTATCCAAATATATCTCTTTGTTCCATCGCATGACTGCACCTAGGGTTTATACCCTTTTCACAAAGACTATAGTCATAGTTGAACTAAAACTTAGGTTTTATTTTTAATGTTATATGATACTTTACATGTGTGATAATGGAGTATGTAGCTTAACTAATAATGGGATGACTTATCAATAGGTAACAACTTTTACCCTTTTGATTAGATTGATCAATTTGCTATTATGTTTTTAGAGGATAATATAGTCTTTTTGAAGATGCTATCATTATGCAAGTTTAGAGTAATTCTTTACAATCTATATAAATTACATATCATTAAGTCTAGAGCGGGATCTGAGCAAAGTAGGATTTGAGTGGGATCTATATTGTGAGATGAAGATTTAATTTTTTGCAAAGACTATCAATGGAGGGAGAGGGGGTGGCCCCCCAAGGCCACTCGATTTTGAACTTTAAGGGGGCGGTTGCGGGTTCTTCAAAATTTAGCCCTGATATAGTTGGTAAATCATATGATTTATTGAAAAAATCTTGGACTAGTGCGATGGGTTCAATATCAGTGGGTGATGTCAAAAAGATGAACGACTACCTTCGTTGTAAGGAGAAGCAACCACAAATTCAAATGCAGCCTGAAGTGGTGGTAAATGAGGTTATTTTCTTACAAGCCAAAACCCTTATTTGCATATTCATTGGAATTAGAGTAGACCTAAGAAGTATTGAGGTATGGACAATATAATATTAGAAAATTGAAGGTAAGTATGATGTTATTTCTACAAATGGGTATTGTTTAGTTAATTTGTATAAGGAGGAGGACAAAATAATTTTTTTGAGGGTGGCCCTCATTTCATGGGCCAAGTGGAGCTATACATGAAACTGTGGCATGCAAGGTTCAAGCTAATGGAAGAACTACCTTCAGTTATCCCAATGTGAACCAAAATTCAATGTTTTCATTTGGAGCTTTGGAAGGATATTTTTAGAGATATTGGGGACGCCATTGGGACCTTTGTTTTAGTCTTTGATATTACAAAGAGAATGAAGTTTACTAATTATTCTAGTATTTGTGTGGATATAGATATATCTAGTTCTCTCCCATATTCTATTGACATCCAAATTGGGGAGGTGGTACATGTTTAGGCTCTTAACTATGAGGCAATCCCCTTCAGGTGGAGACATTTTCATCTTTACGGTCACTTGGTATGGGATTGCTCCAATAATACTAAGATGAAGAAAAAAGAGGAGGATCCCCATCAAGGGAAACATGTGGAAGTGAGGGAGAAGGATGGTTTTCATGCGATTATAAACAATAAAATATCTACAGTTGGTGGTTGAAAAGATAAAGAGCATTTGGAAATTCCTTTCAAAAATTAGTTTGATATCTTGGGATTTGGGTCTAGTGAGGTGGATGTGGATGTTGTGGGGGAGATTACCCCTCTCATGAGTAGGTTGTTCAAGATTATTTGGTGTCATTCCCTTGTAGTAGGGGTGATACCCTAATAGATATGTGCAATCCAAAAATTTTGGAACTCAGAAGGGGGTGGCTAGGCCCTTGGAGGAGTAGATTCTAGTGAAGGCCAAGGTTGTAGTTGAGGATGATACAGGGAGGGAGGAAAGAGTTATCAAGGTTGAGAGGGATGGAAGGAGAGGAATGGGAATTAATACCTTAGGGATTACATCAAGCACATCGAGGAAGCATCAAGGAGGGAAACAACATGTAGTTGGAAGAAATTTAAAAAATGACAAGTGAGATAAAGAAGGGGAGCATTTGGTGGAAGCAGGGATTATGCAAACTATTGATCATATATCAAATATTTCTCCAAATGAATATTATTTTGTGGAATATGAAGGGCTTGGGAGAAAAACCCAAGCAAAATATTGTAAAGTGTTTGATTAGACAATATACAAGAAAAATACAATGATGGTTTGTCATACTACATTTTTGAGGAGTCCTCCTCTAATATGTTGTTTAGTGTTTAGGCGCAACAATGCTCTTTTATGCAATTTTTTTTTATGCTCTAATTGGGAATTTAGCATCTATGGAATTATATGCATGTATATTTGGAGGCAGTTCTAGGTTGTGGCCCATAGATGGAAGGCCTTGCGACTATGTAATCTAGTATCTATTTAATAAATCAAGGTGATGGTTGGATGCATTTTCCTTAGATTTTGCTTGATCGGCTTTCTTGTGGGATATAATGAAAGGTTGTGTACAAATTACTTTTGATCAAGCCCAGGCATATATTTGTAGGTCCAACCAAAAATATTAGGCCTCTCTTTAAGGAGAGAAATTATAATGGCTTGCTCCTCTAGATATAGACTTTCTTCGAACTTGAATTTCTTTGGTTGAGTATGATCATCGCTAATATCCATCTTAAAAGTTGCCTCTATAGCCATATGTGACCCATCCTCTAGCTAGTTAGGCATGGGTATTAAATGAATGTTGTCGATAGGATTTATAGGTCCAACTGACTCAGGATCCAAACCAACATGAAATACATCATATGCACAGCCTGGTGCAAAATGAAACAGCTGCAACATATCTTTATTAGGGAAAATATCCTCATGCTCTATGGGCAAAACAGTGTGATCCCACTCAATAGTGTCTACATCAAGATAAAGTGGTTTAGTAGGATCTACTGGATTATGAAGTGGAGTGGTCAAATCAATGGAGATCGTGTTGATGGATGGCATGAAATCTCTAGGACCACATGGGTGAAATCTTGTCTCAGAGGTTTTCTCTCCATACTCATGATGAGGATTCAAGAAAAAATGGATATCCAGATCTAGCCTATGAGTAGGTCGTATAATAGGATCGTTGGGTTCCAGGAGCTCTCTAAACATAGGTAGAGGGGGATTAACCACACGGTGAATGGCATTCAAGTCAAAAAGTCTTCCCAAAAATCTTAAGCCAGGGTATATGGCACGAAGTGCTACTTCTCTTTCTACCAAAATATTGACTTGTAAATGATGAGGTCCAAGATAGGCCATCTTAGTCTCATCATCAAAGTCATCATTGCTTATCCAAAAACCATTAGCATTGGTATGCGATCCTAAGACAAGGGACATGTGTCTCGGTCCTAAATAGGTCATTTTTGTTTCATCTTCATATTCTTTGTCACTTATGAAGATGCCATTTGCATTATTTTCTTACCCCAAGCTATGAGGTCCTTGTCTTGGCCCTAGGTAGGCTCTTTCTATTGATTTCTATAACTCATAGCCACTTTTGTCCGATATGTATCCACTCTCACTATGGCTAGACCAAGTAAGGTTTTGTAAATAGTGAGGTCTATAATAATCTAGGCTTGTTTGCACCTTATCATTATTTAATTCATATCTATTTTCTTCTTTCTCTTCTTCCCACAAGATGCAACCCATTGGGGTGGCGTCAATTGAGAAGTTTGGGTGATAAATGTCTGGTGGAGGTATATTTACCATAGCCACTGGTATGTTGATTAGATGTCTGGTACTTGGGGGGTGATAAGGAATAAAATTGATGTCTTATCCTAACCCCAATCTTAATCTATACAAGACTGCCACTAGAGAGTCATCTTGACCTCTGATGTAGTAACCCAACCCAAACCTGTCGATGGAAAGTTGGTAATGTGGCTCGTATGGCCTTCTATGCCCTTGCTCATATATACCAAGACCATAGCCATACCAATGGTAATTCTCAAAGTATTTTAGACAAAACTCAGGATTAGAGAGGTAGTGAACATTAATAGTGAATGTTTCACTATTGTTCTCCTCTATTTTTGAAGATTCTTGAGCATAGTCTAGATTGGCATAGACAAATTTAGTTTTATTAGGAGGGATTCCAAGAAGAACCACTATTCTGATTGGTGGTCTAAGGTTCTTTGATCACCCCATGTCTTGTGCAGACTCAATGATGGGCGTGAATGTTATGTTCTACACAAGGTACTATCCTATCCCTGTACTTGCTAGGTGTATTGTCGTACGTGAGGTAGATGATCCTACAGACGACATTGGCAAAGCGAGTTCTAGTATTTCCTTAGTCGAAGTTGTTTGTAATTTTTGCTCTAGTCTAGTATGAATAGTCACCACAGGTTGGGTTGATGGGCCTGGAAACAATGCCTTTGCCTAGGTGCTTTTGGGACATAACAAGAGCTTCAGGAGGTTGTGGTTGACCATATCATCTACTCCTAGTGGTAATGTTAACAATATCTACCATTCTGACATACCCATGGGTAGGTGTGTCGATTCAAACTTGATTGACTTGGGCACCTTGCCCTCTAAGGACCTCATGGTTTGGCAACAGGTTTTTGTATATGCCCATATATCTGTTATCAGGAGCCAATGGGTTATCAACTTTAAGCTCTCTCGCTTCAATCATATTTTGTACTTGATCCTTAAAGCCAATGCAAACCTCAATGTCATGCCCTGGTATTCTATGATAAGGGTAAAAGTGATATTCCCTATATCACTTTGGCTTAAGATGGTTGGGATCTAAAAGAGGTACATCAGCGAATTTGATCTTTCTCGCCTCGCTCAACTGATTGAAGATCGATTAAATTGTCTTGTTGAGTGGTATTTTCACACACTTGTGAAAGTATACTCTCCTTTAGTATTTGGACTCCAAATCCCCTCTTGCAAAGAAGTCAAACAAACAACTTCTCCAAGGTCTCCGCTGTATTAGCATTTGCGACTGTGTATTAGTTATCTCAAATGAAGATATTCAATTAAAATGCTTGGAACACCTTAGTGATTGCAAGTAACTGTAAACAAGGGGCAATGTTGGTTTATTTTACCATGAAAATTTAGTGATTGTTCATTATTTTACTTTTTTTAGATTTTATAATTTTTAAATGTTCATTTTAAATAAATTAAACCTTCTGGAAAATAAAATAGAATGAACAAAAATGCAAAAAATTAAAAATTGAACACGGTCAGTCTGATGCTATCCTATTCCAGCAAAACCGAATACGTGAGAGTTTCGTACATGCAACCTAGCCTATTTGACCTGCAAAACAAACACAATCAAAGTAAACTAGGTGCTAGCTCCTAGGGTTTAAAATAATTTTTAGATTGTAGACATTCACATGAAATAACCCAAAACAATGGCATGAATTTCATTTATAAATCTAAAATCTGAAAGGAGAAAAATAGAACAGTTAAAATGAAGCATGAAAAAAATTTCTCATCCTTTCTTGCCCATAAAATGCAAATTTCTGAACAATTCTACATTAAATATATGTCCTGTTACAATAGCAGAATCTCTGGTTTTTCTCAAAACTAGCAAAAGTGGAAGAAAAGCACTCCATAGCAGGCTTAGAATGGCTAATCACCCTCAACTCTACAACCCGCTTGCAATGGTTTTCGACCTCGTATCAATCTATGCCTCTGCATTTTATACTTGTTGACAAAATGCTTCTCCTTCCATGACGGTTCATTTCGTCTTCCAGACTGCTTCGTTTCACCTTCCTCGCCTTTCCATTGCTTTTGATTTTTCTCGAGATCTCTGTGAACTGTAACGCCTCTATAGACTTTACACATGTACGCCACGTGTTTCGCACTTTTTTGCATGTTCTGTAACGGCCTATGTAAATCACGACAAAAAATAGCATATAGCTTTGCTCCTTCACTTTCATCGCGAAAACGTGACATGTCGCGATATCACAACATTTTCTTGCCAACAGCCTTGTCCGCCTTCATGCACAGCGAAAATGAGACATGTCGCGATATCGCGACATTTTTTTGTCAGCAGCTTTGTTTCTCCTCATGCATCGCGAAAATGAGACATGTCATGATATCGTGACGTTTTTCTGTCAGCAGCTTTGTTTCTCCTCATGCATCGCGAAAATGATACATGTCACGATATCGTGACATTTTTCTGCTTCAGGCCACGTGGATGCAACCTGTCGCGAAATCGCGACGCTTTTCTCTTTCAGGCTGTCTCGCTGCTTTCTATGGCGAAATCACGATGCTTTTCTCTTTCGGGCTGTCTCGCTGCTTTTGGCCATGAAAATGCGACATGTCATGAAATCGTGACATGTTTTCCTTTCATACCACTTTGCTGCTTCCTGTCGCGAAATCGTGACGCTTTTCTGCTTCGTGCCCCTTTGCTACTTTTTGTCGTGAAATCGCGACGCTTTTTCGCTTCGTGCCCCTTTGCTGCTTTTTGTCATGAAATCACGACGCTTTTCCACTTCGTGCCCCTTTGCTACTTTTTTGTCTCGAAATCACGACGCTTTTAGTGCCTTGCCCTATTTGACTAGTTTGACTGCAATTTTGTGACATGTCGCGATTTCGCGACAATTTTTGATCAATGCCTCCTCCTGCTTGCCTAGGCCGTGAAAACGCGACATGTCGCGATATCGCGACACTTTTTTTTTTGGCCGCGACAGAGCGACATGTCATGATATCGCGACACTTTTTGATTTTCGGCCGCGATAGAGCAACATGTCGCGATATCATGACACTTTTTTATTTTTGGCCGCAATAGAGCGACATGTCGCGATATCGCAACACTTTTTTATTTTTGGCCGTGATATAGCGACATGTCACGATATCGCGACACTTTTTTTCCTTAGTGAAATTTTTTTTTTTTTCTTGATTTTTTAGCATCTGGGCTACTGCAGTTTTCTTTGAAAGCATGCAAAAAAGGTGGGTCCCCAATTTTGGGGTGTGTTGTGGATCAGCCACAACATGTCTCAGATAAAGGTGTATAATAGGAAGGAGTCTTATGTTCTCGGTTTTGCCCTTGATTTTTCTTTTGATTGTAATTGGCTAGTGGGGGTTGTGCTTGATAGTTTTGGCAGCCCCATCCTTAGGTACAACCAGTGCAACTTGATTGACTAAAGTAGGGTTGCCCTACTTTTGCTTGTATTTGCCATTCTTGTTTCACTCCTTTTTGGTTTGGAGTTTAATGGTTTCCTCATCTACTTTGATGTCCTCAATGAGCTTGGCTTATTCCAATTCTTCCTCAAATAAAGGATATTGTTGAAGCTGTAGCAAGAGGTAAATGTATTTAGAACAACTCTTGGTGAACATGTAGACAATATCTTTCGTGGGTATGGAGAATGATAACTTTGCCATGAATTTTCTCCATCTATCCCCATATTCCATTACTAGCTCATCATCATAATGTCTTAAGTTGGCCAGATCTGAAAGGTTCACCTTCTTCATAGCATCTAAGGAGAAACATTTTAAGAAAACATTTACTAGTTGTTCAAAACTAGATATGTTGTGCTTAGGAAGTTGGTTGAACCATTGAGTGGTAGCACCTGAGAATGTCATAATGAAGGTTCTTAGCATAAGAGCATCATTGTATTCAAGATGAAAATATGCATTGATAAAATTGGTGACATGCTCTTGTACATCCTCTTCACCCTTGAATTTTTCTACCCTAGGCATCTCAAAGTGCTTAGGGTATGCAGGGCTAGGAATTGATGGGCATAATGGTTGATTGTGTATTTTTCTCAATGTTGGTGAGTTCCCAGCTGTCTCTTGTTTTTCAAAGGCTTTCATATTTTCAGCAAGTGCACAGAATGCCTTTGATATGAGGAGTTCCTCCTCTTGCAGGCCCCCTCGTGGTGGTAATGGAGGTAGCCCTATGTGCACTTGACTTGTTATATTCTCTTTCCTTCTATGATGGGATTTAGGATGTGTTGGATCCTGACTTATCATGTTTACCCTTTCCCCACCAATTAGATTTTGTTCATGATTTGGTTGACGGTTTCATTGTGGGTTATATTCTTGTCTAGTGTGCCCCTCTTTTTGCAAGTCAAAAAATTCATTTCTTGGGTGATCACTACCATTTTCTTGTAGGTTTATATGAGCTATTTGCTCTGCTTGTTCTCTTAAACGTTTCTCATGTTGGCGCAAAATTATTTCTCTTTGTTTTTCATGCTCAAGAGCTTCCACTAGCTCTCACTCTTTACGTAATGCATTTTCTAACTGCCGCATGTGGTCAGAATGTGATATTATAGAAGAATCATGTTTGTCTGATTCTGTTCTTGTGGTTCAGATCCACATATTCATTGAAGAGGTTTTCGGTTTTTCTTTGCTCTTACTAGCTAATGTAGCTTTTTCAGTGTGTTGGTAGGTATCTCTATGATCAGACCCTGTATGTGTACTACGACGTCACCCTAAAGCATCCCCAGGTTGGGAGGTACATTTAGAAGTAACAATTCATGAACTTTCAGATGCAATTTTTTTTGTGGCTACAGTCTGTAGGGGTGGCCTCGAATGAAATCGATCCAACTCATATAAATTTCTTGTCCTCCATGGTTGATCCCTTTGGATACTATTTACTCCAATAAGGTCATAATCTAGTGGAATCCTTCCTCTTGTGTGAAGGGTTCCTTCTGTTTGGTACCTATGACTAGATGTACCTCTAGTTCCATGTACCTCAGTGGGAATATCTGTTCTAGGTGTCTCATGTGAAGTTTGAGATGTTGTGACTCTTGTGTGTCTTTTTTGTGATGCAAAATTTGTGGCCCCACCTACCCTCCATGAGGATGGATATGGAGAAACCTCATCATCTATGTGTGAAGAATGGGGTCTAGAACCTCTCTTATGTCCATGTGGGGAGGAAGCTCTTAAAGCCTCCTCATGTCTTTGAGAATTTTTTGTGTGTTTAGAGGAAGACCTTGAGGCTCCCTCATGTCTTCCTAAAGATGATGGTTGTGAAGCCTCTTTTTTTTTATGATTTAGTTCCATGGTGTGTCTCCCTAATTTGGGTTTCTCTAGGAGAATCCCCAAGGGTTGAGTTATCACCTCTCATACTCACAGAACTACGTCTAACAGTCTTATGAGTAAGCAGTTCAATGTTACTATGACTTTGTCTATGGGTATGTGTTGATTCAGATTATCCCTTGGTATTGGACCGAGGCTATTTACTTCTTATTTTTACCATTGTGTTTATGAATTAGTCTTTTGGATTGCACTTTAGAGATAGCCAAACAATATCAAGAAAGTATTTATCTTGATTAACAATTTATGTGTGCCCTATACTATTTGTTGTGTTGTTGTTCTTGTCTTCCCGCTCTTGTTTTGGATTTATAATGAGGAGACTCATCTATAGTGGGAATAAAGAACACTCATTCCAAACATGATTTTCTCAAAAATAGACTAGGATACACCGCTTAAATCCCAGTGGGGGGTTCGCCTAGCTCTTCCACTCTAAACCAATGATTGCTCCAATAGTGGGAGATAGTTTGAACACGAGTATCTTAGTAACAATATAAAGAAGTTCTAAATTCTGTTCTAAGAATATCTAGGGGGCAAGCTGGTGGAAGGAGATGAATGCCAATTTTACTAGACTGAATTGAGGTTTGGTGATGAAATCCAACTCCCCAATGTTTAAAACATATGTGTGTGTGTGGGGTTCATTTTAAATTTACATAAAATGAAATGCATCATATAGTAGCAATGATTCTTTCCTATATGCCTGATAGAAATGATGTTTCACTTTTCATAAAGATGCATAATTAGTATGAGTTTCATGGATGCACTCTATCTTGTGCAAATATGGTATTTAGTAGGGCCTCAAAGCAAGCAAACCAACATACAATTTCTAGCACACTGGATTCTAGGGTAAACTTTACAAGCATAAAACATAGGGTATGCATATGATATGAGTTCAACAATATAATGGGCAATACCACAGATAGTATAACAATCATGGATGTAAATAATCATTCTTATCAAAAGAACTAATTATTTAGGCATTCATATGTGAAACGTGTTGGCTTGTATGTATTTTCTTGATAAGCTTTTGTAATTTAAAATATTCAAAATAGTCAGTGGTCGTGTACATATCATTTTTGACATCTATCCGGTATCTATCCTATTTTGTTAATACCTTTTAATTCACAAAACCTCATAAAGAAAATTGATGGTATGATTTGTTGCTATGTAAGATGTTTTTGAGGTTTTCCTTGAGATTCAAAACACCCTAGTTACCCTATCAACAACTGTGTATTGACCATACAAGGTTTTTGAAAAGCATGGCTTTCATCATGGACCTAGATATTCATTATCCCTGTGTGTGTAAATGAATATGTTTATATAGAACTCAAGCATTTCCTCTAATGTCAGGCAGGATTCTTTCAGCCCATTGCTAATATCAGGGATCCTCAAGTGTTCATTTGATCCTATGTTGGACTATACCACTAGGTAGTCTTGGGTCACCTAAAGCCAGCTTATCCACATGCAAACATTGGTCTATATAAATGCAAGATGCTTATTGTAATAGAAATATCGTTGTGCTTACGGCTCGATCATGTTGAGGATTCTAGGGATTCAAGCTCCATTCCCTTCTTTTCTTTATTTCATTTGGGATACTTGCTTGTACTTAGTGATGAAAATCACTGTTTATTTTGATTGTTTTTTTCTTTTTGAATTTTGTCTTATTTTGAGCAAGGGATTTATGTAGTGATGATAATCACTTGTTTATTCTACTTATGGGCTTTTCATACTTCGAATCTATGGTTTTGGAATTTTGGAATTTTGCTTTGTTCAGGATTTTTGCAAGTTTTGATTTAAGCAAGGGATTTAAGGTAGGGCGGAGCTTGTCCTTTTGCCAATTCTCAGCATATTTGAACCAGTAGCATAGGGGGATAAGCAAGGAAGACCCTTTTCACTTAAGGTGACATAGACCACTTCTACATATTTCATCTTTCCCTTGTACCAGCTAGGATTTTAGTGTTTTAATTAGTGATGGGATCTTGAATACTTGAGGCACTATCACAACTAAAACTGACCCTCTACTAACCAAGATGGATTTCCATAAAATTTGATATAATCACTAGGTATAATTAAATGACTGGAAAACCTTAGCTTATTTTGCATAACAACAGGAAATGGTTGTGTTGAAAAATATAGTTACACACCTGGATGAATGGGTGAAGATGGACTTGAATATTTGTGGTTGGGATACAATTATGGCATCGTTTACGAGATTGTGAACATAACGTATGTAAATGCAATAGATATGAGTGTTTAATGTAATGCAACTATGTGGATGCAGATGTAAAATGTAAATGTTTTTATATTTTATTTTTGCATTGTTTTTGTGCTTTTTATTATTTTGTTGTGACCAAAGGGCTTATTGTGCCTTTGGAGATTTTAGGGATTTGACCAAGCGACAAGAGGATACCCTTGGAGAATTTTTGATTAAATTTGACCAAGTGATGTGAATATATCCTTGGAGTCATTTTGGTTGAATTTTGACCAAGCGATGTGAAGATACCCTTGGAATATTTTTGATTGAATTTTAACCAAGCGGTGTGAAGATACCCTTGGAGCATTTTTGATTGAGTTTTGACCAAGCGGTGTGAAGATACCCTTGGAACATTTTTTATTGAATTTTGTCCAAGTGGTGTGAAGATGCCTTTGGAGCATTTCTTATTGTATTTGACCAAGCGACTTGGACACCCTTGGAGCATTTTTATTGATCTTGACCAAGCGGTGTGAAGATACCCTTGGAGCACTTTTATTGTATTTGACCAAGTGGCTTGGACACCCTTGGAGTATTTTTACTGATGTTGACCAAGTGATGTGAAGATACCCTTGGAGCATTTTTTATTGTATTTGACCAAGTGGCTTGGACACCCTTGGAGTATTTTAATTGATGTTGACCAAGCAGTGTGAAGATACCCTTGGAGCATTTTTTATTGTATTTGACCAAGCAGATTGGACACCCTTGGAGTATTTTTATGGATCTTGACCAAGCGATGTGAAGATACCCTTGGAGCATTTTTTATTGTATTTGACCAAGCATCTTGGATACCCTTAGAGCATTTTTGTTTTTGATTCCTTGGATATTTTTGTATTTTATGTATATTTGAATGTTTTTGTGTTTTATGTGTGAAATACCTTTAAATGAATGATATTGAGAGGCTCAGGCTCTTCAACACCATCCAATGATGTGAGGCGATATGTCCTAGGACCAACATTTTCTGAAAACATATAGGGGCCTATCCAGTTTTCCACAAATTTGTCTCATAGGTGCGGTAGCAGATTCAAATTTTGTTGGTTTTATTTGAGCACAAGATCCCAAACTTTGAATTATCTTAAATGGAATTTACTATTATAAGCTTGCACAAGGTGACCTTGATAAACATGGAGGTGCTCTAAGACATTGACTTATCATTCATCAATAAGCGTTAATTGATCAAGGCAGGCTTGTCGCGCGACGTCATCATCTACGAAGTCCTTATGTTATGCGCATGGTTGGAATCTATAACTCTAGGGGCATGATGGCCTTAGCGCCATACATGAGAGAAACCGATGTTACCCCAGTGAGTGTTTGCACACTAGTACTGTATTCCCACAACACGAAAGGCAATTGCAGATGCCAGTCTTTATGATTTTATTTCACTATTTTCCTCAAGATGAAGACTATTGTTTTGTTTGAGGCTTTTGCTTGCCCATTTTCTTGTGGATAGTACGACATTGAAAAAATAATGCTGAATGTGATATTTGTTCATTAAAGCACACACATTTTTTTCTTGAAATATGGCCCATTATCCGATATTATCTTCGAATGAACCCCGAATTGACTTATGATATTGTGGAGAATAAACCCCGTAATCCTTGGTTCAGTCGTTAATGTCAAGGGAATCACTTCAATCCATTTTATGAAATACTCAATGGTCATTATGATGAACGTGTGTCAGTCTGAGGATGGGGGTGAGATCTTCCCCACTAAGTCTAGCCCCATTGTGAGAAAAGACATGCTTCTTGGATGGGTTGCAAGGCTTGTGATGGCAAGTGAGTGAGGTTTGCATGATGATGGCACTTAACGTATTTCTTGACATAGTCACAATAGTCTTTCTCCATAGTGGGCCAATAATAACCTATTCTTAATATGTGCTTAATGATGGCTATGCCAATGAAATGATCGCCACACGTACCATCATGAGCTTGCAAAATTGTCTAGGATGCTTGCTGGGGCTCAAGACAACGAAGGAGAATTCCATCGTAACCTCATATATAACAGATATCCCTTAGAAAAATATACCTCATTACCCTTTGCTTAAATTCTCGTCTTTCGACATGCGATAGACCTTACGGTACCATTCCAAGTTTTAGGAAATCCCATAGTTGGAAAATCCAATCCTAATAAGTCATATCTTCTATGGATAAAACAACATGCTCCTCCTATTATCTAGAATTTGAGAACACATATTGAGAAAAAACTCTATGGTGAATGGGTGTACCACACTCTAGGGGGCCTTGAGAAATCAAAGATTCCCAAGGTGTCGTTTGCAAGAAAGCTCTAGCTTTAAAGGACCAATATTGATATGGCTTGGTTTGGATAATGTTGACTAACTCTTGATTGTCAATAGCCTCACGTTATATTACTGAGTGGATGATCACTTTAATGTGAACGGTTGTGAAATCAGTAGACAAATTCTGAGGGATTAAGGACCCCAAAGCTGCCATGGTGTCTACAAATCTATTTGATGTACAAGGGATTGCCTCGATGTCATATCATTCAAGTTGGGCTAGGTAAGTATCATCAAGCTTTTTGTAAGATTTTAGGATGGGGAACCTGCATTGAAACAACCCTTTGACTTGATTCACTATGAGCAAGGAGTCACCAAAGATATTCAATCTTTTAATGCCCATTGCTATGGTTGTTTGGAGTCCCAAGATCATGGGCTCATACTCCGTGTTGTTGTTTGTGCAAGGGAAGTCTAATTTGAATGATAAGGGCAATGGAGCACCCTAGGGTGTGATAAATATTATCCCCAGTTCACCCCCTTGCTCACATTTCGAACCATCGAAGAACAATGCCATGTCTCTTTCTTTCTCAGGTTCTTCGAGTTCCAGCAGATCTGATAATACAAAGACTACATCATCGGGTAATTCTATGGTGAGAGGCTTGCTATCCTGAAGAGGTGCCTCTACTAATTTATCTACTATGACTTATCTCTTGATGGAATTTTAGCTTATGAAATGTAGATCAAATTTTGTCAATAGCATGATCCACTTTGCAGTGCATGTATTGTGATAGGTCTTGTTAATCATGTACTACAAAGGATTTTGTTTAGATATGACGTAGGTCGTATGGCTGAACATGTAGTGTTGCAATTTTCTAGTTGCAAAGACCACTGCCAAGCACAACTTTTCTACATACGCATATCCTAGCTCATAACTCACCAAGGTGCAGCTGATGTAATATATGGCTTGCTCTTTATCTTATGTGTTTGTTTGGGCCAACATGGTGCCCAAAGCAAAATCAATAGCTGATATGTACAATAAAAATGGTATGTCTAGCCTTGGTGGATCCAATACTGGTGGTGTTGCCAGGTATGTTTTGATCTCTGCAAAGGCTTTTTGGCACTCTTCATCCCAATGAAATGGGACATCCTTGTGTAGTAGCCGATTCATGGGTCGACACTTGTCTGATAATTGAGCGATGAATAATTTTATGGATGTTATCTTGCCTTGCAAGCTTCTCAATTCCATAATGTTTGTAGGGACATCCATTCCCAATATGGCCCTTACTTTTATCGGATCAAATTCAATGCCTCTCTTAGAAACAATGAAACCCAAGAGCTTACCAGAAGTCGTGCCTAATACACACTTCAAGGGGTTCAATATGATGTTGTGCTCAATGAGGTGATCTAAGACTTTTGTAAGGATTTCGACGTGATCTTGCCGCAATAAAGACTTGGACAGTAAGTCATCCATGTAATATTCCAAGATTTGATGCATATATTCATGAAATATGTGTCATGGCCTGCTGATATGTGGCACCAACATTCTTTAGGCCAAATGGCATCACTCTATAACAAAATTTCCCCCACAAAGTAATGAAAGTGATCTTATACTGGTTTTTGAGTTTGATTCGGATTTGATTGTATTCAAAAAACCCATCCATTGGTGAGAGCATCTCATGGCCTGTAGTGGAATCAAAAAGAGCATCTATGTTTGGCAATTGGAATGAATACTTTGGAGTTTCTCTATTCAAATATTTAAATTCTATGCAAATACTGACTCTTCCATCAGGCTTTCCTATGGGAACCATGTTCGAGACCCATTTCGGATAGTCAATGGGAACTATAAAATTTGCATCCAACAGTTTTTGCAACTCATTCTTCACCATCAAGGTGATGGTTGGATGCATTTTCTTGAGATTTTTCTTGACCAGCTTTCTTGTGGGATCCAATGAAAGGTTGTGTACAAATTACTTTTGATCAAGCCCAAGCATATATTTGTAGTTCCAACCAAAAATATTTGGCCTCTCCTTAAGGAGAGGAATTATAATGGCTTGATCCTCTGGATATAGAATTTCTTCGAACTTGACTTTCTTTGGTTATGATCATCGCTAATATCCATCTTAAAAGTTACCTCTATAGCCATATACGACCCATCATCTAGCTAGTGAGGCATGGGTATTAAATGAATGTCGTTGATAGGATTTATAGGTCCAACTGACTCATGATCCAAACCAACATGAAATACATAATATGCACAGCTTGGTGCAAAATGAAACGACTGCAACATCTCTTTATTAGGGAAAATATCCTCATGCTCTATGGGCAAAATAGTGTGACCCCACTCAATAGTGTCTACATCAATATTAAGTGGTTTAGTAGGATCTATTGGATTATGAAGTGGAGTGGTCAAATCAATGGAGATCATGTTGATGGATGGAATGAAATCTCTAGGACCACATGGGTGAAATATTTTCTTAGAGGTTTTCTCTCCATAATCATGATGAGGATTCAAGAAAAAAGGGATATCCAGATCTAGCCTATGAGTAGGTCGTATAATAGGATCGTTGGGTTCCAGGAGCTCTCTGAACGTAGGTAGATGGGGATTAACCGCATGGTGAATGGAATTCAAGTCAAAAGTCTTCCCAAAAATCTTAAGCCAGGGTATATGGCACGAAGTGCTACTTCTCTTTCTACCAAAATATTGACTTGTTGTAAATGATGAGGTCCAAGATAGGCCATCTCAGTCTCATCATCAAAGTCATCATCGCTTATCCAAAAACCATTAGCATTGGTATGCGATCCTAAGACAAGGGACATTTGTCTCAGTCCTAAATAGGTCATTTTTGTTTCATCTTCATATTCTTCGTCACTTATGAAGATGCCATTTGCATTATTTTCTTGCCCCAAGCTATGGGGTCCTTGTCTTGGCCCTAGGTAGGCTCTTTCTGTTGATTTCTCTAACTCATAGCCACTTTTGTCCGATATGTATCCACTCTCACTGTGGCTAGACCAAGCAAGGTTTTGTAAATAGCGAGGTCTATAATAAGCTAGTCTTGTTTGCGCCTTATCATTATTTACTTCATATCTATTTTCTTCTTGCTCTTCTTCCCACAAGATGAAACCCGTTGGGGTGGCATCAATTGAGAAGTTTGGGTGATAAATGTCTGGTGGAGGTATATTTACCATAGCCACTGGTATGTTGATTAGATTTCTGGTACTTGGGGGGTGATAAGGAATAAAATTGATTTCTTATCCTAACCTCAAGATTAATCTATACAAGACTACCACTAGAGAGTCATCTTGACCTCTGATGTAGTAACCCAACCCAAACCTGTCGATGGAAAGTTGGTAATGTGGCTCATATGGCCTTCTATGCCCTTGCTCATATATACCAAGACCGTAGCCACACCAATGGAAATTATCAAAGTATTTTAGACCAAACTTGGGATTAGAGAGGAAGTGAACATTAATAGTGAATGTTTCACTATCGTTCTCCTCTATTTTTGAATATTCTCTGAGCATAATCCAGACTGGCATAGACAAAGTTAGTTTGATTAGGAGGGATTCCAAGAAGAACCACTATTCTGATTGGTGGTCTAAGGTTCTTTGATCGCCCCATGTCTTGTGCAGACTCAATGATGGGCGTGAATGTTATGTTCTACACAAGGTACTATCCTATCCCTGTACTTGCTAGGTGTATTGTCATATGTGAGATAGATGATCCTATAGACGACATTGGCAAAGCGGGTCCTAGTATTTCCTTAGTTTGATCTTGGTGATCTTCCTCTTCCATGGGACTCGAAATTTATGCAATGGATATAGTAAAAAATTCTTTGGGATTTTCTTGCTCGATTAAGAGTGATTTTAGCTTCTGATTGTCTTTAGGTTTAGGCATTGACAGTCTCTTAGAAGCGTTAGCTTTTTTAGGTATACGAGGAGGTGTGGATGTGGATGGGTCTTTCTATACCCCTTTGTCTTTGTCATCTAGTTACGTAGTTCGAGATGAAGGTCCTACGTACAGGTGGGTAGATGGAATGAAAAATTCTCCTAGAAAATCCACCTTATGGACATATTTGAATGGCTCTTCATCAGTCAGAACCACATAGACTTTATCCTCGTGCACATACTTGACACATTGGTGTAAAATCGAAGGAACACAGTTCATGTCTCTTATCCAAGGATACCCTAGGAGGATGTTGTATTGCATAGATCCATCTAAGACATGACACATCACAAGGATGGTCTTGTGCCCCTCCTTAATGGGTAGGACTGTCATTCCCAGAGTAGTGCATAAAGCATCATTAAAGGCTCTTAGTGTGTAGGCCCCTAGAAAAATATTAGATTTGGGGATCTTAAGGTTCCCTATGGCTTTTATTATGATGATGTTGATTGATGAACCTGTATCGATCAAGACTCACTTAAAAGGTAAATTATTGATTGATTCAACAATGTGCAATGGAGGGTCTAGTAAGGCATTGGATACTGTCTTAATATCATGAATTACATGTTCTTGGCATTGTTGCACTTGTTCCACAAAATGAGTGAACGCATTCGCATCCTATGGTTGGAGCTCAATTGATCTCAAGATTTCCATCAGTGTCTCCATGTGCTTTGGGGACTATTATATGAGCTCATAAATAGATAACTTAGTTGAAGTTGTTTGTAATTTTTGCTCTAGTCTAGTCTGAATAGTCACCATAGGTTGAGTTGATGGGCTTGGAAGGTTGTTTTACCCATGCCTTTGCCTAGGTGCTTTTGGGACATAACAAGAGCTTCAGGAGGTTGCAGTTGACCATATCATCTACTCCTAGTGGTAATGTTAACAATATCTACCATTCAGACACACCCATGGGTAGGTGTGTCGATTAAAACTTGATTGACTTGGGCACCTTGCCCTCTAGGGACATCATGGTTTGGAAATAGGTTTTTCTATATGCCCATATATCTGTTATCAGGAGCCAATGGGTTATCAACTTTAAGCTCTCTCGCTTCAATCATATTTTGTACTTGGTCCTTGAAGCCAATGCAAACCTCAATGTCATGCCTTGGTATTCTATGATAAAGGCAAAAATGATATTCCCTATATCCCTTTGGCTTAAGATTGTTGGGATCTAAAAGAGGTACATCAGATAATTTGATCTTTCCCGCTTCGCTCAACTAATTGAAGATTGATTACATTGTCTTAGATAAAGGTGTATAATAGCAAGCAGTCTTACGTTATCAGTTTTGCCGTTGATTGTTATTTTGATTTTAATTGACTAGTGGGGGTTGTGCTTTATAGTTTTGAGGTTGTTGTGGAGCCCCATCCTTAGGTACAACCAGTGTAAATTGATTGACTAGAGTAGGGTTGCTCTACTTTTGCTTGTATTTTCCATTCTTGCCATTCTTGTTCCACTCCTTTTTGGTTTGGAGTTTAATGGTTTCCTCATCTACTTTGATGTCCTCAACGAGCTTGGCTTATTCCAATTCTTCCTCAAATAAAGGATATTTTTGAAGCTGTAGCAAGAGGTAAATGTATTTAGAACAACTCTTGGTGAACATGTAGACAATCTTTTCTGTGGGTATGGAGAATGATAACTTTGCCATGACTTTTCTCCATCTATCCCCATATTCCATTATTGGCTCATCACCATAATGTCTTAAGTTGGCCAGATCTGAAAGGTTCACCTTCTTCTTAGAATCTAAGGAGAAAAATTTTAGGAAAACATTTACTAGTTGTTCGAAACTTGATATGCTGTGCTTAGGAAGTTGGTTGAACCATTGAGTGGTAGCACCCAAAAATGTCATAATGAAGGTTCTTATCATCAGAGCATCGTTGTCTTCAATATGAAAATATGCATTGATAAAATTGGTGACATGCTCTTGTGCATCCTCTTCACCCTTGAATTTTTCTACCCTAGCATCTCAAAGTGCTTAGGGTATGCAGGGCTAGGAATTGATGGGCATAATGGTTGATTGTGTATTTTACTCAATGTTTATGAGTTCCCAGCTGTCTCTTGTTTTTCAAAGTCTTTCGTCTTTTCAGCAAGTGCACAGAATGCCTTTGAGATGAGGAGTTCCTCATCTTGCAGGCCCCCTCATGGTGGTAATGGAGGTAGCCCTATGTGCACTTGACTTGTTCTATTCTATTTCCTTCTATGATGAGATTTAGGATGTGTTGGATCCTAAATTATCATGTTTACCCTTTCCCCACCAATTAGATTTTGTTCATGATTTGGTTGATGGTTTCATTGTGGGTTATATTCTTGTCTAGTGTGCCCATCTTGTTGCAAGTGAATGCATTAATTTCTTGGGTGATCACTACCATTTGCTTGTAGGTTTATATGAGCTATTTGTTCTGCTTGTTCTCTTAAACGTTGCTCATGTTGGCGTAAAAGTCTTTCTCTATTTTTTTCATGCTAAAGAGCTTCCACTAGCTCTCACTATTTAGGTAATGCATTTTCTAACTGCCACATGTGGTCATATTATGATATTATAGAAGACTCATGTTTGTCTGATTCTATTCTTGTGGTTCAGATCCATAGATTCATTGAAGAGGTTTTCACTTTTTCTTTGCTCTTACTAGCTAATGTAGCTTTTTTAGTGTGTTGGTAGGTATCTCTATGATTAGACCCTGTATGTGTACTACAACGTCACCCTAAAGCATCCCTAGGTTGGGAGGTACATTTAGAAGTAACAATTCATGAACTTTGAGATGCAAAATTTTTTTGTGGCTACAGTCTGTAGGGGTGGTCTCAAATGAAATCGATCCAACTCGTCTAAATTTCTTATCCTCCATGGTTGATCCCTTGGGATACTATTTACTCTAATAAGGTCATAATCTATTGGAATCCTTCCTCTTGTGTGAAGGGTTTCTTTTGGTTGGTACCTATGACTGGATGTACCTCTAGTTCCATGTCCTTCAGTGGGCATATCTGTTCTAGGTGTCTCATGTGAAGTTTGAGATGTTGTGACTCTTGTGTGTATTTTTGGTGATGCAGAATTTGTGGCCCCACCTACCCTCCATGAGGATGGATATGGAGAAACCTCATCATCTATGTGTGAATAATGGGGTCTAGAACCTCTCTTATGTCCATGTGGGGAGGAAGCTCTTGAAGCCTCCTCATGTCTTTGAGAATTTTTTGTGTGTTTAGAGGAAGACCTTGAGGCTCCATCATGTCTTCCTAAAGATGATGGCTGTGAAGCCTCTTTTTGTTTTTATGATTTAGTTCCATGGTGTGTCTCTCTAATTGGGATTTCTCTAGGAGAATCCCCAAGGGTTGAGTTATCACCTCTCAGACTCACAGAACTACGTCTAACAGTCTTATGATTAAGCGGTTCAATGTTACTATGACTTCGTCTATGGGTATGTGTTGATTCAGATTCTCTCTTGGTATTGGACTGAGGCTATTTACTTCTTATTTTTACCATTGTGTTTATGAATTAGTATTTTGGATTGCACTTTAGAGATAGCCAAACAATATCAAGAAAGTATTTATCTTGATTAACGATTTATGTGTGCCCTATATTGTTTGTTGTGTTTTGATGTGTTGTTGTTCTTGTCTTACCACTCTTGTTTTGGATTTATAATGAGGAGACTCATCCATAGTGGGAATCAATAACACTCATGCCAAACATGATTTTCTCAAAAAGAGACTAGGGTACACCCCTTAAATCCCAATGGAGGGTTCGCCTAGCTCTTCCACTCTAAACCAATGATTGTTCCAATAGTGGGAGATAGTTTGAACACGAGTATCTTAGTACCAATATAAAGAAGTTCTAAATTTTGTTTTAAGAAGATCTAGGGGGCAAGCCGGTGGAAGGAGATGAATGCCAATGTTACCAGACTGAATTGAGGTTTGGTGATGAAATCCAACTCCCCAATGTTTAAAACATATGTGTGTGTGTGGGGTTCATTTTAAATTTACATAAAGTGAAATGCATCATATAGTAGCAATGATTCTTTCCTATATGCCTGATATAAATGATGTTTCACTTTTCATAAAGATGCATAACTAGCATGAGTTTCATGGATGCACTCTATCTTGTGCAAATATGGTCTTTAGTAGGGCCTCAAAGCAAGCAGACCAACATACAATTTCTAGCACGCTAGATTCTAGGGTAAACTTTACAAGCATAAGTTATTGTTCCTAGCAACGCCTAGTGGAAACCTAAAAGAAACCTTAAGATGTGCAAGATGCAAGTTCCTTCCTTTCGATTCCTTAATTTCTAAAATTAATATGTGTCTTAATGTTCACTGTTTTAGGGAAACATAAGCAGATAAAAGAACATAAGCCATCAAAAAAGCTATACCAACCTCAAATATAGCTCAAAGATCTAATTTTATGTCCTCTACTACACTTCAGATCTGGCCACTATCGACTAGAGTGGCTGATTTGTGGCTGTTATAGACTAGAGTGACTAATTTCTAGCCGTTGTAGACTAGAGAGCCTAAAAATGCACATAAAAACATGGATCAGTAAAGCAGCAAAAAATAAAAACTTAGCGGGGGTCCCATCGTGATCGCCATCTATAGCGACCCCAAGGAGGTGACGCACCATCCACTTACTCTAATTGTAAATATTATTTACTTAATCATGCATTAAATGAAATATATAACCATGATATGAAGAAATATATAGATAACACTTTTTATTTGTTTTTCTCAAGTCTAGTTACATATAGATCCCTCTAAAGGATTCCCTTCATTTGATATAGATTTTACAAGATAGGGTAGCAGATGTATGATATCCCCTTGCAAGGGGTGATGCACTCTCATAGGCTTCTCGATGACGCACACAAAAATGTAGAGGGCTTACTGATGCCTCCTTTTCTAGGTCTGATTCCTAGAGGGATCCTTTTTCTTTTATATGTTGATAACCTGTCCAGTGAACCTGTAATCTTGCAAGCATGAAAACAACAACAAACGCTCAACTGTCCAAGATTGCCTCCTTAGATAAGGTTGTTAGCAATAACCCTAATGATAACATAAATGTACTCAATTATAATAGAATAAATGCTATGAAATGCAATAAACTATATCTATGATAATAACGTAAAAACATGTGACAAGCTAGATAAAGGAAACTAATTCTAAGAACCCTAGACTAGGCTTACGGACAACTGTCCGAGATAGTGGTCGCTATGATAAAAGTCGGACCCTATTATTCCAAGGCTATGGATGTAGGCTTGTTACTGATATTGAAATGATTATCGTCTTTGCCCAATGTATTGAATATCCTATAGATGATAACCTCCTGATCGGTTAGAACTTCTTTGCTCCTTGAAAGGTGCTCAAAATTACTCTCTAATCCAGCAGGGCTTTGCTAAAAGAAAAGCTCTCTAGGTCTCAAAAGCTCTCCTTGATTGTATCCCTGCATAAAGTCTTGTCAAATTGATAAAAAGGTCTCAAGAAGGTCCCCTAGTGCTTTTAGGTTTACTCCTTATATTGTGTTGAGGTATTAGGGTTAGGTTAGAAACCCTAAGACTGAATTCTGCATACAAACTATTTGTTAGCATGAGAATTTGAGTCTTTGTCTACTTTTGAGAGCTATGTAACTGATATCTAAACCTAGACTTGAGTCTTTTATGTAGATTTACTGTGATGAGGAATGTAAAATTTGTCCCCACTCAACCTTATTGCATACAAAATACCACTTACACCCAAGATTAGGTCATATTGGTGGTAAATTGCATCTCAGGGTCTAGCTACTGTCATCTACAGTGGCTAAAGATTTGCTGCTCTGAGCTTCAATGACCAGAATATGGTCGCTCTGGTTCACAACGGTCAAACTTGGATGGGCTAAAACTACCCCAGATGGGTGGTCAAAACCACTTTTTGGTACTTGGAAGGTTCCAAGGTTTGGTCACATGGTCTATGAGTGTGCCCATATGAGTAGTTCTCCTAAACATGACATGCTTTAGGTGTCTACACAATTCCAAGATGAATTTTCTCATAAATACCGAGAGTTGGTGCAATAAGAATCTGAAAAAGCCAAGGAATTTAGGGTCCGAGAAGGCACTCTACTTTTTAGAAACAGGATGGTGGTACCTAATGATCAGAATCTCAGAAGCAAGTTATTATAGGAATTGCACTATGCTCCATACTATGCCCATCTAGGATATGTAAAGATGCATGAAAATTTAAGGAAGGATTATTACTGGCCAGGAATTAAAAGGAATATTTTGAATATCTGGCAAAGTGTTTGGAATGCCAAAAATTAAAAGTAGAGCATTTATATCCCATAGGACACTCCCATGAAATTCTTGAATATAAGTGGCAAGTAGTAACCATGGATTTTATAGTTGGTTTACCCAAGAATCGTTTTCAGCATGATGCTATACTGGTAGTTGTGGACAAATTAACTAAAGTGGCACATTTTATACCTAGGCATGTAAAGGATGGAGCTCCTGCTATAGCTCAAAAATGTTAGCATAAGTGCATAGGTTATTCCATTTGGAAAAATAGCACCTATGCGCTCTCCAATTCAAGTGGGTCATTATGCAATTGGTGAATCTACAACTACTTTTGAACCACCTTACAATGTATTTAATTCCATTATCAATACAATTCTTGTTATCGCTTCAATTTCTTCATGGTACTAGAGCAGATTAAATCTGGCATGATACATAGTGTGGATAAGGTGCAAGGAGACAGACCATGAGGCTCGAGCAAGCGGCCAGAGGTAGACCAAAAATAGTGACTAAAGGTGGCCTAAACATGAGGCCTGAGGTGGACCAACAGTGATTCCTCCTTTGAAGTAGCCCGAGGTGGACCACACACACAACAAATGGAGGTAGCTCGAACACGAGGCCCAAGGCAGACCAGATGCGATCCAAAGGACACCCTAACTATAGATTTAATAAGACATAGTGGACATGTCAGAGACAGTGATGTGGACCTATGACACATGGCAGAGACAGTGATGTGGACTTATGACACATGGCAAAGACAGTGATGTGGATATGTGACACATGGCAAAGACAGTGACGAGGACTTATGACACGTGGTGGTGACATGGACCTATGACACATGGAAAAGACAATGATGAGGATGTGATGTGGTAGATAAGAGGATGTGACGTGGCAAAAGGACATATTGGGAGGGGTGACCACCCGAAGGTAGTCACAACAGTGGCTCTTCTCGGTTTCAAACCCAAACAAATGCATCTCAAGATGCATGTGGGATAAAATAATTTTTTTCCCACAAAAGTAGGTAGAAGGTTAAAAACCAAGTTGTTGGTCTTCCTTACCCAGTGCCCTTGGTAGTAGAACTGGTTCAGGTTGTTCGTTGTGTAGACATGGTTTGTAGGTAGATTCCTGTGGAGTTCTTTTTGGTGATAGTTGCCCACCAAATTTTGATGTCCATCTCTCGCACATTGACACTTGTGCTATCAGGTGATGCCCTGTGCAGCCATTTGACATCCAAACACAAATTTTGATGCCCACAACAAAAAAAACAAAAAAAATTGACATTCAAGCAAAAAATTTGAAGCCTAGAATTTGTCAAGTTTTTGCATTTTTTTTGTCAAGTATTTTTTAATGATTTTTTACATCTGAAAGTCTTTTTTTTTCACCCTAGGCATCATTTGATTCTCTAACAGAGGGCCAAGGAGTTTTTTTTCCCTTCTCAAGCCAAGAGGACACATTTTTTTGAGGTATTTTTTACATACTTCACTTTAATTCCTTTTAATTTTTTGTTGGAGGGATAAGTTTTTTTTTTTTGGAATTAGGAAAGGATCATTGTTTCTTTTGCAACCAAAAGTGGGGAGCTTAAGTATTTCTATTTTTTTTTTTTGCAAAAGCCTAAGATAAAGTGGGGAATATAAAAAAACTGGCATTGTAATAGGTGGATGTTTGTGATTTTTGTATTTAAATTTCATGTTTTCTTGCAAATAACAATCACATAAACAAAGCAAAAGACCCCAAATTTATACACCTATTTGTGCAATTTATTGCACAGTAGCATTCGGTATTTGTGATACCTCTGGCCCACACTTACAGGTAATGTTGTCGTGCTTTGGGCTACTGTATATTCCACCTAATATAGCTATAACAACGATGTCTAAGCTTGTTCTCTATCAATATCATGGAGAAATAAGGTAAACCAGTTCTATTTTTCACTTCATTTTATATGCACATCATGATTTTTGTTAGGCATAAATCTTGACGAAGGTTTTTCCAAAGTGTTTAGGGGAAGTTACGTCCCACGCATGTGAAATAAAATTCTATGGTAGGTTTCATTAACAACATGATGCCATTTTAGTATCATCTAAGTTCAATATATCGTACTTATCATATGTACTTATAGTCTCCCTCATGTAAGGGCAGGTACATATTGAGTGGTTGTATTGTTCATATATACCTATAGTCTCCCTCACGTAAGGGCATGTATATATTGAGCGGTTACATTATATAATTTGGTAGGTATAAAGAAAGGGAGACCAATTGGTGATATAAGGAACATTCACAATGGCCATGGTTCACAAATATCTCTTAGATTCATAGTTATTAAAGGGTCCAAATTTTGTTCCATGGAAGACAAAGATGAAAGCCATTCTTTAGGTGGAATATTTATGGGATGTAGTGAATGGCACTACAAAATACCCTCAAACATTAGAAAAATATCAAGAAGCATTTGATAAGAAGGACAAAAGAGGTCTCATGTTTATCCTGCTTGCTACTACAGATGAGGTCCACCCTCATATCTGTGGTGCCAAAACCAGTAAAGAAGCTTGGGATGCTTTGATTACTGTATATGAAGGAAAGAATCAATCCACTATTCTACACCTTCAAACTCAACTACATACCCTAAGTATATGAACTATGGAGAGACAGTCGACCTATTCCTTTGTAGAGTGGTAAAATTGAAAGCCAAGTTAAATGCTATGGGAAAACCAGTGGATGATACTCTCTTGAACTCTGTCATCTTGAGAGCATTGCCAGAGTCCTACAAGATGTTGATCACTTCTCTCAACATTTCTAGTAGACAAGTATCTTTTGTGGAGTTGGTAAATTTACTTCAAAATGAGGAGGCAAATCAGTTTTAGAAGGATGAAGTGCCAGATAATGCCCTTTACACCCAAAAAAGGGGTAAGAAACAAGGTTAGTTTCAAAAAGGGCGTTCTTCCTCAAAATGAAAATGGAAACAAAATTAGTAGAAGGACAAACACTATTGCAAAATTTATGATATGAATAACCATGACACCAACAAGTGTCGGTTTAAGAAAAAGCAACAGAATGACCAACCTCATAAGAAAAAAGGCAAAGAGAAACACAAACCATAGAAAAGGCCTAAGCAACCTAAGGGGCATGTTTCTCATGCTGAATCCAACTCTGACTCAGAATCTGCAGGGTCTGAATCATATTCTGACTCTGAAAGAGCACACAAGGTGCTCATGACCCATACTTAATCTCCCTAGTTAGATGTTGTATGGTATATTGATTCAGGATATAGTAATCACATGACTGGTGATAAATCATGGTTTGAAACATTTGAGGAGAAATAAGGTAAGCTAGTCACAATTGCTGACAATCAAGTCTACCAAGTGAAGGGGGAAGGGGATGTTTTTGTTACTCTTCCAGATGGTAGATGTTAGATAGAGAAGGTCCTCTATGTTCTTGGATTAGCCAATAATATATTGTCTATTCCTTATATGTTGGATCAAAATATGGATGTTGTGTTCCGAGTTGTGAAAGGCAAGAAGAGATTTTTTATAACCCAAAAAGGTAAACATGTAGCAATCAGGTCATACAAGTATGGCTTGTTCATTTTAGATGCCATTTCAACGCCTCATTTTTCTCTGGCTACAACTACAAATTAGGCTACTTCTCTGTGGCATAGGAGATATGGGCATCTAAGCTCAAGATATTTGCTCGAATTGCACAAATATGATATGGTGAGAGGACTTCCTCCCTTTCATCCATCCTATTAGTTTGCTCGAATTGCTTAGCAAGGAAGCAACATCGGGTACATTTTGAAGCTAGCTCTTCCCAGGATAAGAAACCTTTGGAGTTGGTACACACCGATCTGTGCAGTAGTATGCCAACTAGCTATGGTGGAAATAAGTATTTTCAATTATTTGTTAATGATTAATCACATAAGATATGGATTTTCTTCCTTCAATTGAAATTAGAGGTATTTTCGTACTTTCAAAAGTTTAAGAAACTTGTTGAGAAGGAGTCAAGATGTTTCATAAAAATATTTCGCTTAGATCAAGGGGAGGAATATAATTCCAAAGACTTTTTATCATTTTTGAAATAACATGGGATTAAGAGACAACCGACTACAACCTATACACCCTAGAAAAATGGAGTTGCAGAGGAGAAATCATTCCATTGTGGAAATAGTTTGATGTATGCTAAAAGGAGGACATCTTGAGGATCAGTATTGGGCAGAAGTAGTAAACATAGCATCATATATCCTAAATAGAGCACCCACAAGAGCTCTAGAGGGTAAAGCTCCACAAGAAGCATGGAGTGGTAAGAAACCCTCCATTTCTCATCTAAGGGTTTTTGGATGTAAGGCATTCATGCACATCCTAAAATAGAAAAGAAAGAAGTTAGATTAGAAGACCCTATAATGTATCTTTCTTGGTTATGATGAGAATTCAAAGGGATATCGCTTGATAGATCCTATAACCAAGAATATACATACAAGTAGAGATGTGGTATTTGATGAAGCTTTCACATCTAATAACACCTCTATAGTTGTATATCTTGAGGATGATGAGCCCAAGAAAGAGACTTCACTTTCTCATAACAAGATTCCAAAATGGTATACCAACACATTGAGAGATTCTAAGTTGACATCACTTTCAAATATAACTCTAGATAGGCCTTGTACACCTAGTATGACTTAGCTGAAGAGAGAAGAATCATCAACTTCAGAAGTTGATGAGCTTTACCAACAGTTTGATGAACTATCTGTGGATGCAACGAAAGATAGAGAAATGGATATGGAGGATGATATGGTTTACTTGACAGCATTGGATGAAAATTAACCCACAACAGTTCAGGATGCACTTAGTAAGCCTCAATGGAAGGCTGCTATGGAAGTAGAACATACATCTCTCATGAAAAATCATACATGCAAGCTAGTAAATCTACCTTTAGGAAAGAATCCCATTGGATGCAAGTGGGTATTCAAAGTAAAGTATAATGCAGATGGTACTATTGATAAACATAAAGCCCGTCTTGTTGCAAAGGGCTATGCTTAGAAATAAGGCATAAATTATGAAGAGACTTTTGCCCCTACTACAAAAATGACTACCATTCGAGTACTTTGTACCATGGCAGCTTAGTTTGGGTGGAATTTACATCAGATGGATGTAAAAAGTGCCTTTCTGAATGGTTACCTACAAGAAGTTTACATGATCCAACCAGAAGGATTTGTTGTCAAAGGGCAAGAACAAAAAGTTTGTAAGTTGATCAAATCTTTGTATGGGCTAAAACAAGATCCTCGAGCTTGGTACATCAAAATTGATAGTCACCTAATACAACATGGATTCCAAATAAGTCCGTCAGATGCGAATCTCTATATAAAGAACAATGGTTCTGACATAGTGATTCTAGTGCTATATGCAGATGATCTGATCATAATAGGTAGTTCATAAAGTATGATTGATACAATGAAAAATGATCTAAAAACATCTTTTGAAATGACAATTCTAGGAATTCTACACTATTATCTTAGTTTAGAAGTGACTCAAAAGAAACATCATATCAAAGTTACACAAAATAAATATGCCAAGACATTGATTGATAAATATCGCATGACTAACTGTAATTCTAAAGCAACTCCAATGGAGGCTGGATTTAAGATATCTCGATATGATTAATCTCCATAGATAGATGACACTCTCTATAATTGTGAGTCTCATATATCTAACCAATACTAGGATAGATCTCAGTTTTATTGTGGGTTATCTTTCATGGTTCATGAAGGACCCAAAGGCGAGTCATTGGAAAGTAGCAAAAAGAGTTCATTATGTCCGTGGTACAACAGATTTTGGCTTGGAATACAAAAATAATAACAAGTTTTATCTATAGGGATACACAGACTCCGACTATGCTGGATCCATTGATGATTGAAAATCAACTTTTGGATACATTTTTTTATCTTGGATCTGGTCTTGTCTCTTGGCATAACAAGAAGCAATAGGTGGTTGCTATCTCTTCTACAGAGGCAGGATATCGTGTAGCTAGTGTAGCAGTCTATGATATAATATGGTTATGTTGTATTCTTACAAACATGGGCCTTCCACCAAACCTTCCACGTCATTTATTTTGTGACAATCAAGGTGTTTTGAATCTAGTCAGGAATTCAATCTTTCATGATCGCACCAAACACATTGACACTTGATGTCATTTCATTCATGATGAAGTTCCAAATCACAACATACAACTCCATTAAATTCCCACTGATGCCCAAGTTGCAAATATTTTCACCAAGGCTCTTACACGTGTAAAGTTTGAATTGTTTCGCAATACCCTTGGTATTTGCCAATAATGTAATAAGGAGAGATGTTAGCATAAGTGCATAAGTTATTCCATTTGGAAAAATAGTGCTTATGTGCTCTACAATTCAAGTGGGTAGTTATGCAACTTATTTGGTGGTTCTGCAACTACTTTTAAACCTTATTACAATGTATTTAATTCCATTCTCTGTACAATGCTTGTTACCGCTTCAATTTATTCAAAAAATTTTCTAGAGAGGTAGTGCGGCTCTATGGATTTCTTGAAATCATTATATCATATAGGGATTCCAGATTCACCTTTGAATTTTGGTAGGCATTACTCCAAGCATGGGGAACAAAACTTAACATCAACACTACATACCACCCTGAGACTGATGGTCAGACAGAGAGAGTTAACCAAGTTCTAGAGGATATGTTGCGAATGTATTGTATGGATCATCAAAAAAAATGGGAGGACTACCTATTTTTGGTAGAATTTGCTTACAATAATGGGTACCATACCTCATTAAAAATGGTATCTTTTGAGGCACTATATAGGAGAAGGTGCATGACACCTTTGTCTTGGAGCAATCTGGAAGATTGAGTAATGATCAGTTCGAAAATGGTAAAAGACATGGAGGAAAAACTAATTGGAATTTGAATTGGGCTTAAATAAGCCTTTGATCAACATAAAAGTTATGCTGACCTGAAACGAACTCTGAGGGAATTCGCTTTGGAAGACAGATTTTTCCTGAGAGTCAAACCCACTAAAAGTTCTATCAAATCCTCCAAACTTAGTTCAAGATATATAGGTTCTTTTGACATCATTGATAAAATTAGCCCAATAGCTTACAAATTGGCCTTACCTCCTAATTTGTCTAAAATCCATGATGCCTTCCATGTGTCTCTCTTTAAGAAATACATACCAAATTCTTCTCATGTTTTGAATATCGATCATTTGCAGATGTCAGATCCCCTGCACATTGATGTGTGACTAGTTAGAATTCAGGGTTTCAGAATAAAGCAGCTAAGAAAAATAAGAATTGACCAATGTAGGATCCAGTGGGATCAATATTCAAAAAACAATCCCACATGGGAATATGCGGATATGATGAAAAGACAATTTCTCTTTCTGTTTGAACAATGATAAAGACAAAAAAAAAATTGTATATCAAAACAGATTGATAAGTTTTGTTGTGTAAATGTTAAATCATGTTAATTGTGTTGGACTGCTTTTATGTATGACATTATATATATATATATATATATATATATATATATATATATATATATATATATATATATATATATATAACTACTCTATATTTTTTTAAAAATAAATTGTGATGTCATATACTGCAAACACAGGGATTGTGTTTAATTTTAGGGGGGGAAGTATGTAACAACCCAACACATTTAATTTTTTATTTCATATGCAAGAATGAGGTACTGCTAAAGTCTTTTATGGATGTGGGGACAGGTACCTACGTGGACTGGAGAAATTCTAAAGAGATGAATATACTCGACAATTGAAATTCGATGGTAGGTAAGTCAAGGGAAATGATGAGTGACAAAGTATTTGCTTAAAACAAGGGATCATGAAATCTCTACCGGCAATGCATCCGCCAAAGGCACATTTAGTTGCATTCATGTAGTTGCATTTTCTTTAGGAAATTTATGTGTATGCTTGCTTATGAAATTTTTATATATGGATATTTAGCAAATAAAATAACAAAGTAATAATGTCTAAAACAATAAATATTATAGGTACTAAATATGGGAACAAAATAATGTTAAAAATAGAAATTAGTATAATAAAAATATTACAAATAGCATTGCTAAGGCAAAATAATAATAATAATGTTAATACCATATTAACATAGCCAAAATATTTTAGAATGTTAAGTTAAAGAATAAAACAAAATAAATATGGGAATAGTGATGCTGTGGATGTCACGTGGCAAATGAAGGAAAATCAACATATATGTAATAGTTGTCCAATCCATCATCGATAAAAATGAATGGAGAGAAGGAAAGAGGGTGGTAGTGGATAAGGAAGGTAAATCCTTCACACTGTGAGCAGCTTGATTTTGAGCAAGGACGACGGTAGAAGCGCTTGTGAATTTATGACAAACTATAAGGTTGGTGTTCTTATTTTTGAGTTATGCCCTGGTTAAACATCAAAATTTTAGATTGTTGGTATGTTGTTGATTTAAAATAATATTAAGTAAAACCATAGCATCTGATATGATATGCTGCTAGTATAATGTTTGATTAAACCAAGCAAATACATAGACTTTTGATTTGATATGTTGTTGGAATGATTTTTGTATAATTTGATGTCGAGTGGAATGGATAATTGGTATGTTGTATCATGAGAAGGTAGTATGCATGTGTTTGATATTTAATCAAGGAGCAATGAATCTATGCTAGTTGCATGTGGCGCATTGTATGCATTAGGATTAGCTGCATTGCATTTCCTAGGGGCCATTTTGACCCTTGAAAACCATCGGCTTTCACTTGCCCGAATTTTTGTCAAGATTTCAATTTGACATACGAATTCTATGATAAGCGAAGGGGTGTACTAAAGAATAAGTCTTTGAAAGAATTTGTGCTATAATGCATACTTGTTTTAATTAAGTATTGTTGTTATATATTTGTTCTAATGTATGAGGATTTTACATGTATAAAGGATTGCTGTCATATACTTGTTCTAATGTATGTGAATTTTATTTGTTTCAATGTATGGGAATTTATATGTATAAAGGATCACCGTCATGGTTGGATATAATATTATATTAGAATTAGAAATTCTTGTGAAGAGGGAAAAACCCAAACCTCATATTGTTGGTATATCATTTTATTTATTTTTTACTTTTATTGAGTTCAAGTTGAAAGAATTCTCTAAGATAAACTTTTATATGGAATGCAATAAAAATATGTGTTGTATTGATTAAAATTCATGGAGGAAGCTATTCCATTAAAAAATGTGAGATTATATAGATTAGAATTTTCCTATGGTGAAGCTCAGGCTCATGGGAGAAACCTTATTACATTTTATGTAGTACAAAATGAATGTGACTCGATGATGGCTATTGTATGGAATTAGATAAATAGATGTGTTAAACTTATTGATGAGGAACCAAATTTAAAATATTGAGATGCAGTAACCCGAGGTAGGATTCTTCCATTATAGAAATTTTGGAATGAACTCAAACTTAAGGGAATCAAGTTAGCCATATATAAAAGAAATAAGAAACTAGTTCGATGTTTGTATTGCTGAGAGACCAAACCACCTATGGGAGTATCTCAAAATATCAATTTTATTAACCTTTCAGGAATTTGACAACCAATATGTAACCTAGAAAACTCAATTTGTTGACAGTTGAGAACTTGTACATCAATGGGGCATAAATCTCATCCTTGTAGAGGAGATAGATCGCTAAGTTTTAAATATGACAATTTAAGTCTTAGAATAATGAAGTTAGGTTAAGCTATAAAGTGGGCAATTAGAGGAATAGTTAAACTTTATGTGAAAAGCCATAAATTATTTTTCCCCATGATTGTAAAGTTGATTAGGGGTAATATTGGGCTTAGTGTAGAATTAAGGTCATTTAGTCTAATGAATCTAAGGATGAGATGAAACTCCAACCTTAAGTGGACGATAGAAGGTGGGGAAAGTTGCAGTGGGTAAAGCTTTAAAATTTATCCCAAATAAAATGCAATGTATTGGAATTATTTGTCGTCGTCAATAACAACTTTGGTAAAATAAATATTAGAGAAGATATTTGATTAAAGCACTTGAAATCATTATCGCCATCAATTGTTTTAATAAAAACTCTGGAAAAATAAAAATTTGGGAAGCTCCTTGGTAAAATAGTTGAAAACATTATCACCATCCCTCATTAAACGATAGCCTGAGAAGAATAAAATTTGGCAAGGTCCCTAATCGAAGCAATTGAAATTATAACTCACACATTAAATTCGGGTGGCTAAAATGTCTTCTAATCATGAGAGAGGAATTATTAAGGGAGTTAAAATTGGGCAAATTTTATAACAACTCTCCTTTCGATTTTTTTTTCTCATGATGTCAACTATGTATTGTTATGTTCCTATCAACCTTAAAAATCATCCCTTAGTAGTTGGAATTATTCCTTTTTAGCTTAGAAGTTATAAGTTGGATAACATAAGGTTCAACCGTAGGTTTTCGAACCCATAATCTAATAGCAAAATCATTATTTTTACTTGAATGTTGTTTGTTGAGATGTTTTAATCCTTTCTTTACCAAATCATTACTATATATATACAATCATTAAAGCATTCTTATTTTTTGTTTCGTCTTCGTCCTTTTTAAATTATCTCTTTTAAGAAGTCTTTTAGGGTAATGTCGTTTACTTAGGTTGAAGTACCCTAATGATTATTGTAAGTAATTCTTTTATGAGGTTTATTCTCCACTTGCGATAGAGAGTTCTATAAGATAGATGAGTAAATTTTAAGATAGGAGATTGGTTTATATTAATAAATGTTATAAGGTTTTTCTATTGATTATGTTATACAATTATGGTGGGTTTTTAATACTTAATGAAATCTTTAAATCATGACTTTGGCTATCTTATTTTCTTATCAAGAATAAAATATGGGTATTAGTATTATAATGAAAATTAATGAATGTGTGATTAAAAGTATAAATGACTAAAATTGCTTGAGCATGATATAAACTTAATATCTTAGATCATACGAAAAACATAAGATGTTGAATAAATAAAAATTAGGTTGTGGACAGACAATCTAAATGCTAAAGTTAAGGATTGCAGGTAGGCAACCTAAGTTTTCTTTGAATGTGGGTAGACATTCAAAATTTCCAACCATCGGGTTGATGAGGGATTTAATGCTCACAACCTTCTTGGGTTTGCCGATATCCAATAATTAAAGGTGAATGGAAAGTGTAGGATTATGGTATGGACATAATTCCTGGGCAACCCGTCTAGTTCTCGAGCAGAATATTGTATGGTTAGTTGCATATTGATATTGGCTTTATGCAAGATAAGGCTTTTGGAGCAACACCAGGGCAGTGGTAAACTCATGATGTACTTTTGAGAGGTGACTGTATATCAACCCAGACATGCATATGCTATATCTATTAAGTAAGATATGGGGAAGTGAACGTTCAAACCCTAGGTGTTATGGGCCTTGGAAGGTGAAACCCCCCCCCGCAAATACTTGGGATCTCGGGTAGGAGAGAAAGTATAATAAATGGCATTTCAATAGAGAAATGGCCAATCTCTATCTCATAGATATTTTGATTGCAATAAAATAGCATCTTTGAAGAGTTAAGCATGCTATAACTAGATTTAACTGAGTTGGAAATTGAAAAAAAAATCACTGCTGCATTATGAAACCAAGTGGGTATACTTGGGTTGCTACATTGGTGATAGTGTAAACTTGACCACTAAGAGATTTAAGCACTGTTGTTAGCCAATGTTTTATGGATTCTATCGAAATTAAATTACACTCAATTTTATAGGTTGTTAAAACCCCTCCATAAATCTCGTGACTGATATGGCTAAATGATTACACAAGGGCCAACAAAACCCCATTATTGTATTGACTATTTCTAGATCCAATTTGGTTTCATAGACCAAAAGTATATCTAGCTTTTCTTCGATGACCAAGTTATTTATTCATATTTTCTTGTCCTATCCCTCCAATATTCTAGCCAATAAATTTCATCATTGATAATATGGATAGAAGGGTCAAATTATTCTACCTCTTTTTGGGATTTTTCTTTGTTGTCTTCTTCAACATATCCTTGATTATGGCTTGCTTTTCTTCTACTATATTTTTTTAATCTTCTTTCTCTAAGTTATGTGTGGAACACACCCTACTCTAGTTTTGGTTTTAGCCATTGGATAATAGGTGTTGTCCTCATTTTCTTAGGTTTATGCTTCATATTGTGGCTTGGGATTTTTGATACTCTTTCTTCTTTGTCTTTTCCTTTCAAGCTAGAGTGCATTGATTCCTCTCCACCTTGCTCCTCTCCTAGTACTATCATGTTTAACATAGGGTCTTGTTTGGAGGCTTCTTCTATTGTTCATGAGCAACTATTGTTGTTTCCTCCAAATTTTCTTCCAATAGACTAACTTCTTTTGAAGTTGCATTTTCTCTTTATAATTTTAATTTTTATGGATATATGTGGATAAATATATAAGAATAGGGTTAGATAAATATATAAGAATAAAAAAGATTGTCCCTAAGGATCCTCCTATATGATTTTTGACCTCATAGACGTTAAAAATTATTTTACCTTTTCTTTTCTCAAAGTTTAAAAATATGACAAATATCTAAGTTTATTTTTATTTTTTTATTTTTCAGCGATTTTACACAGGTTTTTATGAGGGGTCCTAGTCCCTAAATATAATTATATATTTTATTTTTTTTATTTTAATTGGTTATATGGGATTAAAACAGACCACACTTGTATTACATCATGACCACAAAATGATATTACAACAGTTTGGTAATTATGCATGTTTCACTTGGCAATATTTGAACTTGGATCTCCTCCTTAAAAGTTGAGGAATATAACCGATTGAGCTAATTCCATTTGATTTTATAATATTTTGAATTTCATTAATTTTATAAAAAGTCTATCATTGCAACCCATAGAATATATTGATATCAAACAAATGAAATAGAACATATTATGGATGAAAGGTGATTCATTAATAGTAATAAATACAATTTTGAGGAAAGCAAACGCTCCATTGAACTTAAAAGAGATAATTGTGGAAATACAAGATCTTGCTATAGAGTTTGAATAATCGATTTTACACACACATTAAGGGAAGAAAATAAATGTGTATATAGGTTAGCCAATAGAGGGGTTTTTTTGAGGATCGTGAAGTTGAATTTTTTTTCATGGTTAGAGGAAGTAGTAATTTTAGATGAAGCTGACAAGAAAATATTGATTGCCTGAATCAAATACTGATCAAGATTTACTTTAATATTTTCCATTCATAATATTTGATTTATTTTATAACATCATTGTGTTTTTTTTCTATTAGGGTAAAAATGAGATTTTGAAAGGGTCTAAACCCTTTTACAATACAAATTTAGTCCATAAACTACACAACTGCCAAGGGCAAGTAGCCAAATATCCCCTAGATGTAAGACAAACATTATCCATTCTAGATCCCAATTAGTTATAGTCCTTCCTTGTGAACTTTTATAAGTCCTCATGGACCACCCCTGGGAGGATCCATCTTCTATCCTCTTCCTTAATGACACCAAAGTTTGTTAGCCAGTTTGTTGGTTTGTTACCTTCTCTAAAGACATGAACAAAGTCAAATTCAAAATGCTTTACAATATCTCTAATATCTTGCACAATGTAATCAATTTTCCAATTAGCTTCTCCCTTCTTTTTCAAAATATTGATAATATTCAAGGAGTCTCCTTCAAAGATAACTTTTTTAGCACCTAGATCCTTAGCTAGATCTACACCCAGATGTAAAGTATTAACTTCAACTTTATGACTAGTAGTAATTCCCAAAAACTTATAGGTTACCCCCACCAATATACTCTGATTGTCCCTCAAAATTTCTCTCACTTTGGCCTTACTTGGGTTACATTTGGATGCCCCATCAATATTTAACTCCAACCATTCATCTCAAGGCAATTACTATTTTACATCAGTTCTAACCTAAGCATTTGTCTATCCACCACTAATGGGTTCCAAATTCCATGCCTTAGCTATCATGGTCTCTTAAATATTCTCTAGCTTGATACAGTACTTGATAGATTTAAAATTATACTCTAAAAATGGGTGATACTTCCAAAACTTCTTACCGCTAACCTTTTTTCCCCTCTAAAATTTCTCCTATTGCTCTCTAACCATACTCCCCACACAAAATAAAACTGAATCGGGTTTCAAATTACACATTTTTTTGGTAAGTTAATAATTTTATTAAAATGGGGCATTTGAAATGTGCCCCAACATCTTGTACAATAGCAAAACAGAAGGAAAACCTTGGAGGAACCAAAATGAGGAACAAAAACTAAGAGGCACTCAGCCAACAGAACCAAAAAGGATAGAAACCTTGAAGAGGAAGGAACAAAAAGTGACAGGCATACAACGTATAGAACCAAAGAGGAAAAAATCCTCTAAGAGATAGGAACAAAGAAGAGGAAGAAAGGTAAGAGAGAGCCTTCCACATGAGGACCAACAAAAAATCTCATAAGGGTGTGTCAGTCTTCATTGGTGATGCGACAACAGGCTCCAGCTTGGCGTCCACATCGTCCTTTGGTGCATCCTTTGGGTTCTCCTTTGGGGCTTCAATGCAGGCTTCCTTCGTGATTTCAAAAAAATCCTCATCCTTAGAATCAACCTTGACTTCATAGGGTACCTCCATAGTAGAAATGGTTGGAATATCCTCAAAAGCATAACATAAAAATAGAAGGCTGAGCACCTGATGTTGTTCCTTGAGCTTCGAAATAGCCTTTCCAATAGCCATATGGATTTCAAATTATATTAAGACAAGGAATAAAAAATGGGTTCTCCCATTGTTGTAGCCACAAAACCATATTAAAAGACATCACCCAAGAGATTCCCATCTTGTTGATGAGGAGCTGGAAAACATTTAGAGCATAGGGACATTCTAAGAAGATGTGTTCCATTGATTCTTCTACCTTTTCACATAAACTGCATCTATTAGGTAACTGAAAATCTCTCTTATTAAGATTATCCACCATTATGATTTTATTCCAGATTGCTTCCCTAATGTGTTTTCATATAAACTATTTATTATAATTTTTTTGGTTGCACTTATGCTACATGAAGGATACTAACAATCTAGATATGGTAAAGCGAACTATGATAGTGCAGTGATTTGGAAATATTACTCTACTAAGATGCAAGGCATAGACAATAGAGGTGGAATATTAGTTTTATGAAGGATATTATAGGAAATAATCAAGAATAATGATGCTAAATTATGGAATATTTGTATTCACATAAAAAATTGAAATAGAACCAAAAATAAAAATAAATAATTCAAACATTTTTTGAAAAAATGTGTAGGTATTTAGCTATAGCAACTCAATTGAGATGAGAATTGAATCTATTCATAAACTCTTAAGCTTTAAAGGAAAGAATTATTATTTGTCAATGGTGGGGGACCGAAGTACAATCCCTTGTTCTCAAGCAAAAAAAATGGTTGGTATTTATATTTATCCTTATCATTATGTTTAAGGATGTATTTTAAATAGTCCCACCCATACTACATAGATTGTTTTGCACTATTTTTGGTCATTATGTATCTATCATTTGATGACAAGGTCTTTCACTTGAATTTAAAGGTATTTGACTAGTTGAATTCACGTTATTTTTTAATTTATGATTTTTAAATGCATTTTTAAAGAAAACATTTATATTATTGAGAGAGCAAAATAATTTTATATAGTACATAGCTTGGAGAAGCTATCAAAAAGTAGGAACAATCAAGAATAAATGACAGTTTCAACAAGAGAGCAATTAGAGACTCTTTAGCTGGTAAAGGCACCAAAGTCTGCAAGAGTTCCAAAATTTCCATAAGCATCGAAAATATTAGAGATGCCAAAAAGTTAGAGGCACTAGAAAAAATAGAGAAATTGAGTTCTATTTTTTTAAAATATACTATAATCCAAAATTTATTCTGCAATTGATCTCCTCCTTTATCTCAAGTGCCTGTGGAGCTTCCTCCTACCACATATTTTTTGGGGCGTTTGAAAAGAACGAAATGCTAGGGCTTTTAAAAATTGCAAAAAATATGCTATTAGAACATGTCTCAGAATATTGTGGAGTTCAATTTAGAATGTTACCAATGTGTTTCCTGATCTGGGAAGAAATTTCCTAAAGAGTTCTCCTATTGGAGTTCTATTGGAAACTAAGCTGGGCTTCCCGAGGTTTGACCCTGGGTCTCCTATGTCGAATCCAAGGAATAATGTGAGAAGGTTTCTCCCCATTGGTTGACTCAAATTGAACTTCGACAGGGCATAAAAAATAAATATCAAGATTGCTGGAGTGGGTGGAATCATTAGGAATAACATGATTGAATTTGTTGTGGCATATTGTGAGCATTTATCACCCCAAACTTCATGAAGGCTTGAGCCACATTCCAAGGCATTAAACTTATGTTTGATTTGGAATATTTGAATACTGATATTGAAGGGGACTCAAATAATGTGATTAATATTTTTAATTCCACTATTGATCTAAGTTGGAATATCATAAATATGATGTGGGAGTCGAGAAGGTACCTCCAAGGTTTAAATCAATTCAAGGTGGCACATATTCTAAGGGAGGGTAATTCGCTTGCTGATTGTTTGGCCAATCTTGGAACCAACCTTCCTGGATTTACAATGTGGAGAAATAACTTCTTGGTGGATCTCCTAAATCTTCTTAATGCAAAACTTTCTTAAAGTCTTACAAGAATCCAATCAATGACATTTAAGTATGTTACATCGTCTTTATTTCAAAAGTGATGGCACTTATGGTAATTTGAATTGTTGGAATGTCACACCCTATGATTGTGATGTTCATCTCATCCATTGGTGGCCTAGCTTCTACTTGAGGATAATAATTCTCCATCGCATCTATTATGGGTAGTTGGTGTCGTTCACATCCTTCAATAATTGCTCTTGTCAAATTCAAACAGGAAGAATGCCACCCATTTTGACTTTATCCTTCGTGGCAGTCAGGTTTCAAATACTCCTTGGTAGAAATCTAGAGCAATCTTGTCGTTGATATTGCTTCTACTTTTCTTGTTTATTTTATGGATCCACCTTCTTCTTTTTGGTGCTAGCAATGTTTCCATGTGGTGCTTATGTTTGTATTTTGTGTCCTTTCTTCTGAGCTAGGGTGGTTTTTTTGCACGGTTGTGTTTTATGGTCTCTCTCCCATGGGGGAGTTCATGTAAAATATTGAGGGATTCCTTTCAAAACCTTCCTTTCATAATAATACCAAAATAAATGTAAGAATACATCATTCAGACAAATTACACTAGAATTAGAATTCTAGCACATGAGTATATGAAAACTTCAATGCTTGGGTCTTATCAAAAACTTTGGCACTTGTAACATTTGAAGAACTCCAATACTCAAAACTCTAGAGCTTAGATAAAAATTTTGAACTTATATATACTTGTTTCTAGAGCCATATTTGGCACTATATCTAGAGTAAACAAACTATTTTTTTAAGAGTCAAAAGCTATAACTCTTCCTTTTTTGATAATAAGATATTTTTCTTGTCTTTAATAGTTTTGAATTCAACTACTAGATTTTGATCCATTAGTTGAGATACTAAAAGAAGATTAGTAGTCAATCCAGGTACATACAATACATTTTTAATTATTCCTTTTTCATTTGATAGATCAATCAAGAAATCTCCTACTCCTTTGACCTAAAAATTCATACTATCTCTTATGATAGCTAGTTTTTCATATTTCTCTTGAAAAGTGTTAAACCATTATTTATTTCCAGTCATATGCCTACTAGCTTTGGAATCAATATACTAATAACCCATAATGAGTTTCTTTGAAGTTGAAGACCTTATAACTCCCAATTCAAATATGAAATTTGCAAATTCTAAAAAATTATAATCCTTTGATGTTGAAAATATTTTAACTCCCTAATTGGATTTGCAAAATTTCAAATTTTAAATACTTTAAATTTCAAATTTCAAAAAAAAAAAAAAACTTAAATCACTTCAAACTAAAGACTTCACTCCTTAAACAAATATTCAAAAGATTTTAAAAATAACTCCACTCTTAAATTTTTTTAAAAACCTTAAAAGCCAAACCCTTTTAACTCCAATCAATCTTTTAATTTTTCTAATCTTCAACCTTTGAAAATATTAAACTCTTCAAACCTTATCACTCCATAAAAATCATAAATTCAAATTAATATTGATTTTTGAAAAACCTTAATTAATAATACCTAACCCTTATTACTCTACCTAGGTTTTCAAAAAATAAATTTTGTATCTATTTCCCTCTAAATATTCACTATGCGTTAGGAATAGAATGTAGCGTTAAATAATGTTTTTTTATTACATAGGAGAGTTGGTTACAACCACTATTTTTAGTAATTGACCAGCGTAGGGTTCAAACCACAAGGACTGCTCCCAAAAAACCTATCCATCTCGTTCTTGTTGACCCAACATGATATGGGGACCACCAATAGCTCAGGGTTCGTACCATCATCATCGGTCTGGCGGGCACTCAAAGGATTTGAAGAAGACTACTACCTTTGCAAAGGGTTGGCTTCCCCCAATGTTTGGACCTAGGTATGTTCTTGGTAAGTATCCAATCACACCTACACTTACCAATCCACCTAGCCCTTGAGGGTAGCATTAAATAATGTTATTTGAGCTTATTGGCATAGATTCCACTACTACGACAGAAGCATTAACATTTAATGATTCTTCTCAACAACTCTTTATTGTCTCACCTCGAATTCACACTATTTCCTCTAATGGTCTTTCCATTATCTTACCTCAAATGATTTTATTTCCTCGAATGCTCTTTCCTCTGCTCACCTCAAATGCCTTTCTTTTGATGAAGATTGATCGTTACTTGATATGAGAATTTGAGTGTGTCCTTAACATCTCTTCACTAGAGGTCAAATGTCTTCTAAGCTTATCTTTGCTAAAGGTAGAACATCTTCTAAAATTCTCTTTGATTTATAAAATACAAAATAACAAGCTATTCAGCTACCTTTACTATTTTCTTTACACGAAATAGATAGGTTGAATAAATACATCTTTTTACTGATCGTTATAAAAGACTCTAACCACCATGCCTGTGTTGATATTTCATGTGTCTATTTGAATAGTAAAAAATAGTTTGAAGATGGTGCAAATACCACTCAAACATTTAGTGGTAATGACTGTTAAAGATCATTCCCTACAAAATTCACTTACAACCATTATGTTAAAGTTTGATCACACATGGAAATTTTATCAACCCTAAGCTAAACTATAACCATGTCATTTACTCCATTTTGCTATCTCAAAAATAAAAGCATGTTGGAATACTAAATCAATAGTGGACATGAAGTTTTGTCAAAAATAAAAGCATGTTGGAATAGTAAATCAATAGTGGACATGAAGTTTTCTCAAATATTGCAACCCCACTAAAAAAAGCATAAACTGAATAAATATAACAAACATTTTTGCTTCACACATAATATTTAACCTAAAAATAATTAAAAATTAATCTTCATTCTTGTAATTTTAAAATCTCAATAAAATTAATAAATCTCGTAACAAAATCCAACATGCAAAACAAATAGTAGTTGTGACCATTACTTGCAGTAAAAATATTCTATTTTTTATTATTTTGTTGTATTAGAGATGCTAACTAATATTTCAAACTCTAATTGTAATAATTAATGTTGTTCAGGCATCCCAATGCAAGTCTTTCTAATTTAATTTAAATACCATGATTAATCCAACCAAGCTACTATGCTTTTGTTGTAATACAATATAATTGTTATTCAACATGCTTATGAGAATATCACAAAATGTTGTCCAAGCATCCCAATGCAAGTATTTCTAATTTACTAAAAAAAATGTTTTCCAAGCATCCAAATGCAAGTATTTCTAATTTATTTTAGTATGTCACTATTGTAATTTTGAAGACTAAGATTCATCCAACCAAGCCTCTATGCTTTTGTTGTAATTCAATATAATTGTTATTCAACATGCTCATTAAAATATCATAAAAATAATTAATTAGTATAAGGATATTATCTTTAAATTTAATTATTACTTTATACTTTTTTTAAGTAGGGTTTTGAAAGGGCTGCCCTTTCTTTTTTACATTAACTTAGTCACATCATACTATATAACCTATTTAATGTTGTAGAGATTTGAACCTTGGCGTGGATTACATCATCCATATACCCAACCATTGAACTAAGATCTCATTGATTTATTAATTTATACTTATATCATATATCTTATTTATTTATTTATTTTAATATTCATAATAATGAAACCAAAATAATTAATTTAAAAATAAAAATAAAACTAAAATTAAACCATATAATTATACTTTTTAGTAATAATATTAATACAAAAAATTGTTTTATTTATAATTACTATTGTGATTGCTATAATATCAATATGGTTATTTTTTGGGTGAAAAAGATCAAAATTGGTGAAGAATGAGTTGCAAAAATTGTTGGATGCAAATTACATAGTTCCCATTGACTATCCGAAATGGGTCTTGAACATGGTTCCCGTAGGAAAGCCTGATGGAAGAGTCAGTATTTGCATAGAATTTAGAGATTTGAATAGATAAAATCCAAAGTATTCATTCCCATTGCCAAACATAGATGCTCTTGTTGATGCCACTACAGGCCATGAGATGCTCTCACTAATGGATGGGTTTTTTGAATACAATCAAATCCAAATCAAACCCGAAGACCAGCATAAGATCACTTTCATTACTCTGTGAGGGACATTTTGTTATAGAGTGATGCCATTTGGCCTAAAGAATGTTGGTGCCACATATCAGCGGGCCATGACATACATATTTCATGAATATATGCATCAAATCTTGGAATATTACATGGATGAATTACTGGCCAAGTCTTTATTGCGGCAAGATCACGCAAAAATCCTTACAAAAGTCTTAGATCACCTCATTGAGCACACCATCAGATTGAACCCCTTGAAGTGTGTATTCAACGTGACTTCTAGGAAGTGTTGGTTCATCTTTCATACACACCCCATGAAGAATGAGCATAAAATACCAATAACACTTATAAGGGATAAATCCCACTCACTTTAGGATCTTGTTGGTTATCCAAGGTGTGAGTTACAGAGTTGGGTCGAATGGCTATTCACTCTTTTTCGCTTCTGGAATAGTTTCAAGTAGACTATATGTTACCTTACAATGGGTTCGACCTTCGTTCAATAATGTTTAGCGGTTGTTATCTTTGTTGACAATCGGATTTACAATGAGTTCTTTGATATGGCTCTTTATGCTTTAGCAGATTAAATAAAAGACAAATTTGAAAGAAAATAAAAATGGATCATTTAACGGTGGAACATAGAGAGTAGGGTAGGGCGAGAAAAGAGAAGCTTATCTAACTTAGTTGCAAAATCAAAACTACCAATTTCAGTTACACTATTTAGCTTCACAATAAAACCAATCAAAGAGGAAGGTGTCCAGCTTTCTAAGATCACCTTCTACTAAGAGCATAAGACGGAGATAACACAGATCTAAAATAAAATCATAAATAGAAGGGAAGTCGATGTCAACTGATATCTCTCACCAGCAGCCTAGCTTGCACAGTGAGGATAGAGAAATTAGAACATACCCAAGCCTTAAATCTTTAATTTTCCCTAGCATACAACAAACGGAATGAAGCCTAGTAGCATATTCAATCTTGATAACATAGATTTACAACTAAAATAAATAAACCTTAGCGAGATGAAAACAAAAGAAGATGCACTTATCACAATTCGAAAGAGATTAGGCTCCTGGCCACGCTATCGTAGAAAAATGATGTCACACCAACCCCAGGTATAGAACAAAGCATTCAAACAAGATTTGCAAGAAATTGCTAAAATGTCTTTTATTCTAAGTTTTTGCATCCGGACTTTACATTCAAAAGAAGTATATATAGACTCGGGACAGACCCTGATCTTTTCAAAAATATCTTCTTCCAAATATCTAAATCTTATCATAAAAATCCCACCACCGAGGCTTTACAATATAAGGCATTTTTATATAGAGTTTTGATAAGCCCTAATTACTCTAAAAATCTTCGTGTGGATCTTGCCATAAATGGAGAAGATAAGACTTGGTTTCATCCTCATCAAATGGACACCGCGTGTAAATGTATCTTCATCTTTCGATAAGTCGTCAAAGCATCTCATTAATTCTTCTACAAAATTTGGATGAGTCACTAACTTTCGAGGCCTTCTATCCTCGCACAACCGCCTTTGTTTGGTTCGAGTTGAGATTCTCTGCCCGCCATTACTTTTGCCATAAATTTTCTCGGTAAATGCATCCATCAAAAAATTCCTTAAAGTCTGTATTTGCGGCCAGATCTGTAAAATCTGGACGAGTCACGACTTGTCGGTTGCCTTTGTTTTTTCGAGTTGAATTTCTGTCATTACTTTTGCCATAAATTTTCCTAACAAATGCATCCACCGAAAAATTCCTTAAAGTTTGTATTCGGCCAGAGATGCAAAATCTGGATGAGTCACTGAATTCTTAGCATCTCCTATTTCCATCTGATGGTCCTTGCTTGATTTGTGCCAAAATTTAGGTTTGTCTGTCTTTCTCGCCATTACTTCTGCCATTATGCAACTGTCGGATCACCTTCTGCAAAAGAAAAGCAAAGGTTAGATTTTTAATGTTTTTCATTTTAATTAATTAATTAATTTAATTAATTAATTTTTTCATTTAAATATTTCTAGGGTTTGGACTGTGTTGAAAAGCTTCCACTTCCTTTGGATGGGTGATGTCATGAAACTAAAGCAAGTCGCGATTTTGGGACATTTTCCTCAAGCTACTTTTTCCTTGCTTTTGCCCTCGTGAAAATGAGACAAGTCCAAAAATGGAACATGTCACGATATCGCGACATTTCCCTCACTTCATTTCTCCCATGCTTGTGCCCTCACGAAAATGGAACATGTCGCGATATCGCGACATTTCCCTCACTTCATTTCTTCCAAGCTTTCGCCCTCGCGAAAATGGAACATGTCGTGAAATCATGACATTTCCCTCACTTCATTTCTCTCACGATTTCGCCCTCGCGAAAATGGAACATGTCGCGATATCGCGACATTTCCCTCAATTCATTTCTTCCAAGCTTTTGCCCTCACGAAAATGAGACAAGTCCGAAAATGGAACATGTCGTCATATCGCGACATTTCCCTCAAGCTATTTCTTCCAAGCTTCTGCCCTCACGAAAATGGAACATGTCATGATATCGCGACATTTCCCTCACTTCATTTCTTCCAAGCTTTTGCCCTCGCAAAAATGAGACAAGTCCGAAAATGGAACATGTCGCGATATCACGACATTTCCCTCAATTCATTTCTTCCAAGCTTTTGCCTTCACGAAAATGAGACATGTCGCGAAAATGGAACATGTCACGATATCGTGACATTTCCCTCACTTCATTTCTCCCAAGCTTGTGCCCTCACGAAAATGGAACATGTCACGATATCGCGACATTTCCCTCAAGCTTTTCTTCCACTTTGCAAATTCTCCAAAAATTGTAGGTTGACTCCAATGACTTTGTCCATCTGTATTTTGCATTTTTACATATTGGTGAAGGATCTTCCTTACTCATAAATGATTTTAACATTTGAAAAAATGAATTTTAAATTGCTCGAGAATGGTCAGCTTCACATGGCGTAGAAAAATGACAAAAATTCAAAGTGCCCGGAATTTGATGAAACTTTACAAGCATCTAAATAAGCCCAATGGGTATCCCAATCTGCAAATGGAACTTAAAAATTCATCACGGATTAAGAGAAAATGCATTTAGAAGTCTGCTGGCCATAAATAGAAAAACTATTGAAAATTAAAATTTTTGAAATGATTAATATGAATTAATACATTTAACATGCAAAATTTTAGAAATTTTAAATTGAAATCAATGCCATATGCAAGCCTACTTGGACACTTTGATGTAGGCAAAATTTGAAAAAGGATGCAAGCAAAATTTGGAATTAAAACCCGAAAAACTCAAGAGGGTCCCTGCGGAACAAATGAATATTAAATATTTTCAAAGGATGGAATTTCATTTTTTTAGTGGGGGTGTGTTGCTTCTCAAAAAATGGCGATATCTATGGGGAAAATAGTAGCACTATTTAGAATCCAGAACTCTAGTTTCAAAACAATTTAGACTATGTACCATGCTTTGCCACAAATATTTTCTAAAATGATTTAACTACTATCTGATAGTTGTTAAAGTTTCCCAAGGACATACTAGGTTGAACCACTTAAGGAAGATTCCGATGTGCGATTATAAGCGTATAAACCTTCCTTCAAGGATGACCGGGGCTTCGAATGCTTACTATGGATTGATCAACTATTTAGATTATGCAGGGGAAACCGAGTAGAGCTCTGTTTACTAGTTTAGCCTTTTACAACCCCGACAGAGTTACTCTTTAGATTTTCAAGACCCTGATCACAACTATGAGGTGGCATCTATAGCTTGGTGAACACGATTGAGATTTATCCTTTGGGAGCCTTGGCTATGTGCAAAAAAGAGTGACAACTTTATGTTGGCTTGCCCAACTTTCACCTTCTCTCTCTTTTTCTTTTGAAAGATACCGATAGATGGAATGCCTTGCTAATTTTTTTTTTTATATTTCATTGATCGAGCAATTGATCGACTAACTGTTTCATCCCGGGTACCAATAGCTTCCTTGGACACTTAAAATAATTTTATGAATCGGAGTCCCCTCTCATGACCAACTTTTCTTGGATTCCCTGGGAGTTCTTCATCCAAGCAAGTATAGTAGTTTCTTTATAATCAAAATAATTGTGGCAAGCAAGATACAAAATCCAATTATCTTTCTATTGTTGTTCTAAATAACAAGTAGTTCCACTTTTTAGCTCTAGCAGACTATCTCTTAACAAAAATAAAACAAAATGAAAACACACTACTTCAACCTTTATAGCGCCAATTTTAAATGTTGATTTGTGTTTTGTTTTTTAGGCAAAAACTCAAACAAACAGGATTTAAAAGCTAAAGAGGAGGGAAAAAGGCCACCAGTTAAAGATAAATTTGCACAGACCTCAAAAGATAAAACATAGTACTTCAAACTTTAAATAAAACAAAATAAAAACACACTACTTCAAACTTTATTTACAATATATACATATGCACAAAGTCTTTGTGATTACTCAAATGATGTAGTGGATGGAACAACTGAGAAATAATGCTTTAGATATTGACCATTGACAGGAAGGTTCAAAAAATTACCTTCCAGGTCTTGTAGATGAAATGCATTATTACCTAGGATTTCGGCAATTTGGTATGGCCCTATCCATAGAGGTTGCAACTTGGTGTGTTTACCTTTCTTTTCATGGGCTTTGTCCCATAGAAGCACTAGGTCTGCAAGTCTGAAGGCCTTCACTCTGGCTCTTTTGTCAAACCAGCGCTTGACTGTCTCTTGGTGTCGACTAAAATGCTCCAAGGCTTGAAGTCGTTCATCCTGCAAATTAATTAAGTCCAACACACGAGCTTTCGCATCTGCATGATCATCAAAGTAATCTAAAGCAAATTGATAAGTGGGCAATTTTAAAGAGATAGGAACAATGGGTTGGGTACCATACAACAAAGCAAATGGGGAAGTCTTAAGAGCTTCTTTATGTCTTATCCTATCAGCCCAAAGTGCATACTTCAATAGTGTGTGCCATTGTCTGGGTTTGTCTACAATGGACTTCTTGATGGCATTCATCAAATTCTTATTTGTGGACTCAGCTAGTCCATTACCTTGGGGATAATAGTTGGATGAAAATTTGATGACTATCCCCCTCTGGTATGCCCACTCTACAAATTCTAATGACTGAAAGGTTGGTCCGTTGTCGCACACCAAATTCAAAGGAACTCCAAACCTGGTTATGATATTTGATTCTAAAAATCCGATCACCTCATGGGTTGTACTCCTCATGGTGGCTATTGCTTCAACCCATCTTGTAAAATAATCAGTGGCTATTAAAACATACTTGTGCCCTGTTGATGAATTCGGGTTTATCACACCTACAAAGTCAAGTCCCCATTGCATAAAAGGTTTGTCTATTATAATAGGTTGTAATGGTAGAGCTCGATTAACCTGCTTGGATGCAAAAATCTGACACTGGTGGCAAGTTCTCACATGTTGATGTGCATCTTTAAACAATGTAGGCCAGTAATAGCCTACTCTCAATATCTTGTGTGCAATAGCAGAACCTGAGGAATGCCCTGCTCCTAACTTCTCATGAAAACTAGACATCACCTCATTGACTTCATTCTGAGAAATGCATCTTAAGAATATGCCAGCATAGTTTTCTTTGTACAAGTTGCCTCCTTTGAGTAGAAAATGAGAAGATTTCAGCTTCAATGCTCTTCTTTGAGTTCTATTCAGGTGAGGTGGACAAATTCCAAACCTCAGCAGATGAATGACATCTCCATACCAATCATCTAATCCAGAATCTAGTTGATTAATTTCTCCCTCTACAGGTATTTCAGCAATATGTCGGGACAAACCAAGTCCTTTGATTAATTTTGTAGGCCAAATTTCTAAGTCGTACTCCTACAGTCTCGTGGCCCAATTACCTCTTAGCTCACCCAATTCATCCTGGCTTAATAAATATTTGACAACTGGATCAGGAACTATAGCATGGACTTTGCTTCTCAATATGTAATGTCTGAATTGCTTGACTACTCTCACCAAGGCATAGGCTTGCTTATCCAAGCGAGAGTATTTTAGCTCAACACCCTTTAAGTTGGTACTTTTGAAGGCAATCGGGTGCTCCCCTATTTCTCTTCGTTGGGTTAAAACTGCTGCAAGTGTGTGTTCAAAAGCAAAAGAGTACAGGTAAAAATTTGCATTGAAATTTGGGCTCACCAGCACTGGAGCTTGTTTGATGGCAGATTTGATCTCTTGGAATGTTGCTTTGGCTTCCATTGTCCAGGAAATCTTAGTAGTTTCCTTCAGCATGTTATTTAGCGGCTTGACTATTTCCGCAAAGCCAGAGATGAATTTTTTGACAAAATTAATTTTCCCAAAAAATGATCTTAACTCTTTCTTAGAGTTGGGAAAGGGTATCCCCGATATGGCTTCAACTCTCTCGGGATCCATGGAAATGCCATCTTTGGTGATTAAGTGTCCAAGGAGTTTTCCTTCAGTTACACCAAAAACACACTTCTTTGGGTTTAAAGAAATGCCAAATTCTCTGCATTTGTCGAAGACAAATTCCAAGTGCTTCACATGGTCAAACCAGGATTTAGAAAAAATTGTCAAGTCATCCATGTAGACAACGATGCACTTACCCATGAGACCTTTGAAGGCATGATCCATTGCACGCTGAAAGGTAGCTCCAACATTTATCAATCCAAATGGCATTCTCTTGTAGGTGAAGGTTCCCCACTTGGTCGTGAAGGCAGTTTTCATCCTGTCTTCCTTTTCAACTAGTATCTGGTTGTACCCTAAAAATCCATCTAAGAAAGACATCATTTCTGAACCATTCACAATTTGTAGCACATCATCCATGGAAGGCAAAGGATAATTATCCTTTTCAGAAGCCTTGTTCAAGTTCCTAAAATCCACGCACAAGCGGATTTCCCCATTCTTCTTTCTAATCGGCACTAAATTGGCTACCCAAGTAGAATGTCTAATGGGAAAAATAATGGCAGCACTCAATAATCTCTCCACCTCCTTCTTGATGAGGGGTTCCAACAAAGCATTGACATGCCTCTGTTTCTGTCGAAAGGGTTTGCAGAACTCCTTTAAGGGTATTATATGGGTGTAAACTTTTGGATCAAAAACCTTTAGGTCTTTATAAGACCAAGCCATAACATCCTTGGACCTATGAAGGAATTCAATCATATTTTTTTTAATTTTAGGGTCACAAGATTTAGCTAACTTAAGGTGTCTGGGATCCTCTTCAGTCCCGACATTCAGTTTCTCAGTCTCACTGCCTGCTACACCAATAGAATTTCCAAAACTCACTCTTTGTTTAATTTGGTCAACATCAAACAGTCGCTCAAGTTCTACCATTCCCTTCGAAATTCTATTATATTTCAACCTCATTATCCCCTTTTCATCATCAAACTTTTCCAACATAGTATCCCTTTGACCATCATCAATTATAGCATTTTCAAATGCATTGGTATTCTATAAAAAGTTTATAATTTGCTGGTCATCAGAAAAGACTTGAAAATTATCTACGTTATTTGGAACCGAAGGACAAGGGATTAATTCGATTGAAAATTTCTTCCATTTGAACTCCTCCAATGGCTTCAGATTTGTGGCTGATGAAGCTAAAACATCTACAAGTGAATTCTCTTCTCTAGGAATGTGCATCAAATTAAAAGCATCAAAATCCTCCATGAGATCCCATGCTCGGTATTTATATCTTTTCAGGTAAGATGCCTTGCACTAAAATTTACCTCTAACTTGATTGGCCACCAACTCCGAGTCTATAAAAACCTGGATATTTTTTACACCTTTATCTAAAGCAAATTTCAATCCCAGCACTAGTGCTTCATACTCTGCCAAATTATTCGTGCAAGGAAACTACAAGCGATAAGACATAAAATACGTTTGATTTTTAGGTCCTTTAAGAACTGCCCTTGTACCAGAACCTTGCTTAGACTTAGCTCCATCAACATGAAGCATCCAAACTTCATTATCATGATCAAGATGAGCTTTAATAGGTTTCTCCTTTTGTGCAGTTGTCAAATTATAAACCCCGATATCTACATCAACAAGATTAACAGTCTCATTCTTGGCATTATACTCAATGATCATGTGTTTATATCTAGGTTCTCTTTCGATTCTTAACTGATTTGCAACACCTTTCCAGGGCAACCACATATGTGAAAAATCAGTCGCCAAGTACCCATTCAAAGACTTTGACCAATCTCTGCTCAGAAGCATTCCGTATCCCACAGGAATATCTACCACCTGAATGTCAATTTTGTGTTGTGCTCTCGACTCCAATGCTAGTTGGATGTGTATACTTTGAAGTTCACCTACCACCTTAACCTCAGTTTTATCCAATTGGATGACTCTTCTCTCGGACTTCATAGGGGTTAAACCCAACTATTGACAGATGGCTAGAGGCATGACATTGGCTGAAGCACCAAAATCCACCAGACAGTTGTGTAAATTTTTTCCAAATATACGGACAGTTAGCAGGAAAGGCGAAACTTCAGTATTTTCTTTATACATGGCCATATTTGCATTTGCTATCTTCTTCCCCTTTTCTAGAGGTTTGGCAGTAGGCTCAGAGTATGTCTTAATCAAATTATCCCTTTGTTCAGTAATTTGAGCCAACTCATGAAGAGTGATGTTAGCCTTGATCTTCTTCATATCCTCCACTATATTGTATCCCTTATTGAGTGGAGCAACAAATCCATCTGGTACTCTTGGATCTCCTCCCTTGGGTGGAGGTGGGTTATTATTTGGAGATGGATCTGGAGGAACATTATGGGAGTTGTCTAGAGGTGTAGACGTAGTATTAGGCTCCATATTTTTGTTCCTGAGATTGTAGTTGTCCCTTCTATACTGTTGAAAAGCTTGCACTTCATCCATAGGCATCTCCACAACATTCTCTGACTCATCTGGAAAAGTGAATGAATCTAACACCATAGCTGCACTATGTTTGGATGAACTTGGACCATCAACATTTCTTTGATTTTTAGGAAAAACCAACTCACTAGATAGAGCTTCAAAGGCATTGCAGAACTCCAAACAATCCAATTCCCCATGTTGAGATGTTTCGTGTATCCTGCACCAGTTGGGCAAAGCCAAGTCACAAATATTCACTTCATGCCCCTTACCTTTATAATCCTTGTTGGGTTCATATGGTGGTCTAGTGAATCTATTCTGTTGATAAGAAAATCTATTTGAGTTTTCCCCGATGGACACTTGCCTTTTGAAACTCAAAAATTCATTTGCCAACTTTTGGACCATCTTTGAGACTTCCTCAACTCTTGTTTTATCAGATTCTTTCTCTATATTCTGTACATGTTCAGCATGTGTTACAGCCAATGGATTTCCTATCGGTGGAGTTTGGCATGCTGGAAACATCATTTGATGTGGGATGGGATTCAAAATAGGGGTATTTTGTGTAACAAAGGGAATTTGAGGAGCATTCAAAGGTTGAGGTCCCAATTGTCTTTCAAGAACCAAAGCTTCTTTATAAGCCTCTGTTAGATTATTAATATTGGCATCTCTCTTCAGGAAAACAGAGGTCACTGGATCTAGGGAATTCCTAAAAATTTCCAATGCTAGATCTATAGTTGGCACATAATGACCCGTCAATCTACCATAAGCCTTTTGAAACCCGACGTTGAAAGATCTGACAGTCTCATTGATTTCTCTCTTAATGCTGGAAAATTGTTGATATAACACACTGGGGTCAATCACTTCACCAAATTGTGATACAAAAACTTTCTCTAGGTCATTCCAACTAGTAATAGAGTCATTAGTAAGATTCAAAAACCAGTCGTATGCTCCCTCCCGGAGAGTGAATGGGAATAACCTACAAGCCACATCTTCATGTTGCACATTCAACAACTTTAGAGCATTTTTAAATGCCACTAGGTGTTCTTCTATTGTTCTAATTCCATCATGCTTGTAGGTAGGAAGATACTTCTCAAGATTTTTGGGTAAATCATGCGCTACACCAGGGATATTCAAAGCAGTGGAACCCAACCAGTTTGCCATCACTACCTGATTAACGATAATATTTTGAGTTGTAGTTGGAGGAACTACAAGTGGTGATAAAAATATGCTAGACAAAGACTTGGCCCTTTTGAGGCTACTTCTCCTTGGGGTTTCCAACTCAGGCACAAGGAGCTCTCCAGCTCTGGAGTGGGACCTGGTTACTCTGTAGGTAGAATCCAGCTCTACACAAGCAACTTACAATCCTTAACAAATACTGAACGGAGTTCGGTCGGCCCTCCTTCTAGCACCAATTTTAAATGTTGGTTCTTCTTTCATACACACCCCGTGAAGAATGAGCATAAAATACCAATAACACTTTTAAGGGATAAAGCCTAATCTCTTTCGGATTGTGATAAGTGCATCTTCTTTTGTTTTCGTCTCGCTAAGGTTTATTTATTTTAGTTGTAAATCTGTGTTATCAAGATTGAATATGCTACTAGGCTTCATTCCATTTGATGTATGCTAGGGAAAATTAGAGATTTAAGGTTCGAGTCTATTCTAATTGCTCTATCCTCACCTTGCCACGAGCTAGGTTGTCTGGTGAGAGATACCGATTGACACCGATTTCCCTTCTATTTATGATTTTATTTCAAATCTATGTTATCTCCGTCTTATGCTCTTAGTAGAAGGTGATCTTAGAAAGCTGGACACCTTCCTATTTGATTGGTTTTATCATGAAGCTAAATAGTGTAACTAAAATTGGTAGTTTTGATTTTACAACTAAGTTAGATAAGCTTCTCTTTTTTGCCCTACTCTACTCTCTCTATTCCACCGTTAAATGATCCATTTTTATTTTCTTTCAAATTTGTCTTTTATTTAATCTACTAAAGCATAAAGAGCTATATCAAAGAACTCATTGTAAATTTGATTGTCAACAAAGATAACAACCGCTAAACATTATTGAATGAAGGTCAAACCCGTTGTAAGGTAACATATAGTCTACTTGAAACTATTCTAAAAGCGAAAAAGAGTGAATAGCCATTCGACCCAACTCTGTAACTCACACCTTGGATAACCAGCAAGATCCTAAAGTGAGTGGGATTTATCCCTTAAAAGTGTTATTGGCATTTTATGCTCATTCCTCACGGGGTGTGTATGAAAGCCGAACCAACAGTAAGCTCTTGGGTTTCATTATTTCTAAGAGAGGCATTGAATTTGATCCGATAAAGTAAGGGCCATATTGGGAATGGTTGTCCCTACAAACATTAGGGAATTGAGAAGCTTGCAAGGCAAGATAACATCCATCAAATGATTCATCACTCAATTATCAGACAAGTGTCGACCCATGAATCAACTACTACGCAAGAATGTCCCATTTCATTGGGATGAAGAATGCCAAAAAGCCTTTGCAGAGATCAAAACATACCTGGCAACACCACCAGTATTGGCTCCACCAAGGCTAGACATACCATTTTTACTGTACATATCAGCTATTGATTTTTCTTTGGGCACCATGTTGGCCCAAATAAATGCACAAGATAAAGAGCAAGCCATATATTACATCAATTGCACCTTGGTGAGTTATGAGCTAGGATATGCGTATGTAGAAAATTTATGCTTGGCAGTGGTCTTTGCAACTATAAAATTGCAACACTACATGTTCAACCATACGACCTACGTCATATCTAAACAAAATCCTTTGTAGTACATGATTAACAAGACCTATCACAATACACGCACTACAAATTGGATCATGCTATTGACAAAATTTGATCTAGATTCCATAAGCCAAAATTCCATCAAGGGATAAGTCATAGTAGATAAATTAGTAGAGGCACCTCTTCAGGATAGCAAGCCTCTCACCATAGAATTACCTGATGATGTAGTCTTTGTATTATCAGATCTGTTGGAACTCGAAGAACCTGAGAAAGAAAGAGACATGGCATTGTTCTTCGATGGTTCAAAATGTGAGAAAGGGGGCGAAGTGGGGATAGTATTTATCACACCATAGGGTGCTCCATTGCCCTTATCATTCAAATTAGACTTCCCTTGCACAAACAACAACACGGAGTATGAGCCCCTGATCTTGGGACTCCAAACAGCCATAGCAATGGGCATTAAAAGATTGAATATATTTGGTGACTCCTTGCTCATAGTGAATCAAGTCAAAGGGTTGTTTCAATGTAGGTTCCCCCTCCTGAAAGCTTACAAAAAGCTTGATGATACTTACCTAGCCCAACTAGAATGGTATGACATCGATGCAATCCCTTGTACATCAAATAGATTTGCAGACACGATGGCATCTTTGGTGTCCTTAATCCCTCATAATTTGTCTACTGATTTCACAACCGTTCACATTAAAGTGCTCATCCACTCAGTAATACAACGTGAGGCTATTGAAAATCAAGATTTAGTCAACATGATCCAAACCAAGCCATATCAAGATTGGTCCTTTAAAGCTAGAGCTTTCTTGCAAATGACACATTGGGAATCTTTGATTTCTCAAGGTCCTCTGGAGTGTGGTACACCCATTCACCATAGAGTTTTTTCTCAATATGTGTTCTCAAATTCTAGATAATAGGAGGAGCATGTTGTTTTATCCATAGAAGCTATGACTTAGCAGGATTGGCTTTTCCAACTATGGGATTTCCTGAAACTTGGAATGGTACCGCAAGGTCTATCGCATGCTGAAAGACGAGCATTTAAGCAGAGGGTGATGAGGTATATTTTTCTAGGGGATATCCTTTATAGACGAGGTTACGATGGAATGCTCCTTTGTTGTCTTGAGCCCCAGCAAGCATCCTAGGCAATTTTGCAAGCTCATGATGGTACGTGTGGCGATCATTTCATTGGCATAGCCATCATTAAGCACATCTTAAGAATAGGTTATTATTGGCCCACTATGGAGAAAGACTATTGCAAGTATGTCAAGAAATGTGTTAAGTGCCAACATCATGCAAACCTCACTCACTTGCCATCACAAGCCTTGCAACCCATCCAAGAAGGATGGCCCTTCTCACAATGGGGCTAGACTTAGTGGGGAAGATCTCACCCCCATCCTCAAGCTGACACACATTCATCATAATGACCACTGAGTATTTCATAAAATGGATCGAAGTGATTCCCTTGATATTAATGACTGAACCAATGATTACGGGGTTTATTCTCCACAATATCATAGGTCAATTCGAGGTTCCTTCGAAGATAATATCAGATAATGGGCCATATTTCAAGAACAAAAATGTGTGTGCTTTAATGAACAAATATCACATTCAGCATAGTTTTTCAATGCCCTACTATCCACAAGAAAATGGGCAATCAAAAGCCTCAAACAAAACAATAGTCTCCATCTTGAGGAAAATAGTGAAATAAAATCATAAATACTGGCATCTGCAATTGCCTTTGGTGTTGTGGGCATATAGGACTAGTGTGCAAACACTCACTGGGGTAACATCAATTTCTCTTGTGTATGGCGCTAAGGCCATCATGCCCCTAGAGTTAGAGATTCCAACCATGCGCATAACATTAAAGTACTTCATAGATGATGACGTCGCGCGACAAGCCTGCCTTGATCAATTAACACTTCTTGATGAATGACAATTCAATGTCTTAGAGCACCTCCATGTTTATCAAGGTCACCTTGTGCAAGATTATAATAGTAAAGTCCATTTAAGAGAATTCAAAGTTGGGGATCTTGTGCTCCAAGAAAACCAACAAAATTTGAATCTGTTGTCGCACCTATGAGATAAATTTGTGGAAAACTGGATAGGCCCCTATATGTTTTCAGAAAAGGTTGGTCCTGGGACATATCGCCTCACATCATTGGATGGTTTTGAAGAGCCTGAGACTCTCAATATCATCCATTTAAAGGTATTTCACACGTAAAACACAAAAACATTCAAATATACATAAAATACAAAAATATCCAAGGAATCGAAAACAAAAATGCTCTAAGGGTATCCAAACCGCTTGGTCAAATACAATAAAAAATGCTCCAAGGGTATCTTCACATTGCTTGGTCAAGATAAATAAAAATACTCCAAGGGTGTCCAAGTCGCTTGGTCAAATACAATAAAAAATGCTCCAAGGGTATCTTCACACTGCTTGGTCAACATCAAATTAAATACTCCAAGGGTGTCCAAGCCACTTGGTCAAATACAATAAAAAATGCTCCAAGGGTATCTTCACATCGCTTGGTCAACATCAATCAAAATACTCCAAGGGTGTCCAAGTCACTTGGTCAAATACAATAAAAATGCTCCAAGGGTATCTTCACACTGCTTGGTCAAGATCAATAAAAATTCTCCAAGGGTTTCCAAGTCGCTTGGTAAAATACAATAAGAAATGCTCCAAATGCATCTTCACACCACTTGGACAAACTTTAGTAAAAAATGCTCCAAGGGTATCTTCACACCGCTTGGTCAAAACTCAATCAAAAATGCTCCAAGGGTATCTTCACATTGCTTGGTTAAAATTCATCAAAAATATTCCAAGGGTATCTTCACATCGCTTGGTCAAAATTCAACCAAAATGACTCCAAGGATATATTCACATCGCTTGGTCAAATTTAATCAAAAATTCTCCAAGGGTATCCTCTTACAACTTGGTCAAATCCCTAAAATCCCCAAAGGCACAGTAAGCCCTTTGGTCTCAAAAAAATAATCAAAAGCACAAAAACAATGCAAAAATAAAAATATAAAAACATTTACATTTTAAATCTGCATCCACATAGCTGCATTGCATTAAACACTCATATCTATTGCATTTACATATGTTATGTTCACAATCTCGTAAATGATGCCACAATTGTATCCCAACCACAAATATTCAAGTCCATCTTCACCCATTCATCCAGGTGTGTAATTATATTTTTCAATGCAACCATTTCCTGTTGTTATGCAAAATAAGCTAAGGTTTTCCAGTCATTTAATTATACCTAGTGATTTTATCAAATATTATGGAAAGCCATCTTGATTAGTAGATGGTAAGTTTTAGTCGTGATAGTGCCTCAAGTATTCAAGATCCCATCACTAATTAAAACACTAAAATCCTAGTTGGTACAAGGTAAAGATGAAATATGCAGAAGTGGTCTATGTCACCTTAAGCAAAAAGGGTCTTCCTTGCTTATCCCCCTGTGCTACTGGTTCAAAGATGTTGACAATTGGCAAAAGGACAAGCTCCGCCCTACCTTAAATCCATTGCTTAAATCAAAATGTGCAAAAATCTCAAACAAAGAAAAATTTAAAAATTCCAAAACCATAGATTCGAAGTATGAAAAGCCCATAAGTAGAATAAACAAGTGATTATCATCACTACATAAATCCCTTGCTCAAAATAAGACAAAAGTCAAAAAGAAAAAATCAATCAAAATAAACAGTGATTTTCATCACTAAGTATGAGCAAGTATCCCAAATGAAATAAAGAAAAGAAGGGAATGGAGATTGAATCCCTAGAATCCTCGGCATGATCAAGCCGCAAGCACGACGATATTTCTATTACAATAAGCATCTTGCATTTATATAGACCGATGTTTGCATGTGGATACGCTAGCTTTAGGTGACCCAAGACACCTAGTGGTATAGTCCAACTAAGTCCAACATAGGATCAAATGAACACTTGAGGATCCCTGATCTTAGCAATGGGCTAAAAGAATCCTGCCTGACATCGGAGGAAATGCTTGAGTTCTATATAAACATATTCATTTGCACACATAGGGATAATGCATATTTAGGTCCATGATGAAAGCCATGCTTTTCAAAAACCTTGTATGGTCAATACGCAGTTGTTGATAGGGTAACTAGGGTGTTTTGAATCTCAAGGAAAACCTAAAAAACATCTTACATAGCAACAAATCATACCATCAATTTTATTTATGAGGTTTTGTGAATTAAAAGGTATTAAAAAAATAGGATAGATACTAGATAGATGTCAAAAATGATATTTACACGGCCATTGACTATTTTGAATATTTTAAATTACAAAAGCTTATCAATAAAATACATACAAGCCAACACATTTCACATATGAATGCCCAAATAATTAGTTATTTTGATAAGAATGATTATTTACATCCTTGATTGTTATACTATCTGTGGTATTGCCCATTATATTGTTGAACTCATATCATATGCATACCCTATGTTTTAAGCAATTAAAACATACAGGTTCATTCACATTAGAACAAAAACCATTTAGATAATGCATTAACACACATCACATTTACCATATCATAACATGAGTTAAACACATATAATTAAAACAAAATTAAACATGCACTTAACAATATCATTGCATCCATAAACAAATAAGACCATCAATCATACATCTACACCTAAAATCAAATCATTGCATTCACATGCATTGCATCATAAGTCAATAATAAAATCATATAAGCATTATCCATAAGCACCACATCACATATCCATGATTCAAGCACGTAAATCCATATTGGCATTCATATAAGCATACATCTTAAATCCATCCTTGAACCAACTCATAGTACATCATATCACATCACATTAATCAAATCATATAAGCATCTACCTAAACAGTTGCATAAGCATCCATCTCAAATCCAAATCATCATAAATGTCATCTATCATCTAACACATATATCAAATCATCATAATACCATCATCACATAATATCACATAAGTAAAACAAAAACACAAGCAACAAATGACACACATAATGAATCATAATGTAAAGGTCTCATATAAACATGTGTCTCAAAAGGTGTCTCAAAATAAGTGTCTCAAGTGCACAGGTGAACAAAAATACCCAAAATCTACAATAATATAGGTCACTCGACCTCAAAAATAGAATCCAAGTGCATCATCAATCAAACACAGAGACTATACCCCCTGCACCACCTCCCCCTATGGCGGTATCATGAGTAGAGTGGTGTGAACATGCTGATCTCTCTATGCGATTCTGAGTTCGTTGGCTAGGACGGATGGAAGACTACCCGGAGGTAGAGCGCCCGTTGACCTATGATCCACTTGTAGCTCCTCTCTCCCTAGGAATGGCTCCTTGCCTCCTGATCGTCCTAGAGAGAGAAACAATATAGGATGCATCCTTTGTAACTAGTGTGTTGCTATTGTCTAGTAAACCCTATAGACGTATAATCTCTACCCTTAGATCATTCCCTTGTGGACCCTTTGGCATAGGAGGATCAACAATGAACTACATCCTAGTAGCATCGCCCCCAATAGTAGCCTGTAGAGCCTGAATCTATCATGTGAGTTGCTTTATAATGGCATATTACTGAGCTATGATAACATCGCGTTGTTGTACCTTAATCTTGGATAACTGAAGTTTGACCTCTACATCATGCAACTATGCTCTCAAAGGAGAATCTCTCTCCTCAAGATCCACACCCTCCTCCTCTTCCTTAGGATTCTCCTACTCCTCTATTGCCACCTGCTTTGTAGGCTGGTCCCATCTCTCAGTCCTAGCTTGGAATCTACACCCTGTTGGATCTGCCCCATCTCCGTCGTCATCCTCACGACCTAGACTTCCATCATCATGCCACATTATATCACCCCACCACTATGCAAATGCATCTATGACTCCTCCAGCAAATCCTAGGTCAATTATTGGGCATCCTCATCATCAGTAAGCTCTGTAACTTGGGGCGAAGGGAGGTCTCTCTCTGCTTTGATGTGCCTATACAAGAACGGAACAAGTGGCACATCTTGTTGTAGCCCGTACTGACAAAGAACTCCGGAGTAGAAGAAGTACTCCATGATGACAACCTTGTGACCGATGAGCCACTGCTCATGCCACGTCTGAGATGTGAAGATTTTTAGATCATACCAAGTTGGGCACTCATGATATGGATGCCATATGATATCTCCATCCTGCAACCTAGTGAAAGCAACAATATAATTAGGAATCTCCCCCGCATAAGGATGTCTCTTGCTCTCCTCACACTCTTGAGCCCATATTACACAATAGCACTACATCCTATCATAAATAGCTATGATCTCAGAAGGAAGTCCTCTTGGACAATTGACATGTATGTGCTCTCATCCCCATATCTGTAGGAGCAAGCTGCAAGCAATACCAACACGACCTCACCGATGGATATGGTACAACTCATCATATCACTAGGCCAATAGAGACCTCCCCCATGCATAGATTATAGGATTCATGCTATCCATCAGGTTTTAAACCATCACAAGGAGGTTCCACGGGAACCTCCTACCTAAGAAATTCGAGATAAGAATGTTGCTAATGACCATCAACAACACCATGTGCCTCACTGAGAAGACATGCTACTTGTACCAACGTATAATAGATACACCTCCAGACTTGGTGTACTTAAAGGTATTTGTAGCATGTCTCTCGAACACTCAAGCAAATACAACATCATTATCATTAGTGGTTGAGGAGACAATGGCCACTTCATCAAAGGGAATCCAAAAAATCCTATACACATCCTTCGACGTGATAGTCATCTCGCTAGTGGGGAGATAGAAGGTTTTAGTCTGAGGATCCCATTGGTGGACCAAATTTGTGAGGTAGTCCTTATCTGACATGATGTTAGGCAACCTGGTAACATATTGGAGCCTACGGGTCTTGATTCAAGCCCAATCCATAGCATCCAAGAGAGGTAGAAGGTCAAGCAAGAGCTTTGGGTCTCAAGCCCGAGCAGTGAGAATCTAAAAAACAAAATAAAAATAAAACATAACTACAGTTCATTTAATGTATTAATCATAATAAAACATGAAAGACGATGCAAAATGATGATAGGCTATTCTAAGTCTAGGTAAAAGAGCAATAAATACACCTAATCATGCAGAAAATTTCATAAGCAAGTCAGAAATCCAAAAAATCTAGATAGTCATCTCGCAAAATCCAAAAAATTTACAAAATTTGACTAAGGCTCTTGGCCGTTGGCACCTACAGTAGCCAAAAACTAGCCATTAAGGACAGCAATGACCAAACCCCAACGGTCAAATTTTTTATTGTTGGGGTTCAAAGTTGGTTGCTCTAAGTGAAAGAAGCCAAATTGCAGGCCAAGCTAGATGCTTTGAGCAGTAATGACCGATGGGTGACATGGCAAAACTGTGAGCCCCAGGCCAAAAATACCAAAAAAATTAAAAAAAGATAAAATTGGGGGCAAACCCACCAAAAGAAAACCTAAGCTAAACCTATCTATAGATTTAGTTTTTTTCTAGCAAGTTTAAGAGGTTCATTTACCAGTTACTTAGTGAGGTTTAGTTTTACCGAAAACAACAAAAAGGAAAAGCAAGATCAAGGTTTGAGAAAATACTCGAGAAGCTCTGACTCCTTCGCCTGTTGATGCCTCACCCTGTGCAACCATATCCTCGATGCAACAACCCACCAAATCACAATTGTCACTATCTCGTCAGAGATTTAGAAAGCAAATCACCAGCTAGAAAATGAAAGGTCAAAACCCTAGTGTAATTTTTATATTCTTTAAATTATGCTGTGGTCACTGCTAACATTAGCAATCCAAAATTATTGGCCGCTCAAGGCGATAGTGGCCATAAGCAGGCAGCTAGCAGTCGCTGGATATGACAGCGAGCAGAAACCTAGGACAAATTAGTCAAATTCATTTTAGGAGGAATAGTAAAAGGGTCAAATAAGCACATTTTGATGATACCTAATCATCACACTAGTCAAAATAACAAAAAAATCACATAAAAATAAATCTTGACTAAGATTCATATTCAGTTACTTCCTTATCAACTCAGTGGTTGCAGCGATTTGCACTCCATGCAACTTGGTGAGATGAATAAGTTACCATAGAGCTGCTTGGGGCAAATTGTTCATTTTGGAATTACGATGCATCACCTCAACCCCGAAGAAGATCAAGATGATTAAAATGCTCCATGGGTACGATGGAATCATCCTAACTCTCTTATGACACCAAAAACACTGAGCTAAGTGACTCAACACAAAGCCCAAATAGAGTCACTCATCCTAACTACCTAAGAAGGCCACACATGGTCAGATCGCTCCCTGGGATAGGGATGAATGACCATAACGAACAGTTGAAATCACACTTGGATGGGGTTTTTTCCCATTAAAAGAAACAGACACTAAGAAGAAACCAAATTAATCATATTGGTCAAGCGACTCATTGCTTTAGTCATTGCCCTTCCTTCACCAATTCATTGTGTGAAGAGGGTAGTTCAAATATTCAAATAATCATAGTCAAAATCAATCAAAGATCACTCAATCATATCAAAATAGAAATCATCCTGTGAATTAATCATATCAAAAATTCCATTTTCTTGTTGGGTTCATAAGCAAGATATGACATCTTCAATTTTTAGCTCCCCTTTGATCAAATTTTATTGTAGTGATATAAGCTACCTGATTATGTTTGAGGAATGAGTGCAAGTGAATATGTGCATGCCTAGTTCTAAGAAATTCTTCCATCATGTTGAAGCAATAATTCAAGGATGTGCACCGTCTTGCATGATTGGGCCATCCAATGTTGGTCAAATCAATGATCATCATACACGCTATAAACATAGCAGTCTACGTTTTTGCTTTACGTTGTGTTTTTTCCACATAACACATCACAAAAAGGTGCATATGTAGACACCTAAAACATGTCATGTTTAGTAGAATTATTCATATGGGCACACTCATAGACCATGTGACCAAACCTTGGGACCTTCCAAGTGCCAAAAAGTGGTTTTCACCACTCATCTAGGGCAATTTTAGCCCATTCAAGCCTGGCCGCTGTGAACCAGAGTGACCAAATTTTGGTCGTTGAAGCTCAGAGCGGACAGTGGCCCGTAGGCCTAGTATAGGGTTCTTAGCATTGGTTTCCTTTATTTATCTTGTCACATGTTTTCACGTTATTAGCATAGATATGGTATATTGTATTTCATAGCATTATTTTATATTATCATTGAGTACATTTTCGTTATCATTAGGGTTATTGCTAACAACCTTATTTGGGGAGGCAATCTCGAACAACTGAGCATTTGCTAGTGTTTTCATGCTTGCAAGATTACAGGTTCACTGGATAGGTTATCAACATACGAAAGCAAAGGGATCCCTCTAGGAATCATACCTGGAGAAGGAGGCATCAGTAAGCCCTCATACAGTTTTGTGTGCATCATCGGGAAGCCTACGAGAGTGCATCACCCCTTGCAAGGGGATATCATACATCTGCTGCCCTATCTTGTAAAATTTGTATCAAATGAAAGGAATCCCTTAGAGGGATCTATATGTAACCAGACTTGAGAAAAAGCAATAAAAAGTGTTATCTATTCATTTCTTCGTATCTTGGTTATAACTTTCATTTAATGCATGATTAAGTAAATAATATTTTCAAGTAGAGTAAGTGGATGGTGCGTCGCCTCCTCAAGGTTGCTAAAAATTATAGATTCCTTATCTATTCAATTACATCAAATTTACATTGTGTCATAGCAGAGATATACCTTCTCCTACTCAAAGCATAAGCTAGCTTGTTTTCCTTCCCCTCAATATACTCAATATCAAAATCATATTTTGCTAAGAATTCTATCCAATGTCTCTGCCTAGCATTGAGCATTGGCTGAGTGAAGATGTACCTCAAGATTTGATGATCAATTCGAAGTTCAAAAGGTTTTCCTAGTAGGTAGTGATACCACATATTAAGAGCATGCACCATTGCTTCTAATTCCATATTATGTGTGGCATAATTTAGTTCATGATTCTTAAGTTTTCTTGACTCGTAAGATATTACACTCTCTTCTTGCATGATAACTCCACCAATTCCTTCTATGGAGGCATCAATGCATACAATAAATTGAAATTTAGGATCTGCTATTTTAAGAATTGGTTTTTTTTTAACTTTTCCTTGAGTGTCCTAAAGGCTTCCTCACAACGTTCAGTCCACTTAAAATATTTACCCTTCTACAATTTAGTTATAGGATAAGCTATTTTGGAAAAGTTATCGACAAAATGCTAGTAATATCCAACCATTTCCATAAAACTTCATACCTCAAACATATTTGTAGGGGTTGGCCAACCAATGATAGCTTCTATCTTCCTTGGATATACAGATACTCCTTTTGACAAAATTACATGACCCAGATATTGTACTCGGGAAGTGTAAATCTCACACTTGATTAATTTTTCGTATAACTAATTCTTCTTTAGTACTTCAAGAACAACCCGTATGTGTTGATCGTGTTCCTCTATACTCTTGGAATAGATTAGTATATCATCCAAAAATATTAACACAAACTGATCTAACTATTCTTGAAATACACTATTCATGAGGTTCATAAAAGCTCTTGGGGCATTAGTCAACCCAAAATGTAGGACCTATAAATTCGTAATGGCCATATCTAGTTCGGAAATCTATATTGTAGGTATCTTCTTCCCTAATTCTTAACTGATGATATCCAGATATAAGATCAATTTTTGAAAATATTGTAGCTCCTTTCAATTGGTCAAACAAGTCATCTATTCTGGGTAGGGAATATTTGTTCTTAACAGTCATCTTGTTGAGCATCATGTAATCAATAGAGAGTCTCAAAGTCCCAGCTTTCTTCTTCACAAAAAGAACCAATGCACCCCATGGTGAGACACTTGGATTAATATATCCTTTTTCTAACAAATCCTAAAGCTAAGTTTTGAGTTCGTGCATCTCTATTGTGGTTATTATGTAGGGTGCTCGGGCTATTGGTGTAGTGCCAAGAAGAAGTTCTATTGATAAGTCAAATTATTGTTTGGGAGGTAATCCGGGTAGATCTTCAGGAAAAACATCTCGAAAATCATTTAGCACCAGATAGGTCTAGAAAAGGCTTGTTTCAGATTCAATTTCTTCTTTCTTATTGATTTTGACTACAAATACTCTACTTCTTTTCCTAATGGCCCTTTTAACCTACATGGCTGATAGAAAATGTGGATCCACCGACTCACGTCCACAATAATTTCGAATCCTTTGCTTAGAGTTATCAATGAAATCCATCCACCTTTCTTCAAAATTTAATAATGCCTTATGAGCCTTGAGCCAATCAATTCCTAAATTTATTTCAAGGGCATGTAAAGGTGCTACATACAGTTGCAAACTAGTCTTCCCTTGAGGTAACATAATCTTAGGGTCAAATAAACACTGATTCATAGTATAGGTTTACCCAAAGCCATACTCAACCTTCCACTCATTTTCCATAAATCCAGGTCTTTTCGGTATGTCTCTCAAAATACATGGATAAATAAAACTATCAGTAGCTCCTGAATCAATCAAAATTATTACATATTTATTATAAATTTTTTCATTTATTAGAAAAGGTGTAGCTTGACCATTGAGTTTAGAGTTACCTATTTCAGCATAGATATTATGAGTTGGCTTTGCAAGTTCCTTTATTTTTTCATCTCTCCTAGGAAATTTGTCAACATAATGAGTCTCCCCACAAATCCAGCATCTAGTTTTAGGTGCCTTTTATCTCGTCTCCATTGTTGCTTTCCTGAGCATCATTTTTAGCTTTTTTATTATATCTATTAAAATTCCCCCTATCCTGACCTCTACGTTTGTTTGGGTTCTCATTCCATTGAAATTTATTTTTTCCTTTGTCAAATCTATTCATGTTCTCATTTCGTCCCTTATTAACCTCGTTCTTTTCCCATCTAGCTAGACCAATATTATTCTTTTTTTACAATTCCTATTTTTCAGGGGCCTTTTGGTAATATGCCTTTTTGGCCTTGTAATTATCTTTGTGTTGGTGGGCCAAATCATAGGCAACAGTCAATGATACCGGTTTAATCATAAGAAGTATATTTCCAATTTTTGGATGAAGTCCTAATAGAAATTTCTGAACTTTAAATCTCAATCCTTTGTTCGTACTCGGACATATATTTAAGTAATTGTACAAACCGTTGATAGTATTCGATGATAGTCATACTACCCTGAGTTAGTCTAGAAAATTTTGTGGTTTTCTCAAGATAAAATTGGGGATACATATACCTCTCCTTAAATACCATCACAAAATTCTCCCAAGGTACATATGTAGCTTCTATATTATGCGTCTTTTTGTATGTATCCCACCAGTCAGCGGTAGCCCCAATCAAATGAAATATTGCTTATGAGGTTTTAGATTTGGAAGAAACAATCCTAATAGTAAAATATGCTTCCAAGTTGTTTAACCATCTTTCAACTTCTTTCCCATATCCTTTGCTATAAAATTTAGCTATATCAATTCCATGCATGTCCCTATCAAGCTCAAATCCCACTTGTTTTCTTCTAGGATCGACAGATGATTCATCTCCAAAAACTAATGTTTCCTTTCCTTTGGTCAGGTTTTCTATTATATTTTGCTATTGTGTTATCATTTATTGTTGCTATGATAATTGAGCTTTTTGTTGCTCCATATGTTATAACATTTGATATCTTTGTTGATCCATATGTTCCATCATCTAGGACCTTTGTTGGTCTATTTTCTCTTTCTGTTAACTCATTTTTTCTTGTATCATCATTCAAGTCATCTTATCATCTTTCAATATAGGTTCATTTTCCCTCCTTATCACTTGAGGGGGCTCGACATTTTCCTCTGTAGTTCCTGTCCTTACAACCCTTTTGAGGACCTGTCTGGGATTCTTGGCCAGCCCTTCCTGTTGTGCCACCACAAGCCTCTCTGAGTAACTTGCTCTTAAACCAGATGCCATTGCCTGTACAAAAAAAATTTGCTAATTAAAACCAGTGTAAGTTATCTAAAAATTTGTATGCTCTGATACCAACTATAGCAACCCAAGTCTATCCACTTAGTTTCATAACGCAACAATGATTTTTTTTTTCCAATTTCCAACTCAATTAAATCTAGTTATAACATGCTTAACTCTTCACAGATGCCATTTTGCTGCAATCAAAATATCTGTGAGATAGATATTAGACATTTCTCTATTGAATTGCCATTTATTATACTTCCTCTCCTACCCGAGATCCCAAGTATTGGCAGGGGGTTTTCACCTTCCAAGGTCCATAACACCTGGGGTTTGAACACTCACTTCCCCATATCTTACTTAATATATATAGTGTATGCATGTCTGGGTTGATGTACAATCACCTTTTGAAATTACATCATGATTTTACCACTGCCCTAGTGTTGCTCTAGAAGCCTTATCTTGCATAAATCCCATATCAATATACAAGTACCCATAAGATATTCTGCTCGAGAACTAGATGGGTTGCCCAGGAATTATATCCCATACCATAATCCTACACTTTCCATTCTTCTTTAATTATTTGAGATCGACAAACCCAAGCAGGTTGTGAGCACTAAATCCCTCCTCAACCTATTGGTTGAAAATTTTGAATGTCTACCCACATTCAAAGAAAACTTAGGTTGCCTGCCCACAATCCTTAGCTTAAGCACTTAGATTGTCTGCCCATAGCCAAATTTTATTTATTCAATGTCTTATGTTTTTCCATATGATCTAAGGTATTAATTTTATATTGTGCTCAAGCGAATTTAGTCATTTATACTTTTAATCACACATTCATTAATTGCCATTATAATACTAATACCCATATCATATTTTTGATAATAAAATAAGATAGCCAAAGTCATGATTTAAATATTTCATTAAGTATTAAAAACCCACCATAATTTTATAACATAATCAATAGAAAAACCTTAGAACATTTATTAATATAAACCAAGTTCCTATATTAAAATTTACTCATCTATCTTGCAAAAATCTCCATCGCAAGTGGAGACTAAAGCTCATAAAATAATTACTTACAATAATCATTAGGGTACTTCAATCTAAGTAAATGACCTTACCCTAAAAGACTTCTTAAAAGGAATAATTTAAAAAGGGCGGAGACGAAACAAAAAATAAGAATGCTTTAACGATTGTATATATAGTAATGATTTGGTAAAGAAAGGATTAAAACATCTCAACCAACAACATTCAAGTAAACATAATGAGTTTGCTATTACATTATGGGTTCAGAAACCTATGGTTGAACCTTATGTTATCCAACTTATAACTTCTAAGCTAAAAAGGAATAATTCCAGCTGCTAAGGGATGGTTTTTAAGGTTGATAGGAACATAACAATATGTAGTTGACGTCATGAGAAAAAAAACGAAAGGAGAGATGTTATAAAATTTGCCCAATTTTAATTCCCTTAATAATTGCTCTCTTATGATTAGAAATTTTAGCCACCCGAATTTAATGTGTGAGTTATAATTTCAATTGCTTCGATTAGGGACCTTGTCAAATTTTATTCTTCCCAGGTTATCATTTAATGAGGGACGACGATAATGTTTTCAATTGTTTCTACCAAGGAGCTTCCCAAATTTTTATTTTTCCAGAGTTGTTATTAAAATATTTGATGGCGATAATGATTTCAAGTGCTTTAATCAAAGATCTTCTCTAATATTTATTTTACCAGAGTTGTTATTGACAGTGACAAAGAATTCCAATATTAAAATAGTTGATGGCAATAATGATTTCAAGTGCTTTAATCAAATATCTTCTCTAATATTTATTTTACCAGAGTTTTTATTGACGGTGACAAAGAATTCCAATACATTGTGTTTTATTTTGGATAAATTTTTAAACTTTACCCACTAAAACTTTCCCCACCTTCTATCATCCACTTAAGGTTGGAGTTTCATCTCGTCCTTAGATTCATTAGACTAAATGAACTTAATTCTACAGTAAGCCCAATCTTACCCATAATCAACTTTACAATCATGGGGAAAATAATTTATGTATTTTCACATAAAGTTTCACTATTCCTCTAATTTCCCACTTTATATCTTAACCTAACTTCATTATTCTAAGACTTAAATTGTCATCTTTAAAACTTAGCGGCCTATCTCCTCTACAAGGATGAGATTTATGCCCCATTGATGTCCAGGTTCTCAACTATCAACAAATTGAGTTTTCCAGGTTACATATTGGTTATCAAATGCCCGAAAGGTTAATAAAACTGATATTTAGAGATACTCCCATAGGCGGTTTGGTCTCCCAGCAATATAAACATTGAACTGGATTCTTATTTCTTTTATATTTGGCTAACTTGATTACCTTAGGTTTGAGTTCATTCCACATTTTCTATAATGAAATAATCATACCTCAGGTTACTACATCTCAATATTTTAAATCTAGTTCCTCATCAATAAGTTTAACACATCTATTTATCTAATTCCATACAATAGCCATCACCGAGTCACATTTATTCTGTACTAAATAAAATGTAATAAGGTTTCTCCCATGAGTGGGAGCTTCACCATAGAAAAATTCTAATCTATATAATCTCACATTTGTTAATGGAACAGCTTCCTCCATGAATTTTAAACAATACAACACATCTTTCTATTGCATTCCATATAAAAGTTTATCTCAAAGAATTATTTCAACTTGAACTCAATAAAAGTTAAAAAAAAAATGATATGTCAACAATACAAGGTTTGATTTTTTCCCTCTTCACAAGAATTTCTAATTCTAATATAATCTAATATCCAACCACGACGATGATCCTTTATACATATAAATTTCTATACATTGAAACAAATAAAATTCACATACATTAGAACAAGTATATGACGATAATCCTTTATACATGTGAAATCCTCATACATTAGAAAATATCTATAACGACAATCCATAATTAAAACAAGTATGCATTACAGAACAAATGCTTTAAGAGACTTAGGCTTTATTACACCCCTTCGCTTGTCACAAAAGTCGTATGTCAAATTGAAGTCTTGACGAAAATCCAGGCAAGTGAAAGTTTGTGGTTTTCAAGGGTTAGAATGGCCCCTAGGAAATGCAATGCAGCTAATCCTAATGCATACAAGGTGCCAGATGCAGCTAGCATAGATTCATTACTCCTTGATTAATTATCAAACACATGCATACTACCTTCTCATGATACAATAGACCAATTATCCATTCCATTCGACATCAAATTATACAAACAACATTCCAACAACATATCAAATCAAAAGTCTATGTATTTTCTTGGTTTAATCAAACATTATACCAGTAGCATATCGTCTCAAAAGTTATGGTTTTACTTAATATTATTTTAAATCAACAGCATACCAACAACATTAAATTTTGATGTTTAACGAGGGCATGACTCAAAAATAAGAACACCAACCTTATAGTTTATCATAAATTCACAAGCACTTCTACCGTCGTCCTTGCTTGACATCAAGCTGCTCGTAGTGTGAAGGATTTACCTTCCTTCTCCACCACCACCCTCTTTCCTTCTCTACATTCATTTTTATCGATGATGGGTTGGACAACTGTTACGTTTATGTTGATTTTCCTTCCTCCATTTGCCACATGACATCTGTAGCGTCTCTATTCCCATATTTATTTTATTTTCTTCTTTAACTTAACATTATAAAATATTTTGGCTCTGTTAATATGGTATTAACATTATTATTATAATTTTACCTTAGCAATGTTATTTGTAATATTTTTATTATTAGTAAAATGTTTGTTTTACTATATACTAATTTCTATTTTTAATATTATTTTGTTCCCATATTTAGTACCTATAATATTTATTATTTTATACATTATTACTTTGTTATTTTATTTTTTAAATATCTATATCTAAAAATTTCATAAGCAAGCATACACAAAAATTTCCTAAATAAAATGCAACTACATGAATGCAACTAAATGTGCCTTTGGCGGATGCAACTAAATGTGCTCCTTTGAAACCTATGTGCATGATTTTATGGGTAGAGTTAGGTCCAACAGATCCGTAGAATGGTCTTATTTTGTAATCCATAGTGACACATTAAGCTTGGAAATTCGGTAGGTCTCGACCAGAGTATCTTATACAATCTTTGGGGGCATGATTTGGATATATGTTCATATTTCTCTAGGCAGATATTTAGACCAAAATGGGGTCCTCTATATGCATAGGCCTATATACTGTTAAATTATATGGTTTCTAATTTAGATCCTCCATCATTGGACGACATGACCTCTAAAGTAATCATAGGCAAAGGTACAATCAAAATCCGACATGAAATACCTTAGTTGATGAGGTATAGCAACATACTTATCTACTCAAGCCAGATAATTGGTGCAATATTCCAACTGATAGAGAGGTTATCATGATCAATTTCGATTGCTTGATACCATTGGAAATGCCACTGTGTTGATCCTACCAGTGTTAGCCACAACTTGAAATCGAAGTCACCATATTTAATTTTGAAGATCCTTGCATCTGATGGAAATTAGGGTATTAATTATATTTCGATTGCTTAAAGGTTTAGATGATCCCTATCAATGTTCGATACTTTGAGGTTAGTCGTCAAACCCTACACCCTTGGTCTAATATGGGTGTCATGTTGCTCGAATAGCATGGATAACCAAACCTTTCCAACTCATCACTAAACCCTAACAACACATGGCAAGGGTTAGAACAGGTGTCGAGGAACTGCATGGGTAGGTGTGATGAGGGCATACTACAATCTAGAGACCCTTTGGGGATGCATCAATATTCGATGACTCCTTGGATTAGCGAAGCACATGCTAGACAAATGGAAGTTCATGTAAATCAAGGCCACATGGTATCATCGCAGGTTTTGTAAGCTAAAGTCCATGATTACCCTTCGATAACAATTGATAAAAGACCTTTGTTGTAACTAGAATAGAATGTGGAGTATGCCCACTTTATAAAAACTAAGTGAGTGCCAAAGGCATGTCAAATAGTAGAATATAAAAAGGGGATAGTTGATTTGCCTTATAAATTATTAAAGTTATTTGGTATGAGTAGACACTATTGTGTAGAAGCCATCAGTTTGGTTTAGTTGAAAACCTAAGCCAAGGGTTTAGAGTTATGAAAAAACTTTGTCTATCAAGTCAAAGTGGAATAAACGGGATAATCTATTTAGTATTATTTTATTAAGCAGTAGAAATGTTGTCATAGATATTTAATAAATATAACTTCTCTAGGAAATGGAAATTAAACATAGATCATAGAGAACCCATAAGCCCTTGGAAAAGAGAATTGAATTAGTCCAAAACTATGAATGTTGGTAGTAAAATTTAAGGATTAAGTTGATTTAATTAAAATATAATGTAATTGAATATGATGGTGTTATAAGAAAATCTCATAGGCTAAAGGAAATTAGTGGAAACTATGAATTAAATAAAATAAGAATACTTCATAAATTAAGGGTATGAGACTTTAATTTAGGAAGAAAAGGTTGGTGGTTCATCAACTTCAAAGAATAAACATGGAATTAATTCTTGAGGAAATCTATAGTATTCCCTCTAGATACGATGAGACTTCTCCAAAATATAGTCCAATGATTATCATAATCACATATGAGATGTTATAAATACTTAGGATGGCCTAGAGAAATGAATCAACAAATTCTTTAATTGCATCCTGAATTATGAAGAAATAGATGGATTTCTTATGGGTATGAAAAGTGCCTTCATGTTATGATGATAACTTGGAGAAATGAATTGGACAATTCCTTAATTGCATCATGAACTTATAAAGGGATGGTTGTACCCCTTGATTTGTATAATTGTTTTAAATGGGATCCATAGACACCCTTCTATAATTGTAACACTTTACATCTCAAGTTTATGAATATGAGAAAAGAATATATTTTGGAGGCTAGGTTTATTCCCCATGAGGGTTCCTAGGATAAATCATTGTGTCACTCTATTTTGTGGTTTGATGTGTTATTTCTTTCTTTTAATTTCAAAATAAAAAAAGAAAATGTTATATGTGGATGAGATGGTTAAATGTTTAGATGGAACATATATGCATTTTTCTAGATTACTGCAATTTTTACATTGATTACTATTTATTTAGCAATTCATTTATGATGCTAATAATGTATGCTTAATTTCTAAACTATTGATGGTTTAATGATATACGATTGTGCCATTTACTTTCTAGATTAAATTGGATAATTATGAATGATGTATCTAGTTAGTTTTACTTACTAAAATCAATGGTTGTGGGGTAGATCTCTCATATGTTGTTTCAAACCTAAGGTTATGATGTAATGGATTTTATCATAAAATGCATCCTTGATTTAAGCTCACCTCATAAACACCCATGATGGTTTAAGCTAGAACACATTGGAAATTTGGAATGGTATGAAACACACAAGAAGGCAAATTGGTCCAAGATAGACCTTAGAATTGAGTGTACATGAGGAGGGGAATACCCATGTTGGACAAATAATTTCCTTTTGTAATAAAATTAATGTATAAAACAGAAGGAATACCTAAATTAAAGGGGTGAAAAAATAATCCCTAAGAGGTTTAAAACTATATAATCATGCTTAATATGACATTACACAGATTCTATCATGATAAATATTTTGCTATCTTAGAGATTCCATCAAGAAGATGTGGATGGGATCTAATATCTATGAATAACCATTGATAAGGTTATTTTATTAAGATGGATTTCCATCTTCAAGGTATTCACCTATATACTGGTCTTGGTGGACTGTATGGGGTATGAAACCTAACACTTGGTCAGCGTTATCATACCAGTAGGGTATGAGAGTTTCGTAGAAGCTGATCACTTCTACTCAAGAGTGACTTTGATCAAGTCTTAATGACTCTTGATGTTATTTTCCTTGTTAACCTACAATCCAATTGGAATGGTTCTACCTTAGATCATGATTATATTCCTTGCCTCATGAAATATATTTGAAACATAAAAAAAACATCGAGTAGTTGAGTAGTGGCAACGGGAGTTGTTATAGTTGGTATCATGGCCCATGCTAAATAATATATTCTAGTTGGATCTAGGTTAGCAAAATATTTGTGCATGAAATAAAACATGAGAAAAAACTCAAAATATAAATGCCACAACTCTAAACAATGCACACTTGGTAAGGACAAGGTCAGTGCTTGAGAATATGATGTTTGAGTTCCTATCCCCCATGAGTAGATCCACAATCGTTCAAAAGTGGAAGAGGTAAGTGAACCCTCTTGCATGTATTTTAAGCGGTGTACCTTAGACTCTTTTGAGAAATTACTCGACATCTATATCTTTTGACTTACTCCTTATTTTCAAGTGTGTATGAGTCAAAGGTTCAGATTTACTAAGGATTCACTTGAACAATGATAGTCAAACCAATTTGGACAACTTAAATGACTATAGTCATGAATAGAAGTGAAAACTTAGGATATGCAAACATAAATTCAACCATGTAAGTTAGTCAAAAACTAACTAGTGGAAGTTCAAACAAAATAATGTTTTCTTTATTTTCATTTTTTATCAATATTACAATACACTATGGAATTTTCTAATTAGAGGTTATGGTGCAATGGTGGAAGAAGTTGCCCGACAACACCAAAACCTGAAACTCTATTATGTTGGAGGAGAACAAGGACAGTGAAACCTCACATTTAAGTATGTAAATCTCCCAAATCTCACCAAACTCATCTTTGACATGAGTATTAGGGAACTCTACCAAGTAAGCCCTAGAATCCCAAGTTTCATCATCACATATAGCTTTGCCAACCTCCCTAAGCATCCTGACTTATTAGAAAAGTATGCACCCAGACACCTGGGTAGTGGTTGAAAGAAATAATGAGTGTTAAGCTATTTAATTTTGGAACTGACCACTATGCCATGCATGTGGTATTAATACTTATAAGAAAACTACAGTGTAGTTTTGCAAAAGTTGTTGAAGCGTAGAAAACTATGTATATGAAACTGATATAAATCAAATATCAAAGATATAAATAAGATAATGCATAATTAATTATAATAAAGTTAATATGGGTACACTTTATATCAATATCACTGTACAATAGACGTATTTTTCCAACAAAGAAATAAGATATGAAATCCTTCATTGGAGTCATCGAAGGGTCGATGATGGGACATGATATAAATTAAGGGTAGGACACATGGTTTATGATGATGTGTTCTATGCACATCGAAATAATATTACTCACTTGGAAATTGGAGAAGAACCCAATAACTCAATTTGATTGATCTATGAATCTATGAAAATAAATGGACCTTGAAATACTATCCAACAAATGAAATTGAGGTAAAACTCCAACATCATAGAATGGATAAAATAATGTAGATTTTATCCCAGTTTTAGATATAAAAATAACCTACTTGCTATTCATGGTAGTGAATATCATATTGCTTATATTAGGGTTTACCCTATTAGTACTAATGGTCTCAGGAATGAACATCATAGTGTCTCTCTTAATTATCTTATTTTTGCTAGCCAATCTGTTGGTACATACTCTTTGAGCTATGGCTTTTGAAAATGTCAAAACCGATAGCAGCAATCCTAAAAAAATATCATAAATTTGACCATTAAAGATCATCAATGTACGATATTATTTAAAGACGATCTATCAAAATTCTAAGGATAGGCTAGATGTGAACGATTGGTAATGGTTGAAAGAAGTAGAATTTGAAAGAGAAGCTCGACTAGAACCAATACGTGTAGATATATATCTGTCTACCCTAGTAGAAATATGGGATCCCAATAGAGGGACATTCTAGTTACCCGTTGGAGAAATAACTGTTATGTTGGAAGACATATACAGGATATACCAGATATTGGTGGAAGGTTGTATAGTAACCATTGCCAATGAAGAAAAAAATAGGCATATTTTGGAAAGGGTGTTCGAAGCTGAATGGAGAAGTGTGAACACCGATAAGGGGCATATAGAACATGAAATTTACTATGTGCAAGGTAGACTGACACATAAGCATGTGGTTATAATGGATCTCTTATCGAGTGTCATTTTTCTCGAATCAAGAAGTGCACAATTTCCTTATAATTTATTGGGAATCATGCGAGATATAGTAGAAGAGTTAGTAGTGTATGCATGGGAACCAACATTATTGGCCCAAACCTATAGAGAATTTTTTGATTAAAACCAGGTTTAACTGTAGCACCTTGCTACAAGTTTGGGCATAGGAACACATAGCAATAGCAAGACCCCAAGGGCTACCATATGATGCACACCAATTTATGGGGCTAGAGATGCCCTATGCGTTAAGGTGGCAACAGAAGAATGAGTGGTTTAACCATAGACCACTTGAAGGCAATAGAGAGATATTTTGCTTTATTTGAGATAATATGCACTCCCGTGACGTTATTTGGAGACCTTGGAGAGAGGGCCCAGTTTGGGAAAAATATGGTTTACAACTCGCTCGTGTGAGATAAGAAAGATGGATGATAGAACATACAAGTATGCAATACAAGTATTTAAAATATACTTGTGTATTACGATAGTTTGGTATTAAACAATGGATACTGAACCCATCCATAGTTTATATGCGGAAGGGGTGAATAGTCGTGATACCTCCACCAATGGAACCACTAGCTTTAGATCCTGATGAGGCTATATGGACACCAGAGGAGGACGATGTAGGCACAACCCCTAACTACGATATTTGGTGGGCTATGCAATAGCAATGCCAATGGGAAGACTCTAGTGAAGGAAACAACGGTAGAGAAACAACTAAGGCTATTAAGGAGGAGCACTCATCTAGAAAGAGAGATGAGGAAGAATATTCTAAAATATGTATACACCAATGATTGGATACAATAGTTGGACCATCCAACATAGAAGAAGATGAGCCTGTGAGAAAAGCGTAACATGAAGTGGAGGTATTGAAGAAGAAAATTCGACTGTTAGAGACCCAAAAGTTGAAGTTAGTAGATAAATGTGCACAACAAAGGTTTAAGTTGGAGACTAAGAGAGAATTTGTCATCTCAGAGTGAGAAAGGTTTTGATTATAGTTAAGACAAATGCACTACTGGAGAGATACAATAGTGATAGCCTTGCAAATAGAAAATACACAATTATGCCACGCAAGGGATATCTAAAGAGCTGCATTCTTGACTTCTTGTATGGATGCACTTATAAGCCATGGTTTACTTCTTCCATCACAACTAACTACTGATGGGCAGCATGAACATGGAAATACAACTCGATAAACTCATGCAATTGGTTGGAATAGAGCCCGAGATACTTCTCGATCAGTTTCTCCAATAGATTCTCAAACTGGTAATGTAGGTATAGATCCAATGAGTGGAGGATCCTAGGGAGAAAAACCTTGAGATCTAAATTTGTCACTCTAGGAACTATATGTATTAGTATACCAAGGTATTTGACCAATTATAGATAGAAATCATTTGAATTATATATTTCTATTTTAAAAATGAAATACTATGAACTTAAAATCTTCTATCATAAAACTCAAAGTAGCCCATGAATATTTGTAGATTTTGTTTATATTCATAAATTGAACTTGTTTAATTAAAAGAAAACTAAATGAATTTGAATAATGGATTGGTGTCCATTATTGGAGAAGGTATGGGACTTCCCCATGATGATATAAAATTGGAGACATCTGGGTGGATGCTCTGGTATTAAAATGCATATTAGAGTATATGTAAATATCCTAAATTGAGATTCTAAAATTATGATTTCTTTATTGAAACTTAATTTTATCAGGTTAACTCATATTAGGGGTTAACAAAATCATACTATGATACTCCTTGGTGGGAGTTTTGATAAAATTAATAAGACTTTATATGTCTAATAAGGTACATATGTATAATTTCATGATATCTCTGTAACATGATTTTGCAAATTCTATTATTGCAGTGCTTTAGATTCAATATTTGCACAGTAATAGATGGTTTAAAACTATAATCTTTGTGATGAGACTATGTTTTGATGATGTTTTCAATACTTTTTGTTATGCAAAATGGATGTTATGTTGTTAATAAGGACATGATACTGCTAATATTTTACATTTTTGTAGGTCCAGGTACTCTCATGGATGGAATATGAAGCTTACCATAAATATTGAGGTGCTAGAAGAAAGAAAATTATGATGTTACAAAATTTTAAAATAGCAGGATGAGTTCTAGCCTTGGTAGCTACATATTTTCATTAAGGTAATTGTTCAAACATAGAGGACTGTGTTTAATCTAGGGGGGTGTATGTCAATACCCGTTACCCTCAAACCCTATCAATAGGATATTAATTGATATTGTGATCAATTAATGTTCTACAGAAAGAGATCATAGACCCTAAGAATTTTAACAAAATTCCAATTTAAGAATTTTGAAGGGGTTTAGGAGGAAAATAATAAAAATATAATTAGGCATGTATAATGCTTAATGACTAGGATAATTGCATCTAATTTATAAATTAAGATTCCAATTTTTATTGGATCAAATTAAGCACTAGTATTATTTAATACTAAAAGCCTATCTTATTTTCCCTCATGGCATAATCTAATGGGCAAAGAAGAAAAGTGAGATTCTCTCCTCTATTTTTTTTCAATTAGAGGTGTCTTGGAGGGATGTGAACCATAAGGGACACAAAATAAAAATAAGGACACTCACCTTATCTTTAAGTGGATCCTTTTTCTACTATTGTTTATACTTTACAATACATGATAAGTCACAATGGGTCCAAGGCATATTTTTAATATTATTAAAATGTGGCCACTATTTGGTCCATGAGTGGAAAAGTGCCCTATAAATAGAGGAAATTTTATGAATAAAGGGAATCTAGGAAGCCTTAGAAGTCCTAGGGAGTATGTTCTCCATCTTGGGTGGATAAAAAACCAAAAGGCTTGAAAAGGCTACCTAACTGTAGGAAAATGTCAATCTTGGAAGAAAATATTGAAGCTCTAGGAAGGGGAAACCTAGAAGAAAAGGCTCGATAGAGACTACTGATAGATAGAAAACTTCCAAAAATAAATCAGGTCAACCCTTCCATTTCCAGATCTATTTTCTATTTTGACTTCCATTTCCAACTCTATTTAGAGAGGAGAATGTTTCAAGTTCTAGATTAATCATCAAATGATGTCTTTATTATTATTTTGATGTATTTATGATGATTTTAGGATTATTATTCTTGAGGAACTATATTCATTTTAATATAATTTATATTAGATAACCTTTTTAAAAATCATATATTCGGGACAACTCGACCTGTAGAATAATTGTTGCACTCAGGTATAAAGCTAAAGCTTTGTTGTTAGGAACATATTATTAAAATAAAGCTCACACATACAAAATAATGAAATATAACAAAAATACATGCAATAACAGAATAATACTATGTAGAAAGTAATTTCAGAATTGAACAATATCACAAAAGAACTCAGAATCACAAGCCTCTTCGAGGGGGAAACCTCCTTCAATATTTCATTAACTTGCAAAAGGATGATTCATACATGGCTTCATAGCTTTTTAAAGAAAGACTTCATGCAAACCCTAACCCTAGGCTCAAGAGTTGGCTTACATGCAAAATGCCACTCGAGCTAGAATCTTCTACCAAATATCAATTACAATATTGATAACGGTTACATCAAATGGTCCCACTTGCCTAGGAGCATAACATGCCACATACATTACAAAATAACATTATATATGGGATCCCTACGTTGGAAGTGGGTCATTACATAATAATAAGAATTACAAAATAACGTTAGGATGGGATCCTAACATGTCCTTCCCCTTCAAAAATATTTGTCCTCAAAGCTGAAGGTGAGGAAACTGGTGCTGGAGCTGATGGAGAGATTCCTATGTAGCATCTTTCAGCTGGAGTCCACGCCACTGCACAAGAACTTTAGTAATGGTGTGGTTGTGAAGAGTGCGAGTCCACTGATCCAATAGTCATTCAGGTTAAAGAAATATAGACCCTTATTCATATAACTCTAGGAGTACATATTGAACTTGTACCTGATTTCCCACCTCCTTTTTTAGAGCAAAAACATGAAAAATAGGATGAAGCTTGGATGTAGGTGGAAGGGCCAATTTGTAGGTTGTGGCACCAATCTGCTATAATACCTAATTGGGCCCATAGTACTTTGTAGTAATCTTCTGGCATCTATGAAGCTGGAGGAACAACTATTTGTACGGTTGCAATTGAAGGAAAACCATAGCACCCACATCAAAACTATGCTCAGAATGGTTTTGATTAGATTTTTGATGCATCTGATTCTAGGCTACCTCCAAATTTAGCTTTAATTGATGGAGGATATCAACATGATGACTGAGAGTAGTGTCGATGACATGGACCTTGGAGCTACCTAGAATGTAGGCAAAATATGTCGATGGAGGGCACCCATAAACTGCCTTAAAATGGGTAACCTTGGTGGCTGTGTGATAGGAATTTTTTTACCACCACTCGACCAAAGGAAGCCATCTCGTTTAGTGCATAGGATGATCTAAGGAAAAGCAATGAAGAAGATAGGTTTACAAACATTTATTGGTAATCTTCATTTGGCCATTCGTTTGCGGATGATACACTAAACTCATCTTGAGTTGAGTCCCCTGCAACTTAAATAATTCTTGCTAGAAGTGACTGGTGAAGGTTGGGTCACGATCAAACATGATGGAGTAGGGTAGACCATGAAGGCGAAAGATAGAATAAAGGAAAATTTTGGCAATAATGGAGGCTATGTAAGAATGGGAGAGGGGACAAAAGTGAGCATACTTCGAAAGATAATCCACTACCACGAAGATAACAGATTTGCCACCCAACTTAGGTAAGCCTTTAATAAAATCCATAGAAATATCTGTCTAGACTTGGTCTGAAATGAGCAAGGGTTGAAGAGTGCTTGGAGAACGCATAGTTTCACCTTTCATCCACTAACAGGTATTACAAGCTGCCACAAATTCATGAATATCCTTTTTTATACCTTTCCAAAAAAAAGTGCATTTAAGTTGTTCATATGTTTTGAGAAATCCTGAATGGCCAGTAGATGGAGTAGCATGCAATTTTGTCATGAGAAATTCCTGTAGTGAGTACTTGTGGGGAACAACAAGGCATTGGTGGTAACACAAATCTTGGCCATCCCAAGTGTATCCTGGACATGAAGTAGGCTCAGTGGTTAGGGAAGCAACCAAAGTCTACAATTCAGAATCCTGAAGTACCTCTTGGCGTAGAGAATCAATCCATTAGAGGATCGACAATGAAATGGCACACAATATACTGAGGGCTTCAAATTGGTGAGAGAGATCATCGACCACATCATTATCCTTACCCTTATTATAGGTTATATCATAATCGTATCCCATGAGTTTAGAGACCCATTTTTGTTGTTTAGGGGTTGCAACTCATTGCTCCAAAAATTATTTGAGACTCTAATGATATGTTTTAATGGAGAAATGACACCCATTGAAATATGATCGCCAATGGGTTACGACATGTAGAATTACCATCATCTCCTTGACATAAGTTGATTTTCCTAAATTATGACTGGAGAGATCTTTACTAGTGAAGGCCAAGGGTCACCCTTATTGCATTAATACTACCCCAATACCATGACTTGAAGCATCACTTTCAATAACAAATGATTTGGAAAATTTTGAATGGCTAAGACAAGTGTCATGGTCATGGCATGCTTCAACTCTTGGAAAGTTTTTTTAGTGGGTCCTGTCCAAGTAAAAGAGTCCTTCTTTAGCATGGAAGTGAGGGGAGCTGCAATTTTATCGTAGTTATGAATAAATTTACAGTAATAACATGTAAGCCCTAAAAATCCTTGAAGACCTTTAAGAGTGCGAGATTTTGGCCATTCCTGAACAACTTGGATTTTCTTGGGATCAACTTTACTACCCTCCTTAGTGACAATGTGTCCCAAATATTCTACTTATGTCAACCCAAAAGAACACTTGGAATTCTTAGCATAGAGTTTATGGTGTGCCAACAGTTGGAGAGTTCGATTCACATGAGTAAGATGCTCTTCCCATGAGCGACTATACACTAGAATGTCATCAAAGAAGAATAGAATGAACTTTTGAATGAATGGACAAAAAATGTTGTTCATGAGGCTCTGGAAGGTGGAAGGAGCATTACTCAAACCGAATGGCATTACCAAAAACTCATAGTGACCTTCATGAGTACGAAAGGTAGTCTTGGTAATATCCTCCTCTTTGAGCCTAATTTGATGGTACCTTGAGCGAAGGTCAAGATTGGAAAATACATAGTCCCATGAAGTTCATCCAGTAATTCATCGACCATAAAAATAGGAAACTTATCCTTGATGGTGAGTTTATTGAGCTCTCTATAATTGATACACAACCTCCAAGACCCATCTTTCTTATGTACCAATAAAACTGGAGAAGAGTAAGAACTGTTGCTTGGTCGAATGACATCAACTTTTAACAATTCCTATACTAACTTCTCAATTTATGACTTAAGAGCATGATGATACCTATATGGTCTAATTTTTGGTGGTGCATTACCAGGTAACAAGGGGATACCATGGTCATGAGAGCAATGAGGTGGTAATTCTATTGGATCAACAAAAATAGAGTTGTGCTTGGTCAAAATAAGTTGCAAATCTTTAGGAACAAAATCCTCCTCTGAAAAATGTGGTTGGATCACAAAAATATGAGCTATGACATCCCGAGATGATTTTTTTAACAACTTCTCCATTCGGTTGGAACTGATAATATATGATGACCTTGATTTTAAGCCATGGTGAGTGTAGGACTGCCCATTCTATGAAAAGTGCATCCAAAGCTCACCAAAGTGCCAAGAGATGACTCCCAATGTGCCCGACCATTGAGATCCCAACACAATATCACATCCCTCTAATTTAAGTGTAAACATATCTTGTTTGAGCTCATAGTCCCCAATATTGATCTTAACATTATGATATTTTCCCTTAAAAGCTAAAGTCCCACCATTTGCTACCATAAACTCAAAGGAATTATATACGTGTACATAATAATTTGCCTACTTGGCAATGTGGGGATCAATAAAATTATGTGTACTTCTAGAATAAATCAAGATGGTAAGTTGCAGGCTTTTGCAATAACCCATAACTTTCATGGTTTGGGGCGTAGTAATTCTAGCAAGAGCATGAACAGAAATTTTAGCCTGTGAGTCATCTGGGTTTTCATCCTTTGGTTTAGGTGGTTCTTATGCTGATTCAGTGTCATCATCACTATGGTCACTAGTGTCCAGCTCATCAACATTGATGAGGAATAATTTATTTTGGGTGCACCTATGCCCACAAGAAAAATTTTAATCACAATTGTAACATAACCCTTGGGCGTGTCGCACATCCATTTCAGCAGTGGTCAAACATTTGGGTGCAACAGTGGATGCAACAGGTTTTTGTTCATGTTGATTGTGGAATCTAGGAGGAAAATAGGGTTTAGCCTATGGAAATTTAGATAATCACCTCTGAGCTAAAAAATTGGACTCGACCAAACAAGACAACTGGATAGCCTGCATCATAGATTATGGTCTAAACATTGTGACTTCGGCTTGGAGATATTCCCATAAACCACTAACAAAACAACTCATAAATAACCCTTGATTCATTCTTGTAGTTTTGTTGGCCAATCTCTCAAATTGTATTTTATAATCTTGAACTGTCGAAGTTTGTTTCAGCTTTGTCAGTTATCCTGTAAAACAATCATACTCACTAGAGCCAAATCAAGTGAGTAACTAAGACTCAAATTCTACCCAAGAAGGATTAGGGATAGTTTTTTGCAACCATCGGTACCACTGTAAGGCTTCAGATTCTAAATTAAAATAAGCCATCTAAACTTGGTGATAAATGGGGACATCATGGAGTCTAAAGAATTGAGCAACACGACATAACCATCCATCAACATCCTTTCCATTGAACTTAGAAAAGTCTAGTTTTGGCATCTTGAAGGGAGTATAACAATCAAAGTGAAGGTGAGAGTCATATGTTCCCATTCACTTAGGATCCTATCCTAACACCATGTTGTAATTCTCATTTACCTATGTAATAACCCACTTCCAACGTGGGGATCCCATTTTAATGTTATTATGCAATACTTAGTAATGTAGGTGGCAATAAAGGTACCTCACCAAGTGGTACCATCTCATGTAACCATTTTTATCAATATTGTAACCGATGTAGTAAGTTACCTTGCCAAGTGGTACCATTTCATGTAACCATTTTTATCAAGATTGTAACCGCCATTTGGTGGGAGATTCTAGCTCAAGTGGCATTTTGCATGTAAGCCACCTCTTGAGCAATTTAGGTAGGGTTGCATGAAGTTTTCTTTTAAAAAGATATGAATCCATGTACGAGATTATCCTTTTGCAAGCTAATGAAATATTGAAGGAGGTTGCCCCCTCGAAGAGGCCCACGATTCAGTGTTACTGTGAGATTGTTTCATTTTTGTAATTGATTTCTGCATAGTGATATTGAATTATTTGATGTATGTGAGTTATTTTTTAGTATTTTGTGTGAGTGTGCCTATTAAACTTATTTTAATAGTAGGTTCCTAACAAGTGGTATTAGAGCACTTTCCAGGGCCAAGTTCTACTGCAACTAAGATGATTCTTGCCAGTCATTCTGCCTGTTAGGTATAATTTTCTAGTGTGTTTTTTTTATTTCTATTTTTCCTTTATCAAAAAAAATCTAAAATATACAGTCATTTTTTTCTCTTATAAAATACAAAAAAAAAATACAATAGTTGTGTAGGTTAGAAACCCTATGCCGAGGGTTTTAAAATATCGTGAAGGAGCTATCGTTATTGGCTAAGCTAGATAGCCCATAAAGCATCTAGTGAAGTGAGGGGCGATTAGGCTCCAATACCCAAGCCTCAAATAACACTCATGCACAGGAATTGAGCTCCCACGTATCTTCGGGTATATCAAGAGAAAATCTAGGTTTAAACAAGATTTTATCCATTAGGAAGCTTTTTGGCCTTGTATTATCCATAGTCCACGGGACACAACATCCCGGACGATTACCCTCCCGTACTATCAAAGAGGTAGATAGTGTGCTCAAGGGTATGTGTGGAATCCTCCTTGAGTAGTGGCCTAAAATATTGGTCCGAGCACTATTGTTTGTCACTACGGTATAATAGAGGGCCTATGGGTATTACATACTCCCTTACTTAGCATACCCTGGTTCAAGAAAACAAAACAAAAACAAAGTATCATCCACCCACAAATCAACCCATCCCTGTTCTGCTAACCTGCATTCACCATCCCCAAAAGTGAGCATACGGAGAAGGCTTTCCTTATCACAAAAAATAACTTGCATGCACCAACAGTCAAGACAAATTTTTGCAAGTGTTTGAAACAACCTGTGGTCAGAATATGAACCATTGGGACAATGATAGTAATAGTCAGGACAATAACAGTGGTAGTCAGGTCGACAGTAATAGTCCTCTGTACCAATCAAGAATTGCAGACTTTTAGTGTCAGAAACAGAGTTGTCAGTGTCAAAAAAATCCCTAAGGTCAGAAGCAAAAACTATGTCAGTAACCCTAGTACAGGTGATAGGAATAGAGAACAATGAGTGACACGATGGTCAGGGTACAAACTACACAAGTTAGTGACAGTTGATCCCAGAGGGCAACTTTTGAATCATAACTCCAAATAAAAAATAGAGAACACCAGTAGACTCATCAACACAGTAGATAAAAAAAGTCTTGGGTGCCCAAATTTAGTGTTGTGGGATATAGCTCATTGTGACTGTCTTTCCGAGCTGATCATTTTGATATACCATACCCAAGCACTTTTTCGGACAACTTACTAAAAATAGAAAAAAATTAGTGTTATGGGATATAGCTCATTGTGATTATTTTTTTGAGCTGATCATTTTGATACACCATACCCAAACACTTTTTTGGACCCCTTACTAAAAATAGTAACTCCTAAAATTTGAGGTCTATTTTTAGTAACTCAGCACAAGAGGGACCGCAATGGCAAGCGACACTCGAGGACAACAACAAAAGGATTTAGACTTGGGCACATTATTGGCCGACCTACAAAAATCCATTGTTGAATTGACCTCTGCAAACAAGAACATAGGCACAAAGATTTGAGAGCTTCGACTGGATCAGGATAACACTAGAATCCACTTAGAAGAACAACTCATAGAGATGGAGACCAAATTGCATGGCAATACCAAAATTGAACACCATGCTGAAAACTCTAAACGAGGTCGATGAACACCAGATAACAATCACTTTGATCGGGATCCAACCTTCAGAATGCCTAAATTAGACTTCCCTAAGTTCAGTGGAAAGGATTTCGATGGGTGGTTATGTCGGGTTGATCAATTCTTTCGACTCCATAATGTCCCTGTATATCATCGGGTTCAGATGGCTTCCTTCAACCTAGAATTTGAGGCCTTACATTGGTTCCAATGGCTACGGGTTGCTAACCCTGATCTATCTTGGGAGGACTTTGAGTCCCAACTACTCACCCGATTTGGCCCCAATGACTATGATGACTTTACAGGTGCATTGACAAAGCTGAAATAAACCACCTCAGTTCGTGATTACCAGACCCAATTTGAGAAATTGGCCAATAAAACTAAGGGTTTGAATGAGGGATTTTTTATGAGTTGTTTTGTTAGTGGGTTACGAGATGATCTCCAGGTTGAAGTCAAGATGTTCAAACCCCACACCATGATGGAGGCTATCAGTTTAGCCCGATTGGCCGAATCTAAACTCTCAACTCAAAGGCGAACACCACAATTTTTGCATAACCGACCTTCTTTCCCTCCTCGGGTCTAAAAAAATACTAATAATAAACCTCCTACTCCCAAGCGACTGACTACATAGAAAATGGATGCACGTCGCACCCAAGGGTTATGTTATAATTGTGATGAAAAGTTTACGAAGGGGCATAGATGTGCAAATAAGAGATTGTTTTTAATAGATGTGGAGGAACCAGAAAATAGTGACCATAGTGATGAGGAGAGTGATACAACTGAGGCACCAACTCCACAAGAAGAGGAACCATCAGAAACACCAACAAAAATTTTAGTCCATGCTCTTGCTGGGATTACCACCCCACAAACCATGAGAGTTGTGGGTTATTTCAAAGGCCAACATCTCACAATTCTTATTGATTCAGGCAGTATGCACAACTTTATTGATCCTCAAGTGGCCAAACGGACCAACTGCTATATACACTCATGCAATTATTTTGAAGTCATGGTGGCCAATGGAGGCACCTTACCTTGTAAAGGTAAATGTCAAAATGTCAAAATTCAGATAGGGGATTATGAACTCAAGCAAGATATGTTCACCCTCCAATTGGGAGGATGTGACGTTGTGTTAGGATCCCAATGGATGAGCACCTTGGAAACTTTCTCCTGCAACCTTGTAGAACTATGGCTACAATTTTCACAAAATGGACAAACATATACCCTCAAGGGTATCAAGGCTAGCCCTACACAAATTATTAGTTCCAATCGCATGGAGAAGTTGTTGAAAAAGTCCTCCCGTGGGGTCATTGCACAAATATTTTCAATTCAGCCACCCACTTCTACAGTAGATCCACTTCTAGTAGATTTGCAACTTGTTCTAACCAAGCACAATGGTATTTTTTAGAACCAACTACACTGCCACCTCGTCGCTCTCATGACCATGCTATTCCACTACTTTCTAGTAGTGCACCATCGAACATCATACCGTACTAGTATCCTCATGCTCTCAAGTCAAAAATCAAGAAGATGGTACAGGAATTGCTCAAGGTAGGTGTCATTCGACCCAGTACCAATCCCTATTCTTCTCCAATTTTGCTAGTTTGCAAGAAATATGGCTCATGGAGATTGTGCATAGACTATCGTGAGCTCAATAAGATCACCATCAAGGATAAATTTCCCATTTCGATAGTGGATGAATTTTGGATGAATTACATGGAGCTATGTACTTCTCCAAGTTGGACCTTCGTTCGGGGTACCATCAAATCAAGCTCAAGGATGAGGATATTCCAAAAACTACTTTTTGTACTCATGAAGGTCACTATGAGTTCTTGGTAATGCCATTTGGTTTGACAAATGCACCATCCACATTTCAAAGCCTTATGAACAACATCTTCCATCCCTTCATGCGGAAGTTCATCCTAGTTTTCTTTGATGATATATTGGTTTATAGCCACTCGTGGGAAGAACACCTTACCCATGTGGATCAGACATTACGGTTATTGGCCCAACATCAACTTTTTGCTAAGCGGTCTAAGTGCTCCTTTGGTCTGATTGAAGTGGAGTATTTAGGACACATTATTTCCAAATATGGTGTCAAGGTCGACCCCAAGAAGATTCAGGCAGTTCAGGACTGGGCAAAACCCCACACTCTCAAAGGACTTCGAGGATTCTTAGGACTTACAAGTTATTACAAGAAATTTATTCGTAATTATGGGAAAATAGCAGCTCCCCTCACATCTATGTTAAATAAGGACTCTTTCACTTGGACAGGGTCCATTGATCAAGCCTTTCTTGAATTAAAGCATGCCATGACCACCACACCTGTTCTAGCCATGCCAGATTTCTCTAAACCATTCGTCATTGAAAGTGATGCTTTCGGTCGTGGCATTGGGGCAGTATTGATGCAAGAAGGGAGACCCTTGGCCTTCACTAGTAAGGCACTCTCTGAGCATAATTTGGGAAAATCTACATATGCCAAGGAGATGTTGGCCATCTTACATGTTGTCACCCATTGGAGACCATATCTCATTGGGTGCCATTTCTCCATTAAAACAGACCATTAGAGTCTCAAATATTTCTTAGAACAATGGGTTGCTACCCCAGAACAACAAAAATGGGTTTCTAAACTCATGGGCTATGATTATGATATCACCTATAAGAAGGGCAAATAAAATCTTGTGGCTGATGCTCTCTCTCACCAATTTGAGGCCCTCAGTATGATATGTGCTATCTCTACACCTATCCCCCAATGGATAGATTCCTTACGACAAGAGGTACTTCAAGATGCAGACCTGCAAGATTTGATGGCTTCACTTCAAGTTGATCCGACTTCATACCTAGGCTACAATTGGGATGGCCAGGATTTGCATTATCGCCAACACCTTGTTATTCCCCATGCCTCGCCACTCTGCGACCTCTTCATGAAGGAACTACACACTACTCCCTCTGCAGGTCATTCTAGATTTCTCAAAACATATGAACGCCTCAAGCACACATTCTTCTAGAAAGGGATGAAACATGACATCCGTGACTTCGTGGCAGCTTGTGATACCTGCCAATGGATGAAAGGTGAAACAGTTCATTCTTTGGGTACTCTTCAACCCTTGCCCATTCCAGATCAGGTTTGGACTGATATTTCTATGGATTTTATCGAAGGGTTACCTAAATCGGGTGGTAAGTCTATTATTCTCGTGGTAGTGGATCTCCTTTCAAAGTATGCTCATTTTTGTCCCCTTTCCCATCCTTACACAACCTCCACCATTGCCCAAATCTTCCTCGATTCTATTTTTTGCCTTCATGGTATGCCCACCTCCATTGTGTCCGATCGAGACCCAACCTTCACTAGTCATTTCTGGCAAGAGTTGTTTAAGTTGCAAGGAACAAAGCTCAAAATGAGTTCAGCCTATCATCCACAAACGGATGGTCAAACTGAGATTGTCAACAAATGTTTGGAGACCTATCTTCATTGCTTTGCATTAGATCATCCTTCTCAATGGGCAAAGTGGCTTCCTTTGGTCGAATGGTGGTACAACACGTCCTATCATATAACTACCAAAATCACTCCTTTTGAGGTTTTTTATGGGCACCCTCCACCCACACCTTCTTCATACATTCCAGGCAGCTCCAGGGTCTAGGTAGTCGACATTACTCTTCACCAACAGACCAATGTCCTTCACAAATAAAGCATAATTTGGACATGGCCCAGAATCGGATGCAATAACATGCTGGCCAGCATCAATCTGAGCATAGCTTTGATGTGGGTGATATGGTTTTCCTTTGCTTGCAGCTATACAAATAGTCATCCCTCCAACTCCATCGGTGCCAAAAACTTGCTACAAAATTCTATGGGCCCTACCAAGTTCTACAACGGATTGGTTCCACTGCTTACAAATTGGCTCTTCCACCCACCTCCAAGCTCCATCCTATTTTCCATGTTTCATCTCTCAAGAAAGTTATGGGCACACAGGTACAGGTTCAATCAGCATTACCAGAATTGGATGAGGAAGGGTCCATCTTACTCAAACCAGAATAGTTGTTGGATCATTGCACCCACACTCTCCAAAATCATACCATCACAGAAGTCCTTGTCTAGTAGCGTGGGATCCAGCTAGAAGATGCTACATGGGAGTCTCTCCATCACCTCCAACACTAGTTTCCTCAATTTTAGCTTTGAGGACAAAGATTTTTGAAGGGGAAGGACATGTTAGGATCCTATCCTAACACCATGTTGTAATTCTCATTTACCTATGTAATAACCCACTTCCAATGTGGGGATCCCATTTTAATGTTATTATGCAATACTTAGTAATGTAGGTGGCAATAAAGGTACCTCACCAAGTGGTACCATCTCATGTAACCATTTTTATCAATATTATAACCGATGTAGTAAGATACCTCGCCAAGTGGTACCATTTCATGTAACCGTTTTTATCAAGATTGTAACCGCCATTTGGTGGGAGATTCTAGCTCAAGTGGCATTTTGCATGTAAGCCACCTCTTGAGAATTTAGGTAGGGTTGCATGAAGTTTTCCTTTAAAAGGATATGAAGCCATGTACGAGATTATCCTTTTGCAAGCTAATGAAATATTGAAGGAGGTTTCCCCCTCAAAGAGGCCCACGATTCAATGTTATTGTGAGATTGTTTCATTTTTGTAATTGATTTTTGCATAGTGATATTGAGTTATTTGATGTATGTGAGTTATTTTTCAGTATTTTGTGTGAGTGTGCTTTATTTTAATAGTAGGTTCCTAACACATTTCATGAAAATACTCAAACTTGCTTGGACCACCTTGTATTTTGGACTCAACATCTGCTAGTTGTCCTTCCATGTGAATTCTGGAGGTATCTTGGGCAACTCTAAAAGTTTGAAATTCTATTGTCAAAAGCTCAGTTGTTTTTTGCAAGCCAGTAACAACACTTACTAGGATATCCAACATTGTAGTAGTGTCTTTTTCTACCTCTTTTTGATGTCCACGAGTACCACTTGCCATTTGAGATAGCCTTGAATTTTTTTACTTAGTTACTAAAAATAGATGTGGGATTTTAGGAGTTACGATTTTTTTTAAGGGTCCAAAATTTAATTTTAGGAATTGGATTGCAACACATATTTTAGGCTCGGGTCCACTTTGGTGGCTATTTGATCTGAGCACTCAATGAGGAGATATACTAAATTTATTGAATTTTTGTGAGCTTTGGTTGGTTGCAAGGCGATGTCAAGGTAATTTCCTCCACTTGGACTTAAAATTTCACCAGTGAATCCTTGAGGGTATTTTGTATAGAATAACAAGTAAATTCTATTTCCAAATTTTTTGGATCAATCTGATTGACCGTTGAAAAGTTATGGCCTTAGCAAGAAAAATAAAAAATTGGTATTTTTGGAAAATGGGTGCAAAATTTGACCAGGGGCTGCCAAGGACAATTTTGTCTGGAATAGAGTGTAGAGTTATTTGCTAAATTTTTGATTCAATCTAAAATCTGTGTGAAGAGATATACCCTTTTTTTTGGGGCTTTAGGTCAAGTGGAAAAACTAAATCAATTGTATTGTATCTATCAACTGATCACCTTGTCACTATCCTGTCATCTATACTACAGTTATAGACACTAACAGTTTTGTTTCTGATCTTGACCACCTAAATTTTTTGACTATTACAGTTGACTGTTACTGCCCCTACTATTACTATCACTGATCGAACTATTACTACCATTGACCTGACTATTACTATCACTGATCGGACTATTACTACCACTGACCTGATTGTTACTATAATATTACAGACTATTAGAGACACTTGCAAATTCTATCCTAACTTGTAGTGCATGCAAGGTGTATTATTTTGTGATAGGGAAGTCCTTCGTATGCTCACTTTTTGGGATTGTGAATGCAGGTTTAGCAAAACAGGACGATGTGTGTTTTTGCAAGAGGAAGTGTTTAACAAAACCAAGATATACTAGGTAAAGGGGTATGTAACACCCATAGACCCTTTTTTATACCATAGTGATGAACAATAGTGCTCGGACCAATATTTCAAGCCACTACCCAAGGAGGATTCCACACATACCCTTGAGCACACTATCTGCCTCTCTGACAGTACAAGAGGGTAATCTTCTAGGATGTTATATCCCGTGGACTATGGATGATACAAGGTCGAAAAGCTTCCTACTAGATAAAATTTTGTTAACCCTAGAATGGTCTCCCGATACATTCGAAGATGCGTGGGAGCTCGATTTCATGTGCAAGTGTTGTCTAAGGCCTGGGTATTGGAGCTTGATCACCCCTCACTTCACTAGACACTTTATGGGCTATCTAGCTTAGCCAATAATTATAGCTCCTTCACTATATTTTAAAACCCTCGACATAGGGTTTCTAACCTACACAACTATTGAAACAGAAACTGTATATTTTTTTTATTATTTTTAGGATTTACTGAAAAAAAAAGGACTGTATTTTTTTGGATTTTTTAATAAAGTAAAAACAAAATGAAAAACACAAGAAAAATAATACCTAATAGACGAAATGGTATGACAAGAATCATCGCAGTTGCAATAGAACTTGACCTTGGAAAGCACTCTGATACCACTTGTTAGGAACCTACTATTAAAATAAAGCTCACACACACCAAATACTAAAATATAACAGAAATACATGCAATAACAAAATAATACTATGTAGAAATTAATTGCATAATTGAAAAATCTCACAAAAGAACTCAGAATCGCAGGCCTCTTCGATGGGGCAACCTCCTTCAATATTTCATTAACTTGCAAAATGATGATTCGTACATGGCTTCATAGCTTTTTAAAGAAATACTTCATGCAAACCCTAACCCTAGGCTCAAGAGTTGGCTTACATGCAACATGCCACTCAAGCTAGAATCTTCTACCAAATTTCGGTTACAATCTTAATAACAATTACATCAAATGGTCCCACTTGCTTAGGAGCATAACATGCCACATACATTACAAAATAACATTATATATGGGATCCCCACGTTGGAAGTGGGTCATTACATAATAATAAGAATTACAAAATAACGTTAGGATGGGATCCTAACATTTGTATTCAAAAAGTGGCATTAGGTATGGTCTAGGTCAACTATAGCTGATACCTATCAATATAGTTCCAAAAACCATCCTTAGTAGTTATTCTCTATAGGTAAGAAAGTACTTTTATGACCCCATTTCAGTTCGATATGGTCCATATGAGACATTAAATATCTTCTTTATTCGATTTATAAACTTCATGTCATGGATGAGCAGACGGAGACAATGTTCCTATGAAGTATAGACCCAAGATTGATTTCCTTTGGGTGGAATCCTAGGTATGAAAGGCCACAACTTACCTTCGAGCCTTTCTTTCAATCGCAATAGTCTCGTATGTGATTGGATTTAATGGTGCTACCTCGAAATGCTTTTTCAGTCGCATATTTACTTTGTTGCATAAGCACCCTATTAGGTGTCTTTCCAAATGGATGATTTCGATGCTTATTAGGTAGAGAAAGTAAACCTATGTTGGAATTTTCTTTCACTTTAGCACTATTCTTCTACATAGATCTCTGGTAAAACCCTGCTTAAAAACACCTCATCTCACCTGTGCATAGCTTTGTAATGGCTTCTAAAGCCGAACCTCCATAGGAAAATCATAGAAGGGTTGGTAGATCGATGTTGCCAAATGTAACTTATGGATTAATACTCTTCTACTAGTTGAAAGGGTTGTATTTTTCCATGATTTAGAATATTCAAGCCACACCACGAATCATTGCATCTGTTACATAGTCGAGACACTTCCGTAAGCTAAACTTGTCACCTACACGATTCAGGGGAATGCAATGTGTAATCACATTCCCATTTCTAGTCATATAGGACTCAGTGAAATTGAGTGTGCTCCTTTGAAACCTTCATGCACGATGTTATGAGTAGATTTAGGTCTAACTGATCTATCAGATGGTCTCATTTTGTAGTCTCTAATGATACATTAATATTGGTAACTTAGTAGGTCTCGACCAGAGTATCTTATATAATATTTTGGGGTATGATTTGGATATATGTTCATCTTTCTCTAGGCAAATATTTAGACCAAAATGGGATCCTCTGTATGCATAGGCCTATATACTGTTAAATTATATGGTTTTTTATTAATACCCTCTATCATTGGATGATGTGACCTCTGAAGTAATCGTAAGCAAAGGTACAATCAGAATACGACACAAAATACCTTAGTTGATGAGGTGTAGCAATATGCTTCTCCACTCAAGCTAGAGAACTAGTGCAATATTCCAATGGATAGAGAGGTTATTGTGATCAATTTTGGTTCTTGATACCATTTGAAACACCACTATTTCAATCTTGCCAGTGTCAGCCCCAACCTAAAATTGAATTCAAGATCTTTAATTCTGAAGATCCCTACATTTGATGGAAATTAGGATATTACGTATATTTTGATTGCTTAAGCATTTAGATGATCATTGTTGATGTTCGGTACTTTGAGCTTAGCCCTCGAACCCTACACCCTTGGTCTAAGTTGGGTGTCATGTTTCCCGAACAACATGGATAATCAAATTTCCCCAACTCATCACTAAACCGTAGCAACGTGTGGTGAGGGTTAGAATAGGTTTTGAGGAACTACATGGGTAGGTGTGATGAGGGCATACTACAATCTAGCGACCCTTTGGGGATGCATCAATATCCTATGACTCCTTGGTTAGCAAAGCGTATGCTAGACATATGGAAGTTTATGCAAATCAAGGCCATGTGGTACCATTGTGGGATTTGTAAGCTAAATTTCATAATTATCCTTCGATAACAACTGATAAAAGACCTTTGTTGTAACTATAATAGTATGTGGAGTATGCCCACTTTATAAAAACTAAGCGAGTGTCAAAGGCATGTCGAGTAGTAGAATATAAAAAGGGGATAGATGATTTACCTTATATAATTATTAAATTTATTTGGTATGAGCAAACACTATTGTTTAGAAACCATCAGTTTGGTTTAGTTGAAAAACTAAGCCAAAGGTTTAGAGTTACAAAAAAACTTTGTCTATTAAGTCAAAGTGGAATAAAAGGGATAATCTACTTAGTATTATGTTATAATACAATAGAAAGGTTGTCATAGATATTTAATAAATATAACCTCTCTAGGAAATGGACATTAAAGATAGATCATAGAGAACCCGTAAGCCCTTGGAAAAGAAAATTGAATCAGTCCAAAACTATGAATGTTGGTAGTAAAATTTAAGGATTAAGTTGATCTAATTAAAATATAAAATAATCGAATATGATGATGTTATAAGAAAATCTCATAGACTAAAGGAAATTAGTGGAAACTATGAATTAAATAAAAGATGAATACTTCATAAATTAAGGGTATGGGACTTTAATTTAGGAAGAAAAGTTGGTGGTTCAACTTCAAATAATAAACTTAAAATTCATTCTTGAGGGAATCTATAGGATTCCCTCTAGAGATGATGAGACTTCTTCAAAATATAGTCTTATGATTATCATAATCACATACGAGATGTTATAAATCCTTAGGATGGCCTAGAGAAAGGAATCAATAGATTCCTTAATTACATCCTGAATTGTGAAGGAATAGATGGATTCCTTATGGGTATAAAAAGTACCTTCATATTATAATGATAACTTGGAGAAAGGAATTGGTAAATTCCTTAATTGCATCATGAACTTATAAACGGATAGTTGTATCCCTTGATTTGTATAATTATTTTAAAAGGGATCCATAGATTCCCTTCTATAATTGTAACACTTTACATCTTAGGTTTATGAATATGAGGAAAGAATATATTTTGGAAGTTGGGTTTATTCGCCATGAGGGTTACCAAGATAAATCATTGTGTCACTCTATTTTGTGCTTTGATGTGTTATTTCTTGCTTTTACTTTCAAAATAAAAAAGAAAATGTTATATGTGGATGAAATGGTTAAATTTTTAGATGGAACAAAAATACATTTTTCTAGATTACTGCAATGCTTACATTGATTACTATTTATTTAGTAGTTCATTTATGATGCTAATAATGTGTGCTTAATTTCTAAAATGTTGATGCTTTAATGATATACTATTGTGCCATTTACTTTCTGGATTAAATTGGATAACTATGAATGGTAAACCTAGTTAGTTTTACTCATTGAAATCAATGGTTGTTGGGTAGATCTCTCATATGTTGTTTCAAACCTAAGGTTATGATGTAATGGATTTTATCATAAAAGGCGTCATTGATTTAATCTCACCTCATAAACACCCATAATGGTTTAAACTAGAACACATTGGAAATTCAGAGTTGGATGAAACCCACAAGAAGGCAAATTGGTCCTGATTTATAAACCAAGACAGACCTTAGAATTGAGTGTACATGAGGAGGGTGTACCTATGTTGGAAAAATAATGTCCTTTTGTAATAAACTCAATGTGTACAATATAAGGAATTCCTAAATTAAAGGGGTGAATAAATAATCCCTAAGAGGTTTAAAATTATATAATCATGCTTAAGATGACATTCCATGGATTCTATCATGATAAATATTTTGCTATCTTAGAGATTCTATTAAGAAGATGTGGATGGAATCTAATATATATGAATAGTCATTGATATGTTTAGTTAATTAATATGGATTTCCATGTTCAAGGTATTCACCTATATACTGGTCTTGGTGGATTGCATGGGGATGAAACCTAATGTTTGGCCAACGTTCTCATACCATTAGGGTATGAGTGTTTCATAGAAGCTGATCACTTCCACTCAAGAGTAACTTTGATCAAGTCTTAATGACTCCTGATGCTATTTGACTTGTTAACCTGCAATCTAGTTGGAATGGTTCTACCATAGATCATGATTATGTTCCTTACCTCATGAAAGATATTTAATATATATATATATATATATATATATAATTGAGTGGTTGAGTAGTGACAATGGGGGTTGTTACAGGTTCACCCCACATTGATACTTGTATTACAATTTTTTTTAATTCACAAACACTTTCACCTAAATTGAGGACCCTTTTTGCCTTAAAATTATAACATTTTTTAATTATCTTACATAAATTCACTAATAGACCACTATATATAATTAACACGCCAATGATACAATTTCATGTAAAACATTCAAACAATTAGAAAATCGAGCAACCACAGCAAAAAGTAAAATATTTCAAGCGAAAATATGAATTGGTTACTAAAACTTTCTAAAATTAGACCCTATTCTGCACCTAGAGTGATCAGACCCTATTTTGCAACTAGAGCGACCAGACTGTATTCCAAACTCGGAGTGACCGAACTGTATTTTGAACCCGAAGTGACCAAATTGTATTCTAGACCCAAATTGATTGATCCTTGTTCTACACCCAGAGTGACTGGACCCTGTTCTATACCTGGAGTGATTGGACCATATTTTGTACCTGGAGTGATCGGAACCTATTCTACACACGAGGTGATCAGATCCTGTTCTACATCCAAATCGACACTCGAACCCTCTTTTACACATGAACTGACTGAAGATTTATTTTTTGATTGTTTTTCCTATTTTTCCCTATTTTCCTCTATTCCACATTTGAGTGTTTTGATGTATTTCTTAACATGTACATGCTCTGGTTCCCATGTTTTCATCTATGTTTCGTTGTTTTACATGTTTTCCCTTATTTTCTCTTAAGGAAATGTAATTCTCTCTTTCTATTAGGACACTTTGATTCTCTATTTCTGTTATGATGTTTCTGTAAACACAGTGTGATTTTTTGTTTATTCTAGTTACAATATTATCTTGAGGCCTCACAGTAAGATCTCTTCAAGATTTTATGAATTTTCTAAAATGAGAAACCTTTTTTTTACAAGGTAAAATGTCACCTATTGGTGATAGAAATGGGACCAAAAATTCTACTGAAAAGAGTATCCTCAAATATTTTTTCCATAAGTCGAAATCCAACGAGCCATTGACATTTGTGCAAATTCAAGGTAGAAATCATTTTTGACTACTAAACTTTTATTTGTGTATTCTATAATTATTTTAAATAATATTTTATTTATCAAATAGTTAATTCTCAGTATGTGCCTCTGGCCATATTACTTGATGATATAAATATTTTTTATGTTTATAAGTTTTTATGTTAAATCCAAAAATGATAAATAATGTTATTGTATGCTACTATGCAGAAGACCTTTTTGACCTAATATGCCTTCACTTGAAGATATTCCTCACCAAGATATGCCTTCTAATGAAAATTTTCTTAACAATGACAACCAACAAAAACTTAAATATATTCCTCAAAATGACATTTCAGTTGAAAATGAAAACAATAAATCAAATACATTACAAACTTCTAATGAATATTCAAGAAAAAATACTAAAAAGATAAAGACATCTACTTGGGTTGTTGGAAAGTCATTTCAGGATGAATAGGCAGAAATATTTTCCTTCATAGAGCTAGTCTTGACCACGAATAACAAAGTCGAATACAAACAATGTAAATGAAAAATTTGTAGTTGGAAATTGGGCAAGGAACATAGGTTGCAAAATAAGATAGATACAACAGAAGAGCATGCTGGCAAATTTTATGTAAAATTTACAGGAAGTGATGATAAAATTAATAAAGTTAGGTGAAAGGATGCATCAAAATGTATGCATGTCAGATATGCAATAGAATATGACAATCACTTTAAGAAACAACAATCTCTTGTTGAGAAAGGTAGAAAGATTAAAGCCCAATTTCATAAAATCCATAGCACTACTTTAGCTTCAAAAAGTTTACAATTTGTTGTTGTATATAGTATTCTCAAAAAAGGTAGACCAATGTCCAATTTTATTGACTAGCACCTGCTTCAATTAACTAATGTGCAAACCTTCATAGTTCACATTGGTCACATAGACATGGTTGGAAAATGTCAAAATGTCTATCATTAGTTAATGACTTGAGAGAGAAAGTAAAACTTGCCAGATTCATTTCACTTTCTATTGATGAGGTGATGACTATAGACAACACATCCTAGATTTGAATGCATATATACAAATTTCAAAATCATGTAAGACAACCTAGTTTTCTTGGATTACATAAGATGGTGTAAAATTCCAATGCAAAAAACATATATAATATTGTTGTAACTAGTTTAAAGAATATTGCAAGAATGAATGATATAGAAATAGCCATAATGTTAATATGTGTTGGAGTTGATGGTGTTGTTATAATGCAAGGGCACAAGAATGGTCTTTGTGTTCGACTCCAAACATCAGTTGCCCCATATATGATACTCATTCATTGCATGGCTCATAGAGTGAATCTTGCATACAAAATAGTTAGCAATTTTGATAATGTTGCGAGATTTGAAGATCTCATTTTTGAAATACATTCTTATTTTTCTTGCAGTTCAAAAAATTTTGTAGAGTTTCAACAGTTTGCACTAGGAGTTACAGAAGGATTTTTTTTTTTAAATATGTGGATACAAGGTAGATTTCTTTGTATGAACCTGCATGCAGAGTTTTTATAGAATATCAATCGTTAACAAGGTTTATGTACGTAAATCGTAGGGTATTTGATAAGGCAAAATATTTGCTATTCCGTTTGACTAACTTGGAAACCCTTTTAATATTATGTGGTATTCTTCCAATGTTATAAGAAATGAACAGACTCGTTAAACATGCACAAGAAATATCCATCTATATTGTTGATTTCATGAGGATGAGAGAACATATATGTTTGATTATTGATAGGTTATATGTAAGAAATTTTACAGATCTCTTGTTTGATAGTTGGAATACAATGACAAACATGAATGATCCAATAAGCTTTTTGAAGTTTAGCATCAATTATCATCTTTGTATTAATGTTCATGGAAAGATGATACCTCTATATTTTTTTGAAAGGTGTTCAAATATTGTTATGGAAGATGGTGAACAAGTTCCCATAACATACAATGGATTTGTAGTTATTTTACATAATACTAAGACTAAATTATTAAAAATAGAAAAATCATTGACAAGTGAAATAAGAGATCAATTTCAAAGAGATAAGTTGCTTGAGACCATGGGTGTGCTTAATCCTATGTTTTGGGATCCTTGTATTGACAACTCTGCACATGAGATGTTTATTAAATATATGTGCATACTTATTCAACATTTCAGTAAAATTGTGGAAGTCAATGGTGTTGAAATCAAATGCATACTCAACAAAGAACTTATAAAATAATAGTCCTCATTTTGGAAGCACAATGGTTTATCTGATGAGGATTGATGTTTGATCACTCATATGACCCCTCTAGTAGTTCCTAGTTAGGTTTGCATAGTTTATTTCTTGCAAATTAATATTGTAAGTGAGTCTCCTTCTCACATACACTTGTGGGCACTAGTTGTCTTCTAGTTGTCACTTAGGAGTGTTAGTTAGGAAGTGTGAACTCAAAGTAGGAAGTGTGTACTTCAAGATAGCTAAAAGGATCTTCTAGTTAGCATTTTTTCCCTTCTTTCCTAGCTTAGAAGTTACGTGCATTCTTCTTTGCACTTTTGTAGCTTATGGTTAAGGATTTTGGGATCAAATCCATGATTTGATGGGTTGGTTATGTATTTTGGGCCTTTAGAGCCTATATATTGAGCTTGTAAATAATATGAACTTAGTTGGATTTTCAATCCTTTTCATTGGTATTAGAGCCTAGTTCATGTTTGCACTAGGGCTTGTGAGGTGAGAGGGAAGGAGATAGTTTTCTTATGAGAAATTCTTTCTCATTGAGGACTCGGTTCAAGCTCAAGGGGAGCTTGAAAACCATTCACAGAAGGAAGTTCCTTAGGCGTCAAACTCCTCGTTCCAACTTTTTGCTTATGCTCAAGAGGTATAGGAAAATTTTACCCCGATTCTTGTCTTACAAAAATCCCTTGGCAGGTTTGGACTACTCCTACGGTGAAATACGCATTAGGGAGCCATTTGTTCCTACCATTTTGGAGTCTTGAAGATCAAACATCGCCTAAACCAGGTCGTGTGTCGACTTGGGTCTGGTTTCCTTTCAAACGTTGGTCGTGTGTCGACTGGATCTTGAAAGGAGAGCTACTGAAGGGGTCTTGGTGATATGAAAGAAAATTAGCAATTTGTTAGGAAAATTTGAAGGTAATTTACCTTCAAAAATTTCTAATTTTTGTAAAAATTTAAGTTTTTAAAGTTGTTAAATTAACTTTATTTAAATTTTATTTTATTTTAATTAATTATATTTTGATATATTATTATTTTATTGTAAAAATTAAGGTTTTGTTCGGCGGGGACGGGTCTCATGCGACAACAGCTCGTGGCGATATGCCGTCGAGCGATAGTGCCTAATGTTGTCAGTGATAGTGCCTGCGGTAGACACTGTCAGGCGATAGTGCCTGCGACAGATGTTGTCAGGCACGATAGCGCCTTTGGCCGTGGCTGTCCTAGGGCCCGACATCGCTTTTAGTGCCTAACAACATCCAACACTATTAGTCTGACTGCATCAGACAGAAGTGCATGCCAAGGAGGCATGTGCCGAGTTTGGCGCGGCATGCCAAGGAGGCGTGCGGGGCTGAAGCTTGAGCCTGCGGAGCGTAGATCCATTTGCGCTCACATCAGGTTTTTGCAGGCTTTGCCCGCAACTCAAAATGAGGTACACTTTGGCCAATGGAGGTAACTGCTCCCAGTTTTGTTGCCTCGAAAACAATGCTCAAAACCTGCATTGATTCTGCCACAATCAGTTCTTCTGCTTGAAATAGGTAGACTTCCTCCTCGGGAAACGTGCAACTACAGATTTCGAAATTTCATGCAAACAAGGTGGAGTGCAGTTTCGGCAAGAACAAGGGAAAATATCAAAAAATTTATAAATATTACTTTTCCTAAGGTTTAAAATTTCTTGCATGTAATTTTATTCTTTATTAATTTATTTTTTATAACTTAATTAAATTTAATTAATCTTTGATTAATTAGAATTTAATTTTTAATTAAGTTATTTTAAATTAATAAATTATAAAAAATTTAAACCTTAGGTAAAGTTTAAATTTTTATAATATTTAGCCTTAGGGGTATTTTACAAGGCACTACATTGTAACAGGGTATTTCCACATTTTTTTACCCTGATTTTTAAGTGTTTTTACCTTGTTACTCCTGGCTTATACCCGGTTTCACATGGCTTCTGACTTGGCTGCCCAAGTGGCAGAACTTGCACACGTTGTGAATGCTTTAGCTGATAAAGCTAATGATACTACCATGGCAGAAGTTCTTTGTAACCTTGCAGTGAAGGTAAATGACATTTCTGTCCACAATGCTTCAACTTCTGCTCATGATTCTCGCCTGAGAGTTCGATGTGAAGTGCCACTTTATGATGGATCCCAGAATCCTGAAGTCTTGAATAGTTGGATTCTTGACATGAGTTCTTGGTTTTCTTACACTCAGCTGTCAGATGATGATTTAGTTCCATATGCTAAGCTAAAACTTTCTGGTGTAGCTAAAGTACTTGTCGAAAGGAAAAAGGGTCATGATGAGCTTACCACTTGGGATGAGCTTGTAGACCTGTCTTAAGACCAATTTTTATCCTTCCAATTATTCTAAGGAATTGGTAATTAAGTGGTTTCGGTTTCGATAAAGTACTAATATGATTGTGCAATAATATATCTTTCAATTCAATAGGTACATGATACTTTTGAATGTGGAGGAAGATATTAAAGCTTTGATTCTCAAATTTCAAAGTGGCTTGTTAGAGCATTTGTACAGGGAAATTATGTTTGTTTCTATGGAAACATTGGATTCAGTTTTCAACCAGGCGCAACTTGCGGAGGACAAGTTCAAGGCGCATTCGCAGGCATTCCGCGCACCTGCTACTCAAGTGGTTGCGAACTCATCAAAAGGGAATAATTCTTTCTCACAAAAGAAGAACTTTGCCCAAAAGAAGAATTTTTCTTCTCCATCTCCTTCTACTCCTTCTCCTTCCGCTTCTACTCCTTCTTCTTCTTCTTCTTCCAAACCTTCTTCTTCTAAAAATTTTTGTAACTATTGTAAGAAAAAGGGTCATGAAAAAGCTGATTGTTTTAAGCTTAAGAAGAAGAGTTTAGTCATCACTACTCAAGAGGAGGATGCTTCGAAAGGTCCCCTTGAGTCAGTAGGAGAAAGTAGAGTATACACAGAATTACGAGGTAAGCTCAATGAGGTTACCTTGGTAAATGTAAGTTCATCAGGGGGCGATCGTGATGCTTTGTTCATCACTAGAGCTCATTTGCTCCATAATTTTGCAACAGATTGTATAGTGGATAATGGCTCGCAGAAAAATCTAATTGCGAGGTCCATTGTCGAGCGATTGAAGTTACCTATTGAGCCTCATCCTCAACCTTATTCTTTGGGTTGGAAGGATAGTGAAAGGGGCTCAGAAATCACTCACACTTGCACATTAAAATTTGCACTTGGCCCACATTTCATAGATCAAGTCACTTGTGATGTGACTCCTATGGATTGTTGTGGGATTTTGCTTGGACAACCTTTTCAGTATGATCGGAGAGCTGTTTATGATGCTTTCAAAAGAACCTACACACTTCAAAAATATGGTAAGGTCTTTCTCATTAAAAGCACCAACACTCCTAACATCATTCTAAATTCCAAGCAAACAAAAAGGGCAATTAAAAAAGGTGGTGACGTTGCTCTAATTTTCATTCGCTCTCAAAACACTCCTACATCAACATCCGTTCCAAAGAAACACTCTTCAATGGATAAAATATTGCAAAATTACTCACACATATTTCAGGAGCCAAAGTCTCTTCCTCCAAATCGCACAATTAATCACAACATTGAAATCATTCCTGGTTCTTCACTACCTAATTCACCCATGTATAGACAATCTATTTTGCAAAATGAAGAAATTAAAAGGCAAATAGAAGATTTGTTGTCTAAGGGTTTCATTAAGGAAAGTACTTCTACTTGTGCCTCACCTATTTTGTTGGTTCTTAAAAAATATGGCACTTGGAGATTGTGCATTTATTTTCGTGCTTTGAACAGAATTTCTGTAAAGAATAGATATCCACTACCACGCATTGATGATTTATTAGATCAGCTCCAAGGAGCTAAGTTCTTTTCAAAAATAGATCTCAAAAGTGGATATCATAAAGTGCGTATCCAAGTTGAGGATACATGGAAGATAGCTTTTAAGATGAATATGGGCCTCTTTGAATGGTTGGTCATGCCTTTCGGTCTTACAAATGCTCCTGCAACCTTCATGAGGTTGATGAATGATGTATTTCGTGATGTACTTGACAAATTTGTAATAATATATCTTGATGATATATTGATCTTCTCAAAAACTTGGGAGGAACACCTTGGGCATATCCATCATACACTTGATCTTCTTGCGAAGAATCAATTATATGCCAATCCTTCCAAGTGTTCTTTTGGCAATACTTCAGTTTCTTACCTTGGTTATGTGATTAGTGAAAGTGGAATTCAGGTAGATCCCACTAAAGTTGATGTTTTACTTAAGTGGTCCCCTCCTTCTACTCTCACCGAGTTAAGGAGTTTTCTAGGACTTGCAAATTTTTATCGCAAGTTCATTCCTCAATATTCCACCCTTGCAGCTCCATTACATTTTCTCACTAAGTCTAAAGTCCCCTTTCATTGGGAGAAAAACCAAGATGTTGCCTTTGAGAAATTGAAAAAGAAACTTTGTACCGCACCTGTCTTAACTTTACTTGACCTCTCTCAACCTTTTGAGATTGAAACGGATGCCTCTAAAGTTGCTCTAGGTGTTGTGCTCAAACAGAATGGTCATCCAGTTGCTTATCATTTCGAAACTTTTTCTACTGCTAAGTTGAACTATTCTACATATGACAAGGATTTGTATGCATTAGTTCAAGCTATCAAGTATTGGAGACATTATATTTTGGGAAAATATACAGTAGTACACACTGATCATATGCCTCTCAAGTTTTTACAATCTCAAAGTAAAATTGAAGAATCAAGACATATGAAGTGGGCCTCTTACCTCCAACAATTTCACTTGGTGATCAAGTACAAAAAGGGGAAGAGTAATACTATTGTTGATTGTTTGAGTAGGCCTCCTACCGCTCTTGCCTTAATAGTTATGTCCACTTCACACTTGGGATTTCAGACTTGGCCTAATCAGTATTCACAGGATCCTGATTTTGGGAAAATATTTGAGCAAGTGAGTAAGCCTTCTTCTTCCAATTTGCGTCCTTTCCAAGATTTCTACATCAAAGAAGGACTTCTTTACAAATTGGACAAGGTTTGTGTTCCTTGTGAGCCTAGGGTGTCACTTCTTAAGGAAGCTCATTCTACACTTTATGGTGGTCACTTTGGGAAGCACAAAACACTTCATCACTTGCAAAGATTTTTCTACTGGCCTAAAATGCAGAGGGATGTGTTGAGATTTCTCAAACAGTGTGCGGTTTGTTGTCGCTCAAAACCAGCTAACAGGAAGTTTGGCTTAGGCATGCCTTTGCCCATTCCTTCCCATCCTTGGGAAAGCATTTCCATGGATTTGGTTAGTGGTTTTCCCATGAAAGTGCGACAACATGATTGTGTGTTCGTGGTGGTTGACAGATTCAGTAAGATGGCTAAGTTTATTCCATGCCGCAAGACAAGTTCTACAGCAGACTTAGCCCAATTTTTCTTTGATAGCATTTGGTGATCCTTTGGTCTACCTACCAGCATTATATCAAATCATGATTCACGCTTTGTGGGTCACTTTTGGCATTCTTTATGGAAAATTTTGGGAGTTTCCCTTAACTTTTCCATCGCCTATCATCCACAATCCGATGGGCAGACTGAAGTGGTAAACCGTACACTTGTGCAAAGTTTACGAATCTATCATCACACTTCACCAGCAAAGTGGGACTTGAGTCTCACTCATATTGAACATGCCTACAATAGGGCACTACATTCTTCTACAGGTCATTCACCTTTTGAGGTTTGTATGGGATTTCAGCCCTTGGCACCTTATGAGTTACCTTTGTCTTTGCCTTCTCCTATCACTTCACATCTTCAGAAGGAGCAAGACAAGGCTCACTCATTTATTCAGCACTTGCACAATCTTCAATCAAAGGTGATTGAGATTTTGCAAAAGACACAACAGCAACAAAAAAATGCCATGGATCGACATCGAATTCCTCATCCATTTCAGGTTGGTGACAAAGTTTGGTTGCATCTTGACAAGCGACGTTTTCCTGATAAGACTCATAGTAAAATCAAACCGATTCGCTATGGGCCTTATACTATTCTTCAGTAGGTGTCCGAGAATGCTTTCCACCTTGATCTTCCCACACACTTGGGGATTCATGACATCGTCAATGTAGATCTTTTGAAGTTGTACTTTGACTCTACATTGGAGACCGCACCAGCTATCAGTCATCCTGTGGACGTGGTTCCTGATTCTCATTTACCTTTGGATTCTGATCAGATCTATGACACAAAGACTCGACAGACTCGCCAGGGGTCTACCACCTCATATCTTGTGGCTCGACGAGGACAGCTGCCACATCAGGCTCGTTGGATTTCTTTTCATCAGATGTCCCGTGACTTTCCTACTCTTCTGAAAGCATTGGAGTCCAATGCTTCTATTGTGGGGAGGCATGATGAGGATTGATGTTTGATCACTCATATGACCCCTCTAGTAGTTCCTAGTTAGGTTTGCATAGTTTATTTCTTGCAAATTAATATTGTAAGTGAGTCTCCTTCTCACATACACTTGTGGGCACTAGTTGTCTTCTAGTTGTCACTTAGGAGTGTTAGTTAGGAAGTGTGAACTCAAAGTAGGAAGTGTGTACTTCAAGATAGCTAAAAGGATCTTCTAGTTAGCATTTTTTCCCTTCTTTCCTAGCTTAGAAGTTACGTGCATTCTTCTTTGCACTTTTGTAGCTTATGGTTAAGGATTTTGGGATCAAATCCATGATTTGATGGGTTGGTTATGTATTTTGGGCCTTTAGAGCCTATATATTGAGCTTGTAAATAATATGAACTTAGTTGGATTTTCAATCCTTTTCATTATCAAATGTCACTTTTGAGTAACATCCATGAGACTGGTTCCATTGCACATTTATCGAAAAAATTATATCCTGGTACTATCTTACAAAAGACGATTAGTGAATACTTTTGTTTATATAAATTATGTCAAACAATGATTTTAGGATCTATGGAAGATGAGAGGGTTTTCAATGCACTATCTTTTGTAATATCTAAGATCCGCAACAAGCTAAATAAAAATTTAGAAAATTGTTTGAGAATTTATGTGTCATCGTATCAACTGGATAAATTTCTCTATGACAAAGCATTGGCACATTGGAAATCTATTGCAGACAAAAGGGATACCACAAACGAATGATAAGCAGAATAATGATGCTTGTAGTGACCAGATTGTGGAGACAGATATCCGCTATGCTTAATAATGATTCTGGACAAGCTGATATGTGTTTGTTTCAGCTACCTGAATTGTAATTTTTCCATGATTTCATGGGCATTGATAAACATCAATTCATTTGATAGCAGATTTCACAAATATTATTCCTGATTTATTTGATTTCACTATATTGTTTCACAACATTGATATATTTAAATTCTATGATACTTTTGATGGTTTTTGAAATGGTTTTAACAACTTTTAAATCATAATATAGTTAATGTACAAATATTAATGTATTTCCAGAGTTCTTACGTTGTCTAATAGTGATTCTGGACAACAATATTATTGTATCCATGATTTCACAACATTGATGACACAATAATGACAACAATATTACTGTATTGCCAGAGTTTTGATGTTGTTTAATATAGGAATATTTATTGTTGTTTGAGATTAATAGTGTATATATAATTGTATCATCATAAACTAAAAAAACAACAAAAAATAATAAATAGAAACAACCATTTAATGAAACAGGACTATTAAGTGTTAATTTTACTCAATTGTGAAATTACACTCTCCCTTAGGGTTTGGATCCCAAAACTCTCTCTTGCAAAGAAGTTAAACAAACAACTTCTCCAAGGTCTTCGCTATATTAACATTTGCATGTGTATTAGTAATCTCAATAAAGATATATCAATTCAATGCTAGAAACATCTTAGTGATTGCAAGTAACTGTAAACAAGGGGCATGTGTTGGTTTATTTTACCATGCTATTTTAATGATTGTTCATGAAACAAAAATAAAAGTAAATGTGAATTGGACCTCATATGACCACGATGGTTCTTTTCATCTTGAGGATTTTAAGGTAGATTTTATCTTCCCTTATTAAGTAGATTTTAATCAAGCTTTACCTTGCATTAAATCCTACTTTAAACATGAAAGTAAAAATTAAAAATCTATCCATGAATGTGAATCCGAAATGATGAATAGGCTCCTTGAATGTAGCTTCTTATCATTGAAGATAAAGTTAGCCTTTGCTATGAATAATAAATTATTCGTCTTTGGTGGAATGGATTTTCACAAAAATACCATAATTTATAGCCTTGAAATAATGGCTTTAAAATATCATTTAATTATCCCCCTTTAATGAAATACTTTTCATAAATGAAAATAATTTAATGCCTCAAAATAGTAACCTTCAATGTAATGCTTGAATTGCCTCTCTTTGATAAAATCAGAATTTTTATGAAGAGAAGACAATTTACTATTCCAAAATTGGTAGCTTATGAAAATGTCATTAAAATTTACCCTCCTTTGATGAAATTGGAGTTTTCATAAAGGGGAGTTCATTTTATGCTTGCAAATGAAATATAAAACTAAAAAAAATATCAGATTCGGTCTCAAAATAGAAAAAATAAAATTTCAAAATTTTAAAATCTGCAATAAAACAACTTTAAATATTTTTTCTTTAAATTCGAAATGACTCCGGAAAAAAAAAGCAAATGTGCAAAATGAAACTTTGATGTATATTCTATGCAGCTGTGCAATTATTTTTGGATTTTGAAAAAAAATTAAATTTTATTTTAATGTCTGAAAATTAAAAAAATCTACAAAAATAAAGTTAGAAAAAAATTAAAATAAAAAATAAAAAAAAATGAAAACTTAAAATGCTGCAACTTCAAATTTCTCCACAGATCATGCAAGTATAAAATTTTGCACAAAAACTAGCATTAACGTTACCCTATTACGTAGTTAAACAATTAATGTGGTGCGAGCTTCTAAGGAATGGGTGCAATAAACATGGACATAATACAAATCAACCATTAAAAATGCGTAAAATCTACCATATCTCCATTATATTACAATAAAAATGATATTCGGGGTTTACAAAATGTGCAAAAATTTACCCCTCAAAAAGGCATCAAATGCTGAAAATGTAGTCCAGCAGTTGGCAAACAATCTTCAGAAATTTGGCCCTCCAACATGGTGCAACCAACTCTCAAAAAATCTAGCCCCTTCATCATTAGCTTCCATGGATTTTTAAAGTTGCAGTAAATTTTTCATTTTCGTATCTTCATCTCTTCTACCTCAATGAAAACTATACGTTTTTTCTATTGTTTCAATTTCCCATGCATGTTTTGGGTTTCCATATCTACATTGCATAGTGTTTCCCTCCCATCGAATGGAGGTTTCATTTTTTTTATATAACGCTTCCATAATGGAGTGGGCGTTACCCCCTTTTCAAACAAGGCAACTTTGATTTTATTTTAATTAATTTAGGGGATCACATTAGCATTAAATGCATCCTCATCCCTAAGTACACCCACCTTCTGGTACCATTCTGACTTGTCGAAGTTTATGTATGCCCATGACCCACGTATTCATACTTTGACCACCTGGCGTGGTCTACTCTATTTTGAGCATTATAAATAGTCATTAGGCTATCCATTTCAGTGTAGTGTTGCTGACTGCGTGGTTGTTCACGTGCGGTCATGATGTCCATTTTATCTATAATTCTACTGGGACCTAATCCCGATTGCCTATGCAGCATTATCATCGTCGATATTTCCTGTTGTGGGTAAACGTCTATCTTCACCGGTCGCTTGAGGTCTTTTGCATGCCTATGTCAGTGCTGATAGATTTTTCTATCGTTGTGTTACATTTGGTGATGAGCCCATGGAATTCCCTCATGTGCTACTTTTGTACTATCATTGACTGGAACAACGCCTATGCTACCTCCGTTTTACTCCTTAGACTATGCAGTAAAGTCATCTTCCTCTTCTGCATTCGGGAACACCCACAAGCCGAGCTGACTTCTCTCGAAGGATGCCATGAAATCACGTCTACCTCTCACCATCGACTCTTGAAACGTTGTCATCGAGAACCTCTATGCTGCGTCAAATTCATCACTAACTCCATTGTTTTGATAATGTGAACTATTCTATCTACACTATTGACATGTAAACAAAACATAAACCTAATTATACATATCATCAATGTTGTAGCCCTTCTTAGCATGTGGGATGTCATTGCATCTATCTGATTTGGGTTGCCTGCCACATGGATTCAATCCTATACAGTCGAATCAAACCGACATCTACCCATTAGGCTTCCATGTTCACGTAGACTACATCCCAGGTCCACCTCTATGTGAGCACATCCACATCATACTTGAGCAATGTGATGAGTAAATGGACAAAAAAGAAGTAAATCGACCCCCTTGTACGTTGTTCGATGATGGATGTGACTGCTCGAAGGTTAACGCCTGATACTCTATTTTTCTTTGGGCATCAATTGCTCATTGTCTGTGTTATGTTGACCCCATGTTTTTTCCCAAATGATGTGGGTCGCATCGTGCCTATTTCTAAAACCGAACACCTTCAGTATGTACCTCAAACAAATCATCATCCTTAATGTCAATGATATTCCCTCATATGCCACGATGATGATCTTTCGTTTGTTTGCACTGCCTTATATTTCATCGTCTTGGGCTCCTCTGACGATCATATGTTACCTTATCTGTATAACCCTTTGTCTACTGTGGTAATAGGTGCTCTTGTGCATGCATCCCCATGGCATCCACTATGTTTCACGACTATTTCTAACATAGACTTCTATGTGGAATTGCATCATAGCCCATCAGTGTTTCGAAAGACCCACAAACATCCATAATCATTCGTTGCACTTTTTGGCTTACATTTTCCTGTTTGGTCCTTCATGTATCCATCTTACCAGCAGTGTACTGCATTATCAAACTATAATAAAATGATGGACTTAGTCCTTCAATACCCTCGATCACATATCGGTCACATGTGTACACTTCGGTGGACGACGTCCATCGTGGACAATTGACAACCTTAACTCTACTTAACTAGATGTCCCACTTGGACATCATGAGTTCCAACTGTGCATCATGCGACATTACCACTCTTCGTCCCTGTTCATTGTTGGTCTCACCCAATATCTATCGAGGAAGGTTGAAACTATACACTACGACTATTTATTTGGTCTCATTCCCTTGGAATCGCTCTGGCTGCTGATTATATCTCTATCGATGTCACTGTTTATATGTAGCCTCGGGACCTTCGATGACACACTACTTCAGTGTTCATTACGCTGCAATTCCCTGGAGTGCATTTTGATAGTCGTCTATGATTCGTCAAGCCATCTCTGCTTCATGGCTTTCATTCGTAGCTCCATGTTAGATTTAGCATTTCGTTGATTCCTTCGATGCTATGCATCCCAAATCTACGACTTCGATCCCGAATACCACCTAGAAATTTGTGCCTTCATACCTACAATCTCATATATAAGCCAATACAATTAATTCCCATGATATAACAAACCTTTCATTATATATATATATAAAGGACATCATTATATAATGAAGTGTAGCTTCGTTTGGATTTAAGAAAATGTCACTTCACTTTATTTTAATCTTATTTTATTTTTTATTTTTTTTCGTTTTTATTTTATATATATATATATATATATATATTATCATACATATGATATATAATAATATTTTTCTTTTTTATTTATTTATTATATGCATGCCTTTTTAATTATCATTATTATATAAAATATAATAATAATATTGTTTTTTTTTTTTTTTGTTAATTTAACATGAACATTCATTAACCTTCTAAGGGGTTGAAATATTTTAAATCAATAATAAAATAAAATCAAGACGAACATGGACAAAACTCACTCGAACCATTAAGCCTATCACACCAAAAGAAGATACTAAACACACAAACAAGCTTACCAACATCAAACCTTGAGAACTTGTCAAAATTGTCACTCAAAGGACACGAAAGACACCAAACCTTATCATAGGTCTTACAAGAAAATAAAGGAGGAATTCATCCATCATGCAGACCTTAACACCTTTATTGCAACCTTATGGAAAATATCCTTCAAAATATCAAGGAAACTCCCAAACACCTAAATCAAAAGTAGGTCCCCAAATTTTGGGGCTAGTTGTGGAGCAGCCACAACAAATGGTGATTCTATTGGGAAATGCTCCTAAGCATTTCGAGTGAAGAACCCAACCTAAAATGAGAACACACTTGATCATAGAAACACAAATTATTTAGCAATGTCTCGAGAAGGTGGGGGTAAACAGATTCAATAATAAAAACAACTAATCCATATGCCTTTTCTCAGTGTGTGCAAAAGTGATTCATTCCTGGATTTCTAAAAATCCTCCAAATTCCATCATCTCTTTTTGCATTATGCTATGAAGTATCACAATAACAAAATGGTTATAGACAGAGCCCCTCTACCAGTCAGGAGTCCATAGCCCCTGTGAGGTTTATCTAGCTCACCCTTGTGTTTGTTCAATGTTTTGCAAAGCCCTTTCCTTTTACCCAAGCTATATCTAGACAGAGCTCTACTATCAATTAGGCGTCCATAGCCTCGGTAGATTTTATATAGATATTATGACTGATTTGATCAATATTTTCGATGCTCGTTCTCTCTTTTTTTCTCTTTTTTTTCATATATAATTTTTTTCTTTTCAAAAGAACCACCTTGCAAAGCTTCAAGCATCACTAGGGTAAGGTAGCCTGCAAGTGAAGCATTTTAGATTTTTGCCTATGGTTGCAGATCAAGATAACTTCATCCTTCCTAATTCTAGAAACACCATTTAACGTGTGTGAGTTCCTTATGAAGCTTTGGCTAATTTTATATTGTTCCACTTTCCACCATTTTGGGTCCCAAAATCTGAGCATGATCACCAAATAACTCATCCCCCTTTTCTCGGGTTCACCTGTTTTCAGATCAGGTACTCCAACCTACTAAATAAAGGAGCTTCAAAATTATCAGAGACCAAAAGTTAGCGACCGTGAAATATTACCCCTAAACAAAGGGAACAACCCATGACACAAAATTAAAAACACAAAACTAAAAACCAAAACAAAATCCAAACCCAAAATCGAAACATGAAAACCAAAACTATATACAAATGTACAATATGGTACAAGATGGTGCAAAACTTGAGCTATCATTTCCCTGGATCCCAAACATGATTAGAACATTTCAAAAGACATATAACATGATACGCATGCCAAATGTTGTAGGAATCCAACAAAAACAAGATTAATCCAAACAATGCAACAAACTTCAACTTGCCTCTCTCACCCCACCAATTTGATTTAGTTCCATTAATGATCCTATGGGTGAGATTCAAATCATTAAATTGATTAGACAATAATTGATCTTGAATTTTATCTTGTCTATTCTTTAAGATGTCCATTTCGCAATTTGATTTATGATTTAAAATTAGGCTTTCCTTTTCAGCTACGAGACATTGCAAACAAGAGTCTATTTCTAAAAACTTTAAAGCAAAATAATTTTCCAAATTTTTAGGCCAATCAAATTTACGTAACCACTTGCAATCATCTAAGATATTTATTAAATGAGGATTATCATACGTTTGTATCCTAGATTCAATAATTAATTTATTATGCACTGGATTTAACACTTCAAGCATATCAACTTCTTTTTCATTCAACAAAGCAATATCGTTAATGGTGTGAGAAGAAATTAAGTCAAATTATTTATCAACCACAAATGACATTTCATCATTGATAATATTTGAATCTAACAATCCATTAGACAAACCTTCACCTGGATTTTGAATGGAGGAACCCAAAAGGTGAGATTTTACCTTTGGCATGTTTTCATTTACCATTACTTGGAGAGGATTTGTAACTTCCTATTTTCTCTCATGATATTCATCATCATCATGTAGCACTTATTTTTCCATGACCTGTTTATCAAAGACACCAAAGTTAGGCACCCAATTAAAAACATGTCCATCATTTTCAAACCATAGGTATTGTCCATCTAAGTATGGTTCAACAAAGATATATCCATGATCGATCACTTGAGTTGTTTCAGATAACGTGACATTTTTAATTGGATCATCGGTTATATCAAACCCAAACCACTTAGGTTCTAAAATTTTCTCATTTTGAGATGGCATACGCATTATAGAACTAATAGGTGGATCAAGAATTTTATTTTTTTTCCCTCAAAGGGATCTAAAGCAAATGATTCTCCTTCTTTATCCATGGTTGTAGAATCCTTATCCCTTTTCAAAATTTGATGAGATTCCAACTCTTCTTCCAAAATTTTCTCAGATTGTACAATACTTATAATTTCCTCATGTGAGAAAATGATTGTATCATCCTGCATATCAATTGACACAAAAGTTTCATTAGAAGATTTGGAGTGAGTCTATTCTTCCCACTTCTTCCAAGAATCATAGTAATCATCTTCCAAAATCAAGTTGTGATGCTCAACTACTTCGTCATCTTCTGATTCATCAACGTCTTTCTCATAAAATTCACCTTCCTTAGATGGTTCAATTAGTTCCAAAATTGGGTTGTTTCTTGAATTTCAATTTGTAAGGCTATCATAATCCAAATTAGTAACCCATGATTCAATTTTATCATAATTTGGAATGTGTGGATCTTCTTGACCATCATTTTCAACAATATCATCCAAAGTGTCTTTCGAGAACAAGTGGTGAAATTTTGTTATGTCTTCGAATTCATTTATTGATTTATTTCCAAATTCAGTTTCAACCACTTTTGTTGAGTCAAGGGTTTGTTCAATAGGATCAACTCTCGTATCTTTCTCCCAATAGTCACCCCAATATTTCTTTGTGAGTAAACATCAATGTTTTGCATAGTGGTGAATTTCGCAATTTAGCACGAATATTCAGATTTCCAAAATGTTAATTTTACGAATTTTGGGACCATAGAGGTTGGCCCCTTCGTCCAAAAATTTTAGGATCTAATTTTTATAAGGGTAAATTTACCTCATTGTCATAAGGTTTCCTGCCTAATTTTCGTCCTAAATTTATTAAAAATAAGAAATATCAAGTCCAAATCGCCCCTTGTACCCCATTATATATAGCTAACCCTCACAGCGACTCCCATACAATTACAATATTTTTTTTCAGATAGCAAGCGATACAAAGTAGACTACTATGAAAACTCAATTCCATGACTGACAAAAGGCAACTAGAAGGAGGCGACCGATAGAAGGCGACTAGTAGAAGGTGAGATGACTGACAAAAGGTGACTAGCGACTGACGACCGGTAGAAGGCGACTGATAGAAGGTGACCGACATAAGGCAAGTGGTATTAGATGACTCTTTGAAGGCAAGTGGCATAAGGTGATTGGCTGAGGCGAGTGACATAAGGCAAGTGGCATAAGACGACTAGCGAAAGGCAACTGGTAAAAGGTTATTGTCATAAGGTGACTAGCGAAAGGCGATTGGAATAAGGTGACTGGCATAAGGCGACTAGCATAAGGCAACTGGCAAAAGGTGACTAGCATAAGGTGACTAACAGAGGTGACTAGTAGAAGGTGACTGGCATAAGATGACTAGTATAACATGACTAGTAGAAGGCAACTGGTAGAAGGTGATTGGCATAAGGCGATTGGTAGAAGGTAACTGGAAAAGGGCGATTGGCAAAAGATGACTAGTATAAGGTGACTGGAAAAATGTGAATAGCAAAAGGCGACTGGCAGAAGGCAACTGGTAGAAAATGATTGGTAGAAGGTGACTAGCATAAGTCAATTGGTAGAAGGCGACTGGCAAAATGTGACTGGCAGAAGGCAACTAGCAACTGTCAGAAGGCGACTCGCATAAGGTGACTCAATTTATCGATATGTTTCTTTTACCACTAAATTTCATTTAATATTTTATTAATGGACACTCAATAAGGAGGTTTATCCTGCTTACGAACGATATTCTTTGGACAAATATTCTGTTGTCTATAGCAGTAGTTCTTTTTTATACCAGTTATTTTCATTTTTAAGAATGATGTTCTTTGTTCATGTTATTCTTCTGTTCATACAGGTAAAATATCAACTACACATAGTGAAAATAAGAGAGGCCAATCTTACAATAAAAGGAGTATCCTCAAATACTTTCATAATATTTTAAAACCCGATCAACCATCAACATCTGTATGAAATAAAGGTATGAAAATATTTACTCACCAGTTAATTGTTTTATTTTGTTAATTTTAAATATAATGTCTTCATTCATAAAGAAGTGTGCTTTTTGATTTATGGCTTTGTCCATTTTTATCTGTAGAAAATACTAGTATGTTTTTAAATGCCATAGTGATAATGAATCTACTATTGACACTAGTATTATCTTTACAAAAAACACTATTAACCCTGGTATGCCTCCACTTCCACATATCCACGTTAATGAACATTCCACAGATGAAAATATCCTCAATAAAATCGAACAACAACATGAAGATATTCCTGAATCTAACACGCCAAGTGGAAAAGAAACTAATATTTCTTATGCAGTCCCTACTTCCAGAGAATCTTCATTTAAAAAAATAAATGTGCAAGTTTATCTAGGTGGATAATTAATAGATCATTTCAACCTGATTGGATATCATAATTTCCATTTATTGAGCCAGTGTTGCCATAGAATAGTAGTGATGATATAATAGAATTGATATGCATAATTTGCACTTGGAAATATGAAAATGAGTATAGATTGCAACTTAAGAAAGATACAATAGAAAAACATTGTGGAAAGGTTTATATCAAAACAAAAGAAGGTGATCGACCAACACCAAAAACTTATAGGTGGAAGGATGCATTAGAGTGCGCATATATGAGATATGCGTAAGAATATGATAAATAAATGAAACAAAAGCAAACATTGGTTGAGAAAGGTGCAACAATTCAAGCCCAATTTTAAAAAATGAATAAGTTAACTTTAGCTTCAAAAAGTTTGCAGTTTGATGTTGTATTCTATATTCTTAAGAAGGGTAGACCTATATCTAATTTCATGGATTATAAATCTCTATTTCGACTAGCTGATGTGCAGAACTTACTTAGCATCCATTGTTCAGATCGAAGTGGTTGGGAAATGGCAAAATGTCTCTCATTGGTTGAGCATGATGACCTCAGAGAGAAAGTAAAAAAGGTAAAATTCATTTCACTTTCAATTGATGAGGTGCCTGTAGTTGACAATACATCTTGGATTTGCATGCATGTTTACACATTGTAAAATCATTCAAGGCAACCTCATTTACTTGGAATACGCAAAATTGTGGAAAATTGTAATTCAAAAAATAATTGTAATTCAAAAAATATTTACAATGTTGTTGTAACTAGTTTAAAATAAGCAGGAATGAATGAAATTGAAATAGCCACTAAGTTAATATGTGTAGGAGCTGATGGTGTTGCTACAATGCAAGGACACATGAATGTTCTTTGTGTTAGACTACAAATATCAGTTGCCCCATATTTGATCCCTATGCATTGCATGGCTCATAGAATAAATCTTGCATACAAAATTATGGATACATTTACAAATGTTGCGAGAGTGGAAGAGCTTGTTCGTGAAATTCATGAATATTTTTCACATAGTCCAAAAATATTTTTAGAGTTTCAATAGTTTGCACTAGGATTTACCGAAGGTAAAAAACTGTTGAAAGATATGGATACTAGGTGGATTTCGATGTATCTACTGACATTAAGAGTTTTCAAAGAATATCAATACTTGATAGTGTTTATGTATGCAAATTGTAGGGCAGTTGATAAGGCTAAAGATTTACTTTTTCGAATGAGTGACTTTGAAAATCTTCTCACATTGTGTGGAATTCTTCCAATGTTGCAAAAAATGAATACTTTGATCAAAATTACACAAAAAAATCGATTTATATTGTGGATTTCATCAGGGTGAGAATACAAATTTGCATATTGATATGATGTACGCATCTGGTCAAAATTTTATGGATCCCATGTTTGAAAGTTGGAGAGCATTAACAAATGTGAATAGTCCTCAGAGCTTTTTGAAGTTCAATATAAACGATCATCTATGTATTAATGTCCATGGAAAGGAAATACCTTTATATTTTTATGTTGTGTGATTGGATATAGCTACAAATGAAGTTGATAAAAACCCATAACCTACAACATATTTCATGTAGTTGTAGACGATACAAAACTTAAACTAAAACAAATAGTAGAATCATTGACAAAAGAAATAAGAGACCATTTTTAAAGAGATGAATTGCTAGAGGATACGGGTGTGATAAATCTGATGTTTTGGGATCCTTATAATGAATACCAGACTATAAATTCTTTGTTTCTCAAATATATGGGTAGCCTTGCTAGCCATTTCAGTAAAAGTGTTATAGTCAATGGTATTGAAATCAATGGCATTCTCAACATAGATCTTTTGACAAAAAAATCAAACTGTTTTGGAACAACAATGTCTGCTCAAGTTTCACATCTCCCTAACCATCATGAAATATGTTCTATTTCACATTTGTGGATAATATTACAACCAATTACTATCTTACAACATACTATGAGTGAATATTTTCATTTATGAATTATGTCAAACAATGATTTTGGGATTCGTGGAAGATGAAAGGGTGTTTAGTGCACTATCATATATAAAATCTAAAGTTCGAAATAGGTTGGACAAAAATTTGAAGAATTATTTGAGAGTATATGTGTCGACCTATGAGGTGGAGGATTTTCCTTACGAAATAGCATTATCACATTGGAATTCTTTGGTAGAGAGAAGAGGTGTAACGAATATTGATGATGATGAGGATGATGGTAACACTAGTCAGATTGTGACGACATAAATTTTGAGAATGAGTGCAGAACATTTTGTACAACATAAAAAAATTGGTTTCAACTTCTAACATTATGATGCAAGGATGCATTCATTTTATTTGATTTCACATATTATCATTTGATTTGATTTCACATATCAAAATGAAAGGATGCTTTCATTTGATTTGATTTGAGTTCACATATTATCATTTGATTTGATTTCACATATTATCATTTGATTTGATTTGAGTTCACATATTATCATTTGATTTGATTTCACATATCATAATGAAATGATGCTTTCATTTGATTTGATTTGAGTTCACATATTATTATTTGATTTGATTTCACATATTATCATTTGATTTGATTTCACATATCAGAATGAAAGGATGTCATTGGATACTCTGTATAACATAGACCTCTGATTTGATTATGTATTATTTGATTACACATGTGTTACACATATTCTTTGATTACACATTATTTGATTATTGGATTATCATAAATGTGTTACTGGATATTTTGTATATCATTTTACATTAGCCTTGTTATTAAAGTATTAGTTGAAAGTTTCTATTTTTCTTGTAGTATTTGCAATTTGTGAAAGTAATTGTCTATGCTATATTTTCTGACATTTCAAATTCATTCATATAACATAAAATAACATTTTACTGCATTCACATACTTCAATATTACTTAATATATCAACACAAACAATCAAAACATAACAACATTCAAAACAAATTTTCCAAGAGATAACACATATCAAACATTATTTCTTCCACTTCAAATTAAAAACAACAAACTTTTACATCATCATAAATAATCAAAATATAGTAATAAATAAACCAAAATTTCCAAGCGATAATACATATTTTTTGCAAATAGTCTCTTTCATTGAATTCAATATTTAAAGAAGATACCATTCATTCGCAATTTATAAAACATATCAAACATTATTTCTTCCACTTCAAATTACTTAATACATCAACACATATAATCATAACAACATTCAAAACAAAATTTCCAATAGATAACACAATTTTCGAAAATAGTCTCATTCAATGATTTCAATTTTCAAAAAGGATACTCTTCATTCGCAATTTACAAAACATATCAAACATTATTTCTTCCACTTCAAATTACTTAATACATCAACACATATAATCATAACATAACAACATTCAAAACAAAATTTCCAATAGATAACACATTTTTCGGAAATAGTCTCATTCATTGATTTCAATTTTAAAAAATGATACCATTCATTCACAATTTACAAGACATATCAAACATTATTTCTTCCACTTCAAATTACTTAATACATCAACACATAATAATAACATAACAACATTCAAAACAAAATTTCCAATAGATAACACATTTTTCAAAAATAGTCTCATTCATTGATTTCAATTTTCAAAAAGGATACCATTCATTCACAATTTACAAAACATATCAAACATTATTTCTTCCACTTAAAATTAAAACATAATAATAATTAAAAACAAAATTTCATAATGATAAAGAGTTTTTGTTTAAAAACAAATTTTCAATTTTCAAAAAAAATACCAGTCTTAAATAATTAATAAAAATAGAAAGAGTTTTTGTTTCACTTCAAATGCAACACAACAAAGTTCTATTCTTTTTCAATGTTTTCTAAAGGTCCACCCACATCTACCTCAATATCCTTTTCTTCTAATGCCCTAGCCCTAACCAAAATTTATGTTGTAGTGTTGATCCTCGATAATAAGGCACTCTCTCATTCAGCTCATTTTCTTTCATTTTAGCCTCGATATCCAGGCCCCTATCTTTGATAATATTCTTCAACAAATTATTTTCTCTAACCGTCTGTTGTAACCTCTTCTTCAATTCAATAGCATTATAAATGCTAATTTTGGTAGTCTTGATCAAAATTTTCATGGCACCGACTTGTTGCTTTAGGTGCTAGAAATTAGACTACAAAACAAAAATGAAAAAAGGTTAATATTTATAAACAAAACATATTTAAAAAAAAAATATTTTTTAGTTAGATGTAGAACTTACATCAACTGTAATTTATGTTGTTTCTACAACTGCTACTTTGTTCTGATCAAGTACCCATTCATTGAAATATGCTTGGGCTTCTGCATTGAGGTTTTCCAAACGATTGAAAACAATGGCTATAATTTCATATTTGTATGTAGACTCGACCTCTTTAGTGCCAAATTCAACTTTATGTAGCAAGGCATCGAGCTTTTGGGGCTCATTCTTAATATTTAAAAATAACTTTTTTTTTTTTTAAAGTCTTATATCAGCCATTGATGGCTTTAATCAAAACCTTGGCCCAATATTCCCATTCTTTCAATTTATCAATATCCAAAAGAAGAGTATTATGAACTACAGCTTTACATCTATTGACTAATAAAACATTTTCAAAAAAGTTTAGGATATCATCATCTGTTACACTATGGGTGGCAACTTGTTATGGGGCGAAGGGGGTTACTTCGGCGACATCTACATTGACATATTATTCTCCATAAATGCCCTCTTCATCCTCAATAATATCACTTGCCTTTAAAGGATAATTTTTAGGATTCATACCCTGATAAATAAATTCACATTCTAGAGTTCTCGAGGGCATTTGAGATGCACTCTCAACATTTGAAAAATTCTCTAAGGTTAATATCGGTACAATAGAAACATTATATGATGACACATTTTGTCTCTGTAGCACTTCTTGCATGATGAGGTCGTGGTGTGAGGAACATTTTACTACGCATGCATGATTGGTTCCTCATAGGTGGAACCTGCTATGGATGGATATGAACTTGCTTTGAATGGACAAACAATGGAACTTGTTGTGGATGGACCAAAACTTGTTGTGGTTGTGGCTATGGTTGTGGCTACTGCTATGGCTATGGTTGTGGTTGTGGTTGTGGTCGTTACTGTGGCTGATCAAATAGTGGAGCCATCCTTTTTTCAGCCTTTTGAATCTAGCAGGTCCCTTTGTTAAATTTCACACAAAAAAATAAATTTAATCTTGTGTAAATAGTAATAGCATTAAAAAATATTTATTTAAACCATACATACCAGACTCAGACTCTACAGCCATTGATGTTTCAACCATTTGCCCTTTGTCTGAAAAATATGGCCCTTTGTCTAAAAAGTATGTAAAACACATTAAAAAACATAATTTTAAGTCATTAAAATAATCATTAAAAAAAGTATTTTTGAACAATGAAGAGTAAGGTTACCTTGTGGGTTGGAGGTAACCTCTTCCACGTCGATAGTAACTATTTCTCCAGTAAAAGGTGTTGCAGGTGTACGTGAATTCGATCACCATGAGACCTCGCACGTTTTGTGGGAGTTATTGGTGATGATTGCGACTGCATTTCAGAATCAACAGATACTTCCTAAACTAAATGTGACATCCCTTTTACTTGAAGGCTGAGATGCTCTTCTTTGTTTTCAAAATAAAATTAGAGAATAACAAGATAGAATGAAAAAAAGAAAACAAAGATATTCCAACAAATATGTTTACTTGTATCTCATCATCAGACATGCCAATAGACAACAAACTGGGGTGCAATGTAGTGGGAGGATTGCTTTGTTGAAGGTTTAAATAAGCTTCCTAAAATAAACAAAGAACAAAATTGTTGGTAGTCACTGTATAAGCAGATTGAATTTTTTGGGCACTCAAAAGACCGTGTTTCAAGTGGTTGGAAATGTGCGTAGACCAGTCAAATATACTGCCACCAATACAATGAAGCAATAAATAAGGTGCCCAAAAAGGTATTTTTGTAGGTCGTCCCTGCAGAATAAGCCTTACCTAAAAAGATTTCAATGCAAGCATATAGAAATTTGTCTCCAACATTGGAAATGTTTAAGCCCCTTTTGGACTTAGAAGAATTAACTGAAAAAAAGAGACAACATTATTAGAAAACAAAAAGTACAAGAATTTTATTAGATAAATGAAACAACACAACAATATTTAATGTTAAATAGAAAATAAATTTTCAAATTGTCAGAATGAATAGAGTAAACAGTTCCTAGGGTGGATTTATCATCGTCGGTTAAGGCATACTAGTTGTTTACCAGTACACCATCCAAAAATGGCAGCCCTGTTAGTCACTACACATCAAAGGGTTTAATCGAAAAAACAATGTCCTTGTTATCCACTCACATCGAAACAGTGGACATGTCATGGTTGTAACAAGAAATGATCTATTGCATAAACTGAATGTTAATGTTCAACTGTGGCATCTTCAACACACCAGTAAGTCTAGAGGTGTAAACCCATTGGGAATCTCTTTTAGGAGTGTTTAAAATGCCCTTGAATTTGGGGCAAAATATGTACTTTAAATGCACTTTAGAGGGAATAGGAGAGGAAAAACTAGCCATCTCTAAAAAAAGTAGGAAAAAACTCAGAAATGCACTAGAAAACACTGCTAAAACCTTTTGAAAACACTGCCAAACCTTCTATAAATGTTGCCAAAATGGTGCCAAAACACTCTGAAAACACTACCAAAACGCTCTGAAAATGCTTGGAAACCACTCTGGAAAACGCCCTAAAAATGCTGGAAAAAGGTTTAAAATTGCTCTGGAAAACACTATGGAAGAGGAAAAAAATGACCCTGCAAATGAATTTATAGAATTTTGCATGGCGAAAGTTAATAGATTAATGACACATGGCAGAAGAGAGGACACATGGTGTCATCTAATTGACGAATTATGGCGGTCATCTTGTGCCACTTGTCATATGCCAATCACCTTGTACAACTCGCCATATGCTAGCCACCTTGTACCACTCGTCGTTTTCCAGTCGCCTTGTGCCACTCACCATCTACCAATCGCATTGTGCCACTTGCCATATACCAATTGCCTTGTGCCACTCGCCATATGCCAGTCGCCTTGTACCACTCACTATCTGCTAGTCGCCTTGTGCCACTCACCGTTTGTCAGTCGCCTTGTGCCACTCACCATATTCCAGTCGCCTTGAGCCACTCGCCATCTGCCAGTCACCTTGTGCCACTTGCCATCTGCCAGTTGCCTTGTGCCACTCACCATCTGCTACTCGCCTTGTGCTACTTGCCATCTACTAGTTGCCTTATGTCACTCACCTTATGTCAGTCGCCTTTTGCCACTCACCTTATGTCACTCACCATTTGATAGTTACCTTATGCCATTCGCCTTCTACAAGTCACCTTCTGCTAGTCGTATTTTTCTAGTCACCTTTTGCCACTCACCAGCTACCAATCGCCTTTTGTCACCCGACATCTGCCAGTCATCTTGTGTCACCCGCCATCTGCCAGTTGCCTTGTGTCACCTGCCATCTACCAGTCGCCTTGTGCCACTCGCCATCTGCCAGTCGCCTTCTACCACTCACCATCTGCCACTTACCTTCTGCCACTCACCTTCTGCCACTTGCCTTTTGCCACTCGTCTTCTACCACTCGCATTTTGCCACTCGCCTTATACCACTCACCCTCTGCAAGTCGCCTTCTGCTAGCAGCTATAAAATTTTATTGATAATTTTAGCGGAAAAAAAAGAAAAAATTCTCATGTTTTAAAAACAATTCTCCAAAAATTTAAAAAATTTGCCCCAAAGTTTATACACATTTCACGTTGATTAGCCCTTATTTGATAAATATTTTTTTGGTACTACCCCTTATGCATAACCATGGTAAACATGACCAAATCATATCCTGATGAGTTTTTTCATCCCAATCCTCATAGATGGGTAATGATTCCAAATCCTTTCTTTCCCAAACAAAATTATGATAATTTGATTCCAACTTCTTGTTACCCATCCATAGAATTTCTTCTCCAAAATCTTCTTACTCTTCAGGAAATTTTGTATAGGCATTTACTTCGATGTAAGTCACATCTAGACTTCTATCTTCTGAAGGAGCATGACATGGAATATCATTAGGATTAGTATCATGAATTTTCTTCCTAAGGTTATTTGGAAGTATACATTGATGCGCTCATTTTCATAATGGAAGCACGTCTCTACTTAAATTCTTAACCAACTTCTTTTGCTATTTTATTTTCGACACAAGCTCCTTAGGTTGGGTGGTAGAAGTAGTAGGATTAGTTGGATTGATATCAATAGGTAAATCCTGACCATTTGTTGCAATGGCTCCATGAGTGGCCATATGATTCTCTAATCGTGGAGTGGTTGGATGGATAGATGTACTCGTATAAGCGCATGTGGGAGCATAAGTGGGTATGGTAGGATAAAATTGATTTTGGGGCAAATTATTTGACATCAAATTCTGTTGTGCCCATGCTTGGTTTACCATCAAGGTTTAATTCCAAGTCCCTAGTTGTCCTACCATTGGCAATTGCTCCATCCTATAACCTTGTGGCCTCAATTTTTGATCTACAATCATAGCTTCCCAACGGATTTGTCAGAGCTGCTCTCCTCAATAGTATGGGGAGCAATTAATCTCGCATAGAGATTTCAAAATCTCATGTTGAATGTTCTTAATGGCTCATTAGGTTCCCTCTTGCAAGAATCAAATTGATGATAAATCGTGATAGGATCTATGGGCAACTAAATTGATTGATAAAAGCAATTTCCAATTGGGCCCAGGACGTAATAGATCCAGTGGGAAAATTAATATACCAATCATATGCCACCTCATCTAGGCTCCAAGAAAACAATCTACATGCCACATCCTCATGTTCGACATTCCATCTAACTAAGATATCCTCATAGGACTCAACGTGCTCCTTGGCTAATATTATGTCATTGTGCTTAAAATTGGGCAAAAGTCTCTCTATGTTCTTGGGTAAGTCATAAGTATCTCCACTAATGTTCAAAGGATTAGCATGCGCCCCATACCATGTTCCATTATTTGTAGTCATTAGTGAAACTCAAAGAACTTCAAAATCAATTTGCTAGTCAAATAAAGATTTATTATAAAGAAGCATGAAATGACTAACCAATCTCAAATATTTATAATATGAATCATCATTTTAGCATAAACCAAGAGATATGTATCCATTAAACCATGAAATTGAAGAACATTCTCAAATTTATAATATGTTAGCATTAATGCATCATCAAACATGGAGAATGTTAGAATCAATGAAAGCAATGATATGGAATTGAAGCCACGTTAGTCAAGACCAATGTTTTTGAATAAATATTTCAAGTAACATGAACAATTTAGCATCTAAATAGCCATAAAATAAACCAACTCATATCCTCCTAGTTCCCAAGGTCTTTATTGTTAGAGGAAACCAAAGATGCTAATCAAATGAACTTGAAATATTTAGCAATTCAAAACTTTCAAAATTATACCAAACCACATTATTCCTGTATGAATAATCCAAAAGTGTTAGATCAATGAATAACAATTCATGTCTTCCTTTTGGCACCATAATGTTGTGTGTTAAAATAGGCCTAAAGCTAATAGTCAATAGGGCATGAAACATTCCACAATTTAAAATAGCATTTTAAATCACAATAAAATAGACCACATCATGCCCTCCTTCTAGCGCCAAAATGTCGAGTGTTAATTTTACCCAATTGTGAAATTACACTCTCCCTTAGGGTTTGGATCCCAAAACCCTCTCTCACAAAGAAGTTAAACAAACAACTTCTCCAAGGTCTCTGCTATATTAGCATTTGCATATGTGTATTAGTAATCTCAATAAAGATATATCAATTCAATGCTAGGAACACCTTAGTGATTGCAAGTAACTATAAACAAGGGGCATGTGTTGGCTTATTTTACCATGCTACTTTAATGATTGTTCATGAAACCCAAATAAAAGTAAATGTGAATTGGCCCTCATATGACCACGATGTAGTGCTTTAGTTCCTTTTATCTTGAGGATTTTAAGGTAGATTTTATCTTCCCTTATTAAGTAGATTTTAATCAAGCTTTACCTTGCATTAAATCCTACTTTAAACATGAAAGAAAAGATTAAAAATATATCCATGAATGTGAATCTGAAATGATGAATAGGCTCCTTAAATGTAGCTTCTTATCATTGAAGATAAAGATAGCCTTTGCTATGAATAATAAATTATTCATCTTTGGTGAAATTGATTTTCACAAAGAGACCATAATTTATAGCCTTGAAATAATGGCTTTAAAATGTCATTTAATTATCCCCTTTAATGAAATACTTTTCATAAAGGAAAATAATTTAATGCTTCAAAATAATAACCTTCAATGTAATGCTTGAATTGCCTCTCTTTGATAAAATCAAAATTTTTATGAAGAGAAGGCAATTTAATATTCCAAAATTGGTAGCTTATGAAATGTCATTAAAATTCACCCTCCTTTGATGAAATTGGATTTTTCATAAAGTGGAGTTCATTTTATGCTTGCAAATGAAATATAAAACTGAAAAAATATCATATTCGGTCTCAAAATGGAAAAAATGAAATTTCAAAATTTTAAAATCTGCAATAAAACAACTTTAAATAATTTTTTAAAATTTGAAATGACTCCGGAACAAAAACGTAAATGTGCAAAATGAAACTTTGATGTACATTCTACGCAGTTGTGCAATTATTTTTGGATTTTGAAAATTTTTTAATTTTTATTTTAATGTCTGAAAATTAAAAAAAAAATCTGCAAAAATAAAGTTAGAAAAAAAAATAAAATAAAATATAAAAAAATGAAAACAGAAAATGCTGCAACTTCAGATTTCTCCACAGATCCTGCAAGCATAAAATTCTGCACAAAAACCAGCATTAACGTTACCCTATTACGCAGTCAAACAATTAATGTGGTGCGAGCTTCTAAGGAATGGGTGCAATAAACATGGACATAATACAAATCAACCATTAAAAATGCGTAAAATTTGCCATATCTCCATTATATTGCAATAAAAAATGATATTCAGGGTTTACAAAATGTGCAAAAAATTTACCCCTCAAAAAGGCATCAAATGGTGAAAATGCAGTCCAGCAGTTGACAAACAATCTTCAGAAATCTGGCCCTCCAACATGGTGCAGCCAGCCCTCAAAAAATCCAGCCCCTTCATCATTGGCTTCCATGGATTTTTAAATTTGCAGCAAATTTTTCATTTTTGTCTCTTCATTTCTTCTCCCTCAATGAAAACCATACGTTTTTTTCTTTTGTTTCGATTTCCCATGCATGTTTTGGGTTTCCATATCTGCATTGCATAATGTTTCCCTCCCACCGAATGGAGGTTTCATTTTTTTTATATAACGCTTCCATAATGGAGTGGGCGTTACCCCTTTTCAAACAAGGCAACTTTGATTTTATTTTAATTAACTTAGGGGATCACATTAGTACTAAATGCATCCTCATCCCTAAGTACACCCACATTCTGGTACCATTCTGACTTGTCGGTGTTTATGTATGCCCGTGACCCACGTATTCATACTTTGACCACCTGGTGCAAGCTACTCTATTCTAAGCGTTACAAATAGTCATCGGGCTGCCCCGTACAGTGTCGTGTTTCGGACTGCGTGGATGTTCACGTGCGGCCACGATGTCCATTTCATATATAATTTTGCTGGGACCCAATCTGAGATGCCTACGCAGCATTATCGTCGTTGACGTTGCCTGTTGTGGGTAAACATCTATCTTTGTCGGTCACTCGAGATCTTTTGCGTGCCTATGTCAGCGCCAGTATATTTTTCTATCACTTCGTTACGTCTAGTGATGAGCCCATGGAATTCCCTCATGTGCTACTTTTGTACTGTCACTGATTGGAACAGCGCCTACGCTACCTCCATTTTACTCCTAAGACTACGTGGTAAATTCATCCTCCTCTTCTGCATCCGGGAACACCCACAAGCTGAGTTGTCTTCTCTCGAAGGATGCCATGAAACCGCATCTACCTCTCGCCATCGAATCTCGCATCGTTGTCATCGAGAACCTCTGTGCCGCATCAAATTCATCACCAACTCCACTGCGCTGATGCCATGAACTATTATGTCTGTGCTATTGACACGCAAATAGAACGTAAACCTAATTATACATATCATCAATGTTGCAGCCCTTCTTAGCACACGATCTATCATCGCATCTATCCAATTCGGGTCGCCTACCACATGGATTCAATGCTATACAGTCAAATCAAACCAACATCTACCCACTGGGTTTCCACGTTCATGTAGACTACACCCCGGGTCCACCTCCATGTGAGCACATCCACGTCTTACTTGAGCAATGTGCTGAGTAAATGGATGAAAAAAGAAGTAAATCGACACCCCCTGTGCATTGTTCGATGATGGATGCGGCTGCTCGAAGGTTAACGCTTGATACTTTATTTCACTCTAGGCGTCAATCGCTCATCGTCTGTGTGTTATGTCGACCCCATGTTTTGGTCCAAATGATGTGGGTCACATCATGCCTAAGTCTAAACCCGAACACCTTCAGTATGGGCCTCAAAAAAATTATCGTCCTTAACATCGGCGATATTCCCTCATGTGCCACAGTGATGATCTCTCGTTTGTTTGCGATTTCTTAGATTTCATCGTCTCGGGCTCCTCTGACGAACCTGTGTTACCTTATCCATATAACCCTTTTTCTACCATGGTAATAGGCGGTCATGGGCATGCATCCCCGTGCCATCCACTATGTTTCATGACTATTTCTAACATAGACTTCTATGTGGAATTGCATCACAGCCCATCAGCGTTTTGAAAGACCCACAAACATCCATAATCATCCGCTACACTATTTGGCTCACACTGTCTCGTTTGGTCCTTCACGTATCCATCTTACCGACAGTGTATTTCATTATCAAACTATAAGCAAACGATGGACTTAGTCCTTCAATGCCCTCGGTTTCATATCGGTCACATGTGTACACTTCGGCAGACGGCGTCCACCGTGGACAATTGACAACCATAACACCATTTAACTAGATGTCCCACTTGGATGTCGTGAGTTCCAACTATGCATCATGCGACATTACCACTTTTTGTCCCCGTTCGCTGTCGATCTCACCCGATATCTGCCGAGGAAGGGTGAAACTAACACTATGACCATTGCTTTGGTCCCATTCCCCTGGAATCGCTCTGGTCGCTGACTATGTCACTATCAGTGTCGTTGTTTATATGCAGCATTGGGACCTTCAATGACACACTGCTTCAGTGTCCATTACGCTGCAATTCCCTGGAGTGCATTTTGATAGTTTCCTCTAATTCATTGAGCCATCTATGCTTCATGGCTTTCGTTAGTAGCTCCACGTAGGATTTGGCATTTCGTTGATTCCTTCGATGTTATGCATCCTAAATCTATGACTTCGATCCCATTCGAATATTGCCTAGAAAGTCATGCCTTCATACTTGCAATCTCATATATAAGCCAATATATTTAATGTCCGTGATATAATAGACCTTTCATTATATATATATATATTGGTAAGTAAAAGTCTCCATTAATTACCGGGTTTTGTAGGTTGACCCAAAATCTATTACAAAACTCAAATTTATGTTGAAGTTGCGGATCCTATTCATCCTGAGGACATTCTGTCCTTTATTACTGATGGCCTTTCTAAAATGCCTTACCAAGCGGGCATAGCAAACCTTACCCAAAACTCTTGACAATACAAACAAAGATGGGCAGGACGCCTTGATATCCATTATAAAAAGAAGAAAAGGCATGATCCATGAGAGGATTACTTCCTTCGTACAAAACGTAAAACAAAAATGAAACCCCTAAGGCCTGAGGATCCGTAGGCCTCATCATCAACTTCTTCCTCGAGCTCCTCTTCCTTGTCATCCTCTTCTTCCTCGTCATCGTCCTTGGCTTCCACTTTCAGCATGTACCCCTCATTGAAGAAAACCTGAATTAAAGTGTCATAGGCCTCCTGCATATGGTGAATGATGATAGCGTAGGACTTCAAGATGAAATGTTTGAGGACCATGATGGTAGGTCCCTCTTCCTCCACATCGTTGGCACTAGTTTTGGAGCTTCCTTGAGTTTGTTTGTTCTTCAGCCTCAACGAAGATCTCGTTGGGGGTTCCTCGATCCTCAATTTCTTCTTCGCCGTCCCACCTCTGGTAATTGGCTCCCCCACTCTCTTCTTCACCGGAGACACGAAAGCAGGCTTGTTTGTTCCCGGGCTAGCTCTTGCTCTCGAACTTTCTGCATGGTGGTTGGGCGATATCTCCTCAATGACCAAAGGTTTAGGGTTTGGAGCTGTAGCCAACACCCATTTGTAAATTACTTTGAACAATCCTTGGTGCATTGGCATAGCAAACCCCCTCTTGCTATGACAGGAATTGATGGTATAGTTCATCGAGTTCATCAGGAACTATGGAATACTTATCGGGTTGACATCCCGAAAGAAATTCACAAAAGCATAGTGAAAGCTTAACAGAGTGTTGCTGGGATCCTCCACCGTAACGAACTCCATCACATTCTTCATAACCCCATTCCATGGGGTGGGCAAATCCATTCTGGTGAGCCCATTCTTAGCTTCCTTAAATATTTTAGGGTTATCTCAGAATTCCTTCAATTCTACATCCCAGTGATATTTTTGACGATGGATGGACCGTCCTCTCACAGTTTGCCCTGTCATAGTAGAAAGCATGTTTGCGTCAATGACAAACTCTCTTTCATGAATCTCCACTTTCCCGTCTTCCCAAGTATCCATCACCGCCTGGGTGATATCTTCCTTTGCCCCAGAGAAAAGGTTAAAGAATTGAGTAAATCTTTGCTCAGTCATGATGGCCTGAGCAACAGGTTCCATAACGACCATATTGGGCTCAACGTATGTCATCTTTTTGCTTACAACCCTCCTCCTCATAGTTCTCTCAATCTTACTCTGTCTTACGCTCCACGATTTTCCTCTTTTGCTGCTGCTAGGAAGGTGGTAGGATTTAATGTTTTCCTGGCATGTGTTGCAACCTTTCTTATTTGGCATGCCAACTATGGGAGTCCAATCACCATTCTCCACATGGACCTTATGCCAGTTGTCCTTAGCCTCCCTCCATTTTACGTGAATTTGCCTCACCTTTGTTGCCCACATATCAACACTTTCCTTAGTTAGAGTGTCGTGTGTTGGGAAATACTAGCCTTTTGCCTCCACCTATGCCTTCTACCCCTTGTGTTATCTATCAGCCTCATCAGCATTCCAACCACCTCCTTGTCATCATGATTTGGATCCTCATTAATTGTAGTTACCACCCACTTGACAACACCTTCATAGACATGTGTACATTGCATGGGGAAATTCGAAACATCAACCTCAATTTGGACTTCGCGCTAGGTGGTCCTATTGAACAGATTTATCAGCATTCTAGTAATCCACATGTCATTGTGATTTAGATCCATTTTCTTAGCATGCTTAGAAAAATTTTAAATCGTTGCCATAGAAGTTCGCACGCTATTGACCTTCTCGTTATCACCTAAATTTTTGCCAATAGTATTTGTCCTTTCACCGTGTGGCCACCTATGGATATGAGTGTTTTGGCTTGGGATGCTTGCCTTTTCACATCTCAGAATCTTGTTCTTGCATTTTTCATCGTTTATCCTATTCGAGAGATTTGTTAGCATTATCCATTGAATCACACCCATCTAATTAGGATTTCTTGGTAAAGAAGCCTCATGGTGTTCTTGGGCCACCACCCCTCCACTACTCGCATTAGGCAATGGATTTCCTATCATTGTGAAGGATATCCTCAACTTCACGTGGCACTTCGCGTCCATGTTATCAAACTACTAGCCTCGACACCAACATTGGCTAGTTTTTTAGCTGATCTATTAGCCTCACAGAAGACATGGCGAGCCCTCTTATATTGTCTGGCCTCGAAAAGGATCCTTGCCTCGTGGATGATAGCTTCAATCCTCCAGGGGGAGTTTTTGCCATTGGTTAGGAGGTTAATGATGATTTTTGAATCTCCTTCAACCATCAGATTGCCTTGGATCTCCTAAGCCACCTGTAAACCCCTCCAAAGTGCTATTGCTTCAGCCTCATTATTGGTTCTGGTTCCTAATGGTTCAGCGAAGGCCATCCTCAAATGTCCTTGATGGTCTCTGATTACTCCTCCATCTCTTGCCTGCCCAGGATTTTCCTTAGCCACACCGTCGAAATTCAGTTTAAACCAATCCCTAAGGGGTGGCTCCCAAGTGATGTTATTCCTAGGATTAGGCTTTGGAACAACAACTATCTTATCAGGAGGGATACCTAAGGACAGGGCAATTTGTTTTTCCACAGGAGGAATTACTTGATTTTCTATAGATAGGATACTAATTTTTTCTTTCGCAAAGGTAAGAATTATGTTAAGGATGGTTTTCTGGCTGTGCTTGGAATCGTTAAAAGCTCTATGGTTCCTTTCTAGCCAAATTTACGATAGGAAGTGGTGCCAACAGATCCTCCAAAGGAACTTGAGTTTTGGGCTTAGAAAGGGAAGAGGCCATTGTTGGAAAACTTCAGTAATTAAGGCTGGTTTAACCCAAGATATCCTAAAGGCTGGAAAAATCCATCAAGGATGGCAGTTGTCATTGGACACTCTAGAAAGAAGTGTTGAACTAATTCCCAACCTGCCCTGCACATGTAACACCGGTTAGCAATAATCATTCCTTTTGTCAACATGTTGTCAATGGTAAGAATCCTTCCTTGAATCACTAGCCATGTGAAAAAGGATATTTTAGGGATCAAGCCCTTGATCCAGACCAACTGTGACTGAAACTAGTGATCTTTAGGATTAAGGAGTAAATTGTAGGTATATTTAACTGTAAATTCTCCACACTCTATTTCTACCCACACTAGATGGTCTTTAGCATCCCTCGTGGGTATGAACTGCTAGGATAAAATATTTTGAAGCTCTTCAGACTCAACTTCAAACCCATGGACCCTGATAAGCTGCCATCTAGGGATGTTCCTATCCTGCCTTATGTAATTTTCCACTTTATGCCCTATAGATCGTTTCGAGTGTTCTTTGATCCTAGCCAAATTGGGGTTCTATGATAAGGCCTCAGATCTAGCCCACCTGTCTTCCCAAAATTTAATTTTTTGTCCATTACCTAAAATCCATCTAAGTCCTTTCTTGACCAAGTCTCTGCTGGTTAGGATTGCTTTACAAAAGGTCGATCCCCTGTTTAGCAAGTTTTCATTGAGGAAGTATTTTCTTTGGAGGTATTTCCTTCTGACTATAGATGTCCACTCATTTTTGACATTTTTCAGTAGTCGCCAGGCTTGTTTGGCTAACAACGCAATGTTGATAAGGGACACTCTCCTTAGACCTAACCTTCCATTGGCTTTGGGTTTACATACCTTGCTCCATCCTACAAAATGGATCCTTTTTTTCTCTTCCGTCCTAGACCAGAGGAAGTTTTTTTGAAATTGCTCAATACTTTGATAAGCTTTGCTTAGAGCTCTAAACACAGATAAGAAGTATACTGAAATGCTCTGTAGTGAGGCCATAGTCAAAATCGCTTTACCTGCATGAGATAATAGATGTCCTTTCCAACCAGCCAACTTTTTTTGGATCCTCTCCAACACATTATTCCACATGGCTCCTTCAGGGGTTCCAAAAAAAAGGGGCAGGCCTAAGTAGGAGGTGGGAAGAGTCGCTATATGACATTCCAAGATCATAGCAATATTGGTTTGTCTGGGGACATGAGTGTTAAGGAAGTAGAGTTTGCTCTTATTGAAGTTAACTTTATGGCCAGTAGCTTCCTCAAACATCTTAAGAATATGTTTAATTATTATAGCCTCAACCACTGAATCCAAAGTTAGCATCAACGTGTCATCCACGAATTGCTGATGGGTGACAAGGTTGGTTGAAGAAGTGGCTTTTATGCCTAAAATGAGTCCTGCTATGGAAGCAGCTTTAATGGTCCTTCCTAAAGCCTCTTCCATGATGATGAAGAGTATGAGGCTTATAGGATCTCCTTGCCTTAATCCTCGTCTACTTTGAAAGTATCTTGTTGTCGACCCATTCACCAAGACTGAAAACCATGGCTTCAAAATACATCCTCTAATGAGTCTGACCCATTGAGGATGAAATCCAAATTTCAGCAATATTGCATCCAAGAACTCCCAATTAATCCTATCATATGCTTTGTTCATATCCAATTTTAGGGCCATAGTCGCTCTCTTAGTCTGAGTTGTCGTATGTAGAGCCTCATGGACTATGATAACTCCATCTAAGATTGATCTTGCTTGAACCAAACTCCCCTGACTATGATCAATGATTATAGATAACACTTGATTTAAATGATTGGCTATAACCTTGGTAAGGATTTTATAGGACACATTACATAGGCTAACCGACCTAAAATCTGCCATAGTCTTTGGGTTTGGACCTTTAGGAATCAGAGCTATAAAAATGGAGTTAAAGATCCTGGGAATATGTGTTGATGTTTGGAATTCCTTGATGGCAGCTCTGACGTCGGCACCAACAATGTCCCAAAAGACTTGGTGAAAGCGAGGTGGGAAACCATCCGGGCCAGGAGCCTTATCAGGTTCCATGCTAAACAAGGCTTCTTTGATCTCATCATCAGTGAACGACACTATGAGAGAATCATTCGTGGTCTCATCGATAAGTTGGGGAATGAACTGGAGAAGTGAATCTTTGGCTTCTGCATGACAAATAGGTTCTTCACCCAGTAGGGAGTTAAAATAAGCAACTGATTCCTCTCTAATGTCCTATAGGTTCTGAGTTAAGGATTCGTCTGCCCTAGTTAGATTGCTGATTTTATTGTTGCTCTTATTTCTTAAGGTAGAAACATGAAAAAACTTCAAATTTGAATCACCCTCCTTTAGCCACAGAGCTCTAGATTTTTACCTCCAGTAAATCTCTTCACATGCTAAAATATTGTGGAACTAGCAAAGGGCGTCCCTCTCTTCTACTCTGGTTGCCTCATCATAGATGCCATTTTGAATTCTGCTTTCTATTATTTTTAGTTTCTCACCAACTACTTTCTTATTCTCAAAGATATTGCCAAACACTTATTTATTCCAGATTCTGAGGTTATCTTTTACCATCTTTAGTTTTTGAGCTAATTTGAATGAAGAACTTCCCTGACAAGGATGCTGCCAACACTTTTGACTTGTTCCCTCAGATCCTCATGTTTTTTCCACATCGATTGAAACCTGAACGGTTTTTTATAGAGATTGGCTTGAATGACTTCAAACAAAATAGGACTGTGGTCTGAAGCACTTTTGTGAAGGGCCTGTAACAGAGAGCCACCAAAAGTTGTAATGGCTTCCTTAGATAGGACGAATCTATATAATATTTCCTGAATTAGTTGACTCCATATTCTTCGGTTACTCCAAGTAAACTTAGCCCCTTTTAGCCTGACATCCATCAACTCATTTACATTTATGAATTCACTAAAGTCTTCCATGCTTCTTGATGGTAAACCTGATCCTCCATTTTTATCAGATGGATATAGGGGGGTGTTGAAGTCTCCAGTAATCACCCAAGGAATGCTATTGAAAGCTTGATTTAAATGACCTAGATACTCCCATAACTCTGATCGCCCCTGGATAGAGGTTGGGGCATACACATTTGACATGATCCAAGATTTGTTGTGATCAATATCATGGAATAGCACACTGAGAACTCTGTCATCATCCTGAAGCACATTGCCTTCTAATTTATTAGGATCCCACAAAACCATGAGTCCTCCAGATGCTCCTCTCGCCTGTTGGAAGGCTACTTCCCCTTGCTTCCAAATCCTTCTAGCTATAGATGTTGATTGTGTTGTATCTGTCTTTGTTTCTTGAAGAAAAATAATTGTTGGACTAAACTCTTTCCTTATTTATTTTACCACCCTTTGCTTTGGTGGGCCATTTAGGCCTCTCACATTCCATGAGAGTACCTTCATTTATATGGTTTGTTACTTTTGCCTCTCCCCCTTCCTTGGGCTAGAGGGGGTTTGTCTGTTTTGCTATCATCCTGGCTAGGAATAGCTTGTTGTAGAAGTGTTCTCTGCTTCCCATTTGCAATTTCATTATTGATCCTGAGTCTGTAGTGCCTTGCAGTAGTCATCCACCCTCTCTTTTTTTTCACTTCTATAATCAATGGGAGACTTGGTTGTACTTTTGGTTTGTTTTGGACTAAAATGGGGAGGCATGTACATATGCTTATAAAGGACATTATTATATATAATGAAGTGTAGCTTCGTTTGGACTTAAGGAAATGTCACTTCACTTTATTTTAATCTTATTTTATTTTTATTTTTTTTTGTTTTTTATTTTATATATATATATAATCATACATATGATATATAATAATATTTTTATTATATATGCATGCATTTTTAATTAATATTATTATTATATAAAATATAATAATAATATTATTATTTTTATTTTTAAATTTTATTTAACATGAACATTCATTAACCTTCTAAGAGGTTGATATATTGTAAATCAATAATAAAATAAAAGCAAGACGAACATGGGCAAAACTCACTCAAACCAATAAGCCTATCACACCAAAATAAGATACTAAACACACAAACAAGCTTACCAACATCAAACCTTGAGAACTTGTCAAAATCGTCACTCAAAGGACATGAAAGACAACAAACCTTATCATAGGTCTTACAAGAAAATAAAGGAGGCATTGATCCATCATGCAGACCTTAACACCTTTATTGCAACCTTATGGAAAATATCCTTCAAAAGATCAAAGAAACTCCCAAACACCTAAATCAAAAGTGGGCCTCCAAATTTTGGGGATAGTTGTGGAGCACCCACAACAAGGACACAAAATTATTAAATGCCTTTTTCATTAATTAGATTCAAAATTTTATTACATCGTATAAAATTGTTGACTGCAATACAAAAAAATATGCAATCAACTAGTAACATTTCATCCTATTCCAGAGATGGGGGGATGGTTGAAGTGGATTCTCCTTGAGTTACCTTTTCCTTTGAACTTTCTCCTTCATGTACACCCTTTATTGGCAATGCTCCAGATCTGATGAGTCCCTCTTCCACTTTCTCAAAATTTCCCAACAATGCGCCTTCCTCTTGGGTTGGATCTTTGAACAATGTTAAAAGAGGATTTTTCTCCTTTGCATCCGCAAGCAAAAGATCTGGATCCACACCAAGTTTGTCCTTGAGATATTTTCTTAAAATATTATTATCCCTGACTTTGGATTGCGATGTCTTCTTCATATAGATTGCATTTAATAAAAAACAAATTGTAGCTTCTATATTAACTTGCATGCTTTGCACTTGTAATTTCAAAATTTCAAAATTTGACTGCAAAAAAAAAAGAAAACATAAGATAGTAAAATAAATGTAAATAAAAATATGAAAATTGAAAGTTTTCATAATTCTACAAGGTTCGATCGTAACTAGTTTTGCACAAAGTATAATCAGACCCAGTTTTACCCCCGATACGATCGGTACCAATTTTGCACCTGTTTCAGTCGAACCTTGTTTTACACTTAATCCGGTCGGACCCTATTCTACACCCGGTCTGGCCGGACCTATTTTGCAGCTAAATTCTCCCCTTGGCCAAAGCCCTTGCAGCCTCAGCAACTTCAACTTTTTTCTAATTAGAAGTCCATTGGTTATAGTATGCCTAGGCTTCAACATTAATGTTCTCAATTCTATTCAACATAATTTTTAAAACTTCATCATCGCATGAAAACCTACACTTCACTGATCATGATTTGACCTTATCTAGAAGAACATGAAGCTTTTTTGGTTCATGCTCAACCAGAGAAAAAATTGACTCTCTTTTTGAAAATTTATTATAAAGGACATTAATTTCCTTTATAAGGACTTTTGCCCGAATTTCCCATTCCTTCATGAGCTTCATCACGTTTAAATCTTGATGCAACCTATCTTGGATGGTTGCTTCCATACCATCACACGGTGAAGACATTTCATCAAAATTAACTTTTTCATCCTCAGTATGAGGATGAAGGTTACTTCTCGTAGTAGGCGATAGTAATTGCTTCTCACTCGTAAGGATTGCTATTTCTTGTGTTTCTTCTTGTGTATCTTCAAACACATTTGTCGCCTCAAAGCCATAAATGTTGCCCTTAAACAAATAATCATCATCAAGCTAAATTTGATCTAATCTTGGGGTTGATACCTTCGATGCATCTACATTGATGTTAAAGGAAAAAGAGGAAAATCCAGGCTGCAATCTTGCTGCAGGAAGGGTTTTTCCCCTTCCACGGGCCACATTGACATGGCCTCTCATATGCTGAACCTACTGAACCTGCTGAACCTGTGGTCATTGTGGTGGTGGCAGTGGCGACATGAATGGCTAGCCCTAGCTTCTCACTGACCGTTGTTGAGAGTCGCTTGCAAACAATTAAAAAAGAACTTGCCGAAATTATTTAAAAAAAGATAAAAACAAAAATATGTTAATTTTAAGTAAATAGACTGATTTACGTAACGATGCTTCGATCTCATGTACAATATTGCAAATTTTTGTGTTGCGAAATTCTGAAAACTTATGAAAACATTTAATAAAATTTATTATAATCTTATGTAAAAAAAAAATACAGATAAAATATCGAAAGATAAACTTAAGAGTTGTCAATATCTCGATGTCAGCAGGTGTGATTGTGAAAGACAGTGGTTTATTCCGAATTGAGAGTCTCACTATTGCATGATCATGATAGTAACCGTCAATGATACTTCGCAGATATGCTTGTCTGTGTGAAAATGGGGCATTGTAAGCAACATTTGCAAACCTGCATCAACGAGCCACGTTTGGTCATAATAGGGGTGGTTGAAAAATTTTGCATGGAGGTGCAAGAAATGTTCTTGAAATTTATTTTGGAGTCCCAGTAGCGGTAGGATAGGTGGACATTATGTTCTTAAAACACGAGAATTCAAGAATCGAAAGGGTGCGGAGTAATGGTCAATCGAGGAGGGTTTGAACTTTGCTCGAGTCGTAGAAAAAAATGAAAAAAATGACTACCGATGCCCTTTTATAGACAAAATTAAGTGCAGGGGGACACGTGGCAGCAGGTCATTTTGCATGCAATGAGGTTGACAAATCACTTGACACGTGGCAAGTACACCCGACTTGAACGAACCCAAATTTGCAATCAATCAAGCCGAAACCTTTTATGTACTTGGACATGTCGATCTCTGTTTTGCACCTATTTTGATCGGATCTTATTTTGCGCTTGTTCAAGCTAGAACCTATTTTGTACCCGACCCAACCGACTTTGTGTTCACCCGGCTCGACCGAACTCTCCCTTGCATTTGGTTTAGCCAGATCCTGTTTTGCATTTAGTCCCTCTGGTACCTATGTTGCACCTGGTACCTTTGAACCCTATTTTACATCCGGTATTGCCAGACTCTAATTTGAAACCGTTCAAGTTGGACCCTATTTTGCACTCGATATTGATGGACCTTATTTTGTAGTCGATACTATCCGAATTTGTTTTGCAATGGTATTGTCTCCAGTTCTTGTTTTGTACCTGATCTATTTTTTGGTCTTTTTTACCTGGTTCATGTTTGCAGATAGTTTACGACCAATCCCTGTTTTGCACCGGGTCTAGCCAAAACTATCAAATTCACCAATGTTTTTATAATTTTTGGTGAAAAATAAGGTAATTCGCCATGTCCTCCGACATGACGTTGACTAGGATTTTCCAGGGTTTCGAAATGGATTCACCAATCTTTTACAAGTAAATTTTGGGTCCGACCCCTTATGCATAACCCTACCTAATGGATTCAATGTAAATTTTTATTAGAACTGTTACAACATTATCAAGATGGATCTTATAAAAATGGTTGAAGAAAGTGGGAACAAACAACAAATACATAGGGGAATCAACTTCACCTTTTTGGCTTTGATCCCCAAATAAAAACATGCCCATTCATTGCAAAGATTTAGGTCAATATCACTTTGTAACACATCATACAAAATAATATCCAAAATCATCAAAAATAGAATGCTTCCATTGTTAGATACAATCATCTCCCCTAACTAAATTAGGTTCATGATGATGAAGGATTCATGAAGGAATCATACTAGTTCAAGAAGCAATGCACTTTAATAGGGACGACAAATCCAATGACATAGCTCTAAAAGTAGATATGGAAAATGATTTCAATAGAATTGATCATTGACACGATCTTGAAAATTCTAAGCAAGATGGGATTTCATGAAGAGTTTAAAAAATGGATAGCAACATGTATTTCAAGACCCTAGATTGCTCCTATGCTTAATGGCAGACCCACTCCCTTCTTGTAGGCTTCCTGAGGAGTTAGAGAGGGTTGTCCCCTCTCCCCATATTGATTCATTATGGCTATAGAAGACCTATCCCAGCTACTAGAACAACAAAGGGGCTTTAAAAACTTTTAGGACTTCCAATCCATCTAAAGGTTCAAATAATCAATAACACTCAATTTGCAGATGATCTAATCTTTTTTAGTAGAGCCACAAAATTGGTTTCCATAAGAATAAAAAAGGTTCTCAAAACATATCAAGAAACAAGATAAACTATAGTAAGTCTACAATATATTTCTATAGCAAAGATAATAGAGAAGTCAAAGAGATAGGGAGAATATTGCATTGTCAAAGCAAGACTAATGTCACTTTCAAATATTTAGGAATCCCTATTGAATTTAGCAAGATTAAGAGTAGCCAATAGAATGAAATTATTGAAAAAATAAATAATATAGTTGAAGGATAGTCCAATGTTTGGCTCACACATTGAATAATAACCCTAATCAAGGCTATCATTGATGCTTTACCTATGTACCAATGCTCTATTATCCATGCATTCTTAATGAGTTGGAGAAAATCATTAGAAGATTTTTATAGTCAAGGGGTAAATGGGATTGCAAAAGGAAATACATCCTGATCAAGTGGGATATCATCACTTAACTGATGAACAAAGGAGGATTGGGTATTAAAGCAATAAATAAGCAAAATTTGGCATTAAAAGCAAAAATGATTTAGGAAATGGTACGTAACCCTCAAAATAGTGGTTGCAAGAGTTGGTGCACAAATATTGCAATGGGAAAATTGGACTAGACACCTTTGTCAATCCAAAACTCTAAAAAAATCCAAAATTTAGAAAGGAATTCAAGATGCCAAAGACATTATTATAGAATAAATCATGGAATCCTGCCTTTGGTAAAGAAGTCTCTCTCTTATAAGATTTTGGGAAATTTTAGACAACAAATAGAGCCTTCGCTATAGAAGTGTCTAAATGGAAATAATTTCAAAAATCTCAATTCCATCATGCACAATCAAAAGTTAAAAAATAAAGAACAACTTGGCCTTCCTACAAATTTACAACTTTCCTAGCAAATGGTTAAATCTCAATTTATTGGAAGATGCCATATTATGCTGAAAATATAGATTTAATCATATGGGGATCTCCTACCATAGATGGAAGATATACCATAAACAAGGGATATAAGTCCATAATCAATCCTAATTTTATGGGTAAAATTACCTAGAATGTAGTTTGGACTTCTTATTCAACCCCAAAGGTCAACTTCTTTCTCTGGACTGCTTGCCACAATTGTTAACTTACTTAGGATAACCTAAAAAGAAAAGGATTTTATGCTCCATCTATCTACCCTTATGTTATAATCAGAAAGAAAGTAGAGTTCATCAAGTTTTGGCATGCCCTTTTTCTAGAGTAGTATGGTCCAAGCTTCATGAAGGTCTTCTTGGTTGGATTGAAACCCCCATGCTCTCTTCAATACCTAAGTTCATTTCTCCTAGAAATCCCTTCTTGCCTGTAGAAATTAAAAATGATAAATCCATGCTCTGAACTTAGAAAATCATTCCCAAGTTTTTTCTCTAGGGCATATGAAATAGTAGGAACAAGAAAAATTTCAAAGAAGAAGCTCCCAATATTTGATTGAACCATGGTCAAAATCCAATGTCTAGTTAGGGATATTATCAAAGCCTATCCATCCAATATTAAAAAATAACCTCAAAATTGTTTTCTCAAGAAAATACAGGCATAAAATACCTTCTAAATTTTGATGAGGCCTCTAGAGGCAACCCTATTTCTAGCTTAGAGCAACAATCCTCAACGAAGAGGACAAGGATGTATGGTTTTACTTTCAATCAACTAGTTATAGTACGACCACTTTTATAGAATTTCATGCTCTCAAGACAGGAATGGAGCTAGTAGTAGAAAAAGAAATCAAACACTATAAAAAACAAATCAAACAACTTATAGTGTGAAGGGACTCTCAATTGGTTATTTGAACAACAAAGCTAAGAAAAAATCTACTTGGCTTAAAAGAGTATCAAAAAGTGAAGGAAAGTAACCTTAATTTTAACTATATCTAATTTAAACACATCCCCAACAATATAAAAGAGAAGATCAATTGACCAATAGTGGAACTCGGTTAGAGGAAGGTACTGAAGATATGTCAACCATGTGATCTATAGAATAGAAACTAGAAACAAGTAGAAAAACTAGCAACAAGTAGAAAATGTAACAACAGGTGAATATGAAACACCAAAAAGATGTTCAACGTCAAATTTGTTTTTAATAAGTAGTGCAACGTCGACTTAACACCCAATACTATTTAACATTATCACTACAAAAGAGCACACAGTACTAGTAGGACAACCAACACCAACTAAATTTACAACATCAGCAACACAAGCAACACCAAGTGAATATGTAGTGCCAAATAATCGAGTAGCACCATCAAAACTTGCAACGACTAAGAAAGATATAGTGACAGTTGAATACAAAGTGATAGTGGAAAGATATAGTGATAGTTGAATACAAAGTGATAGTGGATTATGAGTGTCAATCAGACATACAATGAAATCCAAACATGTAGCACTAACAAAACATATAGAGTCGCATGCAATACAAATAGAACAATCAATGCATACAACAAATGTGGATTAAGTAGAACATATAAAAGGAACAAAGTATGGATGAAAGGCAATTCACTCATGGTAATAAATGCAATTTTGAGGAAAGCAAAGGCTCCATAGAAAATACAAAAGATAATTGTGGAAATTCAAGACCTTGCTATAGAGTTTGAAGAAAACAATTTTACACATACATTAAGGAAACGAAACAAATGTGCAGATAGGTTGGCCAATAGAGCGGTTTTAATTGAGGATTGTGAAGTTCATTTCTCTTTTCCTTAGAGGAAGTAGTAAGTTTAGTTGAAGTTGACAAGAAAATGTTGACTGCCTGAATCAAATAATGATTAAAATTATATCTGTTTTATTTTATAACATTAATATGCGTTCATATAAACTATGTATTACAATTTTTGTGGTTGCACTTTTGCTTCAAGAAGGAAACTAGCAATCCATTTATGGTGAAGTGGCCTATGATAACACGATGTTTTGGAAATATTACTCTACTAAGATGCAATACATATGTAATAGAGGTGAAGTTTTGGTATTGTGAAGGATGTTTAGGAAAATGTCAACAAGGATGTTGAATTCTGGAATATTTGTATTCACATAGAAAATTGAAAAAGTTACAAAAAATGAAAATAAAGAATTCAAACATTCTATGTAAAATAATGTAGGTGTTGGCAATTTTGGGTACCTTGGGTACATTGCCTTTGCTCTAAGTGTAGATGTTGTCATTGATGTCAAGAAGGTCTTGAAGCAATTTGGTTTGATGTCAAAGAATGTGTTTTTGATGAAGGTTTCAGTTTGGAAAGTGAGTTTCCAAGAAGATCGGAGTAGCCCAGTTGCAAAAGATCAAGAAAAAGACAAGTAAGAAAAAGTATGCAGGCAATGAAAAACTGTCGGATTTCCTGTTAGGGAGAGAAAGTGTTGGAAAACGTCACGATTTCGCGACATGTTTTAGGAGAGAGAAAGTGTTGGCAAAACTGTCACGATTTCGCGACATGTTTGAGGAGAGAGAAAGTTCTAGCAAAAGTGTCATGATTTCACGACACGCTGGAAGACAGAGACGAAGCTGGCAAAACTGTCACGATTTCGCGACATGTTGGCAGAGAAAGAGAGCAAGTTGGAAAGTGTCACGATTTCGTGACATGTCGCATTTTCGCGACTCGAAAAGTGCAGGAAGGCAGAGAAGGAAAAGTGTCGCGATTTCACGACACATTGCCAGGAAAGTTGTACAGACAAAAAGGTGTCACGATTTCACGACATAATGCAAAAAAGAGAGTCCGTAGTGTGAACTGTCACGATTTCGCGACAAGATCGAAGAGAGAGAAAGTTATTCAGGAACTGTCACGATTTCGTGACATGATGCAAAGTTCCAAGTGAGGACTGTCACGTTTTTGTGACATGCTACAGAGGTCAAGTTGAGGACTGTCACGATTTCACGACATGCTGAAAAGCTCGAAGTGAGAACTGTCACGATTTCACGACATGCAACAAAGGGAAGAGTCTGAAAGGAGAAGCATCGCGATTTCATGACAGGTTGCAAAGAAAGCTTTCGAAAGCTGAAAGCGTCACGATTTCATGACAGGATGAAAAGAAAGCGTACGGATGCAGAAAGTGTCACGATTTCGCGACAGGCAGAAGTGAAGAAGCCAACGGATGAAGTTGTAGCGATTTCACGACAGGCTGAAAGAAAAGCGTACGGATGGTGAAAGAGTCACGATTTCGCGACAAAAACTGGAAGCAGGTCTTCTATAGGAGAAGTGTCACGATTTCACGACAAAAGCTGAGAGGAAGGCCATGAAGACAAAAGGGTCATGATTTCATGACAGAGTTGCAGATGACGTCAGCAGAAGCAGATGTGTCACGATTTCATGACAAAAGTAGAGAAGAAGGCAATGAAGACTAAAGCATCATGATTTCGCGACAGGAGTGAAGATGACATCAGCAAAAGTCAGAAGTGTCACGATTTCGCGACAAGCACGTTGTCAAGGCAGACTAAAACAAAAGTGTCACGATATCGCGACAACAGGCAAAAGAAGGTGTACGACAGGCAAAGGTGTCACGATATCGTGACATGTTGAAGTTTCACGCCAAGAGCTACAGGAGAGTTGTAGAAGCAGTGAAGCCGACAGAGTTAAATCTGGGCCGACGTAGCGTAGGGTTTTGCAGTCGATGTTGTTTTAGGGATATGCAGCCGACTAAGATCAAGGTTTCAATCTTGAGATTGTTAGTATAAAAGGAGGGCTGCTTGGAGAGTTTTGGTATCGATCGAAGTGTGCGTTCGAAGAGCGACGTTTGTAGATATAGTGCGAGAGTGAAGTTCGATCACCAAAATAATAGAGTGCGAAGATCGATAGCAGTGTCAAAGTGCATTTCACCGAATCTTCCAAGTAAGAGAGACTGCAAGGAAGCAGAGTGCGTGAAGACGCTGCTGCTGTGTTTGCGCAGAGGTGCAAAGGTAGATGTTCGATCGAGTGCAGCTGTGATTGCGTGAATATAGCAAAGGACTGTATTTTATGCATAACAGAGGAAGAGGACAGACTTGTGCCAGATCGAAGGACTGTGTTTGGTGCAGACAAGAGAAAGAGGAAGAGGACATTTGTGCCAGACCGAAGGACTGTGTTTTGGTGCAAATTCGAGGACCAGCTTTGAGGTGATAGAGTTGAGGACAGAGGTCTCCAGCCAGAGCAGGGAAGACAGGTGTCTTCTATGGATAGAGTTCCACTTGCTAAGGGCAGAAGAGGCAGAGGTCTTCTAGAGGATCACCAACCAGAGCAGAGTTAGGGGAAGGTATCTCCTTTGAGCAGAGGCTCATAAATTTTGTAATTGGGAAGGTTTCCCAAAGAACTGTGATATAACTTTTAGAGAAAAGTTTTATCCGTGGAGTAGCCCACTTTGGGTGAACCACGTAAATTGTTGTGTCTCTTTGTGGATGGTGTTTTGTGCATTGCTTTGATTACTGTTGTTGTTACTGCTATATTCATATTGCATAATATTGAATTGAAAGCTATTTTGAAAGGAAAAGTTAAAAGCGGTCTTATACTGTTCACCCCCCCTCTCAGTATAAGCTTGTGTTCTTCAATTGGTATCAGAGTGGGTTCCTTCGAAAAGGTTTAACAGCTTGAAGGAAAAACTAGCAAAGAACACAATGGATTATTCAAGTGGCAATGCAGCACCCATCCTTGATGGATCAGATTTCGGTCTGTGGAGTGCCAGAATGAAGGTTTATCTAATGGCTCTTGGTAATGAAGTATGGGAAGTGATTGAAGATGGGTACACTATCCCTGTAAATGGTCCATACACTAAAGAAGATAGGCTCCTACATCACAACAATTCAAAAGCTATGAATGCAATCCTGAAAGGCTTACAAAAAGCAGATCTTACCAAGGTGATTCACTACAAGACAACTAGTGAAATGTGGAAACAGCTGCAAGTGGTTCATACAGGTGATGCAAATGTCCGAAAGGCCAAATTGAGACACTTTAAAGGTATGTTTGAACAACTCAAAATGAATGATGATGAAAAGATCAGTGACTACATGCTTCGTATGGATGAGATTGTTAACTCCATGAAAGACTTAGGTCTTGAACTTGCTGAAAATGATGTGTGTGATAAGATTTTAAGATCTCTTCCTAATAGATTTAGTGAAAATATTTCTGCCATTGAGGAAGCTAAAGATCTAGATAAATTGAAAAAGGATGAGCTCCATAGTATACTTGCAGCATTTGAGCTGAGAACTCAAGTGAAAGTTGATGTCAAGAAAGAGGCAACCTTCAAAGCTACCAAGAAATCAAAGAGCAAACAGATTCAAGAGAGTGATGAGTCCTCTAGTGATGAAGAGGCATATTACAGCAAGAAAGGCAAGTTTTCCAGAAAGCACAAGAGCATGAAAAACATAAGATGTTTCAACTGTGGGAAGTTTGGTCATTATGCTACTGACTGTACTATTTCAAAGAATGAAAGTGATGAAGATATACAGGATTCTAAGAGCAAGGATTCTGAAAAGCACAAGCATCACAGGAAGAGCAAAGATGAGTACAACAATCACGAAAAGAGGCATTCTCACAAACACAAGAAGAGCTTCTACCTAGACAAAGCAAGTAAGTGTTCTAGCAAGTGATAGTGAAAGCTCTTCTAGTGATAATGAAAATGAGATGTTGTTCATTTCAGAAAAGGAGGAAGAACCGAAACATAAATTCATTGTCATGAAATGTTTTAGATGTGGAAATTTTGGGCACCTTGAGGATAATTGCAAAAATAATGATTTGGTTGCTAGTATGTATGAGGATGCTTCAGAAAACTACAATGAAGATGCATGTATGGTTTTTGAAAAGGGTAGCACCTCTAGTGATAAGAAATCTGAAAAAGGCCTTGATAATTCAAAATGCAATCAAATAGAGGATCTTGAATGTGAACTTACTAATGCTCTTAGTGTTTTGAAAAAGGAAAGAAAGAAGAATGCTAGACTCAAGGATAAGTTAGATGAATGTTGTATGGAGAGAGATGAGCTTATAGAAAGTCTTGACATCTCTATGGCTAAGACACAAGAACTCAAGAATGAGTTAGATTCTAAAATTCTGGAGTATAGTGAGTTAGAACAGGAAATGGCTTCTTTGGAAGAGGAAACTAAAAAATACAAGGATAAACTGTACGAGGTTTCAAGAAAGCTCCAAAAAGGTTAAGTCTCTCATCAAAGGTCAAAGAAAACCAACGGATAAAACAGGTCTCGGTTTTGTTGAGCCGCACAAGAAACAAAGTTGGGGAATCTAGCAAGAGATTTCAAAAGGAAGAGAGTTCTGATGAAGAAAGTACTTCAGATCATGAGTCCATAAGTGATAAATGCACAGAAATAGAAAACAGAATTCTGAATGCCAAGAAGAAGGTTTCGGGACCCAAGAGGTCGAATAAAAGAAAATTTCACGACAGATGTTTTGCGTGTCACAGGTTTGGTCACATGGTTGTACATTGCATGACTCAAGTGAAGAGAGTAAATGACAGTTTCAGGGGCCGTAATTTCTTTCAAGGGTATTGCTACTCTTGTCAACAGTTTGGGCACAAGGCAATTTTTTGCAAGGCAAATAACAGGAACTGGGTTAGTCAGAACAGGCGGATTCAAAGAACAGCTATGCCTAAAAGAAATAATATTGTTACTTGCTATAAGTGCAACAATGCAGGTCACACAGCCAGACAGTGTAGAGCTGATCTTCCAAGGTACAAGAACAGGAACAGTGGTATAAATAGGTCCAAGGATCAAGGTGTGGACAAGAAAAGAGATGAGAACAAGAACAAGAAAAGTGACAAGAATAGAAACATTGACAAAGAGTTCAAGAGAAGGCCCGACAAAGAAATTGTAGACACTGATGATGATGAGTGCCTAATGGGAGTTTCACTCCCACCCTTGTTTTAAATCACCTCATCAAGAGGTGGGGGAGGGACTAAGCTAAGAAGCTCATTCTTAGTCCCAAGCCCCAAAGGTGACCCTTTGCCATTGATGACAAAGGGGGAGAGATATGAGTAAGGGGGAGAGCTTCATAGTGAAGAAGAGAGCTTCAAGTCGTGGGGAGCAAAAACTTCAAAGGCAGATTCTCAGTTGTTGGATCAGTTGGTTTCAGTTTTGGCTCTTGACTAGTGTTTTCAGTTAAGGTTTGCCATCAATGACAAAGGGGGAGATTGTTGGCAATTTTGGGTACCTTGGGTACATTGCCTTTGCTCTAAGTGTAGATGTTGTCATTGATGTCAAGAAGGTCTTGAAGCAATTTGGTTTGATGTCAAAGAATGTGTTTTTGATGAAGGTTTCAGTTTGGAAAGTGAGTTTCCAAGAAGATCGGAGTAGCCCAGTTGCAAAAGATCAAGAAAAAGACAAGTAAGAAAAAGTATGCAAGCGGAAAAACTATGGATTTCGGATGTTTTAGGAGAGAAAAGTGAACACGATTTGCGACATGTTTTAGGAGAGAGAAAGTACTGGCAAAACTGTCATGATTTCGCGACATGTTTGAGGAGAGAGAAAGTTCTAGCAAAAGTGTCACGATTTCGTGACACGCTGGAAGACAAAGACGAAGCTGGCAAAACTGTCGCGATTTCGCGACATGTTGGTAGAGAAAGAGAGCAAGTTGGAAAGTGTCACGATTTCGTGACATGTCGCATTTTCGCGACTCGAAAAGTGCAGGAAGGCAAAGAAGGAAAAGTGTCACGATTTCGTGACACATTGCCAGGAAAGTTGTACGGACAAAAAGGTGTCACGATTTCGTGACATAATGCAGAAAAGAGAGTCCACAGTGTGAACTGTCGCGATTTCGTGACAAGATCGAAGAGAGAGAAAGTTATTCAGGAACTGTCACGATTTCGCGACATGATGCAAAGTTCCAAGTGAGGACTGTCGCGTTTTCGTGACATGCTGCAGAGGTCAAGTTGAGGACTGTCGCGATTTCGCGACATGCTGAAAAGCTCGAAGTGAGAACTGTCGCGATTTTGCGACATGCAACAAAGGGAAGAGTCTGAAAGGAGAAGCGTCGCGATTTTGCGACAGGTTGCAAGGAAAACTTTTAAAAGCTGAAAGCGTCACGATTTCACGACAGGATGAAAGAAAAATGTACGGATGCAGAAAGTGTCACGATTTCGCGATAGGCAGAAGTGAAGAAGCCAGCGGATGAAGTTGTAGGATTTCATGACAGGCTGAAAGAAAAGCGTACGGATGGTGAAAGAGTCACGATTTCACGACAGAAGTGGAAGGGTCTTCTATAGGAGAAGTGTCACGATTTCATGACAAAAGCTGAGAGGAAGGCCATGAAGACAAAAGGGTCATGATTTCATGACAGAGTTAAAGATGACGTCAGCAGAAGCAGATGTGTCACGATTTCGTGACAAAAGTGGAGAAGAAGGCAATGAAGACTAAAGCGTCATGATTTCGCGACATGAGTGAAGATGACGTCAGCAAAAGTCAGAAGTGTCACGATTTCGCGACAAGCATGTTGTCAAGGCAGACTAAAGCAAAAGTGTCACGATATCGCGACAACAGGCAAAAGAAGGTGTACGACAGGCAAAGGTGTCGCGATATCGTGACATGTTGAAGTTTCACGCCAAGAGCTACAGGAGAGTTGTAGAAGCAGTGAAGCCGACAGAGTTAAATCTGGGCCGACGCAGCGTAGGGTTTTGCAGCCGACGTTGTTTTAGGGATATGCAGCCGACTAAGATCAAGGTTTTAATCTTGAGATTGTTAGTATAAAAGGAGGGCTGCTTGGAGAGTTTTTGAATCGATCGAAGTGTGCGTTCGAAGAGCGACGTTTGCAGATATAGTGCGAGAGTGAAGTTCGATCGTCGAAATAACAGAGTGCGAAGATCGATAGCAGTGTCAAAGTGCATTTCGTCGAATCTTCCAAGTAAGAGAGACTGCAAGGAAGCAGAGTGCGTGAAGACGCTGTTGTTGTGTTTGCGCAGAGGTGCAAAGGTAGATGTTCGATCGAGTGCAGCTGTGATTGCGTGAATATAGCAAAGGACTGTATTTTATGCAGAACAGAGGAAGAGGACAGACTTGTGCCAGACCGAAGGACTGTGTTTGGTGCAGACAAGAGAAAGAGGAAGAGGACATTTGTGCCAGACCGAAGGACTATGTTTTGGTGCAAATTCGAGGACCAGCTTTGAGGTGATAGAGTTGAGGACAGAGGTCTCCAGCCAAAGCAAGGAAGACAGGTGTCTTCTGTGGATAGAGTTCCACTTGCTAAGGGCGAGAAGAGGCGAGAGGTCTTCTAGAGGATCACCAGCCGAGAGCGAGTTAGGGGAAGGTATCTCCTTTGAGCGGAGGCTCATAAATTTTGTAATTGGGAAGGTTTCCCAAAGAACTGTGATATAACTTTTAGAGAAAAGTTTTATCCGTGGAGTAGCCCACTTTGGGTGAACCACGTAAATTGTTGTGTCTCTTTGTGGATGGTGTTTTGTGCATTGCTTTGATTACTGTTGTTGTTACTGCTATATTCATACTGCATAATATTGAATTGAAAGTTGTTTTGAAAGGAAAAGTTAAAAGCGGTCTTATACTGTTCACCCCCCCTCTCAGTATAAGCTTGTGTTCTTCAGTAGGTTTCTAACTATAGCAACTAAATTGAGATTAGAATTGAATCTGTTTGTAAACTCTCATGCTCTAAAGAAAAGAGTTGTGATTTGTCAAGGATGGGGGACCCGAGTACAACCCTTTGTTCTCCAACAAAAAAATAAATAGATAAAAATAACAAGTTTAAATATAAAAATATATTAAAAAATTTTAATTTAAAATTAAAAAATATGTTAGGTACAAGCTTATTGCAGTGGTAAGAGACTTGGTCTCTCTTTGAGAGGTCTATGGTTCAATCCATAGTTGTCAAACTCGAACTTGGCTTGGACTCGACAAAGTCCCCTTAGGACGAGAAAAAACTTGGCAAAAAGAAAAAATGAAAAAAAATACAAATTTTCATTGAAAAAATAAGTTTTTTCATGCATATTACTTATTAGTATCTTTTTAACATTTTACAAATAAGAAATTACAAAAGGAAGGGGCACATTCTTTCTTGTATTTATCAAAAAGTTTACATGACAAAATATGCTCATGAGCCATGACAAAATACAAAATCAAATAGCAATAACACTAAGCAAATACAATCTATTTAAAGTCAAACTATTTGGGAATTGATTTGTACTTTGATTTAGAATAAGCTCTAAATTCCCTTTGCAATGTGGATCCTTGCCTCTTCTAGTGCCCTTTGTTGCAAAGTTTATTTTATCTAATTTACATTCATAACACAAATTGCTACAAATAATTTTAAATTTTACATCAAAACATAGCTAACCAAAAATAAGATATATGGTCCCAGTGCACAAAGGACTAAGTATATGTAACAAATACCTTTAAAAGGACAAAAAAAATTAAAATAAAAATGAAATTAGGTATTATAATAGTCACAATTCCTTTTATTTTAAATATAAAATAAATTTAACATTATATTTAAGAAAACTATTTTATCCAATATTTCGAGAAGGTCAACGTGTAGCGGGCTTTAGCTCTACTTTAGAAGGTTAATGTGTGTATGGTTGTATGTTAATCCCCTATTGATAAGTTTATATATATATATATAAACTTATCAATAGGGGTATATATATATATATATATATATATATATATATATATATATATATATATATATATGACCTTACAACTTCCTTATCTTAATACTAACCGTAAGAGTGTGAACGAACCAATAATGTCATTGTTATTCATAGGACCATATGGAGCCACATCCGCAGGGTTTATTAAAAGTAAAATGTTCTATAAACAACGTAATATTTTGGGTTTTGGCTTTTCTTCGAGGAGTTCAAGATTTAATATTCAAACTGCGGCGTGGACGAGTGTGTGAGGAGGTGGGTTGGATGAAGATGCCCAACCCTAATCATTGGTCATGTGAGGAGGTGGGTGTGTGTTTTGTGTGAAGAGGTGGGTTGGATGAAGATGCCCAGCTCTAATCGTTGGTCGTGTGAGGAGGTGGGTGTGTGTTTGGTCGGAGGTGGGTTGGATGAAGATGCCCTGCCCTGAAAGTTGGTCGTGTGAGGAGGTGGGTGTGTGTTTGACCCCTATTGATAAGCTCAGCTCTCACCCTTATGAGAGGTCATGGTTGGATGAAGATGCTCAGCCCTAAACATCGGTCGTGTGAGGTGGTGGATGTGTGTTTGGCCCCTATTGATAAGCATTTATAAGCTCAGCTCTCACCCTTATGAGAGGTCATGGTTGGATGAAGATGCCCAGCCCTGAACATCGGTCGTGTGAGGTGGTGGATGTGTGTTTGGCCCCTATTGATAAGCTCAGCTATCACCCTTATGAGTGGTCATGGTTGGATGAAGATGCCCAACGTTAAACGTAGGTTCTAGAGATTTCTCACATTTTCGAATGTAACGTGAATTTGAGGAACATCTAATATAATTTTATATAAATTTTGTCATGCCTATTCTGCCTTTTAAACAACAACCTATATTTAGTGGTAATGTTACAATGCAAACATGAATTCTTGTTGCTCAACCACAATCACTGCACAGAATTTAACTAGACTAGTTTTTGGTAGTTATTAAAATCAATAATCAAAACATAAATTTTTTATTGAAACAAACATCTGTTAATAAAATCTGCTCGAAAAGTGCCATTTACTATCATTTCCGAGTTGTCCAAAAGGGTTAGGTGGATTGGTAAGACTTTAAGAGGAAACCTAGATTCAAACTTTGGGGCATGTCCAATAATCCAATAAGGGCAAAGGTAGTAGTCTGACTTGAGTCGGCTGAGTGCGCGCCTTGCACACCAGCTTGATGATGGTGGTACCAAACCTTGAGCCACCAGGGATCTCCCTCACTGCGGGTTGCGTTTACTGAGGAAAAGCAGGGGTTATAGAGGCAACTTCAATGATTTGACCTATGTTCGAAGGCAGAAACCTCGGGGAGAATGTCTGACCCCGTACACCGTTGTTAAAGATAAAAGGATGTTACTGATTTCCCTGTAAAAAAAACAAACTGCAGCGCCACCATAATACAAATTTTATGGTTGTTAGCAAGTTGCAAAACAAAGATAGAACTACAAACCTACTTGCAACTGGAGTGATAGCCAGCAACATCTATGCATGGTGAGCCTTCTCCAGTTGATGTTTTCCACGAGGTTCTCCATTCCAACCACAGAACTAGATGAAGAAATTAAAAATAAATAAATAAATAAACCATTCTCAAATATATATATTCAACTAAAAATAAATAAATAAATAAATAAATAAACCATTCTCAAATATATATATTCTACAACACAGGTTAATTGCGGATAAATATAACCCGGTCGAGTCCCGTTCAGACTCGGACTCAGCCCCTGACTCGACGCGGCTGAGTCCACTCGGACTCGGCCTAGTACTTGGGACTGGGGCCGACTCTGACAACTATGTTTTACCTTTACAACACAGATAGATAGTCACTTACGGGAATTATAGTGTTAGGTTCTCCTCACCTGTGAAAGTTGGACAGATCCCACATAATCCTCTTGTCACTTAAAAGGAAAAGCAAGGTTAAATAAAGCCTGGCCATGAAACAAAAAAAAGGAATTCAGTCCCTCACTTGTGAAAGGTTTTCCATGTTTTCTTTCCCCTGCTCTGTGATCATTTTACAAATTGTCTACTCTTAATTTCTGAGCTCCTAGCAAAAAAACATAACAAATGATTCATCTTTTCTCAAAGGTGTCTCTCCCTAACAGAGATTGAACCTGTATACAACTATTGCTAGATTTCTTCATCAGATTTCTAAATAAATGTGAGCTGGACAAGGAAAAATATCAAAAGTGAAAGACAGTAGCCATAAGACTAGATTCAAAAGAACACATTGGTAGGCAACAATAGTCTGCCTTAGTACTATTCATCTAAATAACATACACTGGCACCGCCTTACAAGGACAATGCCTTTTAGATAGCAAACAGAAGTGATATCAAATAAATCTGATCTTTCACATCAATGTTGAGTATACTAAAACTAATTCCATTTATTTTGCAACTGAGAAAATAGACATCCGTCAGCACAACTCTTTTGGATGGGTGAACACGTTTTTGAAGCCACTTTTAGGGTTTGGAGTGGCCCCACATCATAGAGCTCTATGCTACTTAGAAAGAAATGCAACATGAATGACTATAAATCATAAGAATCTGTACATGAAGTGGTTTAACTTCATAATCACCCATAGGATCCAAACACATGGAAAAAGTTATGAGATGGATGCCAATGCCTGCAAAAGTGCTGCAACAAATTGCATTTGAGTTTCCTCATTTATCTTTGTGAACAGTGGAACATGCACAAAGAGAGATTTGAAACCACGATTGGCAGCATGGCGGATTGAGTGGTAGTATACATAATTGGATGGTGCAACATTATAGCCCTTCTTGGTCAACACTTGCACAATTTCGCTCACAGGCAGAGAAGTCTGCAACCATTCCAGATATTGATTAAGTGTTAGCAAGGAATAGTCCCATCTAAGAATAATACTACATCCTCCTAACAATCTTAGTAATGGCCTTTGGAAGCAAAGCGACGATAATTCATTCACATCAATCTCAGAGTAGCTTCTCATGTTATAAAGGAAGTCTCAAATAATTCTCCTTGGACAGCCCCAATATCTTTAACAAATTGGTCTGACAAGCAAAAGCATCTTCAATCTTGAGCATGCCTACTCCCCCTGGCTGGAAATTAAAAGGTTGGATATGCATAACAAACCTTGCCTTCTATTCAAGTGCTAAGAAATGATAAAACCCATGTTCTATGGCTTGCATGACTGACTACAAACTAGCTACCAGCAATGAGATAGGAATACATTAGAGAGAAATAATACATTGTGTCAATAAAAATATGAGCCAAGTATTAAGTGGATAGTGTAGCTTTAACCTGGTTACAAAATTTTTATCCCTCATGTACCAAAAGTCCTGCAAATGGTTTCCAAATTGCTCTTTAAACATAGTCATTAATGCTAACACCGCATGAGATTATACATATTGGTTTTGAATCAGCTACAAGGATATCATCTCATTCAGAACTAGGCTTTCCAAAATCATCAGCATCATACATCTGTGCAGTTATTTGACATTTGATCTAACTAGACATAATCAATAATTGAATCATGATTAGGAAAAAAATTAATTTTGACAGTAGTTCTTTAGGTCCTTCAATAGACATTACACCCTAATTGAAAATGAGGATCTAGAAAAATAAATAAAATCAGCAACATGGCAGAGAAATGGTGGCTGTGACAAGATTGGCAATGTAGGATCAACTATACCTGGCAACCATGGCCATGGAAGACAATGCAGGGCTATTTAGAGAAATGATTGACATCACACTAACACCAAGTCAACAGATATGGCGGGAAAATAAATAAATAAAACACTGCAAGCTATTACAGTCGTTCCAACTGACAGGCTGCTGCACTGGCACATTTGGCAGGGAATACTCATTGCAGTGTGTTATAGCTGTTATAATCACCAACCAGGTTACACCACCCACAGATCATATATATATACTACAAATTTTCTTTTGTGAGAAGATACTTGAAAAGGAAGTTTCAATTTTTTCCCTCCAGCATTAAGATTTGCACAGAGAACATGTATTAGACTGTAATTGTAAATTCAAATTAAAATAATCTCAAAATTTGTTTTTATATCTGCAAGAGGAATTTCATGTGATGATGTGTCTTCATGCAGTTAATCACTAATGTAGATTGAAATGCCTCTTAGGTCATTGGCATATAGATGTTAGAACAAAGAATTCTGAAATTGGAGGTCATGGCATAATTCTGGACCACTGTAAATACTAAATAAGCTAAAAACATGCATATTACAGATTGGTAAATATTGACTTAGCCACAAGGAGACTGATGAATGCTTAGAATTAAAAACTAATAGATACAGGGATCAATAGACAGCAGAAGAGAAGAATGATGTACCACAACGACATACACACACACACACACATATACATATATATATATATATATGAGACTGATGAATGCTTAGAATTAGAAACTAACAGATACAGGGGTCAATAGGCAGCAGAAGAAAAGAATGACATGCCACAATGACACACACACAATATGTATATAGATAGATTCCTCCAGAGGAGATTTGCCCATTTGGAGGCCAATGTTGGAGCCATAAAGCTAATATTAGATCAACTTGTGGTTATATTGAAGAAGCAACCAAAATAAGAAAATGTTAGGGGGAAATAGACCTAAATGCAGGAAGTAGAGATAAAGTTGTTTGATGGCCATATTGATGCCCAAAACATATTGACAATGGAGGTCAAAAGTATAGCTTAGATGCTATGAATTCTCAAATGTTCAGAAGATCTAATCACCAGACTTACAAGGGAATATGCATTACTCTGATGGAAGGAATCTTGTGATTTTCTGGAGACGCTAAGCAGGAAACCAGTCACCAGCTAGAATGAGTTAAGACATTGTGAGGTTTGGAAATTCACTGACAGTTCCTAAGAGAGAAGCAACAATGGTCAGTTAAATATTATAAGTCCAAAATTCATAAGCTCATCATACTTCAAATACACCTCAAGGGTAGGAAGATGTGGTTTTGAAGTGTATTTATGGATTATATGCATATATTCCGCAGGAGTCGGCATTGCTAGATATCAAGACGCTGTATAAAGGATGTACTAAACCCATGTGAAGATCAAAGGGAAGAAGAAATCTAACTAGTAACTCCTTTGAAGTACAAGCTGAGGAGCAATACAAGGCTAAAATATCAACCAATAAAAGCACACAAAAGATAGCTCGTAAAAGCATTGCAAGATGTATGGCCATAATGAGGAAAAGTGCTGTATTTGGTTCTAGAAATCAAAGGAAACCTTGCTAGGATCCATCTAATTATGTGTTCTCTTGGGCGATTTGGATTCCCTTGGGTGGTTGCAAAAAATGCCAAGTCACAGTTAACCTGAAATTTGCTCCATATTTGCTCTCTCCTTCCATTAACAAAATTGAATGTAATGTCATGCCATGCTATTATATGTATCTGGCATAGATATGGGCAGTCCATATCTATGGGATAGAGAGTACCTTTGGGATTGCAGACAAGATAAAGCTGACATATTTGACTCTAATCTGTGAAAAGCAATGTTCCTTCCACCAAGTCCCATTCTAAAGGGGATGTGAAAAGCAGATGCATGAAGGCTCCCCTCAATCCTAGGAAAAAGGGGACGGCTGTACAAAATATAAATAAAAATTTAAAAATTTAAAAGCACAAATATGTGCAGCATGATGTAACGTTTTCAGAGGTCAAGATTAGTAAAGTTCATAAGAAGACATATTCCACAAGAATGAAGAAATTAGACTCTGGCAAAGAAAGAAATACCCAACAAGTCCAGGATCTGTTGTAGATCAGCAGATAACATTGGTAAACATCCCCTCTTTCCTCCCACAAGACAAAATAAGTTGCTGATAACAAGCCCTTTACTATATATATGGGAAAAAAAATTAAGTTCAGTTCTTAGGCCCAGAAATCCTAAAAAGAGGGAAGGCCTCTGTAATTGGGTCATGATCAAGTGAAAATTCTAAGTTTTGGAAATTAAACAATAGGTCTAAGCTTTGGAAATCAAACAATAGGAGAAGATTAGTCCGAAAAATATTAGGAGACTGAAATTTGGATTAAAAATTAAATTGGTAAGTTGGCAGTCAAATGACCAATTATTGAAGCTGACTTCCAAACAACTACTAATTTGGCAGTCAAATGGTGTCTGTGTGAAGATCAACAAGGTAGGATTCAACCATAATCAATAATAATGTGCTGGAATATTGTGTAATCTTGACTTATGTTCCGGTAACTCATGTGTTATCTTGGGACGGGTAATGTGTCACTTCATGAGGTATTGACTTGTGGTATCCTCAAGCTCACTATTAATATTGATCACCCAATAATATGCCCACTTTGATATTTTTGGGATAAGTGTTAGAATTAACTTTATATGTTAGTTATTAACTCTACCCTGGATCCATATGAACCATTATTTGGGTAAGGCCCAGGGGTTGAAACACATCTAGAATTGTCTAAAAAGATAAGATTTGTCCTCATATACTGTCATCTTGAGACTTTGTGCTCACATGAGATCACTACATGAAGAAGTCAGCTTGAGGAAGAAGCCCTCTAAGCTATCATCATTGTGGCATTATGAGGAATACCATTGTAATGCTATCATTCATGTGAGATATTTGATACCTTCATATTTTGAGTCTCTATTGATACCTTCAATCATATTATTGTCTGTTCCTTGCGATGCTATGAATTGATTGTACTTTCCATAATGGAATCTTGGACAACAATCAAAACAGGAGTATCAGCTTCCCTAATTTCTCTTTCTGGCTCATCCTTGAGAAAAGATTAGGTAACCAAAATTGTTGTGGCATCATTATGTGTATTCCTAGAAGATAAGATGCTTAGAGTGACTAGTGTTTTCGGTCATCAAAAGTTTAGGGGGCATCAATCACCAAATCTGTTAGCGTTTCAGGAAAACTGAACTGTAAGTGTTTGAATGCGCTTTGAAGTTTATGTAGGTGGAATTAGGGCTCCCGTAGTGTCTGTGCACTTCTAGAATCACAATAAGGTATTGCTAAAATTCTTGATTTCTCTTAAATATTGACTAACTTCATGAAAATTGAGTTGTAGAATGTCAGTCCTGATGAAAGGAACCTATGGTATGAATTTCATGGCTTGCAGCACTTTCACACAATAAATATTGACATTCAAAGTTATTTAAAAATGGTCAAATGTCTTGCTTGCTTTCCTATTTTCCGTTTGGCCCCTCAAATCTTCAATCAAAGTTTACCCAGTTTCATGAGTTAAAGGAACCTGAGTTCAAAATTTCAAATTTTCTGCTGCAACAAATAGGAGCATGCCACTTGGCAATATCATCCCCATTGGGCATTTAGTCGATTGATGGAAGGTTAAGCAGAGCAAAAATGTCAAATTGGTGACCAATTCAATGGGCACAAAGTGGTTTCAACTTTCACGCCCCTTATCCTCCTCAATAAGGACAAAGTCAAGGCATCTAGAGGGGAAGTGGGGTTTGACTAGAAAAGTCGAAAATATAACTCTTGCCCCCTCCCTGCGCATACTTTTTTATGAAGAACGCACCAAACCTCAAGGTGTCTTGAAGGCGACATGTAGCAATATTTTATTGGTGCACGAGTGGTGGTAACAATGCAACCCAACCAACAAGTGTCCCATCCTAAGGGGTCTGATAGGACACATGTCCCCTCTCTAGAGTTCAGGGTGGTGTGGCAACTAACACAACATTCTTTTTCAATCAAAAAACTATTTGTTACATATAAATGACAGTATTCCAACAAACTAGAGCATGACAAGTGGCAAATCTTGTGGTGCAAATAAGCAATGTACACTGTGATATCGTTCAAAGTTTTTATTAGATAGAGGTACTTTTGGTGCCAACATTGTCTTTCCCAATGATTCAAGCCCAATTTTAGGATACATCCTCAAGGGAGATCTACTTGTATTGACCGCTGAAGCTAGAATGGAATTTCTCATATTAGTAAGGTCATATTAGTAAGGTAAAGAGATGAAACCTTAAAGATGTTGAAGGTATCTAGCTTTCTTAATTTATTATTAACATGTGAAATTTCATTCTAGCTTCTTCGGGTAATACAACCACATGTGCCTTGAGAATGGGTCCTAAAAGTGGCCTAGAAATGTTAGGAAAGACAATGCCAAGCACGATTACACCTGAAGTACCTTTATCCAACATTGCATGCCATGGAAGCCCAAGCTCATTCAAAATTCCTATTTTAAAATCTTGACCAATTCTATACCTTTATTTTAAATTGTGGTCATGCATTTCAATTACACTCCATTATGAAGGATCCTTGCATGTACAAAAATTGGAAGTGGAAAAGGTTTCAAAAATAGAGATGCCTTTGAAAAAGATGAAATAGAGTTTATAAAACCCTAGGCAAAAATAAATTGAGAAAATAACAAATGTCTAAAAGCTAGCTTCTATCAATGCTACACATGACTGTTAATAAAACTCAATCATTTCCCTGCAAGCAGAAAACACAATGACACAGAAAATTACAGTAACACAGAGATTTTACGTGGAAACCTGCAATATGCAGGAAAAACCATGGGGCAATGGTAGCTTCGTTAATTTATTAATTTCAGAAAACTTTACATTCACTCTGTATATTTACATGCAAGGGGTCATTCCCCTTTTATAGAAAAAATGAAGGAAGGCTCCGAAAACTGTTCGTTTTCTCTCTCAAAGGAAGACTCCGAAAACTGTTCGTTTCGACTCCTGGAGTTACCCATCTAGCGGCTACATGTTTAGAGCTAGATGTCTGGAGCTACATGTTTGGATGTCTGGAGCTATACGTTTGCATCTACCCGTATGGACATCTACAGCTAGACGTTTGTAACTACTGGTCTAGATGTCTGCAGCTACCCGTCTGCAGACGTTTGCAACTACCTTTTGTTTGAAGAACATTAGAGATTTGGATAGTGACTTCATCTCCTAACATTCTCCCACTTGAAGTCAGTATACAAGAATTCTTTGCCTATGTTTTTCCATCCAATGCCAATTTCCCAATGTTGCTCTTATTACATTTTTGGCAAGCCTAGGGAAGTTTTGAACCACTCAAACTTCTCTGTCTTGACCGGATTTGTAAGCATATTTGTAGGATTCACTTCAATATCAATTTTCTCCAACAGAATCCTACCTTCTTCCACCACATTTCTTATAAAATAGTACTTAACATCAATGTGTTTCGTGCGATCATGGAATGTTGGGTTCTTCACTAGCTGAATAACACTTTGGCTATAACAATGCAACTTAATTTTCTCTTGCATTATCTTTAAGTCACCCAACAGTCGCTCTAGCCAAATTGCCTCTTTGCTGGCCTGAGTCGCTGCAATATATTCTGCTCAGTGGTTGATAAAACCACCATAGACTGCAACTTAGAAGTCCAACTTACAACTTCACCAACAAGAGTGAAAGTATATCCTGTAGTGGACTTTCTCCCATATCTATCTCCACCATAATCAGAATCCACAAAACCTTTAACTTGCAAATTTTTTGATCCGTAGTAAATAGTAGCATTTGAAGTGCCTCTTAAATATCTAAATATCCACTTCATTGCATTCCAATGCTCCTTACCAGGATTTGCCATGTACCGACTGACAACTCCCACTGCTTGGGCAATATCCAGTTTGGTGCTCATCATGGCATACATGAGGCTTCCTACTGCTGATGAATACGGTACACAAGACATTCTTGTCTTCTCTACTTCTATTCTAAGACATTGTTCGGAAGACAATTTTAAGTGTGAGAGAAGTGGGGTACTAATTGGTTTTGCATTCTACATATTGAAGCGTTGCAAAATCTTTTCTATATATGAATTTTGACTTAACCATAACTTTCTTCCTATTCTGTCCCTGTGTATCTTCATCCCTAAAATTTGGTTTGTTGATCCTAAATACCTCATTTCAAATGTCCTAGCCAACTAAGCCTTAAGATCAATGATTTTCTTCATGTTGGGGCCTGCAACCAGCATAACATCAACATACAATAACAAAATAATAAAACTGCCATCATTAAACCTCTTATTGTATGCACAATGGTCAACTACACTTCTGCCGAAACCTTGGCTCTTCATAAAGGTGTCAAATTTTTTGTACCACATCCTTGGCGCCTGTTTCAACCCATACAGATATTTCTTGAGTCTGCAAACCAAATGCTCTTTGCCTCTTTCTTCATAGCCCTCAGGCTGATCCATATAATGCTCTTTTGCCACCAAGTGAGCTTTATAGCATTCCAACAACCCATCATTGTTCTTATTTACTTTGTACACCCACTTGTTTCCAACAACCTTTCTTCTAGATGAGAGATCCACAAGTTCCCACATTATATTCTTGCAAAGTGCCTCGATTTCCATTGTGGATTTCCTCCACTTTTCTGCATTCTCAGACTCTCTAGCTTCCTGAAATGAATTAGGCTCACCATCATCAGTTAACAAAGCAAAAGAGGACTAATAAACAGGAGAATACCTTTTCGAACACTTTTGTGGACGTGTAGATCTTCTAACCCAATGATTTGTTGGTTGTGGCTCTTGGTCTTGTGATTGTTGTGGCTACTTTACTTCTTGTTCTGCATGTTGATCATAAACTTCAGCATGCCGATTTTCATTTTCATCTTCGTTCATATCTACTTCAATTGGTACAACATTAGGTATTTGCTGTTATTTTTGTTTCATCAAAAATAACATCCCGGCTAATAATTACCTTTTGGGCAGTAGGATCCCACAGTCTATACCCCTTTATTGTATCTCCATAGCCGAGAAAAACACATTTGTTTGACTTTGGGTCAAGTTTGGACCTACTTTCTCTAGGCACATGGGCAAATGCATCACAACCAAAGGTACGCAAATGAGAGTAATCAACTGGCTTACAACACCAAACCTCCTCCGGAATCTGTCCATCCAACGCAGCTGTAGATGACCTGCTAATAAGGTAAACAACTATTTTAACAGCCTCTACCCAGAACCTTTTGTCCAACATGGATGCGCTGAGCATGCTTCTTGCACGTTCCATGATTGTGTGATTCATTCGCTCAACCACACCATTTTGCTGTGGAGTATATGGTACAGTCTTTTGGTGCTTAATTCCTTCCTACGTACAAAATTTATCAAATTGCTTAGAGCAATATTCACCCCCATTATCTGACTTGAGACATAAAATAGGCTTGCCCAAACTTTTCTCTACTCGTGCTTTGAACTCTTTAAATTTTTGCAAAGCTTTTGACTCCTTCAGAAAATAAACCCACACTCTCCTAGAATAATCATCTATAAAAGTCAGAAAATAGATAGCACCATTTAATGACTAAGTGGGAACTGGTCCAAATATATCAAAATGTATAAGTTGTAGAAAATCAGAACTCTTACCAAGGCTTGCAGTAAACCAAACCCTCTTTTGTTTAACAAAAAAAAATGCTCACATAAGTCTAAATTACAAGACTTAATCCCAAAAAGCATACCTCGGGCATGCAAAATTTTCAGACCTTTTTCACTCATATGTCCTAGGCGTTGATGCCATAGAATTACTGCATCCTGAACAAAAGTTGTTGCTGCTACATGGCTTGTCACTGTAACACCGCATAAACGATATAGGGTCCCATAACATTCTCCTTTTGCTACTACAAGGGAGTAATTTTGCAGTAGTTGTTACCAAAATTGACAGAATACCCTAGCTTATCCATCATCTTGATTAAGACCAAATTCTTCTGCAAATCAGGCACATGTCGTACATCACATAACATCCTTTCTCTACCATCGTCCAGCCTGATCCTTATTTCCCCGCTTCCCACAATTTTGAAGGGATGATCATCACCTAAGTAGAGCATCCCACCACAGTATGGTTGATATTTGTCAAACCATTCTCTATGAGGAGACATGTGGAAAGATGCACCCGAGTCCAAAACCCAGGTATATAAAACAAATTTGTTGTTGCTGATACAGAAACCCTCACATGTTGTCGTCTCTCCTGAATCTGCTCTACTTGCCTCAGCTGATGGTTGAATTTGCTTTTCACCATTCTTCTACTTTTTTAATTGCCAACAGTCCTTTGAGTGCCCTAGCTTCCCACAATGGCAACACTTCCCTTTTTGCTTGCGTCCTTTAGACTTAGATCTGGACTGTGATCTACCTTATTTACTCCTCTCAAAAGATTGACTTGTCACAGATAGGGCTTCATTGGTTGAGGGTTTTAGAGACGTTTTTCGTCTCAACTCTTCTACCAACAAAGCGGCTACCACATCATCAAATTTTAGAGCTCCTAATGATGCATTACTAATGGTCATCACCATATGATCCCAGGTGTCTAAGAGGGAACAAAGTAGGGTGATAGCTATGTCCTCATCCTCCATCTTCACACAAACTGAAACCAGTTTACTGATAAGGGTATTAAACTCATTCAAATGATCTACCACAAATGAACCCTCCTTCATCCTCAAGCTATAAAGCTGTTTTTCAAAAAAACCTTATTTGTTGCTGATTTTGTCTCATACAACTTTTCAAGTTTTTTCCAAAGGGCTTCTACGGTCTTTTCTTCAACAACATTGAACAAGACAGAGTCTGCTAGGCAGAGACAAATTGTAGAAATTGCCTTCCTATCTAGCGTTGCCCACTCCTCATCTTTCATGCTGCTAGGTTTACTCGCAACCCCTTTCAAGGTTAGGGCTTGTTCATTTTGAACCAACAAATCCTCCACCTTCATCTTCCATAGGGCGAAGTTCCTGCCATCAAATTTCTCAATCTCGAACTTGGTTACATCTCCTGTCATTGTTTCAAATCCCACTAGCACAAAACCTTGCTCTGATACCAGATGTTAGTAAAAATCAATCCTTTCCCTGCAAGCAAAAAATATGACACATAAAATTATAGTAACACAGAGATTTTACATGGAAACCTGCAATGTGCAGGAAAAGCCACGGGGCAATGGCAGCTTTGTTATTTTATTGATTTCAGCAAACTTTACATTCACTCTGTATATTTACATGCAAGGGGTCGTTCCCCTTTTATAGAAAAAATGAAGGCTCTGAAAACTGTTCGTTTCCTCTCCCAAAGGGAGACTCTGAAAACTATTTGTTTCCTCTCCCAGAGTTACTCGTTTGGTGGTTACACATCTAGAGCTAGACGTCTGGAGCTACCTATCTGGACGTATGGAGCTAGACGTCTGGATGTCTAGAGCTAGACATCTGTAGCTACCTGTCTGGACGTCTGTAGCTACCCGTCTGCAGCTAGACGTCTACAACTACTTTTTGCTGAAGAACATAAGAGATCTGGATAGTGACTTCATATCCTAACAATGACAACAAGAAATGCATAGCATACATCATAAACATATCACTCAATCTTTACAATCAGCAATACCACAAATGGAGCCAACCACGATAGCTACAACAGCAAGTGTGTGAAGAGGATGTTCCTCATCTATGAGATCAAGAGCAGCAAAGAAAATGATCATGTTGATATCTTCTACATCCACACACTAGTTTTTGCTTTCCCTGTTATCTAGACTTTATTTCATATGAGATACAAATCAAATTTTAGAATAGAAAACCTTGTCCTTTGCTTCCTTGATTCGAACTTGTTTCATTTCTAAGTTAGTTGTGTTTTTGTTCTTTTTTCTCAACACATTTTTTATTAAAGGGGGTCATTGTAATTTGCAACCCTTGTAAAACCCCAAATTAGACTTATCTTTGCTCCAAACACCAGGAGACGTGGGGACACATAGGGAAATGCTAGGATACAACAAAGGAAACATTATGAAATGCATGAATCCAAGATGACAAGTTTTCAAGGATTTTCTGTTCCAGAAACAAGAAACAGGGGCACCCTAGGAGTTTCCAGCAACATAGAAAGGATATTACGTAGAAACGTTTTCAGAACTATCTTATTAATTTTTCTCTCCTGAAGATGGATCAAGAAGATAAACTCAGACTTTTATGAAACCAAAACTCTCACATTGGTGATATTAGAAGCAATCTGCAGCATGAACATCATGAAAACCTATGATATTTAATTATTTGTCTATATGGAAGGGTACTATACAATTTATCTGTAACTCTCAGCAAATGGAACCTAAAACAGAACCTTTTCAAAGGATTGAAGTGCTCTTTGGCTTAGTTCCTTTTAGGCTTTTGTGAATGTATCAAACTACTATTCAATGCCCAAAATCTCTCATGTAATACAATAAAAATGTATGGTTATTCCACAAAGAGACTGATGTAATGTTCATGAAGCCAAAAAATCTACCGAAGAACCAACAATATCCTACTATAACAAATTATTGTCCATTACAGCTCAAACTAGCTAGCTTTCAAGCATTGAAAGCATTTAAGCTTGTTAAAATCCCACTGAATGAAGACAATACAAGTAAAACTATTGAAATACTCAGAAGGAACACACATAACAACAAATAACATAGTGATTCAATGTTGAAAACCTGTTCAAAAAGAAAACCCACGAATAAATCATTCAAGCTTCTTACGTTGTGCAAAATAAAGAGATCACAAGAGTTGTCACCATCAACTTGGCCATCACTAAGAAGTATAGCCACCATGCCCTTGCTTTTAGCTTCATATGGTGCCTCTCAATGGTATCATTGCTCTCTCATTGTTTTGAAAAATGCCTCACCCCTATTCCTAGCTTTCCAAATTCCCTTTCTCCTTCCTAATTTTGGCCCAAATAGGTCTTATCTATTCGTCTCCTCTTCCAAATACGAGAGTACAACTGATGTTTCTTGATTACTAAGGTCCTTCCAAGAGAAAAATGTTCATTGAAATGATGTGTCATGTTTTTCCCCTACAAATATTTTTCTTGAAACATGTCCAAATCAGTTTTAGGCAAACTTGCACATGTATTTTGGCATGAAATATATACCACACAATCCTTGAGTCCTCTTTCTCTCTCGGCATTGACTTGATCTTATCCACTCCCTTCAGCAGTCTCCTAAATCCTTCTGGCACCTTATCCTCCCCCGTGATTGGATTACTCATGGAATCGATCTTTCCTCTTGGACCATTCATGCCTCTTCCCTCTATACCATCCCAAATCAACCTCCTATTACTGTTCCCTCCCCCCCTCCTCGTGCCACTTCTTTTCTACTGGTCTTGTAAGGCAGGCTATCTGGAAACTCTGTACGAGCAAAGCAGCAGATTTGGATGGGTTACAGGTGGAATTTTTGAAGCATGGTATTGATCCTCTTGTTGGGCCCCTCACTGATCTCTTTAATCTCGTTGTTTGTTTTGGGTTTCCTGATTCCTAGACTCAGCATATCATTCACCCCATTCATAAGGTAGGTGATCCCCATGAACCCAATAACTACAGGACTATCATGATTGGGCATATCTTTGCCAAGCTCTATGCCACAACATTGGATGTGCTTCTCTCCCGAAGGTTGGAGGAGGGGGGTTTCAGGGCTCTTGGCCAAGCTGGTTTTCGGCAAGATCACCAGACCACAGATCACATTCTAGTCCTCAAAGCTATTATTGAGGAGGCGCGTTCCAAGTCCTCGAAGGTTTATTGTTGCTTTGTAGACTTCAGGAAAGCTTTCGACACGGTGCCTCGGCATTTACTTCTTGAGAGGCTTCGGTCAGTTGGCATCTCTGGGCAGCTTTTGACAGCGGTTACACGGTTATATGAGACTGTGAAAGGTCGGTTTCGCTCCCCTCAAGGGCTTTCAGCCAGTATTCTTAGCACCATAGGAGTGAAACAAGGATGCCCCCTTTCCCCGACACTTTTTGGGATCTTTATCGATGAGCTTGAGACTTTTATTAGGGAGAACGCTCACCCAGAGGATGGTTGCCTTCTTCACCATGTGCTGATTTCTATTCTCCTCTTTGCTGATGATGTTGTTCTTTTGGCCTCATCCCCTGAGGGGCTTCAGCGTCATCTGAACACTCTTGCCGCTTTTTGTGACTCGAGACAGTTGACGGTGAATCTTTCTAAGACCAAGGTTATGGTATTCAATACTACCAAAGAGGCTCTATCCCATCTCCACTTCCTTTTCCAGGGTCAGGAGGTCGAAATCACCACCTCTTATGTGTATTTGGGGGTTCTTTTCACTGGTCCCACTTTTGGTATGAAACCCGCCGCCTAGGTCCGGGTGTGTAAGGGGTATGCAGCTCTGTCTTTGCTAGAGAGGAATTGCTTCAAAGCACATTTTCAGGATATACCTGTGAAGATGAGGATCTTTGACGCCTTGGTCAAGCCAACTATTACTTATGGGTCAGTGGTTTGGGGCCCTAGTCTTGGCCCGACTGAGTGGTCACGGGTTGAACGAGTCCAGACACTCTTTCTTCGATGATTCATTCGTTGCAAGGGCACAGTCCCCCGTTCTATTATTCTGGCAGAGTTTGGGGCTTCTCCTCTCCAGCTTGAGATTATCTTCCTGATTATCGGTTATCTTCACAGGATCCGTACTTTCGAAGATACCCTTGAGGGTTGCAGGCGGTACCCTTACCTCGCCCTTCGCTCCTCGATGGAACTCTCTCCGAGTTCTCGGGGAGGCCGGAGGAGCTGGTATTTTCAGGTTTCTGCTCTCCTGGCCAGCATTCAGATACGGATAGACAGGCTCCCCCCTTATTCTTTGGGGTTCTCCCCCCTCTCGGCTTAGTAAGGAGAAGAGGCATCACGAGATTCGGAAGGATACTAGTCTCCAGTACACCAAATGCACATGGATCTCTCCTGTTTCCCCTCTTTCCCCCAAGCTGTCTTTCTACCATGAGCACTTCTTACAGATACAGGAGGGCAGAATAGTTCCACCACAATACCTTCAACAACACACAATGCATAGTCTTCGAATCACTATTGGGCAACTCAGGGTGTGTTCTCACCAACTCCGGATTGAGTCAGATCACCATCTTCCAACGGAGGAGCGGATTTGCTTGTTTTGCTCCTTGGGTGAAGTTGAAACCCTTCATCACTTTATTTTTTGTTGTCCCATTTATTATGAGATCCGAGGTAGGTTTCATTGCCTTTTCAAGGACAACTCTCGATCTGTTTCTACCTTCTTCAGATACTCGGACCAGCGTTGTCTCGCACTCTTTCTTAGGGAGATAACTCAGCTTCGACGACATAAAAGTTCTCCAAATGGATCTCACCCTCCTCAACATCGGCTCATCACAACATACTTCACCAACTCCGATGGACCAGGTGACTTCGATCGAAAACACCCCACATCATCCAATTCGAACAGAAGCAGGGTCACTAGACAGCGCACCAACAGTTTGTCAAGGTTTCGAACTAGCAATGGGCAGAGACATATCATGGACTTCTTCAACTCTGGTACTTCAGCCTCGATTGTTAGGAGAGATTAGTTTTTGGGGGTTCTCGGAGCTTGCCCCTCCTGGGCTGCTCCCTCCCCCCTCCTCTCTCTCCGTTCTTCTTGGCGTGCACTCCTCTCTGTTGGACTACAACCCTCCCCCCCTCTGCTCTCCCTTTTCTTTTCTTTTCCCTTTCTCTTTGGCCCGTTTGTCGGGTTTCATCTTGTATTTATCTTAGTTCTTTTCTTTGTAGGGCTTTTTAGCCTACTAGCTGGCAGTCATTATTGTCCTTCTTATAGTCCCTTGGGTCTTATTTTGGCCCACCGCGGACATTAATAATATTTCATTTCGATTCATTTCATTTCTTTCCCCCAAAAAAAGAATCACTCAGTTTGGACTTGATTTGGTTGACTTATGGTACTACTCACTAATCTTAACTGTTTTTTTCCTATTGTTTCCGGATTTGGTGATGCATTTTGAGCTCAAATTAATTTTGAGCATTTGTCTCGATGTCAAGAACCTCCTTTGAAGTTTCATTGAAACCCAATTTCATTTGAAGGAGTTTTGGCTAAAGTATGACACTGCCCTATTTTAGATGCTTGTAGGGTCATCGTCACTTGACCATTCTTCCTTGATGTCAACTTGACCTGCTCCCATGTGACCTGCTATAAATCCATGTGGATCAATAATGAGGTTCACATTTTTGAGAAAACGTACATAAAGGAAGTTCAAAAAAAATAGGCTAAACCTTTCTAAATGCAATATTGCATATGGGATTAGAATGCAAGAGTTCATCATATACCAAATATTTCACCAAATACCCACTCTATGATAACTCTTTAAATAGATACTGGGTAAAAAACATAAAAGAAATAGTTTAATTCACAAATATATATATATATATATATATATATATATATATATATATATATATATATATATATATATATATATATATATTTTGAAACAAAAATTAGAAGCCAAGAAACCAATTTTCTATTAGATTTGCATTAAAAGAGTACAAAGCCTGAGCTTGTTCTGGTCAATAACAAAAACCAAACAACTTAGTACAAAACAGTCATAAAACCACGTGATCATCAAGACCATATCCCTAAAGACTAAGTCTTTCCAGCATAAGGTAATTCCATCCTATTCATTATCAGATATGAAGATGTAGATTGAAGCACATATTTTACTATATTCATAATGAGAATATATACAATGAATGTGGGTAGTCCAAAGGGACGTACCCTTACATTAATCAACTATCATACCCTTACATTAATTAACTAATGTATTATTCTAACATTCCCCCCATAATACATTAGGTCTTCAAAGAACATGTAATGTCCCTTTCCTAGCCAGTCAGTGGATCACATGGAGCTTGCCTACTCTTGGGTTCCCATAGGCTATGTCAGGTGTTGGGGAGCCCATTGGAGGGTTTGCAGTCGTCTTCAGCCTTCAGAAAGCTTTTAGTTGCCGACTTTTTGGGTCAATCCGAGCCTTGGAGTATGGACTTACTATTTTTAGTAAGTCAGTGGATTAGGGTTTCAGACATATTGGACAGTAAAGTGAGACTCTTTGGCGAAATGGGTGTCCAAATATACTTCTAGTTTGTGGATTGGAGTGGCAGAGGTTAGATTTTTTAATGGACGAAGTTTAATTATATTAAATTAAATTAAATATTTAATTTAATATAGTTTACTTTATATAAAATGGAGTTATGAGGTTATTAAAAAAGTCACTTAAGTTATATTATAATGTTATAAAGTGAATTATTTTCCTAGAAAAAAAAAGGGATGCCACTCATATGAATCTTATAATGTTTTATTATGTAAATAAAGTGAAATTAAAAAAAAAAAAAAACATTATTAATTCATATTTTACCCACCAAGGAGGTCGACCCATTGGAGAAGTTATAAAAGCACATCCAAGGCTTCATTTTGGGCATTCTTGGCTTGTTATTTATTGGAGCAAACATTGTGGAGACTTGCAGAGTTTTCTGGCAAGGGTTTTCAGTTTGTTCGGAGACGAAATCCTCCAGCAAGGACATCACTTTCGGGATTGGAAGACATCCTCAAAGTGATTTAGAGCATTTTCGTGACAGGGAATGTATTGTGCTTCGATTTTAGGTGATTCTTGAGGGTTTTAGAGGAGGAAACATCATATTAATTGCAGATACATTTTATTGGCATCATTTCAGCAAAGGTCATACCTTTTCAGCCTATTTTTAGAGCATTCCATTGGGATTCGAGCTAGGGTTTGTGAGCATTAATTTGGGTGCCATTCTCCTACAGACCTAGCGTGGATTTTGAAGTTGGTTTCAAGGGTTGTCAGGCAGATTTGAGTATCATATTTGCTATTGTACTTTTTCGGTACGTGTCCGTACGGTGTTAGCAGTTAATGTGAAAGTTTTGGGGTTGAAAAAAACACCATTTTGCATGTGGGTATTGACAGATTTGGAACAACAACATATGGGTATGTTTAATTTGATATTTTGAAAACATTTACCCATATGAGTATTCTAAATAATTGCTGTAAACTTGCAGATTTGAAATTATAAGATTCTTGATTGAGGGTTTCCTCAAGAAAGCTAAATTTTCAGTGTTCATGCTATTAAACCTATTGCATGTTTATGGGTATTGCATAAAATTGATTATTCAGTGCTTAAATCATCTGAGTATCATTGCATTTTATAGTTATGGTTTCTACTCACCTGGGTATCGATGCATGTAGCAAATTAAGTCATAGTTTTGCAAGACAAATCGAAAAAAAAATAAAAAATTATTATCCAGATTTGGAATGGAATATTACAGTGGTATCAGAGCTCAGCGTATTCTGCCATCTTGTTGGGTAACTCAGAGATTTGAAATTTCAGTTATGTAGCATGGTATAAAATAGTGAAGAAGAGTTGGTCAAAAGATTGTTTAATGCAGGGGTTAACCTTGGGCACCTATCTCAGCCCAAGGATGTTCTTCTCAGCACTTTGAGTGAAGTGGAGGATTGTCTACACATGGTAAATCAGTCACCTTCTAAAGTGATACAAATAGCTATAGCTCCTACAATGACTTCCTTAAAACAACATGAATGGTTGAGACATACAGATAAGGAGGTAAGACTCATGGTCACTTCTTGCTTGAGTGAAATTTTGAATATTTTAGCTCCTAAATCTCCTTATGATGATAACACTTTGAGGAAGATAATGCAGTAGTTAGTTGATAGTTTCAAAAATTTGGGAAATGTCACAAGTTCCTGTTTTTCTAGGAGAGTTACCTTGCTTGAAACATTTGCCAACATTAGATTTGGTAACATCATGTTAGATTTAAATATGAATGATTTGATTTGCCAAATGTTTCATCATTTCATTGCTACAACTAGATCAGAACATGCTGATAATGTTATTGCAGCCATGAGAGATATTATGGTTTTGATCATCAATGAAAGTGACGAAATTCCTCAACCACTTTGGACTCTGTTAGTGGCTGTTTGGAGACAATATTTGGTTGCTTCTCCTACTGCTCATGATTTGGTTGACAGTATTGTGAAAGGGTGTGAGAAGAAGTTGAGACCTTTCTTGGACAGCGAAGAGGTTGGGAAAGAAAAGGAGTTCAAAACCAAAATGTTGTGTGAAGACAATGACACTCCACAGGAGGTATGTATAATTGAAACTCAGATTGATTTTAATAACATGCATGCACTCATTGTTGATGAAACTGAACAAGGGGAAAAGAACACTACAGTAAACTTTGTTACTGATTTAGACCACTCAAAAAGAAGCTCTAAGGTTGACCAATGCTTTGATGGCACTATTAGAATTAGTGCTAATGTTGACAAATTTGTTCAGTTTACTAATGCCAATGCAGAGACAAAAAATGATGAATTTGTTACAATAGCTTATTATGATGAGTTCACTAATGCCTTTTCAGATGCTAAGCATGTTGAAGGTGATATAGATTTCCAATCAGCACATGATGACACTTCCCTATCACACTTCGGCGATGACAGTACATATGGATGTGGGTTTAGTTTCGAAACTAAACCTATGAAAGTAAGTGTGCCGGGTAACTTCATTTTCTTTAATGATCTACAGAGCGATTTACGTACTGAGATAGACATGCATGATGAAGAAAAATCAAGAGATCAGCTCTCAGTGCCTTGGGATCCGGGTGTGTTGACACCTAATACTGTTGAAGAAATGCTTGGGAGTGAAATTCCTCTTATCCCAAGTAAAGAACAAACAATGGAGCATATAATGTGCAAAGAGGAAACCCCAATAGATGTTGATTTTGCTGAATATCATTAGGAAAATAATTCTGGAAACTTAATGTATAAATCTGATTTTGATGTCAAAACTAGTGAAGACATAATTGTTGCTGCATTAACTCATTTTGATGACACCCACAAATTCACTGAAGAACTATATTGGAAGGTCCAAATTGAGAAGACGAAGAAGGGTGTTGAAGGGTTAGTCACTATTGCAGATTTGAAGACATTAATAGCAGCCTTGGGAACTATGAAATCAAATTTCATGAACATACTTGCAGACAGGGACCATTATATCAGGCTAGCTGAAGAGATCCATAGTGCATTAAAAGGAAAAGAGGAAGAGGTTGATAGGCTCACTGTTGAGCTTAAGTCTTATAGAAGTTCTTTGTCAGAGGCACACATTTCATTGCATGAAATAGAGATGAAACTTGCTACTGTAATAGATTCCACTAAACAAGAGAATCAGGAAAGAGCCAAGGAGATTGGGCAGTTGGTTGAAGAGTTTGATAGCTTTCAGGAGGACTTTGAATTGGTCCACTGTCCCACGAAATCAGAAGACACTATCTTAGAGTAGCAGGTTGATTGGTTCAAGCATGAAGACAGTAATGAGATCTAGTGGATTGGCAATCTATTGTTTGAGGTGGATAGTGAGACAACCTATAACAATCCACTCTTTGAGATGCATCATGACAATGATTTACTTCCTTTGACGGATCATGTTGGGTCGAATCTTTGTGACATGGTGTTGAACCTTGTAGATTCACCACAGGGAGAGGAGATTAATAAAAGTTCAACAACTGATGTGATGGAGAGGCCTTGTGATGTACCAACAAACATTCCTAATTCCTATATAGATGACATTCATATGATGTTTGGTATGGTGCAGCCTCAGTATGTCAGAGCCTTTGAGGAGGTGAATTTCTACACCCAATATCGCATGCTGGTGTTTCTAGGCATCGAGGACGATGGAAGGTGCGTGCCTTGGGAGTTGGTTAACCAAAAGAGTGAAAGGGATGTTGTTGTTTGCTTTTTGAACAACTATATGGATTGGAGGAAGATTCTGAAGATGAACCAGAGGTTTGTTGGATTGGTGACTCTCTAGGAGGCTAATTCAGTTGATGGTATGATCAAACTTTGCATTCTATTTGGTAGGTGTTTGATTTGCAGCAGTTATGCTTCTCATGGAACGTTGATTCTTCTAAAATCAGACTTTGAGATGCTAATTTCAGACTTGGACAGCTTTAGTTTTGATCATTTTCGGGTCATTCAACCTTTGGGTAAGAATTTTGTCAGTCAACTCATGTTGATAGATTTCCCAATTTTTGATTATGCTTTGAGATTCATTGTTGTTCGAGTGTGTGGTTACTCTTGGAATGAATATATGATCACTTGGAGGTTGAGTAACAGCTTGATGTTCTCAGACCTTGTTAGTGGAAGCATTCCCAAGATGCTTATTTGTAGAATTGACATTGCAACCCACTTCTATATCAACTTCTTTTTGGAGATTGATCAGTGCTTTCATCGGTTCACGGAGGTGAGAATTGCAGCAACATGTTATTCTGATGAGCAGATTGCATTCTTGGATGCACAATACCATGTTGGACAGTGGGAGCACTGGAGTTGTTTATACAGGGATACTTTGGCATGATACTTTTCATGACATAGAGCTTGGCCGCTACAGGAAATCCAATTCAAATTTTGAGGATGAGTATATTATTTGGTTGCGGGAGCGGGGAATGCGGTTGGTGCACAATGGATTTCTTGTTGAGATCGAGTGGCGCGAGCGTCGAGCATGGTGGATTTCTTTTGAGGATTGTTTGGGATCCTGGTATTTTTGTGACTACAGCCAGGAGCAGATATTTGACTAGAGTATATTGGAGTATTGCTTGAGGACAAGCAATCTTTGGGAAGGGCGGACTGTAATGTCCCTTTCCTAGCCAGTCAGTGGATCACATGGAGCTAGCCTACTCTTGGGTTCCCGTAGGCTATGTCAGGTGTTGGGGAGCCCATTGGAGGGTTTGCAGTCATCTTCAGTCTTCAGAATGCTTTTAGTTGCCAGCTTTTTGGGTCAATCCGAGCCTTGGAGTATGGACTTACTATTTTTAGTAAGTCAGTGGATTAGGGTTTCAGACATATTGGACGAGTAAAGTGAGACTCTTTGGCGAAATGGGTGTCCAAATCTACTTCTAGTTTGTGGATTGGAGTGGCAAAGGTTAGAGTTTTTAATGGACGAAGTTTAATTATATTAAATTAAATTAAATATTTAATTTAATATAGTTTACTTTAATATTTTTATAAAATGGAGTTATGAGGTTATTAAAAAAGTCACTTAAGTTATATTATAATGTTATAAAGTGACTTATTTTCCTAGCAAAAAAATGGGATGCCACTCATATGAATCTTATAATGTTTTATTATGTAAATAAAGTGAAATTAAAAAAAAAAAAAACATTATTAATTCATATTTTACCCACCAAGGAGGTCGACCCATTGGAGAAGTTATAAAAGCACATCCAAGGCTTCATTTTGGGCATTCTTGGCTTGTTATTTACTGGAGCAAACATTGTGGAGACTTGCAGAGTTTTCTAGGCAAGGGTTTTTAGCTTGTTCAGAGATGAAATCCTCCAACAAGGACATCACTTTCGGGATTGGAAGACATCCTCGAAGTGATTTAGAGCATTTCCGTGATAGGGAATGTATTGTGCTTCGATTGTAGGTGATTCTTGAGGGTTTTAGAGGAGCAAACATCAGATTAATTGCAGATACATTTTATTGGCATCATTTCAGCAAAGGTCATACCTTTTCAGCCTATTTTCAGAGCATTTCATTGGGATTCGAGCTAGGGTTTGTGAGCATTAATTTGGGTGCCATTCTCCTACAGACCTAGCGTGGATTTTGAAGTTGGTTTCAAGGGTTTTCAGGCAGATTTGAGTATCATCTTTGCTGTTGTACTTTTTCGGTACTGTCCGTACGGTGTTAGCGAGTTAATGTGAAAGTTTTGGGGCTGAAAAAACACCATTTTGCATGTGGGTATTGACAGAGTTGGAACAACAACAAATGGGTATGTTTAATTTGATATTTTGAAGACATTTACCCATATGAGTATTCTAAATAATTGTCTGTAAACTTGCAGATTTGAAATTATAAGATTCTTGATTGAGGGTTTCCTCAAGAAAGCTAAATATTCAGTGTTTATGCTATTAAACCTATTGCATGTTTATGGGTATTGCATAAAATTGATTATTCAGTGCTTAAATCATCTGAGTATCATTGCATGTTATAGTTATGGTTTCTACTCACCTGGGTATTAATGCATGTAGCAAATTAAGTCATAGTTTTGCAAGACAAATAAAACACAAAAATAAAAAATTATTATCCAGATTTGGGGTGGAATATTACTGAACAAGAGAGGAAGCTCCAAAAGTATTCAAACTTTCCACGATCCAGAGATTTGGTGAAAACATCAGCAACTTGCTCTTTCGTGGAAATGTACTGGAGCTGAATATTGTGCAATGAAACATGGTCGCGAATGAAGTGCACTTGTATCTCAATGTGTTTGGTGCGCTCATGAAAAACAGGATTGCGAACCAGTTTCAAAACACCCTGATTGTCGCAGTGCAGAATTGTAGGCTGACTCTGTGGAATCCCAATGTCTGTCAAAATGCGACGTAACCATACTGCCTCACAAACAGCATCTGCAGCAGCACGATACTCCGACTCTGTGGTAGACTTTGATGTGATACTCTGTTTCTTGCTACCCCAAGAAATCGGTCCAGATCCAAGGAAGAACACATATCCTGTCGTCGATCTCCTATCATCCAAGGATCCTCCATAATCTGCATCCGTGTATCCAGTCAAGAAGAATTTATCGTTCTTTTTGTACTCCAGGCCATAACTATCAGTACCACGGATGTATCTCAACACATGCTTAGCCGCTGTCCAATGAGCTTTCTTAGGTTCATGCATAAACCTAGACAGATAACTAACGACATAGCAAATATCCGGCCTGGTATATGTCAGGTAAATTAACCCTCCAATCAACTGACGATAGAGAGTTGCATCTACCTGTGGAGAGCTATCATGGCGAGACAGATGTAGACCAGGTTCAATTGGCGTGGGCATGGGTTGGCACTCTGTCATTCTGAATCTCTCCAACAAAGTCTTGGTGTACTTCATCTGAGAAACAAATATTCGATCCTGCATCTGCCAGACCTCCAATCCAAGGCAATAGTGAAGTAAACCAAGGTCAGTCATGTCGAATGATTTTTTGAGATCATCCTTGCAAGATAAAATCAAATCCTCAGCACTCCCCGTGATGACCAAATCATCGACATAAACTACAACAATGGCTGTCTCCCCCCATGTTGTCGAAGGTAGAGATTAGGATCATACGGACTCCTAACAAAGCCATGTTGTAAGAGGTGTTCATCAATTTTGATGTACCAGGCTCTTGGAGCCTGTTTCAAACCATACAGAGACTTGATCAATCTACACACTTTTCCTTTGCTTGGATCAATGACAAATCCCTCAGGTTGCTTCATGTAGACTTCTTCTGCTAAGTCTCCGTTTAGGAATGCACTCTTGACATCCATCTGATGTACCTTCCAACCAAACTGTGCTGCCATTGCAAAAACAATACGAATGGTCTTGATCTTGGTTGTAGGTGCAAATGTCTCTTCATAGTCGATGCCTTCCTCCTGTGCATACCCTTTTGCAACTAAACGAGCCTTGTGCTTATCGAGTGTTCCGTCAGCTTTATACTTTGTTTTAAACACCCATTTGCATCCTATGGCCTTCTTCCCTGGTGGAAGATCAACTAGCTCCCATGTGCCATTCTTCATCAATGAATTATACTCAGCCTCCATGGCTGACTTCCAATGTGGCAGCTCAAGAGCTTCACGAACCGTTTCAGGTTCAGGGCTATTCACCACGGTGCTCATCAATGCCAAATTCACTTCCTCACGAGCCATGCTCCGTGTCCTTGGTCTGGAGGTAGAAGTGTCAGGTGGAGCACTCAGATGGGAATCTTGCAGTGTCTTTTTGTACCATAATGGTTGACTCGAATGATTTGGAGGTAAACTCGCAACAGGAGTAGCTCCTCTACTATTATCTTCATCATCATGCATGATTCTTGGACCACTGTCAGGATCAGGTGGTGTTGCAGGTGGACTGGTTGGAGGGTCACTAGTTTCATCAAATATAACATCTCTGCTAACATAAATCTTCCGAGTAGTAGGATCCATGAGCCTATAGCCTTTAGATTCACTACTATACCCGAGAAGAATACACCTCAAGGACTTCTCTTCAATTTTCTTTCGTTTCTCTTTGGGAATGTGCATGTAGGCAGTACAACCAAACACTCGAAGATGAGAGATGGATGGTTTCTCTCCTGACCATGCTTCTTGAGGAGTCATTCCCTGAAGAGCCTTTGTAGGTGCTCTGTTCAGCAAATATACTGCAATGTTCACTGCCTCAGCCCAAAATGCTGGACTCAATTGTGCATCTTTCAGCATGCTTCTTACCATTTCCATGATGGTACGATTTCGCCTTTCACAAACTCCATTTTGTTGTGGCGTGTATGATGTGGTTAATTGCCGTCGAATCCCATTCTCCTTCAGGAATGCAGAAAATTCTTTTGATGTGTACTCTCCCCCTCGATCTGAGCGGAGTACATGAATATGACGACTAGTGGCATTCTCCACAAGAGCTTTGAACTCCTTGAAATACTGAAAGGTTTCATCCTTCGATCTCAAGCAATACACCCACATTTTTCTGGAGTAGTCATCAACAAATAGCAGGAAATATCTAAGGCCAGTGTGGCTAGCCTCTAGGGGTCCACACAGATCGGTGTGAATCACATCAAGAGGTCCTTTAGCACGATGTGTGCTAGCCTCAAACGGAATTCTGTGTTGTTTGCCTGCTATGCAAGTAGAACAAATGTTAGAAGGAAGAGCAAGGGATGGAAGACCATGTACCAAATCTTGCTTTTGCAAGGTAATCAAGTAGTGGGGATTCATGTGTCCATATCGTCGGTGCCAAAGGGTAGTGACATCTGCAACACGAACAGTGAGCGCCTGATTGTTGGAAGCCACACAATCAAGCAGGAACATCTTCCCAACTCCTGATGCTCTAGCGACGATGTGAGAATCTCTGGCTTTGTCTCGAATGAGACAACATTTTTCTCCATCCACAGTATCAAACTCCACTCGCAAATTGTTATCCAACATCTGATTGACAGACAAGAGGTTCTTCGTGAGTCCTGGCACATACAAGACCTTCTTTATCTGACAATGATGCTTTCCAAGCCGGATTTGCACATCTCCCATTCCTTCAATGTCATAGGGTGTGTCATCCCCCAAATGTACCTGACCTGGATAAGACTTCTCATCCAACGAGACAAACCAATCCTTCCGGCCAGTCATGTGTTTGGAAGCACCTGAATCAACATACCAAGTGGTAGTGGTGGATGGTTGCTCCTGATGAGCAAGAGCAAAATCCTCAGTCTCCTCCTCGTCTTCAGTATTAACAACATTCCTTTGTTGCTGTGTTTGTGGTCGTCGTTGGTTCCACTCCCCCTTGTTCTTAGGAGGTGGTCCTCTTTGCTTAGTATTCTTGTTACTCGAATCTCCCTGAGTAAAAGAATTGAACCAACATTCGTGCAAGTCATGTCCCTTCTTACCACAAATCAAACAACTCTTCTGCGGCTTGTTGGGATTTTGTTTGCCTTGTCCTTTCTGGTGGAACGGCTTCTTGCCCTTCTGATTCATCATCATGGCATGCTCTTCTTCATTTGAGTTCTCATGGAACGCTTCCTCTTGTTGCAACAGATTTACTAACTCTTCAAAATCTGGCTTCTGCTTCAGGATGTTCAAGGATGTCACAAAGGTGCGATACGACTCCGGGAGTGCTCTCAGGACAATGGGTACAAGGAGCTTATCTTCCATAGTCTCTCCTAGTGCTTGCAGGGAGGCACGGAGCGTCGCAACTCGGCGAAGAAATGACTCCAACTTCTCACCACCTTTCAACCTTAGAGTGTGCAACTGTCCTTGAAGATGAAGAATTTGATTTTGGTTCTTTGACTCATACACTTGTTGCAACTTCGTCCATACGGCAGTAGAAGTCTTAGCATCCCGAACATGAGGTTGGACATCGTCCGAGATACCAAGTAAAAGGATCATACGAGCCTTGCGGTTTCGTTGATCAAACGCCTCCTGATCTTTGCCAGTTGTCTGTGGACGTTGCTCAGTCCCAGTAACAATCTCCCATAAGCCTTCGAATTCAAGAATGGCTTGAATCTTCGTTTTCCAGGCCGCATAATTGTCACCTTTGAGGACTTGAGAATCGGAAAGCAAAATTTTGGGAGCACTTGATTGCGCCATTTCACTTGGGAAAAAATATATTCCCCTTCACTTTTATATTATAACTTTATAAAGTGATTTTATAAAATTATGTTATAAAGTGATTTTATAAATTTATATTATAACTTTATAAAGTGATTTTATAATATAAAGTCACCAAACTTCATTCTCGAGTGTGGCCTGGTAATTGTTGAGTTGCTGATTTACAAATATTAAAGTAGGACCAGCAGCAATTAGGGTTTGCGCAGATTTTGATCCGGTGCTCTTGAACGAACTGGTTGACTGCAATGGTCTGCTACGTTTATGTCCAAAAAATCTGATGTGCGCAGAATCCAGGAAAAGAGCCTTTGGCAGGTAATGGCAACTCTACCTTTTATGACCAGTACTTCAAGTGAGTGTGGGCTTAATGTCTGATGGCAGGTCTGTTGGCAAACCTTGATGACTACCCTGGTGCTAACCTTGCTCTAATACCATATCAAATATGAAGATGTAGATTGAAGCACATATTTTATTATATTCATAATGAGAATATATGCAATGCATGTGGGTAGTCCAAAGGGACACACCCTTACATTATTCAACCATCATACCCCTACATTAATTAACTAATTTATTATTCTAACATGCATTACATGATAAATCAATTTTAAATTGCTCTTTGTTCTCACTTCTTTGCCCTCTTCTCCTATTCCACAATTAGCCAATAGTGAACTCGTTTATACCGTATTGGTCACTATTGGGCACAACATTACATCGTGAGTTAGAACCCCAACAAGATGGTATTTGAGATGATTGACGCCTCCACTCATGCATTTGCTGCAATATTTGCAGATGACCTCAGACAATCAAGTCCCTTTTATGCTGTGTTTCCAAATCTTGTTGTCCGTTCCTTGGCCATTACCCAAAGAAGCCATATATTTTTCAAAGAAAAAAAGGTTAAGTGTTAAAAGTCTAAGACATGGCCTTACTTTTATGCTGTGTTTCCAAATCTTGTTGTCCGTTCCTTGGCCATTACCCAAATAAGCCATATATTTTTCAAAGAAAAAAAGGTTAGGTGTTAAAAGTCTAAGACATGGCCTTAGAGGCATTAAGGCCATGAGGCCATGTCTTGGAATCTTAAAGAGGAGAGAAAACAAAAAAAAGAAGCTAAAGAACCCTAAAAAATGCTTTAAAATATAGAAACCCAACCTTCAAAATTGTCTGAAGATGTCAAATTTTCAAAAAAAAGTGATAAATCTATCAAATCCTTGTCTAAATGTGTTAGAAAATGTTTGGTTACCCTCTTCAAACTTGCACTAGGAGAGGAAAAGAATTCATAAAATGAGCCATTTCCCTAATTTTTAGCCATTTTTCTATGATTTACCTCTACCCAACAGTGTTTTTGCAAGAAAATTGTGAGAGATCGATGACTTTTTGTGCTATTTCTTGCTAAAATATCGCCAATTTATTGACACTGACAAAATTAGCGATTTAAAGCACCAGGACAAAATAGCACTAGAAAAACCAAGATATTGCAATTTCTCGACAATTTTTCCAACTATGATTTCAACAATTTTTTATGTTTCTCGACATTGCCAAAACATGAGATAATGGAATTCTGCTATTGGACAGCCTGCACTTTCTCTTTATAGCTAGACTCGCTTCACTTTAAAATCTCTTCATCTAGCACTCTGATGCCATTACACTCTACCATATATGTGTTCCTTTCTGCTGCACTCTTCAATGAAATACCATTTAAGTCTTACTTTTGATAGTCTCTTGTTAAACATTCATTAAGCTTTTATCACATTTGTTGCAACTGTAGCACATCAATGGGAATACTCCCTCATCTCCATATTTTAGGTCACATAAGGTTTTTGGTGGTTGTCTTTCTCACATGCATAGTAGAGAAACTTAGACTTGGCAAGGCCAATTTTTGACTCTCGCACTCAATGAAAAAATTTGGAAAAAACTAGGCAAAAACTTAACCTCCCCGCAAAAAAGAAGAAGATAATGTAAATTTTCATTGGAAAAAAGTTTTGTAAGTGATACAACCTTAAACTACACATGAAAGTGACAAAACACACATCAATTAAAGAAATTTTAACGCCAAGTAATATTTTTGTATTGATTATCATATAAAAAGGTACAAAATGTGTCAAAATGCCTCATAGGCCCACTACAACAGTCAACTAATCTATCTAGTGTCTAGCAATGCCTTTGCCCTTTGCCCTAGCTGAAGCTCTAGTCCTCTCTCTTTGTGCCCATGCCTCTTCCTCTGCCTTTGCCGCTAACTCCTCCGCCATACTTTCAAAATCATCCATTGAAAAGAGAGGCTCTTGCTCCTCCTCTGGCTTTGTGATCCATTCAGATGATGGATCAATCTCATCTAAATCAATGGCTTCATAATTTGACCCCACAATTTTTTTGTGGTGGAGGCGAAGGTTGTAATGAACAAATACAAGCTCATTCAACTTTTGCTGCATGAGTCTATTGCGCTTCTTGGAGTGAATGTGCTCAAACATACTCCAATTGCGCTCACAACTCGAAGCACTGCATGGTTGACATAAAATTTTGATGGCGAAGCGTTGAAGATTGGGCGTATAGGCACCAAAGTCCTCCCACCATAAATCTAGAAAATGCCAAGAAAAAAGGAATTTAATAATTTATGTAAAATTGTAAATTGAGATTATTTTGAAAAACAAAATCAAAAGACGAAATCAATAATAATTCGATTCATAAGGGTTACCTGGCCTTTGAGTTGCCCTTCCCCGAATGCACTATGGGGTTGTGAAAAGGTAGCCCTCACATCTCTTGTAATCTTGCAACTCATCCTGTATCATATTGTGAGTGTCCTCATCTGGCACCATCCGGGTAAGGCATTGTTGAAGGCCCGACATCACCTCATAGTCAGCCTCAAATGAATCATCATAAAAGAATTTGGGGTTGAGGTAGTACCCCATTGCATGTAGTGGGCTATGGAGCTGAGAAGTCCATCGCCGGTCAATCAGTTCCCAAATGGGATTGTATTTGGGCTCGAAATAATTATAAAATGAGGCAATTGCCTCTTTGGCCCTATCCATGGCCTCATATAGGTATCCCATTGGTGATCTTTCTCCATCAACAAGATGGAGAACCCTCACCAAAGGCTCTGACACCTGAAGTCAAACGAGAGATTTTAGTTATTGTTAGCAACTTAGCTATTTGAAATTTGGATTACAATTTAAAATTTGCAAATGGAAAAAAAAAAAACAACTTAAGTCTTGTACCTTAATTGCCTCATTCATAGCTGTCCAGAAGGGCTCCTCAAACACATAATCGTACACCTTCTGGCCCTCATTGGAGAGTCGATATCTAGCAGCATCTTCTCCATTCCACTCCTTGCTCACAAACATCCTCTTCAATGCCCCCTTTGCATCAAAGAGGCTCTGCAATGTAATGAAGTTTGTGGCAAATCGTGTAACTCCAACTCGCACAAGCTCCCTTCCATTAGTGAACTGCCTCATTAGCTGGAGAACCCACGTATGGTTGTAGATGAATTTTGTAATACATTTGGCCTTATTTACAACCTCAGACACCCAGGGTAATTTCCCAATGTCTTTGAGAAGCAAATCGAGACAATGGGCTGCACATGGTGTCCAAAAAATTGTGGGGAATCTCTCCTCCAAAATCCTTCCAGCTGCCACATACGTTGCTGCGTTGTCCATGATAACTTGGACAACATTCTCCTCCCCTACCTCCAACACAACCTCCTCTAGCAACCTAGCAAGCATTTCGACACTCTTAACTTGTGTCGATGCATCCATTGACTTGAGGAACACAATTCCTCCTGTAGAAGCAACCAAAAAATTAATCAATGTCCGATTCTTCCCATCGGTCCACCCATCGGACATGATCGTGCAACCCCTTTTTCTCCATATCTTGCGCTGCTCTTCAACCAAAAATTGGATATCCTCCACGGATTCCTGAAGGAGAGGGCCCCTAAAATCATCATAAGTGGGCACCTTAAATCCTGGGCCACAAACGGTGAGGGCATCTACCATTCCCCGCCAATATGGAGACCTTGCCACATTGAAGGGAATGTCAGAAAAATACCAAAAGCTTGCACAAGCCTTCCTCGCGGCCTTGTGCCTCTCTTGGTTCCATGCAGTCATGCCCTCAAGCGTGGGTTGTGACCCTGGAGTGGAATGTTCCACAAAAAATGACTCCTCTGTCCCACTCCCTGGGTGTGCCACTGATGGACTCGATCCACTGTGGCGCCACTGAAAACGGCTAAAGACGTTGCCGCTACCCTCTGTAGGAGGCCGAAGGAGGAGTAGCCATTGCTTCGCTTGTTCTTTTTTTCAGTTCTTTCTTCTCACTATAATCTGCTAGGAGGGCATTGCATTCCCTCATGACTTCAGGCTCCACATTTTGACATGGCTTGACATCATGGCCAGATATCCTCGCCAAGTGGTATTTGAGGCGGTTTATGCCTCCAAAAACTCTTTCATCACAAAAGTTGCAGTAAAGTTTCCCCTTCTTCGCACCATCCCTCCCATACTTCCAAGCTGGGTCTCTTTTTCCCGTCATTTTATTTCAATGTGGCTGCACATGGAAACAATCATCAAGTAGTTAGAAACTAAAGAAAAAGAAAAAAAACCTAGGGTTTAAGCATTGACAGCTGAAACTTTTTTTTTTAACCTCAAATGTAACTGTTGGGTGGCTGTTAGATTCTTGAAAACTAGGAAAAATTTGTGTTTAGGATGCAAATGTGTGTTTTTTTGGGTCTGACTTCACCTTCTCTCTGCTCTCTCTCCAAGTGGAAACAGCAAAAATGAGGCCAATTTGGGAAATTTTTTTTGTCATTTTCTATATTTTCCACACCACGGCCAAGTTCTTTTGTTGGACTCACACAACTTTAAAAAAACTTGAATCAGAAAGAAAATCACAAGTAAAAAAAAAGAACTTGACAAGTCCAACAAAAAACTGACCAAGCCAGTTCCAAAAAAAGCGGGAAGGTCAACTCAGGCGCAGACTTTGCAAATTTATCAGAAACTTGCCAAGTTTCATAACTGTGCTCGCATGTCACTTTTTGTTAGGGGACCATTACAACATGTATTTTGATTGTCTTTCTCTTCTATATTTTGTTTCTAATTCTATGGATCATGTTGCACAAACCATTTGAGAATCAAATATCCTATGTCTATAAGACATTCACTATAGTTGGATTTGCAGCCTTGACTCAAGTTCACTCCATTTCGATTCAAACCCTACAACTCAGGTTAGGTGGTCTAACCCATTGAGACCTCTAAGAGCTCATTTCATTTTGGTAGAGAATTGCTAGTAATTCTACTCTCATTTTTGCTCAATGGATGAGAAGATTGTTAATTCAATGTAATCATCTAGTTTGCACCTATGGTTTTTGCATTTTTAAATATTGCATATCATTAGGTGGTGTTTGCAAATTAAAATACTACATTCTATAGTACTTTTTAATTTTCTACTATAGAGAAAGGAGAAAGTGAAAAAGACAGCATAGAATAGAGGAGTTTTACATGTAGGTTGCCAACATTTTCCTATTTTTATTGTTGTCCTAGTTTTCACATTACTTTGCCTACATGAGAATGTATCATATATAAATCCTTGAGAAAGAATGACATCCACTGATCATTATGAATACATGGGAAGTCTCCTCCTAAATAAGAAAGTAGAAAAATAAAAAACTGGCTTTTTGCTCCTGCTGGTAAGGAATCAATATCTTTGTGTATCCATATCACTTGTGCTTTGACCAAAAACACAAAATCTTGCATAAATAGCTTCATATTAGGTGGCTTAAAGGAGATGTATCCTCCTGAAACATTGTTCAGCAATGCATCTTCCACAAGAAGAAAAGGCCAGAAAAATGAAACATATGCCATAGGCTTTTGTATGTCTTTATTACCATTCAGGCAACACTTCCTTCTAGAAGAGTATTGAAGAAAAGAACATTGAAAATTTTACTTGGGATAAAGGTCGGAATCCTTATGCTAATTCTCTTAGTGAGAACAGAATAATGGGACAATGAAAATGCATCATAGACTGCATGTCACTGAAAAACATAAGAGGCCTCAGACCCTACACATACTTCTGAAATTTTCTCGGAATTATATATTTGAAGTGGTGATTATCAAATTAAACAAGGAAAAATGAACATATCGAAGATGCCCTTTATAAATCTAATGGACATAAGTAATTTCTTTGGACTAATGGTCTGAAAACATTAATAACAATAACAAAAGCATTTTCTGACTCTATTTAGGAAAGTAATCATAGAACTAACCAACTTTGCAACGCTTGACTGAGGAGTAGGGACTGAATTCTTTTCAAAGGAGCTCAGGGAAATAGTAACAGTGGTCCCTATGAATACAGGAAGCAGTATTGGGATAAGCTAATGGATCAGAAGTTCCTAGAAGTTGATAATTTAATTTTAGGAGGTGATTTAAACTTAACTCTTTCTAGGAGTGAAGTGTGGGGTACTGTTGCTAGAATTGATCCACTGGTTGATTACTTCATCCAAAAGTTTGAAGTCAAGGGGTTGGTAGACCTGGCACCTATAAAGTTGGTCCTGTTGGTTATGAATCTGCCACTAGGATAGGATTTTAATCTTATTGCGCCCTAGATTTGCCTAGCAGATTAAAAGGCCGGAAGGAAGAGATGCCTTCCGTGCCTATCTCCAGAGAAGGCCGGCACCTTTGGTTTCTCAATTTAGGTGGTTTTAGATTAAAGTGCGGTAAAGAGATTAGCAAATACGAAAAGAGACATAAATATGCTTGTTTCGGGTGGGGAAGATAAGCAGCACAGTAACGAACCAATCACTACTACTAGCAGCAACCAAAACAATGTGTAAAACAGAAACTAATGGTGCTATTCCATCTTATGTATCCTTTACTTTAGTGTTCCAGATTTACTTAAACGCCAATATTGATATCCAGATGCAATAACAATAATCAGAAATATAAGCAACATAAGGCAGAAACACTTAATAAAGGCAGCATACAAGACAAAGACAACCAATAGAGCCAAGTATACTTTATATTTTGAGATCAAATGCACAGCTACAGAAGTTACTTAGCAGTATACCTCCCTTCCACCCCTTTTACAATAAAATAGGGCGGCTATTTATAGCTCAATTTCCCCCCTGATTACAATATGGGCACAGAATCCTAGACCTGACAAAAGCTGAAAAGACTGACAAGAGCAGCAGAAAGTGGCTGATGTTGACCCTTGAGGTATGGAAAACACTTGTAATGAGGTCCACCTGAAAACGTGGCAATTCCATATCAATCCGATAGGTAAGAAGTTGGGTCAATTTGAATGGGGGCAGATGTGGTACAAGCTATCAGTTCACGCTCTTCTGCCCCGTGCCTTAGAAGCACATTTTTCGTCGCATCTCGACCCAAATCTCGAGACCGGACACCTGTCAGCATTTGGAATAAACTGATGGGGGAGGAGAACAATCTTTCTTTTAATCCTACCTGACTGTGCTCAAAAATAGAGCGCAGCCTGGCGACGCATAGTGAAAACAGCAAACTCGGGCGGCCTTTCATGCCTTAGAAACTTTTGGCAGCTTTCTCCTTTTTATTCCGCCCGGAGTGTGCTCAAAACTGGGAGCGCCGCCCGACTTCGCTGCGAAGTCGGGCGGCCTTACACTTAATCAAATTTGCAATAATTCCCAGAAGAGGCCACCCTAGTGCGCACGACTTGGCGAGCGCAGCCCGACTTCACTGCGAAGTCGGGCAGTTCAATACTTAAAAAATTTCAGGGGCCTTTTCTCATCTTTTACCGCCCAAGTGCGCACGACTTCCTTTGCGCCGCTCGACCTCGCTGCAAAGTCGGGCAGCCAAAGACTTAGAAATATTTTGGGCCTTTTCCACTGATATTGCCCTTGTGCGCTCAAAGAGATCGGTGCAGCCCGACTGCGCTGCGCAATCAGGTGGATCTCACACTTAGAATATTTTGGGCAAACTTGCCCACTCAAAGAAACAGTCAGAAATATGGAAAAACAGATGGAGAACATGGAATTGAAAGTAGGAGAGGAGAAGGGGCATGAAGAAGCGAGGGAAAGGAGGAAGCAGGAAAGCAAAGCAACATTCTTACGAAGTTTTCAAGCGATGGCACCCCGTACAAAATGTGGCAACATTCCTGGCGGCTCATGAGGTGTCGAGCTCGCCTCGATGCAACGAACCAGGCCTTTATCCTTTGTGCACAGAAGTACTACCGGCCCCTAACCGAGCATCCGCGAGAGGGATGCCGAAGATGAAGAAGATTCAGGTTCAGGGGAAGACGCAGAAGAGGCAGCGACTGAAAGCGAACCTGAAGAAGAGCGGTTGCCCGGAGGGAAGCAGTCAGCACAGCAAAAAGCAGGGGAAGGAAGTTCCTCTACGCCCAAAGGATAAAGGCATGGTTCTTTGCGTTGAGGCGAGCTCGACACCCCGCGAGCCACCAGGAATGTTGCCACATTTTGCACGGGGTGCCATGTTTTCAGTTTCTGTAAGTGGGCTGCTCTTCTCCTTCCTTCCTCCTCTTTTTCCCTTTCTTCATTTCTACCTTTCTCCCTCTTCCTTGCAATTTCATTCCTCCATCTTCCACTTGACCTTCCCCCAGTTAAATTCCAGAACATAGCAGGTGTTCCCTGAAAATTTCTAAGTGTCAGGGCGCAACCCAACTTCGCAGTGAAGTCGGGGTGCGCCCTCAAGCTGGAGCGCAGTAGGGAATGCGAAGTGCGCCAGCAGACAGGAGATGAGCGAAATTTGACTAAGTGTCAGAGCGCAACCCGACTTCGCAGCGAATTCGGGGTGCGCTCTTCTTCCTGTGCGCACTTGGGAGGCAGTGTGGCAGAAAATAAGCTAAGTACTGGAGCGCAACCTGACTTCGCAGCGAAGTCGGGGTGCGCTCCCTTTCTTATGCGCAGTCCGAACAACAGTGAAAAGTCAGCTAAGTACCGGTGCGCAACCCGAATTCGCAGCGAATTCGGGCTGCGCCCTCTAACCGGTGCGCAGTTGGGCAAGCAAGCCCAAAAATTGGCTAAGGCACGAAGGCCTCCCCGACTGCACTGTTTTTCACCTGCGCTACCCAACAATGCTCTGATCCTGGGCGAAGTTGGATAAACTGCCTTTCAAGGCAGACACGTGTCACTCATCAGCATCCGACAAGTGTCCAGCCTCGGGATTCGAGCCAAGACATGACAGGAATAAGGACAAGCATGGACCGCACTATCTACGCCAGCTGCCACCATTTAAAGTTGATGTGAAGTTCCACCTGCCACAACTACCCGCATTCTCGCTGATTAGAAGTTTCACCCAACGCGCTGCCACGTAGCTGTACAGCTTTCAGGGAGACCATGCTACAGGTACAGTCCTCGCCAACAGAAGTCAGCATCAGCAGCTCCTCTGCCGCTTTTGTCAGCTAATGTCTAGTCTGGGACTTTGTGCCCGTGATTGTAACGGGGGGAACTTGGGCTATAAATAACCACCACATTTTCATTGTAAGTGGTGGAAGGGTAATATACTGCTAGGGAACCATTGTAGCTGTGCGTCTGCTTCTAAATATAAGACATATACTTGGCTTTGCTTACTGTCTTCATCTTGTATGCTGCCTCTGCTTGTCATTTCTGCCTCATGTTTCTTATATCATTGCTTACTGTTGTATTGAACTCTGGACTCTGGTATTTGATGATTAAGTATTCCTGGAATGCATAGATAGAGGATACATAGGATGAATGATAGCTGTAGTTTCTATGTTATGTTTTGTGTTTAAATTGTTGTTAGTAGTGGTGATTGATCGTTGTCGTGCTGCTTATTCCCCCCACCCAACTCCAATCACATTTGGATTCTCTTTCCGCACTTTTATCTCTTTCCCTGCACTCTTAGCTTAAAACACTAAAAACCCACAGGAAGCCGACCTTCTCCGGAGATTGGCACGGAAGGCATTCCTTCCTTCCGGCCTTTCAATCTGGTGGGCGAATCTAGGGTGCATTGTACCAAATCCTTTCCTCATGGCAGATTCGTAACCAACAGGAACATGTTGTTAACTTGCAGTACTGAGGAGGAGAGCCAGAAGAACACCTGGTATTTGGACAGTGGGTGCAACAATCACATGACTGGGAACAGAGAGATGTTATCACAATTGGATGAAACAATCCAATCTGAGGTGAAAATGGGGAACAATAACAAGGTACCTATCAAGGGAAAAGGAAAAATCTATATCTGTACCAGGCAAGGTGAAAGGAAGTAGATCACTGATGTCTACTATGTGTCTGGGTTGAGACACAACTTGTTGAGTGTTGGACAACTTGTGCAGAAGGGGCACACTGTTCAATTCAAATATGGAGCTTGTACCATCAGAGACAGAGCATGAGCAAATTGCAATAGTGTCCATGACTAAGAACAAAATGTTTTCCCTGCAAATTCAAAATGAATTATTGATGTCATTAAGTGCAGTGGTGAAGGATGCTACCTGGCTGTGGCATTTCAGATTCGGTCACTTGATTTTTAGTGATCTGAACTTGTTGCACAAGAAGCAAATGGTGAAGGGTTTACCCCTCATAGAGCAACCAAATCAAGTTTGTGAAGGTTGCTTGGTTGGCAAGCAGCACAGGGATGCGTTCCCTTCAGGGCAGTCATGGAGAGCTTCACAACCATTAGAGCTGGTACATTCTGACTTCTGCGGACCTATGCAGACCAGCACATTTGCTGGGAATAAGTACTTCCTGACTTTCATAGATGACTTCAGTCGGAGGACATGGGTATATCCCATCAAACAAAAGTCATAGGCTTTTGGCAAATTCAAGGAGTTCAAGGCTCTGGTTGAGAAACAGAGTGGCTATTATGTGAAGACTCTCAGAATAGATGGCGGAGGTGAGTATATCTATAACGAATTCCATAATTTTTGCAAGGCAAATGGAATTCACAGGCAGCTCACAACTAGATACACCACAAAGCAGAATGGTGTAGCTGAGAGGAAAAACAGAACCATTATGGAGATGGCATGGAGTATGTTAAAGGCGAAAAGTTTGCCACATGAGTTATGGGAAAAAGTTGTATGTTGTGCAATTTATCTGCTAAATCGGTGTCCCACAAAGACTGTGAAGGACAAAATTCCTCAGGAAGCCTGGAGCAATTTGAAGCCCAGTGTGGCTCACTTAAGAGTTTTCGGGTGCATAGCATATGCACATGTTCTAGATGAGAAGAGGAAGAAGTTGGACAACAAGGCGGAGAAATGCATATTCACTGGGTATAGTGAAGAATCGAAGGCATATGGGTTGTATAATCTTGTGACGAAGAAGCTGATTATCAGCTGAGATGTAAAGTTCTTGGAAGATGAAGCCTGGAATTGGAAGTCAAAGACTGGCTAGCCCGAGCCAGCAATTATCGAGTCTGAGGACGTGGAAGAAGACAAAGTGCATCAACCTGTAGCTTCAAATAGCAACACTGGAGGTAGCAGCAGCACTGCCTCATCATCACAAATGCCTCAACTTACAAGCAGGATCTCCAACTTGAGAACACCTGCAAAGACGAGGAGCTTGCAAGACATTTATGAGGTAACCCGAAATCAAATAGATGAAGAACATTCTGACTTTGCTTTATTTTTTGAGTGTGATCCAATTTCATTTGAAGAAGCAATTCAGAATTAGAAATGGGTGAAGGCTATGGATGAGGAAATAGAGGCCATAGAGAAGAATCAGACCTGTGAGTTAATGGATCTTCCAGCAAGTAAGAAGACCATTGGGGTCAAATGGGTGTATAAAACGAAGTTTAATGCCCAAGGTGAGGTTGATCGGCATAAGGCCAGACTGGTGGCAAAAGGCTACAAGCAAAAGTCAGGGATTGACTATCATGAGGTGTATGCACCAGTAGCCCAACTTGACAATCAAAATGATCCTGGCATTGACAGCCTAGAAGGGTTGGAATGTTTACCAGATGGATGTCAAGTCTGCCTTCCTGAACGGAGTGTTGGAAGAAGAGGTCTACATAGACCAGCCACCTGGCTATGAGTTGGAAGGACAAGAAGATAAGGTCCTGAAACTGAAGAAGGCCCTGTATGGGTTGAAGCAAGCACCCAAAGCATGGTACAACCGGATTGATGGCTATTTTCAGGAGAATGGATTCATCAAATGCCTATAGGATCACACCCTGTACCAAAAGACAAATGTAGAGGGGGAGATGATAATCGTTTGTTTATATGTAGATGATCTACTATATACTAGCAACAACAATATATTGTTTGAGCAGTTCAGAACAGCCATGAAGGAGTTCGAATGACGGACTTAGGGCTAATGAAGTATTTTCTTGGCATTAAAGTTGACCAATCTGCAGATGGCATCTTCATTTCTCAGGGCAAGTATGCAAACCTGCAATCACCCCGGTTGCCACAGGCCTGAAATTGAGCAAATTAGATTGCAGCAGAAATGTTGATCCAACTCTCTATTAAAGGTTAGTTGGAAGCCTGATGTATTTGACTGCAACCAGGCCAGACTTAATGTTTGCAGTGAGTTTAATCAATAGGTTTATGGATTCCCCAAAGGACACTCACTGGCAAGCAGGCAAAAGAATTTTGCAGTATGTCAATGGAATGAGGAACCATGGAATCCACTATGCCAGACAAGACCAGCTTGAACTGATTGGCTACACAGATAGCGATTGGGCTGGCAACATAGATGATCGGAAGAGCACTTCTGGATACACCTTCCATCTTGGATCCGGAGTAGTTTCATGGTCCTCAAAGAAACAACCAATTGTTGCACTATCAACTGTTGAGGCAGAGTATGTTGCCACCACCTCAACCGCATGCCAGGCAGTTTGGCTGAGAAGAGTTCTGAGTGAACTGAATCATCCGCTGAAAGCAGCAACAACCATTTTTTGTGACAACAATTCCGCCATAGCACTATCAAAGGATCCAGTGTTTCATGGCAGGATGAAGCACATTGACATTCGGTATCATTTCATCAGAGAGCTGGTGAAATTTAACGAAATTAGATTACTGTTTTGCAAGTCCAAAGAGCAGATAGCTGATATATTCACAAAACCTTTGAAGAAGGAAGACTTCAACAGGCTGAGAAAGATGCTTGGTGTCAAAGATTTTATGAAATCTGGTTTAAAGGAGGGTGTTAGAAAATTAAACCAGATTTGACACCTCTGACAGATTTTATCCTTTGCATCAATCGTCGGATTTCACCGGATTTTATTGTACTTGCTTTTATTATCAGTAGCTTGCGATTTGACAGCAGTTGTTCGGGAAGTTTCTGGCAGCATGTTTTTCATTTAATGTGTGTCAGAGGATTGGTGAGAGTTTCCCGCTTTTTCCTCCATCCTCCACTACATATATCCGTGTAGTTGGCATTTTGTGAGAGGAGAATAGAAACAGTGCACAGCAATGCAAGTTCAGGCAGAACAGAGGAGAAGAGCAAGGAGGTGAAGCTGAAGCATTCACAAACTCCCCTGTTTTAATTTTATCCTGCAACTAGCTTGCAAATGAGTGTTTGTAAAGCTTCCGTTGAAGAAGCATATGTGTAAAGATCTATTTAAGTATCGTAAAACTACAGCAGCAGTTAGTTTTATTTAAGTTAATACAATATCTTTGTGTGTTTAAGATTTTGTGTCATATATTTATCTCAATGCATATTCGCCTACTTGAGTCTCTCGCACATTTTCTCCTCTGAATGGTCATTTCGAACAACTTCTCCTCCAAAAAGGGCATCTCGCCCATTCATCTTCCGAAAAATCAAATCGCTGTCACAATTGATTTTGACCAGCGAATCTCCCTTTCGCTGTTGAACTTACCTTCTAGGTGAGCGAAACTTCTGTTTCGCCCTGTCTGTGAGCAAAACTGGTGTTTCGCCCCTTTGGTGAGCGAAAGTTCCGTTTCGCCCCGTACGTGAACGAAATTACGCGAAACTCTGTCGCGTTTTTACTCTCTCATGAACTAAATACATGGTAGTTTCAAGATGGAAAACATGGTTCTACAACCCATATTCTCTCAAATAAAATAAGTTGTGGACTGGAGTGAAGATTTTTTCTGATTTTACATTCTAGCATATTTATCGAGAACTGAGTAAGGAAGTAGATGAACTCTCAAAGGAGGGGCTACTGATAGAACCAAGTACATGCTTAGTACAGGAATTCAAAGAGGGCTATTCACAGTAGTTGTTTGGCATGTTTGCAGATTTCTAAATTCATGGGAAAGTATTTCCACTACTTATGGTGGGGCATGAGGAATCTAAGTTCACTTGGGCAAAATCTAGACTCAAGCACCTTCATTGGAGAAACTTCATTTGCAATCCTTATTGCCAACGTTGGTTTGATATTATTTACAGTTCTGTTTGGAAACATGCTGTCCTACTTGCAATCTATAACAGTTAGGCTTGAAGATTGGAGAGTCAAGAGAAGGGATATAAAAGAGTGGATTAGACACCACCAACTACCTCAAGATCTCCGTGAACGCGTTTGTCATTATGTTTAGTACGAATTGGTGACCACCCATGGTGTTGATGGACACTTTTTCATCCCATATAATCAATTAAAAAAAAAAAAAAAAATTATGTATATCTAGCGTGGCTTGAGAAAAACACATTGCTTTTTTTTTTTTTAATATATAAATATGAGAAAACATATATGCTTTAACAATCTTGACTTCCACAAACCAAGAAAAAACTGAATGCATAATGCAATTTATATCTCTTGATAAAGCACATGCAAATGCAAAATCCTATATCACCTGTATTGTATGTGAAATGCTATCGTCCTCGGGAAAGACGGGTATTTTCTGCAATACAAATGATTAAAAAGTGAATGTTGGAACCGAATTTTTATCATAGAACAAGAGCTAATAACTAAAACGATACATCATTCTACAAAATATATAATAAATTAAAACCTAGGTATTTCTGAATGATACTGAAGATCAAAATGGGAAAATGTATAGGGTGATCACCTGAGGCTGCCATCCCATTTCATCAGGACAGATAAAAGTAGCTTCATTCAATGCCTGGCATTCAATAGCAAATTTTCTTGCACCATCATTCACTCCAAGGTGTAACTAGAAAAATACAATTGTCATGAATTAGCATTACCATGTAAAAGATAAGTTTAATTTGTCACCAAAAACAGATAATTTCTGAAAAAAATGTAAGGGAAAACCTCTTTAAGCAACAGGTTACAAATTTGTCATTTTTCCTGAATGTTTCAGTCCTCTTTGGGTACTGGCAGTCATGATTTTAGGTCTCTCTCTAGTTCAAGGTAATCCATATGGTTGTCCAAGGTCTAACTAGCTTTCAATACAAAAATAATTGTCTTATCATGCAACAATGAATCTTAGCATATTAGAATCTAGTACGTTATTCAAATAAAAGTTTTAATATTGCTTATTAAATGGCTTGGGATCAAGTGGTTAAAAATCTGGGATCCCAATTTGGAGACATAGATTCAAATCTTGCCAAGTGATATATGCATTAACTGCCAACATAGTTAGTTGGGATCAAACACAGAGGAAGCAGCCTCAAATGCTAAGATTGATACTAACAAATAGGTATGAGAGGAGATTCCACAGGGAAGTCCTATGGAGCAATTATATCTTATGAGATAAATTATGAATATTGAAAAAGCAAATGCATTTGAGCTCATTACGTAAGACTTGTGCCAAAAACAATTTAAGCTTCTTAAATGAGACTTGTGCCATAAACAATCAATAGAGAGACAAAAGAAAGACATTCTCATCAAACATAGAAGAAGATTCCACTCACATATCACTGGTGACCAGAAAAAATTTCATTATTAGGGAGTCTACGTAGAAAGCTAATAATGCAAAAATGATTAATTCTCAAAATAATTAGGCCAAGGAACAATAGCTATCTTTATGACATGGTTGAGATCAATAATTGTGTGCTTTGTTGGCTGGAGTGCTAGAGATGAGTAAAATCCAATGATAATCTAACTATAAGGGCATGCTAAAGAATGTTGGAATAAGATGTCAACTAGTATTTATGCAAAAGCTCTTAATACTTTTGAAGATTAAAGTGAATTTACAAAGGCTGTAATACAAAGATTGTCTCTTGAAGATGATGAGCTAGAAGCTTTTAAAAAGGAAAATACATGAACACAGTATGTACAATAAAAGAATACAGTCACAGGATGAAAACACTGACTTCACATAAGCTGTGCTTGGCATAAAGGAACCAAATAATTAAATTTCTGATGACTTAAAGCGAATTAAGGATGTAATTTCAACCATATGGTCCCACTATGAATAACTACTGTTATTGAAGTCAAATTTTCAAGGGAGGAACAAACACACAACCCCCATTTCACAAACAAATACTATGAGTCTACAAAGCTACCTTACTTTCAATTTTCATAATAGTCCTCAAAAATTTCTTAGACATATCTAGAAATTTTAGAAACAAGAAAAGGCTCCCATGTTGTGGGGTTTTCCCATCAAAAAAAAATTCAAATTTGAAGTTTCTAAGGGAATTTGGAATTCCCGAATACAATATTCGGGAGACCATAACTTGGTTGTTTGGTGTGTAGTTTACATATTCTATATACTATCAGAAATCTTGTCTTGGGCACTATGACTTTATGGCAATTTCAACAAGACTTGAGATTATCAAAAATGAGGAAGAATTACAAGAGCTTATCAAAGTTGAAAGATATAAACGACTCCACTCTTAATCTTCATAATTTGCCATTTGTTATTGCCACTGACGTTAAGAAAGGAGATTGTCTATAACATGTTAAATATTATCCCCGTGAGTGTGGTCTACGGGCAAGGACGCCACTTGCATTATGGGTGATGTGACCCGAGTTCAATCCCCACGATGGATGTGTATAAAAATATATATATATATATATATATATATTTTGTACAGGATGTAATGGTACTTTTGCTCTCAAGAGGTCACCAAGCAAAAGTGCAAAGCCTGAAATTAGTTCATTGTTTTCAAAGGAATAAGGTGGATGTGTTATCGATTAAAAATCTAGAGGGTACCAATGGTATGTGCATCATGTGACACATGATATGGGTCATGAGCCTATTGTCACTTACACCTAAAATGGTCCAAGCCAGGATGGACAATTTTCCATTGATAATAGCATTATGAATGATGTCATTTTTGATGACCCTCCTATGGGCTTTTGAAAAGAAATATCCATTAAGGTTTAATGTAAATATGCAAGAAACTTGTGAACCCTTTGGTATTATTGACCTGAGTTGTGATGATAGTGTGATAATCTCCTATATTTGAATGATAATGATCCTAATAATACCCTACATAATAAGAATAATGTCTACAATAAATATGATCAAAAACAAAATAGAAAATCATTTCAAATTGATATAGGCTCAATCATAGCAGAGAAAATCAGAATCGGCTCAGAATTGGGCTGGAAAAAGAATTAGAAAAAATCAGGAATCGGAAAAAAAATTGGCAAAAAAAAAACCAAAAAAAGGAGGCAATTTTTCATTTAAAAAAAAAACTTTTTTCATGCATATCACAATGAATTAACATTATGTAATCAAATATTAATAATGTAAGTGATACAAGCTTAAACTACAAATGAAAGTGACAAAACACATCTTAAATAAAGAAATTTTAATATGTCCAAAATTCAAATATTCTTGTATTGCTTATAATAGCTCCAAAATGTGTCATGAGTCATGACAAATACAATATCTCAAGATCATTGAATGCCTTTGCCCTAGCAAAAGGGCTAGTATCTCTTTGTTGTTGTGTGTGTGCATCTTCTTGTGCTTTGGCTGCTAACTTTGGTTGCCACTTGTGTTAGGGGTTTAAGGGGGCAAGAGGTAGTGCCCTTCGCATGTACCCTGTTGCAATACATGGCGAGGTCAAGGGCAGCGTCCCCACAAGGTTCAGGAATGTCCTAGTGTTTTTGGTTTGGTGTGGTAGTAGGTAGGCAAACCCCTTTCTCTAGTTTGCAGCAGGTAGAAATGAAGGCAATTGGAAAAAAAATAAGTTCATACCTTTTTCTCTACCCATGCGATTGCAGCCGATTTTTCCCATCGGGAATTGTGATTTTTTTGAAAAAATCACGATTCTTTTTTCAAAAAATCGCCAAAATCCAATTCTACACTGATTTGACTCAGATTTCTGGCAAACTAAAAAAAAATTAGGACTCAACGATTTTCTAGGCAATTTTCGTAACTTCATCAAAGTGGTCAAATGATGACAAGAGATTGAAAGATTCTCATTGTTTTGTGCTTTCAAGAGCAAAGTTGTTTGGCTCCAACCGCTAATAAATCTGTAAGGGAGGTGGTGTCCAACAAGGAATGAACAATGACACTGGCCATCTATGATGGAAGGCTTATGCTTCTTTTGCCAACATAGGAGGGCTATACTAATTTTTGGAAAACTTTCCCAAGATAGCTTATATTTAGATGGGTTTGCTTATTTTGAGGAGGATTTCATTCTTCTTATCACATGAGAATGTAACATGGATATAGTGTAGATTCCTTGGGAAATGGGAACTCATAGCACCAAAGTGTGTTGAAAAGTATTAGGTTTAATTTGAGTTATCATTAAGGCTTAGGCATACTTCTACTGCTAAGGCTTTCTTTAGAAGAAAATCATAAACAACTTGAAAGGGTTAATGTGATCAGATTTTCTGAATGCCTAATGTTGGTATGTAAAAATTCTTCTTGGAGAAATATATATGATGATTCCCTTTAGAACTAAAAATGATGCTCACTTTTTGAGGATACTTCTATCAGGGGCTCTATATGTCTAAGGGAGACTTCTCTAAAGGGAGGACTTTTCATCCATGCACCACTATAGAGGGAACTCCTTTTATCTCTTTAGCAGTTCTTGTACATTTCCTTTGGTTTGTGCATGATTGTGAATGGACATAGTGCTTAAGTGGCCTTGGGCTTTCTTATTGTTGGTTGTACTTAAGGATGGTCTAATGTTCATCTTTACTGGACTTTCACTATTCATGGATATGTTATACTTGAGCTCCACATGGACTGTGGGGCTTATGATGCTTGATTCTACATTATCTAAGATAACCTTATAAGTCATAAGGCTTTGCATTTTGATGATGGACAGTAGAATTATATGCCATCAAATATTAATGATGGAAACTAGCATGATATAGGGATACTAGTTGGATGAAGATTTGGTTTATTATCCTCATGATTTGGCCATGAATTTCTAAGTTGAGTTTGGTAAAGCATGGGCCATGGGATGTCATTTTTTGGTTTGTAATGCTCATCGTTTGGCAATGACTTTCTAAGTTGAGGTTGGAAAAGCATAAGTTGAGTTTGGTAAAGCATGGGCCATGGGATGTGATTTTTTGGTTTGTAATGCTCATGGTTTGGCCATGACTTTCTAAGTTGATTTTGGAAAATCATGGGTCATAGGATGTGATTTTTTCAGCATGTGCTCCATTCATAAGCATTACATAACTTAGCATTGCAAAATATATCTGAGATATAACTTATTGATATTCAAATCATTTTTCTCATATGCATAAGTAACTATCACATCCATGAGAGTTTGTTGATGATATATTCAACTTGTACAAATCACAAGTTGTTGGTGCATCTTTTAGTAGGCATACCCATGAGCTCCAATATTGGTTCATTTGGCATACATATTGGCACATTTGAAACATGCATAAGCTTCAATATTGGTTGATTTGGCATATGCATAAGCTTCTAGATTAGTCATCCTACATGACCATCATTTCATGACACATGCACAGGCAAATAATCTCTTCTGCATGTTCAACAAACATGAGCTTGAGTCATATATGAACTGTGCCTTCATTATGCATTGAATTCATCGAGTAGTGGTTTTTGAAGTGGATCAAATGACAACATGTTGCCAAATTTTTGGTGTGCATCCTTGAGGCATTTTGGTGCATTACAATATACATGACCTTGTACATTGAACCTGACTCATTATTACCTAATATTGATTCCAAGTTGCAAAATGTTCATCATCACCTTGATACATTGCAATATATGTGTTTCCTTCTCGGTTATGTTTTTAGCATCCCGAGTTTGATAACGTGTATTATGTCGTTGGACGTTAAAACCCAATAGTAGCAAATTTTCCATCTTAGAGAAAATTTGCCAAAAAGTGAATACACATTTTAGTTGGCATATTTGCAACCACTCCAAACTCTTTAACCCCCTTTTTTTTATTTAACTTCTAATATTTTAATTCATGAATACATTGAGTTAGAGAATATGTTGACAATATATTTGTTTAGGTGGTGTATTCACATTCGACATGCAAAAAAATTAACTATGCCTACAACAACCAATGAAGGCATAAATAATGATTTCCCATCTCTTTACCATCATAGGCAATTAATAGGTAGGGAGGAAGGTATCTAACTTTCCTCCACCTACCCAAATTAGCCCCAATCAAGGGGGCAACTGATTACAAGCCATCCTATCAGCCCTATCATCATACTAGTCAGCTTTCAATCAGCCACAAAACCAAGTCATCTCATCCCTCCCATTTAGGAAACCCTAAAGAGGGAAAAATTCTATAAATTGGCCGTTTAGGATGGCACTTAAGGAGAATGAACTCTTGCATTGAAACTTCGTTGAAATTTCACATCAAACTCGTGTACCAAAGTGCTACCAAAATTTTGCAATAACTTTCTCAAGCAATTTAAGCTTTGGAGGAAAGAGGGCATCTTTTGCTTTAGGGAATTTTGGTGTAAATTTATAATTATATTGTGCTTTTTTCTTTGTTTTTATTAATAGAGTTAGGATTTAATATTCATGCATGTACTCTAAAATTTTCTATTTTGAATCTAACCATTGCATTATCAAAGTATTTATTTTAAATTTCCTTTAGAAGGTGTCTTAAAAGGTATTTAAGGTAGAAAATTGCTTTCAAGATTCGTAGGATCAGTGAAGGGAATCAAAATTTTGTTTTCCCTAGAGTTTTTAGCTATTTTCTAGCATGTACAAATTTTCCACCTATATCTAAACTAGGTGGCATATTCATTAGTAGCCAAAACCTTAAATTTGTTGTTTCTCGCAATCTTAGAGTCAAATACACCACCTGTGACTACTATAGGTAGTGTATTCACTACTCGTTTTAAGATCTCAAATATCCTAACCAACCCAACATCCAGACCAATTAGTTTTATCTTGTGCATCATTTTATCCATCCTTATAACCCTAAAATTTATTTTCTATTATATGATAATCTAATTTTTGTTAGCTTTTGGTGCAGTATGCAATGGGAGATATCAATCACAAGATGCAAAATAATATGAAAGAAAGTAAATTTACGATATGACTAAAATATGCTATAAATAGAAATGACAGAAAATGAATACAATATAGCTATGGAGGAAATGGACACTCTATGAACAAAGTTGTTGGACTACATTGCACCCATCACCAATATATGGTGATGTACACAACACTATGCTACTACCTACAAATATGCTCTAAGCTTCTATATTTTGCTTGTTACAATGAGGTCCTTTTTATATAGGAAGATAGGTTCCTTGGTCAACACTCTACCTAGCTATGCAAGGGACACTTTGCACATATATAGCTCACACATTAACACTTGTGCATTTATTACATTACATGAAGTAACTAGATAACTTATCCCTAAAGTAATCTAATGTCCTAAGTATATACCTAGGAAGGTACATTAACATGACCCAAATGATGTAATATAATCTATTTCTAACAATTTTCATCTTCATGAATTCATTATCTATAGAGCTTTCAGATGGTGTATTCACTACAAATATCTCAGCATAGATCCCCAAGGCTTCTCAATTTTTATTTTGTGTATAAACAAGGGACTTGACTATTCTAATTAGGGAGTTACATGATTCTTGTTGTTTGGTAGACCCCCAAATCATAATCCATCGCTTTTTCTATTTCTTTTGTAACTTTAAGGTAATTCATTAGGTGTAGGATATCCAGGCGATGTATTCGTCACATGGCATATTCTCATTTAGACGATGTATTTGTACCAAACATTGAAATACGTAGGTATCTAAAATCCTTTGTTTTTCAATCATTAGTATAGGTTGAATTTTGATTGTCTATTTGTTTATCTTATCATTTATATTTTAAAACACTTGTAAAAGGAAAAAATCAAAAGAACTATATCACAGCATATTATTTTCATTTCCTTAGGCATTTAATTCAAATTGCATAAAGTTTACATTAGGATAAGTTGCATGTTTGTGTCTCCCTTTCACCCTTGCCTTTCTTATCTTGAAAAAGAAATTGAAAAAAATATATTAAAACAAGATTATTTATAAGTTGGGATGAGACTCCTTCTAGCTTTAGCCAACAAGAGCACCTGTTTCTATGTTTTAAATTTCCAATAAACTTTCATAACTCTAAAATCTAATATCATAAGAACTAACCACTTTTGGTTACAACACTAAAATGAGATCTGCATTAGAGTGAAATATCCTAGACCATATGTCTACAATGGTTGTCCAAATCAGCCAAACATTGGATTTGCTCACCAACCTGTCTAATCCTCTCATCCTCAATAACCATGCCATTGTGCCACTAAACCCCTACTTCTTTCTTAGTACCCATATTAGCCAAGAAGTTTTCCACTTTATTCATAGCTCTACCTACATAAATCATAATCACATCATCCAATATCCTCCACAAATTATTAATTTGGGTGACAAGAATCCTCAACCTTCACATATCCAAATGAAAGCTCCTCATGCAATCCATAGCTCCTACTAAAATTTGAGAATTTGATTTTATGATTATCCTCCTATAACCTTGTCGTACCATCCAGATAGAAGCATATTTGATATCTAGGGATTCTACTTCATTATTTTTGACCCTACCTAGGCCCCATAATTGCCAATAGAGCACTATCCCAACATGATTCCTGCACACCACTCCAATTATAACTCTGCCTAGATTTCTTTTTTCTACTCCATCAATATTAATTTTAATCCAACCTTGCAAGGGTGTTTTCCAACTAGCTCCATCCTATCCCTCTAACACTTTTGACTTCATTCTCCACTATCCCTATAGTAGTCGGGGTTTCCTCTTTAGCATACACTACCATTGTTTTCATGACTTTGCTCCAAATGACCTGCTATATTCCATCCAAGGATGAAAAGGAAGAAGTAAAAGTTTATTTATATAGCCCAAATAGCAATCATTAAAAGCAAAATTGCATATAGCTTAGTGTCCTATATTTTACATCTCTATTCTTATAGTGTATTACATCAACATCTTATGCATTAGTTCCTATGATAGACTATAAAACCTAGGTGTTTTTTAAATAAAATATAACAAACTAGATTAGAGAAATCTATAAGCCCTTTGTGAACCCAAATATCTCCCCACCAAAGACTAAACACTACACAAAAGCATAGTTCCAATGACATGTTAGCAAAAATGCTCTCCCACTCAAGTGTGGATGACCCTCAAGGGAATGCACTAGGGACCAACACCCACATGTACCTTTTGACATCCCCTATAGAAGGATTTTATTTTGAAATATTTGAGATACATGTTGGGGATGAAATGGCATGAGGAAGAGGAACACCATGTGGTCTAGGACCTTGACTAGTGGATATAGTGGAAATGCTGATAGGAATCAACACTAGAATAGATGCGATTAAGACTAACCAAAGGAGAGGTGTTCATATTGAGGATATTAGTGATAGTGAAGTGGAGGAAACTAGTCACACAAAACCTTGAGATGAAGATCAAGCAAAATAATTAGAACAGTGGTTGATTTAGGTAATCTGAGACATGGGATGTAAGCTAAAGATGGATACTTATATTAATGGAATTTTAAACCCAAAAGAGTTGTTTGATTAGATAACATATATGGAGAGATTCCTTAATTATGAATCAATGGAGGATCCAAAGTGGGTCAAATTTTCTTGTACACGATTGAAGGAACATTCTTCAATTTAGTGGGATCATGTCCAAACAAAAAGATAACAAAAAAGCAAGGATAGAAATTGAACATGGGAAACATTTGTAGCCAAATTAAAATAAAAAAAATCTACTTGTTGATTATCAAATTGGGTTGTTTAGAAGACTTCAAAATCTTAAGCAAAAGGAGTTAGAAGTGGAGTATACTAAAGAATTATAAATTGACAATAAGAGTTGGTCATATTGAAGATGATAAGGAGAAGGAGGTGAGATACATAAATGGAATAAGGTTATCCATACAAGATGAAATTGGTATGATTCAAATCAGAACAGTTGAAGAAGCATATCAATATGCACTCAAGGTAGAACAAAAGTTGACTTGCAATCAATAAAAAAATTCCATAGAAAGAGGATAATTATCTAGAGCAAGAGAAAAATAAAATAAGGATAGAGGGAAGCATATGCAAGAAGGAGAAGTTAGTACTTCTCAAAGTGATTTCAACCAAAGTACCCAAGAAAATGGTGAATTGTCAAAATAACAAGGTGGATTTACTAGAGGAAGAGGACATGGTTTTAATGGTAAGTATTATAGGAGCTTGGAAGGGCGTAGCAAACCAGTGGGTATGGAAAGGAAGCCTATAACTAAATTGCACAATAATATGAAGAGGATTGTTTCATCAAAGCACCTGTAGAAACTAGAACAAGGAGAGTCACTTATGATGAAAATGATATTGTTAAAACCAGTTAAGGAGGTGTATGAACCAATGCAAAGAAGTATTTTTAAAACAATATGCAAATCAAAAGGTAAGTGTTGTAAGGTCATTATGGACAATGGGAGTACATATAATTTAGTGTCTACAGATATGGTAAAAAAACTTGGGTTAAAGACGATTGAACACCCAAATCTATATAAAGTATAATGATTGCAAAAGGGACATCAAAATTTGGTGAGTGAGCAATGTATGATAGACTTCCAAATTGATTCTTACAAAGATAAGATACTATGTTATGTTATACCTATGGATGCTTGTAATGTATTTTTGGGAAGGCCACAACAATTTGATAGAAAGGAAATGCATGATGGTAGAGTGAACACTTACACTATTTAAAATGATGGTAAGAGGTACACATTAAGTCCATTGAAGGACAAAGGAGAAATGTGGATAATAGTCCTATAGTGTGCATGGATACCAAAAAATAATCCTTGAATAAAATTAAGAAGGAAGCATATTTTTCTTTTATCGCTAAAGCCATAAAAGAAGGGATAATGGATAAGATGTATGAAGTACCATATGAATTGAAGGATTTGTTGAAATAATATGTAGAGATTATTTCAAAAGAGGGTTTCCACCCATACAGAGAATCAATCATCACATAGATTTTAGTGATAGATTGAGCTTACATCATAATACAATGTATAGGATGATGTCAATGGAGAATGAGGAGGAAAAGGTAGAAACAAGTAAGAGAATGAGCATTGGAAAGAGGCAGATAACCTAAGTCACCAATAGTTTTGATGATGAAGATGAATGTGTAGTGATTCAAGTTGTAGATAAGGAGAAATGAAATATAAAAGAAATGATAAAGAGACAATAGAGAAAGATGAACCTCATTAGGTCATTGATGACTATGATGAAGTTAATATTGTAGAGGAACATAGTGGTGATAAAGAGTTTGGGTGATTTGAAAGATACACCAAAGGTATTAGATCCAAGTTAATGAGAAAAATAGGATATGATGGAAAAATATTGGGAATATATGGGCAAGGTATGAAAATATCCATAATGCCAAAAATAAGGCCAAGGAATGAAGGCCTTGGATATACAAGTCAAGCAAAAAGTAATGAGACTAAATTTATGAGAAGAGAAATTAGTAAAAAGGATGAAGGTCCTAGGATGGGTTGTTGTAGTTAGTGTGAAATATCTAGACATGTAGCAACTAGATTTTGGAACCTACATCATTGTGAGATTTGTGGATGACATAATCACTTCAACATAAGGTGTTGGCACAAATAGGAAGCAACAAACAAAATACATGGTGATTGCAATTGAATGGATGTGATAGAATAGGATAAAGTGAAACAAATATTAAGTGCATTCTATAAGAGAAGATTTTATTTTAAAAGGAAGGAAAGGACAAGATAGAAAATGTGACCTTTTGAGGACAACCAATCTAAAATGGTAATATCTTGGAAGAATAATTCACATTCATGAGCTATAGCTCATGAGATATTTCCTCTTACTTGAAAAACATGATGTGGGAACATCCAAAAATAATAATTAAATAGTTGCAAAACGGTTAGTATTGCTAAGTATTTCTTATAAAATGGGGAAGAAGAGGAAAAGACATTCTAGAAGATGAGAAGACTAGGGAAATATAAGAGTAAGAGGAATAAACAAAAATAGGTAGAAGAGATATAAAAGATAAAAGGGGGTATGCATATAGGGTTACTTATTTTATGCATGGAAACAGAGGAAAACTAAAGAAAATGAAGAGGTAAAAAATATGTAATATACAACCAAATGGCACATTGTAATAACAATAACTTTACATGTTGAATCTGCATGTGTCTAAATTGTAATTACATTTGATGTGGTAGATTATATAAACTAGTATTTGTGTGGGATTGCAAGTGTGGACAAGTTATTATTGCAGTCTACATGATGGTGCTATTCAAATATGAATTATTGTTCAAGTGAATATGATTAATGAGCAGGCATGCATACAAAATGTATTGTTTGTAAGATTGAAATAAACATGTGATTATTGTTTTTACAAGACCAGGATACCGTGCAATCTGTTAGAGTTAGATTATATTACATCATTTAGGTCATGTAAATGTACCACCTTAGGTACATAGAGTAGGAGACTACTTTAGGGGGAAGCTATCTAGTTACTTCAAGCAATGTAATAAATGCACAAGTGGCAATGTGCAAGGTGTCCCTTGTACAACTAGGTAGAGTGTTGGCCAAGGAATCTATCTTCCTATATAAATGGTCTCATAGTGCTAGATTATAGATCAAATCAAGTTCTTATTTAGTGCAGTGTAGTAGATAGTGGTGCTCCCATATGGAGTTCCATGTAGCTCTTTAGGTCATAATAATGGAGCGTCCATTTCCTCCATACTACATTGTAATTTCGTTATTTCTATTTATAGCATATTTTAGTCATATTGCAAACTCATTTTGTTTCATATTTATTGCATCCTATTAGGACATGTGTTAGATTTCTCCCATTGCATATATCCTCAAAAGCTAACAGTGGTATCAAAACCACGATGAATTGATATAGGAGGGCCTACATCCATCATAGTTCCTCTTTGGAATTTTGGAAAGTGGACTCACTAGAGTGCACCGCCACTTGCAAAATTCATCATAAGAGAAGTCTAGTAGGTTAAGAGGAATAGGAAGAGTTACTATTACTATTGATTAGCCTACATCTTTGCAAATCGGATCTGTTGTTGTGCATCACTACATGTAGAAGTTGTTATTAGGAATTTATAGATAGAAATAGCCTCAGTATTCAACATGATTAGAAAAGTGAGGACTAAAATAAATCTTAGTTGCAAAAATTTTTATATTACATTTGACTAGAGTCTTTCCACAAAGTTGTATAAAAACTCATGAAGACTAGGATTCAACATTCATACCACTAGATTGACAAATCAACTAGTGGATATTATTATCTCCAGATTTATAAGTTCTTCCATTCTAGTTTCTAATAGCTTATTGTAGGAAAAGGAGATTCAATAAAAATTTGGGAAGCTTCCTACAAGAGAATTAGGAATAATATCTTCAAGAATCATTCTAGCACTTGCAACAATGAGGAGAAGATGGAAGATTTCAAATACCTTGAAGAAAGGTCTCATTACAAGAGTTGCAATCTGACAAATTATAGAAGTAAATAAAAGGCCACAATAGCCTTATAGAAAAATCAAGGAAGAAGAGACTCCATAAGGTAAGTCAAAGAAGGAGATAGGATATTTGTGATCTCCATTCAAGTTTGATACCTATAGAATGTAGAAGAAGAAAATGCCATAGTAGCCTTAATTCTAAAGAAAAATTTAGAAAAGAATTCTTGATTCAGAAGATAAATTCTTGATTCAGAAGATAAATTCTTGATTCAAAAGAATACTCCAAAGAAGAGTTAGAAAAGAATTCTTGATTCAGAATATAAATTCTTGATTTTGAAGAACACTCAAAAATAATAATTAGAGAAGAATTCCTCATTCAGAAGATAAATTCTTGATTCAAAAGAAAAATCTAGAAAATATTTCTTGAAAAAGACTCCTGAGAAGAGTCCAAGAAATAGGAGATTGGTGATCTCCTTTACTGATTAGAGACTTCTTTCAAGAGAATTTGAAGAGATCCTAATTAGATCTCATTGACAAACTTCCATTCCTAGAAGAAATAGAAGGACTAAGAGAGTCTTGTGAAAATCTAGAAGTAACAGAATCAGAGATCCAAGAAGAAGATCTCATCACCAACACTTCCAGAAGCAGAAGGTTGAACAAAAGGTCCTAGTTGGAAGACCAGAGAATTTGCAATATAGAAGACCTTGGAGAGGTCTCAAGGAAGAAAAGAAGGCTTGAAGAGCCTCATTGTAGAGTTTATAGAAGCATCATCAAAAAATTTTCTAGGAGAACTCATTGGAGAAATCCACTACCAAGGAGAAGTTCCTAATAGTGAAGGACTTGGGACAATTATCGCCATCCAAAAACAAGCCCAAGAGATGAATAATTTAGAAAGAAGTGCCAAATACAGAAGAAGAATCCAATGAATACCTCAAGACATCCAAAATCTTAAGAAGAAGATTTGGTTTGAAGTTAGAATTCAACAAGAAGCTTGAAGGAAGATTCAGACAGAAGAATCCTACCAAATCCATGATATTTGGATATTACCTCTCATAGCAAGGAGGCATAGTTCAAAGAAAGGAGTTCTATAAATCTACAATAGAAAAGCAGAGATCACTGGAAGGATCAAGACACCAAATCCAAGGCTAAAGATAGAAAGTTCAAGGCTATAGTTTGGTGAAGCAGGAACCTATTCTGTATAGCCAACAAGAAGTTGCAAATTCAACCGTTGTAAGGTAGCAATTTGGTCAATCAAAAATTCCAAGATCTACATCTACTTTCAAAGCCATCAAAGAGGCAAGCAACTAGGATGCAATTAGTTGAACTTCAAATTAGGGTTCATTATCAAATTACATTAAGCATCATATTTGGATTAAAAGTTGTAAAAAGATAGATTGCATCATAGTCTTCAAAGTGCAAAAACAAAAAATTCATTTTACGGGTTATTTGCACATTATATAGGAGTTGGATATTTTTGAAATAAAGAAAATTATCATCTACCTATTTGCTATCTAGAAAGCAAAAATACTATATCCTACAATATTGATTGTAGTAAAAATTTATAGAATATTCATTAAGGGTAAATTACAGGTTACTCTTAAAAGTTGCAAAGATTATTAAGTGCATCTAAAATTATTATGAGAGTTTATTTACTAGAGCAATAAGGTGATATTATTGTTACCATTAAAAGTGCATTGGCACTTTACTAGTTGTTATCTAACTAGTTACTATTAAGGATTTTTGTGTGTTTTGATCTAAGGACACAAAATAAATATATTATCAAGGTGTCTATAAACACCATTTAATGCACAAAATCGACAACATTTAGTATCCAAAAGAAAGCCACCATTTAAATTAGCCAAGGAGCTAAGAATCGAGACTTGGAGAGTCTCAGATTTAAAAGAGCACTTAAGATTTCATTAAAAGAATAAGTGTAAAAATTTTTGCTTCAAAAGGGTGCAAATTATTAGCTTGGTTTTACTCTTACTAAATTTACCAAGAAAAAGAAATTACTAAAATAAAAGAAGCATCTCAAAAAATGATATTTGTCCCATTATATTGGTGTAAAATCTATCTAATATAGGCACCATTCTTGTCCATTCAAGAAGGATAACATGTCTTAGAATACAATGACCATCATTCAAGAAGGTATAAGTGCAGGTTTCAAGCAATAAAATAAAGCTGATGATAGGTACATATTTCTCAAATCTAAGGTGTCAAAAGACACCATTGCTCCACATCAAAGCATCTAGAAGTAAGCATTCACCTGCAATATCAAAACCCACAGAAGACCATTAATCAATCTGCATCTACATGGATGAAAATAACAACAGAGAGTTCCATACTAAGGGGTGCTCATCTATGTAAAATAATAGGCGTCTATCAATGTGGAACAAAGCTACTACGAAAAGGGCTATTTACACTAGAAAGGAGCACAAAAATTAGTATGTAGAAAGCATAGAGAATAAGGGAAAATGTTCTACATACAAGAAGAAGAATGCCCAAAAAATGAAGCACCAAGATCAGCTACTACGACATCATTAAAAGCTCCATGGAATCGAGGAGCATCATAGCTAGCATCATATAACGTCCTCATCAAACTGCTTACAAAGGAACAAGTTGCTTGTTGTCCAAGAAATTAAGCAAGCCAAGGAACAAGCATACGAAAGGGTAAGATGAATTATAAGAGTCTTTATCAAGTGTTATAGTAGAGGTCTACATGCAAAGACCTTGAGTGCCACTTGGCACAGATATTCTAAGGTGTCATCTTGATTATTAACAATCAAGAAACTTTAAGCACCTAGGCAAGAGGAGTTACAAATAATATTAAAGAGGTTATGTATGTTATCCTGGCATAAGCATTGGAATAATTCCAATTTGTAACTCCCATTTTCCACTTGTCCAATAGGAGGAAGATTCCATTCTATTTAAAGCACCCAGCTTGGAGAAAGCTGAAGAGAACAAAGTCAAGGCAAAGTCGATCATTGAAGAGAGCAAAGTTAAAGCAAGTTCGTGCATTGAAAGTTGAGTTCGTAATAACAGAAGGAGTTGAGATCATGGAAAAATTATACAGTAGTATGAGCATTATAGGTGTAGGAGGAAAAGAGCATTGAATTCTCCCAATCAAAGCGATCAATCATCCAAGCAGTACAGTCAAATAAATTAGTTGTCATCCAAGGTAAATAAGAAGACTACACCCATACATTGGAGAAAATGGTTAAAATTGAACTTAAGAGTGCTGCCATATATGTCTAAGAATCAACGGTAGATACATAGAGGTTTGGGGTATCACAAAGGTATTACTACATATTATTCTAATTATCTTTCATTAATAGGGAGATATAAGGTTGAAAAATCAAGAGAAATCAACCACATTTGAAAGGAATATAAAAAAAAAGGAATAGATATAAATAACCTAATATTTTTAATTTAAATCATAGGAGAAATAAGGATTCCTACCTGGATAGATTAATTATCTAACATTACAAATAACATTGTTTTCTAAAATTCCATATTAGGGATTTGTAATGAATACCACACAAAAATAGATAGTTGGAATTTATAAACATAAAATATCAAATTACTAAAGGCTATAAAAGAAGGTTCTATAAGAGAAAATAAAGAGTTGGAAACCAATTTCTATACTTGTCTCAAACTTACTTTAAAGGGACAAAAGAATTCCAACCAATAGAACCTCATTAGAATAGAAGGTGCTTAAGTTCAATAGGAGAAATAAGGTATAAAAGAAGTTGACATTTGTTATTTAAAAAAATTTACAAAATCAACTCTAGACTGAACTATTATTCTCAAAAGCAATTTATCTATCATTCAACATATCCAAAATTACTAGGGAGACATAAGGCATTCTACAAAACTTTATAATAATAGCATTCATTCAAAATTTATCAAGTACTCAACCCACTTGGGAATCATAAGGTGCCTACAAATCCTTCAAGGATTCTATTTAATCAAATATCTTAACTAGGGAGATATAAGAAAGCCTACAAAACCTAAAGGTACTATCAAATCAAGCTCATAACTAGGAGTTATAAGGTAGACCACTTAGTAGATTCTATCTCATGAGATTCTATTCCAATCAAATCATTTTTTCAAATAAAGCTATAAGATGTCCACCTCAAGTAAAACAACAAACAATGACATGAACAACACTATTAGAAAAGAAAGATCAAGTATCATAAAAAGTGGAATTAAGAATTCACTCAAAAAATCTGAAGGAAACTTAGATCCTATTTCAAAAAGGATATATAATGAAGCCCTAAAATATAGTTTTGAAACGATGGAGCACTCTCTACATGCTCGACTCCGTGAAGCAATTGACAGTGAAAAGAATGACATTCAATTTACTTTAGAATATGGAAGCATACTATACATGGCACTGCTTACATTCAAATGTTATAAGGATGAAAATGTAGTATTGAAAGGATTGATAAAATTACTTAAGCTAAAAACCAAGATGGATGAATCATCATTAAAAAATTTATTTCAATGCTCATGCAGTATTAGTACTTCAAGTTAACTCAAAATCTTATCATGATGCTCTAAGTGTATGTTTAGAAGCTTCTATACATGACACAAAGAGTTATTACAAGGACAAAATCAAAGAGAAAAACTCTTTGTAAGAATTAGGTGATAGCACATCCACCTATGAAAGTACTAATTCCAATAAAGAAGAAGAAGAACCAATGCAAGAAGGCATACAATGCAATGTGAATTAAAGAGGACTGAAGCAACTGAAGAAGAACCTGATAAAATCAAAGACAAGACAAAGAAGAAGATCCATATTGAAGATTGAAATCTTTAATACCCAAATAATGTAATACATGGGGTGCTAGAGTTAGAGCATATTACATCATTTGGGTCATGTAAACGTATCACCTTAGTTACATAGTTAGAGTAGGAGATTACTTTAGGGGAAATTTAGCTAGTTACTTCAAGCAATGTAATAAATGCACAAGTGATATTGTGCAAGGTGTCCCTTGTATAGCTAGGTAGAGTGTTGGCTAAGGAATCTATCTTCCTATATAAAGGGCCTCATAGTGGTAGATTATAGATCAATTCAAGTTATTATTTAGTGTAGTGTAGTAGATAGTGGTGCTCCCATATGGATTACCATGTAGCTCTTTAGCTCATAGTAATGGAGTTTCCATTTCCTCCATACTACATTGTAATTTTATCATTTCTATTTATAGCATATTTTAGTCATATTGCAAATTCACTTTATTTTACATTTATTGCATCTTGTTATGACCTATGTTAGATTTCTCCCATTTCATATATCCTCAAAAGCTAACATGATCTAGATCCCATGGAAGAACCAAATGATAAAATCATCATCTTGAGACATTACCATCCCAAAGTGTCACCTACTTAAGCATTACCATCTTGTAGAAATTACCATCTTGATACATTATCATCTTAACATAATGTTATCTTGGATATCACCATCTTGATCTTGATCTTGTCATTGATGTCAAAGGAGGTCATTTTCATAGGGAAGGAGATATCATCATCTCATAGTATTACTGTCACAAGATGCCATCGTCATATAGAAGAGATACATCATCATCACAAGATATTATCATCATAAATAGTGTCATCATCTTGATCCTTGTCATCTTGTGCAATGGAATATTGAAATAATAAAGGAGTATAATCCTAGGAAGTTGTCTTACAAGTGGAAGTTACCTCATGTGGAATTTTCCCTGAGTGGAAATTACCTCATGACGTACAAGTGGAAATTGCATTGTACCCTACAAGTAGAAGTTGCATCATGTTATACAAGTGGAATTTGCACTGGCTTGAAAGCATTGTTGTCATATACATCCAAATTAGAATGAAACTAAATGTTACACTATTTTTATTAGTGAACCATGAACTATGTGCTAATTGTGGAGGTCATCCTTTAGTGGATACCTTTTTCTTATCAACATCAATTTTCCACCTTGGATGTTGTTGTTGTGTTTGTGTATATCGCTACTGATTAGATTAACATTGACTCTATTAATATCTTTGAATAGGTTTGTGTACTTAATTCCATTGATTTAGATAACTATATTTATAATATCTAGTGATATGACCTTCTTTGTTACATATGTAACAATATCTTCTTTTCCATTTTGGTTGATGTTGTGATGATGAAGTAGTAAAGCTTCTTATATTATTTGGCAATTTTTTAATCAGAATATTAGCATTATTTATCATTTATTTCTTGCTTGGTTTTCTATTTCATATTCTTTAAGTATGTTGACCAATTCATCAAATGACACATTTTTTTTTAGTACTTGAAGATATGTAACCAATGTTTTAAATGTATTTGGAAGTGCTCTGATTATGACTTGGATAAGAAATTTTTATTCCACTTTCTCTCTCATAGTTTTTAACTTAGATTTCAACTATGCTATCCTTTTAAGAAAATGTTCTATATTTTTTTTGATAAGAAATATTTTAAATTAAAAAATGGGGCATTTGAAAGACACCCCAACGCCTTGATACAACAGAAAACTAGAAGAAAAAAGAGACAAGGATAAACCAAGAGGAACTAGAAAAGGATGCTCAAAAGGAACAAAATGCATCCTAACCGAAATAGGAAGAAGAGAGGAACCCTTACAATAGACCCAAAGAGAGGGCCACAACAAAAAATCCAACCAAAACAAAACAAGCAGAATTATTATTGAAAAGGAGGTACATCAGTTTGCATAGGAGATTACCATCATAAATTTTTAATGAATACAGTTGTGATTTAAGTGTAAAATAGTAGCTTTATTTTTTCCTTCAAATATTGTGCATAATTTATCCCAATCACTTTTTAAAGTTTCAGCTTCACTTATGTGTGCTTGAATCTCATCTAATATATATCTATATCTATATATATATATATATATATATATATATATATATATATATATATATATATATATATATATATATATATATATATATATATATTTATTATTAGCATCATATTTTTTGCATCTTCATCTTTATATTTACGTCTTCCAACTTTATCTTCAAGAATATTTTTATCTCCAGTTTTTACTTTCCATAGTTTCTTAACAATAAGTATTGATTTCATCTTATTTTTCCATGGGGTGAAGTTAGGTCCTTTTAGTAGTTGAGAGTCTTAAAAAAATATATTTGTATTTGCCATGATGTAATTTTCCTCAAATGTAATTCTACAACAATTCACTTTTGAATAATATAATTCACTGCTATAATTAATTTCCTTTGTAGTTGAAATTATTTTTACTCCCAAATTTTTAATTATTTTTCCTTCAAATTATATTATTTTCTTCTTTTCTTAAATCAATTAATTTTTCCTCAAATAATTCTTTTCAATTTTCTTAACCTTCCTTTAATAATTCCAATTAATTTTCTTTCAAATAGTATATTTTCTTCAAATAATAAATAATTCCTTTCAACATGAATCAAATTCCCTTTCTTATATCTTTTCTTTTCTCTTTATTTAATCTTATTTAAATAATTATTCTTCTCACTTTAATAATTTTTCTTTCTTTCAATCTTCAATATAAATAATTTCTTTTCAATTAATATAACTTTCTTTCCTTCAACAATTATTCTTCTTCACTTTAATAATTATTCTTCCCCCTTTAAATAATTATTCTCTTTCTATAAATTTCTTTATCAATATCAATATTTTCTCACTCTTTCCTTTGCTTTCCTTTCAACCATTATATTATCAAATATTTTAACTAATCTCCTTTAAACTTTAATTTCACCTTATTCTATCACCAAATAAATAAATTAGGGTTTACCTTAGCAATTTATGTGCTCTATCTAATATTTTCATGTGCTCAGACCTGTCAACTCACAACAATCTAGGACTTTGTTTTTTACATTGTGTGTTACACTCAATGCCTACAATTTGGCATTCCCCCTCCAACAATCAACGTTTCCTCTAAATGTTACACATATTATCCACAACTTGAGCATTACCTACACATTTTGTCTACTTCAAATATTTTTTTCTAGGCTAATACTTTTGCTTTGTTTGGCTTGTATATTCAATTCTTTTGTTGCGTTTATCTTCTCCTGTGTTTTCTTCCACACTCTCCTTAAACTTAATGTCCTACTTGAATGTTAAAAATGATCCAATATTCAATAATTTGTAAGAAATATAATTCAAATACCTATCAATGTTGAATATGCTCGCTTCTCCTTTCCTTGAATCTTCTTATTACTCATTAAACTTAGTTGTGCCTTATCTTCTTTTCTTTCTTTCTCACAATATGCTTTTCTTTATATTGAACTTTCTCAAACATGGCTTCCTCTCCTCATGTGATGTTCTTCATGTGGATAAACTTGGCTTCTCTCACAAACTCTACTCTTCCTCCTAAGTGCTTCATGAAGAGAAAAAGGTCTGATAAACTAAATCTAGAAAAATAGTAAATATAGAATAAAAGGAAAGAAGAAGAAGATAACAGATACACACATAACATAGTATTTCACTTGGAAAATCCTTATGAGAAAAAACCCAACATAGTATTATCTTCTTATTGTATAAACTTAACCATATTCTATACAATAATGTTCATCTCTAATATCCCTTTAAACTTTTATGCAAGTGCAATTAAAATAACAACACAAGAACAAATTTTACAAATACCATGGGCAACAAACCATGGGTTCAAATATTTATCCCTAAACAACCCATATGGGTGTAAAACAACTTAAGAAACCCTAAAAATTCTATTGGAGGTTGTCACCCCTAAAATCCTATTTAAGGTTCGACCTGGGCCCAAACCCCAACAAGGATACATAGAGAGTGTCTAGTACCTTTTAGAGCTAACCCCACCATAATAACATGGAAAATATTCAAAATATTTCCAAAATTATTCCACTTGTTGAATACTTTCCATACGGGCCAAAAACTATAATTATCAACTATCAAGGGCAACCATACCCATAGATATTCTACACCAAAATTTGTTTTGAGCAGGTACAACCTTTGTTAATGAATTAGCAAAATTATTCTCTGTATCTGTTTTCTCTAGCATCACCCAATTACCTTCAACCATCTCTCTCACAAAATGGTACTTGATATCAATATATTTTTATCGATCATGAAAACCAATATTGTTGGCCAAAAATATTGCACTCTGATTGTTACTATTAACTCTCATAACCTTTTGCTTAAGACCAAATGTTGAACACAACCTCTATAGCCACACTGCTTCTTTACAAGCATGAGTTGCAATGTAATCTACCTTTGTTGTGAACAAATAAAACACTGATTGCTTTTTACTCATCCAACTTACTACCCCTCCAAATAGTTTGAACACATAAATACTCATGGATATTCTCTTGTCTAGATATTTATCCCAGTCAGCATCTACAAAACCTTGTAGATTTATAATATTACTCTCTATATTTTCCTTGGTAACAAATAGCATAGTTTGAAGTTCCATATAAGTATCTGAATATCTTTGTAGGCAACAAATCCACCTCCTAGAAGAAGAAGAAGAAGAAATAAGTTTGAAATTGCATAAATTTGTCAAATGTACAGTTTTGTGAAAATGTACAATGTAGGGTTGTAAATGTACAATTGTGTAATTGTACAATTGGTCCTAAATTTACAATTAGAAGTCAAATGAAATTAAGTTGAAATGTGCATTTAGGTTAATTTGATAAAAATCACATTAGACTTAGGAAAACCTTAATGAACTAATTGTTTTGTGGGAAGGCAGATGTGAATAATGGTTGTCTTAGGAACTACTTTGGAAAGGCCTTGACAAGCATTATAAGGCCCTCCAATTTAATTTTTATGGTTGTTCATTCTCATGGAAATATTGCTCATCTAATATTATTGTTGATGCTCATTAAAGTTCATGATTGTGGATTGATATGCATCATACGATAGTATTTTTCACCATTCTCTCCGTTACAGATAACATAGTAGCCTATATTATGGATTTTTAGTAATTGTAATTGATGTTATGTATGTTACTAGAAATTTTGGATTACCCATTCTATGCAAGTATGGCCAAAGTGATATTGTACATGGATGAACCCATAATGGAAATGAAGTATTGATGATTCCTAAATCTTATATGATCACTATGAATGCACATAATATTAAATTGTTGATGTTGCAAGTGGTATTAAGACATTTGTATGTTACTATATGACTTATGGACATGCACAATAAGTCACAATAAGTACGATTGATGGCAATAGCCAGAGGTAGTAATTTTAAACTTGCATATAGGAAAACTAGGTTGGTAATCTTACTAGAAGAATAGCCAATCCTTACTTTATCTAGAATTCAGTGTGTAAGTTGAAAAATCTACAATTATGTAACTACAATAAGGGTTTGGTGAAATCATACAGTCAACCAACCAAACCGTACAACTTTTCATTTTTCTTATTTTAGGAGTGCAACTACATAGTTAACCTTACCAAAGGAGAAAAACAAGGGTTTAGAAGTGAATGATTACAAAACAATTAAATTTTATCTACAAATTGACTTCTAGTAAATTGTATAAGTGGTAAATCATAAATCTTAGGGTGTTGTACAATTTGGATCGTACAAATGTATGATCTGGGACCATATAGTCACTTTTTGTAAGTTTTGGAAATGTACAATGGTAAATCGTAGAACTGTATGATTTGGACCAAATTAATTACAAAACTTTGGAATTCATACCAAAACCTTCCAATTCATCTCCCTCTTTAGGAATACTCCCCCTTGTGCTACATTTGGTGTTGTTTCCTATCAAAATTAGGTACAATTATTGTAATAGGTCCATGATTGATAATTTTGAGTAAGAACCATTTGGAGGTGAATGAAAAATACAAGTTTGCAAATATGTGAGAGATAGAATCAAGGAGAGGAGAAAATTCTAGTAAGAAGTACAAGAATTGCTCAAAGAGAGAATGTGAACAACTCTATACAAAATACGAACAAACTAGTGGTACAACAAGTATAGACTTTGGATGAAGAAGATATTGAAAGGTGGGAGACATTGCTGATAGAAACAAAATAAGGGATATAAGAGTCACCAAGAGTCGAGGAGAATGTTGGCATAAGAGGAGACATTGACAAAGAAAATATGTGAGGATATAATGAGAGGATGGTAACACTTGAACAAGTGATATGAAGGTTGCAAAGAGGTGCAAAGAATAAGATTTAGGCACTATAGCAACAACATGAAAGGTATTAGGAAATAGGACCAGGGCCACAATTGACATACCGACAAAGGTCATGAAGTAAGGACATATAGGAGGTCAAGAGATGATTGGTTGGTGAGAACATGGTACCAAGGATAGAAAAATCTAATGAGGATCAATATAGTGAATCACCCACACAAAAGAGGAATCAGTTAAGGATTCCAAAGGATACTTCATCAAGTGATGAAGGAGAAAACTCACCAATGGCTAACATAGCCATTGTTGGATATTTTGAGTCCCTAAGTCAAAGTTGTCATTGATGTCACCGGATGAAGTCATCATTAATGTCAAGGACTTAGTCAAGAAACAAAGTTGTCAAAGTTGTCATTTGATATCCAAGAAGAAGCTTCAAATAACGCCAAAGGTCAAGAGAAGTTAAAGGCAAAAGGGCTCCATAATATTTTAGTTTTATATGGAAGCTTAGTTTAAAAGGCGTTTCATAAAAAACTAAGGAGGCTTATTGCAAAGTTAAAAAGGAGATATAATATTTATTTTATAAATTATTTAAATTCAATGTGAATTTAAATTTTATAAATAATTGTTACTTATAACAAGTTATGCAATGAGGACTTAATAATACCAAAGGTTTGTAAAAGAATTAATTTATAATATTTAATTTCAAAAGAATTTAAATAAATTATAAATTAATAAAGTCTAAAGCACCCATGTTCTATAGTTGGAAGAAATTTGAAGCACCGATGCCACGTGGTTTAAAGAAAATTTGAAGCGTTGGCGTATTCAAACAAATGTGGAAATTATTATATAAACCATGCCCAAGGGGCATTGATTTTTCATCCTTGCTTGAACAAAAACTTGCATGTGAATTGGAGCTCATAAAAAAGATTGTAAAATTTGTGTTTGTGTATGCCAGTGAATAGAAATAAAAGGAAAGGCACAGATCAGTTGAAAGCCATCCAGGAAATGTGGCCTAGTGGCAAGAGGGCAGTGGCTAGAGTGCTTGGATGCAAGGAGACCAGCGTTCAAAACATGGAAAATATGCTTGGCAGTTGTGTTGGGTTGAAGGCACCAAAGGCAAGGCACACGTTTTGCAAAACACAAGGCGGGGATACTTTTGAAGTGCGTGGTGCTTCCCACTCTCCAAGCGAGCGCGTAGCTCACATGGTGGTTGGAGCCGTGGCTAAGGCATTGATTGTGGACTGTGTTGAGGGTTCAAATCTCTCCAAAGGTAAGGTAATTAAATTTTAAGTATTTTTAATATTGCCTAAAGTTGGGAGTTAAAAGGGGTTGCTAGTTGGAAATAGTTGAAAGGGTTGCTTGTTGAAAATTATTTTTAATAAAATTTGGATTTATAAGGAGTTTGATTTTATTTTTAAATAAAGTATTAATTATTATATTTGCATATGATTTTATTTTTAAAGGGACTTTTGCCAAAGAGATTATTATGAAGGTGTTGGATATTATTTTAAAGTTGGAGTGATAAGGCGTATTTTGTTTGATATTATTTTGTATTGTGATTCATTGAGAAAATTATTATATTCTAACCTTTCTTGAGATTGGCAAAGAAGTGATTGTGAGTGTGGCATATTTGTGAGGTCTACTCCTTGTCAAGCAAAAGGTATGGGCAAATTCTTCCTTGGTTGAGTTGATTGGTTAAATTTTGGAAAATAAGTTTGGAGTGAAAAGGACTTGATTAGGGTTTCCTTTTGAGTGTGTTTGGGTAATTGCTTCAAGTTCTAGAATAAATAAGTGTGATTAAAACCTTGTTTGATAAGAATAGTTGTTGAAGCCATTGGTTGTGTGAAGAACTTGAGTTAGGGTTTTGCAAAGATCATGAGTATCATTGTTATGTGAAGATTATTTTATAAGCATTGTTGTTGAAGTGAGTTGTTGTGCAAAGAACTTGAACTAGGGTTTGAAAAGAACATGAGTATCATTGTTATGTGATATTTGTTGTTAAGAATTATTGGAAACATTTTGAGTTGGTGGTTATATGCTTGGACTAGGGTTTTTGAGAAAGGGGTGTTTTATTAAGTGATTGGTTGAGTAGAGTTAGTTGAGCCTAGTCAAGTGGTTGTTGAAGTGATTGTTCAAGTTCCACAAGATAAACTATTCTATATTTTGATTGAGCATTAAGTGTAGAATATATTGAGTCTTTAACAATTCTCTTTATGTTTCTATGAGATTGGACAAGTTATGTGTGGACTTATTAAACAAATTTGAGGGATTTTAATGTACTCTACTTAGGCCCTATGATGTCTTTACCTTCGAGAGTAAACTAAATAAAAATATGTTTTGGCCATATCTCACTCATCCGGACTCGGATTGAGCTAAAATTTTGAGGGTAGATGCCTGGAAAACCCTAGAACGTCTCCACCAATTTTTAGGTCATTTGGAGCAACACAGATCCTAGCGCATCCATATGTGTGAACAAGATTTTTGGCAAGCGGTTGTGCGAGGGTTTCATCTGGGTTGAGTGCAAGCAGCTACAGAGATTGGTTTTTAGGGCCTTCGGGCCCTAGAGACCAATATTTTTGTGGTTTATGCTCAATATTTTAGCAAGATATGTTGCAGGGAATCCAATATGGGTTAGAAATTTATCTTTCAATAGATCATGTTGTGAACTTGAGTGACAACGACTTCCAATTTGCTGCACAAAAGAAAAGTGAAAACCATACCTTTCCATGGCGTCTAGGGCAAGGATTAAAGAGATCTCGAAACAAGTTTCAAGTAGCTGATCAAAAAATGGCTCAGATCTCAAGTGAATCTGGTGCTAAGGTGCACCCACAAAATAATTCTACTGTGAAAACCCCTATCAAGGGTAAGAATTTTGAAGACTCAGCCCCAAAAATGAATTTTAGGGATGCCCTCCATGGTGGACAACCTCAACCCAATGCTAATATTAATCTTAGGGCTTCCCATAAACCTCTAAGAATGCCTAAGATTGATCCCAGGAAAATGGAGTCAGGATGTCTTAAAGCAGTTGATGGAACTCCTATTGTTAAACTTGATATGGGTAACATTCAGACTAGCATTGAAGATTTGGAAAAAAGAGGACTAATTTGTCGGTTCGTGGGTTTTCATCCAAGCCTATCTGCTTTCAAAGTCTAGGCAATAATGTGAAAACTAAAGGTGAGTTACAAATCTCTATTTATCCAAATGGTTATTTTCTTGTTTTATTTGCTAATAATGAAGATAGAGAGAAAACTTTTCAAGGGGGTCCTTGGTTTTGTGGAAGGGCAGGGCTTTTCATGAAGCCCTGGCATACTAAATTTAAAGTCGAAGAAGAGATGCCTTCTATAGCTCCTGTGTGGGTTAGAATTTTTGGCCTCCCTATTGAATTTTGGAATCCTACTATTTTTTCTTCAATTGGAAACTCTTTAGGAACTTTTATGATGACTGCTGATTGTACTCAAAATTTTGAACATATTATTTATGCTCGAATTTGTGTTTTAATGGATTTTGACAAACCCCTACCTAAAAATATCACATTACAATTTGGGGAAGACACTTGGGAGCAAGTAGTGGACTATGAGAACATTCCTTTTCGTTGTAGAATTTGCCATGAATATGGTCATTTGGCTAGTGCTTGCCCAAACAAAATTCCTGATCAAAAGAAAGAAGATATAAACTCAACAGGTTTCCAAATGCCTAAGAAGAAGAACACTAAAAAAAACTAGTTATGAAGGATCAATCAAAGTCATCTGCTAATATGTTTGAAATCCTTTCAACAAATGATGTCCCAAGTGAGGAAGAGGAAATAATGGAAACAAAAATCTTAGAAACACAATTTAAAGATGAAGGGAAGAACTTAGAGACAAACCAACAAATCAAAGGTTTTCAACAAAAAAACAAGGGAGAAAATTTACACAAGAAAAACAATCTTTCAAATGTCAAAACTTCAAATAATACAGGTCCCAATATAGACTCTGTTGAACCCTCTAGTAAAATTTTGGTTGTGTACGAGCATTCTTCAAGGTTAGAAGCCATCTCAGATTCAATTGGAGTAAGTCAAGAAACAAGGAAAAAAACTGAAGATGGATTCTAATCAAAAAGCAGGTCGCAAGACCAATCAATATCATATGGTAAAAGAAGGTGAAAAGCTTGTAGAGGAAGGTAAGATTAATGCCCTTCCCAAATTTTTTAGCCCTGGTGTTAATGAAGATCATCACTTGGAATATTAGAGGACTCAAAGGGAGTCTTTCAAAACAAAATGAAATTAGAAGAATGATTCAGATAAATCATCCACATCTTGTTTTCCTTCAAGAAACGAAGATGTCAATGGAGGATATGGACTCAATTGCCAATAAAATTTGGCCAGCTGGAAAAGTGGTTTCCCTCAGTTCCCATGGGACTTCTGGGGGCATTGCTTGTCTTTGGGACCCAAAAGAGGTAGTTATTCACCATATGGTTGGCAGTTGGGGTCTGTTGGCTATAGCTATTCAAAGTAGACATTCCAACCAAATTATGCTCTGCATTACTATTTATGCTCCGACTACTTTGGAAGAAAAAAGAAGATAGTGGAAGGATATAACTCATATTATCTCTCATTTTCCTGAAGCTTGGATCTTGATCGGAGGAGATTTCAATACCATCCTCTCTCTAGATGAGAAAATGGGGGGAAATAGAAATTTGGACAAAAGCACTGACCTCATGAGCGAATATATTGCAAACCTCCATCTTGTGGACATCCAACCAGATAATGGCCTTATGACTTGGTCTAATAGAAGGCAAGGCTTAGCTTGTATAATGGAGAGATTGGATAGGTTTTTGCTCTCTAAAAATTTCTTAATCCATGGTCACATTCCTAAAGTGAAGACTCTTAACAATGTTGGTTCGGATCATTGGCCAGTCATGGTGGAAATGTGGAAAACCAATGTGAGTTTCTCTCCTTTTCATTTTCAATTAATGTGGCTCAGAGATAGTTCCTTTAGACCTCATGTGCAACAATGGTGGAAGGAAGGTAAGCCTAGGCATGGGACTAAGATGTTCTATTTTGCCAAAATACTGCAATATATTAAATCTAAAATCAAGACTTGGAACTGGAAAGAGTTTGGGGATGTTCATAAAAAAAAACATAAAGTTATTGCTCAACTTGAAAATTTGAATAAGAATATCCATTTATATGGCCTCACAGAGAATAGAAGTGCAGGTGAAATTAAACTCACAACTCAGTTAGAGGAATGGGAAAAAAGAGAAGAAATCTTATGGAAGCAAAAATCTAGAATTCAATGGCTCAAAGAAGGAGATCGAAACACAAATTTCTTCCACAAATCTCTTCTAGCTCGAAGATCTCACAACTTTATTTCTTCCCTGAAATCAGATTCTGGAGATGTTGTCTATACATGGGATGGCATGAACTCTATTGTTGTTGATTACTTTTCCAATATTTTTGTTGCTACTCCTCTTGACTCAACTTCTCAACAAAATGTTCTTCAAGCAATCCCTTCTCTTATCACTTCTGAGGAGAACTCTATTTTGACTGCTCCTATTACTATCAATGAGCTTCAACAGGTAGTTTTCAAAATGCAAAAAGGTAAAACCCCAGGTCCTGATGGTTTTCCCATTGAGTTCTACCAAGAGTTCTGGGATATTATTCATGCTGATTTATTAGAGGTGGTGGAAGAAGCCAGGAAAGCCAAAGATATTTTGAAGGTTATCAATAAAACTTATATTACTCTTGTTCCAAAAGCTCAAGAGGTTGATCATATCTCAGCTTTTAGACCTATTGCTTTATGTAATGTTCTTCTCAAAATCATTACTAAGATCATGGCAGAAAGGTTGAAGCCTCTTTTGCATAAGATTATTTCCCCCGAGCAAGGGGGTTATGTGGAAGGGCGTCAAATAGTAGATGAGATAGTTCTTGCTCAGGAAGCCATCCATTCCATGGATATGCAAAAATCTCCTTCCATGTTCATTCGATTAGACTTATCCAAAGCTTATGACAGAGTGGATTGGCACTTCCTTATCAAAGTTTTGAGGCAATTTGGTTTCTCTAAGGATTGGATGGATTGGATTATGGGATGTATCTCTTCAGTTTCCTACTTAGTTCTTATTAATGGTAGGCCTTCTCAGTCGTTCCCATATTCCAGAGGTATTAGGCAAGGTGACCCGCTATCCCCTTATTTATTCATCATTCTTGTTGAATGCTTGGGTAGGACTATAACCAAAAAGAGGGATAACAAAACCCTTGAGGGAGTTACCATTGCTCATGGAGCTAGACCTATCTCTCATCTTCAATTTGTGGATGACTCTACTATTTTAGGTAAAGCTACAGTTAAGGAAGCTTCTAATATTAAACAAATCATTAGCTATTTTTCTAAGGCTACTGGGCAGTTGATCAATGAAGACAAATCTAAAGTTATTTTCTTTCACTGCTCTGCTAGACAGGAATCCATGGTCTTGGATAAATTAAGATATAAGAAGACCTCCCTTCCGATCACTTATTTAGGTATTCCCATCAATATTCAAAGGCAAAAAAATAAATATTGGAATTGGTTGTTGGACAAAGTCAAGAAGAAAATTGGAAAGTGGACCAACAGGTGGCTTTCTTATGGGGGTAGAATCACCTTGGTAAAATCAGTCCTTCAAGCTATTCCTATTTATGTATCTTCCGTGTTGAATATTCCAAAGGTTGTTCTTCGAGAACTAGATCAAATTAATCATCGTTTCCTTTGGAGTGGTACTAAGGAGAAAAGAAAATGGGCCTTGGTGAAATGGGACACTTTATGTCTTCCTAAGAATGAAGGGGGGTTAGGATTTCGGTCTTCTATTAATAACAACAAAGCTTTAGCTGCTAAATTATATTGGAGGATGTTGCATAACCCCAATGCTCTTTGGGCCAATAATCTTCGTGCTAAATATGCTGAGAACAAAAGTCCTGAAGACCTTGTTCGCTATCAACTTCCTACCAAAGGTTCTCCCATTTTAGCAGTTCTTAAGACTGGTGAGGATTTGATAAAGAAAAATTTATTTTGGATCATTCGTAATGGTCAACAAGCAAATTTTTGGATAGATTCTTGGGATGGTCACAAGCCTTTGATAACTCAGTTCCCCGATTGGAGGCCTTGGATGGAGGAGCTTCACCGAGCTAACTGGATAAAGGTGGCTAATTACTGTCGGTACCATACTGGTAATTCAAAGGTTGGTAGATATTGGATCCCTATTGAGGACTGGCCTATTCAAATCTCAGAAAGGCAAAGACAAGATATCCAAGGCATCCTTCATATGAGATCTCTCTCTTGGTCCCATGAAAAATATTATTTTGGTTGGAACAACACCACTAAGGGTGAGTATTCAGTTGCTCAAGGTTATTTGACCTTATGCCATAATAATCCCAACCATTCTTCTGACATATTTTCTCAATTGTGGGCTCAAAAGCTCTTTGGCCTAAGGTGAGGTTCTTTACTTGGATTTTATTGCATCGTAGGGTGCTTACTGGTGAGCAACTTATGAAGCGTGGTTTTCATGGCCCTTTTAGATGTGAAATGTGTGAAGAGAATGTAGACACTCTCAACCATATTTTTATTGAGTGTACTTTAGCCTCTGAGCTATGGAGGAGAATGGCCACTTTACTTGGCTTACAGTGGTCCAATTTTTTTACTTTTGAACAACTTTGGAGGGATTGGCCTAATCAAGAGGGTGTTGATCATTTTATTAGGCAATTAGTTTGGATGGGTTCTACCATTCTTCTTTGGAATATCTGGAATGAAAGGAACAACCAAATTTTTAATCAAGATAGGAAGGATATTCACTATATTTGGCAAAAGACCATAGCCAACTTAGTTGAATCAATCCATCATCTCCTTAATCACCCCCAAAACTCCCACCAAATATGGGATCAAGTGATGCAAATATTGAAGATTAAATCTTCTAAGAGCAACCAACTTAAAGGGAATGTGAGTATTTGTAAGATGGATAGGACAAGAAATTGGCAACCTCCTCCTAAGGATTTTGGAAAATTCAATACTGATGGAGCCTCTAGAGGGAACCCTGGAAAAGCCAATGCGGGGGAATTGGTAGACTTTCAGATGGCTCCCTGGTTTTTACTTTTGCTGAGAATTTGGGTATTCTTTCCAATAACCTTGCTGAGGGGTATGGTATCCTCAGAGGCCTTCAAGAGGCTACTAAGGTTGGTTGGGAAAAGGTGTTAGTTGAGTCTGACTCTCAACTCATGATTAATATTTTGAAGACTCCTTCTAAGAATCATAAGGTTGATTGGAGAATAAAAAGAATTATTGAGAAGATTCAATTAATCCAGATGGGATTTTTGAAAGTTGATTACAATCATGTGGTCAGAGATCAAAACAAGAGCGTTGATGCTTTAGCTAATTGGGCTTTGGACAAAGGTGATCTTACTTGTTATGGCCACCCTCCTAGATGGTGGGCTTCGCAAGTTAGGGAAGCTCTTCTTTCTATCATTTCTTTGGATGGCTCCAGTTTTGAAGGTACCTAGTTTCTTCTTGCTTTATTTTTGCTTCTCTTTTGTTCGATCAGGTTATTTTAGTGCCCTAGCTCATTCTTTTCTTTCTTTTGTTTCCTCTGTTGATTCTTGCCTTAATAGTCTTCTGGTCTAGTAAGGTCATTGTTATGTTCAATTTTTTTTTCTTTTTCTTTTTTTTTTTTTGTTTAGTTTTTTAAGGTGTGTGTTCTTTTGTTTTGTTTTTTTTGTGTTCTTTGTGTTGTTCTTGTGTTCTTGTGTGTTGTTTTTTATGTTTTTTGTTTTGTTCTTGTGTTTTTGTCGTTCTTGTTCTTGTGTTTCTGTTTGTTTGTGTTAATTCATGTTTTTATGTGTAAGTGTTTTCTATGTTTTTTGTTTTTGTTTATTGTCTATTGTTGGTTGTGTTTTATTTTTATTTTTATTTTATTTTTTAATTTTTTAGTTTTTGGTTGTGTTTATTTTTTATTTATTTATTTATTTTTTTGGTTATGTCTTTGTAGTGTTCTGTTGTTTTTGTCATGCTTGTGTTTTGTTATGTTGTTCTTGTGTTTTTTCTATGTGGTTCGTGTTGTGGTTTTTTTATCTTATTGTGTGTGTGTTTGGTTGTGCTTTTCTTTTTGACACACTCAAGGAGCATGTTTTTTATTTTATTTTATTATTTTTACTGTTATTTATTTATTTATTTAATTGGTTGTGTGTTTGTTTGCTCCTTGAGTATGTCAAAGGTGGTAGGCCAGGTCCGAGTCCTGGGCATTTTTGGTGGAATGGATACCCCTGCCTCCTTGGGTCTTACCCGAAAGTGGCATCCCTTCTGGGATGTTTTCCACAAATAAAAAAAAAATTAAGCAGATTTGAGGTAAGTCTTTGAGAAGACTTGTGGATTGATTTTGTGTGAGCTTTTTGTGGAAGCTTACAATAAATAATTGGTTAAGTTTTGTGTGAAATTATTGAGAAAATTTGGTTAAGTTCTATGTGAACTTATTGAGTAAATTTGGATAAATTATGTGTGAACTTATTGAACATATTTGGATAAGTTCTATGTGGATATATTGAGTAGATTTGAACAAGTTCTGAGTAAGCTTGTTGAGCATATTTGAGTAGGTTCCGAGTGGACCTGTTGAGCAGATTTGGACAAGTTCTGAGTGGACTTGTTGAATATATTTGAGTAAGTTCTGATTGGACATGTTGAGTAGATTTGAGCAGGTTCTGAGTGGAACTGTTGAGCAGATTTGAGCAGGTTCTGAGTGGACCTGTTGAGCAAATTTGGACAAGTTCTGAGTGGACTTGTTGAGTAGATTTGAGCAAGTTTTGAGTGGACTTGTTGAGAAGATTTGAGCAATTTTTGAGTGGACTTGTTGAGCAGATTTGAGCAGGTTCTGAGTGGACCTATTGAGAAAATTTGAGCAAGTTTTGAGTGGATGTATTGAGCATATTTGAGCAAGTTTTGAGTGGACTTATTGAGTAGATTTGAGCAAGTTCTGAGTGGAATTGTTGATCATATTTTAGCAAGTTATGAGTGGACTTATTGAGAAGATTTGTGCAAGTTATGAGTGGAATTATTGAGCATATTTGTGCTAGACCGAAGGACCGAGTTTAGTACAAATTTGAGGCAAATATTTGGAGGTGACAGAGCAGAGAGGATAGTAGTCTCCAGTGGATAGAGGTCCATCAGCCAAGGTAGTGAGGATAGGTCTTCTGAGTAGGGGTAAGAGTCTTCAGTGGAGAGAGATCCAAAAGCCAGTGCAAAGGAGGTAGTAGTCTTCTAGAGTATCACCAACTAGAGTAGAGGAGAATGAGTTCTCCTATGGATAAATATCCATAAACCTGATTTAGGGGATTAATATATCCATTGGATAGAGGTCCATAAAAAATGTTATAGGGTAAGGATTCCCAAGAGATTGATTGAGAAAATTTAGTGAAATATTTTCTTTGTGTTTGTAACCCATATTGGGTGAACCATGTTAGATTGGTGTCTCTATTGTGTATAATGATTTGTGCATTGATTTGGTTATTGCTATTGATATTGCCATTAATTATATTGATTAATAATATTTGGGAAAGAAAAGTAAAAGTTGATCTTATACTGTTCACCCCATTTTCAGTATAAGCTCATGTTATTCAATTGATATCAGAGCTGCTTCCTTCAAAAAAAGTTTAACAGCTTGAAGGAATATCTTACAACTTAAATTGCAAAGAAAGGCAAAAGTAGAACCATGAGATACAATAAGAAAAGAACACATATGGCCATGAAAGAAAAGGAAGATGAATTCAATATTGTTATTTTGGGAGGAAGAATGGAAGCAAATTCAAGAGATGAATCAAGCAATGAAGAAATAACCAGGTTGATTAAGTTTTGTACCGGATGTAGGAATACAGATCACCATGCAGCTTATTGTCCACAAGAAGGTGAAAAATGTTTTGTTTATGGTCAACTTGACCATGATGTAGGTTATTGCAATGGGTTTAGTAGCAGTGAAGATGAAGATGATATTTTTGGAAATGAAATCCTAGAGGTTGGTTCAAGAAAGGATAACAGAGACAATCAAAACAAGTATGAAGAAAAAAATCTACTTTCAATATTAGAAGAAAATGCTCCTATAGAAAATCAAATAAATAAAGAAGAGGAAGATTCAAAAAAATAAAAGGAGGAAGCCACTCTTAAGGAAATTATTGAATTGAAAAGAAAGAATTTAGAATTGAAGGCTCAAATACAAGAAGATGAGAAATGTAAGACAAAGCTTCTACAAGATCTCTTTGACTTGAGAGATAAGGTTGAAAAGGCAAGAAGAGTTGAAGAAGGTATGATTGAAAAGTCAAAGGTAAAAAGGATAGAATGTGAAAGATTTATGGTCACTCTTGAAGAATTAAAAAGGGAGAACTCAAGATTAAGAGTTCAAGCTCAATAAGATGATAAAGCAAAAGGAAAGTTTCTACAGGAACTCACCAACTTAAACACCAAGGTTGAAGAGGTAAGAAATATTGAAGAAGGTATGGCTAAAAAATAAAAGGTAAAATATCTAGAGTGTGAAATATTAGAACATGAGATAGTTTCGCTAAGGATGGAAGTAAAAGGTTCTAAGGACAAGCTACACAAGTTTGAGGAAAATTCAAAGACTTTAGATAGGATTATCAATGCACAAAGGTCATCAGTCACCATAACAAGACTTATTTCTAAAGAAGAATAAGGGAAACAAGAAGCAGGAAATGGAGAGTCAAGCTCGAACACTAAAAAAGAAGAAGTGTCAAAAGAAGTAAGTAAAAGAGAGAGTGAGACTTCTAAGGATAAGTTGGACAATAGAAATTTCAACAAGGAAAGGAACAATGCACAAGTAAGGAACAAATGGAACAAGAAATAGGTAGAAGAGACTAAGAGACCAATGGGATCTAGGCAAGGTTTCTTCAGTAGAAGCCATTTTTCATGTTGGGAACATGGCTTCATAATATAGGATATATGAACGACATAAATATGGGAACATACAAATTTTCCAGGGGTTTTGCTACTCATGTAATTAGTTTGGTCACAAGGCAATGAATTGCAAGGTTCATGACAGAATTGGATATGACTTCACTAGGAGAAATCCTAAGACATTTGCACCTCCAAGGAATAATAACATTAAGTGTTACAAGTGCAGAAATGATGGTCACACAACAAAATGGTGTAGAGCAGACATTCCAAAAATAGATATGAACAAGAACAGGAACAAGAACATGAATATGAATATGAACAGGAACAAGAATAGGAACATGGATATGAATAGGAACAGGAATAGAAATAGAACATGGATATGAACAGGAACACTAACAGTAAAAGGAATGTAGACATGGACATGAACATGGACATGGATAGAAATAGTCAGAGGAATCATAAAATTTAGATAAGAAGAAAAGAGGATAAAGGTAAAAAATAGTGCTTTCTGGGAGTAGAAATACTCCCACCCTAGAATTAACTACCTCAAAAGAAGGTGGGGGAGGGGCTACGCTAAGAGGCTCATTCTTAGCCTTGAGCCCCAAAGGTGACCCTTTGCCATTGATTTCAAAGGGGGAGAGATTTGAGTAAGGGGGAGAGACTTGATACTTGAATAGAGCATTGAGCCAGGGGAGCAATGTCCCAGGGGGAGCAGGACAAAAAGCAAGTCAAGTTTTTGGTAAAAATAATTTGGGTTGGCATCAATGATAAAGGAGGATATTGTTAGAAATTTTGAGTCCCTTAGTCAAAGTTGTCATTGATGTCACCGGATGAAGTCATCATTAATTTCAAGGGCTTCATCAAGAAAAAAAGTTGTCAAAGTTATCATTTGATATCCAGGAAGAAGCTTCAAATAATGCCAAAGGTCAAGAGAATCAGTGCATAAGTTAAAGACAAAAGGGCTCCATAATATATTAATTTTATATGGAAGCTTGGTTTAAAAGGTGTTTCATAAAAACCTAAGGAGGCTTATTGCAAAGTTAAAAAGGAGATAATATTTATTTTATAAATTATTTAAATTCAATGTGAATTTAAATTTTATAAATAAATGTTACTTATACCAAGTTATGCAATGATAAGGACTTAATAAGCCCAAATGTTTCTAAAAGAATTAATTTATAATATTTAAATTCAAAAGAATTTAAATAAATTATAAATTAATAAAGTCTAAAGCGCCCATGTTCTATAGTTGGAAGAAATTCGAAGCACCGACGTCACGTGGTTTAAAGAAAATTTGAAGCGTCGACGTATTCAAACAAAGGTGGAAATTATTATATAAACCATGCCCAAGGGGCATTAATTTTTCATCCTTGCTCGAACAAAAAAATTGCATGTGAATTGGAGCTTGTGAAAAAGATTGTGAAATTTGTGTTTGTGTATTCCAGCGAATAGAAATAAAATGAAAGGCACAGATCAATTGGAAGTCATCTGAGAAGCATGGCCTAGTGGCAAGAGGGCAGTGGCTAGAGTGCTTTGACACAAGGAGACCAGCATTTGAAATGTGGCAAATGTGCTTTGTAGTTGTGTTGGGTTGAAGACACCAAAGGCGAGGTGCAAGTTTTAAAAAACGCAAGGCAAGAATACTTTTGAAGCATGTGGTGCTTCCCACACTCCAAGCGAGTGAGTAGCTCGTGCGGCGGTTGGAGCCGCGACTAAGGCATTGGTCATGGGCTACGTTGAGGGTTCGAATCTCTCCAAAGGCAAGGCAATTCCTATAGTTGGGAGTTAAAAGGGGTTGCTAGTTGGAAATAGTTGAAAGGGTTGCTAGTTGAAAATTGGTGTTTGTTGTAATTTGTTTTTAATAAAATTTGGAGTTATAAGGAGTTTGATTTTATTTTTAAATAAAGTCTTAATTATTATATTTGCATATCCAAGGAGTAATACTTTAAGAATGTTGATTTTATTTTTAAAGGGACTTTTGCCAAAGAGATTATTATGAAGGTGTTCGATATTATTTTAAAGTTGGAGTGATAAGGTGTATTTTGTTTGATATCATTTTGTATTGTGATTCATTGAGAAAATTATTATCTTCTAACCTTTCTTGAGATTGGCAAAGAAGTGATTATGAGTGTGGCAGATTTGTGTGGTCTACTCCTTGTCAAGCAAAATGTATGGGCTAATTCTTCCTTGGTTGAGTTGATTGGTTAATTTTTGGAAAATAAGTTTCGAGTGAAAAGGACTTGATTAAGGTTTACTTTTGAGTGTGTTTGAGTAATTGCTTCAAGGTTTTATGGAATAAAGAAGTGTGGTTAGAACCTTTTTTGATAAGCATAATTTTTGAAGCCATTGGTTGTGTGAAGAACTTGAGTTAGGGTTTTGCAAAGATCATAAGTATCATTGGTATGTGAAGATTTTTTTATAAGCATTGTTGTTGAATTGAATTGTTGTGCAAAGAACTTGAACTATGGTTTGAAAAGAACATGAGTATCATTGTTGTGTGAGATTTGTTGTTGAGCATTGTTGGAAATATTTTGAGTTGGTGGTTATATTCTTGGACTACAGTTTGTGAGAAAGGGGTGTTTTATTAAGTGATTGGTTGAGCAGAGTTGGTTGAGCCTATTCAAATGGTTTTTGAAGTGATTTTTCAAGTTCCATAAGACAAACTATTCTATATTGTGATTTGAGTTGATTGAGCATTGAGTGTAGAACATATTGAGTCTTTAACAATTCTCTTTATGTTTCTATGAGATTGAACAAGTTATGTGTGGACTTATTAAGTATATTTGAGGCAAGTCTATGAGAATACTTATGGACTGATTTTGTCTGAGATTTTTGTGGAAGCTTACAATACAGATTTGGTTAATTTTTGTGTGAACTTATTGAGCAAATTTGGTTAATTTCTATGTGAAATTATTTAGCAAATTTGGATAAGTTATGTGTAAACTTATTGAGCATATTTGGATAAGTTCTATGTGGACTTACTGAGAATATTTGGACACGTTCTAAGTGAGCTTGTCGGGCAGATTTGAGTAGGTTCTGAGTGGACATTTTGAGCATATTTGGACAAGTTCTGAGTGGACTTGTTAAGCAGATTTGAGCAAGTTCTAAGTGGACTTGTTGAGCAGATTTGAGTAGGTTCTCAATGGACCTATTGAGCATATTTGAGCAGGTTTTGAGTGGACCTATTGAGCATATTTTGATAAGTTATGAGTGGATTTTTTGAGCATATTTGAGCAAGTTATGAGTGGACTTGTTGAGAATATTTGAGCAAGTTATGAGTGGACTTGTTGACCAAATTTTAGCAGGTTCTAAGTGGACCTATTGAGAAGATTTGAGCAAGTTCTAAGTGGATTTATTGAGCATATTTGAGCAATTTTTGAGTGGACTTGTTGAGCAGATTTGAGCAAGTTTTGAATGGACTTGTTGAGTAGATTTGAGCAAGTTTTGAGTGGAATTGTTGAGTAGATTTATGCTCGACTAAAGGACTGAGTTTAGTGAAGATTTAATACATATATTTGGAGATGACAAAGTAGAGAGGACATTAGTCTCCAGTGGATAGAGATCCATCAGCCAGGGTAGTGAGGATAGGTCTTCTAAGTGGGGACAAGAGTCTTAAGTGGACAGAGATCCATAAGCCAGTGTAGAGGAGGCAGTAGTCTTCTAGAGGATCACCAACCATAGTAGAGGATAAAAATTTCTCCCGTGGATAGAGATCCACAAACCTGATTTAGGGGATTGATATATCCATTGGACAAAGGTCCATAAACATTGTAATAGGGAAAGGATTCCCAAGAGATTTATTGAGAAAATTTAGTGAAATATTTTCTCTATGGATGTAACCCACATTGGGTGAACCACGTTAAATTGGTGTCTCTATTGTGTGTGATGATTTGTGCATTGATTTTGTTATTGCTATTGATATTGCCATTGATTATATTGATTAATACTATTTGGGAAAGAAAAGTAAAAAGTGATCTTATACTGTTCACCCCCATCTCAATATAAGCTTGTGTTCTTCAGCCACAAGAGTAGTAAAATAAAGATGTCCATACTTCATGGGAGAAGGGAAGGAGGACCTAAAAAGACATACCGATACATGCATAACCATATTGAAAGCATATGGTGTAAACAAACTAGATGGATGGTTGTAGCTATTTCCCACCACATTACAAGGACTCACAATATATTGGTATCTAAAGCAAGAAAATACACCACAATTTTGGGTATGGAATACGCTGAAGGATTCTTTCATCTAAAAATTTCATACCTTGAGAGATGATGATGATATTGTAATAGAAATATGCAACACAAAGAAAGGTGTGGATGAGGACAGTAAAACATATAACTGTTGATTAAAGCAACTATCAAATAAAATGAAAATACCACTAGCAGATGCACTGGTTAAATGATGGTTTCTTGATGGGTTACTGTTGAGATATAAGAAGATGAAGGTAGTACCATCCTCAACATATGAAGAAGTGTTAGAGAAAGCAAATTTTTTTAAAGTGAGGTAAAGCAAACAATGGTAGGAATCCTAATACATTCTAGGTATGAGGATTCAGATAATGATAAAGATGGTATGATACATCAAACTATCTAATTATTTCAAAAATAATTTGATAAGGTAATAAAGGAAGCCAAAGGAGATACAAGGTGAGATAAAAAGGGTATCTAGTGTACATAATATAATATCAAAGGACATACAAATATGAATTATCCTCGAAATGAATAATTCCATATATATAATGTATTGGGACATGAAGTGGTGTAATGTATGTTTGATTTAAAAGTATGCCAATAGACCCTTACAATTCAAGAACAAGAGAAAAAGCCAAGGCTTCAAAGGAATAAATAGGTTACAACCAATGGAGGTTATAGGAACACTCATAGAAGAGGAAGGACAAATCAAGGCAATCAATAAGAAGGGTAAAGCCACTTATAGTATGATTTGGAAGGGAGACCAGTCATACAATATCACAATTATCAGGAATGGAGGAATTTTGTGAAGAATTATCCTTCTTCTCAGATGAATAAGTCAATACAACATAATGCTACATATATGTGTATATGGTGTGGTCTAGGTAACCACAAGGAGGTCAATTATCCCAATAAATAAGGCATGAGTGGATCACAAAATTTAAATTTCTTGGATATTGATGTACCCTTAGTAAAAGAGGAGGAAACTAAGAAATATGTATTAGTCATGACACAAAGTCGGGCAAATAAGGACACTTACCTAGGGCCTACCAAGGAAAATAAAATATGACAGGTGGGAAAAAAAGGTAACAAGAAGAGGCAAAAAAAACTAAGCATTTAATACTAGCAAAACATAAAGAGTTAAAGAAGCCCTGCATATCAGAAGACAAAACAATTGTACAAGGTCTAGAAACACAAGTTCTAAATAAAAAAATCAAAATCAAGATGGTTGTTTTTCTTGAATCCATACCATTGCTGCATAATATTATGGAATAGGAAATACAACAATAAAAGGTGATGGAGGTCTATAGCCAAACAATACAAGAAAAGGAACAAAAGGATTATTTTATGTATTTGACCATATTAATGATTTATATTGGAAAGAAACCAACATTGGTCCATATGGAGATATTGAGGCATAAGTTAATAGTAAGTTAACATAAGTTATTATGGATAGAGGGTCCAGTGTTAACATGCTACCAAAGAAAACCAGGAAGGAGATTGACTCTCCATCATTGTAGACACCAAGAATTAGGTTGTATGGTGCTGACTAGTATGGCATTGAGATGAAAGGATTATTGATGATACAATAGGTAATAATAGTTGACCAAGACCAATATTTTTTCTTGGATTTCATTGTGATTACTAGGCAAAATCTTGCATATGATGTACTATTGGGAAGAGGTTGATTATGAGTAGCCAAAGTTAATCACAATTGGGGAAAAGACCAGATAAAATTCAAGAAAGGATATCATAAGTATATGATTAACTTGAAAAATCAAAGAATTAGCAAGGATGTTTCCATAATGGATGAGTTAGGCAGTTATTTAGGTGAAGAAGAATATGAACCCACTGAAGAAGGGATGTTGTATCTAGAAGAATATAGCGAGGATGAAACCTGATATGATAGGAAATTCCTTCATTGGTAGATGGAGGAGTATGAGATGTTTTAGACCAACTACCTCTATATTAATACAGAGGATATCATGAAATAACAAGATGAGAAAAATGTCAGTAAGAAACGAAAAGAAGAAGAACAAAAAAATGAACATTTCCTAAGAGTTTTGCATAATATACAATCAAAGATGCAAAAATACATGTGACACCAATGCATCTAACAAATGTGAAAAAGGCTAATTTAGATCCAAAAAAAACAAATATGAGGGACCTCATATTGTATATGTGAATCTAGGAATAAAGAGTTAACCTGGAATGTTTCATTATGGTGATGATTGGAATCCAATATTAAAAGCAGCAGCTTTCAAGATATTCTTGGAATACAAGGATTTTTTCACATGGAAATATAAGGATTTGAAAGGTATACCACTAGAATTATATGTCCACAAGATTAATCTAATACCTAGGGCATATCCAATGAGAAGGAGGCCCTATAGGATGAACCCCAAGTATGCAGTCTGGTAAATACAAAGATAGACAAGATGCTAGATGTTGGCATTATTTTTAGGATCACCATGAGCAAGTGGGTTTATCCTATTATGGTCACCTTGAAAAAGAAAGTGGATAAAATTTGAATCTATTTAGATTTCTAAAGTTTCCTTTCACAGATTCCATTCTGGAGGAAGTAGCGGGACATGAAATTTATTCATTCTTGGATAGGTTTTTTGGCTATAATCAAATCAGTATAGCCAAAGAGGATAAGTTGAAGATCATATTTGTCACAGAAAATAGAATTTATACATACAACACAATGCCATTTAGGTTGTGTAATACCTCAACAACATTTTAATGAATTATTCTATATATATTCGATCAATTGGTGATAGGGAAGTTCAAGGTATTATTGGATGATTGGTCCACCAATGGAAGAATCAAGGACCATCTTCTAGCCCTGAGTGAATGTATGAGCTGATATAGAAATGCATAGATCTCCCTAAACCCTAGGAAATATTAATTGATGGTACCATATAATAAATTACTAGGACATATAGTGTGCAATGAGGGATTAAAGATAGATCCTGATAAAATTTGTATCATTTTACATATGGAGTAGCCATACGATGCAAGATCATTAAATACCTTCTTAGGATCAACATGATATTATCAAAGGTTTATCAGGAATTATGCACATGTGTCCTACCCATTGGACTCATTGACAAAGAAGAATGTTCCTTTTAGTTGGACAAAGGAGCACCAAGGAGATTTTGAGGAATTAAAAGCAAAGGTAGTTAGTAGCTCTATTTTGGTGTTTATAGATTGGGATAAAGAGTTCCATGTCCATATCATTGCTTCAAATTTTACAATAATATGTGCATTAGCCCAAGAAGGGTAATTTAGGCTAGATTAGCCTATTTATTTTGCAAGTCATCTATTGTTAATAGTAGAAAGAAATTATAGCACAATGGAATGAAAGGCCTTATGGATGGTATATGTAGTACAAAATTTTAGGAATTACCTATTAGCAAACCCATTTACCTTCTTTTTTGATCATTAGGCTCTGTTGTACTTGATAAAAAAACTAATGATACAAGGGTGAGAAAACAAGTGGTTCATCACTTTGCAATAATTTGTATTTTGAGTAGTAGTAAAACTTGGTAAGAAGCATGTGATTGCAGACTAGTTATCTCAGATATGATCAAGAGAACCTGCAAGGATGAGAATTTTGGATGAATTTCCTTATGTACAACTATTTGCAATTAATTTTGTACTATCATGGTAAAAATTAATTGGACAGTACCTATCCATAGGAGAGTTTCCATAGGATTTGACAACGATAGAGAAGAGGAAAGTAATCTTGAAGTCAACACCTTTTTAGATAATAGCTAGATTGTTGTATAAGATGGGTATATATGGTATTATATGAAGATGTGTAATGGAATAAGAAGTCAACACAACATTAAAAGAAGCCCATGAAGGTTTGGTAGGAAGACACATGGGACCAGATGCCATTGCTGTGAAGATACTCTTGGTAGGACTATGGTGGCCTACATTGTATAATGATGCAAAAGAATATATATAGGCATGTGACACTTATTAAAGAGCGAGGAAGCCACTACATAGAGACTTTATGCATTTGTATCCATCACAACCTCATGAATTTTTTGAGACACAGGGGTTGGATTTTGTTGTTCCATTGAAAACAACACAGGAAAAAATATCAATATATCACGGTAGCAACATAATACCTAACAAAATAGGTAGAAAAAAGGGTGCTACTAGATAACATGGCAAAAAGTACAATCTAATTTCTGTAGGAACAAGTGATTACAAGATTCAAAAGTTTGTTGTGCATAACAAGTGATATGAGAGGTCACTTTGTTAATGAGGTTAGTAAAAATTTGACAACCAATTTTAGGATTTTGCATTCGTTTTTGAGTTTGCATTACCCCATATAAAATGGTCAAGTGAAGGAAACTAACAAAATCCTAATTTCTATATTATATAATACTTGTGGTATATAAGGAGTAGATTGGGAGGAGAGGTTGCCATATATTTTATGGGCTTACAAAACAACCTTCAAACCAAAAACGAACCATATGCCATTCTAGCTAAAGTATGGTCAGGAGGCAGTAGTGCCAATAGAATTCTCGGTACCAAGTTTATGGATAGATATGGAGCATCACTTGGGTGACCAAGAAAATTTGGAAGAAATACTAGACACACTTATTAGATTGGATAAAAGGAGAGTCATTGCACAGTGGGCAATCGAAGTGGCCCAAAATTGAAGGAAACTAAGGCATGATAAGCATCTTCGTAAGTTAGAACTTAATCAGACTGATTTTATTCTAAAGTTCAATGGTAAAATAGGAATCAATCCTAGGAATTTGAAAATGTTATGGATTGGTCCCTTTTGAGTTATGAAAGTTATGGATAATGGTGCAGTGAAGTTACATAAGTTGGACAACAAAGTGGTACTCAAAATAGTGAATGGATCAAAGTTAAAACCATATAAAGTATAATGTATGTTCATGTTGGAATTATTAAGTATTTTAATTTTTCATTTATGTCAAAGGATTGATGCCAATAGGTTGATGTCAAATAAATATTGGTATGGAGGAAATAATCTTCAAGGTTAAAATATTAAATTGCAAGGTAAAATCTTCAAAGGATGCATGATACAATGTAAAAGGGGTAAAGTTATCAAGGCTTAAATATTGCAAGAAAAGGACAAGACCCTACTTGCCTTCAAAATATTTAAAATTTGGAATTAGAGGCAAAAGTTCAAAAGTTTAAAAGTTATTATTATAATATTTTTTAAATATTATAATATAACTTAACTTAAGGTTTTGGAAAAAGGGCGCCATTGAAAATTAATTTAAACTCACCTTCACCGACGTTTGAGAAATATTCAAATTGCATATTTATTAAGGACATACCTCATTGAAGAAAAGAGTGTGGAAAAATCATGGAGCACATCGAATTCATTCGCATTTCGAAAGGGAGAGGAAGAAAAAGACAACACGCACACTCCTTTCGGGGTAGAAGCAAAGGGTCAAATTGAAGGGCATGCCTTCATTGTTCTAATCTGGTAGGATAGCACAAATGGTCGTTTGAGAAGTGCTAAGACACTGGTAGAGAGGAGGTCAGGGGGTCGATTCATGATGATTCCAGTTGTATTCACATTTTTTGTCAAGGAAGAAGAGTTTTGAAGAAATAAAGAGAACTTTGCAAAATTAAGGTTTTGTATGGGCGGTTAGCTCACATGGCGGCTAAGTTGAAGCTAAGGCATTTGCAGATAGGAGGTCAGGGGGTCTATTCATGGTGACTATATTTGGGAAGGGCATTTATTTTAATTAAATATCCTATGGTATGCATTGATTAGGGAGTCATAATGTTGGTTTAATTTAGTTTGTTTTTGTCTATAGGGAGTCATAAGGATATGTTAAAAATTGAATATCTTGCATTTGGAAATTTTAAGGATGTATTAAAGGATTTGTTGTTTTGAAAACTAGGAGTTATAAGGGTGTGTTTTAAAATCTTTTAGTTTGAAAAATATAAGTTATAAGGATGCTTTTATAAAGTATTGTCTTGCAAAAATTATAAAGAGGAAATTTAAAGAAATTAATTTTTGCATGTGAGAAGTAGCAGTTATAAGGTGTTTTGTGGTTTAAATATTGTGTGTTTTTTTACATGGTGAAAGAAAGTTTGAAGGGCTTTGTTCATTGTTTAATAAAACTTGTTTTGGAAAATTAAAAGGAGTTGTAGAGTAATATCTTTGTGCACATTTTTGAAGAGAGGTTTATCATGTGGATGATTGAAAAGTGCTATGATAACTAACCCTTGAAAGTGGCATAAGAAATATAAAATATTTTGAGAAAGGTTTTGAGGGCACTTCTTCATCAAAGTAAGTTAACAGGTATGGTGGCATTATTCCTTCTTTAAGATGTTTTGTTGAGTGAATATTTTTGAATCATAAGGTGGATAAATAAGGATTATATATGTGCATCATTGGAAATATTTGAGCTAGGGTTTGTGAAACAAATTGTGCATCCTTGTTAAAATAAATTGAAACACTTGAGCTAGGGCTTGTGAAACAAATTGTGCATCATTGATTGGTGAAATTGGAAACACTTGTGTTAGGGATTTTAAGAACAAATTGTGCATTGATGGTTTGAATGAATTTTTTAAGCTTTTTGGGCATTTATTTGAGTGACATTGAATTTGGATAAGCAAGAGTGAAAAAACTAGTTTTTATGAAGCAAGTATTATGAGAAGTGTTGAGCAAGTGTTATGAACAGTTTTAAGAATGTGTTAGAGCAGAGTTGAGCAGAGACAGTGAGTAGATTAGAGCAGGATTGTGAGTTGTTTTCAATAAGGTTTTTGAGAAGGCTTGTAAGTAGTTCTAAGCAAGGTATGTGAGCAGGCTAGAGGTAGACTTGTGCATTATTTATGAGCAAGTTTGAGATAGACTTGTGAGCAGGTGTAAGATTAATCAGTACAGACAGTTGAGTAGATTTTATCAGAGTTGAGTAGAGTTGAGAGCGGGCTTTGGAGCCAACTAGAGAAAAGGGGATAGAGTTATCTTATGGATAGAGGCCCAAAAACCAATGCAGTGGGCATATAGTTCTCTTGTGGATAGAGGTCTACAAACTTGAGCATAGGGGATTGGTGTCTCCTTTGGATAGAGGTCCATAAAATTTGTAGTAGGAATTTGGTTCCCAAGATTTATTGAGAAAATTTATAAGAAATATTTTCTCTGTGGATGTAACCCACATTGGGTGAACCACATTAATATCATGTCTCTCATGTGTGTGATGATTTGTGCATTATTTACTACTTTGATATTATTGTTGTTATCATTTGGATTGAAAAGTAAAACATTTTATCTTATACTATTAACCCCCCTCTCAGTATAACCTTGTGTTCTTAAATTGGTATCAGAGCGGGTTCCTTTGAAAAGAGTCTAACAGCTTGTAGGAAGATCCTAAAAACACATGACAACAAAAAATGGAGAAAGAGTCATGATTGACATGAAAAAGGAACTTATTATTGCTCTTGGAAATTTGGAAAGATTTGGAGAGAAGAATTCAAGTTTGAAGGATGAGGATACAAAGATAAAGCTCCTACAAGATCTTACAGAATTAAAGGTGAAGGTTGAAGAGGCAAAGAAAATTGAAAAAGGTATGGTTGAATAGTTAAAGGCAAAAGAGTTAGAATGTGATGTGACCATGAGATCGAGTATGACTAATTAAAATAATAATTTACATTAACCATATAGTTTAGGAACTATAGTTTAAATAGGATACAAAATAGCATATAAAACAATAATGCTAAAATCACGCTAACCAATGCATCATAGGAGGTAGAGCATTTGGTTTAGGATTCTTAACCTAGGATATTTAGGAATTACCATTAGATATTTAAGACAGTAAATATCTACATGGTAGAAAGTAGAAAAGTAAATGTAATAATCTACCTATGTAGTATAATGCAATATACTACCTATTTTACCTAGTGGAGTAAAAGGGTAAATATCCCAAATAATGGAATATTACTCTAACATCCCCCATTATTACATTATTTGGGTAATACATATACATCCTCCTATATAACAATATTTGGGTAAAGTATATAACTGTCCGAATACAATGAAAAATATGTTTGATCTGCTAGTTCTTGCTCTATCACAATGCTCTAGCTGCTTCTAAGCAAAAAATGGTTCATTCCTCACTTTTTCTTCACATCAATGAATGTCCTTATTGTAATATTTTCATCCAACCAAATTGCATGGGTAACCAGCTGCTGCAATCGCTAGGTGTAGTATAATAGATCACTTCACACTAGGTTCATTCTAGTACAATACAAGTTTGCAAAAGATAAGGTAGCTAAGGTGTCAGTCGCTACCGAAAATTACGTAGTACCATTCCTCATTCAAAATTACTGAAGTCAAAATGGTGTCTTCAACTTTGGCCCCTAAAGAATTAAGTTGAGACTTTAGATCTGCCACTCTGTAGAGGAATAGTTGTACTGATTCACCTGACTTCATATGGAATGTATGAAGTTTTATTTGAAGGTTTAGAATAGTTGATTGATTTTTACCTTCAAAAATGGTACTAAGAGCATCCCATGCCTCTTTACCAGTTTTAGCTTCACTTATGTGAGGTTGGATCTCATCAGTAGTTGCTAGGAGTATTAACATGAGAAGACGATTGTTCTTTTTGTCCCATGTTTTTTGATCTACTTCTGCTATTGCAGGTCTTAATTTAGTGCCATCAACTAAATCCCGCATGTCTTCTACAGTCAATATGACTTTCATCTTAGTTTTCCATGCTGAATAGTTAGGACCTTTTAGCAATTGTGTATCACTTAAGTATTTATTGATAATTGCCATGATGAAGGTCCTACAATTTGTACTAAGATGATCTTTCTTTTAGTATACCCTAAAAAGAGTATATGGAAGAATTTAATTTACTCTTTAAGATATTTAATGGCACCTGCCTTAACACCCTTAACAAGGGATGAAAAGTTTGAGGAATTTTAAGCCAAACCAATAGAGCAAATTAAAGGGGTAGGTTTTTGAAAACTTTTGATTTTGCTCTCTAGGATATTTAATGGCACCTGCCTTAACACCCTTCAAGAAGGATGGAAAGTTTGAGGAAATTAATCCAAATAAAGAGAGTGAATCAAGGTGTTTGAATTTTGACCTTTGATGGGGAGTAAAAATTGACTTGTTTAACTTGTGCAAAGTGTAGCATGATTTAGTGAAGTTTGGGTTTTTGAAATGCTCTTCAATGTTTATGATTATTTAATTGCAAAAACATGATGGTTAGTGCAATAATAAAAAAGAGAGAAACCCAAATTTTTATCACTATAGGTGTCGGATGCAACCAAAAATGCACCTAGTATAGTCAATTTTTAAGAAAAGGTGTTGAGTATAATCACGAATGCACCTATCTTATTTTGAAATATCCCCCCTTTATCTGTACAATTTTGCAAAAAATAGAATCACAAGATATGACTTCTATCCCCCCTTAATTTTTACAAAATTGAAAAATGCGAGCACTCCTTTCAAGACAAGTCGACACACGACACGCGTTTGAAAGGCTTCCAGACCAGTCGACACACGACTTGGATTTTGTTTTCAACACTCAAAAATAGGTGGTGCATTAGGATCAAAAGGTTCATGAATCCTCATAAGACCATAGCGTCTGTACAACCCCTTCCATGGATCAGTATAGATAATTGAGTGAGGAATGGTTCTACGATATTCATGAAGCATACGATGAAAATGAGATCGTGTTGTTTGCCTTCGTAATTCGTTTCTCTTTCTTATGATTCTTTGTCGACGAAGAGCTTTCCTTACCCAAGATTTGATCTTCATGAAAACTTGAAGAGTTAGGAGCAATAAAGGAAATTTTGATGAAAATTGATAATTAGAGCAAAAAAATTGTCTTCTATACTTTGTCTCTTTATCCCCACATTTGGAGAAAACTAAAGAAAGACAATTGCTTAGTTGCATAAAAAAAATTGGCACTTCTATTTTCAATTTGAATGCTAAAAAAAATAAGTTTTTAAAGATTTTTAAATAGAAAATAACATAATTTTTGTAATAAAAAGATCAATTTAATAGTTTAAAAAAAAATTGATACAATTTATTTTGCAAAAAAAATGAAAAAATTCTAAAAAAAAAAACAAAAAAAAATAATTTTAATTATGCATAAAAAATAAAAAAATTAAACTTTAATTTGCCAAAATTATTAAAAAAAATTCCATACAAAATTATTTCCCCTTGTAAATTGTCGAGCGGGGGAGTTGAACCTGCGACCCGATCTGGCCTAAGGCATCCGCCTTGGCCAACCAACCAAGTGCCGAGCTTGGTTCTCAGGCCTTGGCGCCTGAGTGTTGAAGAAGCCTTCGGGATTCTTTGAGGACTCTGTGGGAATTATACCACATGCATCCGCAAATCGGATGCAAAGGCCTTTAAAGGCATTGACAAGCTTATCGCTCATGATTGCCCTCGAGCAATGGAGTTCGGGCCCTCCTTTTGTCAGCATCCACGTGGTGCGACAAGAGGGATCCACGTCGAGTCATGTGTCTAGTGGTTGTCTGCCACGTCAATTCCAGTTAGGTCCGGTGAGGTCCACCACATATAGTCAGTGACCAGGTGGTGTGTGGCCATAGTGCCACATGTCACCTAGGCAACAGGTCGTGTCATCATACCTCGTGGTGCATGTAGGTCGACAGTGACAGGTCAGCACCTCCTCGGGGTGCATGCAGGCCTATCAAGGTTTGGTCAGCATCGCTTTGGGATGCATGCTATGGGAAATGTGAGGGCACTCTTGCCCTTGATGCATTCTTGCCTCGATCTCAGGATGTAGGCCCAGCGAGGGAGCTAATAAAGCTCTCCTCGTTGCACGAAGAAGGTGAGGGTCGCCTACCCTCGGATGCTCCCATGGGCTGTCTGTGGGCCCACAGGGTGGATCCCTGACGGTCTCTATCCACGATGGAGGAAAAACTTCCCCGTGGGTGGCAATCACCATTGGGGTCAAATGATCCCTGCATCGAGATCCGTGCCCAAAGTTGCAGGCTTTCTTGTGGGAGATTTCCACAAAAATTAAGATGCACAATAAACTAATTAAACTTAGGGAGAATTAAAGAGATATTAGGAGCAACAATGAAATTAATTAAAGGTCACCGATGGTGCCGTAATTCCAATGCTCCAGCTCAACTCCCTTGCTCCAGCTGTGGTACCAATGTGACCAGGAGATCGAGTTTGACTAATTAAAATAATAATTTGCATTAACCATATAGTTTAGGAACTATAGTTTAAATAGGATACAAAATAGCATATAAAACAATAATGCTGAAATCACGCTAACCAACACGTCATAGGAGGTAGAGCATTTGGTTTAGTATTCTTAACCTAGGATATTTAGGAATTATCATTAGATATTTAAGACAGTAAATATCTACATGGTAGAAAGTAGAAAAGTAAATGTAATAATCTACCTATGTAGTATAATGCAACATACTACCTATTTTACCTAGTGGAGTAAAAGGATAAATATCCCAAAGAATGAAATATTACTCTAACATGTGAAATATTGGAACTTGAAATTGTCTCTCTAAGAAAGAGAGTTGAAAATTCTAAGGATAATTTATAGCAAAATATGAGGTTAGGGAAAAAAAAGAGGAATCAAGATCCAAAGGAACAAAGATATCAAATAAAGAAGAGCCCATGGCCTATGCTGATATATTGAAAGGCAAAAGTATAAAGGAGGAAGAAAATAGAGAAACATCACGGATAAAATTCAATTACAAAAATAGAAAAGGAAGAATCATGCGACCATATCATTCAAGACAATATAACAAGTTACAAAACTTCTTGCATGGTTATTGCTTTTTATGTAATAAATATGGTCATAGAGTTGTACATTGCATGGTTTGTGTAAGAAATAATATTGATAGAAATTTCAATTCATTTTCACTTCTCATGAATAACAATATCATCTATTACAAATGTAATAACTTTGGGCACAAGGCCAAATGATGTAAAATAGTATTTCTTGAATCAAGCAAAAATAAGGAGGATCGGAAGGTTCAAAAGAATACAACCTCAAAATTTTGAAAAGAGAAAGAGGAACAAGAAAAGGAAAAGTCAATATTGGTATAGACAACTCTTCATGCACAAGATAAGGGAAATCAATGGTATGTTGATAGTGGTTGTTCAAGTCATATGATAGGTGACAAAAGTAAATTTATTTCACTTAAAGAAATCAATGGAGGATCAGTAAAATTTGGAGATAATGCTTCAACAAAAATTATTGGAAAATGGACTTTGAGTTTAGATAATGGAAAATCAAAGACAGAACATGTATTGTATGTTAAGGGATTGAAGCATAGTTTACTAAGTGTAAGTCAGCTTTGTGATCAGAGGCACACAATCACGTTTCACCCAAATAGATGTGAAATCAAGAAATCCAAGGTAGGAAAGCTTATTGCAGATGCTAGTAGAACTACAAACAATCTCTACATGTTGAGTGAAATTAAAGGAGAAACGTGATTTCTATCACAAGAGGATGAGAGTTGGTTATGGAATAGAAGAATGGGTAATCTGAACTTTGAAAATATAGTAAAAATAGGAAGTCAAAGATTTACCTAGGATAAAAAGACCCCAAAGCACAATCTGTGCACAATGTCTACATGGTAAGCAATCAAGAACAAGTTTTAAGTCAAAAGAATTTTCTTCATCCGAACCATTGAAACTAGTTCACACTGATTTATGTGGTCCTACAAGGATAAATAATTTACAAGGTGAAATTTACTTCATGATATTTATAGATTATTTCTCTAGAATGACTTGAGTGGCATTCTTAAAAGAAAATTCGGAAGCCTTTAAGAAGTTCTAGGCATTCAAAGTTTTAGTAGAAAATGAAATAGGTAAAAAGATAAAGTGTCTAAGATCAGATAGAGGAGGAGAATTTACTTCAAGTGAATTCATAGAATTTTATGAACAACATGGAATCAAAAGAGAATACTCAAAAGCAAGGACTCCACAAAAAATGGAGTAGTTGGTAGAAAAAATAGAACTATCGAGAATATGGCCATAACTATGCTAAGTGCGTATAAGTTTTTAGATGGTTTTTGGAGAGAGGTAGTTCATACAACTGTCTATATCATCAATAGAGCTCAAGTACGAGTAAATCATCACAAAAACCTATATGATATTTGGAAGGGAAGACCAGCTACTATGAAGTATTTTAGAGTTTTTGGAGGCAAATTCTACATTATACGAGAAGAGAAAAAATTGGGTAAGTTTGATTCAAGGTGTGATGAGGGTATCTTCCTTGGCTATTCCACTAAGAGAAAAGCCTATAAATGCTATAATAAAAGGACATATACAATTATGAAAAGTACAAATGTGACAGTTGATGAACAAATAGGGTCAAAAGAATTAGCTCAAGAAATTGTATATCAAGAAGAAGAAAGTTGCCAAGAAGAAGTAGGCGATGAATCAGAAGAACATGAAGCACAAATAACACTACCTAAGACTCCATCTAGGTATGTGCAAAATAATAATCTAAGATATTTGATTATTGTAAATCTATATGAAAGTCAAACAAGGAGGAAGATAATAGAAACAAGTGAACATGCAAATATTTCTTTGCTATCTAAAATTGAGCCCAAGGATTTCAATGAGGCAAGAGAAGATAAATTTTGGGTCAAGGCAATGGATGAGGATTTGGATCAAATAGAAAAAAGTGAGACTTAGGAACTTGTCCCACGACCAAAAGATAAGAATATAATTGGAACTAAATGGTTTTACAAAAATAAGTTAAATAAAGATGGTCAGGTAGTCAGAAACAAAGCAAGACTAGTATGCAAAGGCTATGGACAAATTGAAGGGATTGATTTTGATGAAACATTCGTTCCTATTGCATGAATTGAGCCCATAAGGATTTTTTTAGCTTTCTAAAGCTTAAAAAACTTCAAAGTATATCAAATGGATGTAAAATAAGTTTTTCTCAATGGCTTCTTAGAAGAGGTCTACATTGAGCAACCTGGGGGGTTCAACCTAAGTGATAAGCCAGATTATATATGCAAATTAAAGAAGGATATTTATGGATTAAAGCAAGCCCCTAAGGATTGGAATTCAAGGTTGGATAAGTATCTTCAAGAACAAGGTTTTAAAAAAGAAATAGCTAACAATTTATACATCAAAAATGAAGAAAATGACTTGTTGATTGTGGTGGTCTATGTGGATGATATCATTTTTGGAGGCAGTAATGATAAGATGCATAAAAAATTTTCAAAGTGTATGCAAAATGAATTTTAAATGTCAATTCTTGGTGAGTTGTCTTTCTTCCTTGGATTATAGATTTTACAATTAGAAAAATGTGTATTTCTCTCACAGACCAAGTATATAAAAAAAATGTTGAAAATTTCAAATTGGAGGATTGCAAACCAGTGAGTACCCCCATGGTTACAGGATGCAATTTGAGTAAAGATGATGAATCTCCTGAGGAAAATTAAATATTGTATAGATCCATGATTGGTAGCTTACTATATGTCATATTTACAAGACTAGATATAATGTAGACAGTGGGACTAGTGGCAAGATTTCAAGCAGTGCCAAAGAAAACACATGTACTGGCAGTAAAGAGAATTCTCAAGTACTTAAAAGGAACTATGGAATTTGGACTTTGGTATCCCATAAGTAACAAATTCACTCTCACAGCATATACATATGTATATTGGGCATGTAGTATTGATGATAGGAAGAGCACAAGTGGAGGAGCATTCTTTCTTGGAGATTGTTTAGTCTCTTGGCTAAGCAAGAAACAAGCATCAATATCCTTATCCATGGTAGAGGCAGAGTACATTGCAGCAACTACTTGTTGTACACAAGTGTTATGGACGAAGCAAACTTTAATAGATTTTAAAATAGAGCATGATCATCCCATATATATACTATGTGATAATACAAGTGCCATAAATATTTCAAAGAATCCAATGATGCATTCAAGAACCAAGCACATTCCAATAAAATATCATTTTTTGAGAAAGCAGGTGATGAATAAGCAAGTCAAATTGGAATATGTTACTACAAAGGAATAGATTGTAGACATATTTACTAAGCCACTTCCACGGGAAACTTTTGAGTATCTTAGAGGAAAGTTGGGAGTAGTCTTACTCCCATCCCAAACTTTATCACCTCAAGGAGAGGAGGGTGGTGAGGTGACTGAGCTAAGAGTCTTATTTTTAGCCCCAAAAGGATCCCTTTGGCATTGATGACAAAGGGAGCAAGATTTCAGAAAGAGGGAGAGAATTCACTAAGAGGGGGCAAATTATTAGGGGAGTAGTTTGGAATTCAATGGTAGCAAAAGGAAGTATTTTAGAAGGGTTGCCATCAATAAAAAAGGGGGAGATTGTTGGAAATATCAAGTACTTTTTAGTTTTCATTGATGTCAAAGGATTGATGTCAATAGGTTGATATCAAAGAAATATTGGTATGGCAAAAATATTCTTCAATGTTGAAGTAGTAAATTGCAAGGTAAAATATTCAAAGGATGCATGAGGTAGTGTAAAAGGTGCAAAAGTTATCAAGGCTTAAATATTGCAAGAAAAGGACAAGACCCTACTTGCCTTCAAAAGATTTAAAATTTAGAATTAGAGGCAAAAGTTCAAAAGTTTAAAATTTATTATTATAATATTTTTTAAATATTATAATAGAACTTAACTTAAGGTTTTAGAAAAAGGGCACCATTGAAAATTAATTTAAACTCACCTTCGTCGATGTTTGAGAAATATTCAAATTGCATATTTATTAGGGATATACCTCATTGGAACAGAGAGTGTGGAAAATGTTAGAATTAAAGTGCATTATACCTTCACCTTGACACTTGTCAGTTTCACTTAAAATTTGTCATGTTATCAAATAGGTCTTCTGCCTATATATGTAATCCATTTGTATCAATACATATCTCATCAGTTTTATTCTTGACATTTTGTATCAGAGCAGGTTCGCTCTCCTGCTGTGTAACCCCTTGAGGGGGGATTTCCCTCATGGAAATAACCCCTCATTTTTCCCCATTTTTTTGGATACTGAGGGAGTATGCTCTTCATCCTTAATGGATGGATCAGAAACCAGATGTTGAAGAAATTAATGGCTGCCATTTTTACCAATGTATCCATCCGTAGAAGTAGTTTCTAAGTAGAAACAAAAAACGGGATACTTATTCGACGATGAAAGTTCTAACAAAACATTTTTTTATATTTTTTTGTGGTTTATTTTTTGTAGGTGTCAAATCCATGCAGTTTTGTTTTTTTTAAGATGCATGAACCATTTATTCTATCATGAACATCCATAACACCATGAGCTAACGAGCGACAATGAATATTTTTGCTTCTGATGTATTTCACATTGTGGATTCCTCTTAATATTTTTCTGAGCGCGAGATGGAGGAAAAACAACATATCATACACTAAATATGGTGTGGCCTAAGGACCTATGTTTTCCATTCTAAGGGGACTGTGATGGCCGTCGTGATGCAATTGGTTCCCTACAATAGTAATACATGGGAGATCACAACACTGGCGCCCAAGTGGTGGTGCTCTTCAAGTACATAGTCGCGTTGTTACGAAGTAGACACCGTTTGTGATGCTCTTTGAATAATCATCCTGAGAATGTGTTGAATTACATGACCGTTGAAAGGTACCAATGATGAGGACCATGTAGAATTTTCCTTTGAACTTGGAGAACATGGTGTGGATGCAGAGCCAATTGAGTTTCAGGCCGCAATCGCGCGTGGCAATCATCATACAGTCTGAATATAGATTTTGAAAATTGACAAAGAAGAAGAACATAATGGAAGCCATAGTATGTTTTTAGGGACACTATAATGGAAGCCGTAGTATATTTTCAAATGTTGATGAGCACAGAAAGAAGCATCGCAAGCACACGTTGATGGGAGAGGAGCAATTTCGGGCTTCGAGATCGTTGCTATTGAATTAATTTTTGACAGATGGTGACATATTTTTGCTAGTGTTTTTTTTGTGCTACCAAAGAATCTAGTGCAAGTAATAGTGTATCGTGCCCAGATAACGAGTTCTGCAGTTATTGCCTAGTTGATGATTCAATCTACAATTTTGGTTCATGGTGGGCAAGTCAATTTTTTTGACCATGTATAATTTGCTAAATCTGCGTAGATGGCCCATATGGAGATATGGGCCCACCATAGCACTCCAATGACTATCTGTTCCTTTGGGTGATTTTCTTAAATGTCTCTCAATAACACTTAGAGAAGACATCTGTGTGATTCGGTTTGCCATTTTGTTCGACGAGAAGGGGTTTTGCATTGTTCAACTATGGCATTACTGGCATATCACATAAACTATGGTGGGATATTTACAACTGTGAGTCAGTCTAGAAGTTTGAACTTTGGTCGAAAGTGCATGTGTGATGATGTCCTACATCGGCCTACAAGTTTGGCATTACAATGGTGTTTTTTGACTGTGTGAGAAGTTATTGTCTACATCATGCAACTATGAAAAATGACACATAGTGGAGGTGGAGCTCTGCAAACGCACAAAAATTTGAGTCATTTAATTTTTTTGTGGCAAAAGTGTTTTTTTATGGATAGAAATTAGTTGACTCCATGTTGATTATGGATGTAGAGGGCTCATGGTATGACCGAGTAATACCAAGCAATGCCAATATTTTGCATAGTGGAACATCATGGAGGAGATTATGGTATCCATTTTGGCAGTATTTTAATGGAAAAACTAGAATTTTTTTGTATGCTAAATTTGATACTGTGTCTACGAGATGATGAAGTAGATATTTTTTAAGACCTGGCTATTGGTTTTCTCATGCAGATTATGGCTGCTATAGCCGCTATTTGTGTCCAATACTATAGAGCCCATGATCGAGATGGAGAATTTTTAATGCATTCATGAAACGCAACATGATGAAATGATGCAACATGGAGGTCGCGCACAGTAGCAGAATAGCATGCACATTGGATCAAATGACGAAAATGAGGCTATTATATTGGTGTGTATCATGTAGGCAGAGTTTTTTCAGATGTGCATGAGGATAAATTGTGTTTGTAGGCTGACAGTGAGAGGACTATTGCAAAAGGTGCACCCTTATGCAGTAGATGCCCGACCAGTAGACAAGGACTGTGAAGCCATTAAATACCAATGTCCCTTTATCGCATAGATGTTTTTTAAAATATCACTTGAATTTCATGTTTTGGTGGTGAAGGAGAGTTCTATTGTTTGATGGTGTTCACATCAGATAGTGATACATGTGATCTCTGTCGTAGCCTAGCTGTGCTATTTTTTCACAACGATAGAAGAGTATTTATTTTGTTAGATGCCTGGTTGGAGGATGTCGTATTTGCTAAGATTTTAATGCAATTTTGGAGGTCTCTTTTAGCTCTATAGAAGACATCCGATCCATCAAAGTCTTAGGTTAGATGTGTGTATCTTTTGAGCATCATGCTATGAGCATCTCTGGAAAAGCAAAAATCTCAAAGTGTTGTTCCTATGACGAAAGGAGGTGGCATTGTTTCTAACATGATTTGTACCTGATAGTCGACACACTATGTTTAAAATTGAATTTTCCTCCCACAATGCACTATGGAGAGAAAATCGAAACAATGTTTTTTAAAATAGATTTCGACTATGCGATCCAGTGATTTGAAATGTTGAAAAGTGTTGTGAATAATAGTCATAGGGGGCAACGGGTTTCACTTCACATTTTTTATGCAAAGGAGGTGGATGATCTGCTTGGCCACACCTGCTGAGTGGTGTCATAACTACCGTATCTGCGTGATGACCTACTGATATTTTGGGACACGGGCGTGATGTTAATCCCTCTGATGAGCCATATCTACTATTTATCTAATCCATAGATAGTAGTGCCACAGGAAGAAAAATTTAGATAAATAATGGACCATGTAAATTTTTGTGAGAGTGCTGTAACCTAGATTCTGCTTGGATGGAGGAGCCAATGATGTCTATGAAAAGGCAAAGGTGTTGTTTTATATTTTTGAGCTCGTTGGAGCTGGTGCAGAAGACGTGCACATAGCATGCTTTACCATAGTAGGCATTTATTTTTTATTCATGATAAATGCTCAGCATGGTGTATTTCAATGTAGATTGATTAAACAACGTGATATTTTTAGTGAAATTTATTGGCATCTAGTTTATGTGCATGTTTTTGATTTTAAACGACTATTTTTATTGGTGGTGCTCTTGTATTTACAACTCTCAATAGGGTAGTTGTGTGGTGCTCAAGTGGATTAGCCAATAGTAGTGCCCTTGATGATCCTTGGTAGGCATGTTTTGGGCCTCATATTTTAAAATTTGAAGGGGCCACGTACCCCCTGTAGGTGGTCGAATCTAAGTGGGTGGTCGACGACCACGTTGACAGTGTACAAACCAATGAGAGGAGCAACACATTGTTTGAAGAAAGAGGTGAGCAGCACGTATTTTGCAGACTCTAATGTGTTTAGGTACTCTAGATTAAAAAAATTATTCTCTATATTATATGCCTTTAGCCTTTATGAGGAAAGCTCCATTTTTAAATTATTGATATGATGAAATTAAAAAAAATTTAAAAATGGGGACAAACAATTTTTTTAAATCAAATGAGGATATTTGTGAGAACTTATTTTCAAGAAAAAATATTAATATTTTTTTTCCCACATGGTGTGGAAGGGCCTCACATGTCCATTGTAATATTTCGAAGCACATTTTGGAATAATTTCATGACAGGCAAATTGAGAGGTTGTTTTTTCCAACAAATTAAGGCCCTTTTGATAGTGGAACATAGGGGTATTTATAGCCGTCGAAAAGGATTTTCTGAGATAGACACATTGGTGGTATCCATTTATAAATTTGAGGCTATTTCATTTGTCTTTTTTAGCCTCAAAAATGTTGTACCTTGGAGTGCACTCTCGATTGTACCCGACACTCCAAAGGCAAATTGTATGTGATACTTGTACCTAGTTGCCTTCTATATAGAACTTGGCAGATGCAGTAGCTGGTTACCCATTTATCTAGTGGGATGAGAAGGTAACCATAAGGACACTTTATTCTAGGGACTACAAACATAGAAAACCTAGACTCTATCTGAGGATTTTTTTAGATCTACCTCTGAAGACTGCATACGAGGACACTTCATAAGATTCTCTCCTTTCTTCTTCCTCTTCTCCATTTTGGATCTATGGATCATTTTTATTGTATTTCATTACTCGTATTTCTATTTGTGTTAAGGTGCATTTTTGGTAGAGACCAACACCTTCTAGATTGAATTCACCATGAAGGTAGATTTGATATTCATGGTGAATCTAGTTAGTGACCTATGAGAGGCAACATCCTCTGAGGATGACCTACAGGATAATAGACCTAGAAGTGGCTGACCCTGAGACACCCATGATGACCCTGAAGAACTTAGACAACTGACTCAGTGGCAACAAACCCATGTAAGTGGCTTATCCTAAGGAAACAGACCGAGATGTATACATCATTGATCTAGCATTATTCACAGTTGGAGAGCCAAGCGCAAAGAGCACGAGCCTAGACCAAATTAGCAATAAAGGAGGATTATAGTTTTCTTTTAGAGAAGTCAACATTAAGGGGGACTGTTACCTAATGTTGACTTTTTTTATTCTTTAGTTATAATAGTGCACTTTAAGGGGGAATGTTAGAATTAAAGTGTACTATGCCTTCACCTTGATACTTATCAGTTTCACTTGACATTTGTCATGTTATCAAATAGGCCTTCTGCCTATATATGTAATCCATTTGTATCAATACATATCTCATTAGTTTCATTCCTAACAGAAAAATCATGGAGCACATCAAATTTGTTCACATTTCAAAAAGGGAGAGGAAGATAAAGTCAACACACACACTCCTTTTCAGGCAGAAGAAAAGGTTCAAATTCAAGGGTGCATCTTCATTGTTCCAAGATGCAAGGCTAGCACAGCTAGTCATTCAATAAGTGCTAAGGCATTGGTAGAGAGGAGGTCAAGGGGTGGCTAGCTCATGCAGCGGCTTAGCTAAAGCTAAGGTGCAGGTAGATAGGAGGTCAAGGGTCTATTCGTGGTGGCTGCACTTGGTAAGGACATATATTTTTTAATTAAATATCCTATGGTATGCGCTAATTAGGGGATCATAAGGTTGGTTTAATTAAGTTTGTTTTTTCCTATAGGGAGTCATAAGGATATGTTAAAATTTGAATATCTTGCATTTGGAAATTTTAAGGGTGTATTAAAGGATTTATTATTTTGCAAACTAGGAGTTATAAGGGTGTGTTTTAAAATATTTTAGCTTGAAAAATATAAGTGATAAGGGTGTTTTTATAAAGTATTTTCTTGCAAAAATTATAAAGAGGAATGTGAGAAGTAGGAGTTATAAGGTGTTTTGTGGTTTAAATATTGTATGTATTTTTGCATTGTGAAAGAAAGTTTGAAGGGCTTTGTTCATTATTTAATAAAACTTGTTTTGGGAAATTAAAAGGAGTTGTAGAGTAATATATTTGTGCACATTTTTTAAGAGAGGTTTATCATGTGGGTGATTGAAAAGTACTATGCTAACTAACCCTTGAAAGTGGCATAATAAATGCAAAATATTTTGAGACAGTTTTTGAGGGCACTTCTTCATCAAAGCAAGTTAAGAGGTATGGTGACATTATTCCTTCTTTAATGTGTTTTCTTAAGTGAATATTTCTTAATCATAAGGTGGAGAAATAAGGATTATATATGTGCATCATTAGAAATATTTGAGCTAGGGTTTGTGAAAAAAATTGTGCATCCTTGTAGAAATAAATTGAAACACTTAAGCTAGGGTTTATGAAAAAAATTGTGCATCTTTGGTTGGTGAAGTTGGAAACACTTGGGTTAGGGCTTTTAAGAACAAATTGTGCATTCATGGTTTGAATGAATTTGTAAATATTTTTGGGCATTGGTTTGAGTGAAATTGAATGTGGATGAGCAAGTGTGAAGAAACCAATTTTTATGAAGCAAGTGTTATGAGCAGTGTTGTGCAAGTATTATGAACAGTTTTGAGCATGTGTTAGAGCAGAGTTGAGTAGAGCTAGTAAGCAGATTAGAGCAGGATTGTGAGTTGTTTTGAATAGGGCTTTTGAGAAGGCTTGTAAGCAATTCTAAGTAAGGTATGTGAGCAGGATAGAGGTAGAATTATGTAGGATTTGTGAGCAATTTTGAGATAGAATTATGGGCAGGTTTGAGATAGATCAATATAGGCAATTGAGTAGATTTGATCAGAGTTAATTAGAGTTGAGAGTAGTATTTGGAGCTAACCAGAGTAAAGGGGATAGAGTTATCATGTGGATAGAGGTCCACAAACTAGAGCAGTGGGGATAGAGTTATCTTGTGGATAGAGGTCCACAAACTTGAGCACAGGGGATTGGTGTCTCCTTTGGATAGATGTCCATAAACTTTGTAATAGGGATTTGGTTCCCAAAATTGTTGAGAAGTTTTATAAGAAATATTTTCTCTGTTGATGTAACCCACATTGTGTGAACCACTTTAAAATCATGTCTCTCATGTGTGTGATGATTTTTGCATTATTTACTACTTTGATATTATTGTTGTTATCATTTGGATTGAAAAGTAAAAAGTGTTATCTTATACTGTTCATCCCCCCTCTCAGTATAAGCCTTTGTTATTCAGTTCATCACTTTATGAGAAATTGAACAAAGACAACAAGAGGAAACTAAGTCTAGTGAACCATGACAAGCATTACCCAAAAATCAATATTTGACATAGGAAGACAATTATATGGGGATCACACATCTATTTGCAGATGGGGAGGAGGCATGACCAATTATATAACAATAAGAATTGGTAACTCACCCTAGTGAAAGGAGGAGAATGGAAGTACATGTGAGGTTTGTAGATGAAATGGAATGAATTAAAGAAGGAAAGGAAGAATGTATCCCTCCAAATTAAATAAGGAATCAAGAGTCTATACCATTTATAGTAAATTAGGAGTGATAGGAAGAAGCTAACCAATGTAGTGATGTATCCATAATTAAAACAAAGAGTGTTTCCTTAGATAGTAGAAGGCCGACATAGGATATGACTGATGATACAACATGAAGATAGAATAGACACATTTGATATGGAAATCCTAGATTCAAATGAAGGTAGAGCTGTAGAGGAGGAATTAACAAGACTTACTCTATTAGCTCAAATAGGCATGCTGTAACAAAGGATGCGAAATCAAGCACAATACTTGAAGGAAGATTATGACATCAAGCACATAATGCAAGACTTCAGGAATATATCATTTAATATTTGGATGAAACAGTCCAATGACTTGATGAGCAAAATATTGTAAGGCAAAGGGAAGTAAGAGCAAGCAGTAGAAATAGTGACGAAGCAACTCAAACAAATGGAAGACAATAGGTAGGTAAAATTCCTAGTGGGGAAGAAAGATCACAAGTTGAATTAAGAGGTCTGATACATGATCTACCAATTAAATGTGAGGTAGATGAGATAGTCGGGCAAGAGATCAAGAAAGATATTACATCACCTAAATTCCAAGGGAACTTACATTAAGATCCAAGTTAGTCCAATGATGATGGAATGCCCTACCTAGTAAGGGATAGTGACTAGAAGAGTGGCAGTGATGAATTCTTAGTAAGGATACAAGAACCCCATGATTGGCCAGATCCAAATGCCTATGTGACAACCTATCAATAGTTGAGAAGACAAAGAAGGGAAGTGAGGAGACTTCAATAAATAATTAATTTTCTAACAAAGTGGTCAGCACAAAGAGAAGATAATCGTAATGACTCAAGCATCGAGTCTATCTTTTTAGAAGAATATAGGAAAACTTTGATCAATTTTTTTCCATAATGTCATTTTAAAGAAAGACGATGGATAAGACGACTAAGATGTTTAGATCATTAGATAAGAGTATTATGAAATATGTCATCGTAAGCCCAAAGTAATTAAGGATACCCAACTAATATAGAGTTTGAATATGTGACTCGTAGCACTTGGGAAAGAGGGGAACCTAGTTGACAACAAGATCAACAACAAAGAATTTCAAGTACCACAAGGTGATAGATTGGTCATAAAGGGGGATTGCCATCACCTAAAGGGAGGAGGAGAAGGATTCAACCTCCTACTCCAATATGGCCTAGGAAGGCACCATTGTACCCTTTAATTGGACTAGGAATACACAAGGACACAATTGGCAAGGAGGATTTGTACCAAACCTTATAGGATGATATCCACTTGGGTGACCACCAATGCATTGACAATGACCATGAATAATAGAAGAAAATAGAGGATTATATTAAGGAGAGGTTAATCCATTTAATATGTTTAGGGGTTTTGTATCAAGATGAAAAGGTCATAGACAATAAGTGCAAGGAAGAGGACTTGATGGTATAGGGAGAGTATGATTTACAAAGGAAAGTCAAGGTCAACAAAGGACTCGTTTGCCAAGTTTGGAGGTCAATTTAATCTGAGAGGATAGAAGTAGAATTCATCCAAATGAAAATAGAATGGTAAGGACATCTTCACCAAATGATCAATCAATTGGGCAAAGAAGAATCCTCGAACAAGAAAATTTAACTTTGTAAGGATGAAATTGTATAGTTGCAAATCATACAACTTACAATTTTACAAATTCCAAATTGTATAAATGATAATTATACAATCCCAAATTGTACAAATAATAACTGTATGGTTATAAATTGTATAGTGGACAAGCAAGATGAAGTAAATCGTACAATTGAATAGTTGGAACCCAATTATACAATCACTCAACATCCAATTGCATAGAATGAGGTGGTGAAACCTCCAAATGACACATCGATAGAAGGAATCATACAAGTGAATGTCATTGTACGATTTCCTCGAAGGTAAGTTAGAAAATAAAGTAATTTTGAAAAAAATGATGAAAAAAAGCATAAAAATAGAAAAAATCTTAATTTCCAAAATCCCTCGAGATGCAATTTAGATGAAATATGGTTGAAAACCAAAAATTACAGACTCTTCACAAAAAGAAAAAGAAAAGGAAAAGGAAAAAAAGAAATAATAAAATATTCAAAAGAAAGAAAAAGATAAAATTGCATGAACAAAGGGGATGAGTTGGCAATCATCCATTCAAAAATATAAAAACACATGCAAATAGGATTGAGGTGGCAGAGTTTCATGCAACACGATGTTTTTGTTATAAAAGGAAGGCACCATGCAATTTTTTTTTCACCATATTGTACGAATTATAGGTAATAATAGGTGATTTCAAGAGCAAGGAAGTGCAATAACTAATTTTTCTACCATATGGGCATGCAAACTACACATATTCACTTAATTATCTGACCCGTTTATAAATTTGCACATTAGAATTCCTTGATTTAAAAAAACAATATGTAGTGGGGTGTCAATGAAAAAGCTAGGGTTTTATTATGAAAAACAAGGTGTTTTTATTCAAAAAAACCAAATATTTTAGGAATTACTTGGAAACGAAACCCTCAATGATGAAATTTTTCTATAAAAGTAGGGTTTGAGGAAATTTTTTGCAAAGTGGTAAGACGTTGCTTAGGTTGGAGTTTTGCTTTTTCAAAAAAGTCAAAGACAGGGTTAGATTGAAACCCTAATTTGCATGAAATAAATTATCAACAAAGGATAAAATATTTCAGCATTGCATGAGGAAAATTTATAAAGATAATATCATACAATGTTGTGCAAATTTCCATAGATTGGAATATTTGCACAATTAGAAGGGAAACTGGACAAGTGAATTGGAATTGGCACTAGAAAGAGGAATTGCACAATGGTGGCAAAAGGGTGCAAAATAAATCATACAAATTAAAAAAATTATGGATTTTAGGGCAAGTGCAGGCTTGAATAGTAGATTATACAATTTTAAGATGATATTGTATGATTTCAAAAGAGATTGTATGATTTCAAGCCAAAATTATATGAATTAGAGCTCAAATTGTGCAATTTGAGTGCAATTGTATGATTCTTGGCACAATTATATAGAAGTGAGGTGCATTTTTATGATTTTGCATATTTTGTATGATTTTTGGATGGAATTGTATGATTTGGGGTACAAATTGTACAATTTAGGAGAATTGTATGGAATTGGAGTGCAACTGTATGATTTTAGGAACAATTGTATGATTTGCAGGGAGTTGTACAATCCCAAGAAGCACTTGAATGATTGTGAGAAGTAGTTGTATAGATTTTGGGGGTAGCTATATGTTTTTTGGTGTAGTATGAAATTAGGGAAAATTGTGCACTTTGTGATGTAATTGTCCTAAATTACCAAATTGAATAAGAGTGGTAAAGCAGTGGTTCCAAGATGAGGAATGATGAATAATGAGCATTGAGAGAGAATTTTGAGTTCATATATGATGAATTGCAAAAGGGTTGAATGCTCACTAGGACCACTACACCAAATGGATTTGCAACCCATACAAGTAGAAGTGACCTACCCAACACGAGGCCAAGAACGAGGGTTTCATCCACAAGGAGGACATGACTACTGTCCTTGGAGGGGAAGAGGTTATAGGCTATGGAGGGGACACAAAATCTGGCATGGTGGCAGAGAAATGGCATAACTACAATTTTTCAAGGAGGATATGGAACCATCTAGGGCACACCACAAGGAGCTTTATAGTGAGGTGCATAGGGAATCTACCCTAGAAGAACAAATGGACCTACCTAGTGAAGATGAAGGAGGGCAGGTGGATATCAAGGATATCAATTTTATGCAACTAACATGATAATTATGTCAAAATTGGTGGGGTGATAATGATGACATACATCCATTGAAGATAACACTAACTTAGGATGGAGTGAGTGTGTTGGCATAGATTCCACCATTAGACAAGGTATTCTTTAATGAATACTTGTTGCAGATTGTACCATCGTATGATCCCAATTTAAATTGCACCTTTGTGCAAATTGGCAATCATCATATAAAGGTGGAATTCTTGACTACCACATTTCAAAGAACATTTGGTTTGCCAAAGGAAAGGCTTATCATTAAGAGAAAAATTATAGATTCCATTGAGACCCACAGGTTAATATTTGATCTCACAGAGATTAAGTCCCAATTAGCTATAAAAGCTTTTGGTATTGGAGGAAGAGGGATGAAATAGAGTATGCTAAAGATAAAGGAGCTCATGTGTGCAATGCATGCCATAATGTATCGACTATTGGGAGAAGCATGACCTTATGAAATACTGATCTAGATGGTACAGTGTGTAGACGGTATTAACCAAGGAGTATAGTATTATTGGGGGACATACTTAACTCAGATGATTCAAAGGTTATTGTAGAGAATGAAGAATACTTTTTCCATGACATTCCATGCAATAGTTGTAATATTGGATGTAGTTTCTCAAACTAGAATTACATTTCTTAGGCTAAAACAACCTCATAATCTATCAAAGTATCAAACTTCCATACTACAATGGGTGAAGTCAATGCTGATTCAAAAATTAACATCAAATAAGTCCAAACAAAAAAATACTACAAGAAAACCTGAAACTCCTTTAGTTGAAGAAATAAACTTTTTCAAATGAAGAAGTCTAGTATTAGAGAAAGAGGCTATGATAATTGCACTTGGAGTCTAATTTGGAGTAGCAAGAACTGCACAACAGTCGTAGGAGCAACCACCATCTCATGAGAAAGATATAGTAGCACCAACATCTAGTATATATCAAATTTTAATGCTTAAGAAATTTGAGAGACAAATGCATGAGAAATATTTTGTGTAGAGGAAGCAACCACAACCTATGCTCATTGATCTAGCTGATGTATGCTTGAATCTAGAGGACTTGGAATTGGTAGAAATCAATGTACCAATTGGAATGGACCTGTTAGGAGAAGCAGTGGGATCTCCTATATTACCTCAATCCAATAAGTTTGAATTACTAGAGGTATCTAAATATTTGTTGGATAGAGTAATGACACCACCAAGAATAAGAGAAGAAGAAGCCATACATAAATATTGTGATGTGAGGTGGAAATAGTTAGTCAAGAGAGGAGAACACAATGACACCACAAGAACAATTTTATTATATTTTGATAGCCACAACAATGATAGAATATCAGTTGAATCCATAGGAAGAAGGGTTGGCAAACACACAGTAGGAAGAGTTTCCAAGGCCATAAGATAAAGTCTAGGAACCTATTGAAGAATAACATATGGATAAGGAGATTATTAATGTTGAGGAGATTATATTGATAAAAGAAGAGACATATAGAACTATAGCTCACATTTTGCTACAAAAGGGGACTACAACGAGTTTGATTAAGGAGATGGAAGGAAGTTCACTTTTGTAAGAGGAAGAATTGGAAAGGACTCCACCATAGGAAATTGAAGAAAGGCTTTGCACAAGATTTTTTCTTGAAGTACCTCAGTTTTGTGTGTCAGATGGAGATGGCAAAAACACAAATAAATGGGTGGATCACTTCCTGAAACATATATGTGATATGTTTGCTAGTACTCAATTTTAGTTTCGAATAGACAGTGTTGGGTAGCTAAAATAATGGATGGATAAAACCTATGCTACAATGGAAAATATCATGGAGTGGGTGTAAAATGAATATTAAACAAGAAGCATATTCCATATTCATGCACAACACCCATGGAAGTTACCAAGGGGAGAAGTAACAACTATGTTGGGAATTGTGGATTTGTCAAAAGGAGTGAAGACCAATTATTGAGAGTACCCACGAGTGTACCTAGAAATAGAAAAAAGTTAGAGATATACATTGAACATACTAAATACAAAGTATTAAAAGGCATCTCTAGAATTGACATTTATATTTTTAAAATTCAATTTCCTAACACACTCGATTGAGTGGCTAAGCTTGGGTCTTGAAAAAATCTATTAGTCCAAGGAAGCACAAAATGAGGAAGTGGATGCAATTCAAAAAGAGATGGCCACAATTGAAGAAGAATTGAAACACAAGATTGAGTTTGAGGAGAAGCTGAAGAAGGTTGAACTAAGTTGAATGACATGAAGCTTGCTTATGAAGATACGCTACACTCACAAGAATAATAAAAACAACTTATGATCCAGTAAGTGGAGGAGTATAAGCGGTTAGAGTAATATAAAGCATTGTTACAACAATATACAGTGCAAATTAAATAGGAGTAGTTGAGTTTCAACAATCAATAGCTTGAGCAATAGGAAGAACAATTGGAAGTCTAGAAAGAGCAATTGGACAATAATGAGGACCAATTGAAGGCATATGAAGGACAACTGCAGCTAAAGGACCACAAGATAGAAGAGATGACAAAATATGCCAAGCACTATAATTACATGATTATGGATCATAAGGCACATAGACAAATCAAGGAAGAGCATTAATCAACTTATGAGGCTGAATTGCAATAAATCATTCATGTTATTGCAAAGAATAATGAGAAATGGGACATTGCATCCTAGATAGAGGTAACATTAAAGAAAAAGGTATGCAATAGAAAAAAGGAATTGTTACAACTATTGGCTACTACAAAGGGGAAGGCCAACAAGTATGGGTTGAAGGTTGTAGAACTCAAAAACTATGTAGCTAAGTTATAGAATGATCGAGATATCCTCTAAGTATAACTTTAGGATCTCTAGTAAGACCAAACGACCAGGACTAAGATGACCGAGTTGGTGAGGACACCGACTGATGTAAAGGGGAAGCATGATGTAGGCAATAAATCCACCTTCCAAAATAAGAACAAATAAGTTTGGATTTGCACAATTTTGTCAAATGTATAGTTTTGTGAAAATGTACAATGTAGGGTTTGTCTAATTGTACAATGTATGGTTGTAAATGTACAATTGTGCAATTGTAAAATTGGTTTTAAATGTACAATTAGAAGTCAAATAAAATTAAGTTGAAATGTGCATTTAGGTTAATTTGATAAAAATCAAATTAGACTTAGGGAAACCTTAATGCACTAATTATTTTGTGAGAAGGCAATTGTGAATAATGGTTGTCTCAAAACCACTTTGGAACAGCCTAGGCAAGCATTATAAGTTCTTCCATTTAATTTTGATGGTTGTTCATTCTCATGGAAAGATTGTTCATTGAAGATTATTGTTGATGCTCATTATAGTTCATGATTGTGGATTGTTATTCATCATACAATAGTATTGTTCACCATTCTCTCTATTATAGATAACATAGTGATATATATTGTGGATTGTGTTTAATTACAATTGATGTTATGTATGTTATTAGCAAATTTGGATTACCCATTTTGTGCAAGTATGGCTAGAGTGATAATGTACATGGATGAACCCACAATGAAAATCAAGTATTGATGATTCATAAACCTTTTATGATCATTATGAATGCATATAATATTGAATGGTTGATGTTGCAAGTGGTATTGAGACATTTATATGTTACTGTATGTGAAGAAGCAAAATTCATGATATCGCCTTAAGGGCATTTACTAGCAATGTATATCAATTATAAAGCATTCAAAGGGGAAATAAGCATGAACATGTAATATACTAAAATGAAGCAAAGTAGGCAATAAATGTGATGAAATTCTCTCTCTATTCATTTGTCCATAGCTTCAAAATGCAATTACAAGATATCCCCTTGAGGGCTTTATAAATTTGATACAATTCCATTACAATAACCAAGGGATCTAGTCCCTTGGAAGGAGGCCTTTAAGGTGATAAACAATGGTGAACTTCTTTGATTTCCATAACTACTCCATCACCACTACGCATCAAAACCACCATGTCATTCATCATTGGAGCCCATCGAAGTGCCTTGTTGTAGTGAGGTCGTCCTTTTCTAAACATAGGTCCCCTGCATACAACCGAAATGAGTGTCATGCTTATGAATGAAAAAAGCAAAATCCAAACACAAAACCTTTGATATTCAATATATTAAAAATTCGACTTAAACCAAAACTTTGATTAAAAATTCTCATCCTACATAATGAAAGAAAGTCTTACAAGCCTTAAAATTCAATAAAACAAAGGATTTCGTTATATATATATTATTTATTGTTATTTTTTTTTATTTTATATATATATATTATATATATATAATATTAAAATATATATATAAGGACACATTTTTTTATGTTTTATTATTATTTTTTTTGGAAATATACACATGATAGAAAACACAAAAATTAACAACAAAATTGCTACCGGTAAAATTAACGATAAATATCGTCAGAAATAAAATTTTGATGATAAAAATCATCAACAACAAACTGACAATAAAAATATTGTCGACAACAAAATTTTGACAGTAAAAATCATTGACAAGAAATGGACAATAAAAAATCATCGATGAGAAATTGAAGATAAAAATATCATTGACAACAAAATTTTGACGATAAAAATCATCGACAATAAATTGATGATACAAATATCGTCGACAATAAATAACGCAAACTGCAAACCCCAAAACAAAGCCAAGAAATAAACCCTAAAATAAAATGCAAACACCCAAATATCAAAATAAAAAGGTGGGTCCCCAATTTTGGGGCAAGTTGTGCAACAGTCACAACACAACTTTGACCTCCTTGTTGATTACCTTAATTTGGCCTTCCTTCTCTTTGAATATTCCTATAATCTCCACTGCTTATAGCTTGTCCACTCCCTTGAGGTTTTAGTTTCTCCTCTTGATCTTGAATTGTGAGGGTCTATTGGTGAAATTTTGCATTAAACAAATATTGCACCAATTCATGTTCAAGCACATTACATATATGACAATATTCATTTTGAGGATAATTCACATTTGTATGGCCCTCAAACTTGCATTCGATACACCAAATATCCTGACGATCTTGCCTCATCTCTCCTTTGGATTCCTTTATTATTTTATCAAATTCCTTTCAAATTGATTGGATGGTCTGATATATTATCTCATCTTCAGCACCATTTGAGTCCTCGTACCTAGTATGTTTCATGATGCCTACCACCGTTTGCTTTGCCTAACTTTACAAAAAAAATATTTTTCTAATGCTTTGTCATACATTGATGATGGTACTATCTTCATCTTCTTTTTATATCTAGGCAATAATCCATCAAGGAACCATCCTTTCATTAGTGGATCTGTTGGTGGTATTTGCATCTTATCTGCTAACTACTTCAATCGATGGTTGTATGCTTTGATGTCCTCATCAACTCCTTATTTTGTGGTGTATATTTTTGTCACTATATCACCATAATCTCTCAATGGTCTAAATTCCTTAATTAAGGCATCCTTCATCGTATTCCATGTTGAAAATTGAGGTGTATTCTCTCACTTTAGATACTAGTCTATCACGAGTCCTCTTAGTGTGGACAAAAATAGTTCCAACCATTCATCTGGTTGGTTTACACCATTTTTTCTCTAGATGGTTATACATATCTTGATATGCCTTTTCGAGTCCTCCTTCCCTTATTTTATGAAGTTTGGGCATCCTTGTTTCCTTTCTTTTGTAGCTATGTTGGCCATTATTAAAGTTCCTCATCACTCAAGGAGGTATCTTTCAAAATTCTTGACTGATTCCTTCTTTAGGCGGGTGATCCACTATGTTGCTCGTTGTCAAATGTTTCTATCCATGGTACCTTATTCTCACCAAGTAGTCATCTCTTGACCTCCTATGCATCCTCACTTTGTAACCTCCTTCATTGAAATGTTAATTGTGGACCTGGTTCTCCTTTCTAAGACCTCATACCTTATTTCTCTAATGTTTGACTCCCATCCTCTGCACCCCTTTGCAACCTCCCTATCGCTTGTTCATATGTAACCATCCACTCACTGTCCCTTCATACAGTTCTTTTATCAACATCTTCCCTTACATAAATGTTATCATTAATTTTTGATGGTTCTTGTACCCTCTCTTCTATATCTATTAACAATGTATCCCACCTTTCAATATCTTCTTCGTCTTAAGTCCATACTTGTTTGATTATTGATTCATTCATAGAATTGTTCACATTTTCCCTTTGATAAATTCTCATGCTTATTCTAACTAGAATCTACTCCTCTCCTTGATTTCGTCTCCCACATATTTACAAACTTGTATGTCATTCACCTCCAATTGGTTGTTACTCACAATTTATCACTTGTAGGTTCCTTTTGACTGCGACAATTTTGACTCAATTTTGATAAAATTTATCAAAATTCACTTAGGCAATGGTGCCAAATGTAGCACAGGGGGATTATTCCTAGAGAGGGAGGTGAATTGGAATGTTTGGATATGGATTCCAAGGTTTTGTAATAGCTTTTGCCCAAATCCTACAAGTGTACAATTTTCCCTTGAATGATTTACAACTTCACAAAAGTGTTTGTATGGTTCCCAAATCGTGCAGTTGTATGATCAAAATTGTACAATAGGTTGTCATGTATGATTTGCCACTTGTTCAATTTTTTGAAATTTGTTTTGTAACTCAAATTGGATAGTTTTGTAATCATTCACTCTTAAACCCTAGTTTTCCTTATTTGACAAGTCTAATTTGCAATTGCACTTCCTAAAACTAGTAATTTATCATGTGTACAATTTGGTTTTTCAACTTGTATAGTTGCACAAATCCTCATTATGTTTCTCCACTTGCAATTATGCCAAATCACACTCAAATTCACGAAAATGTAGGATTTGTCTATTCTTATAATGTAATTACCAACCAAAAGGTTTAACATGCAAACCCAAATTCCAAGTTATGGCATCAAGTATGATTATTATCATTCCTAAAAATCATACAACTATAGTAAAACATTTTTGTACAACAATAACAATGTATAAAGCTAACTCCCAGCATCATCCAAGGTTACGGGCTCATCAATAGTGTAATTCCATTATATTCTTACTGATTCATAACACCATTTTGACCATACTTGCACAAAATACACAATCTAGATTCACCATAAATGTACACAATATAATAACTCACAATCCATAATGTTGTTTCATATTATCATGGTTGAACATGTATACACAATTACCAATGAATAATCACAATGAACAACAATCATGAACAAGAAATGAACTACAATTCTCAATGGACAACTCATCCATAAGCATGAACAACCTATCAAAATTTGAATGAGGGGCTTTATAATGCTTACCCAAGCCATTCCAAAGTGGTTCCTAAGATAACCACTATTCACAACTGCCATCTCATTTGACAACTAACTTGCATTAAGGCTTTCCTAAGTCTAATTTGATTTTATAAAATTCACCTTAATTGCACATTTCACTTTATTTCATTTCATTTCTAATTGCACATTTATGACATTTGTACAATTGCACCTGATTGTATATTTAATAACTCCATATTTGTACAATTAGACCTATATTTGTACGTTTTGACAAACTATACATTTTAACAATATTAACAAAATTGTGCAAATCTAGTTGTCACTTCTTCTTTTGGGAGGTGGATTTGTTGCCTACACAGTTAACATGGATTTTGCCTAGAATTTCCTTTCTAACCCTACATCACTTAACATACTTTTGGCCTTATCCATCAATGTTTTGTTCATCTATCTCCAATTCCATTCTTGTTGTGGAGTATACAAAGTTGTTTTCTGCCTTTCTATTCCATAATCCTTGCAAAACTACTCAAATTCATTAGAGCAATGCTCATCGCCATTGTCACTTCTCAAAACCTCTATATTTTCTCTATCTTATTTTCTACAAGATCCTTACTCTTTAAGTATATTGAAAACATCATATTTGTTTTGTAAAAATATACCTATGTATTTCTTGATAAGTCATCTATAAATATAACAAATTAGATAGATTTTCCAAATGATGGTACTTTTGCATGTCCAAACATATCATTGTGAAGTATATACAAAATTCCTTTAGATCTTATAGCACTACTAGTAAACTTGACTCAAGTTTACTTTCCAAAAACACAGTACTCACAAAAATAAAAATTTAATGGGCAATCAAAAATTCCTTCAGCCATACCTTTCATTTTTAATGTTTGAATGTCTTTATCACCAATATACCATATGTGTTGATGTCACAATATTGTCTTCGCTACATGAATACTCGAACTCGCTTCTACTGTATTATTATCCTCTACTATTGAAGAGTTATTGCACTCGATACTTACAATGCTAACCTCAAGTCTAAACAAAGTTCTTGTATAACTCCCCTTGCCAACACCAAGACTCCACGAACCATCTTGTAGCTATCCTTATTGAATATAATACTCACACCCACATCATTCATATTACTCACGGATATCAGATTTCTTACTAAACTGATAATTTGTAACACACCAAGAAGGGTTTTAATTCTTCCATATTTTAACCTCAACTTGACTCTTCCTTGAGCTATTATTTTATATGTCGAATTGTCTCCCAATAAGGATTCACCTTAATTTATTTTTTCATGTTCATAGAACCCCTCCCTATGAGGAGTCATATGAAATAAAGCACCTGCGTCAATCATCCATGAGTCATGGCATTCCATTAAGCATGATGCAGCTAAGAATAAGTCCCCTGAATCTTCATTTGTGGTCTTTATTTCTATATAAGTTCCTTCATTAGATGATAGAATATTATCAATCTTTTTAGATCTGAAATCTCTTTATAATGCCATGTTTTATCACACTTCAAGCATTTCCTCTTTTCTAGAGCAACAAATTTACCCCTAGATATTGATTTCCTTTCTCCTAATTTATTTTTGCTTCTTTATTGAGAATTTCCTCTCACAACCAAGGCATCCTTTTGATGATAATCCTTAGAATATTTTCATCTCATTCCCTTAAATATCAATGTTCCTACTATATCCTCTACTTTCAATGTAGAAGTAGTATTGGTGATAGCCATAACTAGGTTATCCTATGAATCAAGTAATGAACAAAGTAAAGTAATACACTTTTTCTCTTCATTAATTTTTACTTCAACATAGTTTAATTGACATACAACATTTTTAAAAGCATTCATATGTCCAGCCACAAAGTCACCATCATTCATCCAAAGCAAATACAACTTCTTCTAGAGAAAGAGTTTATTTACCAGTAACTTTGTCTAATACAAAGTTCCTAGCTTATCTCATAACTACTTTGGCATGGTCTCTGTTGATACATTCAATAATACTAAATCATATAAGCATAATATGGTAGAACTCTTTGCCTTCTTATCAATATTTATCCAATCCTCATCTATTGTTGATGTTTATTTTATTCCTAAGACCGCAATCCACTGATCTCTATCAAATAACAGATCCTCCATCCATGACTCAAAATTTTATCCATTAAATTTTTCAATCTCTACCTGTGTGCTTTCTATCATTTTTCTTCGTCTAGATTCCTTCATGTATGGATCCCACTCAAGAATTAATTTATCATAGGGTTGAAACCCTTACTCATTTAACAAAGTTAAAAAACTAGCCCTGATATCAAATGAAGAATAAAATACCCTGATAAACTAAATTTAGAAAAATAGTAAATACAGAATCAAAGAAAAAAAGAAGATAACATGTACACATATAACATGGTATTTCACTTGGAAAATTCTTACGAGAAAACCCAATGCAGTAATGTTCATATCGCATCTCCCTTTTGAACCCTAATGCAAGTGCAATTAAAATAACAATAGCACAAGAATGAATTATACAAATACCATGGGAAAAAAACCATGGGTTCAAATATTTAACCCTAAACAACACATATGGGTCTAAAAATAGCTTAAGAAACCTTAAAATTTTTGTTGGGGCTACCGCTCCCAAACCCCTACTCAGGTCTCGACATAACCCAGAACCTCGGTGAGGATACATAGAGAGTGTTTAGTACATTTAGAGCTAACCCTGCTAGAATAACATATAAAATCTTCAACATATTTCCAACACTCCAATTATGGCTTTGATACCACTTTTAGAAACTAAACACTTTCCTCATAAGATCTATCAATATATCAAAGATCAAATATTTACACAATTCTATACATTCACTCCATGATAACAATAATGAACAATAACTTACATAATTTTTTTTTGAAAATTTTATCTACTTTAAGAAATGTAAATACAATTTATTGCAAAGCTTATTCGATCACCTACTACAATGCTTGATCTTCAATATATACAACTTGGATATGAGACTCTTCATATTGACACAACTCTTGACCTTTCTACTTTCACTAACACTTCATCTCCTCAAACTCATGAGATATATAACTCTTCATATTTCTCATAAAAGAAATAATTTTATTGGCACATAAAAATAACAAACCTATAATGATTACACACACTAAAAGATAGACATTTACATGACTCTTTTTACACCACATATTTACAAACTAGTTATAAACTTTAGACTCAAATATTTACATATCTAGACTAAAAATTACATTGTACTTGCAATATTCATACAAGGTACCAAATAATGTAGTACTCCCAATATTTTCCATGATTTGATTGAGATGCAATTATGCCCAGGGATGCTAGAGTTTTGGGTGAAAATTTGGACTGAGAAAACTCAATAGTTCCTTGGTTAATGTGAGATTTAGAAGAAAAATTAAAATTTAAGTTATGAAGGTTAAATTTATTTGGAGGGAAATCAAAGAAATAATTTTAATAAGGGAAGAAAAATGAATGAGAAGGAAATCAAAATAAAAGGAAACTGAAATCAAGAGAAAAATGGAAAGATGGAGGGTATTAAGAGGGAGAAAAAGAGGACGAGTTCTATCTTTACCATGCAAAGAGAAGGAATAAGAGAGTGCTATGAGAGGATCTTATGTGTTTAGAGAGTGATTTTAGTGAAATTTTATCGATGATGACATAACAAGGGAAATCTGGGTATTGTGCAGATGCGATACATGCACCACAACTAGGAGGTGATGTAGTGGCTCTTGTAAGTGATCATAACTATGTATTTTATTATTTTTTACTATTATTTATTTTCATTTTTTAAGTTTGAATAAGATGGAGAAAATTCATATGGAATTGTATGGTGCTTTCACATCCATACAATGCTTTTGTAGTCATACAATGTGTTCATAGTAGTTGTGTAAAAGATTTGTATGACACATCTATATGGATCATCTATACATTGTTTTCATACAATAGTAATATATTTGTACGGTATCTCCATAAGCATACAATTCATATAATGCTTCTATTGGAGTAGGGAATTTATTCGCATTTTATCAAATTTTGGCTAATTATTGATTATGGTTGATGCAAGACTAACAGAAGTTCCTAGAGTGTCAAGAGAGAAGGCTAAAGGTACTATAGGCCATTTTGGACCTTCTAGATGTGGGTGATCATAGTGTTTGACAACAACGAGGTTATATCTTTTATCCTGTATGCCAAAGGTGAAGTTAGATTGAGATCTACTAATGATATTAGCTAAGTGATGGTACTCTTAGATGATAAGCTTTCATCTTCCTATAGGGGATATGATGGTGACACTAGAGGATGTGTGGAATATTATTTTATTACTAATAAAAGGTGTGTTAGTCAATATTAAATGGTATTAGAGACAATGCTTATTATGGTTAACAAGGTATGAGGATATTTTAGTGGTATGTTCTGTATTGACATCAATATCATTTTTAAAGGTTATTTGGACTAGTTGAGTACCATCTTGTATGCATTGGCATCAGGAGTCCTAGTTGGATATATGAGCAAGAGAGTGATAGCATGGGTTTGGGGTGGGTATATATATGAAGTATGACCATGTGGTGTTTCCCTTGGGGTTGATGGTAACTAGGTAGTTGTATAGGATATTTCATTAAGTGGTTTACAAAGAGATAAATATTTTGGTATATTGCATGCTTTTATAGGTTTTAGCATGGGAGCATACAGTGATCATTTGACCACCTAGTCTCCTAGGGAGGGTGGATAATTGGTAGGTACCTATTACAATTTTGTGGGAATGACACTTTGAGATAGAGTAAGGTGCATTAACTACAAGCCAACTGATAGGTGTGAGGAGTATAGTGGATGATCTTTGGCTAGATTAGACTATATGGCAGAGGGTGGACAAATGATGGATATCAACTAGCCTAAGTATGATAAATTAGATGGTTGGAGCAACAAAAAGGTGATTGAAATATACATAGATTTGATCAAGTTATAAGACATTTTAATGGGGTGTAGGATGTTCCCATGAAACTAGTGTGGCTCAAGAGGGCTTGTTGGAAAATAGGTTTTGGTGGATTCATCTATATAGCTATACAAAAGAGTATAAATATGATCCCATTATTGCATATCTAGGTCAAGATGAGCTTGATTTAGTAGAGGGGTGTGAGCACTAGTATGAGGGGATTCATCCTTATCAAGTTATTGTTGCATAGGACTAGGCACCTAAGTAGTGGGGATAGGTTAATTTATACCTATAGAGACATATTTATGAGGCCCTAAGTAGGTAGAGATAGAGGTATAGGAGGTAAATATACTAGCACCACTTCAAATATATCACCACTAGAGGGTGTAGTAGACGATGTAGGGGGTAGAAAATCACCCCTTGTTTGGTTTGAGGTATAGGGTAACCTATCACTACTTGTTGGTTTTAATGTTGAAGGTAGTAGATAACCACTTGCTAGTTTTGAGGAGGAGAGGGAGGACCTAATATGGTGGATAGTGATGGAGTCAAATATGGATGACATAAGAAGGTATTTAGTGAGTTTGGAGGCTACAAATAGCTAGAGGAGGAAGAGCAAGATATAGATGTAGCATAGTGGCAATCAGAGAGATCAACTATGGGTAGAGAAAGATCAAATTCTAATGGAGGAGGGACATATAGGTAGTAGTGTTGCAAGCATAGGTGATCGAGTTGAAGAGGTAGTTAGTAGAGAAAGATGGACAAATGGTAAATTTTAAATAGGGAAGACTACTAGGATAGGTCATGTTATCCAAAGCTTGAATATTAAGTACAATGAATATATAGCATAGGCTACTACAATAAGATCATCTATAGGAGGGGATATTGTATGAATGTTATTCAAGCATCTATCACAACTACAAGGACAATTGGGATAGGTGTAGGGTGAGTTGGGGTAGTCACAGGATGATATGGGTCAGTCATAGTAGGAGTTAATCCAAGAACAACTGAAGCTAAGTTAGGTTTAAGGAGATCTCATCTAGGTTTAGGGATATTTATAGCTAGCATAAGATGAGCTATTGGCTACCCAATATAATTTGTAGGTGGAGGCAGAGAGGGAAGCAAATTATAGGATATTATATCATGTGGTTGTGCCTCCAAATAGACAACCTCCTTCACCTAGTAGTACACAAACTTGAACACACTTGAGATCAGTTATGTGGGATTCCTAGGAGTTAGTTAGAAGGTCACCTCAATGCAAAGGAGCATATAAAATAGGTTTTTAGAGTTAGGGGTTATAAGAGATATATCCAATTTTGATGACGTATTTGTTTTAGGTTGATGTACCATTTTTTATGATGTTGTAATAAAATTTTTTGAGATTAATATAAATATCAATATTTAATACTTTGTGTGATGTAATGGTTATTTTTATGAATTCTTGCTTTTATTATAATATAATAATAATTTACTTTGATTGCTTTATAAGGTATAATAGATATTACTAAATTTTATTTTAAGCAAGGTGCTTAACATAATTTTTGTTTTTATATATGGCCATTTGTTCATGTTGAAATGCTTTGTATTGTCTAGCCATCTTGTGTCTGGAGGACTTTAATATTTTTTAAAGTTTACTCCACCCCTAAGAGGTATTATTTTAGCCTAATTAATGGAAAAGTTCTTAGGAAGCATTAAAGATTACATAAACACCTTGTGTCTATAGGACTTAATGCTTAAGTTTTCTTCACTCCTAAGTGGTGTTATCGAAGCCTAATTAATGAATAAGTGCTTAAGCAACTTTAAATATTGCCTAGACACATTGTGTTGTAGGACTTTAATGCTTAAGTTTCCTTCACCCCTAAGTAGTGGCTTATGAGCTTGAATAATGGACAACCACTTAGGCCGCTTATAAATATTGCATATACACCTTGCGTCTATAATACTTTATCAATTTGTTCATTAAGTTATTTTGAGTGTCATGCTTCCATATTTAGATGGCATTTTATTTTGTGATTATGTTCCCCCAAGTCTAATGGAGGAGGAAAATATGGAGCTATCATCATCATATATTATCATGGTGGTCATCATGTCGTAGGATTTGTCATGTGGCACATGATGAGGAAGGATCAAAATTTAGAGTTGATCATTCTTGACCCATTTATAAGTCCATGAGAAAATGAGGTATGCTAATAAATTACCTCTTGGTCCTATAAGGAGTCCAAGAATGAAAAGGATAAGATGATTAGTTATTCATGGAATTTTATAGACCCATGAGGAAAAGGGATATGCATTAGTCCATACTTATCATGCCTATAAAGTAGCCACAAATGGATAAGTTGACGTGAATGAGATAGAGGTGGAGTGATTGCACCATTTTCTATGATTTGTATAGCAGACATCACGTGGCAAAATTGTTGTGGCTCAAAAAATGAAAGATAGACAAAAGAAGAAAGGGGTCATACTTGCCACCTTTACACATCTCTTTGGAATACAACATAGATGTTTTATCACTTATAATAATGTGTAGTTGTGAAACTACCAAAAAGACACCATAACACCTCATTCAAATATTATGGAACCTGCTGCAATTGTATTGATAATTGTAAAAAGGGGGTTACAAGAGGAAGTATCCTTTTACAACTTTTGCCCTTTAGGCTACAATAGAGCCTTCCCCTTTAGGGAGCTCTTATAGGTGTGATACAAAGACAACACGATCAGTCCTTTGTGGGTTCCTTGATGTATATGGGCTTATTGGACGAGAGACTCCGCTTGTTGAAGGTCTCCTTATGCTCTTTTGGACCTATAAAACCTGCAAAATCCTATTAGTACGTTGAGGGGCCTGCCTCAGTCAAGCCCCATATTTTATGAAGACAAAAGACTCATAAACTATTCAAAACATGAAATTAACCATTAAAACTAGCATAAAATGGAAAAATCAGTTGTTCCTTACCTGTCCGAGTGATTCTAGTGTCTGTTACAGATGTTCGCACTCCTAGGGTGCGAACTGGGAGGTTCACACGTGTGAGGTGTGAACCGGCCCTTTTAAAGTCTAATTGATCAGTTGGAATCTCTGAATGCTCCTGATTGGTTTTGTTGATGTAATTTATCGAAAAGCACCTTTGAATAATAAATCTCGATGGTGATGTTAACCTGTCTCACTCACAGAATAGAAAAAAACATGAGACAAGTTGATCGTGACGTTTGTATGATGGCTATGCAACTGGTGTATTATGGATGAGTAATGGATGTGAGGGCAATGGCAATTTTAGCAAAGTTTCGGTATGTAAAAGTGTGATCCTCTAAAATGGTGAAAGTGGCCTTCTACTTATAGAGTGGGCCAGGGTGAGAGAAAGGTGGTGAGGTGTCCCCTATGAGGTGGTTGTGGTGAGGTGTCCACCAAATATGTGTCCCCTGAGGTGTCCTGGGTCATAAATGGGGTTGGGTGAGAGAATCCCTCACCCATCCATAAATAATGATGATTTTCAAAAGATCTTGATTTGTCATTAATAATCACCTTTTTTGAAATATCTTTTAATTAAAAATTGCTTTTTATGTGCAAAAGTCTTCATTTGGCATTTATGACCCAAGGGGTGTGATATGGGGAAATATCTGGGATGAAAGGTGGCAAGGCTAGGCTAGGCTAGGCTAGGTGAGGTGGAGGGCTAGGTTTAGTCAAAGTAGACTAGGTGAGGTGGAAGGTTTAATTAAATCAAGATTAGATCTAAAAAATCATGGAATTAGCCATAAACCATAATTTGACTAAAAGTGTTGAATTTTTAATCATAAAGTGTTTTTTGACCATGGTGGAGAATTCAACCTTAGTTGAGTTAGGAATGAGGTCACATGAGGACCTAATATTAAGCGTAGGAAGGGGCTTAGTTAGCCCAAGGGGGCTTAGCTAGCCCAAAGGGGCTAATGGTGATGAATAGTGGTTTGGAGTCAATTTATGCAATTTTCAATGGTTTTGCATATTAATTAACCATGGAGATGGGGAGAGGGACAATGTGCGACTTTTTGGTGTCTACAAGTTGCTTCATCACTTTCATGGATGTATAGGGTGATGTCTTAACAATATATGTTGCCTTTTTTGGCAAGTATCCAAGTGGTTATGTGATGAGTGATGGAGGGAAAAGGTATTTGAAGGAGGGAACTAAGAGGAAGTGCTAGTATAATTTACCTATTGTAAATACAATGCATATATGAAATATATTAATTAGTATCATCATGGTATCATTGTGGTTTTCCCAACTCAATGAATAAGCATAAGATCAAGCATACATGTATAAAGTAATGCATGCATCAATTAAGCAAGTACACAATCAATCGATGAAAAAATAATACAGGGGAGCACTGCTAGCATCAAATACCTAATGCATAATGATCTATGCCTAACTAGGATCATCATTACATCCTTGAAGATCTCAATAGATAATAATAGGAGTGATAGAGGTTATAATTTTCTTCCACCTCTTCAACCTTGAATGTTGAGAGAAATCCTTGATCCATAGATCTTGTATATCATATGTCATCATGTTTGTTGTTTTCCCTACTTTATTTTCTCAGGAGCTGCATTAGGCACTCCCGTTGCTTTGTATATGTCCTACTTTACAGTCCTATTGACCTCTTTTGGTCGACTTACTTTATTTTCTTTGGAGCTACATTAGGCACTCCCGTTGCTTTGTATATGTCCTACTTTACAGTCCTATTGGCATCTTTTGGTCACCGATGGACATAATACAAAATTCAAATTCAAATTCAAATTCCACGACAACAACTTTGTAAAGGTAAAATAATTGTCTCATTGTTTGTTAATGTGTGTGCCTTCTAATTTTTCATAAATCTACATATGCTAATATCACAATATTATCATCTCAAAGCTACTACATTGGAAAATCATGATGAGGAGAAACGAGAAATAAGAATTGATGTGACATGTAATAAAAAATCTAGAGAACTATGGATGGGAAGAGATTAGCAAACATTAATCAACTAGTGCAAGTGCAATCTATGTGAAAACTATGCTAATATAGGATCACCACATGCATCCCGATGGATCTCCTCACTAAATATGCATCAAACAACCAAGTAGGCATGAAAAAGCAATCGTGAAATCAAGTTGTCATGCAAGTAGACAACCATGCATACAAATAGCCACAAGCACAAGATTCAAGATGATGTAAATTAAATATTTAATCTTAAATGCATTGTATTCATGATTTTTTTTTTCTTATTAAGTGTAGCTAGGTGGTAAGCTCCTACCCCATAGTTGGTAATTATTATAAATGGACCTAGCTAGTTTGGCTCAAACTTACCTTAGAGTTCACCTTTCATATTAGTATTTTTCTAGTTTTTATTGAGGACTAGGTCACCAACTTTGAAGGAATATGGTCATACCCTTTTGCCATAGGGTAACTTAAGCCTCTATTGGTAGACCTATAGATGTTCTAGGGCATGAATCTACTTTTCATCAAGCATTTATAGTTAACTAAGGTGAGTGTGGTGATACTCGTAACTGATAGGGGAGTCTTTTAATAAGATCTATATTAAAGGCATCTCTAACTTAAAAGGAAAGATAACCTCAATCCCATAGACTAAGGCATAGGGTTTTGTAGTAGTTGGATTTTAAACACTAGTGTGGTAGGCCCACAAGATGGGATATAGTTGAAGGTGCCTATATTGACATGTTTTACTAATATCACCATGAATACTAATTGAACACTTAGAAGACACTGTTTCCTGAACCATTCTTAAGATCCGTTGTCAAACCTGAACAACAGAAGATTTTTCACCTTGAAAAATGTGATGGTTCCTTTCAAGCCAAATTTGCCAGAAGAAGGGCCTATATGCCAAGCTACCTGTAAAAAGAAAACTGAAGCAGGAGGCCTTCCCAAACTGCGCCAAAACTCCACAAGAAAAGAAGAATGAATACAAGGTTGTTGCCACACAGCCCACCACCAATGCCATGCCATAAGTGACGAGTAAAAGCACAGTTGAGAGCTTATATATTTTTATTTTTATGACTAGGTAAAAATTTAAATTAATTTTTTTTTAAACATTAGACTTTACATATCCGCAATATGTGAGGGGAAAGATTTGAACTTGGGCCTCTCTTTTCCAACTTGAGAGTTTTAACTACCCACTTGCTCTCCAGCTCCCCCACATGAGCGGTTTTTTTTTTTGACCTTTTAAAAATAGATTTTTTGAGTGAACATTAACACCAAAATAATTAATTTATTTATTTGTTATAATATATATGTTAATGAAAATGTTAATTTTTATGAAATACAATATTCCATATATAAATATATAAAATTATATTAATTTTCTATTTAATCTTTATATTTATTTTTATTAATATCTATAATAATAATAATATATAATTTTTTTAATATATTTAATAGTAAATTGGATCTATGCAAGAAGTGCCCTAGCCTTTTCAATGGTGATTTGGATTTATATATTGTATTTTTACACTTATACTTTTCAAACTTTACATGTCTATATTTACGTTCTTATTTATTTGTTTTTTTTCTTTTCTTGTGTTCCATTTAATTATTATTAAGTTGTGAATTTTCTTTTGCGTGTCTTTCACTTTAGAGTGTTATAACTTTCAAAGTCTCTTTAAAGTTTATTGGTGACCATTAATACTGGGTGCAGATAAGTACATGTAACTGCTTATTGTTAGGTTGTGATTTTTTTTTGGAACACGTCCCTTGCGGGGAGCGAAACCTTGGAATTAGATTCTATGTCTAGGGAAACCTTGGAATTAGATTCCATGTCTGGGGGACCTTGGAATTAAATTTTATATATGAGATTCTTTTCCGTCAAAGTCACCCAAAAGTCGCACTCGATCCCATCCATGCCAGTTGAAACCATCGATTGAACTTTGCATATCCATAGCATGTGAGGGGGAGAGATTTGAACTTGGAGCCTCTCTGATCCCATCCACGCTAGCTGAAACCATCGATTGAACTTTGCATATCCACAACATGTGAGGGGGAGATATTTGAACTTGGAGCCCCTCTTCAACATGAGAGTTTTAACTACCCACTTGCTCTCCAACTCCTCCACATGAGGAGATAGGTTGTGATTTTTTTTTTCATACATTTTATTTTATAGTGTTATAACTTTCAAAATCTATTCAAAGTCTATTGGTGGTCTTTTATCTTTTATGCTAGAAAAATGGAAATAAAAAGAACATGTATTAAATGTAAATGTTTATTTTTACTTTGTGACTTTTCTTTTGTATGTTCTACACCTCACAACTTTATAACTTTCAAAATCTACTTAAAGTATGTTGATAAACTTTAATACTCGCAATGAGTGCATATTTTAGATATAAATGTTTATTATTAGGTTGTGACTTTTCTTTTGATCAAAATTGAATTTTTTTAAAGATTTATTTGATGTTGTGAATTTTCACTACGCTTAATTTGAGTAAGGGATTTTAAAAATGACTTTTTTTGTCATGTTACATAGATTTTTTTGATGTTGTGAATTTTCACTATGCTTAATTTGAGTAAGGGATTTTAAAAATGACTTTTTTTGTCATGTTACATAGATTTTTTTTATAAGTCTTTTAGTTTTAAATTTTTCCCTAAGATCTAGAACAAGAAGTAGCATTTGCTTTTTGATCACACTTTACTTTCTACTTTACTGTTGTTCCTCACTCGCTTCCAATTCTAATTACTTTTATTTTTATTACAAGAATATGATTTTCTTTTTTTTTCTTGGGTAGGATATAATTTTCTATTATTTGAAGGGATTGGAGTTGATTTATTTGGGTCTAGTTTAACCTTTTACAACTTATATGCTTTGAAAATTGACTCCAAATATATTCCTTTTCAATAATTCTTTATATATTTGAAATCACATATTATCCTTCCTCATCCTATAAATCCCTCTTAATTTTTTGAATGGTTGCTCAATTTGATGCCCTTCTTCATATGAGTTTTCCTCGTGATCAAAATTTTTCCTCTCTTGATCATATTTTACTTTATAATCCCTTACCATGTGTGCAATTTAAAAACCATTATATCATGTTAAATCATAATAGGCTTGATGATCAGTTTTGAGGTATTATTTGTCACCTGCAAAGGGATTGCAATGTAACTGCAACAATAGGAACCTTTGCCACAAATTGTAAGCCCATCAGTCACTTCTATCAAAAGGTGGAGTTTCTTTTGTATCAAAATCTTCTATATAATATTTCAATATTCAACTGTTATTTTGAGCAGCTATTCAAGATGCTTCAATCAATAAAGCTTAGTTTATTTAAGTCAACAAAAAGGAAATATGAATTTACTTCTATTACTTCAGTACTTGGCAATTGTTTTTTGCTCTCTTTTTCCTTCTACATTATGGAACTTACCAAAGTCTTCAATTATAACCATGAATAACCTTCTAAATAAAATATAAAAAATATTTTGTTTTGATTTCTTTGAATTAGAGTTGGACAACAGGTCATGACATAGAAAAGCATTTAATTCATCTTTTTACAAGAGTTATTTTAAGTGGCCTTGGCTGAATTATAAGAACTTTTATTTTCCCATCTGCATATTAAGATTGTCCAATAACACTATGAGCCAGAATTAAAATGTAGAGCTTTATGAAAAGTATATTTATGGACTAGATGAAGGTCATGGTTGTGCATCAATTCCTTTGTTTCATGGATCTACATATTAATATTGTTCAATAATACCATGAGTGAGAAATAAAATGTAATACTTTCTGAAAAGTATACCTATGGACTAGATGAAGGTCATGGTTGTGTATCAAGTCCTTTGCTTCATGGATCTATGTTTAGGAAGTCTCAAAATTGTATATTAACTCAATTTACTTTGATAATATATTAATATTTTACTCTTTCTCTTAAAACAACTTAAGGTCTATTGATCTTAAAGGCTTCTAAAAATCTGCATGCTATGTAGTCTCTAATCAAATAACCTTTTTTTTTTACACTGGTTGCAACTTCAACCTCTTACTACAGTAATCAAGGACTGATAATTTCCACAAATATGACTTATTATAGATGAAATATGATCTTTAGGCACTCTAGTAACAATAGAATAAGATGCAGGAAGACATGGTAGGAGATAAAATGGAATAAAAAGGGTAAAGGTTGTAATCAAAGGGTAAACGTATGGCCTAGCTAAGAATATAGAGGATGTCAAAAGAAATATATTAGGCCTAGGGAAGTTGTGGACTCAAGAAATCTTGATATAGATAATGAATATTCTCTTTTGTGATTCATGTGACCGGTGACCTGCCATGTTGGGGCATTACTTTTATTTTAGGATCTTTGAATTGGTTTTCATATATAATATAGGTAAATTGTTTATCTTTTGGAGGCTACCCACATTAGGGCTTATATACAGTATGTTTGGCATCTTTTGTTAATGGAGGTATTAAATTTTTCTATACTATGTTTATTTTGTTGAGGTCAATGGTTTTTATATAGTTAATTATTTACATAAATAATGGTTCATTAGAAAGGATATTATGAATGATAATGTCAATCTGAGCTATAAAGTATTGCAGACAAAACATATAGAATAGGTGGTTCAAGCTCCCAAACATGTGCTTGTTGCAATAATGCATTAATGTAGAAGAATGGTTGGTATTCAAGACAACACAGAACCTATGATTTGCATTAAACCAACATAAGAATGGTTCTTTAAGAAAAATGCAGAATGAAAATTTTTTCTAATGAAAAAAAATCAAAGATTTCTAGTTTCTCCATGTTCCAAAACTTTTACACCTATTTTATGTTAAGAGGGTAAATGCATACATTTTCTTAACACACTTTAAACACAATAAATTGTGAATAGGATGACTCCACTACATGTAATTGTATAAGTGTATTGAAGTAAGATATAAACTAAAAACATAATGCTTATATTTGGTTAGAAAGATTTTCATATACATAGAAAAAAAGCTAAAAAATAAAAATTATAGACAAAAATCTAAAACAAAGAACCAAAACAAAAAGATTGAATATTGAAAATTGAGTGAAAATAGCAACAAAAGATAGAATACAATCCTAAAAATAGCAATAAGGGTAAAATCGTACAAAACTAGATGCAAAGTCCCAAAAAATATTTTTAAAGTTTATGCTTGCAAAACCTCCTCTTTTATATAAATATTGTATGCTTATTAAATTTTAAGTATAACTACAAGGTCCTTGTGAATAAGTAAGTGGGTAGTATTTGTTATGAAAGAGGTTACTGGTTTGAGTCCTCTCCACACTAGACAATACCCCTCATGGTCTAAGGTCCCTGTCTCTCGATGCATGATATCATCAAAAAAGTAAAAATATTAAATGTGTATCATTATTCCTTCCTACCTTATATAACCCACTAAGAAAATGTCCTAAACAGGTAGAAGAGGGATGCACATGCAAGAAAGACTTCACTTTGAATAAGAGATTTGCAAGTGATATTACTTTTTACTTGATGAGATGTCAACCTTCACATGCAAGTTTATATTAATTCAAGTTTCTTAATGTCAATTGTATTGCTTGACTTCTTCTATATGTGCATATTAAATTTATACTTGACAAAACATGCAATTTAATATATACTTCTAAACTAATACAAATTGGCTATAATATAATAATTATGGATGAAAACATGCAATGCAACAAACAGGGAACAATTAATTGATGGATACTTTTTAATGGAATAATCACTTTGATCTTAGAGTTTATGCAACACACTTTATAGTTACCCCATCTTATAAAATAAATGGAGTGGATTGGATGATGAGCTATATGTAAGACACAATATGCTTTAGCACATTTTCAAGCAACAACAAAGAAAATAATGTGAAAATAGATTTAATAAGTAGAACCTATTCTTGTGTATACATTTTTTACTGCAAAGTACAACCATGAGGTATCCATTTTTAGGGAAGATGTGTATGTGCATCTTGGAAATATGAAGAGAAATATATATTACGTGTTTGCATACTTGTGGACATATATTTCATATTGATATTAATTGTTTTGATAATGACTGCAACAACAATCCAACTAGTGAATCAACCATTTTATCTTTATCTCGTCACTCCAAATGCAGTATCTACCTAGAGTACCTAGAGCCACTTTGCATTATGTGATTTATTTTAACATCGCTTTTACCTATCTTTTCACTACAACTATAACTATGATAATAAAATCAAATATATTTTAATTTTTGTAGTTGATTTTTGGAGGAGTATGGGGAGGCTTCCTGCAACGGCTTTCTTTTTACAAGTTGGGTGGAGCATTGGTCCTTCGTGCATTTTTCGGTAGATTTGGCTTGAACAGAACCACCGGATTTTCCAAAGGAAGGAGTTAACTGCTTCTCAGGTCTGGCAGAGGATTTTGCGTATGATCCAGGAAACTGTATCTGCAAAATGTCAGATTATCTCTCCCGTGGACTAAGCGAAACGTAGATCATGGAAAGATTAGGTTTGTTGGTTCATGGTCTTGGTCCTAATGTTTCTTACAGACGGATGGGTCAGAGTAATCAGGTGCGGAGGGCAGGTAATGCTAGTATTGATGGTGTGGGGCGACACAGTAGTGGTACTATCCAGTTTTATTTCTCTTACTTTAAAGGATATCATTCTAATAATGTTATGGAAGCCCGTGCAACTTTATATGCTTTGGAGCAAGGGTATGCTTTGGGTTGGCGTCGGATTGTTTGTGAATCTAATTCTCAAATTGTTATAAATTTGTTGAATTTTGGGGATAGTCTTCATGGTAGTTGGCGGTTGAATTGGATTGCTCAACAAATTCTCAATATCTCTACTCACTTGGAGTTCATTTCTTTTGTGCATATTCACCGGGAGTGGAATGGGGTAGCGGATTTGTTAGCTAAATGGGCTTCTGAGTTTCAATATGGTTGGGATGTTCAGAATTGGTCTCCACTTTCTTCTAATTGCTCTCAATCTCTCTCTTCTTTATTGAGAGTTGATATGTCTGAATAGCTTCTTCTTTTTCTTTGTATCTTGGATGTTTTGCTGAGTTAATAAATTTTTTACCCTCTTTTTCAATATATATATATATATATAAATTTTTTACCCTCTTTTTCAATATATATATATATATATATATATATATATATATATATATATATATATAAACACACACTCATCCCCTCGCACACTCAACCACGCCACGATTTGAACCTTAAACCTCCCAAAAAAGAGTCAAAGCCCAAACCATTGGGTTGTCCCCTTGAAACAAATAAAAAGTAATATTAAAATAAATAAAAAACATTTTTTACCCAAATTAATGAAAGGAGAAAAAATTTATGTTAAACTATTCTTTAAATTTTTTTTTATATGCACGATAGTTTCTTAAATGTTTTTCTATTGTCCTTGTTGAAAAATTTTTTTTTTTTTAAAGAAATAACTAATATAAATTTTAATGAAAAAAATCATTTAACCTTTGTTTTATTATAAACAGTATTAGAAAGCATTTTTTTTTTCAATTGGTTGTATAAAGGTTAAATAGAATTGATGACTTATTTTTGTTTAATCAAATAAAATAGATATACGTACCATCTACTCATATTAAATAATTATAATTTTAAAATGATAAGTTAAGAAGTATTACACATCATCTAGTAAATTTGAATTTAGATTTTTTTATTAAGACCTTATATTTTAAGTACTTGATTTTAAATAATTTTTGAAAAAAATACTTTATTTTTATTATGAAATGTTTTTTTATGAATGGTAATTTTCTATATGTATTTTAATAGTCTATAATTAAAAACTCATTTGATGAAATAATTAATATTAATTTAAAAGAGTAAAAAAAATTAATGAACCCATTTTTATTAAAAATAGTTATAACAACTATGTATTTCTTTTGACAAGTAATACTAGGGAATGTTTGATGTCATTTGTTTTTAGAAACTACTATAAAATCTCACAATAATTCCTAGTTTTCATAGTATTTGGAGTTAGTGAAGACTCCTTTTTAGCATGCTTGTTAAGATTAGAAGAAGAACCCTTTAGTAAAGGAACACCTAAAGAATTCAAATGTAAACTCATCAAGAAAAAGATGTGAGAATTTTTAACGTGGTTCTTTCTAAACGAAGAATACCTACCATGCACCTATTTTTTGAGGTAACTATAATAGCTTTGGTCACATCTTCTTGGTCCTTGACCATCTTCATATTCTGCTTAAAACAATCTCTAATAAGATACCCTTTCTCACATCAATAAAAATAAACATTCTAAAAACTTTTCAAATAAAAAAAAAAAACATTTAAGAGATTTCAAATCAAGACAAAAATGGTAATAGACACATGCAAGGGCTAAGAAAAATCCATCTCTTGTTGATACACCCTAAAACTATTAAAAATTTTCTTCACTCAGGGCTTACCCATACCCCTTGGGCCTAGTAATGCTACAATTAGAATTACACATGAAAGTTAACTTAAATATAGGACAATTTAAATTGATTTAATAACTAACTTGATAACAATTTAAATTGATTTAATAACTAACTTGATAACAAAGATATTTCTAAGGAAATTTTTTTAACTAGAAGTGTAATTTTGGCTCATAATTCCAATCCTAAAAATACTAAAACTAACACATCCTCACATTTTACTTTATCAAACATATTACAAATTAATTTCGTAATTGTGGAGTAATGTGAAGGACTTAAAAGGAAAGTGAGGTTGATCCTATATTTTAGTTTATATTTTAGAATTTGAGTTATTGGAAACTTATTAAAAAGAAAGTGAGGTTGATTCTCTTTGAAATAAAATATTCTCAACTAATAAGTAAAATACTATGTAAATTTAAAAACAATAAAAAGTTTTCAATAAACTTTATAATAAAACAATCATCATATACATATAATGAATTCTTATGCCGAATGGCATTTGGTGTAATGGCGGTTGCCTAGTTATATCATCCATGTGGTTGTGAAATCGATTCTTCTTGTGTTTGCTCGATCGAGCGCTGGTATTTGTAAATATTTGTAAACTATGTTCAATATTAAAAAAAAAAATCTTATTAATTCAATTTATTTACTAATATTTAAAAAGACATTATTATTTAAGCTAAAATAGGATTAGCTCCTTAACTGAATTTTAATAAATATTATCAACTATGTTAAAAAATTTAATAGGGGGGCGCAGTCCTTCCTTTAAGGTGTCACACATTTTTCACGCAGTGCAGTCCGTCCTCCAAGGTATCACACATTTATTCGTGCAGTCGTGTCCGTCGAAGGTGTCACATTCGTGTCTTTTTTTTTTTGAAGGTGTCACACATTTTTTAGCCACTCTTATAACCAAGCGTTCAGTCCTAGACCTACACTTTTACAAAGTTTGATCAAACCAATTAATTTACACCTCAAACCTAATTAACACAACAATATTAAAAAAAATTAAAATTTTAATTAATGCATGTTGAGAGGCTGTACCTTGACGCCTACCCAAAGTCTTTTCGCGACGTTGAATGATCTCGCGTGCCTTGGACTTTCAACCCACTGTCACTTTTATACTTTTCAACATGTTTTTTTTTTTTTTTTCTTCCCCTACTTTTGTTCTAAATTCCACGCGCTTTCCATCACCGGCACTGCCCATTTCTCCACTCGTTTTCTATCACCTACAGCTTCATCGCCTTTATGACGAGCTCAGCAAATATATTCATATTTTTTTATGACTAGATAAAATTTAATTAATTTTTTTTTTTTAACTTTTGCCTTTTAAACGTAGATTTTTGAGTGAACATTAACACCATCACAATTCATTAAATTATTTGTTATAATATGTTAATGAAAATGTTAATTTTAAATTATTTGTTCTAATATGTTAATGAAAATGTTAATTTTTATGAAATACAATATTTATGTACAAAATAATATTAATTTCTTATCTAATCTTTATATTTATTATTATTAATAATTTAATAATAATATATAATTTTTTTTAATATATTTATTCATTTTTAATGGTAAATTGGATCTATTTAAGAAGTGCCCTGTTTTTTTCAATGGTGATTTGGATTTATATATTGTATTTTTACACTTTTACTTTTCAAATTTTACAATGTCTGCATTTACTTTCTTATTTATTTGTTGTTTTCTTTATTGTGTTCCATTCAATTATTATTAGGTTGTGACTTTTCTTTTGCTTGTCTTTCACTTTAAAGTGTTATAACTTTCAAAGTCTTTTAAAGTCTATTGGTGACCATTAATACTGGGGTGTAGATAAGCACATGTAACTGCTTATTGTTAGGTTGTGATTTTTTTTTCTTCTTCATCATACGCTATAGCGTTATAACTTTCAAAATCTATTCAAAGTCTATTGGTGGTCTTTTATGCCGGAAAAAATGAAAATAAAAAGTATATTAAATGTAAATGTTTATTATTACTTTGTGACTTTTTTTGTTTTGTTTGTTTGTTCTACACCTCACAACTTTATAACTTTCAAAATCTACTTAAAGTCTATTGACAACCTTTAATACTGGTAAGGAGTAAATATTTTCGATATAAATGTTTATTATTAGGGTGTGACTTTTCTTTTGATCAAAATTGTATTTTTTAAAGGATTTATCCATGTAGTGAATTTTCACCATGCTTAATTTGAGTAAAGGCTTTCAAAAATTATTTTCTTGTCATGTTACCTAGATTTTCTTACATAAGTCCTTTAGCTTTTAATTTTCTCCTACGATCTAGAACAAAAATACTTTACTCTTTGATCATACTTTACTTTCTACTTTATGGTCGTTCCTCGCTTCCAATTCTAATTACTTTTATTTTTATTACAAGAATATGAATTTCTTTTTTTTCCTTGGTAGGATATGATTTTCTATTATTTGAAGGGATTGGAGTTGATTTATTTGGGTCTAGTTTAACCTTTTACAACTTCCATGCTTTGAAAATTGGCTCCAAATATATTCCTTTTCAATAATTCTTTGTATATTTGAAATCCCATATTATCCTTCCTCATCCTATAAATCCCTCTTAATTTTTTGAATGGTTGCTCATTTTGATGCCCTTCTTCATTTGAGTTTTCCTCATGGTCAAAATTTTTCCTTTCTTGATCATTTTACTTTATAATCCCTTACCATGTGTGCAATTTAAGAACCATTATATCATGTTAAATCATATTAGGCTTGATGATCAGTTTTGAGGTATTATTTGTTACCTGCAAAGGGATTGCAATGTATGTTTTCCTTTCTTTATTGGCAAAATATTGTTTTCTCCAATCAAGATATCCTTACGTTCACATAGGACTTATTTAATTGACATTTCTTTCTTGTCACTCATCATTTCCTCATGACAATACCTTCATTTTTTGAAATTCTATAAAAATCTAAAGTAAGAACTTTGAACTTGAGGCTTATTCCTTGCTTGCACTTGCTCCTTGATCGCTTTAATATTTAATTAAAATCTCATTAACAAATAGTTAATAGTTGTTTATTAAAAAGGTTTATAAATAAGATTTAAATATTAGTTTAGGATATGAGATTCTTCACTCTTCATTGCTTGCCTATACCTCTTGGGTCTAGTAATGCTACAATTAAAAATATACATAAAAATTACCTTAAATATAAGACAATTTAAATTGATTTAAGAACTAATTTGATAAAAATGATATTTCTAAGGAAAATTCCTTAACTAGAAGTGTAATTTTGGCTTATAGTTCCAACCCTAAAGATACTAAAACTAACACATCCTTACAATTTACTTTATCAAACACATTACAAATTAATTTAGTAGAATGTAAGAGTAAAATGAAGGCATTACAAATTAATTTAGTAGAATGTAAGAGTAAAATGAAGGACTTGGAAGTGAGGTTGATCCTATATTTTAGAATTTGAGTTATTAAGGATCTATTAAAGGGAAAATGAGGTTAATCTTCTTCAAAATAAAATATTTTCAAATAATAAACAAAACACTAGGTATATTTAAGAACAATAAAAGGTTTTCAATAAAATTTATAACAAAACAATTCTTTATTTTTTACTTAACTTTACTAATCATATTGTGCATAAACATGCTTACAAAATAATAAAATCTTATATCAAATTATATGTGTACATTAAAAAAATAAAATACCATTACATGCATAACTGAATTTTAATATCATAAATATTTTTAATAATATAAAAAAACAACGTTAAAGAAAAATAAATAAATATGAACAGCAATGTTAAAAATATTAATTAATGCAGCAAGGTTAAAAATATTAATTAATGCATGGTGGGAGGCTGTCACTTCTCTTTCGCGTGCACTCTACGCTATGATTTTTTAACGCTACCCAAAGTCTTTTCGTGATGTTTTCCACGCTATGAATTTTGTCGCTACCCAAAGTCTTTTAGTCACGTTGAATGATCCAGAGGATAAGAAGTACAGCTATATCTCTGCTTTTCCTACTCCCACCATCGCAATTCTGCACTAAAAATTCCACGCGAAAATAACGTGCATCCAAATTCTCGCACTATAATTCGACGACCTTACCATCACCGACACTATAAGAAGTGCCGTCATTTGGATTTATATGTTGTACTTTTCAAATTTGTTCTTATTTATTTGTTGTTTTTTCTTGTGTTTCATTTAGTTAATGTTAGATTGTGATTTTTTATTTAAGTGTTTTTTAATTTTATAAAGTTTTTTAAAATCTGTTGGTGGTTATTAATTTGTTGTTTTCTTTCTTATATTCCCTTTAATTACTATTTGTTTGTGATTTTTTTTTTCTTTCACTTCACAGTGTTATAACTTTTAAAGTCTTTTTTAAAATTTGTTATTGGTCATTAGTTTGTTGTTTTCTTTCTTGTGTTTCATTCAATTATTTGAAAAACGACTTTTCTTTTGCTTGTCTTTCACTTCATATTGTTATAACTTTCAAAGTCTTTTTAAAGTTTGTTGGTGGTCATTAATTTGTTGTTTTCTTTCTTGTGTTCCATTCAATTATTATTAGCTTGCCACTTTTTTTTTTTTTTTTTGCCTGTCTTTCACTTCACATTGTTATAACTTTCAAAGTCATTTTCAAAGTTTGTGGTTATTAATTTGTTGTTTTCTTTCTTGTGTTCCATTCAATTATTATTAGTTTGTGGCTTTTCTTTTGCCTGTCTTTCACTGCACATTGTTATAACTTTCAAAGTCTTTTTAAGAGTATGTGGCCATTAATTTGTTGTTTTCTTTCTTGTGTTCCATTCAATTATTTAATTTATTTTTGTCTTTTTAAAGTCTGTTGGTGGCCATTAATTTGTTGTTAGTGTTATAACTTTCAAAGTCTTTTTAAAAGTTGGGGCCATTAATTTGTTGTTTTTTTTCTTGTGTTCTATTCAATTATTTAACTTTTCTTTTGCTTGTCTTTCACTTCAAAATCTTTTTAAAGTCTGTTGGTGGCCATTAATTTGTTGTTTTCTTTCTTGTGTATTTTTAAGTTGTGATTTTCTTGACTGTCTTTCACTTACTTGTTATAACTTTAAAGTCTTTTTAAGTTTGTTGGTGGCCATTAATTTGTTTTTTCTTTCTTGTGTTCCATTCATTAGGTTGTGACTTTTCTTTGTGTCCTTTCACTCAGCTAACTTTCAAAGTCTTTTATTTTTGGTGCCATTAATTTGTTTTTTATTTCTTGTTGGGCCATTAATTTGTTGTTTCTTTTGTGTTCCATTCAATTATTGTTAGGTTGTGACTTTCCTTTTGAATGTATTTCACTTCACAGTTTATAACTTTCAAAGTTTTTAAAGTCTGTTGGGGCCATTAATTTGTTGTTTTCTTTCTTATGTTCCATTCAATATTATTAGGTTGTAACTTTTCTTTTCACTTCACACTTATAACTTTCAAAGCTTTGTTCCATTAATAATTGGGTGAAGATAGGGAGTACATGTATAAAATGTAACTTAAGTTGTGACTTTTCTTTTATCTAATTTATAGGTTTATAACTTTAAAATATACTCAAAGTCTATTGGTGTCTTTTGTATGCAAAAATGAAAATAAAAAATACATGTTAAATGTAAATGGTTACTATTACTTTGTGACTTTTCTTTTGTGTGTTCTACACCTCACAACTTTATAACTTTCAAAATCTACTTAAAAGTCTGTTGATAACCTTTAAACTGGAAAGGAGTACCTATTTTAGACATAAATGTTTATTATTAGGGTGTGGCTTGCCTTTTCCATACTTGACTTATAATTTTGAAAGTCTAATTAAAATATGTTAGTGTCTGACTAACATAGGGGTTATAGGGACAGCCCAAAATTTGAACCCTTGTAATAGAAAGGGACACCTCTCTCACTCTCTATATATATATATATATTCATGACCTTTAATCTTGACAAAGATGTAAGAGTTCATGCACTGATATAAAAATTATAGAAACAACATAAAATTTAAACTCTTCTTGATAAAAAAACTATAAATATAACCAATTCATTTATATAGAATATATTCATAACCTATAATGTTGACGAGGATGAAAATATAAAATATATGAACGACTGATTTTTTTTTTTGGAGATGCTTCTACTTTCCACGCAACTTTTATATTTTGTAAACTCCTCCAAAAGGTATTTCGGCCTTTTTGACGAGTTGACAGCACCGGTCCCAACGAGAAGCGTCGACTGATGAAGAAAGCTTTAAATTAAATTATTGATTTGATTATACAGACGAAGAAGGCAAATCTATTTCTATATTACTTTGGTATTTTGTATTATTTTTTTATATATTTTTAATTTTTTTATTAATATTTTTAGTATTGTTTTTTAGATTGAAGTAGGGTGATAAACTTTTATAATTGATACTTTGACAGTTAAGATTGAACAGTTTTTTTTTGAATGAAAAAGCCAAAATTGTATTAATAAAGCTTAATCATACAAAAGAGTGTGGGTGGGATTAACACACCCCAATAAACCAAGAGAAACTATACAATTAGGAAGAAAAGTCACACTACCCAACAAACATACACCTAACATATCTCGTACATAAAGAATTACTTAAAACATAAAGCAAATGTAGAAAAGAGACGTGGGATCCATGATCCGGTGCTGTCAAAGTTCAAGAAACTCCATTTGACTTTCTTAATTTGGGCAAATCGCTACCAACATAAGAAAACCTCATATTTATAGTGAAAATACAAAGAGGATTCTTTTGAAAAATAATTTTGGCGGTTTTCCATATGAGAGAATAGAATATATATGCCAAACCACTAAAAGATTTGTGGAGAAAGGGTCTCCCAATAAGATATGCCTCCAAGAGCATGAACCCAATAAAAGGTAATGAAAGAATCCAAGACCAACTCTCCCGAGAACATTCCCAGAATAAATGAACATAGTTTTCCTCCTGACCATAGAATCACAGTTTTTTTTTCAGTTATGGTCTTTTGTAAAGTTAAAAATTATGCTTATCAATTCACCTTGACTTTTTTTTTTTTTTGTTATTTGAAATAAAATTAATTTTTTTTTAATTTTGTATAAAAGAGACCTTATAAAATTTATTTATTTGCACATTTTTAAATTTAAATACAAGTGATGTTTTTTTTTTTTAATGACTCGGTGGGTGGGATTAACACACCCCACAGTTAGTTACAGAGTTCCATATTCGCATGCATGTGAGAGGGAGGGATTTGAACCTGAGACCTCCCTTTGCCTAAGAGTTTTAGGCGACCCACTTCCTCCAACTCCCCACATCACCCGATAATACAAGGTTGTATTTATCTATAAAAGTTTTGCTTATATTTATCTATAAAAGTTTTGTTCATGTTTATTATGCAATATTTGACACTTCTATTTACCTTAACTATTATTATAATTTATTCAAACTTATTATATAATAAAGAAAATATCTTTAAGTAAACATATATTCTTCTTAACTAATATTTTATTGTTTTAATTACAAAATCAAGAAAATAATCAATCTATCTATTTTTTTTTGGTTTGATGGAATCAAAGGATTAAAATATAAACTACTAAAACAATATTAATGTATTATCTCTATAAAGGTTTTGGTTTATACCTCATCCTTTATTTTGATCTAAAACATAAGCATTAAAAATTCATATATATATATATATAGTTAAAAAAAATGATTATAAATAATATTTTAATTAAAAGAAATAAGATATTCTTTCAATTTGTTACAAGAAATTAAATTGACTCTACCCAAAAAAATCACATAATTATTATTTCACCTTGTAAAATTTAAAAGTGAGTCCAAACAAAATTCTAACATAGAGTAGGGCCATGTGTGGGGGTAGTTGGCCCTCCTGCTTCTAATCGGTTGTGGTAGTTAAACTCTCTAGTTGAAAAGAGAGGTTCCAAATTAAATCTCTCCCCATCGGATAGCAGTACAAAAAAAAAAACAGGTTACAAATAAAAAATAAAAAACTTTATTTATTTCCAATGACGTACTCCTACTAAAACTTTATTTATTTCCAATGGCATACTCCTACTAAAACTTTATTTATTTCCAATGGCATACTCCTACTATGGAATTTCCTTCCACATTAATACCTCCTCTTTAACCAACACCATGACAAACTTGAACTAACAATTAGGTAAATTATAAAGTATTTTTTAAATAAATTAATATTATCATTTAAAATATATTTTAATTTAAATAAAATATATTTATTAATTATTGTTGAAGTTAGTATATTGAAAATGTTAGAAGGAAATATGAAAAATATATTATTTAGACAATTATAATAGTTATGATATTGATTTTTGTCTAGTTAAAATTTAAATTATAAAAAATAATTACTAAATTAACAAATTTTTTATTTTATAAAAAATATATTTAATCAAAAATAATTAATATAATTAAATTAATAAAAAATATAATTACTTATTTTAAAAATGAAAATAAATTTAATAAACAACCCAAAGTTGTTAAAAGTGTGGTGGAACAAGTTTGGAATAAGTATATTTGGCCTAAGTGTAGTTTTTATGTGTGGTTCACTACTCGGTGTCTCACTTGGGATAATACAAAAGTGTGGTTTCGTTGGCCCCTCTATATGCTATAAATGTGGGAAGGATGAGGTGTGAGAAGGATGGGTAATTTTTATATTCTGGACTTTGTGTTTTTATTTTTGGGAGTTGGGGGTTTTTTTAGGGGGGAGATTGGTCCTTATGCATTTTTGATAGATTTAGGCTTATTTATTTGTCCAAGATTTCTTGACGCAAACGTCTATAATTTTGTTGAATGTCTGGTATTTTATAGGTATTTTTTTTAATTTAATTATATTATTTTTTTGATTAAATATATTTTTTATAAAATAAAATATTATTTAGTATTTTTTTATATTTAATTTTAACTAGAAAAAACATATTAACTATGATCATAATTTTCTAATAATATATGTGGTGGATTTATAAGTTTTTTTCTTTCTTGGGATATTTAGGTGGTTTTTTATTGTTAGGGGAGGAGTATGTTGGTCATTTATTTTGCATTAGGGGGGGGACCTTGTTCGCATGTTTCATTTGTAGTGATTTTGGGGGGTGCTTATTTTTTGAGTGGGTTTTGTGTCTCTGTGATTTTCACGTGGGTGGAATTTGGTTTGTTGGTTATGGTGGTCTAATGTTTCTTATAAGGTTGGTTGTTGAATTATGGTTTTGGATGGATGGTTTTTTGCTTTGGAGGTGGGGGGCTTTAATTGTTATATTTGTTGAATTTGGGGGGGGGGGGGGTTCGCATTTATTTCCTTGTATTTCTTTTGTGTTATATTTGATAGGGATTTTTTTTCACTTTTTGTTTTTTTTTTGGTGGTTTTTTTTTTTTTTTTTTTGTGTTTTTGGTTTGTTTGTTTGTTTTTTGGGTGGTGTGGTGATGGGTGGGAGGGTGGGTGAACTGCTGTACAGAAGGTGGGGGGGGGGGGGGGGGCGCTGGTTCTTTGGGTTGAGCGTAGGGTGGGGTTTTTTTTTTTCTGGGGGGATGGATGTCTGAGCTTGGTGCTATGACACTGTTATGTTTCTCATTTGGGGGTTGTGAGGTTGTTGTTTGCGTTATTTTTTATAGCGGTGGGAGATTCATGGTGTTAATCTGAGCATCTGGGGATTTGAGTTGTTATGGTTGTTGCTGGGTTTTTTTGGGGGGGGGGGGGGGGGGGGGGGGGGGGGGTGGTGGGGTGTGGGTTTTTCTGTTGGGTTTGGGGGGTTTTGTTTTGGGGGGGTGGTGGTGTGGTGGTTTTTTTTTTTTTTTTTTTTTTTTTTTTTTTTTTTTTTGTGTTTTTTTTTTTTTTTTTTTTTTTTTTTTTTTTTTTTTGTGTTGTTTTTTTTTTGTTTTTTTTTTGTTTTTTTGGTTTTTTTTTGTGTGCTGGTGTTGTTGTGGGGTTTTGGGTGGTCGGTGGAGGGAGGAATCCATTGCACTTAATTTTGTAGCTACTATGTTTACGTTTAATTGTTTGTGATACTTGGAGATGTTTTTATGATCATAGTTGTATATTGTGCTGAAAAATTATCCGTGTGTCAGAAAACTAATAAGTAGCATTCAATATGTCTGAAGTGTTAAGACAAGCTTTAAGTTTATTTTATATACTTTTTTTTCTCTCTTTCCTTCCTGGAGTGGGTTATGTAAGGACTATATTCTGGTTAGAGTGTAACTGTAGCAATAGGAACCTTTGCCACAAATTGTAAGCCCATCAGTCACTTTTGTCAAAAGTGGAGTTTTCTATGTATCAAATTTTTCTATATAATATTTAAATGGTCAACTGTTATTCTGAGTAGGTATTCAAGATGCTTCAATTAGTAAAGTTTGTTTTATTTATTTCAGCGAGAAGGAAATATGAATTTAATTCTATTACTTTAATTGTTTTAGCAACAAGCAAACTGCAAAATTCTTTTGCTCTCCTTTGTCTTTTACATTATGGAACTTACCACATGGAAAGGACTTAAATTAAATTATAATCCTTGATAACCTTTTAATTAAAATATAAGAAATATTTAGTTTTTATTTCTTTTGAATTAGAGCGGGGTAGCAGGTTTATGACATAGAAAAACATTTAATCCATTAAATCTAATTACTTTAAAAGAGTTATTTCAAATGGTTTTAGCTGAATTATGATAACTTCTATTTTCTCAAAGATTGTTTAGTAATACCACGAGTCTTTGAGTGAGAATTAAAATGTAAAACTTTATGGAAAGTATAATTATAGACTAGATGAAGATCATGGTTGCCTATCAAGTCCTTTATTTTATAGATTTATATTTGGAAAGTCTCACATTGCATTATAACTCAACTTACTTTGACAATTTGTTAACATTATACTATTTTTTTAAAAAGTTAAGGTCTTTGGACGTAAGGTTTTTAAAGTTTGTATGGTATGTAATTATGATCATACAACCTTTTTTTTTACACTTGTTGCAACTTCAACCTTCACTACAATAATAAAGGTTGTAATTTCATGAATATGAGTTATTATAAATGAAGATGATCTTTAGACACTCTAGTAAAAATAGAATAAGATGTAAGAAAACATGGTAGGAGATAAAATGGAATAAAAGAGGTAAATGCTTAGTTAAAGGGTAAATTTATGGCTTACCTAAGAATATGGAGCATGTCAAAAGAAATATATTAGGCCTACTATGATAGGGAAGTTGTGGACTCAAGAAATCTTGTATAGATGATGATATTTCTTTTGTGGTTGATGTGACCTTTGACTGTCATGTTCGGGCACTAATTTTTTTTAGGATCTTTGAATTGGTTTTCATATATAACATAAGTAAATTGTTTATATTTTGGAGGCTACCCACAATAAGACTTATATATGTTATGTTTAGAATCCTTAATTAATGGAGGTATTAAATAGGCCAATTACCTCCTTAATCCTAAAGATACTAAAACTAACACATCCTTACAATTTACTTTATCAAACACATTACAAATTAATTTAGTAGAATGTGAGAGTAAAATGAAGGACTTAAAAGGAAAGTGAGGTTGATCCTATATTTTAGAATTTGAGTTATTAAGGACCTATTAAAGGGAAAATGAGGTTAATCTTCTTTAAAATAAAATATTTTCAAATAATAAACAAAACACTATGTATATTTAAGAACAATAAAAAGTTTTCAATAAAATTTATAACAAAACAATTCTTTATTTTTTACTTAACTTTACTAATCATATTATGCATAAACATGCTTACAAAATAATAAAATCTTATATCAAATTATATGTGAACATTTAAAAAAATAAAATACCATTACATGCATAACTGAATTTTAATATCATAAATATTTTTAATAATATAAAAAACAACGTTAAAGAAAAATAAATAAATATGAATAGCAATGTTAAAAATATTAATTAATGAATGGTGGGAGGCTGTCACTTCTCTTTCGCGTGCACTCTACGCTATGATTTTTTAACGCTACCCAAAGTCTTTTCGTGATGTTTTCCACGCTATGATTTTTGTCGCTACCCAAAGTCTTTTAGTCACGTTGAATGATCCAGAGGAGAGGATAAGAAGTATAGCTATATCTCTGCTTTTCCTACTCCCACCATCGCAATTCTCGCACTATAATTCCACGCGAAAATAACGTGCATCCAAATTCTCGCACTCTAATTCCACGCGAAAATAACGTGCATCCAAATTCTCGCACTCTAATTCCACGACCTTACCATCACCGACACTATAAGAAGTGCCGTGATTTGGATTTATATGCTGTATTTCCACACATATACTTTTCAAATTTGTTCTTATTTATTTGTTGTTTTTTCTTGTGTTTCATTTAGTTAATGTTAGATTGTGATTTTTTATTTAAGTGTTTTTTAATTTTATAAAGTTTTTTAAAATCTGTTGGTGGTTATTAATTTGTTGTTTTCTTTCTTATATTCCCTTCAATTATTATTAGTTTGTGATTTTTTTTTTTTTTTTGTCTTTCACTTCACAGTGTTATAACTTTTAAAGTCTTTTTTAAAATCTGTTATTGGTCATTAGTTTGTTGTTTTCTTTCTTATGTTTCATTCAATTATTTGAAAAATGACTTTTCTTTTGCTTGTCTTTCACTTCATAGTGTTATAACTTTCAAAGTCTTTTTAAAGTCTGTTGGTGGCCATTAATTTGTTGTTTTCTTTCTTGTGTTCCATTCAATTATTATTAGCTTGCGTCTTTTTTTTTTTTTTTTTTTTTTTTTTTTTTTTGCGTATAACTTTCAAAGTTTTTTTTAAAGTCTCTTGATGGCCATTAATTTGTTGTTTTCTTTCTTGTGTTCCATTCAATTATTATTAGTTTGTGGCTTTTCTTTTGCCTGTCTTTCACTTCACATTGTTATAACTTTCAAAGTCTTTTTAAAAGTATGTGGCCATTAATTTGTTGTTTTCTTTCTTGTGTTCCATTCAATTATTTAACCTTTTTTTTTTTTGCTTGTCTTTCACTTCAAAGTCTTTTTAAAGTCTGTTGGTGGCCATTAATTTGTTGTTAGTGTTATAACTTTCAAAGTCTTTTTAAAAGTTGGGGCCATTAATTTGTTGTTTTTTTTCTTGTGTTCCATTCAATTATTTAACTTTTCTTTTGCTTGTCTTTCACTTCAAAGTCTTTTTAAAGTCCGTTGGTGGCCATTAATTTGTTGTTTTCTTTCTTGTGTTCCATTTAATTATTATTAAGTTGTGATTTTTCTTTTGCCTGTCTTTCACTTTACATTGTTATAACTTTCAAAGTCTTTTTCAAGTCTGTTGGTGGCCATTAATTTGTTGTTTTCTTTCTTGTGTTCCATTCATTAGGTTGTGACTTTTCTTTTGTGTGTCTTTCACTTCACAGTGTTATAACTTTCAAAGTCTTTTTAGAATTTGTTGGTGGCCATTAATTTGTTGTTTTATTTCTTGTTGGTGGCCATTAATTTGTTGTTTTCTTTTTTGTGTTCCATTCAATTATTGTTAGGTTGTGACTTTCCTTTTGAGTGTATTTCACTTCACAGTGTTATAACTTTCAAAGTCTTTTTAAAGTCTGTTGGTGGCCATTAATTTGTTGTTTTCTTTCTTGTGTTCCATTCAATTATTATTAGGTTGTAACTTTTCTTTTGCGTCACTTCACACTGTTATAACTTTCAAAGTCTTTTTAAACTGTTGGTGTCCATTAATAATGGGGTGAAGATAGGAAGTACATGTATAAAATGTAACTTAAGTTGTGACTTTTCTTTTGCATACGCTCTAATTTATAGGGTTATAACTTTCAAAATATACTCAAAGTCTATTGATGGTCTTTTGTATTGGCAAAAATGAAAATAAAAAATACATGTTAAATGTAAATGGTTACTGTTACTTTGTGACTTTTCTTTTGTGTGTTCTACACCTCACAACTTTATAATTTTCAAAATCTACTTAAAGTCTGTTGATAACCTTTAAACTGGAAAGGAGTACCTATTTTAGATATAAATGTTTATTATTAGGGTGTGACCTGTCTTTTCCATACTTGACTTATAATTTTGAAAGTCTAATTAAAATATGTTAGTGTCTGACTAACATAGGGGTTATAGGGACAGCCCAAAATTTGAACCCTTGTAATAGAAAGGGACACCTCTCTCTCTCTATATATATATATATATATATATATATATATATATATTATTCATGACCTTTAATCTTGACAAGGATGGAAGAATTCATGCCAGACTGATATAAAAATTGTAGAAACAACCCAAAATTTAAACTCTTCTTAATAAAAAAAACTATAAATATAACCAATTCATTTATATAGAATATATATATTCATAACCTCTAATGATGAAAATATAAAATATATAAACGACTGATTTTTTTGTGGAGATGCTTCTACTTTCCACGCAACTTTTATATTTTGTAAACTCCTCCAAAAGGTATTTCCGCCTTTTTGACGAGTTGACAGTACCGGTCCCAACGAGAAGCGTCGACTGATGAAGAAAGCTTTAAATTAAATTATTGATTTGATTAGACAGAGGAAGAAGGCAAATCTATTTCTATATTACTTTGGTATTTTGTATTATTTTTTTATATATTTTTAATTTTTTTATTAATATTTTTAGTATTGTTTTTTAGATTGAATTAGGGTGATAAACTTTTATAATTGATAATTTGACAGTTAAGATTGAACAGTTTCTTTTCAGTTATGGTCTTTTGTAAAGTTAAAAATTTTTCACCTTGAATTTTTTTTTTTTTTAATTTGAAATAAAATTAATTATTTTTTTAATTTTGTTTATTTTTTTTTTTTTTTTTTTAATGACTGGATGGGTGGGATTAGCACACCCCACAGTTACAGAGTTCCACATGCATGAGGGATTTGAACCTGGGACCTCCCTTTGCCTAAGAGTTTTAGGCAATCTACTTCCTCCAACTCCCCCACATCACCAGATAATACAAGGTTGTATTTATCTATAAAAGTTTTGTTTATATTTATCTATAAAAGTTTTGTTCATGTTTATTATGCAATATTTGACACTTCTATTTACCTTAACTATTATTATAATTTGTTCAAACTTATTATATAATAAAAAATATATCTTTACATACAAGTAAACATATATTCTTCTTAACTAATATTTTATTGTTTTAATTACAAAATCAAGAAAATAATCAATCTATCTATTTTTTTGGTTTGATGGAATCAAAGGATTAAAGTATAAACTACTAAAACAATATTAATGTATTATCTCTATAAAGGTTTTGGTTTATACCTCATCCTTTATTTTGATCTAAAAGAAATATTTTAGATAAGCATTAAAAATTCATATTATATATATATATATATTTTAAAAAAATGATTATAAAATATAAGATTATTATTTTTAATAATATTTTAACTAAAAGAAATAAGATATTCTTTCAATTTGTTACAAGAAATTAAATTGACTCTACCCAAAAAAACCACATAATTATTATTTCACCTTGTAAAATTTAAAAGTGAGTCCAAACAAAATTCTAACATAGAGTAGGGCCATGTGTGGGGGTAGTTGGCCCTCCTGCTTCAAACCGGTTGTGGGTAGTTAAAACTCTCCAGTTGAAAAAAAGAGGCCCCGAGTTCAAATCTCTCCCCTCGCATGCTGGTGATATGCATACAAATAAAAAAAAACAGGTTACAAATAAAAAATAAAAAACGTTATTTATTTCCAATGGCATATTCCTACTATGGAATTTCCTTCCACATTAATACCTCCTCTTTAACCAACACCATGACAAACTTGAACTAACAATTAGGTAAATTATAAGGTATTTTTTAAATAAATTAATATTATCATTAAAAAATGATGAAAATATATTTTAATTTAAATAAAATATATTTATTAATTATTGTTGAAGTTAGTATATTGAAAATGTTAGAAGGAAATATGAAAAATATATTATTTAGACAATTATGATGCTGATAGTTATGATATTGATTTTTGTCTAGTTAAAATTTAAATTATAAAAAATAATTACTAAATTAATAAATTTTTTATTTTATAAAAAATATATTTAATCAAAAATAATTAATATAATTAAATTAATAAAAAATATAATTACTTATTTTATAAATGAAAATAATTTTAATAAACAACCCAAAGTTGTTAAAAGCGTGGTGGAAGCAAGTTTGGAATAAGTATATTTGGCCTAAGTGTAGTTTTTATGTGTGGTTCACTACTCATAATCGGTGTCTCACTTGGGATAATATTCAAAAGTGTGGTTTCGTTGGCCCCTCTATATGCTATAACTGTGGGAAGGATGAGGTGTGGGAAGGATGAGGAGTCTGTTGGTCATTTACTTCTCCAATGCGACTTTGCTTGTCAACTCTGGCATTATTGGTGCGGAGTGTGGAATCAACCTTGTTCGCATGCTTCATCTGTAGTTGATTTTTGGAGGAGTATGGGGAGGCCTCCTACAACGGCTTTCTTTTTACAAGTTGGGTGGAGCATTGGTCCTTCGTGCATTTTTCGATAGATTTGGCTTGAACGGAACCGTCGGATTTTCCAAGGGAAGGAGTTAACTGCTTCTCAGGTCTGGCAGAGGATTTTGCATATGATCCAAGAAACTGTGTCTGCAAAATGTCAGATTATCTCTCCCGTGGACCAAGCAAAACGTCAGATCATGGAAAGATTAGGTTTGTTGGTTAATGGTCCTGGTCCTAATGTTTCTTATAGACGGATGGGTCAAAGTAATCAGGTGCGGAGGGCTGGTAAATGGAATCCGCCTCCTTCGGGAGTGTTGAAGATTAATACGGATGGATCTTCCCGGGGTAATCCGAGGTAATGCTGGTATTGGTGGTGTGGGGCAGGACGATGAGTGGTACTGTCCGATTGTTTTTCTCTTGCTTTAAGGGATATCATTCTAATAACTTCATGGAAGCCCTTGCGATTTTATATGCTTTGGAGCAAGGGTATGCTTTGGGTTGGCGTCGGATTGTTTGTGAATCTAATTCTCAGATTGTTATAAATTTGTTGAATTATGAGGATAGTCTTTATGGTAGTTGGCGGTTGAGTTGGATTGCTCAACAAATTCTCAATATCTCTGCTCACTTGGAGTTCATTTCTTTTGTGCATATTCCACGAGAGTGAAATGGGGTAGCGGATTTGTTAGCTAAATGGGCTTCTGAGTTTCAAGATGGTTGGGATGTTCAGACTTGGTCTCAACTTTTTTCTGATTGCTCTCAATCTCTCTCTTCCTTATTGAAAGCTGATATATTTGAATAGCTTCTTCTTTTTCTTTATATCTTGGATAATTTGCTGAGTTAATAAATTTTTTACCATCTTTTTCATTAAAAAAAAAGTATGAATATATACTTTTCATGTGTATTAATAATGAATTAGCTTTTCCATTAACAAAGCGTTCAAACTAACAGCCCAGCTTAAATCAACGAATATAATTCTGACATTATTATTACGGAGGTTGCAAAAGCCCGTAGCGATTTATATGCTTAGAATGCCGGTAGTACGAGTCACGATGTCCGACGTCAGTAACAAAGGTGGAAAGAAAAATCAAAGTTGAAAACAACTAAAAAAAAGCTGTACAGAAAATTCAAAGTGTTGAACATACGTACTTTTCACGTAAAAGATGAGTGAGAGCATAGCAGAGGACGACTATTCAATCGCGAATATCTTTGAGGTTTGAGCGATGAGGGTGAGAGAAGAAAGTTTATTTATTCTCAATATCAGGTCTTACTCCATACACAACAAACTCAAGAGGGTGGAAATTAGAAGCATATGACTACAATGCATCAACTTGCAGTTTGGATGATGGGTATGGCCTTTGCCTTGGCAATTGCAATGACTATGCACACCACAACTGCATGTTTCCAGAATGAAAGGACATCTCTCTTACATTTCAAGGCGGGGCTTGTAGATCACTCTGCTCGCTTATCGTCTTGGAGTGGCTACAACTGCTGCCAATGGCACGGCATCCTTTGCGACTCTCACTCCGGCCATGTTATTCGTCTTGATCTGCAAAACCGTCATCATTCTGATGAGTATGACTTAAATAGGTTGTTTGGGACGATTCATCCGTCCCTGTTTAATCTGCAGCATCTGCAGTTGTTGGATTTGAGCTACAATGACTTCAGTGGCTCTGTCATACCCCCTCAACTAGCAAAACTCAAGAGGCTTACTTTTCTCAGCTTGTCCAACTCTGGATTTGGCGGTGAAATCCCTGTGGAGTTGGGAAATATATCAACTTTGCGACATCTGGATCTCTCAGAAAATGATTTGAAGAGTAGCAGTTTTGCTGGATGGGTCAGAAATTTGAGAAGCTTGGAATACCTGGCGATGGAGTGGGTGAACCTCACAATGGCTTCTGAGCGTTGGGGTGACGCCCTTACAAGTCTTCCCAGTCTTAGGCAGGTTTACCTCTCATATTGTGGGCTTTCAGGAAGTGTTCCATCTCTCCTCAACCTGACTCATTTATCCCATCTCCATCTCTCAGGTAATTCTTTTCCGTTTCCAATACCTGAATGGTTTCAGAATGTCTCGACCTTGGTTTCAATTGACCTCTCTGGCTGTGAACTCCAAGGCTCTATCCCTTTACATTTTTTGCACCGTTCAAGCCTTAGCAATATTGAGCTGTCAGGTAACTTGCAGCTGAAAGGAAACCTTTCTTTCATTCTAAACCATTCCTCCTCACTCACTGTCCTTTCCGTGAAGGGTTATTCGAGTGAATGGGAGGTTGATGGGTATATCCTAGAAGGAGTGATTCCTCCCTCCATTTCAAACTTTTCAAAACTTGAGAAGTTGTATCTTTCAGGGAATAATTTAACAGGAGATGTGCCGCCGTTTGGGTGTGCATTAGGGGGACTGTCTCCTCTTTCACTGATTGATCTTTCAAATAACAATCTGAAAGGCAGCATACCACCGTCTGTCGGTGGACTTTCATCCCTCAAGCATTTGGACCTGAGCAAAAACCAACTGACTGGAACAATTCCAGATACGTTCTCGAAGCTGGGTGGCTTACAATGGCTGAATCTCGGTTTCAATAGTTTAACAGGCAACGTAACTCTTTCATTGTTTGAGAACCAGACTGGTCTTTACTCATTGGACCTTTCAGAAAATCAGTTTACTGTCAACATCTCTTCAAGTTGGATTCCGCAGTTTGCAGACATGGACTACATCGGATTGAGGTCGTGCAATATAGAAGGTTATCTTCCTGCATTTTTTTCTTCTCTGTATTTCCTATCTTCTCTGGACCTCTCAGATAATAAAATTGTAGGAAATATTCCTACTTGGCTGTGGGCTCTTCCCAATCTTCAAATGCTTAATCTTTCAAATAACAAGTTAGAGGGTCCTCTGTCCATTCTAAGGTCCAAATCTTATTTTATATTAGATTTGCATAGGAATGGCTTACACGGATCTCTTCCTTCTATTTCCGGAGATTTTCTGGATTTGTCACAGAATGAATTTAACGGCTCCATTCCTGCTATAATGGGGAAGGCTTCCCATCTAGTCTTGTCTGAAAATAACCTCAGTGGAGGAATTCCTGACTCTCTGTGGTGGTCTGGCTTGTCTCGTTTGGACTTGTCAAAGAATACACTAACTGGTATGATTTCTCCAAATGTGGGAAAATGTTCTGACCTGCAAGTTCTAAATCTTGCAGAAAATGATTTGCAAGGTGAGATACCAAAAGAGCTGGGAAACTTAACTTTGCTTTCAACACTGAATCTCAATAGCAATCATTTGACAGGTGTTATTCCTTCCTCCATAGCAAATGGCACAGATCTTAGAGTATTTGATGTGGGACATAATAAACTTGATGGGAGCATTGAAGCTTGGATTGGAGAATTAAGCTCACTGCAGATTCTCAGTTTGACTTCAAATAATTTTCAAGGCACTATTCCACCCCAAGTAATTAGCCTGCACAATCTTCAGATTTTAGATTTATCTTGTAATCACTTTTCAGGATTGATTCCTCAAAATCTGACAAATTTACATGCTATGGTCAATCAAAACAAAAGTAATGAAGTACAAAGCGTGGATTTTGGGTGGTGGATAGTGTCAAATTATCCCACGTTCAAGATGGCATTCATAGACGAAGTAACGCTGTGGATGAAGGGGCAAGTATATCCATACAAAAAGATTATCAAAGAATTGAAGTTCATGGATCTGTCCTCCAACGAGCTATCAGGCAATATTCCTTGGGAAATGGGATTTCTCAAAGGTCTAATTTCTCTTAACATTTCAAGAAATAATTTGAACGGCTCAATCCCAAAATCACTAGGAGGCATGGCTCAACTGGAGGCTCTGGATCTTTCAAAAAACAAGTTGTCAGGGAAGATTCCCCAGGAACTTGTAAATCTCACATTCCTTGAAGTTTTGAATCTGTCGGACAACCACCTTTCTGGCCTAGTACCACAGGGAAAGCAATTTTTGACCTTTGAGGCATCTTCCTTTGCTGGGAATCCAAAACTACATGGGCCTCCCCTTGACAATACAACGGCGCTGAAGGCAGGTCGCAGTCAGAGAGGGAGCCAAGAAGAGATGAATAATACAAAAGCAGAGGCAGAGGCAGAGTCTGATGCAGATGAAGATGAGATGGACAGATGGTGGGCAGTGACAGTGGGATTGAGTTTTGGGGTGGGATTTGGTCTTGTGGTTGGAGTGCTGTGCTTCCACATGAGATGGAGAAACAAATACTTTGCTGTGCTGGATGTTGTTGTGGCATGGCTTTTGAAAGGTGAGTCCAAAAAGGTGCGAGAGGACAGGAATCCATTGCACTTAATTATTGTAGCTACCTATGTATTAACAGTTTAATTGTTTGTGATACTTGGAGATGTTTTTATGATCATAGTTGTATATTGTGCTGAAAAATTATCCGTGTGTCAGGAAACTAATAAGTAGCATTCAATATGTCTGAAGGGTGAAGACAAGCTTTAAGTTTATTTTATATAGGTATACTGTTCATTTTTCATGTTTTTTTCTCCCTTTCCTTCCTGGAGTGGGTTATGTAAGGACTATATTCTGGTTAGAGTGTAACTGTAGCAATAGGAACCTTTGCCACAAATTGTAAGCCCATCAGTCACTTCTGTTAAAAGTGGAGTTTCTTATGTATCAGATTTTTCTATATAATATTTAAATGTTCAACTGTTATTCTGAGTAGGTATTCAAGATGCTTCAATCAGTAAAGCTTGTTTTATTTATTTCAGCAAGAAGGAAATATGAATTTAATTCTATTACTTTAGTTGTTTTAGCAACAAGCAAACCGCAAAATTCTTTTGCTCTCCTTTGTCTTTTACATTATGGAACTTACTACATCGAAAGGACTTAAATTAAATTATAATCCTGGATAACCTTTTAATTAAAATATAAGAAATATTTAGTTTTTATTTCTTTTGAATTAGAGCGGGATAGCAGGTTCATGACATAGAAAAACATTTAATCCATTAAATCTAATTACTTTACAAGAGTTATTTCAAATGGTTTTAGTATGAGAACTTTTATTTTCTCAAAGATTGTTTAGTAATACTATGAGTCTTTGAGTGAGAATTAAAATGTAAAACTTTATGAAAAGTATAATTATAGACTAGATGAAGATCATGGTCGCCTATCAAGTCCTTTATTTTATAGATTTATATTTGGAAAGTCTCACATTACATTATAACTCAACTTACTTTGACAATTTGTTAACATTATACTCTTTCTTTTAAAACAGCTTAAGGTCTATTGGACGTAAAGGTTTTTAAAAGTTTGTATGGTATGTAGTCTATGATCATACAACCCTTTATTTTTTACACTTGTTGCAACTTCAACCTCTCACTACAATAATAAAGGATTGATAATTTCCATGAATATGAGTTATTATAAATGAAAGATGATCTTTAGACACTCTAGTAAAAATAGAATAAGATGTAAGAAAACATGGTAGGAGATAAAATGGAATAAAAGGGGTAAAGGCTTAGTTAAAGGGTAAATTTATGGCTTACCTAAGAATATGGAGCATGTCAAAAGAAATATATTAGGCCTACTATGATAGGGAAGTTGTGGACTCAAGAAATCTTGATATAGATGATGAATATTCTCTTTTGTGGTTGATGTGACCCTTTGAACTGTCATGTTGGGGCACTAATTTTATTTTAGGATCTTTGAATTGGTTTTCATATATAACATAAGTAAATTGTTTATATTTTGGAGGCTACCCACAGTAAGGCTTATATATGTTATGTTTAGAATCCTTAATTAATGGAGGTATTAAATATTTATATACTATTGTTTATTTTGTTGAGGCCAATGGTTTTTATATAGTTAATTATTTACATAAATAATGGTTCATTAAAAAGGATATTATGAATGATAATGTCAATTTTAAGCCATAATGTATTTGTGGACAAAACATATAGAATAGGTGGTTCAAGCTCCCAAACATGTGTTTGTTGCATCAATGCATTAATTTAGAAGAATGGTATTCAAGACATCACAAAACCTATGATTTACATTAAATAAACATAAGAATATATATTTTTAAAAATGTAGAATGGAAAATTTCTCTAATGAAAAAAATTAAGATTTCTAGTTTCTCCATATTCCAAAATTTTTACTCCTATTTTATGTTAAGAGGGTAAATGCATACATTTTCTTAGCACAATTTAAGCATAATAACGTGTCAATAGGATGACTCCATTACGTGTAATTGCATAAGTGTATTGAAGTAAGATACAAAATAAAAAACATAGTGCTTATATTTGGTTAGAAATATTTTCAGATACATGGAGAAAAGGCTAAAAATAGAAATTATAGACAAAAATCTAAAACAAAAAAATTGAATATTGAAAATTGAGTGAAAATAACAACACAAGGTAGAATACAATCCTAAAATAGCAAAAGGGTAAAATTGTACAAAACTAGATGCAAAGTGCTAAAACATATTTTTAATTAAAGGTTATGCTTGCCAAACCTCCTTTTTTATATAAATATTGTATGTTATTAAATTTCAAGTATAACTACAAGGTCCTTGTGAACAAGTGAGTGGGTAGCACTTGTTATGAAAGAGGTAAAGTGTTTGAATCCTCTCCACACTCAACAATGCCCTTCATGGTATAAGGTCCTTATCTAGATGCATGATATCATCAAAAAATTAAAAATATTAAATGTGTATCATTCTTCCTTCCAACCTTATATAACCCACTAAACAAATGCCCTAAAGAGGTAGAAGAGGGATGCACATGCAAGAAAGACTTCTCTTTGAATAAGAGATTTGCAAGTGATATTACTTTTTACTTGATGAGATGCCAACCTTCACATGCAAGTTTATATTAAGAAGTGGAAGAACCCTATCGAGTGTGATGAGTCTTCATCTCAAAAAATCTATCTGTAATGAGCAGAATCTGAGGGTCAGGTGCCACTGTTGTTTTAGAGCTGATGGCAGGTTCAGGTACCAAAGGGAGATCCTGATATGGTGTCTCTAGAAAGATTCACTTATCCAAAGGAAGCCAAAATCTATATCCAACCTAAAATGAATGAGGATTGTAATTCTTGCCCATCACTCTTTGTTGTGCTTGTTGAGTCTTATGCAAGTCCTGTGTTATCTTACCCTGAAGGCTTTGTTGGTGCTGAACGAAGGAAGTGACCTTAGCTTGCTCTTTCTCCGTATATGTAATGGTGGAAGAGGGCAAAGCCAAAGGCAACTTCTATGGAGCAAGTGGTTGTGTATTCATAGGTGTATCCAAAATGATACCAATGGAATGGTTGGTATCTTTCTCATGAGTGAGAGTGATGAGTTCCTCATGAGCACTTGTGATTGTTCAATTTGTGGAAGTGAAGCTTCTTCTTTATCATGAGTCTTTGGTGGTGCTTGTTATTTATCTTGTGTGGGACTTATGCAAGTAGGAGCAAATACAAGTGCTTGACATAATGACTTTTGAGCATACCTACAACTTAGCATTAAATTTTATGTGGGTGTAGTTATTTGTATCAAATATGTTTTATCATGCAAATCCAAGGTGTATGTGTTCTTTTTAGCATGATACACTATTCCTATCAAATTGATAGGGCTTACCAAGAAATAGTCCACAACAATTCATCTTGATGATATCACACCGTATCTTATCCACAAACTTGTCACCAAAAGTAAAAGACAAGGTGCAAGTGTGTGTGATGTTGGATGTAGAGTCTACATCCTTCCACCCAAGTGCATAGGGTTGAGGATGTGGCTTTGTGGGAAGCTTCAACTTCTCAACAATAGTCCTCACGATGATATTCTTTTGTGAGTCGTTATCTATGATATAATCCACATAAAAATCATGCATAAGGAGGGCTCGAGTGACAAAAAATGGTAACGATCCCCTTGAGAAAAAACATTCGACATGAGGGTAACTTTGTTTAGTTTACCCTTCAAAGCTAGATATTCTTCTTCTGTCCCTGTAGTCACAATGGGACCATCTTATGGTTCCTCATTTGTAGGTTATACAATTAGGGACTTCTTCTTCTTCATTCTTTCAAAAGTAAAGCATCTAGATTTTGTATGACCATACTTTTAAAAAAAATTACAATACAATATTGAAGAAGAAGCATCTTTAGATTGAGAATAAGAAGAATGTGCTTTAGGAGGAGTGGGAGGAGAAAAATAATGAGGGAAAGAATGAGAAGTGTTCTTCGCCTTTATTTGATGTTTATTCGTGTCTTTGGAACTGCTTTCCTGTCGATATTTGTAAGAGGCACCAACTTTCTCCTCTACGAGAATGACATGCTTGAATACCACATCCAAAGTGAGGAAATCATTGAATTTGATTTCCCTAAAAATATGATCTTGCAATCCACGAGTGAACTTGTTAATAAAATCCTCTTCTGAATATTTCACACCAAGAAGAACCCTTAGCATATTGAATTGAAAAATATAGTCAACAAATCATATACTATAGGCTTGCCTCAACCTATACCACTTGGTCGTAAGGTCACTTTGGTAATTTGGTGGGAAAAATGTGTTCTTCAGAATTTGGATCAATTATTTCCAAGTCATGGCAGCATTATGGCTTTGTCTTTCTACAATCAAAATTTTTGCTAAGCCTGTGAGTTTGACTAGGCAAAGGCAACTTGTTCATCTTCAGTAATTTCAGCATAGGTGAACCAAGTTTGCATATCTAACATCCAAGTAGACAAGACATCAAGATCTCTTGATTCGTCATATAATTTGACCTCACATTTTGCCTTGTTGGCATTGTCGTGATAAATTTTGACATCACTAGGAGTTATTTGGACAACAATATCTTTCACTTTATCTACAAAAATATCTACTACAACAGTAACATTTTCCATGTTTGTTTTGAGATCAACAACCATTTGGTGACGTGTATATGCCAAACTAGGAGAAATATAATGTGGTTGCAAGAACTATTTAGGCTCTTAGGAATAATTTGGAAGTTTTCTAATGCACAATTTGCCTAGATTACAAATATTGCCTTCCAAATTACAAAATGGGGCTACTATAGTGCTTTTAAAAAATTACATCAATTTTGTAATTATAACAATTAGCACTAAAATGAGAAAATTAGCCCTTTAAAATTGCTAAAAATGGAGGCAAAAATTGATCAATTTTGCAAAAATAATGTTGAAATTTTTTGCAAAAATAGAAAAATTTTGATTTTCACCTTTCTATTGCTACAACAAAAATTTGAATCTGCAATTCTACATCAACGGCAAAAAATTCGAAAAATTCAACTTCAACGGGTAGAAAATTTGAATTTTAGCGAGAAAATTAAGATTTTTTGCAGCAAAAAAATTGTTTTTTTTTTTTATTTTTTTGGCCAAATAGTCAACGACTACAGGGCCCAACGGTTGAGAAATTTTAAAATTATCCAATGGTCAAGTCCAAATTACAATAGTCAAACGACCCCTCAGGAACCACATGTTGCCAACCGAAATAGTGCCACCAAGGCATGGGTGCCAAACAATCAACATGCATGCTATAGTGCGCTCAAGGGTGACCACTGAGTGGTGTTCACCTCCCTATGTGTGCAGGGGCACTAATAAACCTTACACTACCCCCGCACAAGGGATGTGGGACTAAACATAAAAAAAACTTAAAATAAAATTGTTTTCCGTTGACCAAGACTCGATGGAGTCATCGAAAAATTGTGAACTATGCTAGGAAATTAAAATGTATCGAAAAACTACCAGAATGTTGCAAACTTGTTGAAATATACCAAACGTTCACTAGAAGCTATCAAAAAATCTTAAACCTATCAAAAATGAAAATCCACATCGGGAATCGCTATTTCATCGAGCTCCTATCAGAAATGAAATCATCCACCGAAACGATTGAAATTGGCTAAAATTTACCACATGTCTTTGAATATTTGGAAGATATTTTTAGTGTTTTATACGTGCATTCTGATTGGTTGGTTAAGAACCTTAGTGCTTGATTTTGATTTTTTGCCTACACTCTGCAAATTCTTTCTGCATCTACACTCTACGAATGTTTTTCGACCATGCACCTATGATCAGCAAGAAGAGGGCATGTTGGTTCTATGCATGACATCATCCATATTTTCCTATGGTGCACACTATAGAGAAATGGTTTAACCCATTGAAAATTCATCAATATTTTATCGAAATCTGTTGTGATGCCACCTTCGAACGAAAATGCTATTGTGAATATATGCGGCTTCCTACGAGCATCTAAAGTTTTTGATGGTTGAGACGTTGTAGGGTTTCCTTAGGTGAGCAAAAAAATAATTCAATATGCAAGCATTTGTCTGGTGCTGCATGGATGCAACAATGATCAACTGATCGTATTGACATCTAATTTTTTGCGATGATCGCAATGAGAAATGATCTCTACCTAATATCTGTAACTCTATGAATCAATCTATCCAAAGCACAACTATGAACAGGGTGGTTCTCTAACTACAAATTTATATAATCCTTGGACCAAACGAAAAGAGGTTAGAGGCTGGGTTCACTGGGCTATGCCGAGTCGATCATCTGGTGACATCGGTTGCTGAGTGTCGACTGATGGAAAGGGCTGACCATCAAAGATGTTACCAATTGGTGTGAAGGGGTCCACCCATTTGCCAACCATGCATTATTGGCCAAAAATAGTGTAACACACCTCCAATTAAGGCTAAGGACTATTTTAACCTTCAAAGGTTAAAATAGAATATTAATTACTTGTGTAAGATTTAGTTGACTAAAGCTTGGTTGTCCTTCGCATAAAACAACTTTTGCATGGATGAAACTAAAGTACTAACTAATGCTTCTTAACCCTTATTGGCAACAAGTAGTGATTGAAATGCGTAAAATCATGCAATCTTCAACTTGTGCAACCTTTGAAAATACTTTTGAAACCTGGTGCTCTCTCGACAAGGAGTACAAATGGCTCCTTTTGGCCAAAAATTGACCTCAAATTTGGGCAACTACTCCTCAAATATGTCCTTTATTTCTCTATGATATTCAAAGTAGATAAAATTTTCTTCTTGTCTTCCCAAGGGAAAATATGGTTATCCTCTGGTCTTTTGTCAGGGGTATTCGTTGCAGGGGTAATTTTCAACCTCTACCACTTTAGGAGCTTCACAAAAATGGATGTTATAGTTGTTATCAAGCCAATTTCTCACAACACCTACCTAGGATATGGTGCATTAGAAACAAAACAATACTTGTCACCTAGTAACGAAGTTGGCACTTTGCCTCCCTTCTTGCAAAAAAATCCTATGGCTTTTATTACCACTGATATGGGAATACTCAACATGAAGCTGATTATTCATTATTGGTAATACAATATATAATGCTTACAAAGGAATCACATGATTACAGTGGTTGTAACAATTTATCATTCAAGGCCAACCAACTGTAACTAAAAGATATGCAGGGATAACAACCTACCAAACATGGATGCAAACAAACAACTAACTGCTAGATGACAAAACACATCTCTAACAGTCTAACTATGCATCCTAACAAATAACTAATTAATATCCAATGTGGGCATACTATACCTCACGTAAATACAAATGCAATAAATAAGAAATATCTAATGTGGGCATACTATGCCACACATAATACAATGCAATAATATAACTTAGGCTTATAAATAAACCTAAGGTAATATAATATCCTCAACATGCATAGTCTATGAGGGAAGTTAGGTGGTATTCTAAAATTAGAGATTATAGACAATCCTTAAATCCATCTACTTGCACCATTTGGATATGTCATTTAAAAAAATAAGGTTAGCATCTTAAATATGGTAGTAGTGGCAACTTCAGTTCTAAAGACCTCAAGCCTAATGATAGGGGAAATTCTTAGTAAAATTGGTTGGTCACAACTGCAATGGCTTCATAATTAGAGGCCCCAAACCCTCCAACATAATTTCTCCTGACCTAGAGACCTCATGGCCATCAAAATTGAATGGAGACCCATCCTTTTCTCAATTTTGGGAGGGAATTTTGAATTTCTAGTGCAATTTCGAGGTAAAGAAACCCTAGTTTCTCTTATAAATAATACTTTTATTTTTATTTTAAGGCATTGGGCATTGCCTACTCATCCTAGTATCTAGCCTTGTGTGCTTTTTCTTTCACTTTTCTTCTATGTATAGCCTAGACTCAAACCTTGAGATATTTTTAATGACATTTGAACCTCTTTTGATTTAGCATCTCTATAAATAAAATATTTGATATATATGAAACAATGGCTAATTTTGTTCTACCCTATTTCTTATATAAATCTCATGCATGAATGCTTATGTTAGATCAAAATCATGTTTACTTCTATAACTATTGATGAATTATGAATGTGTTCATTTCATTCCAAAATAATAATCTTTTGATCTTGGCACATTGCCTATTTTAGATTAGGTTTTATTTTATGCAATTTCTATCATTTTTCTTTGATGAATGCAAGTACTTTAATAAGGTGGGCATTGAATATCACATCAAATCCAACTTTATAAAATTACCAAAGGTTACCCTGTGAGCCACATCTTGCACTCATAGAGCTACTTGACTGTGTTTCTCTACATGAGGTATAGGTGTTAGGTATATTCAACCATTATAATGGATGAACATAAAATTTAGAGTAGACAATAATTTTTCTAGCACATCTAGTGGGATGAACTTGATACTTTATACCAATACCAAAGAAAGAGATATGATTTGTATACCCATTGTGTGCATAATAGTTTGTCTAGCATGTCTAGTGGGACAAATCACATCAATTCATCCTAATAATAAAATAACCTACCTAGGTGGAACAACAACTTTATTGGCACGATCAAATAAAATTTTGATTGATATTTTGATGATCTCAGTCTATTTTGCTATTGAAGATTATAAAACCATTCACCTAGTGACTCCACTAAACAACAAAAGGCCTAAACATGTATGAGCATAAGATCTATTACTATGTCCTTTGTAAGAACAAATCCATAAGAACTAGTGTTTCCCCTAAACCAAGGACCCAAAATATGATCTCAATGTTATAACATGGATGCGTAATAGAACCAACCCCCAAGAACGTATTAGCCTAGAATGACAAAGGTCCCTTGAAACCACCTATTCCTCCTTCAATGTGGGACTCAATCCTAGCCTCAATGTTCAATTCACTACCCTACTTCACTAGAGAAGATGCCACCACATATATGAATCATAAGCCTATGAATAGTGTACAATACCAAGGAGCAAAATGTGACCCTTAGACTCTTGGTGACATCCTTTAGAGGAAAATCATGGAAATATCACATGTTCCTTGTCCTAAATTCATCAAAAGCTAGGACCATCTTGATAACTTGTTGGTTGATAGATTTAAAGAGAATATAGATGATGTATCTCTTCTAGAGCAACTAAATACCATCAAGAGAGCACCCGTAGAGACAATTGATGACTTCAATACCTAGTTTTACAAAACCTAGTATAGGATCTTGGAAGAGGTTCAACATCCCCTAGGTATGGCATTTATCTATTACCTAAAATATTTTAACTCAGAGATATCCATGATGATCAACTTTAAAGGATGAAATTATCTACTAATGACCTATTGGATAGATATCCAACTAAAAAAATATCTAATCTAGATAGGAAGACTAGCTCCCAAATATCATGTGCCTTTGTTTCCTAGCATTCAACCATCATACCATCCATCTAAAATAGTCTAGCCTACTACCTTCCAATCTACTGCTATAAACACCGTAAAAGTTGAGACTTCTTTCCCTACTCTAGAGTACCAGTTTGCAAGTCTTTACATCTCAAATGAGCTAGATGAAATGAAAATATTATTGATGATAATATCCAATGAGATCATAGCCCTTAAAAGGTAATATAATGCTTAGATATTTTGAATATCATAACTATATGGGATCTCCCTTCCAAAAAAATAGCCAAGGTTATAGGCCTCCACCAAATGGATATAATAGATCCCAATTATAGGCCAATAGGTATGCATGCCAATCCTAGAGCTCAAACCAATAAATAGTTCTTGTAAAAATCTAATTGTAGCAAATCCTCCTAACCATGTTAGGGATATGGTCACTATAGTGAAAATTCATTACACTATGCAACTTCACCAAAAGGATAAAGATAAAATCTAAAATCAAAATGAGAGGACTAGAAGCCCCTTCAATATACCAAACAACCATTTATATAGGGTCAATCAAAAGAAGTCTATGCCATAGGCTGATAGCAAATCTCAAGCTCCTCCCATCACACGGGTATGTTAACCAATTGTATCATGCAAGCGATAAATCATATCCTTTTAGATGGTAGCTAAGCCAATCCTCACCATTGGTAGGAGCCCCTAAGACTTCTTGATTATAGCTAAAAAGACTCTACCTCTGGATGTGTTTCCACCCAAACAATGACTATGGACTCTTCTTCTTCCTAGAGAAAAGAGCCTACATGGTTAGCTATTTTTCACATCTGATTGAATTTGGAGTGACTACCCAATTATTTTCCATTCCTTCATGTGGTTATAATAATTGCACCAACAATAAACATCAAAGAATATAACCCAATAACTATGGAAAAATAGGAAGAATGTAGAGGAGCAAATATTGGAGCTTCAATTGGCAAGAAGGCAAGAGCCCAATACTAGAACTACTTTGCAAAAAAGTCTCACCAAAAAGTAGAAGTGGAAAGCTCTAATGGATCATACAATTTGAGAGGCTAAAAGGTGGAAAGTGATAGAAAGTTTTGAAAGCACTAAAAAATGACAAATCTAAGGATTGAGACTTTTGAAAAATTTTAAAGGGAAAAAGGAGATAAAATTTTCGACAACTTGTGAAGTCTTGGAATATTAAGGCAACATAAGTTTTGAAGAGTGGTATAAGGTGAAATGACCAAAGGTTGTTGGAAATTTTAAACATTTTGAAGGAAATAAAAAATGAAAAGTTTCAAGGCCATAGCAAAATATACTTTAAATATTTAAGGAAACCAAAAGGTCCAATGCAAAGGGATAAAAATAAGTTTCAACTTCTAAAGAAAAGGGAGTTCAGGTCATCTTGGAAGAAATATTAGATTATATTACAAGGCATTTAGATATTATTTTAAGTCCTTAGATTATAAAATATAATTAATGATTAAGGCTAGAGGTGGTAATTCCCTACTAGATTCCTATAGTATAGCCATCAAAGGTTAACATGATCTGATTTAGATTAGAAGGTTATTGCCTAGGCCTCCCATATTTTAGTATCCGAGTGTGCAATATCCATACTAGCATTCACCAATTATTTAGCCAACAATTTTCCAATGAACCTTAGTCTCACCTGTAATGACTCTTGTCCCACCTACTTTAGTGCCTCCTACTATAGAAACCCCAAAACTAAAGCAATGTAAATGCTACTTATGTTGGTCACCAATGATATGCTAATAATGTGAATGGAACATAATGCCTAGAGGTACCCATATCAAAACAATCCAATTGTTCCTTTCCCTCCAAGGAATAAGGGCAACAAAGATCTATTTAATGGCTACCTTAGGCCTTAGTTCTAGGATAACTGAGAAAATAGTCAAGCCTAGAACCATAACTAGCAAATAGTGCCAATGCCAACCCATCTATAGCAAAAAATCCCTAAGCACACTAGGGATATAGCACCAATTTAGAATAATTACATAGAGGAGTCCACTTTCTAGCATTGTTGGGCTCCAGATACCTACTCTACCCATGTTAACCCTAGAGAGATCTTGCATCTCCTTGTAGCTGCAACAAGTGAGATAACATCTTCCCATGCATCTACTTCATATTTGGAAGATTATATGGTGAGCCAACCTACCTCAACTCAATTTCTCCCAAAATTAAATGGTACCACCCAAGAATAGATCTTGGTATCCTAGGATGAAGAGGAAGTGTGTGCAGTATATGATGTAGTGGGTAATTTGGTGTCTAACAAACCACAAATTTGGTCAAACTATCTAACAAGATCCAAGAAATGAGAAATTTAGAATCAAGTTAGGAGTAATATGATGGCCCTTAACTAGATGAGGCTATATGGACCAATCCAAAAATCTCCTACCATGACACCTCCAAAACCAAGTATGTTGATATATCCCACCAACATCAAGAGAAACATTCTAGTGGCCACAAGTGGTTAGACCAAAATATCCAATAATAGTAGGAAGTATTTTGTATATGTATGATGAGAGGTTATTTACTACTAATTCTTGTATCAAATTCAATTATTTTACATGAGTATTTAATATATTTTTACATGTTTAAACACGATTGGAGGTAATTAGAGATTATGTAAGGTCAAGAGGTCATTTTGAAGACTTACCATGGACGACAAAACATAATATGGACGACATAACCAAATGACGACAATTAAAATATCTCCAATATATCTTTCCTTCTCATTTTGGTTACGAGACTCTCCAGCTGATAAAATCTTATGAAAAGGATTTATAAAGTTATTATTTGTCAAATGTCAAAGTAGTTAAGACTTCCTATATTATAGGAGCTGAAAAGTCTTATTATGAGTTGTTAGATAGGAAATATTCCATGTAATGCCACTTGGAATTATAGAAATATTTTCAGGTCTAAGTCAAATAAAATATTTTTAGCTTTAGGATATCTTATGGTGTATGTCATCACTCCACATTTTAAGCAAGATACATACGTGGACAAGATTGTACTTTGTATTAGTCTTAGTATAAAAATATTGAGGCTCTCCTCCTCTGGGTTTTTTCTCTAATTACATTATTCATTACATCATGTTAATGATTTTCTGGAGCTTGTACATTGACTCTTCATCAATAAAATAGCATTTCTTCATTATGGTAACTTGTATTATTTGTGGCATTTGTTTATTCCTGTTCGAATTTGTAAATTTGCAACTCGCATTCATGAATTATAAATAAATGTTAGTATAAATCATAATATTTAGTTGATATAGTAGTTTGGGGAAAAATTACTCCACTTAGGAGGCAGGCCCACTCTTAATCGACAGTCCTAAGCTCTTCACCCGTGCATTAGGTTAGAATTAGTTAGATCTCGCATTAGACAAATACATAAAATATAAAAATTGCACTAATACTTTAAATTTCATAATAAATTCACTTATTTACTATTTCTGCATAATTCATATTGCACATTTTTATTTCTTTTTGTACATGTGTTTAAAAACTACCTTAAGCATAATTCCTATGATCTATCTATACTAGATTGCTACTTTTTAATTAACCTTGATTTCCTCGATGATAAAATAGGGCCTCCCCGACTTCTCAAAGAATATAAGACCCCTTGATGGGCACCAAGAAGAGCATCTTAAAGATACTAAAGCAATAAGCACCTCAACAATAATTGGCTAAAATATTTCAACCAACTAGAGATAAGCCAATATTTTTGCCACCGTATGTATCTTGGAAGGCTGTATCCCTTAGCTTGTTCAACATGGTGCACCATCTAAAGAAATTCATAGTGGTGGTGCCTATTTTGGATGACTTGTCTATCCCCGGATAGAAGAAGCACCTGAGAAGAGCCCTAGAAGAAGAGGAAAGAGAGCACAAATAGCAACAAGCACCTATAGTTCTACAAATATCAACCCTAGAAGTAAGCAAGCCCAAGCCCTCCCTTTCTATTTGTCTCTCATTTGTAATAAAAAATTGATTCATAATTGCAAGATAGATTCAATGGAAAGTCGATAAATAAGAGAGTGTTATAATTGGATGACAACATAGTCCAAATCCAAGGCTTAATGAAAGAAATCTTGCTCTACTTATATGTTAGCCCAAGCTTTATGATTGTGTAAGACATAGTAGTGATTTATCTTCCCTTATCTTTTAGCATTTGCTTGTTAAAGGATCATTGCCAAGTTAGGATGATCTCTATATTTAAACTGGTCTCTTATGGTATTAAGAACTTGATAGGGACTAATATTAGGATCCCATCTAAACCACTCTTTTTGCACCACATTGAATATTTTCTCACATCTAGACATAACATCGATCAAATTTTTGTGACAAAATATGAATGGTTTGAACTAGATTTATTGATCGATGAGTTGCATCCATTTATTCTAGAGGATCAAATGAACCAAAGGACAACTAAAGTTTAGGATTGATGCCCTTCTAAAATATATGGAGCTATAGTAACAGGTTGAAATTAATTCGGGCATAAAGTCCTAACCCTCTTAGGGTCATGTATATATATATATATATATATATATATATATATATATATATAATGGGTTTTCCTTAACCAATTTTGATTTTGTAGGATTTTTAGAACATGAATAGAAGGTACTATACTCAAGATGACATAAGCTATCCGAGAAATTCACATACGAATGATATCTATATGAATTATGCAAATTTGTAGAAATGGTGGATTCTCTAGGTGTATAGAGTATACAATTCTTGGGATAATTTTCAAATAATGAGAACTAAAAAATCAATAAAAATGTTAAGACCATATAGCAAGAAATTAATGAGGAAAAGTAAGGGTCGGCCAAAGCATGAAAGGAAAGTAATTTCATGTCATGCAAGTCTAGTTTCAAATACAAAGGGAAGAAATTTCCTTGTATCACCCTAAGAAAAGTAATATAACTTCAAGGCCAATGAAATATAGCAAGTAAAAAGTAGTAGTAGTTCATACTATTGTAATTTAATGATAGTTGGTACCTCCATCTCAGGGAAAAATTATAAAGAGACTCATACATATTCTTTAATTTCAAATAGTTAAGTTCGTTACTTTTGCAATTAATGGAAATGCCTTGAGTGACTATGTGCCTAATAGATAAGGCCCTTTATTTTGGGGTCTTATCCCCTATAGGCAGAGGATCCCTATGAGTCACCAAAGTTGTAGTGAAAACTCACTACACCAGGAAAATTCCACCAAAAAGAGAAAGATAAAAGTTGAAATAAAAATAAGAGGATAATAATCCCCTTCAGTCTACTAGGTAGCCATTGATAGAGGGTCATTTAGAAGAAGTCCCCACCATAGGCTGATAGCAAATCTCAAGATCCCCCTACCATGAGGTCATACTGACCAATCATACCCAACAAGTGATGAATCACAACATTTCTGGTGGTAGCTAATCTAACCCCTACCATTGGTAGGAGTCCCTAAGGCTTCCTGATGATAGCTAAAATGACTCTATCTCTGGTTAGGTTTCCACCCAAACAATGACTATAGACTCTTCTTCTCTCTAGAGAAAAGAGCCTATGGGGTTATCTATCTTCCACATCTAATTGGGTTCATAGTGAATACCCATTTAGTTTTTATTCCTTGATGTAGTTATAATAACTACATTGATAATAAACATCAAGGAATAAAACCCAACATATGTGGAAAACTGGAAGAATGTATAGGATCAAAGACCAAAGCTTCAATAAGCATGTAAGAAAGAGCCCAAGGCCAGAGCTACTTTTCAAAAAGATCCTACTAGAAAGTAGAAGAGGAAATATATGATGGATCATACAATATGAGAGACTATGGAAAGTGATAAACTTTTTTGAAAGCACTTAAAAATGAAAAATGCAAGGATCAAGACTTTTGAAATAATTTAAAGGGATAAAGGAGATAAATGTTTTGATGGCTCATATAGTCTTTGGACTTTTAAGATGACAAATTTTTTGAAGAGTGCTAAAAGGTGAAATAGCCAAATATTGTCAAAAATTTTAAAAGTTCTAAAGAAAAGAAAAAATAAAAAGTTTTGAGACCACAACAATAGAGAAACTCTTGATATTCAAGGAAACCAAAAGGTTTTATGGAAAAGGATAAACAAAAGTTCTAACTTTTGAATAAAAAGGAGTTTATTTTAACTTCAAATAAATATCAACTTAGATTACAAGGTAGTAGTAATAGCACATAAGCTCCCAAGAAGATTAGATAAGGTGGATTAATGTACCATTACATAGAGAGGATGTGGATCACCTACTAATGTCATCTCAATTTTACAGTTAAAGGAGAGCTAGGTGGTCAATTATATTAAAGATAAAGGCATGGTGATAAAAAAAATGAAAATACCAAAATTTATAAGAGTAATGGTAGAAAATGCTTCCATTCAATTTTTGATATTCATAGAAAGAGTAGTTGGGATTGTCAGAAAACCTTGCTTACTTTTGGAGGGAAAATCCCCTCAATTGTATCTATAAATAGTAGTTAGTTTAGCATTATAAGATTTACAAGTTATACATTTCATATAACCTTCCCTTCATTTTCCTCTATATAAGAGTACTCATATTAATTAGTGTTATTGAGGGCATACCCTTGAACCCCCACTTTTGACATAATTTTATAATGATTTTATACTCATATGTACATGCTAGAGGCTTATGACTATTTAATTCAAAGTGTTTGGTTCTCCCTATCCCATGTACTTTATGAATGTGTGTCTATTTATGCTTATATATGTTCAGAAGAGGAAGTGATAACTGTATCAAAAAATTACATATAGGGTTGTTGTGTAGAGGGATATTATCTTGATCTTTATGCATTGTCTTGGTTAGCTTTGGTTTTTCTTTTTGTTCTTTTATTTTTTGCATCTCTCTAACCCTTTTCCCCCCCAAAGCTATTATATTAGGCTAGAGTAGAACAAATACACTCAAGGTCACATTTTAAAAGGAGTCAACCTTGTAAAAAATCCTATATACCCCCAATAGAGCAAAACCCTATGCTCTCAAGACTGGCCTTACTGTGTCACTCCATGTGAGGTGAGATAGTCCTATCGTTTGGTCCAACCCATTCGATGGACTAAAAAATTGGAGAGGGAAATAGTCATCATGTAAAAAAGCTATGTAGAATATCCTAGCACATGGTACCAGCCCTACCTTGATGCCCATCCTTCCAATGTCTATTATAGAGAAGATCCTCAATGGGGTGAACATCCTTAGTGGACCATACCTACACCAAATGAAGTTGTACATGCCCAAAAATATACCTCTTACTCAAGGATGGATACACCAATGTACAATAAAACATATTCTATCCAACCACCAAGCCCTTTTCTTGGGGTAAACTCCTTTCATACATAGTGAGTAGAGTTTGATAACTTGGAAAAATGAAGACATACACTATATCTCATGGAGTAGGAACTTCAATGCCTTGCAATCCACAAATGCAATTAGAATAAATAACAAGGGATAAGAGGAAGATGATAGAGGAGCAAGCAAGAGCTCATAAAATTGGCCTCAATGCCCAAAGTAGGCCACCTAATCCTAGAAAAGGTGTTTCCCCTACAATAGAACCAAACTAGAGTGCATAAAACATCTCGATGGCCACTAAGAGGAATGTATCTAAAGCCTCAAGGCAATGTGAACTAATTATAGAGCCATATAATGCTCCCCAAATTACTATGGAGAGACTTAAAACTTAATGGATATCAAACATTCTCATAGGATCCATTCTATTAGATCATTTAATGTGGTAGACTATTTGAAAAGGTCTACTATGGCCACACTTATCTAGGATGTCTTGTTCATTCCTAATAAAATAAAGTACTTGGAGGAAGTTGTGGAGAAATAGAAGACCCTAAGAAAGTAGAAGGTATTGACAATCCTACAAATATCTAGCCTTGTAGTAAATCAAGTTGAATGTACACCTTATATCAAGCTAGATGTTGATCAAATCTACAATGTAGAGGAAGAAAATATTGGATTAGAGTTATCCATCAATGAAGTCTTCTATTCTATTCTAGAATATCAAAAGGAGTGTACAAGTTGATAATATTTCAAGATACATTGTATCATTTCCATGATTATTCTATTTTTGTATTCTATAATACCATTTTTTTGTAGTGTGTAAGCAACAATCAACTATCATTGAATGCCATATTCCTTTAGGAAAGCTAAAAAATCATTCCTAGTAAATTCCCCCTGGATCTAAGTGGAGGACATGGATCCATATTCCTATGGAAATCTCAACTTGGACTTAATTTACTGAAAGTAGAAAAATATTTTATCTTTATTTTTCAAAAGAATATATCCATATTTTCCAAGTATGATCATAAAAAAAGAGTTGACAATATCTAGATTCATTGTAGCTTGGAGCTAGTATGGACCAAATCAAGAGGTTCTTTGGCCTGATATTATAAAGAATTTAAAATAGCTCAATGTTGCCTTTCAATCAAGCAATAAGAGAAAATCTAAATGGATTTATTCGAAGGAGGAAGTCCTTTAACCATATTGTTTTTTACAATGCAATAATATGATCATATCATTGATGCCAAAGTAATGTAGATACATTGGATTTGATGAATAAAGCTAAATTATCATGATGAATTGTGTGAAGTTGAAACATTTTTCCTATTCCTTTTAAATATGCAATAATATTAGAACTCTTTGTTTTATCTAAAATTAAGCATACCTTGGATCCCTATTGCTTATCAAAATCAATCTTAAAGTTATGGTCAGGTAATTTTTTGATGAGAAATAGATTCAAGTAATTGTTTGATGAGGAATAGATTATTGGCATGTCCCAGATCATATAAGACTTATTTTATTTTTTATTTTTTGTGATCCAAGTTACAATTTAACATCACCTATTAATTTTATATAATAGTATGTGTCATCCCTAAGAGGAACTCTTCTTGCATGTATAGAATAACTTTGATTTTTAAACCAATATTTTTAACCTATCATGTTTTTTGTTGCTTTAAAATCAATGTACCAATCATCATTGAGCTCATTTAGTTATGTGTAGCAATTCCTTTATAATGATCATCTTTGGAAATATTTCTATGTCTATAACGCTTTATTTTCCTACTTAAATCCACTGATAGATTTTTTTGTGACTAATAAGAATTGTTTCTCTATTATTGGAAGCTTACCTGAGATCTTATGCCTATTTTGAGTGATTGATTCTCCTTTTGAATATATTTTTATTCTTTGTGTATTGTAGGTGAGGCCCCTAATTTTTGAATTAGATTAATCAACTTTTTAAATGTTGGTGTTTGACCAATGACATTTAATGCTATCATAAATACATTATATTGAGAAGTGAGAGATCTTAAAATAATTGGACTTTTTGTTTATATAACTTTTCTCTCAATGCTTGTAATGATGCTCATAATTCAAAAAAATATATCTCATGAAAGATTTGTTTTTTTCTTCATTCTTCATCTTCAAGAAATGGAGCTAAAATCTAGAGAAATAGAATTTGAACTTAATTCTTTACCTCAAAAAATATCTATAGTTTATCCCATGCATATTTGACTATGGTCAAATCTTAAATATATGGTTGTACTTCATATACTACTCTAAACATGACGATAAACCTTTCCTTTCTATTTGCCTTGTCAAACATTGTCTAATATTCACCTTCTATAATTGAGCAAACCATGGTTCTATCTAAAATTTGTCATACCTCTTCAAACTTGAGTTGTGTTCTAAGCTTGGTATTCTAGGTAGCATAATTAAACCTCTTCAAACTCAAGTTGTGTCTAATATTGGTCTTCTAGGTAGCATAATTAATTCCTCTTAATAGTTGGAAATTAGATAATAGAAATGATGGTGCACCACTAGCCATAATAAATCTCCACAAAAGTGGAAAATTTTGATTCCACTAAATTGACCTCCTAAAATACTTTTTTACTAGTATATATATGCCTATAGTTGTGATCCAATAGATGCCTCAAATTGAAATAAATTAGTGTCTTATTGGGTAAAAATATTAAGTAGATGGAATCTTCTTCCTCTAGGGAATATTCTAAGGAATTTTTTGACACTTAGAAATTATTTGCATCTCCTTTTCACCTACAATAATAAAGGAAAATATCTATAGATTTGAGGATTCCTTTTCTTGAATATTTGTGGATTTATCTACTAAGGATTCCATATTCTAGAGATATGTGGACTTATCTACTAAAGGTTCCATATTCTAGAGATCTATGGACTTGTCTACCAAGGGTTTCATTTTCTAGAGATATGTGGATTTGTGACTTCTTGGAAGCATTGTGAGGTTTTTAGTGATAAGGGTTTCATTTTCCAAATTTCCATGGATTTTTTTACTCAAGGTTCCATTTTTAAAGATATGTGGATTTGTATGTAGAGGGATCCATTTTTTGAAGATATATAGATTTGTATGCTAAAGAATCTAATTTTTGGAGAATCTTCAAAGATATGAATGTAAGGAATGTAAATCCAAAGAGACTTGAAACAAGGTAATTCAATGCTTTGTCCTATAGCCTTATGATATGAGTTTGGTTGGTACAACTAGACAGACAAGTCTAGAATTGTAAAAGTGTTTGGGCCCTTTCAAAAAACTAGATTTTACCCTAGGCAAAAAAAAAAGGAAAATAATAAAAATATTATAGGATTTAATAATACTCTTGATAATGTGTATGGGATAACTAGATGAGTTGTTTTATGGCTTAAATATTATTGTTGTTGAAAAGATATGCACTATAGTGTGCTATACTTTTTATTTATAATTTTAGTTTAATATTTTGAACATTTCAAAAAAACTCTTTCTGATATTCTCCTCATGTCTTTCTTTTGTGAATCAACTTCTGGATTTTGTTTCATCTATAGTGTTGCTCTTTTGAAAATTCTCTAATGTTCGACAATGGTAGGTGTTGTCATCTCAAAATGCACCTAACCATAAAGGCTAAACCTTGACATGTTAGGGGCATTTTTGCCTTGTGTAGCAAGAAGTTCAGTGGGTGAAGGGGATCACCTATAGGGTGACCTCTAGGATTTTTAACCAAGGCTAAATCCTTGTTGTATTTAATCCTTTGAATGCTACGGAATTCATGAGATAAGGCTAAATTTTCTAAGGGGGTTGTAGGAAAAGGAATTGCAATGAAAGTAAAAAAATGTGGGAAATATAAAGAGACAAGAAAGTAAATTTTGTAGAACATTACAACCTAAGCTATAGGATTAATGCACCAATATTAAATTCCCTCTTCCTAACTAAAAACAATGGCTTTATATGAACACACATATAATTTTCTAGTAGCTAGAATGAACACACTAAATTATACACAACCTAGAATCAAAGATGAAGAACAAAGTAAAATTAGTCATGGATTCCATTAATTTTCTTGAAATGATTACAAAGTATGTGACCTAGAGAGGCTAGAAGCTCATTCTCTACATATTACAATTAAGAATAGTAGGGATGAAAGGAAAATACTTTAAGGCTAAATAATATGTATGCATATACAACTGTCAATGCCTTTACAATAAAAATTTAGGCCTATTTATAAGCTAAGAGGATTATCTTATCCCCTTGAAACTCTACATATAAGGCCTACAAATTTTTCTTTACTTTAAAGATAAAATCCTTCTATAATTATAGTCAATAGTTTTGAGGTCTCTAGATCCAATGCCATTAATACCTTGGGATTTTTGGATTTTTGGACTTTGAATGATAAATCGTTATTGGCATATCCTATTGTTGTTGCATTGGGAATGGTTGCACTATTAAGTTCTCACCATGTTTCTCCTAGAATACCCCGCTTGCTAAATTTGTATGAATAGCCTTCCTGATTTGGCATAGATCGGTAGGGTAGGTATATGCATATGTAGGGTGGCTTTCAAAACTTCCACATGGTTGGCTTTGATAGACTAGGCTATGAAAGTTAATTTTAGTGGTCGATAGTGGATATATCCTCAAATACCCATTTTTCCAACCTTCTTGTATGTATGCATGGATGCCATGTGTCTTTGGATATGGTGGGACCTTCTTTGGACAATGTCTATCCTTCTTCATCTAGGTGCTAGTGCCTTTATCTTTGGGCTCATTGTTGGCCACCACATGTATGGATTTGGATCTTGTTGAGGCTTTATTCTTCTTTACACACTTTTATCCATTTTAAGGACCACACAAATCATTGAATGGAAAATTAATGGCCCGTGGGCCTTGGTGCCCTCCTTGATGTTGTTTTAAGGTAGAATATGGGTTTCATCTATTGATGAAAGATCTAATGACCAATGTGACATTAGAACTTGTCTATATTTCTTTCAATATTCCTCCCTCCCATCGAAGGCATGATGTACCACTCAACTATTGCCTTCATCCTATCTCATTTTTTATTGGGCCTTTTGAGTGAAGTGAGGGTTGTAGGGAAAATTTTTACTATACTCTTGGTGGTTTCCAGGGCTTTTAAACCTATTGAAAGAGAGTGAATATATATTTAAACCTTATCCTTAGGCACATAGTCAAAATTGGAAACTAGGGAATGCAAATTATACAATCATATGGAAAGGACAAGTGAGAAGGGAATGAGGAAGATCATAACTTTTGGATTAATACTCTTAGTAAAAGCGTTGCTTTTGGATTCTAAGTGAGAAGAGTTTTTAACAATCTCAAATTTTGCTTGAGTTGTTGGGGTGATACTCCTGGAAAAATTATGACTTAATGATTTTTGTCTAATATTAGTTGGAGCTACAATCTAGCCTCCCAGTTCTTTGGTGAATACCTACTTTTGCAATGAGCCTACTCCATATATAATTTCTATTGCATTGAGATCACTATTGTATAGGATTTACTTGCTTATGTCTTCTACCATGAACTTTGAAGGGATATTTTATATGGCTAGGCAAGCCTTGGTAAGCTTGTCAGCCTTAATTTTGTATCCAAAGTCCCTAATTTTGTTTCCATCTCCAATTCCTAAATTTTGTATGTTGGGCATGTTGCTTATGTTTTTTACAACCTTGGGAAACATATACCTTTGAAACCCAATTACTAGAAGAGAATAATTTAGTTTCTAAACCCACCCTTATAATTGAGGGGCAAATTTAGGGGCATAGAGTAGGTTGTAATTTGACTAATGGTAGAGCCCCTTTTATTACCACCAAATACATTTCAAAGTTTGTATTTAAAATGGGGGATGGATTTGATACCATCGAAAATATTATATCTTGTCCATTTTGGGTGGTCATCATCACCTTGTAGCATGGTAAGTTTTAAATTTACTAATATTTTCCTCTAAACATTCTTCCTTGTTAGCATCCCTGGTACTAGATAAATTGTAGTATTTTCAAGTCTTCTTACATAATTTATCCTATGAATAGGAATTTTACTCTAAGAACCTCATCCGAGCAATAATGACCCATTGTAATAAATATAAAAGAAGAGACTTATTGCTAAAAGAGTGATTTTACTTAGGAGTAAATGAGACAAATTCGAAGGGATTTTCTATTTATAGATAGCTACTTAAATAAAGTCATTGAAGTCCCTTTCCTTATTAGTCCTCTTTTACTATTGCTACTTATATGATAAGCCTATGGGAGAGGATATTTCTTATAGAGCTAAATTAGTAAAGGCTTGATTATCCATTGTTCTTCCCGTGTGTTCCATCATGGTTGTTGTATTATCATCAACCTAATGGGTCCTCTAGGTGGTGTGTTGAGATTCATAGGTTAAAAATGGTGCTAATGTCCATCGATTGTACTACCTAACATGGGTTATTTTCCTCAATCCAATCCACTTTCAAGTGTGTAGTTGATTTTACTAGAAATTAGACACTATTGCTTGCTCTCAATAGGTTCAATCCACATGGCATGGAATACAATTCATATGCATCCTTTCTATGGGTGGATGATCAAGGCATTAAATAATCCTTGGTTTCTACAAATCAATTTCACCCATTAGATTTACACACCTACCATGCAGATTTTACCAGCTATGCTTTTGGATCCAACTCATGCTTTATAAGTGTCTTACCATATAAAAATTGTTAGGGCACATTTCCATAAGTAATAATTAAGCATCAATATCTCTTGACAACCTGACTTGAAATATATGTTACTTTGGATCTCTCATTAAATTGGATAATTTTTTTCTTACAACCATTAATGATGCTTTATCTAATGATAGATACTACCTAGTCCTTAGTGTTAGCTTTTGATGATATATATTAAAAGAAATGCAATCACAAGATGTAAAATGAGCAAGCAATGATAACTATATAATAATGACACTATAATATGCAAGAAAACTATATGAGAAACATATGCAATAACTCAAAATATGCCATTAATGAAAGCTCATGAAAATAGTACAATGTAATTGTTGGACATTTTAAGCCTATTTAGTTGTCATTGATGTCAATGTGAAAAGTCGTCATTAATACCATGGAGCACACCATAAATAGCACCAGGAACAATGTGAATAGTTGAAGAGTATTTATTTGTCATTGATGTCAAGGTGAAAAGTCATCATTAATACCATGGAGCACACCATAAATAGCACTAGGAACAATGCGAAGAGTTGAAGAGAAAGTTGGCAAAATAATATTTTATGAGGGTTTATGGTAAACCCATGGTGGAAGATTAAATGATTTTATTAAAATCATTATGAGGATATAAAAGTCTCCTCACACATTGATATGGCAGTTAAGATTTTAAAAGACCCACGGTGGCAGAATATTTTACAAGTTAAAGGTTTAAGTTTAAACCCAAGGAAGGCTTTAATTTCTTTAAAGCTAAAGTTTATAAATATAATTTATAAAATTTAAATTCCTTAGAATTTAAATAATTTATAAATTATAAAGGTGGGAGCGTCAACGTCATCAAAAGTGGGAGCACCAACATCTAATAAGCAAAGGGGTTTTAGTGTATAAATAAATGCCAAAGAGGCATTCGAAAATTACCCCTTGAAATTTTATTTCATGCGACAAAGAGAAACATTTTTATACAATCATTGTTCATTGAGGAATAAGACAAGGATTTTACTTGTCTTTAGTGCTAGGTGAAAGAGATAAACGAAAGAGCATATTGGTTTATTCACCTAGGACACGGTGGTCCATTGGCAACACACGTTTTGTGAAGGCATTGGGAGTTGAGGAAGCATGCGATCGATTTGCATGGAGTGGCATGTCTTGAGCACCAAGGGAAGTTTTTCTTACACGCGTCTTTTGAGTGCCAATCGAGGACAAAGGAGACAAAGAGTTTTTAGGCTCTTAATCATGCGTATAGCGCACACAATGATCAAAGTCATGGCTAGAGCTCTCACAGAGGCAGAGATCGTGGGTTCAAAACCCACTAAGAGGTAAAGGTAATTTTTTATAATTAATTTTTTGCCTAAGGTTTTTCTAGAGGATAATGTGGAGTAATAAGGGTTTGTGAAAAGTTGTGTGTTTGATTTATATTATTTTTGGAGTTATAAGGGTTTGAGAAAGGTTGTTGATTTGATAATTGATTTTTATTATTGTGGAGTAATAAGGATTAATGAGAGGTTGTTTTATTGATGAGTGATTTATATCATTGGAATTATAAAGAAAGTTGATTTGATTCTTATCAAAGTTTCTCTTGCCATTAAATTAAATTAAAGAGGTTTGAGTTAATTTTTGGTGGATGTTAAGTTTATTTTAGTTGGGAGTTTATAAGGTGTTATTGGATAAATATTTTATGTATGTTGATGGTTGTTTTTGAAAGGTGGAGTGATAAGGTGTATTTGAGTATTTACATTATATTGTGAGAAATATTTATCTTCTAACCTCTTTGATATTGGCATAGAAGTTGTTGTGGTTGTGGTAGATTTATGAGATCCCTTCATCATCAAGAAAAAGGTATGAGCACATTCTTCCATAGTTGAGTTGATTGATTGGTTTTCTATAAAATAAGTTTGGAGTGAAAAGGACTTGATTAGGGTTTCCTTTTTGAGAGTGTTTGAGTTAATGCTTCAAGGTTTTTTGGAATAAAGAGTTGTTGTTAAAACCTTGTTTTATAAGCATTGTTGTTGAAGCCATTGGTTGTGTGAAGAACTTGAGTTAGGGTTTGAAAAGAACATGAGTATCATTGTTATGTGAAGATTGTTTTATAAGCATTGTTGTTGAAGTGAGTTGTTGTGCAAAGAACTTGAACTAGGGTTTGAAAAGAACATGAGTATCATTGTTATGTGAGATTTATTGTTGAGCATTGTTGGAAATATTTTGAGTTGGTTGATATATGCTTGGACTAGGGTTTATGAGAAAGGGGTGTTTCATTGAGTGATTGGTTGAGTAAAGTTGATTGAGCCTAGTCAAGTGGTTGTGTGAAGTGGTTGTTCAAGTTCCATAAAACAAACTATTCTATATTTTGATCTGAGTTGAAAAGTGATTGAGCATTGAGTATAGAACATATTGGGTCTCTAACAATTCTCTTTATGTTTCTATGAGATTGGTTAAGTTTTGTGTGGACTTATTAAGCAGATTTGGACAAGTTTTGAGTGAGCTTGTTGAGCAGATTTGGACAAGTTTTGAGTGAGCTTGTTGAGCAGATTTGGACAAGTTCTAAGTGAGCTTGTTGAGAATATTTGGACAAGTTTTGAGTGAGCTTGTTGAGAAGATTTGGACAAGTTCTGAGTGAGCTTGTTGAGCAGATTTGGACAAGTTCTAAGTGAGCTTGTTGAGCATATTTGAGCAAGTTCTGAGTGGACTTGTTGAGAAAATTTGAGCAAGTTCTAAGTGGACTTGTTGAGCAGAGTTGAGAAAGTTCTGAGTGGACTTGTTGAGTAGATTTGAGCAAGTTATGAGTGGACTTGTTGAGCAGATTTGAGCAAGTTTTGAGTGGACTTGTTGAGCAGATTTGAGCAAGTTCTAAGTGGACTTGTTGAGCATATTTGAGCAAGTTCTAAGTGGACTTATGGAGCAAATTTTGGTGCATATTTGAGGATAGGTTTGTACCAGACTAGAGATAGAGATTGAGCAAATTTGTGCTAGACCGAAGGACTATGTTTAGTGCAGATTTGAGATAAAGCTTTGGAGGTGATAGAGAAAATAGGATAGTGGTCTCTAGTGGATAGAGATCCATCAGTCTGGGCAGTGAGGATAGGTCTTTTGAGTGGGGACAAGAGTCTTCACTGGAGAGAGATCCACAAGCCAGTGTAGTGGAGGCAATAGTCTTCTAGAGGATCACCAGCCAGAGTAGAGGAGAAGGAGTTATCTAGTGGATAGAGATCCATCAACCAGGGTAGTGAGGACAAGTATTCTAAGTGCATAAAAGAGTCTTTAGTGGAGAGAGATCCACAAGCCAGTGTAGTGGAGGTAGTAGTCTTCTAGAGGATCACCAACTAGAGCATAGGAGGAGTTCTCCTATGGATAGATATCCATGAACTTGATTTAGGGGATCAACATCTCCTTTGGACAGAGATCCATAAACATTGTAATAGGGAAAGGATTCCTAAGAGATTGATCAAGAAAATTTTAGTGAAATATTTTCTCCGTGGAGTAGCCCACATTGGGTGAACCACGTAAATTGTGGTGTCTCTATTGTGTATGGTGTTTTGTGCATTGCTTGATTACTGCTATTGATATTGCTATCTATTCATTGCATAATATTGATTGGGAAAGAAAAGTAAAAAGTGGTCTTATACTGTTCACCCCCCTCTTAGTATAAGCTTGTGTTCTTCAATTGGTATCAGAGCGGGGTCCTTCATAAGAGTTTAAAAACTTGAAGTAAAAGCTAACAAGAACACAATGGATCCTAAGGAGGTGTCCTCAAATAATTCAGCACCAGTATTTGATGGAAGTGACTATATGTATTGGAGTATGATGATGAAGATCTACCTAATGGCACTTGGCAATGAAGTTTGGGAAGCAGTGGAATTTGGATATGATCCCTTAGTCAATCCTCCTACAGATAAGGAAGGTAAGCTTCTACAACACTATAATTCAAAAGCAATGAATGCACTTGTGAGAGGTTTGCATAGAACAGAGTCTATGAAAGTTATGCATTGTAAAACTACAAAAGAAATGTGGGATAAATTGCAAGGTATATATGAAGGAGATAAAAGTGTCAAGAAAGCAAAGATACAAAATCTCAAAGGACAATTTGAAATGTTAAGAATGAATGATGAGGAAAATATCAGTGCTTATCTAATTCGAATTGATGAGGTTGTTAATGATATGCAAGGACTTGGAATGAAGATTGATGAATCAGATGTTTGTGATAAAGTCTTAAGAACTCTTCCAAAAATATTTAGTGAATAGGTTTATGCTATAGAAGTGTCAATGGATGGTGATTCTTTGAAAAGAGATAAGTTGCTTGGTATGCTTACAATTTTTGAGATAAGAACAAAAGATCCTATTCCCCAAAAGGAAGCAACCTTCAAAGCAATCAAGAAAACAAAGGGTAAGAAGTCAGAATCAAGCAGTGAGTCATCTAGTGATGAAGAAGCTAATTACGGTAGAAGAGATAAAGATTCCAGAAGATCCAGAGATCTAAGATCTGTTAAGTGTTTCAATTGTGGAAATTTTGGATATTTTGCAACATATTGTCAAGAACCAAAGAACAACAATGGTGAAGAAAAACATGATCACAGGTATAGGGAATCAAAAAGATATAGGCACCAAAAGAAAAGCAAGGATGGACAAAGCAAACAAGGAAAGAAGTTCTTTCAAAAACAAAAGAGGAGCTACTATGCGGATAAGGCAAGTAAGTACTCAAGTGATAGTGATGCTAGTTTTTCATACAATGATAGAGATGAAGTCCTATTTATGATTGAAGAAAAAGAGCAAGTTAAGAAAAGGACTCTAGTAATTCTCAAGTGTTTTAGATGTGGTAACTTTGGACATCTTGAATATGATTGTACAAGGGATGGTTATAGTTTCAGTGATGATGAATATGAGAATGCACTTGAAGGACCAAATGAAAATCTTCTAATGGCTTTAGAAGAAGAAGTAAGTGATCCTATAGAAGACAAGCCAAAAGAAAATAAAGTTTTGGACAAAGGTAAACAAATAGAGGAATATTCAGAAAATGATGGTTATGATCTCAAGGGAGAACTTATCTATGCCCTTGACACGGTAAAGAAGGTAAGGAAGCAACACTCTAAACTTGAAATTCAGTTTCAAGAATGTGATGAAGAGAGAAGATTGCTCATAGAGGATTTAGAAAAATCAAAGGCTAAGGCAAAGAGGTTCAAAGATAAGTTAGAAGCAAAGATCTTGGAATGTGAGAAGTTAGCACAAGAAGTGGCACTACTAAAAGAATATTTAGAGGACTCCAAGATCAATATGAAAGGGTTTAAAAACAACTCAAAGAACTTGGATAAGTTCATCAAGACACAAAAGACTACATCAAGAAAGATAGGTCTTGGATTTGAACAGGTTCAAAAGAAATGGGAAGGAGAGTCAACTTCAAGTTTTGGAGGAGAAGAAACTTCAGATGAAGATACTTCAAAAGAAGATAGTGTAAAATAAAGTGAGACATCTGAGGATGAGTTGGACAATAGAGAGTTCAACAAAAATAGGAACAATGCACAAAGAAGATACAAATGGAACAACAATCAGAATAGGAGACCAATGAGGTCAAGACAAGGAAACTTCAATGGAAGATGCTTTTCATGTCACAGGTTTGGGCACATGGCTTCACAATGCAGGACACATGTAAGACAAGAATATGGGAACATACAACCTTTTCATGGGTATTGCTACTCATGTAATCAGTTTGGTCACAAGGCAATGAATTGTAGGGTTCATGACAGAAGAGGATATGGCTTCACTAGGAGAAATTCTAAGACATTTGCACCTCCAAGGAATAATAACATTAAGTGTTATAAGTGCAATAATGATGGTCACATAGCAAAATGGTGTAGAGCAGACATTCTAGAAATAGGTATGAACAAGAACAGGAACATGAATATGAAAAGGAACAGGAATAGGAACATGAACATGGATATGAACAGGAATAGGGACAAGAATGTAGACATGAATAGGAACATGGACATGGATAGAAACAGTCAAAGGAATCAAAAAATTCAGATAAGAAGAAAAGAGGATAAAGGTAAAGAATAGTGCTTTCTGGGAGTAGAAATACTCCCACCCCAAAATTAACCACCTCAATAGAAGGTGGGGGAGGGGCTAAGCTAAGAGGCTCATTCTTAGCCCCAAGCCCCAAAGGTGACCCTTTGCCATTGATGTCAAAGGAGGAGAGATTTGAGTAAGGGGGAGATATTTGATATCTGAGAGAGCATTGAGCCAGGGGGAGCAATGTCCTAGGGGGAGCAGAACAAAGGAAAAGTCAAGTTTTTAGTAAAAGGAAATTGGGTTGCCATCAATGACAAAGGGGGAGATTATTGGACATTTTGAGCCTATTTAGTTGTCATTGATGTCAAGGTGAAAAGTCATCATTAATACCATGGAGCACACCATCAATAGCACCAGGAACAATGCGAAGAGTTGAAGAGTATTTAGTTGTCATTTATGTCAAGGTGAAAATTTATCATTAATACCATGGAGCACACCATCAATAGCACTAGGAACAATGCGAAGAGTTGAAGAGAAAGTTGGCAAAATAATATTTTATGAGGGTTTAGGGTAAATCCATGGTGGAAGATTAAATTATTTTATTAAAATCATTATGAGGATATAAAAGTCTCCTCACAAATTGAGATGGCAGTTAATATTTTAAAAGACCCATGGTGGCAGAATATTTTACAAGTTAAAGGTTTAAGTTTAAACCCAAGGAAGGCTTTAATTTCTTTAAAGCTAAAGTTTATAAATATAATTTATAAAATTTAAATTCCTTAGAATTTAAATAATTTATAAATTATAAATGTGGGAGCGCCGACGTCATCAAAAGTGGGAGCATCGACGTCTAAGAAGCAAAGGGATTTTCATGTATAAATAAATTCCAAAGAGGCATTCAAAACTTACCCCTCGACATTTTATTTCATGCGACAAAGAGAAACATTTTTTGTGCAATCGTTGTTCGTTGAGGAAGAAGACAAGGATTTTACTTGTATTTAGCACCAGGTTAAAGCGATAAACGAAAGAGAATATTGGTTGATTCACCTAGGACACGGTGGTCCATTGGTAGTGCACATTTTGCGAAGGCGTTGGAAGTTGAGGAAGCACACGATCGATTCGTGTGGAGTGGTGTGTCTTGAGCACCAAGGGAAGTTCATTTTGCACATGTCTTTTGAGCGCCAATCGAGGACAAAGGAGAAAAAGAGTGTTTAGGTTCTTAACCATGCGTCTAGCGCACACGACGGTCAAAGCCATGGCTAGAGCACTCATAGAGGTAGATATCGTGGGTTCAAAACCCACTAAGAGGCAAAGGTAATTTTTGATAATTAATTTTTTGCCTAAGGTTTTTCTAGAGGATAATGTGGAGTAATAAGAGTTTGTGAAAAGTTGTGTGTTTGATTTATATTATTGTTGGAGTTATAAGGGTTTGAGAAAGGTTGTTGATTTGATAATTGATTTTTATTATTGTGGAGTAATAAGGATTAATGAGAGGTTGTTTTATTGATGAGTGATTTATATCATTGGAATTATAAAGAAAGTTGATTTGATTCTTATCAAAGTTTCTCTTGCCATTAAATTAAATTAAAGAGGTTTGAGTTAATTTTTGGTGGATGTTAAGTTTATTTTAGTTGGGAGTTTATAAGGTGTTATTGGATAAATATTTTATGTATGTTGATGGTTGTTTTTGAAAGGTGGAGTGATAAGGTGTATTTAAGTATTTACATTATATTGTGAGAAATATTTATCTTCTAACCTCTTTGAGATTGGCATAGAAGTTGTTGTGGTTGTGGCAGATTTATGAGATCCCTTCATCATCAAGAAAAAGGTATGAGCACATTCTTCCATAGTTGAGTTGATTGATTGGTTTTGTGTAAAATAAGTTTGGAGTGAAAAGGACTTGATTAGGGTTTCCTTTTCGAGAGTGTTTGAGTTAATGCTTCAAGGTTTTCTAGAATAAAGAGTTGTTAAAACCTTATTTTATAAGCATTATTGTTGAAGCCATTGGTTGTGTGAAGAACTTGAGTTAGGGTTTGAAAAGAACATGAGTATCATTGTTATGTGAAGATTGTTTTATAAGCATTGTTGTTGAAGTGAGTTGTTGTGCAAAGAACTTGAACTAGGGTTTGAAAAGAACATGAGTATCATTGTTATGTGAGATTTGTTGTTGAGCATTTTTGGAAACATTTTGAGTTGGTTGATATATGCTTGGACTAGGGTTTATGAGAAATGGGTGTTTCATTGAGTGATTTGTTGAGTAAAGTTGATTGAGCCTAGTCAAGTGGTTGTGTGAAATGGTTGTTCAAGTTCCATAAAACAAACTATTCTATATTTTGATCTGAGTTGAAAAGTGATTGAGCATTGAGTATAGAACATATTGGGTCTCTAACAATTCTCTTTATGTTTCTATGAGATTGGTTAAGTTCTATGTGGACTTATTGAGCAGATTTGGACAAGTTTTGAGTGAGCTTGTTGAGCATATTTGGACAAGTTCTGAGTGAGCTTGTTGAGAATATTTGGATAAGTTCTAAGTGAGCTTGTTGAGAAGATTTGGACAAGTTCTGAGTGAGCTTGTTGAGAAGA